>JAJSOF020000039.1:17401250-18688750 GCA_025594305.2 Periplaneta americana | reverse complement strand
GGTCGTATATATATAAATTTATGACAGTTAATACTTACTTACTTACTGGCTTTTAAGGAACCCGGAGATTCATTGCCGCCTTCCCATAAGCCCGCCATTGGTCCCTATCCTGAGCAAAATTAATCCATTCTCTATCATCATATCCCACCTCCCTCAAATCCATTTTAATATTATCTTCCCATCTACATCTCGGCCTCCCTAAAGGTCTTTTTCCCCTCCGGTCTCCCAACTAACATTCTATATGCATTTCTGGATTCGTCCATATGTGCTACATGCCCTACCCATCTCAAACGTCTGGATTTAATGTTCCTAATTAATACAATGCGTGCAGTTCTGTGTTGTGTAACTTTCTCCATTCTCCTGTAACTTCATCCCTCTTAGCCCCAAATATTTTCCTAAGAACCTTATACTCAAACATCCGTAATCTCTGTTCCTCTCTCAAAGTGAGAGTCCAAGTTTCACAACCATACAAAACAATTGGTAATATAACTGTTTTATAAATTCTAACTTTTAGATTTTTCGACAGCAGACTGGATGATAAAATTTCTCAACCGAATAATAACAGGCATTTCCCATATTTATTCTGTGTTTAATTTCCTCCCGAGTATCATTTATATTTGTTACTGTTGCTCCAAGATATTTGAACTTCTCCACCTCTTCAAAAGAAAAATTTCCCATTTTTATATTTCCATTTCGTACTATATTCTGGTCACGAGACATAATCATATACTTTGTCTTTTCGGGATTTACTTCCAAACCTATATCTTTACTTGCTTCCAGTAAAATTCTCCTGTTTTTCCTAATCGTTTGTGGATTTTCTCCTAACATATTCACGTCATCCGCATAGACAGGCGGCTGATGTAACCCGTTCAATTCCAAACCCTCTCTGTTATCCTGGACTTTCCTAATGGCATATTCTAGAGCAAAGTTAAAAAGTAAAGGTGATAGTGCATCTCCTTGCTTTAGCCCACAGTGAATGGGAAACGCATCTGACAGAAAATGACCTATACGAACTCTGCTGTACGTTTCACTGAGACACATTTTAATTAATCGAACTAGTTTCTTGGGAATACCAAATTCAATAAGAATATCATATAAAACTTCTCTCTTAACCGAGTCATATGCCTTTTTGAAATCTATGAATAACTGATGCAGTGTGCCCTTATACTCCCATTTTTTCTCCATTATCTGTCGAATACAAAATATCTGGTCAATAGTTAATCTATTACGCCTAAAACCACATTGATGATCCCCAATAATTTCATCTATATATGGAGTTAATCTTCTCAAAAGAATATGACAGTTTATATCTGTGATTATTTGAAAAGAGTTCGACAGTGTTCAAGATAGTTTGATTGACATAGAATTCTAATGGCTTTCTTTTGCAAAATCAGGACACTCCCATTTTTGCTACCATTTCACCAGAAAATTAAGGCATACCTAATTATCGACTGAAGGAACATCTTAAATAATTTTGAGAAACGCATGTCACAAATTTCTTTAATAAATATATAATTCTTGATAATTTTGTACTTATATATTCGATATGTTTTTCCCATGTTAAACTGGAGTCTATAAAAATCCTAGAAATTTGGTATAGTTTTGTATGTTGTCCTTTTTATTACATGATTTAGGATAAAAGTTATGTTGATAGTCTTTTCTTGATTAAGGAAAAAACCGTTAGATTCAAACCATAAAGCCATCTGTGATAGAATATCATTGGTTAGAGCATGTAATTCATTCAGAGTAGAGCTAGAACATAAGAATGTATTGTCATCAGCATACATAATTTTTATGTCTCCACCGTGTGGTCTTTACGGCACAGGGCCGCCGCCAAGACAACACAGGACAGCACACGACAAGGGACAACAAAAACCCAGTCCCATGAACGGAAGATAAATCTCATTTTCCCACGTTGGGAATCGAACCACGGACAGCTTGGGTGGGAAAGAAACACACCACGAGCATTGAAACACATTTCTAAAATACTTTGTGGTGTTATAATTTTTCTTCATTTCTAGATCGTGCACTACTCAACACATTCATGATCGTAACTATTCATGTCTATACAGCTGTAAAGATATTGAAGATTATTCACAAAGACCTGTGGGATTTACTACTTATCTTTACATAAATACTAACTGCTAAAGTTTCCATTCCGTATCTTCAACGTTAAGTTTCTTGTTGATGAATGCTCTACACAAAATCCTATTTTATATTGTGAAGTTTCTCTCCGCGAGTCTCATTCACTTGAATGGCAACGAAACTCCTCAGATTTTGTCAATACTTCTAAGAAATTGCATATAAAAGGGAATGATAAATGGAAATATTCGCTGTAGTAGCCTCCTAGACCATTAAACCTCTCTAAATATCCTGTCTCTACTATTGATATTGTTAGATTCACAGTACTGCCAATCTTAAAATAACTTTTAACGATCGATACTAAATTTGTATCTAAGAAACAAAAGACAGCTGTGGCCGGGAGGAAAATGGTCTTAAGTCAATTTTTTTTGTGAAAATTAGATTTTCATATATTCTGAAAGCGGAAACAATTCTCTACAATCTGGTAAAACGGCTAAAATCAAATAAGACTCGTGACTGGATTTATAGAGCGTTACCAATGTCCTAAGTACTTTTTGAATCCAGCACACAGAATAAAGGACTTAAGAATATTTAATACTTTATTCCTTACAAACCATCACATGTTTACTTTCCATGCTTCCCTATCAAAAAGGTCTAACTTGTATTTTAGCCATTTTATCACATACCGTACTGATACCCTTTCCTTTTAAACCTTTAAGCACCAGGGTAAACAGTCTTATAATTGTTTAAGACCCATTTTGCATTCCTAATAATTTACATTTCTCATTTATTTTGACATGAGAAAGGTCTTATGTTTAATAGTCCCTTCTACTCAGTTTGGCTTCTAGTCTCAAAAGGGCTTAAGTGCGGCTATTTTTGGAAATAATCAAGAAAATTGTTAAATGAGCAACATTACCTATTTTAGAAGAAATATAAACTAATAATATCAAGGAAAAACCTCTTAATTAAAAAAACTCTATAATTGACATCAATTTCAATCTTTCTACTGCTTTCCTGAAAAGTACAAAATTTTTACTTAAGACCTTTTTCCTCCCGGCCACACTATTAATCACACACATTTTGTAACTGTGAATAACTAAAATGTAAAATAAAATGCTACCGAAGATAAACTTCGTCTAAAGAACTTATTAAATTACGTTTGCAGTATTTGATCCCTTAAGATGTATCTCTGTAACACATCAGCAGGCTGGTTTTCTTCAGAAAAACTGATTATTCGTCCGTCTGTCAAGTCCTGTGGTCGAGTTCGTAAATTCAACAATATATACGTTTATAGCATCGCATATTCAGAAAAACCTTTCATAAAAGGAAGATGCAATATAATATTATCAACAGTAATCTCACTAGAGGTTTTGATTTATCTAGTGCGATTTAATTGACTGTTACACGATTAGAAGAAAGTATAAAGGACTACAAGAAATAAAGTGCTCTAACATAATAGAATATTAACTCACTTACTAATGTCCCCTTCAGCAAAATGTTTGAACGGAGCCTATTTTCCGTCGACTATTTATGCAGGAAAGTCCCGCGCCGTGGCGTCGTGGTCTAAGGCATGCTGTCTTGGACACGCGTTACGGGACCGGTGCCCACCCAGCATCGTGATGCATTTGGGTTTCGCAAACCAGCTATAACGGCTGGGAGATCATCGTACTAACCACACGATACCTCTATTCTGGTTGGATGATCATCCACCTCTGCTTCGGCAGTGGACGTGAGGCCAGCAGCCGGCTGATCAGTCTTGGCCATTGATGGGCTGTAGCGCCACAGATATATGTGGGAAACAAATGACGATCGCAAAGCATGTTTTATAATACCGTAAAGAATTTGCAGTTTCAAATGTTGGCAAACAAAGAAACAAATGCTAGGGAAGTGATAAAAAACAAATGCTGGGAAAGTAATAAAAATAAAAAAATCCTAGGGAAGACATAAAATTGTAGCGCTAAGCAGCCATGATTGGTTGAAACACATCCTTTCGTACCGTTTTATTAGTCAAAAGCAGTATGACGTAGTGAAAATGTAATAGTCATAATAAATGTCTCAAGCTGTCTTGTAATTCCTCACGGAACTTAGATGGAATCAATCGTTTGACATCAGATCCCTGAAGCCGCGAGGTGTATGTTTCTGATGAATAGCTCGAAGTTATTTGAGGTTAGGTTAAAATTAATTAATTAATTTATTTATTCCTTTACTTATTTATTTATTTACTTATTTATTTCTTTATTTATTTATTTCTTTATTTACTTATTTATTTATTTACTTATTTATTTATTTACTTGTTTATTTATTTATTTATTTATTTATTTACTTATTTATTTATTTACTTATTTATTTATTTATTTATTTACGTATTTATTTATTTACTTATTTATTTATGTACTTATTTATTTATTTACTTATTTATTTATTTATTTTTATTTACTTATTATTTTTATTTATTTATGTTGCTAATAATTGTAACAAAATATAAATAAACAAAACATTTTAGCTCGTCCCTGAAAGAGTAGAACTCGTGCTCAGGGCCGGATTCCTGAATTGAAATTAAGAATTATATAATACAATTTGTCTTATGTCTGCTACGCAATAAGAATATATAAAATTATATTTACAATTTTTCAATTTTTATAAAATCCACACATAACTTTTTAAATTTAATCTAGAACTATTAGACTTGCCAAGATTAGAATATTTAAATATACATTTGTTATATATTCTTGGGCCTAAATTACTACTATGGTTAATATATCTTGAAATATATTTTGCTGTATTCTACTTCGGACTCGTTCTGTGAAGAAAGCGGTGAGTGTCTTTATGTAAATGATAATGGGTAAATCACTTATAAAAGAATCTCTATGACAACGCTTACTTCAGAAGATAGTGGTGGGTCTCTAATAAGTGTAGATGCACAGGAAAAGCTACCAGGTTTGTTATTCTTCATCTACTAATTAATTCAGATACCCAAGTCCAAAAAATAAACAATATTTTAGGGAGTAGAAAGGAATAATTCAGAATACTAAGTAGAAGCTACTCCTCCATTCGCTGTGACCATGTGTAATGGAAGGTTTCATTTTCACATAAGAGTATAGATAAAATACTAGTTCACGCACGAAACTAAGATTCTCTCAACTGATAGAAAGTAGAGTGATCTACAAACATTCTGAAAGTTACGACTCATTACTTTTTGTAGACGATTTAGCTCTGATGGCATCCTCAGAAGATGAATTACAACGTTCAATTTTTAATTTTAACAAAATATGATTTAAATATAATATGAAAATCAATAAAGTAAAAACTAATATTATGGCCTTCTGCGGAAAATACCCTGTGACTAGCAAAATATGTCTAGATTTAAAAATATTAGAAAGAGTAAATTACTTTTCATATCTTGGATACACATTATCTTTTTTCGATGAAGTGGACATTTCACAGAAAATTTCTAAATACACCAAAACCATGGGAATAATTAACAACATTATGAAACCTTCCTTATTACAAATACATACTAGAATTTGCCTATACAGGACCTTGACAGTGAGGCATGGACATTGAGGAAGAAAGACGAAAGCAGAATAACGGCCAATGAAATGAAATTTATGATATATACAGCAGGATATACGAAATGGGATCACAAATGCAATGAAGATGTAATGGAAGAATAACACTAGAACTTGTAATTAATCACGTAAAACATTATCGGAACAACTGGATGAATCATCTGCATCGCATGCATAGAGGCAGAATCCCAAAAGTCATGCTCCACTATCGTCCAAACGGGAAGAGATCTCTCGGTCGTCCAAAGAAACGCTGGATTGAAAATTCAACTGTGAGATCGTAACAAGCCATATGGACTAATACTTGAAGGGAAGAAGAAGAAAAAGACGACTAGAGTAGACTCAATAGAAAACTTAATAGACATTTACAACTATATCCATTACTTTTTGCAGACGATTTAGCTCTGGTGGAATGCTCAGAATATTAATTACAGCGTTCAATTTTTAATTTTAACAAAATTGGAATTAAATATAACATGGAAATCAATGAAGAAAGAACTAACATTATGGCCTTCTGCAGAAAATACTCTGTCCCTAGCAAAATATGTTCATATTCAAAAATATTAGAAAAAGGAAATTATTTTACATATCTCGGATACACATTATCTTTTTTCGATGAAGAGACATTTCGCAGAAAATTTCTGAATACACCAAAACCATGGGAATAATTAACACCATTATGAAACCTTCCCTAGTACAAAGGCATACTAGAATTCGCCTATACAAGACCTTGGCGAGACCTGTACTTTCTTAAGGGCAGTGAGGCATGGACATAGAGGAAGAAAGACGAAAGCATAAATTAAATTAAATTTATGAGATATACAGCGAGACCTATACGAAATGGGATTACAAATGCAATGAAGATGTAATGGAAGAATAACACTAGAATCTGTAATTAATCACGTAAAACATTATCGGAACAACTGGATAAATCATCTGCATCGCATGCGTAGAGACAGAATCCCAAAAGTCATGCTCCACTATCGTCCAAACGGGAAGTGATCTCTCGGTCGTCCAAAGAAGTGCTGGATTGAAAATTCAACTGTGAGATCGTAACAAGCCATATGGACTAATACTTGAAGGGAAGAAGAAGAAAAAGACGACTAGAGTAGACTCAATAGAAAACTTAATAGACATTTACAACTATATCCATTACTTTTTGCAGACGATTTAGCTCTGGTGGAATGCTCAGAAGATGAATTACAATGTTCAATTTTTAATTTTAACAAAATTGGGATTAAATATAACATGAAAATCAATGAAGAAAAACTAAAATTATGGCCTTCTGCGGAAAATACCCTGTACCTAGCAAAATATGTTTAGATTAAAAAATATTAGAAAGGATAAATTATTTTACATATCTCGGATACACATTATCTTTTTTCGATGAAATAGACATTTCACAGAAAATTTCTGAATACACCAAACCCATGGGAATAATTAACAACATTATGAAACCTTTTCTAGTACAAAGGCATACTAGAATTCGCCTATACAAGACCTTGGCGAGACCTGTACTTTGTTAAGTGCAGTGAGGCATGGACATTGAGGAAGAAGGACGAAAGCATAACAACTGCCAATGAAATTAAATTTATGAGTTATACAGTGAGACCTATACGAAATGGAATTACAAACGCAATGAAGATGTAACGGAAGAATAACACTAGAACCTGTAATTAATCACGTAAAACATTATCGGAACAACTGGATAAATCATCTGCATCGCATGCGTAGAGATAAAATCCCAAAAGTCATGCTCCACTATCGTCCAAACGGGAAGAGATCTCTCGGTCGTCCAAAGAAGCGCTGGATTGAAAATTCAACTGTGAGATCATAACAAGCCATATGGCCTAATACTTGAAGGGAAGAAGAAGAAAAAGACGACTAGAATAGAAATACATCTATCTTTCGTACGGGACCGAAATTGAAAGTTTGTACTTTGGCGCCTATGTCATCTCTGTGAAAATGTACAGTGTATAAATCTGAAACATTACTTGAAATACCAAGACTTCGAACTGTTGTAATTACTGTTTTCATATTACTGTATAGCCTATATCTCTATTATTATCAGACCCGACTTTATTTCGCGCGTGCATATTGATGTATCGGCTCTGAAAATGAAAATTGAGTGATGTGCTATTTGATTGACGTTAATAAACACGGAACGATACTGCCAGAAATATTCCCTATATTAGTTTCACATTGTTACGGTACATATTATATGATTTCAGTCGAGATATTCTCTTCATTTGTTTACTGGTTTTCGAACTTAGTTAAATCTATGATGCTAGACGAAGGAAAAATTACTTTCATTGGGGGAAATTTCTGTCATAAGGAGGGGAAAACCCACCTGGAGAGAATTCTTAGGTACAGAAGAACAGGGTGCGATTTGAAGGAATGGGAGCAAAAGAAAATGTTTTGAACATCTCAGAGATAGTAAAATATATGTCCTCGTTAATCTATAAAAATATCCTTTATTCTATCAACAAGTCTGACATTTCTAATTTTTACATACGAAAGAGCCATTATATTGTGCTATTGAAAGCAAAGGGACTTAGGTGTTATCAAACTATCACAACGATATTAATATTACGTATACGCACATGTTTCACGCCAGCGATTCCTGGGTTTTCATTAGGCTGCTGATTATTAAAAATACTGGTGAACCTTAAGAGTATCTTAAGGACTATTGCAACATCCAACTGCACATAAGATTTACTGGTCACATGGCGTCAAGTCAAGAGGAGACGATACTAAGGGATAGGATACTGGACTTAAATGACAGCTTTGAGCAGTATGGGATGAAGATAAATGCAAATAAGACTAATACCATGGTTATCGGTAGAAAATAAAGAAAGTAAACGTGAGAATTCTCAATCAGGCAGTAAAGTAAGTGGACAGCTTCAAATAGTACTTGGGGTGTATAGTACGCAGTTTGATGTGATTGTGATGTGATTGATATGTGATATGTGTGGTGTGATGTGAGATGTGTGGTGTGTGGTGTGATGTGAGATGTGTGGTGTGATGTGAGATGTGTGGTGTGTGGTGTAATGTGAGATGTGATATGTGAGATCTGAGAGTGCGATGTGTGATGTGATGTGATGTGATATATGATATGATATGATATATGACATATGACATATGATATGATATATGATATGATATGTTATGATATATGATATGATATATGACATATGACATATGATATGATATATGATATGATATATGATATGATATGATATATGATATGATATGATATATGATATGATATATGTTATGATATATGATATGATATGATATATGATATATGATATGATATGACATATGATATGATATGATATATGATATGATATGATATATATGATATGATATATGATATATGACATATGATATGATACATGATATGATATGTTATGATATATATGATATGATATATGATATATGATATGATATATGATATGATATATGATATATTATATGATATATGATATATGATATATGACATATGATATGATATATGATATGATATGACATATGATATGATATGATATATGATATGATATGATATATATGATATGATATATGATATATGACATATGATATGATACATGATATGATATGTTATGATATATATGATATGATATATGATATATGATATGATATCTGATATGATATATGATATGATATATGACATATGATATGATATATGACATGATATATGATATGATATATGATATATGATATGAAATATGACATATGACATATGACATGATATGATATATGATATGATATATGTTATATGATATGATATGATATATTATATATGATATGATATGATATATGTTATATGATATGATATGATATATGATATGATATGATATATGATATGATATATGATATATGACATATGACATATGACATATGATATGATATATGATATATGTTATATGATATGATATGATATGATATGATATGATATGATATGATATATGATATGATATATGATGTGATATATGATATATGACATATGACATATGATATGATATATGATACGATATATGATATATGTTATATGATATGATATGATATGATATATGATATGATATATCTGATATGATATATGATATGATATGATATGATATATGATATGATATGATATGATATGATATGATATATGATATGATATATGATATATGACATATGATATGATATTGTAAATTTTATATACTGAACAACAATGTAGTTTATTCTTCCAACACAACAATTACTCTTCATTTTCTACAATTTAATTCTGCTCCCCTCAACAATGGGATTTGCTCTCCACACAGTAACACAGTATTCGTTATTGCACTCCACAGACGACAATGACAATTTACTTGGATTATTGAGAACAACAATGAACTGTTAATTTTTATTGATGTTCACAAAGCACTATTTACAAATCAGAACTGTCAGTTCTCAGTTCACAGCTCGCTTGTCTTGGCTAGTTCTTCTAGCTCAGTCACTCAAGTTGACAGTATCTCGAACCACAGACCTTCAGAGACAGTCCACTGTACTCGAACTCAGGTCCCTCCAACTGCGGGCCACTGCACTCGAACTCAGGCCTTCGGATGCTCACACGGTTGCGGACGCACACTCAAGTCGAACTTCGGTACACAAGACTGGCTAACTGTAACAACACTGGCTTACTGACTGACTGTTCCAAGTTCACTCGCGTGCGTAATTTATATTCGCACCATAATTGCGAGAAAGTACGAGTTCTCAATATTTCGACGCGTGTCCAGAGGCAGCACTCCAGAGAACGCACTCGAACAATCCGGACCCCTCTCCTCTCTGCCGCGGTCTCTCTTTCCCCTCTCTTCTCTCCGCCATAGCACATGCCCCAGGAAGCAGATGCGCGCGCAACCCTCCCAAAACACGGCCGAATTAGCCTCTCCTCCGTCGGTCGTGAGATCGAATCTCACGTGGCCGTCACAATATGATATGATATATATGATATGATATGATATGATATGATATGATATGATATGATATGATATGATATGATATGATATGATATATATGATATGATATATATGGTTCACTGCTTTTAAAGCAACATCCAAGTGGTGATGGGCCTTCACATTTCTGAATTCAGGGACTCACCATCACAATTTACAGATTTATTTACTATACTTTCTAGTTCTCAAAATTACTGTACATTCCTGCCCATAACTTGAACTCGTTATTCATCCTCATACAATATTATTCTCAACACCACATTCTATAACATCCCACGACAGTGATACACCACAAAGCAAAACATTTCCAACCTTACCTATTCTGACGACCAACCTTCAAATTGATCTAATATATGACTAACAATATTCCCTTTCCACCAAAGCAGATAAGAGGTAACATGAGCTGCTACAAGAAAAATCCACATTTAGAATGCACTGCTAAGATCAATATATGCTGCACTCTTTGGAGCAAAAATCCGTCAGGTCTGAATTTTAGGAACGTCTCTACCGTTGAAAAGAACTGACTGCTTCACTGATTTGCGTAAAAAAACGGACATACGCAGGCACGACTGATTCTTGTTTCGACATCTTCCCGCTAGATGGAAGCCAATATTCTTTTACTACAATATATACTGTATGAGTCGTCTAATATCAAAGTCAGGTACATTTTTTTTTTTTTTTTTTTTTTTTTTAATTGAGTTAATGCTGTATTCGATATCTAGGCCTATAAGTTTTTCTGTAGATCTGTGAAGAGTTAAGTTGGAAAATGGGTATCAATCAGTTTAAAATGAAGGTTGAAGTTCCCAGTTAGATTCAGAGTCATCCACGTAGGCTATACAGATTTTGTGTGAATGTTACTCTAGATATTTTTGTCATTTTTATATTTGTGAAATCAATTTTGTTTTTATTCTAAACTTTCAATTTTAACAATACCACGGAAATATAAATGATGTACAACGTATAATGACCTTAAACATGAGATAGAAATCGGTAGCATTTTCGTAATAAAATACATTCAAGGAGACCATTTAAAAATTTTATGGACGAAAGCTAACTAACAAGAATATTGGTAACTAAATAAAAACTAGATTATCGTGTAAAAAATAAGTCTGAAATTAATGCACATTCAATTTTTGTGGAAAGTGTGTAAAATTTTCATTTCTGGACTTAACCGGTTTTTGCGCCGAGGTCTTCAATTATACTGTCATGTTTGTAATGAAAAATGCGCGTTATCTAATTACATAAAACTTAATTTCACTTTCCTCCTTTCATAGTCTTCAAGTATTTCGTTCCTTAGTAGAGTTGTGTTACGTTTTTGGGACGTAAATAAGAATAATCCATTAGCACTGCAAGAGATTCAATACATAGTTTGGTGATCCCGCACACCATTCTGAAAATTGAAATTTATGGATAATAGAGTTAACATCAGTGTTCATTTCCATTACAGCAGCAAATTAAATCAATACATGAGCACGGAGGAAGATGAACTGTAATTGCCAGCTCTGTCACAAGTCGGATTTGTAACTCAGCGGTACAATTCATTACACACATGGCAAACGTACTGTTCATATAAAAGGAGAAAAAGAAACACATAGAAATTATTTTATCACTAGCATTGTGCTCAAAACCATTCCACTGTATGCTTCTTCGCGTATTGTGCAGAAATGTTGCATTAGCTTCCAGTAACGCAGAAGTTATTTTTACATCAAAATGAATTTTTGATACAAATGTTGGGTAAAAAGTAATGGCAACAGTTCGATATTTCTGACATGGCTTTATTCACAGGGGTACAACATTTACGTACTTTCAATATAGTCTCCCCCTTTATTTATCACCTTTTTCCAAATGTTTGGAAGGCGTCGTACACCATCAGCGCGTCCATCTTTGTTGATGTTCCGTATTGACCGCCCTTAATTTAAATGCAAGTGGACTTAATTTAAATGCAAGTAAATCGCAGGCAATCTTAATAGAACATCAAAGATCGAAGTGTGACAAGCAAAATTTGCCACCGATAATTGTAAATAATACTACTATTCCATACAGTACGACTGTGAAGAATCTTGGTATTTATATGGATTGTCACTTGGAATGGAATGAACAAGTGAATCACACTTCCAAAAAATATTTTCCATTATTCACTCATTAAAGCGACTGAAGCACTTTCTTCCTGATAAATTAAAATTAATCCTTGTACAAACACTAGTGATGCCACACTTTGACTACTGCGATATTATATTACGTAACCTAAATGCAAATTTGAGCAGCAGGCTACAACGTGTGCATAATGCGTGCGTCCGTTATATTTGTAATATTCGTAAGTATGATCATGTTTCCCCGTCTTTCCAAACTCTGTCTTGGCTAAGGCTAAGCGATCGACGAGCCCTGCATTCTCTTGTTCTCTTATTTCAAATTCTGCGCACCGCTACCCCAATCTATTTGGCTTCTCGTTTCCAAAATTTATCCGCATATCATCAGCTAAGTACAAGATCTCATCATAACAATTTACTCATTATACCCTACCACAAAACATCTTTATATTCTTCATTCTATACAGTTTCAGTTGTTAGAAATTGGAACTCGCTTCCGAGTGATATAAGGGGTTGTTGGACAATAACTTCATTTAGGTCAAAATTGCATAAATTCTTACTTAACAGATGAATTGCTGATTAATATTTGTTACTTATAATGAAACTAACATCTGTCCATTATTATTATTACTATTATCATTAATTTTTCTAAATAGATTTACAAAACCTCTAATGGCAATTACATTAATATTCTCATTATAGAAATAGAAATATATATATTCTCCTTGTAACATAGTCCTAGTAAGCTTATATTAAATTGATTTTTATCATTTTACTAGCTATCTCAAATATTAAATTAATTATAATTCATTGAATTAAATTAGCTCATAAATTAAGTTATTACTTACCTTATAGATTTATCTAAATTTAAATAAATGTGTAGTGAAGAATATTGCTGGAGAACCTTTTAAGTGTAGTGTAAATATTTGTAATTTAAATTTATGTATTGTATTGATTAAGGCTGGTTGAGTGGAAGAGAAGGCCTTATGGCCTTAACTCTGCCAGCGAAAATAAAACATTATTATTATTATTATTATTATTATTATTATTATTATTATTATTATTATTATTATTATTATTATTATTATTATTATTATTATTATTATTATAGCACGGGTAAGTTCATCTTTGGTATTGTACCGGGTCCCTCGCAGTGGTTATTTCACTTTGGTGAAGGGATCGTAATCGCATGGACTCATATCAGGTGAGTACGGTGGATGTTCCAGAATCTCCCATTGCCAGCGGTGCAAGAGGTCCTTGCCAGCAGCAGCGGTGTGACTCCTTGCATTATCATGAAGAATGATGGGATTCTGTACCACCAAGTGTCGTCGTTTTCTCCTGAGGGCTGGACTAAGGTGTTGCTGCAGGAACCTGCAGTAGTAGTCCGCGTTTACCATCTGCCTTGGAGGTACAACGTGGTGCAGTATTACCCCATCAATGTCATACGCCACAATGAACATCACCTTCACAGCACTTTCTGTAGGGCGCACTTTCTTTGGACGAGGAGAAGCGGGATGGTTCCATTCATTTGATTGGCATTTCAAGTTTGGTTAATATGAGCGAGTCCAGATTTCGTCCATAGCGACGATTCGTACCGGTCCAACAAGGCCTTCCCGGAACGCTTTAACCCATCGTGCCACTGTGCGATATGGCAACGCTGCATCGCCATATGCTTCACGCAGTCCCTGAAACATTCTTGTGCACTACGACCTCGTGCCACATCAATTTTGATGCAGGAACGTTGCTCTAGTTTTGTAAACATGGTCTTAGGACGCTCGCACTACCCCTATCAAAGTCGACGTTCCTCACACTGCAGTAGATTGATGGAGTACTGTCGCCGCTGGCTGCACTAACTCATCTAACAGTCCTTGTCCATGTCCACACAACTGGCAGCTCTCGAACGTACCATCGTCACGTGACAGCAGTGTTGCCGTAACTTTTTATCCAAACCTTGTATATTAATCGCCATCCTAAAAGTTATTTATTACACATCTGCTAATGATTAATGTAATACGGAATTTTTCATTTCAATACAATTTAACTGACTTTGTATCTGATTACAGTATATTTCAAATTCTGCGCACCTCAGTGCCAAGTTATCTGTCGCCTCGCCTTGTGTATTTATCCTCCGACCATAACCTAAATACTCGATGTCAGATCACCGGTACATTGAGTATACTTCATCATACAGACGTGGACAAATTATTAACAAAATGGACGATGTTTATGATAATTCTGTTTACCTTTTCAATTTAGCCTTGACAATTATGTCCATCATTACAGTAGACAGAAATATGCAAAAATGTTAACTGTAGTTTAAATTGAAGAGTCATCATCATTATCATCATCATCCTTCACGAATTAGGCCTCTGTAGACCTGTTTCGGCCCCATCTAGCAGTCTTCTTAACGATCTTCCTGATCGACGATGTCCTCTAAGTTTTAAATTGAAGAGTCAAGTTTTGTAAAAATATATAATAAAGTCTTCAATTTTGCTAATAATTTGTAAATTAGCAAAATTGCCAATTGCATTGAAGAGTCAAATTTTGTAAAAATATGAAACAAAAATCTTCAGTTTTGCTAATAATTTCGAGATATCCAAAATGTCAACTGTAGTACAAATTGAAGAATTGAATTTTGAAAAAATATACAACAAAAACCTTCAGTTTTGCTAATAATTTGTAAATATGCAAAAATATCAACTAGTCCAAATTGAGGAGTTAAATTTTGAAAAATATTCAAAATAATTTGAAATACACAAAATGTCAACTGTAGTCTAAATTGAAGAATCATATTTTGTAAAAATATATAATAAAAATCTTAAATTTTGCTAATAATTTGTCCACGTCTGTAAAATTTCCCGAAACTTCACCATTCACCGTTTCAATTTCTCGTCATTGGAACTCCCTACCTCATACCTTAAGAGTCTGTCAGATATTTACTAATTTCAAAACCAGGTTGTCAAATAGACTGCTTAGACTGTGAGCTTTCCTAAAATATAATTTTTTCTAAAGATCTACTAATGATGTTATTAATAGCAGAATGCCTAAGAATGCGACCTTTACTTCTGGCACAGCTTAAGGCATGATGTCCAAAAGAATCCACAGTCTCTCCTCATATACATTGGTGTACATGGCAAATTTTGCAGCCCAGACGCAATGCAGTAGCGATTTGGAAAGATTTACCGTCCATCAAGGTACCAACATAGGAGTAAGGCAGATAATGGAGCCCAGATCCAGATGCCTTCTCTTGGAGAGCTTTAATACGAGCGATGTCCTTGTCAGATGTGAAAGAGGAAATAAGGGAATCAATTATTTGACCTGCAATAATCTCGTCCCAGGATTTTTGAATGGCTGGATTCTGAGGAGAAGCAAAGTTATTCGTTTTTCCGGACCACTTATTTAAAGCTTCAGGAACATAGCAAATGTCGACAGCATCACTGTAAATAGGGAAAATAAATTTGATGAAGTCAATAACGCTATCTGCTATGGTATTACTAATGTTCTAATACTGGTTGAGTGGAAGAGAAGAGTTTATGGCCTTAATTCTGCCAGTAGAAATAAATCTACCACCACCACCACCACTACTACTACTACTACCACTACCACCACTACCACTACCACCACCACGACCATCACGACCACGACCACCACCACTACCACTACCACTACCACTACCACTATTACAATATTGCGATACAATGTCGATGAGCATTATAATAGAATCGATGAAAAGTTTGCAAATAGGAGACAAAGTCGAGTCTTTTATATTTCCGAGATGCTGTTGCATGCTTGACACATGTGTACTGCTTACCATTCCTTGCAGGATAATGCTTTTAATATTGCAAATATTTTAAAATTCTTAACGCATCTTTTATTTTTTTACGTTAAAAATAGGGTAACTGTATTTTTCAATGGCACTGCGTATTCCTTCATTGTAAAACAAAAGGTAAATGAGCAAATCGAAGAATAACGTTTGTTGATGTTCCGCCATTTAGTCCATGTTACTATTATACTTCTAAATTCGCTCTAGAATACGCCATTAGGATAATCCAGGATAATAGGCAGGGTTTGGAATTGAACGGGTTACATCAGTTTCTTGTCTATGCGGATGACCTGAATATGTTAGCAGAAAATCCACAAACGATCAGTGAAAATACGGAAATTTTACTGAAGCAAGTAAAGAAATAGGTTTGGAAGTAAATCCCGAAAAGACAAAGTATATGATCATGTGAAACTTGGACTATCACTTTCAGAGAGGAACAGAGATTAAGGGTGTTTGAAAATAAGGTGCTTAGGAAACCTTTAGGGCTAAGAGGGATGAAGTTACAGGAGAAAGTTGCATAACGCAGAACTGCACGCATTGTATTCTTCACCCGACATAATTAGGAACATTAAATCCAGACGTTTGAGATGAGCAGGGCATGTAGCAGGTATGAGCGAATCCAGAAATGCATATAGAATGTTAGTTGGGAGGCCAGAGAGAAAAGGACCTTTGAGGAGACCGAGACGTAGATGGAGGATAATATAAAAATGGATTTGAGGGGGTGGGAAATGATTGTAGAGACTGGATTAATCTTGCACAGGATAGGGACCGATGGCGGGCTTATGTGAGGGCGGCAATGAACGTCCGGGTTCCTTAAAAGTCATTTGTAAGTAAGTAAACATATTCTACTCACTAAATATTTCCATATTGTGGTGCAGTGAACATGCTTAATACATTGATAGCGATATTAAATTTTGGTTTCAGCTCTTCAGTATTTGAATATTCATAAATAGGAATAGGCCTACAATTGTTTTTTGCACGATAGTGTGTTTAATCGTCGTTACAACAAAAGGCCGCCACGATTGAAGGTTGATTTTGCCAACCTAGATATGTATATCTTGAAATATTACAAATAACTACTCTAGTGTTGTAATGAAATCCACTGCCTTCGATGTATATACTTTGCATTTAAAATTCATATGTAAAAGGCAGTGTTAATTAATATACATTATATGAAACAAATCACTGGATTTGAAATGTACAGAACTTTATTTAAACAATATTCAAACTTCACTTAACAAAAAGAAATACAAATTATTTCAATTCATTATGAAATATTACAAGTACATCAATCTCATTGAAGTTGATGGTGAAGTTTGTATGTTGGTCAAACTGCTAACATCAATCAGCTGTTCACAGTGTAACGCACGTACTGTATATTAAGATTTTTAAAATACATTATTGTGCAAAAAATACTGTACAATACACGTTTGTGAAGTACATTACAAAATCCTGCAAATTAAAAAAACTCGCTCTTCTCGTTTTTGCAACTTTTCCTCGATCTTGTAAAAAGGACTTCCCAAACTTGTATCATAATATTGTGAATTTTATTAGTAACAACAATTTAATTTATTCGTCACAACAATAATTCCTTTCTACAATTCACCTTAAACGCTCTCGTCAACAATAGGACTTTCACTCAACACAGTATTCGTTATAGCACTCCACTGACGGCAATGACAATTTACTTGGACTATTACGAACAACAATGAACTGTTAAACTTAACTAATATTTACAAAGCACTATTTACAAATCGGAACTATCAGTTCTCAGTTCTTCTAGCTCAGTCACTCGAGTTCACAGTATCTCCAACCACAGACCTTCAGAGACAGTTCCCTGTACTCGAACTCAGGTCCCTCCAACTGCGGTCCACTGCACTCGAACTCAGGCCTTCGGATGCTGACACAGTTGCGGACGCACACTCGAGCCGAAGTCCGGTACACAAGACTGGCTTGCTTGCTCTGGCTTACTCACGGACTGGCTGACAAATCAACTGAAACTGAAACTGCTCAAGTTCGGTCGTGTTTCTTCTTTTATAGCTAAACTATCGTTGCGAGAAAGTACGAGTTCTAGATAGTTCGCGATATTTCGACGCGTGTGTCCATTCTCGAATCATCTCGCACGCTGCTGCTCCCCTCCTTCACCGCGCGTAGCCATGCCCCAGAAGGCAGATGCGCGCGCACCCCGCCCAACACAAGGCCGACTTAGCCTCTCCTCCGTCGGTTGTGACAACGAATCTCACGTGGGCGTCACAATATATCACACTTTCGCTATTAAGAATTAAACTAGTTTTGTAAATTTGCTATACGGTTGTTAATGGGTATCTTGATATTGCCTTACAGTTCTGAAATGTTTGAAAGTCTGATTCAATTGTAAGTCTATCTCATAGCATGAAGTGTTATAGTGCAGTTGGGTAAATATTGGGATACACGCAAACAAAACTGGAACAGTCACTGCTGAAAGCTTTTCACACATTTGTCTCTGACGAGGAAAGCATTTATTTTTAGTGTATAACGCTACGTAATATATTTTTTACTTCATTTCATTATTCTTCATTGTACTTTCATCTCATGTTTCTCCGAAATCAAATTGTACTTTATTTTTAAATTTATCATTGTTCCGTATTCTCTCCGCAATCATATTATATTTTTAATTTAACTTCTGCTTTGTATTCTGGATCCTAGTGATCAGCCGGAGATGTCGGCCAGATGTCCCAAATTATGGAATTAGTAGTATCCATCTGTTTACTTATTTGTTGAAAGTTACGTTGATTTTAATGTCTACTAATAAAGATTTTCTTCTATATTTCCAACGGTATCGGACGAGACCTCATTTGTCGCTTGGAAGTCACTGAAATTCGGAAATGAGTGGAATTCTTGCTTGTCAGCTCTGCGAGATCCAAGTTTAATTCCTTCATCATTCATTCAGTCATATTCCGACATGTAAACACTATAAAATGTTGGCTGAAGACTGGAATTAATAGAATTCAAGAATCTGAAATTGTCAGACAGGTAGGCAAGATACGTAAGTCTAGAGAAGTCCTTCTGGCGATCGTATTCCCGTTAAATTCGGTGTCTCAAGAATCTGAGATGAACAAAATATTATGTTACAACAATAATAATCCCGAAACATGATTAAGTTAAGCTTTTAATTAAAATACTGTTTTAAAACACATCTTGATTCCTCGAACACCTATTGAACCAATCGCGGGATCCAAGGCGTCCGCTGAATGCAGTAAAGACTGGTTCACAATAAACCGGGAACGGAAACGACAACGAGAACGGAAATAATGTTAAAATAAATATACTTAAACATGAGCATTCACAATATTAACGAGAAGCTTGCCGCACCCCGGGAACGGAAACGTGAAAGTTAATTTTGAATGCTCACATTTGAATACATTTATTTTAACAATATTTCCGATCTCGTTCTCGTTGTCGTTTCCGGTTTGTTGTGGACCAGCCTTAAGTTGGCAACCTCTGGTCTCGTGCTACCATGCTTGATATTAGAGTTGACACTTGTGATTACTTTATTCGGAAGACAGAGAAAGGTGTGGTTCCCGTGTCTTAGGTACAGTTTTGACAAAGAAATCCAGACAAAATTACTGAAAAGCTCTTTTTTGCCTCATAAAGCACAATTTTTTGCTTGTGTTAGTCTGTGAGGACCAAAGTCTCCATAGAGATTATATTTACGAGTAGCTATGTAACGAAGAAAGTAGGGAGAAATGTGCAAACTATGAACAATAATAAATTTAATGTTTTGCTGTTTATTCGGAATTGGATATCGGGATCCCGTGAAACACAGAAATGTCCAGACCAGGACTGTATAGAGGAGAAGGTGGAAATATGGGCTAGGAGTGGTAATATGGGCTACCTCGTTTTTTACTATACAGGGTGTATCAAAAATACGTGTACAAACTTCAGGCATGGGTTCCTTACACCAAAAGAAGGAAAAAGGTTCATATGAACATATGTCCCATAATCCTTTGTTTCCCCGTTAGGAACTGTTCAACACATTGGTACACTCATAATGTGCCAACACACAAAACTCATAACCAATGCTCGAAATGGCCTCCTCTTGCTTCTAGACATGCATGCACTCGTCGAATCATGGACTGTCGCACCCTTTCAAATACTCCGGGATGATGTCGAATGGTTTCGCAGGCTTCCGTGACACGTCGATGAAGAGTTTCTTGATCCAGGATGTCTGCTCCATAAACCAATTGTTTAAGGTGCCCCCAAAGATAAAAATCCAAAGGATTGAGGTCGGGAGAACGTGCTGGCCATTGAACTGGTCCTCCTCTGCCTATCCATCTGTCATGGTAGACACCAGTCAGTGTATCTCGAACAAGGCGACTAAAATGTGCTGGAGCCCCATCATGCATGAACCACATGTTTTGTCTTATGTTCAGAGGCACATCTTCGTGCAGTAATTCTGGAAGAGTGTTTTGGATAAAGTCCCTGTAGATAGCACCTGTAAGACGTGCTGGTAGAACGTATGGACCTACCAGACAGTCACCTACAATTCCAGCCCACACATTAATCCTAAATTGTTGTTGATGTCTAGCCTGAAATACAGCACGAGGATTACGATCTGCCCATACGTGTTCATTGTGGAAATTGGTAATTCCATCTCTCCCAAACGTTGCCTCATCTGTAGCCTAAACAAAACTGATGAGACAAACAATGGCTTGGCTATTTGTGCTAGAAACCATCGGCAAAAATTCTCCCGTGGTGGATAATCGGCAGGCGAAAGGCCCTGCACACGTTGCATATGATACGGATACAAGAGCTGCTCGTGAAGTACCCTCCATGCTGTACTGTGTGATGTACCAGTTGCCACAGCCAATTGTCTTGTACTGGTACCTGGATCGTCGTCGGCACAGTGTAAAATGTCTTCGAGGTTCGGCGTACGAACAACTCTTGGTCTTCCTCGATCACCAGTCTGTGGTGCAACGGTTCCTGTCTCAGCAACGCGACAATACACAGCAACAAAGGTTTGATGATTCGGTTGTCTTCGGTCTGGAAACGCCATCTGACACAGCCGTACAGCCTCGCGTCCATTACCATTCGCGCGACCATACATAAAAATGATGTCAGCCTGCTCACGAAATGAATATCGTCCTGCCATGGTTGAACGAAACACGTTAACTCACTCCACGTTCATAATTGCAACGTTGAAGACAGACTAATGACAAATGACACATGTAAACAAATCTCCATGGCAACACTTCGCCATCTGCAGTCCATTTCTGATACAACGAGTCACAGCCTTCTATGAATGAGTGCATAAAGAAATGAAGTTTTGAGGTTGGACCTCGAAGGTCGTTGAACGCAAACTTTTAGTAATAAATGAATAACGGGGAAACAAAGGATTATGGGACATATGTTCATATGAACTTTTTTCCCTCTTTTGGTGTAAGGAACCCATGCCTGAAGTTTGTACACGTATTTTTGATACACCCTGTATATGGCGTTGTTACCTAGCGAAAAAGCTCTAAACGTACATCTCGTGTCCATCAGTCTGCGTGAACAAAGAGACAAACTAGTTGCCTTTGTGGTGTGGATGTGATGTGTCCTTTTTGTTTTTCATCAATTTCAAAGTTTTTGCAGGTATGTAGTTTCAATATTATTGAAAGAAATATATTTCGTGTTTAGAAATCATGCTTGATGTGTTGCACTGATGAAGAATAGCTCTATCACATGGCAAAAGAGTAATATTTATTTAGGACAACAATTGCCGACATAATCTTAGAAAACTTCATGAGTCGATGCTGCTAATATGGGCTAACTTCTTCTTCTTCTTCTTCTTCTTTGGCACTACGGCCCTTGTAGTCTAGCCTTGGCCTCCCTTAGGATTTTGTTCCACTCCTGCCTAACCACAGCTAATATGGGTTACCGCTATGTGTCAAATATGGGTTAGGTAGCCCATATTACCAGCACATTAACACGTCCCGTTTTTTCATTATCGTGATTTTCGTTATTTGTTACAGAATATTGCCATTGATGTGACACAGGTTTCCTACTTATGTTTCTTTGTTTTTTCCAATTTTATTTTCAAATTTTTGTGGTAGCCCATATTTAGACCCTAGTACCTGTAGAGGACCAGTTCGTCTTACTTTCAAAAAGTAATTATATGCAAATATCTATTGCAACTATTGACCTGTAAGACTGGATAAATTGTTATGAATAATAAACTCTGTATGTCAATAAAGATTTTCAAGCAATATGCCACACCATTTTCCATTATTATGAGGAAAACAAAATGGTAGCCCATATTTCCACCTTCTCCTCTACGATTTGTACTCATTGAGCAGACTCGTGACTCGCGAGCGGAACAGATAGCTTAGAACGCTCGGCTGCTGTAGGAAAAAGGCGTGAGAGGGGAAAAGAGGTGAAAGAGAGGTTGGGTGTGTACAGGCAACTGTAAATGTATACATATACACATATGGAGTTAAAATTAATTATTTTTCTTTGTATTTATTTTGACAGTATATTGGTGAGACTTCTGCATATTGAAAGAAATGGAAAGAAATCGAGTTTTCTACCTATGCAATTTTGAATTTAAGTTCGTTAACTTTATTGTAACTCCAGATGAGAAAATACTTTTTCAATGCATTTTACGTTTAATATTGTGATCCTGTTTCATTAGTAGTAGTAAATAGCAGTAGTAGTAGTAGTAGTAGCAGCAGCAACAGCATCAGCAGCAGTAAATTTTATTGTTACTATTATTTATATTATCAACATTATTATTGATCTCTTTAAAATTTATATAGACTACTGGACTGTACCCGAGCACGAGCATATGCTCATTTCGGGTATCAATTCATATGTATCATTTCAAATGTAAATTGTGAATAAATTAGAATTAGAATTAGAATTAGTAGTAGTTTATTATTAGTAGTATTGTTTAGTGTTGTCTACTTCTAAATATTGCATTTCTGATTTAAATATTTTTATGAACTGGAGAATTATATTATACATAAATTAATAAATACTACAATATTTTAAAATTGTAATACAGAATTAGTAAATGAAATTAATTGTGTGCTTTTAATTTTCTAGAAACTGAAATATATATTTTAAATGCTTAAAGCCACAACATGTGACGATACATTTACAACCTATCTCAGGGTACAGAGGTAGTTTTAACTCGTCAATTTTTCTCCTGTGATTTTCGTCAACAAAATCATTGTACACAGCTTTATGTATGGTGTCGTAATTCAATCCAATTCAATTAAACATACAATGATAGGTTTCGTCACAAATACAGAAGGGAAAAAACATACATTTCAAACTACACATATAATTGAAAACAGTAAAGTTTAATTAGAATGAAAATAGAAAACATTTTGAAACTCTAAAATTTATGAAAACACTCACTCTTAATGTATTATTTGTAATTAAATGTAAATAACTTTATTTATTAAGAAACAATTTCGTATGAATTTATGTTAAGAAATTCATCTACAGAGTAGAAAGGATTAATTAAAAGGCAATTATAAAATCTAGGTATGAAACTATTAGTTGGTACCTTACAATATTGACTGGAAAGCGTATTATATAATCTCATCCCCATGACAGAAAAATTTATACTAGTTTTATGTAATCTACAGTATGGGATATTAATTTGTTCACTATTTCTAATTTCATGATCATGTATATTGGCTATTAATGAGTAACTGTCTAATAGTTGGAGTAAAGGGTAGATAATCATGTAGATTATTTAAAAAAAATTAGAGATTCTAACCTTAACAAATCAGTACATATACTCTATAATAAATTTCCTCTTATGTAATAAAGAAAATTTTCCAATTAATTCAGCCATACATAGTATAAATACCCGCAGAAAAAATGATTTTCATACGCCATCATCAAATTTATCATGCTATCAAAGGGGAGTACGTTATATGGCGATAAAAATGTTCAATAGTCTTCCTGAAGACATTTAGAATCATAGCCAAAACCCTGCATTATTTAAGGTAAAACTAAAAAATTACTTAATATCTCATTCTTTCTATTCTGTAGACAAATTCTTCACATTTCACAGTACTGTGTAAATATTTTAATACTATTAATGGTAAACATATTACATTGT
The DNA here is from genome assembly GCA_025594305.2 of Periplaneta americana. Taxonomy (NCBI): domain Eukaryota; kingdom Metazoa; phylum Arthropoda; class Insecta; order Blattodea; family Blattidae; genus Periplaneta; species Periplaneta americana. Next base: position 18,664,094 of record JAJSOF020000039.1, on the reverse strand, counting down.
ATAAAATATTATTGTTATTAGGGTATTAATTCTGTACATATTTCATATTTGCATTTTATATGTATTGCATTTATATTTAAACGTAAGAACTGGACATGTTCTTTATTCTATGCTATAAAGCAAGTGTAAAATATTATGGAACGAATAAATCCATCCATCCATCTATCTATATTTTGTCGAGTGTAAATTACTAGGTCGTGTGTGTATGTGTGTATATGTATATAAATTTATGAAATTTAATAACTATGATTGTTTGAAAAGAGGTCGACAATGTTAAAGACAGTTTAATTAACATAGAATTCTAATGGCTTCCTTTTGCAAAATCAAGGCACTTCCAATTTTGCTACCATTTCCCCAGAAAAATAAAACATACCGATGAAAGAGTGATGGAACGGAGAAAAATTCTCTCCGGCGCCGGGATTTGAACCCGGGTTTTCAGCTCTACGTGCTGATGCTTTATCCACTAAGCCACGCCTTCGGTACATCAAAAAAAAAAATATATATATATATATATGATATGCGTAATAAATCACTTTGTGATTTAAGACGGCGCCTATACCGTCGGATCCCGGTCAACCAGTCACTCATTCGAGTGCACCTCAACACATGTATGGACTTCGGTCCTACGTTCATAGACATCTATGACGTAGTGCAGAGGGCGGCCACTAGAGGGAACCCAAGAAATGGAGCTTAATCTGAGACGATTCTAACCGGCGTCGGGGTTGTATCCGGCGTGGCTTAGTGGATAAAGCATCAGCACGTAGAGCTGAAAACCCGGGTTCAAATCCCGGCGCCGGAGAGAATTTTTCTCCGTTCCATCACTCTTTCATCATATGATGACGCAGAATATCTGCATGGAAATATCGTATGTACTTCGGTACATCAAAATATATATATATTGTAATTTTTATTAGTAACAACAATGTAATTTATTCGTCACAACAATAATTCCTTTCTACATTTCGCCTTAAACGCTTGTCAACAATTGGATTTTCACTCAACACAGTATTCGTTATAGCACTCCACCGACGACAATGACAATTTACTTGGACTAACGAACAACAATGAACTGTTAATCTTAACTAATATTTACAAAGCACTATTTACAAATCAGAACTATCAGTTCTCAGTTCACAGTTCTTCTATCTCAGTCACTCGAGTCCACAGTATCTCGAACCACAGACCTTCAGAGACAGTTCACTGTACTCGAACTATGGTCCCTCCAACTGCGTCCACTGCACTTCAGGTCCCTCCAACTTATCCACTACTAACTCAGGCCTTCGGATGCTGACGCAGATGCGGACGCACACTCGAGTCGAACTTTGGCTTGACTGGCTTGTTGCTCTGGCTTTCACTGACTGAATAACTGAAAACTCTGCTCGAGTTCGCTGGAGCTTCTTCTTTTATAGCAAAATCATAGTTACGAGAAATTTCTAAGGTGAGAGAATTATCTCGATATCTCCACTTCGACGGACTTCTGGAATAGTCGGGAAGGTCGTTCAACATTCACTGCGTTAAGTAGCAGCTGCGCGCGCAGCCTCCTCGCGTGTAGGCCCCTTTCCCTTTCCCCGTGAAGCCCGCGCGATATGCTCTCTCGCGGGACGCTGGTCGTGAGTTCGAATCTCACGTCGCTGTCACAATATATAAAACATACCGAATTATCGATTGAAGGAACGAAAAATAGGCACATCTTAAATAATTTTGACAAACGCCAAGTCACTAATTTCTTTAATAAATATATAACTCTTGGTAACTTTGTACATATATATTCGATATCTTTTTCCCATGTTAAACTGGAGTCTATAAAAAGTCCTAGAAATTTGGTATAGTTTTGTATGTTTTTGTCCTATTTTATTATATGGTATAGGCTAAAAGTTTTGTTTCTAGTCTAGTGATGCATTATATTATGTTTTCCTCTTCCTTTTATAATTTTCTGACATATAATGAACTGAGAATGTTCTCCAGCTGCTACAAAAGATAACAGCTCTCCTATAACATGAAAGGAACATGGCTGGTGATCATGTTTCTTTCGTTTCCCTACATCCAAAATGCATTACAGGTAATTACAACTCAAGAGACAAGAGAATATTGAAGATTTCTGAACAGTTAACTAGAGCAACCCACTCCTTCTCCACCGCAACAATACCACCACTATTCTGCGCTCGCGAGTTATTTCTTCGACTCTCATCCTTCAGCTGAGTGCTCGCCTTCAATGCGCACCGTTTGGACAGGGTATACTAGACTTTACACAGACATCAGTGAGTCAGGAATTGGAATTATTATTATTATTATTATTATTATTATTATTATTATTATTATTATTATTATTATTATTATGTGTGATGTGCCCTAGGGCTCAACTTTAGGACCTATTCTAGTTTTAATCTTCATTGACGACATTTGCAAAATAATAAGTTCTGACTATGTATTATTCGCTGACGATCTTAAAATTTTTAGAAAAAATCAAAAGTAATGCTCAGTGTCAATTTCTTCAGGATGACATTAATTCAATTACCAATTGGTCAGTTGATAACAGGATGATTATTAATGAATCCAAAACTTACGTAACCTAATATCATTTTCACGGAAAACCTCTACAATAAAATATAATTATCACCCAAAAAAATTATTAATTAACAGAAAATATTGCATTACAGACCTCGGTTTATTGGCTGACAATAAATTACATTTTCACAACCATATTGATTATATTTATAACCATACAATAAGAATGTTAGGAATAATTCGGTCAATTACTTATTCTTTTTCAACACCTGACTCTCTTTCAATACTAGACTATATATTAGTGAGATCGAAACTCGAATATGCATCTGTAGCTTGGAACTCTATTACTTGTTCTGATTCGGCAAAACTGGAAAATATTCAAAGGAAATTTATTTCATTATATTCATACAGATTTCTGCCTAATAACTCCGGGTATAACTACGATCAAAATCGATCACTTTAAATGACGAAGCTTGTATGCTAGACGTCATGATCTCGATTACTTATTCTTATGTAAGGTCCTTAAAGGTGACTTAATTGTCAATCTTTCTGAAACAGTGTCAGCCTTCGTATTCCTATGAAGGACATGAGACATCATAAACTCTTCTATATTAGAAATTCTAAGTCTTCCTCGCCGGTCTCCAGATGTATTAAAAATGCTAACATACTGTTCTCCAACAAGGAGATCAAACGTGAAAGGAATGTGCTTACTATTGCGTCATCTATTGGAGCGGAGTAGATAGATAATATTACCGTTATAACGTCAGTTTAAAAAACATGCGCTCTCCTGCATATTTTATTTCCTGTATAGAGGGATTAAAAGACCAGGAGATTAATCGTGATCTAATTTTGTAACTAGGATAGTATAAGTATGTGTGTATCAGTGTTATCGTTTGTGCTTTGAGAGTTAGCCAATGGAGATGCGTATATCCACGTGTATGACCTTATGACATGAACATTCATTCACAGCATTACCCCGCTGCGTCTCATTCCCCTGAGACTTTCTCCTGGTTGGAGTACAGTATGCGATTTCGATCCATTCAATGTATTGAAGTATTAGAACATGGCAATGTATTTGCTAATATTATTTGCATAATCTTTCTATACAAATTGGTAATACTTTTGTAAGAATCAACTCCTTTCCATAAAATATTATAATATTAATTCTAGTAAATTAATCATTGTAATCTATGTTCTTCATTATGTTGTTATCTCAATTATTTAATTTGTACCAATAAATTTTAATATTACACTGTCCATATTTTATACTATGTTGTACAATTTTCCTTCTAAAACAAATATATAGCTACTACACATCTAAAAACTTTTTGAGAGATAAAAATACATTCTCTATTAAAAGAGCATAAATATGGATTTATAAGCACAATACAATTTATTCAGGACACTAGAAAATTCGTAATTCGTACAAATAATTTATCAATATATCAATAACAACCCCATAAAATTACTTACAAAAAACACCCCCAAGAATAATATGCACAAAAAAAAATTGAAACAATATTTTCACAAATATGTTTTCGCGGGATATCAGCCGAGTTAAGATTTTGGAATGCTCAAATAATTTCATGTCAACAGAAAGTTATGTCTCAGGTGAAACGGGATTGGTTGGCGGATCAACCCCAAAGCCTAAAATTACATCACCTCTACAAAATACACCTTCAGAGATTGGAACAAGAATAATATGCACTTTTCACCTGAAAATAAATTATTTGATTAACAAAAGCTTGGATTTTCATATCCCGCGTATTAGCAATTACAAATATTTTCATATATATAAAAATTAAATATAAACATTTACCTAGAGATAATGAATGTTACAGGAGAAAAAGTTCGTCCAAAGGGCTGGGCTCTGGAAGAGTACCCGAAACGCTCATTGCATTTCCGAGTTGAATAGCAATACTTAAGCGTTGACGCAAATAAGTAGTGCAACGGCGATCACCAGTAATGGAGATCAAAATTTGGCCGATTTGAGATACCAAAACTTTAGCGTCATGACTCCAAGGACAGAAGGTCTCCACAGCAAATGGGAGAAAGATATAATTGTCTAAAAGATGAGCGTCTGGAGGTATTCGGTAAGTAGAGTGTCAAAGCAAGTAGAGTCCCAAATTAAAGGTTTTCCTCTAGACCATGGAATTAAGGTGAGACCATCGAGTCGTTTACCATCCGCTCGACTAATACCTGGTGGTTCCAAAAGAGACGGGATGCCACAAGAAGTCAGAGATCTTTTAATGATATCATTGAGTGATGTATGTCTGGGAATGCGACCCTTGTTCCTCGCACAGCCGAGTGCATGAATGGCCGTAAATATCAGCAATTCCTCCGCAAATACATTGGTGTGGCTGGCAGAGTTTACAAGCAAGACGTAAAGCATTGCGACTTTAAAGGATGTACTATCTATTAGGTGGCGTCGCGGTCTAAGGCATCCCGCCTAGGACTCGCGTTACGGAATGCGCGCTGGTTCGAGTCCTCATGGGGGAAGAAATTTTCTCATGAAATTTCGGCCAGTGTATGGGACCGGTGCCTACCCAGCATCGTGATGCACTTGGGGAGCTACGATAGGTAGCGAAATCCGGTTGCGAATACCAGCTGTAACGGCTGGGGGGATCATCGTGCTAACCACACGATACCTCCATTCTGGTTGGATGATCGTCCATCTCTGTTTCGGCATGTGGGCGTGAGGCCAGCAGCCGGCTGGTCGGTCTAGGCCCTTCACGGGCTGTAGCGCCATGGATTATTATTATTATTATTATTATTATTATTATTATTATTATTAATCTATTAGAGTGCCGATGTGAGGAGAAGGTAATGCTTGTAACCAAGCTCCAGACTCACTCTCTTGAAGAGCTACGAGACGTGCAATGTCTTGTTCGAATTTGAAAGAAGAAGAAAGGAGTTCATCTAAAATTTTTACCATAGTTGTTCATTTTATTCTATCACTGTGCTGGACTTTCATTGGCCAATGGCTGTTGTCCAACACATAAATATCAATAAATAAATAAATTTGTTATTGCTTATTATTATTATTATTATTATTATTATTATTATTATTATTATTATTATTATTATTATTATTGTCATAAGAGATTATAATTTAATTTATTGTGACTGCAGAGAATATACTACACTAGAACACTACTTCGTTCAGCAGTAAAAATAAATGTGCTTAGAGACTCCAAAGCTGACATGCAGACCTTGGTATTTAACCTCATTGTAGTAACGGTTAAGCGGTGTTTCATTCCACAGCACATCACATCATTCCTAAAAATTTACCACATTACAGTTCCCGCAACAGACTAAATGGATTACACATACATTTTTTACAACCATGTAGATTATTTTTTCCTGCAGTTGAATATGTTCGCTTTACATTAGCTGTGACAGCTAGTTCAGGTAATGGTAAATAGGGCTTCTATACGAGCACAGCATATAAAGAGCTACGATAGTGTCTGAAAATTAGTTACTATTCTCGTTCTATAAAATCGTTGTATTCACAAATTCAACGTCATTTCGTCATTGTAAATAACTTGTTCTCTTCTCCTAGAATTTTAACTGGATTATTTAGTGACATTGTATCAACTACTACGTTATTTATCGTCGATAATTGGTGATAGCAAGATAGCATTTGGCGAGATAAGACAGAGGTTCTCCATATAATTACCTGCCATTCGCACTACAGTTTGAAAATTTTGAAGTAAAAAATCCAACCCGGCAATCAGTCCAAGCGGCAATCGAACCCAAGAGCAATAGGCGTAGCTCAGACGACAGCACGTTTTCCTGCTCTTTGCGATTGTACTCGGAGAGGAGTTCAATTCCCGCTCGTGATGATAATCTGATTAGGTTCCTTCATAAGTTTTACCATCTGTAAATCGAATATCAGGTAATTCATGGTAAATGGTAAATACTTGGCTTCAAATACCATCTGACTATCACCAATTCTAATGACGCTAAATGGGCTAGCAGTTGATACAGAATCGTTAAATAACAGACTAAAAATGCACGCCAGATGAGGTCCAGATCTGTACGTAGGAAAACGCTGATACCACATGAACTATGCCCGTAGCTCTTCTACTTTCTGGCCAAAATAGTAGAATACTCGCCATACTGTTGAGGAAAACTACCAAGGTGGATCGGAGAGTAGCGCACTATAATTTTTCTACGTTGGTATTGCAGCTGAATGTTGACATTTCACCGAGTTATAGTTTGAAGTTTTCACTACAGACACAATTTGTTTTGCATGTGCAGCTCTAGCGACTGAATCGTGAACAACGCAACAAAGATCGCGCGCCAACTTGTGTCGGCAACTTGTCAAGAGCAGCGAAGTATCGTGCGATTTTTGTGGGCTAAAGGACATAATCCGAGTGAAATTCACAGGAACATGTGTGGCGTGAACGGGGAAGACTGTATGGACCATATCAACATCTCTGGGTGGTGTGCATTCTTCCCAGGCGGCCGTGAGAACCTTTGTGATTCGCCACGTTCCAGGCAGCCGGTAAAAGCTGCAACCCAGCGGAATGTCACGGGCATTGAGGCGGAAAATTTGAACGACCGGCGGATCCAAATGCGAACCTTATCTCAGCAGTTCAATATTTCATACGGTGCGGTATACGATATCGTGCATGACACGATAAATTACATAAATTTAGTGCCCGCTGCGTACCTAAGAACCTGTCAGACGACCACAAGGGCCAGCGAATGATGACATGCTTGGACCACTTAAGGCGTTAAGCTGAAAGGAATTGTCACTGGTGATTAATCCTGAGCGTACCACTACATGCCCCAAACAAAGCAGGCCTCTATGGAGTGGAAACATGCTGCTTCCCAGTAAAGAAAATATTAAAAGTGACGCAATCTGCTAAGGAAGTGCTTGTGACAGTGTTCTGGGATCTGCAGGGTATGTTGTTGGTGGACTTTGCCAAATACGGAATCACTGAGATAAAGTCATAAAACTTGGGATATGGATTAGGAATAATATTTTCTTTAATACGAATGAAATTTGCATGAATTTAATTTGTTGCATTCCAATATAAAACTATTTCTTTTTTTTCAATGAGGTGTTTTTATGAGCATGTCTTAATATTATTCGGATTAGTGTTTAAGGTATTAAAATATGGTTATTCAGGTTTACAATGGTGTCTGTTAGTTTCGATGACACTTAATAGAATGTCTAAAATATTTTAAATGATTACCTAACATGTAACTGCCACCCATTTTTCAGTCAATCCGTATGACTAAAATATTAATGATATAGCGGTCATAGTTGGCAGTTTAATTTATTTTCATAATAACATTATTATATTAAAAGCCCAAAAAATCATGACATCGCTGGCATATTCTTAAAATTTTGTATGGAATGACCCACTAGGCATTTGGTCAGTAATTGAGACTCGTTCAGACGTGGTTTCTTGTAAATAGTTATCTGATTCTAGCACAAAATATTTCAGTATCCGGTAATTTCATCACTACATAAGTTTACTAAATTAAGTTTAATTTGTACTTCAGTAAAAAAAACTCTTTCTTTATTCTGAACTTTGAAAATAAATTGTCCAACCTTTATTAATTGTGTAACCTTTTCGTATTTTGATATTTATTGTAATTGTAATTAATGTAAATTTTTTTATATCAATTGTAATGATAATTGTAATTGTATTCTTCAATAAAATCAAGAGTACAGAATGCCTGATGAAATTACCCAACGACCTTAATAAAGGTTGAACAAGATAAACAAGACAGGCATATTCAAATTCCTTGAAAAGAAGTGAAAAAGACGTTTTTCATAATTACATGCAGCCACACGCTTAAAAGATGTTCACTATTGCACCTGTTTAGAGATTAGAAATTCCCGCTCTCAGCATCCTGAACTAATTTACAATTCATGTTGAGAAATAGTTAGCTGAGCCTCTTGTTAATAACATAAATCAAAATATAATTAATTATTTATTCCGTCTTATGGTTTAAGTTGATTACATATAAAAGAAAACACTGATGTGTTACATCTTATTTAGTTTTAAATATTTTTTCCTTTGTAGAATCAGATAAACAGATATTCAATTACACAAGAAACCATATCTGAACGAGTCGTCATTTCATCCCAAAAAAATTAAAAGATTTAACTGGTTTGGACAAGGTAACAAACTTACGTCGTTTTAATTTGTTTTTAATATTTGAAACTGGTTTTGGTTTATCAATATTGTCACTATGCCCAATACTATTTATGTCATTTCCAAATAAAGCAAAGTTTTTTAATTTATTTTAGATGATATCTGTTATATCTCGTATTCCCTACAAAGGGCGAAAACTTAGTATTAAGACTAAACAAGATGTAACACATCAGTGTTTTCTTTTATATGATTTGTAAGACAGAATGTTATCCTGAACTAAGGTTGTTTCAGACAAAAAAATCTTGATTTGGACAGTGACTATGAGACACATACCACACCCAATCCATCTATCACGAAAAGCATAAGATATTCTAAGCATTGCAGAAACAGAGTCATTTAATTGTGGGATTATTCTCTGATTATGAGAGGAGTTAAAGTTGTTTCGGGAGCAACACTTCGAAAAACGTTTAGAGCTTAAGCAGAGCTAGGTGATGGATAGGGGTGGCACGAAGGGGAACAGCCCCATACACCAATATCCATGCTCCCTACTATTATAGTTGTAATAAGCTGAATGGATTCTGATACTTCAATGTCAACACAGCTTGGTCGTGTAAACAAGTCTCTGTAGGGATAGACTATTGTCCGATGCGTGGAAAGAGTTGAGTGCACACGCACTCTTTAATGGTTTGTGTCGGCACACAAAGGATGCGAGAGAAACATTTGCGTTGGTCGGTGCGAACCTGAGTAAGACCTAACATACGTTAATAGCGTTTGCTGTAGGCAGAACATAGGCCTGTATGTATGATAGACGATAAAATTTTGAGTGCTACATGTATTAATAAAACAACATCCATGTTGCTAATACCGAGGAGGCTACACGCTGTAATTTTTTTCCCAGCGGATGTAACGAAATATCATACGGAATTATAGGCAATGATTGCAGGTTAGAGAAAGCTCTAGGGAACGTGATGTATGAATAGTAAATAAGTATATCTAATTTCATATTGATAACTTTTTTGTTACCAAAATGAAAGGTAACAACCATCAGGCGAAATGAAAGAGAACTGAAGCAGGTATTGTGGGAGCTTTTAATTTGTATGTACAATGAAATAATATACAAATGAATTTCAAAAACGTAATTAATCTTGCAGTCTGCACATGTACTCCAGCTTAATTATCCCCGTGATGAAACACACATTTCTCTCCGCATAAAAGATTCCTAGAAATGACGTAATATACAAGAAATATCTTCGGTATATACTCGTAGCTAACGTTGGTGTTTTTATATCCCAGACCGTTGATATATTAATATAATGAACTCCATATTCCAGTGACAAATTAAATATTAGAAATGCTCAATTAATCTATAATGAATAGAGGGGTTAGTTGGAAGAAGGGCGTAACTGAGAAAACATAGTTTTGAGATAATCAACAAAAACCTAACTGTATCCTGCATCTCTTGCTGGAATATGACACTATTCATATATATTGTAGGGTAATACGTTCTCTTGTGATTACAATGAGTTCCATGGTTAATGTTTACGTACCGAAACATTCGATTTTTTTTTTTAAATTACCCTTCTTCGATAGAAGAGGGTTGAAAATACTGAATACCGAAAATTTCTATATTTCTCCGGCTAGACCGGGTTTATTTAATAATGAAGATACCAATGGGTTTTTATTTATTTATTTATTTATGTCTATAACAGGGCAAAGCCCCAATTACAGTATTATCTGTTATTACAGTATCATCTAGTTTCACAATATTTTATTCAGTTATCACTCGTTTCTTAGATATTTTAAACAATGACAGAATAAAGGACTTGCATAAAAATTCTTCTCAGTCATGATACCACACCCAAGAACATTCTTGGTTCTGACGCCTTTGACGTTGCTTAATGATCATCGTCTATCCCATAAGAAATGTATCCTGCTTTTGATTCCAACTTTCTTGGGTTCCTCTCGGAAGATGGCTTGTTCCTCTGTAGACATCTCATATTTCTTCTGGCAGCAACAGCGTTAAATCTTTTGCTACTAAACTGTCAGAAATATGGTCGTTTCTAAATGACTGACAGCTAGCCTAGATCTAACATTTTATACCACTGCCTGCTGTACCTTATATTCATTCTTCATTGACAAAAATAAATAGTAATACTATATTTCTTTCATCATTTTTCCTGATCTACTCCTGGTGTTGTGAAGAGAAGGCCTGATAGACTTAACTTCACCAGAATAAATAAATAAATAAATAAATAAATAAATAAATAAATAAATAAACAAATATACAAACAAACAAATAAATCTTTGCCGTAATTTCGTCGTCGCTTGCTAGATTATTCCTTTATAGTTTGTTAAACCGTTTCCGTTTTTCTACCTTTCCGTACGTAATTCATTTTCACTGATACTTTCAACATCAGAAATGTTACATTATTAGGCGAAAGATAAGATAGATCAGAACATTCAGACAACGTAACACTGTATGACTTGAGGCTTTCCCGGCGTTTGATGTTAGAATAATCTTCTCGGGTTCTCAGCCAGGTGAGTTGGAGATTAGCTTCAAGCTTTCGACGGCTAGCTCTTCTTCTTCAGGGACGAAGTGATGTGGGACCACGTCTAGCCGTATATCCCTTTCTACGGCCCCATCTCGGGCAAAATTAGCAGAATGCTAAGAAAACACGAGATTAAAACCATCCATAAGCCGCCCACAAAGATCCAGAACTTGCTGAGACCAGTTAAGGACGACCTTAAGGACACCTGGTTTAAGAATATTGTGAGTGTGGGAAATGCTAGAGACGGGACGAACTATTATGGAACGCTGCAAGGAACACCAACGCAGCATAAGACTATTTATCCTGATAATTCTGCAGTTCTTCACAGCCTAGAAACTGGCCACAAGATAGATTTCAGCGCCACCACCATCTTGGACAAGACATCAGGTTACTGGGACTTAGTTATCAAGAAAGCCATCGAAATCCAGCTAGATGGCAATAATTTCAGAGACGGGGGTCTATGAGTACGGCATGGAAACCTGCCATCAATACGCTTAGACCACCAGCACACGGCAGACAGTCGGACCAGCAAGTGGCTCCTGATTGGCTGACGTCCACCAACCAGAATGCGCCTGGCGGTCGGGACTAGGAACTAGCTCCTGATTGGCCCGCAGCGGGAAGCCCTACATATATACCGGCTACCCACATCACTTCGTCCCTGAAGAAGATGGCAGAGCTAGCCTTCGAAAGCTTGGAAGCTAATCTCCAACTCACCTGGCTGAGAACCCGAGAAGAGTTATTCAACGTGAACACTCTTGCAGTTACCTTAGTCGGTCCTCGAACCACAGTAGTGAGATGGAAGACGGACGCAATTCAATAATACCTCTCTATTGCAATCTATTGGGAGTAGAGGCATAACGTTGTGGTGGTTGGTAGAAACGCCGCCAAAGAACGCAGATAGCTATTTTACGGGCAAACGCTGTAATTCGAATTATTCCTTCTTCCACCTAACCCCTCAATTTATATTTAATATCTTACTATATTATCCCTTAATACTTAACCATACTAATATTAAATTCCTGGTAACAGGAAATATAACAAAAATAATATCAAGCGCCATATCCCAAATTTCTAATAGTTTCACCATGTGGTCAAAAGTATAGGTCGTCAATAAAACAGTAATGCACTGCTCCGTCGATTTAGTACAAAGTTAATGTTCACCTACTTAGATTTAACACATGGAGTAAGTTATCTGCAATTAACAAGCATCATCTTATCACAGTCTACTATATACAGTCGCGAAGCTCAATACGTAGTAAAAATGCAAACATGGGTAGTTGCCCACCATTAGGATCGCTACTATCGCCTCATCATCGCAGATCTCTCTCCTAGCATACGACAAAATATGTTACAATTTCGTTGTGTTCTTTTGGAAAAATTAACACCTTCCTTCCATTATTGAAATATTAAATGGATAAAGTTCATTTATTATTTTAATTAAGTATATTTGATTCCACCATAAACTCGAAGACGCCTGCAAGAAATAGGTTAATATTATTTTTGTTTGTGCAAAACCAACTGAAATTTACTATAATCGCTTCACTCATTCAAGATTATAGCGATAATTAACTATGAAACAATAAATATTAATTTGCATTTCCCTTTACAACAATAATAATGGAAGTATGAATTAATGGAGTAACTTACGTGTACCGGTACTTGTAGTGTAGGCTTACGTAGTTAACAAAGTGGGATGAGGTTAAGCAATAGTAATCACACCAGAATTGGAAATAAAACGTGATCAATAAATTTTATTGTAACAGACTTTTTCTACGTCTCTAGTAAAGCAACAACTAAAAATAACAACAAAATTAACAGCTATAATTAAAAACATGTCCTTTGAAAAAAAAAAGTAGGCATAATCAATAATAATCCCACCAGAATTGAAAATAAAACGTGATCAATAAATTTTATTAAAACAAATTTAATTTTTCTACGTCTTTATTAAAATAACACATAAAAATAATAACAAAATTAATAGCTACAATTAAAAATATATCCTCTGAAAAAAAAAGTAGACCTAACCTTTGAAATTTAGCAGCCTAAGTGACAGAACTTTAACCGGTTAGACTGAAACATTTCATTGTGAAATTTAAGGATATAATGTATTCTAACAGTCACAAAGAACTTCAAAATTAAGAGTTTTGTTTCTGCACAGCATTCTTGTGGAAACCCAGGAACCTTTCTGAATCTTTCGGAAATCGGAAAAAGGATAACTCTGGCCTCTTTCTCTTACTGTTGCTACAATTTATAGCACTACAAACGTCTCCTCCTTGTCCCATATTTTTATTCAAATTATTATATTTTAGCCATTTAACATTTTCATTACAACCAATAACGAACATTTCACAAGCATCAATGTGAAATACGCAACGAGCTAGCACTCGATAGAAATACGACACAGTCCAAAGTCGACCATGCACAGTCTATTGTTTCTAGTTGCTAACCGCTTGGAGCGCTTTATCACGAGATTTGCAATAAAACACCTCAACCTTCGCGACTGTATATAGTAGACAGTGATAGTACTCCCAGGGGTACGCGGAACTATCTCAAGGGATACGTATTCCACTGATTACGTATGTAAAATGCTAAAATATTTATTTTATTATACTTGTTGATCATTTTATTGTAATTTATTTTGCAATATGAACTCTTGTTTTTCCTTGCTCGAATGCCATTTTACGTAAATCATTATTACGAGGCGCGTCCATAAAGTAACTTTCCCACTCGTCCCACAGCTAGCAAACCATATGTTGCGCGAAGCGACTGCGTGTACGTGATAGAGTAATGTCCTGGCATGGCGCATGCGCTAGCGGAACTTCCCGAGTGCTCTCAGTAGCTTCGTTGCATTGGTTGAAGATGGACGCTCCTATTCCAGCTCCCGCCGTGTGAAGTGCGGTCAGTGATAAAGTTTTTGAATGCACGTGCATAGCGCCGATTGAAATTGATCGTCAGCTGTGCCAGGTCTATGGGCCTAACGTCATGAGCAAGCAGATGGTGCGTTGCTCCAGAAGGTCGTCTGTGATGATGGTTGGCCTCCCACTGCGCTCCTCGTCATGCACATTTTGGCGTCCTGCTGAAAATTGTCTATTGTTGGTAAAATTCATGTTCTGGGAATAGTAAGTTAATTAAGTAATAAAATATCACTTCAATCGAAAAGTACTGGCAATAAATTTGAATAAGGAACAAAAAAAGTTTCCTTCCCAGGCAGGATTCGAATCACGAAAGTCTTAGTTACCAGTCGAACGTGTTCTGGAGTGGACAAGGCTCTGAAATCAGCTACAAAGGTCTGTCCGGTTTTTTTTGCCACTACTGTACATTACCGCAGAGGTAAACAAAACTCAGGACGCCACCTCACTCCATCTATACTCCGTTGCACTGTAACTTCACTTCATTCTTAAGTTGTCTCGGATCCTAAGCTTCTTCTTTTTTACTTTTTATTTAAGAAAATGTCTTAAAATTATGTGGAATCCCCCTTGAGCACGAATAGGCCTATGTAACTTACTCTTTCTGCGGATGCTAGACTAATCTATACTAATAATAAATCTGTAGCCGAAATTTTTCTGGTAATTTTCGATTTTCCGAAAATAATTGGTCCTAACATATATAATTAACCACCCTGAAATCAAAAATCGCATTTTTAAATTTTTGTTTGTATGTCTGTCTGTATGTTTGTTACTTTTCACGCGATAATGGCTGAACGGATTTCAATGAAAATTTGAATATAAATTAAGTACGTTGTAACTTAGATTTTAGGCTATATGGCATTCAAAATACATTATTTAAAAGGGAGTTATAAGGGGGCCTGAATTAAATAAATCGAAATATCTCGTTTATTATTCATTTTTGTGAAAAATGTTACATAACAAAAGTTTCTTTAAAACTAATTTACGATAAGTTTTATTCCATGCAATATTTTGATAGGACTGATATTTAATGAGATAAATGAGTTTTAAAATTAAAATAACTGCCAACTAAGGCCGTATAATGAAATAAAAAAAATGACTTCGTCTATAAGGTGCCTTGGACAGCAACAATAGAAAGCTATGAAAGATAGCCTACAGAGAATGTTTCTGTGTTTGTATGAAGCAATATCGAAAGCTAAATTAACCGATTTGTATAATTAGTTATTATTTCGCCATTGGAAAGTGTAGTTTCTCTAGATGGACATAATGTTATTACAGTAACTTGTGATATAATATAATGTAATATAATATAATTAAGAAACATGTTAAAGGAATTGTCATTGCACCAAATGAGTGGTCTCTGGACCAAAATGATCGCATTTTAATTATTTGGATGCAATTTAAATTAAGTAACATATTAAACAATTTATCCTTCTATCAAACACGAATGTTCCCTGGATCAAACGTCCTATTTTAATTATGTAATTACTTTATATTTATTTCTAACGGGTGCAGCGGAGCGCACTGGTAAGACTGGTATTACATAAAGCAATATGTATATTTGTTCTAACAAAATATTATTATTATTATTTTATTTTTCTTGAGACGTCTTCACGTTGGCACTATATCGTGCTGACCACATCGTTTGGGACGGCTACAATGTGAGAGAGACTAGTATTTTACAAAGACATATCCTTCCTTCCCTAAACTGGAAAGCAAGTCGGTAAAAGAAAGAAGAGGTTAAACACGACAAAACGTGGAAGAACTATTAATGTACGGTTGCTATAAGTAGTTGGTATATCTTCTAGTGAGGATTCAAAATCAGTTGACTGAGAACGCCCCAGTTTTCGAATTTAACTCGACTCTGTGTGAATAATCTTGACTTAATTGTGCGTAATTCCTGTCATATTAGGCAGCGCGTAGTAACAGCTGTAAACTTAATGGTATCTGTTCACATAGATTGGGGACAGGCAACCCAGTATGTCTGTGGTATGTGTTAAGCAAGCTCTGACCTTAATATTGCATGGAGATACTGTCATGCAGTGACAGGTCGCAAATATCGGCGTTAAGTATTGGACATGACTCATTAATGCACTAATTAATTAGTGTAGTAGTTAATCACCAAATTGGATAACAGACTAGCTAAGTGACTGGCTTGCTGGTTCTCCGGTCTAGAGATCTGTAAGGGAGCTGTTTAATACACTCTTCAAGCAGGACAAATCTTGATAATTCAGCTGTGATAAAATGCTGTACAGAATGGTATCCAGAATAACTTTGTGTTTATGACCTCATTGACAATTGTTATAAAAACGTATACTATTTATTTACATAAAAAAACTGAAAACATAAAATATGCGTTCTGCATTAGGCCTTAGGGTTACTATAATCCCAATCGATTACTCACTTACAAATGGCTTTTAAGGAACCTGGAGGTTTATTGCCGCCCTCACATAAGCCCGCCATTGGTCCCTATTCTGAGCAAGATTAATCCAGTCTCTACCATCATATCCCACCTCCCTCAAATCCATTTTAATATTATCTTCCCTTCTACGTCCCGGCCTCCCCAAAGGTCATTTTCCCTCCGGCCTCCCATTAACACTCTATATGCATTTCTGGATTCTACCATAAGTGCAACATGTCCTACCTTTCTCAAACGTGTAGATTTAATGTTCTTAATTATGTCAGGTGAAGAATACAATGCGTGCAGTTCTGTGTTGTGTAACTTTCTCCATTCTCCTGTAACTTCATCCCTTTTAGCCCCAAATACTTTCCTAAGCACCTTATTCTCAAACACCCTTAACCTATGTTCCTCTGTCAAAGCGAGAGTCAAAGTTTCAGAACCATAAAGAACAACCGGTAATATAACTGTTTTATAAATTCTAACTTTCAGATTTTTGGACAGCAGACTGGATGATAAAAGCTTCTCAACCGAATAATAACAGGCATTTCCATATTTATTCTGTGTTTAATTTCCTCCCGAGTATCATTTATATTTTTTACTGTTGCTCCAAGATATTTGAACTTATCCACCTCTTCAAAAGATAAATTTCCAATTTTTATATTTCCACTTCGTACAATATTCTCGTCACGAGACATAATCATATACTTTGTCTTTTCGGAATTTACTTCCAAACCTATCTCTTTACTTGCTTCCAGTAAAATTCCCGTGTTTTCCCTAATCGTTTGTGGATTTTCTCCTAACATATTCACGTCACCCGCATAGACAAGAAGCTGATGTAACCCGTTCAATTCCAAACCCTCTCTGTTATCCTGGACTTTCCTAATGGCATACTCTTATGCAAAGTTAAAAAGTAAAGGTGATAGTGCATCTCCTTGCTTTAGCCAACAGTGAATTGGAAACGCATCTGACAGAAACTGACCTATACGAACTCTGCTTTACGTTTCACTGAGACACATTAATAATCCCAATCGATTATTTAGAAATATTTTCCAATGTGTTACTTTTGTCCATTATAAAAAGTCTAAAACTATAGTGAACTTTATCTGGAAAGTTTACAGTCACAATATACAGAATAAATTAAATAATTTATGTGTGTTTTCAGATGTCCTTTCCATGTCACTTTAAGTCCCCTACTTCTTCTAGTGATTATAAATTATCTTGCCCACCTAACAAAAGATGTAGGGCATTCCTTATTATTTGCAGATGACATAAGTATAGTAATTAGAGTCAATAACTCGAACACATTCCAATCTTTAACAGAGGAATTTCTCTTAAAATTAAGTGACTGGTCCTCAGTCAATGACTTAGTACTAAATTGTAACAAAATTAACATAATTCAATTTAAATCCTGTCCAAATTCAACCTCGTAAACTTCTAGCTCAATAATTAACAATAGATCCCTATTAGAAACAACAACAACCAAATTTCTTGGCTTAAAAATCGATATTGTGTTAAATTGGAAAAATCATGTTAAAGAATTTACCCCCAAACTAAATTCAGCATATTTTGCTATTAGACCTATGCAAAATATAGTAAATATTAATACCTTAAAACAATAGTCTATACTTTCACATATTTCCACTCGATAATGAGTTTTGGAATAATATTCTGGGGAAATTCCACAGATAGTAACAGTATAATCCTACTACAGAAAACAGTAATTAGAATAATAGTAGGTGCCAAATCTAGGGAATCGTGTAGGATTATTTTCAAAAAACTACAAATAATGCCCATGGATTGTCAGTATATTTCATCATTAAAAATCCTCCTCGTACTGTATGTAATCGTGAAAACTTTGTAACTAATTCAACAGTTCATAGCATAAATACGCATCAAAAATGACTTTCATACTCCATCGGCAAGTCTATCGTGCTATCAAAAAGAAGTGCGTTATATGGCAGTCAAAATTTTTAATACCCTCCCTATGGATATAAAAAGTGAAACTCAAAATATAACATTATTTAGGGCCAAATTAAAGAAGTACCTAATTTCTCACGCCTTCTATTGTATAGGTGAACTCATGACATTCAACAATGCTTCATGAAATTGATACTAAAATTTTTTTATTGCACTAGTAGACTAAATTGTAAATCTCGTCTGTATATATTTCAACTAGATCGTGACTATAAATTAAGACTTTATAATCGTATTCAGTTTTTTTATTTGTTCCATATTTTAGATGTGAAACAATGTATGAATACCATGGAATATTAATAAATACAATACACTACACTCTTCAAACAGGACAAAGTATGATAATTTAGCTGTGATAAAATTCTGTACAAAATAGAATTCAGAATCACTTTGGTTTTTAGAGTATTTATTTACATAAAAATGAAAATATAGAATATGTGTTCTGCATTAGCCCTTAGGATTACTCTAATCCCAATCAGTTCTTTAGAAATATTCTCAAATGTGTTACTTTCTCCATTATAAACAGTTTAAAAACTATAGTGAACTTTATCTGGACAGTGTACAGTCGCTGTAACTTATACAGAATGAAATAAATTACGTATGCATGTTTTCAGATATCCTTTACATGTCACTTTAACCCCAGAATGCTATCGTACGTAATTTTGACGTGTAATGGGTAAACAATTGATCTTCACTACTTTTCCTGTCATGCGAGCCCCTCCTCCTTCTAGCTATGCCTCCATCTGTCAGTCGTGACAGCTGGTTGCAACTTACACGCTTAGCTAAGTTATTATAAGATATATTTGGAAGTGTGCGTCTGATTTACGTATCAACAGTATTAATAGAAAATTTTCTCTGTGCAGTTTATTTATTTCCTAATAAGTGTGTTTTATCTAATAAAGTAACGCTGAATTAAAACGTACATGACAATCCTGACACTACCCTGTAAATCAGGGCTGGGCACATTACGTGATTCTGAGAAATGAGCGCTGTGTGATTTAAAGAGCGGGTCTTGCGAGCGGTCTGACGTATGCATACTGTACGTCATTCAGTGTCGGTGCAGTGGTGACTCTGCAGTATGTTGGCGAACTTTGAAGACGGAGCTTCCGCTCATACACTAAAGCGGCCCGCTATTCCCAATGCTTTTTAATGTCTAATGGGAGGAGGAGTTCTTTTGGTAGAGCAGTGGATTAGCAAATTGTTTAATTTGTCATAAAACACTCCAACTGATTAAGAAGTTCAATATCCAACGGCATTATTCTTTACAACATGCTACTGAATATGACAAATATGTTGCTAATGAACGATATAAATTAATACAACTTAAATAAAATGTTTCTCAGGAATATTATATCACAGTATTTATTTGATATTTACATTGCATTATAGGTTATTATACATTTAGTAATATATAATTTTAAATTATACTAGTATTGTGATATATAATAGTATAGTATATTACAGTTCATGACATATCACATGTCATATCATATCATATCATACCATATCATATCATATATCATATATCATATCATATCATATCATATATCATATCATATCATATATGACAGGTATGCTCATTCTCTGACTCGCGATTACATTCTGTAATCACAACCTTCGAATGAAGAGCATGCTGTTCCTCGTTCGAAGCTCGACGGATGGCTGCGGAAGGCAGTTCAAGTACTTATAAACGCACGAAAAGTGCGGGACAATGACACAGTCGAAAGCTTCTGTAAGCAAACGATCATTCCGTACAGTGTGGGAGGAAGACTATTTTTGTTGAAAACGTTTTTTACTACGTTGTAAGGTATTGCCAGGAATTTAAAACAACATTATACGCTCTGCCATCCAGAACATACCGAAGTGAAAAGCTGTTTTCTGTAATATGCATTCATATACCAAAGTTGTTATTGTTATTACTACTACTACTATTATTATTATTATTATTATTATTATTATTATTATTATTATTATTATTATTATTATTATTATTATTATTACTGTTATTGTTATTTTGGTGATTTTATTCCAATAGATATGATGAAATAATTTTTCAGGGTGCAACGTCTCAGCTTCAAGAATTGAAAGCACTTCATGAAAGGCGAAACATTGAAAAGAGTCGAACAATTCAGAGACTATGTTTTGGAGCAAGTTAGCCTATGTAGTATGTTGGGAATTAGCTAAAACTAAAACCCTTCACGGATGGTGAACTTGTAAAATGTAAAAAAATATATTAATTATATCTCTGTACTGAACAGCTATTTGAACATAGATTTAGCGATTTTAGATGTATGGAGATGATATTAATCTTTTTTATAGTAAATTTAGTAAGTCCGTTTGAAGTTCCAGGACAAGTTAATTGATTTAGAAAGTCATATGAATTCATTAAATGCAGAGAATATGACTTGACAAGCATAGAAATTTATTAAAAAATGAACAAAACGAAATATCCCAAGATAAGCTTATTCGCTGCCACTATGTAAGCTACTTTTGCCTCGACATATGTGTGCGAACAATTATTTTCGATAATGAAGGTTGCTAAATCAAACATAGATCCCGATTAACAGATGAGCATCTTTTGCATTGCAGTAAATTCGTTGGAGATAGATTTCGGATTTCTTGCAGAAAAGAATCTACATGTTGCATAGGCCGCAATGTATGGTGGAATATGAAAATAACTTTTTCTATGATATAATAATATCATAACTATATAAAATATAATATAATAAATGATGTAATAACTGAATATTACAGTGTATACTCTTTCCTTTTTCAATTTCAGTTTATTATACGTATTTGTAAGAGGGTGTGAGCGATAGCATGGGCGGTGCTGCAATGTATTGCAGCCCAGTCCGTACACAGTGTATGTTATGCAATGCAGCATCATCCGTGTAATCGGCGCTTTTTACAATTTTCAGCATACCTGATATATGACATTATATTATATATTAACAGGATGACAATAATGCACTTAGTGAATCGGCTATGAGAATTGGCTACAAAAATTTGCCACGAAATTGCAAAGGAATTGAAAACATTCAACGAAGATGAATTCATCAAGCGATGTTTAATTATATTGGCAGATGAACTCTGTCCACAGCAAGTAGGGGAAGTGGAAGCCATGCGCCTGTCTCGTAGAACCGTGGTGAGGAGATTGCAGTCTGTGCGTATGGGTTATGTAAATAAGCCTAATGATTTGTGTGTGTGCATAGAGCGAAGTTTATTCCATTAAATTAATAAGAGTGTATAAATCCTGTACTGTACAATGGATTGATGTAATATCCTTATAAACTATAATGTACTGACAGACTGAATGACTAGAACAACCGTGGCTCTTGTTATATTAATGCAGGGAAGATAGCTGTAATGCGAGTCCGCCACTGCGTGAGCGTTCTGCTTCGGCTTGCCTTGCGGAGCGAGAGCAGCTCTGGCCGACTAAATGGAGCCGCTTTCATGCCCGGCCTTGCTGTAAATTATAGATGAAAATTCGATGATGGTGCTGAAGGCAATGTAGAGATTGAATATGAAGCTTGTGACAGTGACAAGGATCCAAAATATATATCGGGATGAAGTTGCAGCTCAAGAAAAAAAAATTAATGGAAGGTACAGTAGAAAAGATTGTGAATAACTAGGAAGCAAGCGAATGGATAAAGAATAATAAGAAGCAAGGAAACAGGAAATGGAAAACACCTTGTATCCCGTTACCGAAGAACAGAGAAGAAGGAATAAATTTATATTCTGAAATATTTTCTTCTAGTTTGATTTATATATTTTCTGTAAACAACTTTGCTCTAGTGTATGGCATTAGGAAAGTCTAGGATAACAGAGAGTTTGGAATTGAACGGGTTACATCAGCTGCTTGTCTATGCGGATGACGTGAATATATTAGAAGAAAATCCACAAACCATTAGGGAAAACACGGGAATTTTACTTGAAGCAAGTAAAGAAATAGATTTGGAAGTAAATGCCGAAAAGACAAACTATATTAGTATGTCTCGTGACGGGAATATTGTACGAAATGGAAATATAAACATTGGAAATTTATCCTTTGAAGAGGTGAAAAAATTCAAATCTCTCGGAGCAACAGTAACAAATATAATTGACACTCGGGAGGATATTAAATGCAGAATAAATATGGGAAATGCCTGTTATCATTCGGCTGAGAAGCTTTTATCATCCAGTCTGCTGTCAAAAAATCTTAAAGTTAGAATTTATAAAACAGTTATATTGCGGGTTCTTCTTTATGGTTGTGAAACTTGGACTCTCACTTTGAGAGAGGAACATAGGTTAAGGGTGTTTGAGAATAAGTTGCTTAGGAAAATATTTGGGGCTAAGTGGGTTAAAGTTACAGGACAATGGAGAAAGTTACACAACACAGAACTGCACGCATTGTATTCTTCACCTGACACAATTAGAAACATTAAATCCAGACGTTTGAGATGGGCAGGGCATGTAGCACGTAAGGGCGAATCCAGAAATGCATATAGAGTGTTAGTTGGGAGGCCGGAGGAAAAAATACCTTTGGGGAGGCCGAGACATAGATGGAAAAATAATATTAAAATGGACTTGAGGGAGGTGGGATATCATGATAGAGACTGGATTGATCTTGCTCAGGATAGGAACCTATGGCGGGCTTATGTGAGGGCGGCAATGAACCTGCGGATTCTTTAAAAGCCAATAAGTTAATAAGTTTATTTTGATAGAAAGAGAAACTGAAAAACAAAAAACTAATAAACCTATAGTAACGAAATAAAAATTATATTCATAAATATTTTCTTGCAGTTAGGTCTACATCATTTTATGTTTCATATAAGTTTATTTTCATGAAAACAAAAATTAGAAACAAAAAAATGAAACTAAGAAACGAAATAAAAATTATATTTATAAATATTTTCTTGTAGTTGGATCTATATGATATATCATGTAAGTTTATTTTCATGAAAATAAAAATTAGAAACAAAAAAGAGACCTAAACAAATAATACTACAATGAAAGAAACAAAAATTGTAGTCCAAAACGAATGTAGAACCCAAAAACGCTTGTTTCGACTAACAAGTAATTTTTATGTATGAATACCAATACAGTACTACTCAATGGTGATAATATTCTAGGGTTAAAAGTTTGTGCAAAGACTCTACTTTTGTCAATTCTGAACTGATATCTATATTTCTCATTCTACTCTACAATACTGATAAAAATTGATAAAGTTAAGTGTTAACAATAATAACAGTAATTTATTTACATATTCTTCTTTTATGTGTGACTTCTAATCATAAATACATTAATATATTACTGTAATTTATTGTATTACACATCTTGCATTCAAGCTTTAAGATGTTGAACAAGTCAAGAGTTATACAATTCCTTGGTGAGATGAGGTGAGGATGAGGTGATGGCGAGGATTCCCCATAGATTACCTGACATTAGCATTACGGTTTGGGAAAACCTTAGTAAAGCTCTAAATCAACAGATAGGCGAGCTTATTATTATTATTATTATTATTATTATTATTATTATTATTATTATTATTATTATTATTATTATTATTTAGAGCCTGTTTATAAAGGTTGCGGCAAAACATTCTCCCTAATTTAAAGTTTAAATAAAAAATAGATGGATAAAAATAAGAAAACATTATTAATATGAACGGTATCTTAACAGTGAGAACTTTTAATTTTTTGAATAACATGTCTCTCAAGTGGTGTCCTTCACTATCAATGCATTGTTGAATGTGACTTCGGAAATTCTGCATCACTCTAACTAGGATTTCTTGAGAAATAAGACAAATTTCTTCCTGTATTGCATTTCTTAGCTCTGGCAAAGTCCTCGGCCGATGTTTGAACACCTCAGCCTTAAGATGCCCCGAGAGAATAACATTGCAGGGTGCAAGGTCTGGTGATCGTGCTGCCAGGGGACGTCGCCACGTGAAGAAATTACGCGTCCGGGAAATATCTGTCTCAGGACTTGGAGAGAAATGTGAGAGGTGGCTCCGTCCTGCTGAAACCATACCTGGTCAATCTGCAGCGCATTGAGTCTTGGTGCCAAAAAATTGTTGATCACAAAAGTGTACCGCTGAGAGTTCACTGTCACAGTAGCACCATCCTCTTCAAAAAAGTAAGGAACAAGTATCCCAACCGCGCACCATACAGTAACACGGTCGTTATGTAGAGGTTTTTCATGAAGTTCACGAGGGTTCTGTCCATTCCAATATCAGAAATTTTGATGATTCACGCATCCCGATTAGTGAAAATGTGTAATGCAGATGCTGAATATGCTGTGGTTCTTTTTAGTGATGAAGCACGATCACCAGACCTTGCACCCTGTGATTTTTTTCTATGTTGACATCTTAAGGCTGAGGTGTTCAAACATAGGCCGAGGACTTTGCCAGACCTAAGAAATGCAATACAGGAAGAAATTGGTCTTATTCCTCAAGAAATGCTAATTTAGTTAGAGTGATGCAGAATTTCCGAACAATGCATTGAAAGTGAAGGACACCACTTGAGAGACACGTTATTCAAAAAATGAAAAATTCCCAATGTTAAGATACCATTCATATTAATAAAGTTTCGTCATTTTGATCCATCTGTTTTTTATTTAAACTTTAAATTAGGGAGGGTATTTTGCCGCATCCTTTACTTACACGCGCAGTCACTAAGCATATTCTTGTATTGTATTGTATTGTATTGATTGACATTCCATGGTATTCATACATGCTTCCAGCTAGAATATGGAACAAGTCAAAAAACTTAATACTATTATAAAGTCTTAATTTATAGTCACAATCTAGATGAAATATATACAGACGAGATTTACAATATAGTCTACTAGTACAACACATACTTTTAGTATCAATTTCATTAAGTGTTATTGAATATCAACAATTCACCTACAGAATAGAAGACGTCAGAAATTAGGTACTTCTTTAATTTGGCCCTAAATAATCTTATGTTTTGAGTTTCACTTCTTATATCGATAGGGAGGCTATTAAAAATTTTGACTGCCATATAACGCACTTCTTTTTGATAGCACGATAGACTTGCCGATGGAGTATGAAAGTCATTTTTGACGCGTATTTATGCTATGAAGTGTTGAATTAGTTACAAAGTTTTCACGATTACATACGAGGAAAATTATTAATGAAAAGATATACTGACAAGCCATGGGCATTATTCGTAGTTTTTTTTTAAATAGTCCTAAACGATTACCTAGATTTCGCACCTACTATTATTCTAATTACTTTTATTGTAATAGAAATATATTGTTACTACCTGTGGAATTTCCCCAGAATATTATTCCAAAACTCATTACCGAGTGGAAGTATGCAAAGTATATTGTTTTTAAGGTATTGATATTTACTATCTTTTGCATAGACCTAATAGCAAAACTAGCGGAATTTAGTTTGGGGGTAATTTCTTTAATATGATTTTTCCAATTTACCACATTATTGATTTTTAAGCGAAGAAATTTGGTGGTTGTTGTTTCTAATAGGGATCTATTGTTAATTATTGCGCTAGAAATTTGCGACGTTGAATTTGGACAGGATTTAAATTGAATTATGTTAGTTTTGGTACAATTTAATACCAATATATTGACTGAGAACCAGTCACATATTTTGAAGATTGGAATATGTTGGCGTTATTGGCTGTAATTACTATATTACTTGTGTCATCTGCAAATAATATGGGATGATCTATAAATTTTATTAGGGGGGTAAGATCATTTATAAACACTAGAAAAAGTAGGGGACCTAATATTGAACCTTGAGGAATTCCATTATTAATAGTT
Source organism: Periplaneta americana (assembly GCA_025594305.2). Classification (NCBI taxonomy): domain Eukaryota; kingdom Metazoa; phylum Arthropoda; class Insecta; order Blattodea; family Blattidae; genus Periplaneta; species Periplaneta americana. Next base: position 18,637,855 of record JAJSOF020000039.1, on the reverse strand, counting down.
CCCCATGTCGATGCAAATTTCATAGTTGTATTGATTTCAACTTTCTCACGTGTTCTCTCAAGATAATCAGTAATATGTTACATCAATGTACAAGGAGTTATTATTTTAACATCTACATCATATTTACAGGATGCTGGTAGTCCATTTTAGAGAGTCTGAAGGTATTATTGCATATTGATCCATTCTGCATTATTCACACTGCACCTTGCTACAGCAGAGCTGTCTCGTGTATACACTGCTCACTATCCCTGCCAAATTATGCACAACCCTATGTTCTCAACGCCACCGCAGGTGTTCGAGCGATGTGTCAGGAACACGACGTGGGAGAGACGTGGTAATGATGGAGCTACTCACTATGGCGTGGAGGATGATCACTATGTCTATCAAATATTAACCACACAAAAATGGACGAAAAGTAGTACCTTATATACGGCACAACAGATAATTCAACATTTTGTACGATTAAATAATACGAGCGCCGTAAAACCTCTTTTGAGAATCACGTATACTGAAGTATGAATACTCAAATATTATGGAGCAAAGTTTCTACACAAAATGAAACTTCAGAATCTTTCAGCTCTGCTAATAAACGGGGAAGTAAAATGCTGCTAGATAAATTAGTACAATATAATATTTTATTACTCAGTCAATGACAAATCAATGTAAAATGATGACTTATTTTATAGTCATTAAGTTTATATACATGAATTACAGAATTGCGAACGTTTTCGCCTATTCAGGCATTCTCAGGCAGAGTTATACAATATCTCAATGTCACATACGTAGCTATTGGTGGTGAGTACTGTTTGAATTAATGATGTACAAGCCATCTCTATTAATAAAATGTAATATTACAAGCAGTAAAATTAATAATGTTAAAAATGTTAAAACAATTTAGTAATTAAACTTCATAATATGTGGAACTCTTGTTCAATCCAATGAGTGGTGAATATCTGAAATGTATAAAAATATACTAGAAATGGGAATATCAAATGTAAATTGTAATCGAATTGGATATTTAAAAGTAACTGCATAGTTAGCAACTGTATGGATTACTATAACATCCTGTGTTTAATGTAAATTATCTGTAACGAAATAATAATTAATATCAATTCTAGTAAAATTTTGAAAAATTAATTGGAGGGCTAAAAATACTAAAATGTTATCATTAGATATTGAAAATTTATACACTAATATTCCCATAAAAGAAACTCTTGACATAATAGAGAAAAAACTACTTAAAAACAATATACAAAAATCTACAATAGAGAAAATAATTAAACTACTACACATAGTAACCAAACAGAATTATTTCCAGTTCAATAATAAAATATATACACAACAAAAAGGATTAGCTATGGGTAACCCATTATCCGGTTTAGTTGCTGAAACATTTATTCAAGATATTGAAGATAAAGAAGTCAATAATATTCTAAAAACACACAACATTACATTTTACAATAGATACGTAGATGATACTTTAATAATTTATGAAAGCCAACAAATCAATAAACAAATATTAGAATCTTTCAATAATTTGCATAATAACTTAAAATTCACACAAGAAATTGAAGTTAATAATATGATTCATTTTTTAGACATTATGATAAAAAAAACATAAAAATAAATTAGCATTTAATATTTACAGAAAACCTGGAATTACTAACCACAGCATTCCCATAAATTCAGAACATCCTACTGCACATAAATTAAGTAACTTCAATTACATGGTTAATAGATTAATACAATTTCCACTAAGTAAAAACAATTACAAGAAAGAATATAATAAAATAATACAAATAGCCAACGAAAATGGCTATAGTACTAATTTGATTAAAAACTAATAAAGAAGAATAAAAGGAAAAAGAACTAAGTAATATATCTACATTAACAAATCAAAACAAGACCAACAAAAAATATTTAGTTTAACATATAATAAATATATATCTAGCAAATTAGCTAACTTTTTTAAAAAAGAAAATATTTTCATAGCGCACAAACCAACTAATAAACTCAATAACAATTTAAACAATAGACTTCAAGAAGTTAAACTCCACAATAATGGTATTTACAGATTGGAATGTTTTACATGTAAAGAAAAATATATAGGACAAACCAAAAGAAATTTCAAAATTAGATACAATGAGCACATTTCTGACTTCAAACATAATCGTAAGAAATCTACATATGCATCTCATCTAATAGATACTGGACATGAATTAGGCCCAACAAATGAAACCTTAAAAATATTAAAATCAGGAATAGAAACTAAATTGATAAATTCTGCAGAAGAATATTACATTGCTAAACAGTTCAAATAGAGAACAGCATTCTTAATGTAAATTTAACACTAATCCGAAATCCCCTGTACAACCTCTAACCCCGTCACCACGCAGTATCCTTCCGCGCAGTTGTTTACACGAATATACACTTCCCCCACGTCATACCAGTTACAATCCTAATAGCAGCAGGTCGTCTCACCACTACGTAAGTACCTCCATAATTAGCCCTCCAATTAATTTTTCAAAATTTTACTAGAATTGATATTAATTATTATTTCATTACAGATAATTTACATTAAACACAGGATGTTATAGTAATCCATACAGTTGCTAACTATGCAGTTGTCACATTTTAAATCGACATGAGTACTTTTAAATATCCAATTCGATTACAATTTACATTTGATATTCCCATTTCTAGTATATTTTTATACATTTCAGATATTCACCACTCATTGGACTGAACAAGAGTTCCACATATTATGAAGTTTAATTACTAAATGGTTTTAACATTTTTAACATTATTAAGTTTACTACTTGTAATATTACATTTTATTAATGGAGATGGCTTGTACATCATTAATTCAAATAGTACTCACCACCAATAGCTACGTATGTGACATTGAGATATTGTATAACTCTGCCTGAGGATGCCTGAATAGGCGAAAACGTTCGCAATTTTGTAATTCATGTATATAAACTTAATGACTATAAAATAAGTCATTATTTTACATTGATTTGTCATTGACTGAGTAATAAAATATTATATTGTATTCATTTATAGAAATTGACAATCTGAATATTCCATCATGCTTTCTAAGTCAGATAAATTAGATTATTATGGAATTAAAGGTGTTGCACACCAATGGTTTCACTCATATCTCATAGATAGGAAACAGAAAGTTGAAATCAATACAACTATGAAATCTGTAGCGACATGGGGGAACTATTAATAATGGAATTCCTCAAGGATGAATATTAGGTCCCCTACTTTTTCTAGTGTTTATAAATAATCTTGCTCCCTAATAAAAAATGTAGGTCATCCCATATTATTTGCAGATGACACAATTATAGTAATTACAGCCAATAACTCCAACACATTCCAATCTTCTCTTCAAAATATGTGATTAGTTCTCAGTCAATAAATTGGTATTAGATTGTAACAAAACTAACATAATTCAATTTAAATCCTGTCCAAATTCAACCTCGCAAATTTCAAGCGAAATAATTAACAACAGATCCCTATTACAAATAACGACAACCAAATTTCTTGGCTTAAAAATCGATAATGTGTTAAATTGGAAAAATCATATTACAGAAATTATCCCCAAACTAAATTCAGCTTGTTTTGCTGTTAGATCTATGCAAAAGAATGTAAATATCAATACCTTAAAAACAATATACTTTGCATATTTCCACTCGGTAATGAGTTTTGGAATAGTATTCTGGGGACATTTCACAGATAGTAGCAGTAATTAGAATAATAGTAGGTGCCAAATCTAGGGAATCTTGTAGGACTATTTTCAAAAAACTACAAATAATGCCCATGGCTTGTCAGTAGCCTATATCTTTTCATTAATAGTCTTCCTCGTATGTAATCATGAAAACTTTGTAGCTAATTCAACAGTTCATAGCATAAATACACGTCAAAATTGACTTTCATACTCCATCGGCAAGTCTATCGTGCTATCAAAAGGAGTGCGATATGTGCAGTAAAAATTTTTAATAGCCTCCTGTCGATATAAAAAATGAAACTCAAAACATAAGATTATTTAGGGCCAAATTAAAGAAGTACCTAATTTCTCACGCCTTCTATTCTGTAGGTTAATTGATGACATTCAAAACACTTCACGAAATTGATACTAAAACTTTATGTTAGTACTAGTAGACTATATTGTAAATCTCGTCTGTATATATATTTTATCTCAGACTGTAATTATAAATTAAGACTTTATAATAGTATTAAGTTTTTTTACTTGTTCCATTTTCTAGCTGTAAAGCAATGTATGAATACCATGGAATGTTAATAAATACAATACAATACAATAATGCTACTCATAGAAGGATAGCAACCACATTTGAACTGCAGAGATCGTACAGAATTCAGAATAATATGAAGCGCGCAGTAGCATCAAAGTTAAGGAGTAACGCTGTAAATCGGATGGTCGCGCGTTCGATTCCCTATAGCAGCCGTCGACAATTCTGTACTCATGATGACATCACTGGACCTAAGCCGCAATACATATTAGTCGAGGAGTACTGCGTGTTAAATTCAAAGTGTGTCATGGCACGTTGTATGCCGTTATGTGGCTAGTCGATGAGCCTAGAGAATTCAATCTTCCTACACTTCCGCAGAGGCGTATTACCAATGTGCCAGAGAAGTTGCCTAGCAAGTACGGCGTTCATTCTTAAGAGTACTTACCGATACGTACAGTAACGCCTGTAGTGGCAGGAATGTGAACTGTTTGGAAACACGTACTGAGGTGAGTTTTTTCTTACTGTCGGGATATGGGGAGAGGGTTAAGACGATTACTTACGTATTTGTTGACATTAATTTCGACTTTCAACATGGACACCGAGCATTTGATTTGTATTGTGGAAAGTTGCCGTACGCAACCGATGATAACAAATACCCTGCGTACGACTTTCCCGCGCAAAACACAGTTCGAGAGAGGTTATGGTAGCACACAGACCGTGCAGACCGCCATCTGTTGCTACGACGTTCAAGTTATACCTTACACGTTCTCAAGTTCAGATTGAACGCCTTGATTAATAGGCAACTTCTCTGACATAAAATGTGAAACTCGCTTCAAATCGCTGACTCACAACAGTGACGTCATGACACAGTTTGAGATGAACACAGAGTATAGAGCACTCCGTTCGGATCCCAGTGGCAGAGTTCTAACACAAGTGTTTGACGTAGACTACACAATAATGATTTATACAGGGTGTTTCCGAGATGGTGTTACAAACTTTCAGAGATGACGGCGAAGGGCACATGTATCAATTTGAAATCAGGAACCTAGTCCGGAAATGACCGAGTCGAAAGTCATAAGCAAAAATAGTTGTTTGGAAATGGAATTGTAATTTGGCACCACGTGCCCTCCTTCTCTTAACTTTTGGAACAGTCGTGGAAAAATGGTATGGGTCGGATATCTCCTACGTGGGTACTTGGTCCGATACAATCTGTGAGCTTGTCTACTTTTCCCACTGGCTCATCCTATTGGAAAATCAGGTCTGCTTATTCCGCTCTCGTGTACTCTTCCATTTCACTAGGACAGATCGACTGGACACTGCAACTTGTACACATACACTGCTGTCTACAGACGTGCATATCAGGACCGACCATGTCCGTTACACATTACGCTATCTGCATTGTTTTAGTGTAGTTTCCTGTCCCCATCCCTCAGACAGCGCACTGAATGGAATACTGTAAGGAGACAACGTAAACAACGTCAGATGAATAACGCAGGGCATAACGCCAGCAAAATTGGCCCAGAGCTTCCTTAGTTCATATACAATTTCTTATAGGTAAAATTTGATTTTTGTTTTACCGAAAATGACAAATTTCCACATCGGTGTATCCTTAATAATAGTTTATGTCACTTTGTAAACAGTCACAAGTCTGAAGAAATATTACACAACGTTCATGTTTCGAAATGCTGACAGAAGCGAAAAAATCTATCCACATTTTTATCTTCGCTTAACAGCAGGTTCAATACAGAGCAAAATGTATGCACAACTTCCAAATACTGTAGAATGATGTATGACTTGAGGCTTTCCCGGCGTTTGATGTAGAATAACTATTCTCGGGTTCTCAGCCAGGTGAGTTGGAATTAGCTTCCAAGCTTTCGACGGCTAGCTCTTAATCTTCTTCAGGGACGACGTTTATCTTCGTCCCTGAAGAAGATGGCAGAGCTAGCCGTCGAAAGCTTGAAGGTCACCTGGCTGAGAACCGAGAAGAGTTATTCTACTGTCAGAATGGATCGAAAGTGGTATTTCCTTTAAAGAAAGATTTTGCGAACATCTATCTATAAATATAATTTGAACTGGTAATGGAAATTACGGGAAAACGGCTGAACGGATTTTAATGAATGACTCCTCATTTTGAAGCTTGGAACCAAAAGATTTTCAGAAAAATAGTAGTTTTCACAGAAATGTCAATTTTCCCACATAATTTTCCTATTTTCCAAAATCTATCTGTCATCAGTTTTGAGATCTAGGAACTTTTCAAAATAAAGCATTTACTAAAATAAGCAATACCATGGAGGCCATGACTACAGAATTGCCAACAAATTCTCAGACATAATGCCAATAAGTCGATCTTCATTTGTCTCTATATTGGTTACTAAAAACTTTAAAACTTATTACGAAGGTTATAATTATTATCATGAATAAAATTTACAGATCTGATTCTCTGTTGTGTAATTTTATTAGTACAGCTATGTAGTGTATATAGATTATTCAAAACTACAAAACTCAAGAAGGTTTGTTGAAATTATTTCCATTAAAAATGAAATATTACAGGTGTAATATGGTGTATTTTGCCACTGATACACATTGATACTATTATTGATGATATGAAAATGAAACCTTTTGGGGTTATGTAGTAAACGTAGAGAATAACTTACATTAGATCTTCATTTCTATAATTTTCTGAGTTACGGCTATACATAGGGGAGACCCGGGCAAAACGAATAACCCGGGCAAAGAGAATAATGTCTATTTCTTAGAAAAGCCAATAGATAGCGCTTTAAGTTATGTTGGGGAAGAATCCCTACCAGATTTTACTGCTGGAATTGACTTGTCATTCTAGCTAGTGAGAGAAAAAGTAAGTGTGTGTTTGAAGAATATTGAATATTTTCTTAAAATATTTCAAGGTAAGAGAAACATATGTGCAAAATACAGTACTGCAGAAACTCTTTGTTATGTGATAGTAATATATAGGCGATACGATTACTACTATAGTGCCGTAATTATGAAGAAGATTATTCACGTGTATTTGTACAACCTTCAATGAAAAGCGAAGTGGCGTCTGCGGGCAAAGTGAATAGGGCAAAGTGGATAACTTATCCGTTTTGCCCTGCCATCTTTTTTGACTATATAAGTGTCAGCTGTATTTTTGTATGTATTTGTCTATTGTAATAAAGTGTGTTGTCTTCATTGCCAGTGAAACGTCGACTTGGGCAAAGTTGTATTTTGTTCTAATCTAACGTGCTGTAAAGGGCTGTAATAACTTTCTTATCGTCTGATATGACTCATTAAAATCGTGTTTATGTGACGATTTAATTTTATTATCAGTGAATAGAAATTAAATAGAAAGGTGAAAATGTTATAGGGATATTCACTTTGCCCGCGTTAATTATTCACTTTGTCGTATACCTGGGAAAAGCGAATAATTAACTATATATTCTTTCTCGAATCATATCACATTCCGTAGGTATGCTGTTTTGTAGATATATGGGCAGCATGTGTCACAACCAAAGTCATTAGTAACGGTATGTCAGGATTTAGAAGACGGAATAGATTCCAATAGCCAAGTAGATGCAGTGATTATTGACTTTTCACGCGCATTCGATGTAGTCCCACACGATATATTGTTGGTTAAACTACAATCAACGGGGATTGACTTCAGAGTGCTCCAGTGGATCAAGGAATTTTTAACTTGTCGCACTCAGAGATTACGGGTAAGGAATTATCGAACCAAATTGAAATTACTTTTGGGGTCCCCAGGGGAGAGTCTTGGGGCCTCTTCTATTCTTGGCTTTTGTAAATGATCTGCCAGTTAATATCTTGTCTAGGTTCGCTTATTCGCGGATGATTGTATATTATACAGGAAATAAAAAGTCATGAAGGTACTACTCTCCTCCAGAATGACCTCAATAGAATAAATGATTGGGCAATAGCCAACAAAATGAAAAATTCTCTAAAGAGCAAAGCCATCAGCTTTACAAGGAAAACAAATAAAATAGTCGCATCGTATACGTTAGGTGTGAAACCATTCCGGAAGTTAACAAATGTAAATACGTCTGAATAACATTTAGCAGCGATCTCGGCTGGGGGAACACGTAACAGACACAGCGGGAAAAGCATGGAGAGCGTTACACTTTGTGATGAGGGTACTAAGAAAAGGTTCTGATAAATCCAAAGAGATTGCATATAAATCACTAGTACGTCCAGTAATGGAATATGGTGCTGCATGTTGGGATCCTTACAGATTAAACATATTAAGAAACTGGAAAAGATTAAAAAACGGGCTCTTAAGTGTTGTCGAAAAAATTAATCATTAAAATGGGACACAATCACGGACAGGAGAACGCGAATTTACGATTATGCGCACTGTTCAAAACATACAGAGGTGAACCTGCCTGGAAAGAAATTAAAAATAGGTTGCAGCCGCCAAATTACTCTTCAAGGAACGACCACTCATATAAATTGAGGGAAAGAAGGCAGAGGACGGACACTGGAAAGTTTTCTTTTCTCAATCGTACTATCAGGAACTGGAATGCTTTACCTGCAGACTTACTAAAGGCTTTACCAACAACCAAAAATGTATTTAAAAATAGGCTTAAGGACTTTACTAATAGACGGTAATTATACACAGTACTTAAAGGGTGTAAATGATATGTTGTTATTGAAGTGTTGTAACAGTGAAGAATTATGTTGTGTCAGTGAAGTGTGTTGTATCAGTGAAGAAGTATGTCGTGTCAGTGAAGTGTGCTGTGTAAGTGAAACGTGTTCCTGTCAGTGAAGCTGTAGAGGTTATAGTGGCAGTGCAAAGTATTTGAACAGTGAAATGTTTTTGAAGTGTTAGTGAAATCAGGATAGAATCAGTGAAATGTGTCGTAGTTCCAGTGCAGTGAGTGAGTTGACAGCGAAATGAGTGTAATGTTGAAAGGTACTTGTGCAGATATGAACATATACTCGTGGGTTTTAGTTCGATCTTAGTTTTAAGATACAAATTAGAATATTTCAAATATTATTTTAAGTGATCGTTTCATTTAATTTAGTATATTCCCAGTTGTTGTTATTATTATTATTATTATTATTATTAATTATTAGTATTATCATTAATTGTATTTTTAATTAATAAGTTTATTATTGTCATTATTGAGTGTAATTAGTTACCTCTGCCACCGGGTATATACCCATTGCAGTGTGAATAAATACATACATACATGAAGTTTTTGTTTCGGAATCACCAAAATATAGCCTGTGGCAATGTTTATTCTTAGCTTATCCGCTTTGCCCGGGTTTCCTCTACATATGTTACTAAGAGCTACAAATCTTACTTGGCAAGGTAAACTCCATTGATTTATTACGTTACTTTCACTGTTACACATTTCACGGGGTATGTTTAATTATTATGGAAGCAAGCAACTTTCATAATATCTGATATTCTGTCTGGAAAATAAATCTGAAAAATCTGTATTTAAACTTCTAATAAACGTAGTCTGCAGCAATTGCTGCACAAGCCACTAGCATATTATATAACAGCGAAACAAATAACTGTATACCGGACGCTGTGAGTTTTGTTGATGATATGAACATTGTTATTCAGTGCGTAAGAGTCGCTTGTCAGCAGCACTCCGGAGCTGACGTCACCGCATGCTTGTCACGCGTAATGTGTGTGGCGGGACTGACTGCCCTACATTCTGCGTGCGCTGGTCCATTCACAGCAAACCGTGTGGCACATCGGCACAGAGACAAGGACGTCTTTGAACAAGTTCCCATACTGTGTAGAAGAACACTTCCTCATTATAGTCACAATCTATAGACATACTCTGAATTTATTTCGTGAATAATTTATTATGCATGTTGCATTAATTTAGAATTGTGTTTTCTGTAGATACCGTTACAATTCGGACACATGATGATTAGAACTTTTTCACTCGAAGTCATCCCAGAAACACGTACGTACCCATTGCTACCTCATATATAGAAATGAACCACCAACCTGTGAAACCTGGCATTGCTTCCTCACCGTCAAACACGTCACTATAGAATGCCGAAGGTACCACACTTCTAGGAAAAAGTACAGCATACCAAATGATATATCTACAGCACTCAACAATACAGATTTAATGTTCTTCTACAAGTAATTCAATTCTTTAAAGAAATTTCCTTGTATAGGGTAGAGTAGCATAAATCGCACCGCTTCCTAAATGGCACTACTGCTAGTTTAAAACAAGTTACTCTAGTAGTGTAGCATCTAGTGGTATTGTTACAATCTACCATATGAACTTCCACCATGTCACTTGATTTCTGCCACTTGTTTGTGCTAGCAACGTGGTGATAGAGTATTTAATTAATCGCTCAGGTGGATGTATATTTAGCTAACATTTTGTAACTAAATAACGGATTTGTATGCAAAGGAATCCATAATATTAAGATTTTATTAGTTAAAAGAAATATTAAAGAACATTTAACTTAGTACGATTTTCGAACATGTGGTGATTATAGGCTAGAATGAAGGAAATAATAACTTATGACGTCGTTTCTTAATTCGCACCACTTTGTAGGTGCCTAATTCAAACCGGTGCGATATGAGCAACTGTCGCAATTTAGCCGTACAAAAGAAGGTCCAAAATGTTTAACTGAACGAGGAATGCATCAGGTGGGTGCAATATCAAGTGGTGACAAGGGCGTTAATACAACAAGTGTGTTATACAAGCGCACCAGATATTTTGTGCCACCTATGAAAATTTTTAAACATCAAACAGTGCATCCTATATTATCAGCTGGTGTTCTTCAAGGATCGTTATTTGTTTGCGCTGATTCAGGTTACATCAACAGTGAACAATTTGTCGAATAGCTCAAACATTGCTGCTTCTGTATGTCCACCTATACGAACCATTCCAAAAATTTTGAAGCTAGATTATCTCGGGAAAATGATGTGCTCCTATTTCAGCTTCCTCGTCATAATACTCAGAGGCCCAGCTTTAGATGTTTCTATCTTCAAACCATTTCAGACAGCTAAATCATGAAGCAGTTCTTAGGTGACTTCGAGATAATCGTGGAGAAAAGATGACGCAGTTTACAGTTTGAACTGCCTGGTGAAGCACATGGCAAATATGTAACAATAAAAAACGCATTCAGCCAGTTTAAATGTTAGGTAATTTATGCTCTATTTTTTCAATTTCATTTGAAAATGCGTTACTCTTTTTCATTAATTTCAATAAACTTGTAATTTGAATTTATTACATTATTCATATTTAATACTGTTCAATATATTCAATATTAAAAGGTTTCCTTCATCCTGTTCCCTGCAGTTAAAGAGGTGCGATTTAAGAAACAGCAGGTGCTATTTAGGAAACTAGTTGCCTAAATGGCACCACTGACAAGTGTTTCGAAATTGTCATTCTATTTCAAAAATATTAAATCAAATTCAAGGATTCTTTTTTACATGAAAGGTAGGCCTAGATGTTCTGGGAATGTATTTCTGTAAAGGAATACAGAAAATAAAAATTGTATTGTTCAATAAAAATTATAAATGCTGAAGTGGTGCGATATACGCAACCTTACCCTTATATGATTTGATTGTAAAGTTTATACTGTACATATACTCTGTTTATTAATTTTTTGTTCATTTATTTATTTTTTACCTCTAGATACATTGTAATACATATATTGTGTACTTCGTTTGTAATCATCACTGCTTGCCTTGTATTGTCCTGTATATGAATACTGTAGTCGCAAAAAGACCCAGCAGTTATGCGACCTAAAATAAATCTTAAAAAAAAAAAAAAAAAACACGTACGTAAGCTATGGCCATCCCGCTGCGGGACATTCTGTATAGTTCACTATCATGTTAGAAATCATTATTGTAGAGAAAACATACGCAGTTAGAATGAGATGAAAAACGTGTTTTCTATTAACGTTTACCAATGATAAAGCTACTGTCAAACTAAACATCATACTTATTGGCGTGAAATTAATTTAATTCCAAGAATAAGCTCATTTTGAATGCATCCAATAAATAAAACAAATTTTACGAGTCATGATTTATAAGTTTATTCTCCGATAATCAATACGCACTTTCAAAGTTTATAACTTCACTTTGGCTGTTATTTTCTGAAAAAGATTAATAAAATATGAACTAAAATTGTGCCTCAGTTGTTTTTATAAATTATTTATATTTTACATGTCCAACTTAGTCGCTCAGTATCTCTTTCTTTGTCACTAGATGTATATCTCTGTCTTTACAGTGTCAGAAACAGTAAACTTTTTCATTTCAAGGAAAGTTTGTTCCTTCTGTTTATATGGAATTGAGAAAATGTGTTGTATAGTTTTGATTACTTTCCCTAATTCTCTGAAATTACATACGGATTCAGCAGGTAGCATGACAAGTACGCTGGCACTGTTTCGTCAGTAATTGCTTCTTTTTATTACTGCACTGCATATTGTCACGCAATAGTATGAAGAATTGTATAATCCGTGAAGAAGTCAACCACTTAGTAAGCAATTAGCAACTACCCGTCCTCTCCTGTAATAACCGGATGGTAGAAATGACCATTTTCAATAACATTTCATCCAATTAGCCGCATACTTTGAGCGAATTATAATTAAAAACGTAACTAACGGCGGTTTCATGTGCATTCGTACCTGTTGTAGTCATGTTTAATCATGTGAAAAGTCATTTCTTTACTACAATAAGTTTTTTTATTCTCATAATTTTAAAATGTATACAGGGTGGAAGTGAAATAGCCCCCTGCAGACTTCCAGATAGGATATCTCATGTTGTTTGTAACAAAAAAACTATAGTTAAAAAGGGTCTGTTGGACAGTCGGGCATTTGGACATATATACTTTAACGACAGACGCCACTTTTGGCACCACATTCAGCTAGAAGTCAATGACAGAAGTGCCTCCTGAACCTACTTCCGTCATTGACTTCTAGCAGAATGTGGTGCCCATTCGTCAGTTGTAGGGGTGGGGATGTGTTTACAGAGTGTCTGTTTGTTGCCCGACTGTCCAACAGACCCCAGTTTACCCTACGTTAAAAAGTTTTACAATTTTTAAAAAGGTATATACCTCCGACAGACGGCCCGTTTCGACGTGATGTTACATCTTCTTCAGTGTCTCCTGAAAATGGTGATCTTGAATTCTGCGATGAGCATTCGTCAGTTGTAGGGGTGGGGGTGTTGCTCTTATGGTGGGGGCTGATTGTTTATGTGTTATGACGTATCATGACATCGAATAATGTGTGGGTATTGAACTGTAATTGTGTGTTAAGTAAACGTGTTGTGGGTATGTTATTGTATGTTTATGCTCGACCATGCCGAAATGTAGTAATTATGCACCTGAAACCTTTTTGCATGTCATTAAAGTAAACCTACTCATTAAAGTACAGGTCTTTCAGCCAATGACGACTCAGGTTACATGTGTTCAGCCAAATGACAGGTCAGCTTTCTACCGTTATAAAAGGTAAGTATCGATTATTCTCGGATATGCAATCGAAGAGAATTAGCGAAAAGTCACGGAGGCTGGAAATCCAATACTGTCGCAAAGGTTATTTCTGTTACTATAATAATTATTTTAATTGTAAATAATATTCAAATAAATTCAATTTGTCATCTCGTTTTTCAATGTCTCATTTAATTTCAATATTATCTCTGTAGGTTCTTATTAAGGTCAATGTGGACATCTGTTCCTCGGAAAAATTATTTTCGCGTCTGCGCATCTCAAACATACGGAACATTACTCAAATAAAATTAATAATATCAAGTTTAAATATGGTCGAGCATAAAAAGTCGTTTGAAACTGCCAAAATGGTAATTAAGAAGCTTGAATAAATTATAAACTCGCTTGACATCGTTTCATAAATATCCATATTGAACTTAATTACCTTCATTATAGGCTCGTTGCATAATGTACTATTATATATTTGGTATTGTTCTAAGATGTTTAACTGTGAACATTTTGGTGTGATGTGTAAAATTTGTATACCTGTTTCTATATTATTGCAGTCATGATTATTGTTGATAATGTGTTCTGCATAATTTGATGTGATGTAGGGTTTGGTTATAGCTTTAATATGTTCATTATATCTTGTATGAAAGGATCTTCCTGTCTGTCCTATGTAAAAATGTGGGCAACTATTGCATTTTAGTTTGTAAACTCCAGTTGAATTATATTTATTTGAATGTTTAATGTGACTAAACATCTTAGAACAATACGAAATATATAAACATACAATAACATACCCACAACATATACTTAATACACAATTACAGTTCAATACCCACACATTATTCGACGTCATGATACGTCATAACACACAAACAACCAGCCCCCACCATAATAGCAACATACCCCACCCATACAACCGACAAATGCACATCGCAGAATTCAAGATCACCAGTAGTTCAGGAGACACTGATGAAGACGTAACACCACGTCGAAACGGGCCGTCTGTCGAAGGTATCTACTTTTTTTTTTTTTAATTTTAACACATTTTAACGTGTGACTAAGCAATTTTATGCTTTTAACAAACAAACTATTAATGTGAACTTTAAACAATAAAAAACTATAATATTATATTGGTCGAAATTTCATAGTTTTTTTCTTTTCTTTTTCTTTCGGAAAAAAGTTTCTTTTTTTTTTCAAATGTTTAACAATCACTTATTTGGTAACTATTGCGAGTGGATCGTGATTTTTGTCCATATCGATAGGAAGTCTAACAAAGAATAATTTATCACTCTGTCGTATTTCAATAGCGTACACAGTTTTCGTGTAAATTTAATTTTCAAAACCTCTAAATTCAAACCATTGCACAAGGCTTTACCAATAACCAAAAATGTATTTAAAAATAGGCTTAAGGACTTTACTAATAGATGGTATTATATTATGAACACTATTTGAAGGGTTTAATTGATGTTTTGTTATTATTGAAGTGTTGTATCAGTGGAGAAGTTTGTTGTGTCAGTAAAGTGTGTTGTGTAAGAGAAGTGTGTTTCTGTCAGTGAAGTTTTATAGTTTATAGTGGCAGTGCAAAGTATTTAAACAGTGAAATGTTTTTGAAGTGTTGGTGAAATCAGGATAGAATCAGTGAAATGTGTCGTAGTTCCGTGCAGTAAGTGAGTTGACGGCGAAATGAGTGTAGATATGAACATATCATACTCGTGGGTTTTAGTTCGAACTTAGAGTTAAGATACAAATTAGATTTACTTTAAATGTTATTTTAAGTGATCGTGCTTCATTTAAATTAGGGTTAGTATTAATTATGATTAATATTATTATTAATGGTATTTTTATTAATAGCGTTTATTATTAATTGTCATTATTGAGTGTAATTAGTTACCACCGGGTATTTACCCATTACAGTGTGAATAAATACACACACAATGCGAACAAGTGGCAACGTCTAGGCAGAGAGCAGTTCACTTACTACACACACCGAGTTCGTTGACCTCTTACATCTGTATCACGAGTAGAATGTGTTAGCGACGATGTTGCCGGACTGCTGAAACTTAAAACTTAATTTTCAAATTAAACGTGCATTTAATCACAAAACGTAATATAGGTTTTCTATTCATTTTCAGCTCAAGTCTTCTGAAATGACCAAGCTGGGAATGCGGCCAGGCACAAACGTGCAACAAAGGTTCTTTCAGATTCATAGCGAGTACAATAATTAGCCCAGCAGTCGGCAAAGATTACATCATATAAAATGCAGCCCGTAATACAAAGTAAAGGGACAGTAGGAGGAAGAGGATACCCAAACTGCTTAAAATTGAATGAACAAGGGAAGGGAGATTATGCCTTACCCCTTCGCCCCATTCGTGTATTAAGGGGTTGATCCGCGAATCACGAAATGCCGACCACTGATATAGCTAATCTCAAGTGTTATAATATAAACAACCCTTTAGGAGAATATATTCTTCTATAAATCCAGTGTAAGAAAATATCTCGAGATGTAGAACAGTACAATTCATGTCTCTAAAATGAAATTTGTTTCCTCCTTTATTTTACTGACACACTGTCAAAGTTTCTAATGCTGAGGTGAGAGATTTTTTTAATTATTTGCAGTTGTTAGAGTTATTTTTAATTATTTGGAGTTGTTAGAGTTTTTCTAAATATTTGGAGTTATTACAGTTTTTCCAACTATATCCAGTTCAATTATTTAAATTGTTGCATTTCTTCTAATTATTTGGAGTTGTTACAGTTTTTTCTAATTATTTGCTGTTGTTAGCTTTTTCTAATTATTTGGAGTTGTTCTCATTCAGAGAATCTATTCGCTCCAGTATAAGAAAATATCTCTAGATGTAGACCAGTAAAATTTATATCTCTAAAATGAAACTTGTTTGCTCCTTTATTTTGCTGAGGTGTGAGAGCTTTTCCTAATTATTTGCATTTGTTATATATCTTTGTAATTATTTGGAGTTGTTAGAGTTTTTCTAATTATTTGGAGTTGGTAGAGATTTTTTCTAATTATTTAGAGTTATTAGTATTATTCGAATCATATTCAGTTCTTATATTCAGTTCAATTATTTAAATTGTTGCATTTCTTATAATTATTTGAAGTTGTTAAGGCTTTTTCTAATTTTTCGTTGTTGTTAGAATTTTTATAAATATTTGGAGTTGGTAGAAATGTTTTATAATTATTTAGAGTTATTAGAGTTATTCGAATTATATCCAGTTCTTATATCCAGTTCAATTATTTTAATTGTTGCATTTCTTCTAATTATTTGAAGTTGTTACTGTTTTTTTCTAATTATTTGCTGTTGTTAGAGTTTTTCTAATTATTTGGAGTTGGTAGAGTTTTTTTATAATTAGAGTTATTAGAATTTTTCGAATTATATCCAGTTCTTATAGGCCTATCCAGTTCAATTATTTAAATTGTTGCATTTCTTCTAATTATTTGAAGTTGTTACGTTTTTTTAATTATTTGCTGTTGTAAGAGTTTTTTCTAATTATTTGGAGTTGTTCTCATTTAGCGAATCTATTCGCCTATACTTCCAGTGTAAGAAAATATCTCTAGATGTAGACTAGTAAAATTGATACCTCTAAAATGAAACTTGTTTACTCCTTTATTTTGCTCATACTATGTCAATATTTCTAATGCTCAGATGTAAAGTTTTTCTAATTATTATATAGAGTTGTTCTCATATTTCGTTCAGCGTTTTCCAATATGATCAGTCTAGAGAAGAAACGTGAAAACAGAATTTTATATTCTTGGAGACTTCAAAAATAAAACTGAAATTCGAAGTTGCATGAAAGTTGTATTTATTATTGATTTTATTCGTCTGGTTTGAATTTTAGCTCAAAAGTAAAAATAGAAACATTTTTCTTCTTGGAAATAATGCGTGGTAATAACGCTTAATTTTAATAAATTGAAATAAGTAGTTATTGATGATTACTTAGGAAAAATGACACTTAAATTTTTCACGTAACAGCATGTGTCACTGGCACATATAAAGGAGAGAAATAAGATTAATTCCGTTCTGTTTAATCTCAGTTAAGTATCTGAAAGTTATAGAGTAACCCTAGCAACTATGAGTAATTAATAGACTATCGGTATTTTATTAGTGATAGAACTACAGCGTACCAATAACCTTTAAATGTAATAAAAAGAAATTCAAATGTACTGATTTCTTAACTTAAATTTCATACTTCGTCATGATTTCAACGCTTTCAGAGAGAACAATCACCGCAGATAGCGGGAATTTGTGTAGTTGTCGTTTATTCAGAGCTCATATTTTTACGAATTTGTCAGTATGCGAATTTCGTGTACTTGTTTGTGCACATATGAAACCTGTGAATACGAAACAAACTAGGTATAATTTGATTTACTACCTCGAAAGAGATAAAGATAAACTATTTAAAGTTGGCATTCAACATTGAAGAAAATTATTGAAATATTATAGAAGGCAACCGTAAGACGTTAAAGAAAGTGTAAAATATGTCATATATTCTACGCTATAAAAATTATCAGATCAACACATCAATCATCAATTTTGAAAAAATCTACGTAAATATGAACAACATTAGGAAGAAAAACAAGTATAATACAACATAATACTTTTAAGTTCCTAATTTTAATAATTTTGAACACATCATGTTTAGCAATCTTGATGTCCTGTCCTGACAAATTGAGAAATGCAAGTTTTCCTGACATTGAATCAATCTTAATTTTGGATGTCTAATCCAAACCCGTTTTCCTTTGGCTTTCTCTTCTCGATGTGTCGTAGGCATTTATGCTGGTATTCTTTTATGTCAACAGTATTTTCCTTTTATAAGTACAGAAATGGCAAAAAAATCCGGACCGTCCCTTGTAGCTGATTTCAGAGCCTTGTTCACTCCAGAGCACGTTAGGCTGGTAACTAAGACTTTCGTGGTTCGAATTCTACCTCGGAAGGGTTTTTTTTTTTTTTGTTCCTTATTCAAATTTATTTCCAATACTTTTCGATTGCAGCGATATTTTACTACTTAATTAACTTATTATTCCCAGAACATGAATTTTACCAGCTTATTTTCTAATGGCTTTCGAAATGGGCTACGTCAGCAGTCGAAACTACAACAATTTCAATAGATTACTGGCTATCTTGTGAATGCGGGCGTGGCATGCACAGTGGCTCATTTCAGGAACTTTGATTATTCCTTCGGTCCAATTTTTTTGCCACTGCCATACATGAAATAATCTCATTTCTTTTTCTATCTAAACGAGTGAATCCTAGTAAAGACCTTACAAAACGTATTTGTACCGCTTTCAAATTTTTCTGTAGCTTTAGTAAAAGATAAGTTAGTTATAAAATCATTAATGTCATGGCAATTTTTATGAATCCTGCATTCCTCACTTAAGTGAGAGCTGTAATATGACATATATATATATATATATATATAATATATCAACTCATTATAAGTTAGAGAATGTTTATACAGTTTTCAAAATTTCTTATGAATTTGATCATAGTATAAAATATGCAAGTGGTATAACGAAAATTTTCCTTACCTCGACGAATTCTGCATTATGTAAATGTAAATTCACCATTGTATTCTTCACCTGTCATAATTAGGAAAGTTAAATCCAGACGTTTGAGATGGGCAGGGCATCTAAGGCTTGGGCGAATCCATCCTTGCATATACTCTGTTACTTGGGAGGCCGGAGGGACCTTTGGGGAGGCCGAAACGTAGATGGGAGGATAATATTAAAATGGATTTGATGTTTGGTGGGATATGATGGTAGGGACTGGATTAATCTTGCTCAGGATAGGGACCAATGGCGCCTTAATGTGAGAACGGTAATGAAGCTCGCGGTTTCGATTCCCGCTCGAAGGTTGTAAAGTCTTAAAACACCACAGAAGAACGCGAAATAAAATACAGACTATCACACTTGTTTTGGGAAGAAGGAAGGAAAAGTTTGAAGCAGACTTTGATTCCTATGCAAGGCTGATAAACTGTAAAGGATGAGTCTTGTGAATCTATGGCTTTGTTTAAAAATGTTTTATTAATCTATACTGCCATGAATAGACCTATAACCTTTTCTCTGCCTCCCTTGAATTTTAGCCGCTAAAATGTTATAAAGACTAACTAACGTTTATTTCTACTTTTGGCTTCTGAGCTTCCGAATGATAAAATGATACGAGAAAATGACTTCTAAAAGCGTTGCTTTATCACACGAGCGGCAATGTATTTTAAAATAAATGTGGGTGCCAAGAAACTGGGGTGCAGAGAGCGAGACAGGCTGTAGTTACGTAAGTTAATAATTATAAAAATAAAATTCACTTTGCAAGTACTATAGTAAATTGTATTTCAAAATTAAATCTTCATTGTGTTTTTCCTACAGTGAGCATATTGCAGTATCCATTGATCAGTTTTGCCTCTCAACCCTTTGTAAAACGAATCTGACAGAACGGAAAAAAATTCTGGAGCCATCGCGTTTCGTTTTAGGGAGGTTTTACTGTACTATGAGTAAAGTGATTTACAGAAAAGTCATTACCGATTTTCTTTGGAGGTCAAAACAAACCCTGTAAGATTATCTGTGTCCATTTGTTTCACACGACTACTTAAGGGTTAAAGACTATTTTAATACTTACTTACAAATGGCTTTTAAGGAACCCGAAGGTTCATTGCCGCCCTCACATAAGCCCGCCAGCGGTCCCTATCCTGGACAAGATTAATCCAGTCTCTATCATCATACTCCACCTCCCTCAAATCCATTTTAATATTATCCTCCCACCTACGTCTCGGCCTCCCTAAAGGTCTTTTTCCCCTGTCTCCCAACTAACACTCTATATGCATTTCTGGATTCAGAATTCGTTTATATGCCCTGATCTCAAACGTCTGGCATTTAATGTTCCTAAAATATGTCAGGTGAAGAATACAATTCCTTGCAGTTCTGTTTGTAAATGTAACTTTCTCCATTCTCCTGTAACTTCATCCCGTTAAATCCAAATATTTTCCTTAGCACCTTATTCTCAAACACCCTGAACCTATGTTCCTCTCTCAGGAGGCCGAGAGTAAGTTTCACAACCATACAGAAGAACCGGTAATATAACTTTTTATAAATTCTAACTTTCAGATTTTTCGACAGCAGACTGGATGATAAGAGCTTCTCAACCGAATAATAACACGCATTTCCCATATTTATTCTGCGTTTAATTTCTCCCGAGTGTCATTTATATTTGTTACTGTTGCTCCAAGATATTTGAATTTTTAAACCTCTTCGAAGGATAAATCTCCAAATTTTATATTTCCATTTCACAATATTCTGGTCAGAAGAAAGAAATAATCATACTTTGTCTTTTCAAGGCTGATTTACTGTAAACCGATCGCTCTACTTGCTTCAATAAAATTTCCTTTTTTCCCTAATCGTTTTATTTTCTCTAACATATTCACGTCATCCGAATAGACAAGAAGCTGATGTCTACCCCTTCAATTTTAGCAAAAATGCCTTTATCCTGAACTTTCCTAATGGCATATTCTAGAGCAAAGTTAAAAATAAAATGATAGTGCATCTCCGTTGCTTTATCCACGAGCAGCAATGAATTGGAAAAGCATCAGATAGAAACTGACCTATACGGACTCTGCTGTATGTTTCACTGAGACACATTTTAATTAATCGAACTAGTTTCTTGGGAATACCAAATTCAATAAGAATATCATATAATACTTCCCTTTAACAGAGTCAAATCTTTTTGAAATCTATGAATAACTGATGTCTATTCTTAGTTTTGCCAAATACTCCCCTTTTTAAAACAAAATCTGTCGAATACAAAAAATCTGAACAATCGTCGTTTCTTTTACGGAAAACCGCACTGATGATCCCCAATGATTTACATCTATTACGGAGTTTCTTTGGAGGTCAAAAGAATATTGGACAAAATTTTTACGACGTCAACAAAAGTGATAAAGACTATTTTAATTCGGAATTAAATGGAGAATTAAAAAAGACGGGAAGGAAATTCCTGTAAGAGTTGGGGGAAACTATAGAAAGATTCATAAGAGGTAAAACAAACTCTGTCAAAATTTATTTATTCTGAAGAAGTGTAGGGCAAGGAGAATGATTACAGAATGTTGAGGGAGCGATAGAAAAGCACACTTTCCCCATCTTGAACCAAGGAACAACCCTTGAAATTTATTTATTTTGAAAGTATAGCAACATTGAGATTTTCATCATAACCAACTGAAGTTTAAGGGAATAAGTTTGAAGTAGGTGGAGTGCTCTACACAGGATAGGATATAACAGCGCCGCGGTATGGGGCATACTTCACCGCTAACAAACGAGCCGGGCGCCCACCTAAAACAAACTGCGCACCTTGTATTTAGTGCGGGTTGTGATTTATTGGACCGAACCACTCGTTCTTATAACTTACCATACAAGCCCCCGGCAACATGCAAAATTACTCCCCATAAAAATAACATCGACTTCCAAAACAACTAAACTAGAGTGGTAGTAAAACATTGAACTGTTGTTCCCTATTGGGATATAACTTCTCTCAGGGCTGCCAAAGGTTTTCCGTAGGAAGTTACGTCTTCTTTATTTTAAGTCTACATGAACTAGAATATCTAATATCTCGGCCTTCGAGTTAGTGGCCCGCATTCAAACCCCACCGGCACCCACTGCAATTTTTTGTTAAGACAGAGCTGGAAAAATCAGTCATTTTGTAGAGCAGAATAAACTCTAAAATAACATTTATGATACTTTTTATGGAACAATACTCGGAAATTGAAGTACCTGCATATCTCAAGGCTGTGAGATGGTGAGAACGTAACTAGTCTTCAATTGCTTAGGGCAACATATCAGAGAATACGTTTATTTTATTCCTAATTAATTTTCTATACATATTATAAGGTCATCGAGACTCTCCGATAATGGTACAGCTATTTGAGACCTGCCTCAAAGCATATGCAGGAAAAGGAAAATTGTGATATTTTCTCGAGATTTTTATGTTTTCATTATTATTTTACCCTTGGTATAATCCCACACAGAGAATATAATAAATGACGTCACAGTTGCACTGTGCTATGTCTAAAAGTTTTGATTATCTGTAGTAATAAATTTGCACGAGCGCTGTTTCTTCTTATTGGTAATGTCACGAGCTCGAAGAGCTTTTGAAATAATGCTAATAAGATGAAACTACGACTATTTCTTTTATATGACGTCATTCCATTTTCAGCCAATGAAGTGTAATTAAATTTTGTATTTCAACCAAACACAGCCATACATCGCGATAAATTCTGCAGCTCGATTTATCACTATCAGTTTATCGCATGGTCGTTCTTTTGTTTAGTCAGTGCCGCCAACTGTTTCCACGTAACTCGATGAGCATGAATCCATTGTACTTATATTATAAAATGTTTAAATTAAATTATGATTTCAGCAGATAATTTTATTTTATTTATTTATTGTTATTTTGCTAATAATTGTAACATAAAATATAATATATACAGAAAAACTTTAGCTCGCCCCTGAAAGAGTAGAACTCGTGCTCAGGGGCGTATTCCTCAATTGAAATTAAGAATTATACAATACAATTTTTCTTATGTCTACTGTGGTATATAAATTTAAATTTACAATTTTTATAAAATCCATTCATGACTTTTTTAATTTAATACTATAACTATTAGAATTGACAAGATTAGGATATTTAAATATAAATTTGTTATATATTCTTGGGCCTAAATTACTACTATGATTAAGTACTGTAACAGTGTTGCATTTTGGTTCAAACGATCTTAAAGAATTCATACCTTTTGTTTCATAACTAGGGGAGAGTCGGGTAGTATCGGTTATCGGGTAATATCGGACAGTGAGTTTCTTTCATCTACCACACGATGATAGTGCCTGATTGACATGGTTACGTTTCTGTGATGTCGCATAGAGAAACGTAACCATGTCATTCAGGTATTACCATATGGTGATAGATGAAAAAAACGCACTGTCCGATACTACCCGATGTCCGATACTACCCGACTCTCCCCTATAAGAATACAATTCAAAATTATTTCGATTTTTATATATGAATTTTATTAATACAATATAATAAATTTGTCTTAAGTACATTAAAGTCTAGAAACAAATTTTGAGATGGAAAATCAATAGGTTTATGAAGACATAATGAAAACGTATTTCTGTTATAATAACAAGAGAAAAGCGCAGTGCATGTGATCAACATTTTAAACTGTATCTATTTCGCTTTTCTCAATTGGCATTACTGAATAACATTCAATTTCTTTAATGCAGTAATCGTTATTCATCTGTTTTGACTTCACAATGTGTGAATAGGTTAAGTATTCATAAATATACAATTATTAACATTTTGTGAAAGAATTTTAGGAATATATTATTTACATTTTTATTTTATTCACGAAATAGTACCAATAATTGTCACTCAAGGTCTGAGATTTCCCAAATAAATCTCAGATCTCTTGTGATATTACTATAGATTATTCAATGAATAAAATTATATAACTTGCAAAACCTAACTACTTAGCAAATGATAATAATAATTATTATTATAAAACACAACAATAAGACATTATTATGTTTCCTTGTAATGAAGTTGAAAAACAAACTGCTATCTGCCACGGCATACTAAATAATATTGTCAGCTACTCAGAGCGGAAATACGAAACAACAATACTTAACCTCAAAAGTAAGATAAACTGAAATGTTACATTAACAGAATAAAAACACGAAAGGCTTTATATACGAAAAACTGGATAATACCCACGGCAGAGCAATGTCAATAGTCGACGTTACTCGCTGGCCACTAGTCACCAGGCCGTACCGAGCAGAGCCAAACAAAACACAATCGAAATGGTGGTAGTAAAATTCGCGACTATATTCTTAAATAATTCACTGCATTAGTCAAGTGCAAGACTTCTGGCATCAGTTGCATTCAAACAATTATAAAATACGATAATTTGGTCCAGGGAGCATCCGGTTTTGATGCAGAGATAATATGTTTGGCTTGTTTCTTAAATAAAATTACGAAATGGCGTTCCTGTGTTTAACATTTAATAAAAAAAGAAATATAGCAAAACTGTTTTGTCTCGAGATTCTCACCTAAGTCACGTAATAGGTCACGTAATCTACTTCAATATATTTGCGCAAATATATCTTGTAGCTAACAGTGGTGCTATCTCTCAGTAATGTTCAGAACGAAGGAGATAGAGAGAGAAAAGTAACAAATTTCTCCCTCCAACGACGCCACACACCAACGTCGTGTTCTTATGTTGGAAAAATTGTGTATTTACTTAAATTTGGTGCTAAACGTAACGACATGGTTCAAAGATACCGTGGGAATTCTCCAGTTTAGCGCAGACCTTTATTTACTACTTGAAGTTACAGCTATTGAAAACGCAATTTTCAAAGTTAAATTTTATTATCATTTCTTGATTTTCTGTGATTTCACTAATGTTTTGTACCAGACATCTTAACAGATAAGCGTCTCATCAGAAACAAGACTGTGATTGGTTGATTTCAAGGCGGTTCTGAAACGTTATTGGCCGATATCGAAAATTCATCCTATAAGTTGAATAGTCTACGTTACTTACTTACTGGCTTTTAAGGAACCCGGAGGTTCATTGCCGCTCTCACATAAGCCCGCCATCGGTCCGTATCCTGAGCAACATTAATCCAGTCTCTACCATCATATCCCACCTCCCTCAAATAATTTTAATATTATCTTCCCATCTACGTCTCGAGCTCCTCAAAGGCCTTTTTCCCCCTCAGGCCTCACAACTAACGCCCTATATGCATTTCTGGATTCGCTCAAACGTGCTACATGCCCTGCCCATCTCAAACG
Organism: Periplaneta americana; assembly: GCA_025594305.2. Classification (NCBI taxonomy): domain Eukaryota; kingdom Metazoa; phylum Arthropoda; class Insecta; order Blattodea; family Blattidae; genus Periplaneta; species Periplaneta americana. The sequence continues at coordinate 18,612,322 of JAJSOF020000039.1, read as the reverse complement.
TCTGGATTTAATGTTCCTAATTATGTCAGGTGACATGTCCAGTTCTGAGTTATGTAACTTTCTCCATTCTCCTGTAACTTCATCCCACTTAGACCCAAATATTTTCCTAAGCACCTTATTCTCAAACACCCTTAACCTATGTTCCTCTCTGAAAGTGAGAGTCCAAGTTTCACAACCATAAAGAACAATCGGTAATATAACTGTTTTATAAATTCTAACTTTCACATTTTTTGACAGCAGACTGGATGATAAAAGCTTCTCAACTGCATAATAACACGCATTTCCCATATTCATTCTGTGTTTAATTTCCTCCCGAGTATAATTTATATTTGTTACTGTTGCTCCCAGGTATTTTAATTTTTCCACCTCTTCAAACGATAAATTTCCAAATTTTATATTTCCATTTCGTACAATATTCTCGTCACGAGACATAATCATATACTTTGTCTTTTAGGGATTTGCTTCCAAACCCATTTCTTTACTTGCTTCTAGTAAAATTCCCGCATTTTTCCTAATCGTTTGTGGATTTTCTCCTAACATATTCACGTCATCCGCATAGACAAGCAGCTGATGTAACCTGTTCAATTCCAAACCCTTTCTATTATCCTGGACTTTCCTAATGGCATACTCTAGAGCAAAGTTAAAAAGTAAAGGTGATAGTGCATCTCCTTGCTTTGGCCCACAGTGAATTGGAAACGCATCAGACAGAAGCTGGCCTACACGGACTCTGCTGTACGTTTCACTGAGACAAATTTTAATTAATCGAACTAGTTTCTTGGGAATACCAAATTCAACTAAAAATATCATATAAAACTTCTCTCTTAACAGAGTCATATGCCTTTTTTTAAATCTATGAATAACTGATGTACTGTACCCTTGTACTCCCATTTTTTCTCCATTATCTGTCGAATAAGAAATATCTGATCAATAGTTGAACTATTACGCCTAAACCACACTGATGATCCCCAATAATTTCATCTATATATGGAGTTAATATTCACAAACAATATTTGACAAAATTTTGTACGACATCAACAAAAGTGATATTTTACGGTTCATTTTTGTTCAGATAAGTCTAGTATATAGTACAATATATAAAGTTCAATCATAAGGCATATCTTTTTGCAAATGTTTCTTTGCTATGAATGTATTAAATATATATTAACGTTTTCGCCTTATTTGGCATCATCAGATATAATAAAATCCTTGATCTGAAACTTGAATAAATTGATAAACAAACAGTATAATATACACAGACACTCATTCTACCTCACTTCGATTATTGCGACGTTTTGTTCAGTGATCTCAGGATTGATTCCGCCCAGAAACTACAGCGTGTTCATAACGCGTGCGTCCGCTTCATTTGTAATGTTCGATACTATGATCATATCTCACCTTCTTTCGAGAAGTTATCGTGGCTTAGGTTACATGAGAGGAGAAATCTGCACTCATTTTCTCTCCTATATCGAATTATGCACACTTCATCCCCCTATTATTTATTCGCTCGTTTTCATATTCTATCTCGCTATCATAATATTAATACTCGATCACAACGCGATAACACGCTAGAAATTCCACTTCACTTCATCTCTGTATTCCTCATCTTTCACTGTTGCTACCTCTCGTCACTGGAACTCTCTGCCGCCTGAAGTCAAGGGCTGCCGAACATTGAAATCTTTCAAATCCAAGTTAGAAAATTATCTTATGACGAGTTGCCAAACTAGCTTACTATTATGACAAGTGTTGTATTGCATGTTTCCACGTATTCACATTTTTTAATGTTCTAGTGACATTTAACTTATTTTAAATTTTTTTTTCATATTTTCCGATAATGGTATATCTCTAATGTGATAAGTTGAGCTATATATAAACATAATTTTCCTTACTGTGTATACTTAAAGATATTGTATTCATTGTATGCTTTGCACTGCACTATTGTATTACTAATATTAGTATTATTATTACTATTAGGCCTGTTATTATTTTATTTATTGTTATTATTATTAATATTATTATCATTATTATTATCATTACTATTCTTTATTATTATTATTATTATTATTATTATTATTATTATTATTATTATTATTATTATTATCAATAATAGTCTTATTTTTTTACACTTTGTAGGCCTCATTTATTTTTGACCTGCTGTTCACATTTTATTATGCTTTTTCTTTCTTTCTGTATGTTATATATTATGTCTGATTTCTTCTTACTTTTTGTTTACATTTTATTATTATTATCTTATTCAATTTTGTGTGTACTTTGTAAATTTGTAGTGTTTCTATAACGCAGTTTTTACCTGGTTGAGTGTTAGAGAAGGCCGTATGGCCTTAACTCTGCCAGGTTAAATAAATTATTATTATTATTATTATTATTATTATTATTATTATTATTATTATTATAAAACTCATGAAGATTCATTTATCTTGTATATTATACTGTTTGTTTATCAATTTATTCAAGTTTCAGATCACGTATTTTATTATATCTGATGATGCCAAATAAGGCGAAAACGTTAATATATATTTAATACATTCATAGCAAATAAACATTTGCAAAGAGATATGTCCTATGATTGAACTTACATATATTTTGTACTAAAAGTGATATTCCTCGAAAGTTACTACAGTTAGTCTTGTCCCCCATCTTAAAGATAGGTACGATTATGGACTCCTTCCATTGTTCTGGTACAATTTCCTTTTCCCAGATAGCAAGTACAAGTTTGCAAATTTCGCTAGATAATGCGCTTCCACCCTCTTGTATTAATACTGCTGGAATTTGATCAAGAATAGTTGACACCATAATTTCATTTTCATTCAAATGTGCCATGATAAATGTTCAATCAACGCAGAAAGATTTAAGTTAAATTAGACGTTTATTTCCCAAGGGGATAATTAAGCGAAGTTGTATTAGCTGCTTGGGATTCATCAAAATGATAGAAATGTAATCTAATAGTTCATGATGATGAAAACTACTTTTACTCCAAGATGTTCCATTCTTCTCGTGTTATTTTACTATGTACAGGGGAGGTGAAAATAAGTTGATCTTATAAAGTTTTGAAGAGAAAAGACATTTATAACCATCGACAGACCACTGAGTTTCGCCGGACCTTGCATTGCTTAGGGCCTTTGACTTGTTCCGTCTTCAGGGGATTTCGTCTTTTCACCTTCTTCTAGTTTGTTCAATATTTCGGTATCCTTGTGGATTGTAATTTAATGTTATTTTCGGTAGCCCATTACTGTACATTCTTAAAATGTGCTGGTACCAGTTGTATCTTTTTTGTAATAATTCCTAGTTTTAATTTACGAATTCAGTTGTGTTGTAATTCCGCAAGAACAATGTTGTAAATATCTAGGAGAGCATGTTGATAAAGTTACGGGTGAAGTATGGAGGGCACTTCACTTTATTATGAGAATCTTGAGAAAGGCTAGCCCCAAATCGAGGGAAATAGAATATCTAATGTTAGTGCGACAGTTAATGGAATACGGAACTGCATGTTGGGATCCCTACAGAATATGTCAGGTAAATTCCTTACAAAGAATCCAGTACAGGGCAGCTAAATTTGTTAAAAGTAAAAGAGAAGATGGAAACGATACGATAAAAGAACTTAAATTTGAAACCTTGGAAAACTAGAATAACATCATTGTATAGAGCACATCTAGGTCAGAAAGCATGGGTAGACATAACGGCTCGGTTAGAAAAGCCAACGTACTATGGTAGGAACGATCATGATTTTAAAATCAAATGTAGGAAACAAAAAACGGATGTAGGTAAATTCTCATTTTTAAATAGAACTATAAATGATTGGAATGACCTACCTGAAGCGGTCTTTGAGGGCTGTCCTTCCTTAAGGAGATTCAAGAATAACTTAAAAAGTTGTGTATAAAGTGCAAATTAAAATTAAGGTGACATTTAACATTTAATTTTTTAAGGTGATATGTATTTATTTAGTCTGAGGAGTTACTTCCTTGGTTTGAATTGTAAATTATTTAAAAATAGCGTGTAAGAGGGTCTTAGACTAGAAATGTTTAGTTTAAATTTAGTTCTGTTTATAAGTATGCATATAAGGGTGTAATTATTTGTCTTATTTGAACTGTTGTATCTGTGAAGCAAGGTGAGTCAGTGAAGTTATGGTTTTACAGTGCAGTGAATAGTTCCAATCAGTGATAATTTACAGCGTCAATAAATGTGTTCTATAGTGTCAATGAAATGTGTTCTATAGTGTCAGTGAAATGTGTTAAGAGTATCAGTGAACTGTGATGTGTCAGTGAAACATAGTGCCACTACAGTGAGTGACATTAGAGTAAAGTGAAAGGCTATTGAAACTTATGTAGGGCCTATACATATGTAGGTTGTATTGTAAAATTAGGTTATTTTATGTTTTATTATTAATTGTAATTATTGTGTTAAATTGTATTGTGTATTCTTATTATATTGTGTATATAATTGTATTGTGTATTGTAATTGTGTATTGTTTATATTGTGTATACCACTGCCACCGGGTGCTTGTCTACTTGCAGTGTAAATAAATACATACATTCTTCTAAATTATATTATATTTAGCTGTTTATAGAATCCGAATTTCTGTTCTTGTCTAAACGGGACCTCAAGAGCTAAGAAAATATTCATAACATCTTATTTGTAGTCTATATTACAATATATTAATGTTATAGTACTGTATACGTTTTAATTTTGTAAAATATTTTGTGTTCATGAGGAGAACAGCAGGCTGTTACCATCTGGAACATCAAATGAATGTTGACATCAAGAAAGACCTTAACATGAACCTCAACTGTCAAGTATATTCGACAATACTGTGCAGATTTTGAATCAAATATATCGAACGGATACCTCTAAGCAAAATACCTAAACAGATCCTGTCCTATGCTTCACGAGTTCACAGGAATTTGGAACATCCTATGAATGGCAGGAAACCGTAACGTATCCACTAGAGTCTAATACTTGATCTGGAAATCATGATTTTGTATCACTAAATTGAACTCCACCCACATTCTTTCGGACTGCAATGCCTAATGTAGTGATACAATTGGCTTTTAGGGAACCCGGAGGTTCATTGCCGGCCTCACATAAGCCCACCATCGGTCCCTATCCTGTGCAAGATTAATCCAGTCTCTACCATCATATTCCACCTCACCCAAATCCATTTTAATATTATCCTCCCATCTACGTCTCGGCCTCCCGAAACGTATTTTTCCCTCCGACCTTTCAACCAACACTCTAAATGCATTTCTGGATTCGTCCATACGTGCTACATGCCCTGCCAATCTCAAACGTCTTGATTAAATATTTTCCTAAGCACCTCAATTCTAAAACACTCTTAGCCTCTGATCCTCTCTCAAAGTGAGAGTCTAATGCCCACGTGCATCAACGTCGGTTAGTGTAACCATCGATTAAAATTGTCACCCAATCCCTGATTAAGCATTTTACGGTGGATCGACCTCGGTTACGACTTAAATAGGAGGTTAACCACAGTACTCTCTAACCGACCAAATATGAGCGGTTAAAGGAGATAACCAGCGATTAGTAGAGCAAGTAAAGTAGCGGCCAGAACCAGAGGTGATTATTTCGAAGACGATTATTATTGTGCAGTACTTGAATTACTTGGATAGAGCGTGAGCGTGAAGGTTCTTTAGTGGAAAGAGAGAATTCTTACGAGGAATTAGGTGACAGAAAATTTCAGTAAGGATTTCCTTTATCAAAATCTACAAATGGATTACTTGAAATAACACAAGAACAATCATATTTCTCCTACGGATCGGCTGCTTATATTACGATTCTATGTAGTTAGTTTCTGTATTTTAAGAGGGAATACTCGAATACCGGTATCTCTTTCTCTATGTCACTGGCTGAACAAAGAGAGGTTATGGATGGATCTTAGGATAATGCACAATTCCCTGGTGTAAATGAGGTCCAATATCGTACACACATTCCTACCAATCTTCTGCATCCTTTTCCTTTATGGATATTCTATCTTTTTATATAATACATTTAAATCTAGTAATTAAGTCTATCGATACTTCAACCTAACATTGGGATATAATCATTTTTGGATTCAACTTTCCATTTTGTACGATTTTAACCTAACAGTACTCAAAAACAAAGAAATGGAACTCACAAATATAACAGCGCCCAAACGCAAACAAATGCAACGCGAAACGCGAAACGCCAACAAACTCGATTGCAACCGAAAGACGTTATTGTACATGTCAGGTACATGTTTATTGTATTCAGGACCCTTGTGGTCACTCAAATTTTCAAATGCCTTATCGGGCGCACCTTTATTATTATTATTATTATTATTATTATTATTATTATTATTATTATTATATATTATTATTATTATTATTATTATTATTATTAAAATGTAGGATACGTTCATTTCGATGTAGAACATAGTGAGCGCAGTCGTTTTTAGACGTTGACTATTATCTTTGCAGCTGTATGGATGCTTTTCTTTAGTCATTTTCTAGAAACAATGTGCCATCATAGACTTTACTCTGGTTAAATGAGGTGTCAGTTAGCCATGTTTTAGTAATCGGTGATTATGAATGGTGCACATAAATTACATTTTAACCACGGCTACTGTTTAACCGTCGTTTCGTAATCTATGATTACTGCCTTTTTAATCAATGTTGATGCACTTCGCCATAAGTTTCACAGCCATATAGAAAAACCGCTTATATAACTGTTTCCACTAGAGATGAATAAAACTAACTGCCGCTCTCGCTCGCTGTGTTCGTTCCATTTGTTTTTCGAGTCTCGTCTCGTAACTCTCGAGCGCTTCGAGTCTCGCTCATCATTCTCGAAATAGCATTTGGTCTGAGTGAAAAGATTTCGTAACTTTGAATAACATGAATCATTGAAATGAATTACATTATAAATGTTTAAATGAGACAAAATTACTAAACAGAACAGTATCTGAGTTATCAAAATGTTCTGGTTTTATTATATGATTTTACCTATGGTTATATAAATAGAAAAACACAATTCTCAAATAAATTCGCATTTCCAAGAAATATAAAACATAATGTTAATATCTTTTTACTTGACATTGCACACTTTATCTCAGACATATGAAAAGAAAATTCCTAGCCTTTTAATAAGGGTCCAGTAATTAAATAAAGACTGGGGAACGGATTATTATACAATGAAAGGTAGAGATGTTGTTTCAAATAGGCTACTTGATTGTTTATACAATATATGCAGGGACATCATTTTATTTTTACTTCAATTTTTATTCTACCTGAGTTTTTGAATGTAATTCACTCCCACCCCCTCTACTACTAAACTTCCAACCGTTCTCCACACAGATCCGAGGCCGCGTATGCAGTACTGAGTTTGTGAGTATAGTACGTTCCAGAAATATGTTCGTGTTTTCCAGTGACGAAAGAGCTTTCAATATTGAATCATATTTTCGCACAGCTGTTGTCGTCCGTTTGCCTACGTCGCATCCCGGTTTCCCCCACCCGCTTCTGCTCGCCTCTTGTAAAGGCTAGTGGCTGGGCTATCTTAACTCTTTTCTGAAAACATTAATTTCTGTTAGGAATTGGACGTCTACGTAATATTATACAATTGTTTAAAATAACTTAAATAAAAGGGCCTCGTTAAGTAATTAACTATCACGTGATCCCCCACTTTCTACGACAAAACCACTTGAACGGACAGTAGATAGCATTTCTGAGTAATTTTATCTTTTCGGATCGGGCAGAAGTGAAGATTGAATTTACAGCACGTAAGGTACTCTTTTATAGAGTAGGTACAGAATTATTTCAACATGAGTTACTAGTACGAAGGACGAAACTGGTAATTGGAATTAGATACAATAGTCTATAGTGCGATAATATGCACAAAAGAACTGAAGACTGTATCGAAATGAACGGCCACCATTTTCAAAAATGTGTTTAAATATCCATATTATAATTATTTTTCAATTTAACTTCATTCTCTATATTGTACGCTAATGTGCTGTAACAGTACAATATACACTGCATTATTAATAAGTCCGAATGGATAGCTCAATTCGTGAGTAGAACATTAAGTGTTAATACAGTACTGTATTTTGATTAAACAAAAACTAATGAAAATTATCAAACTCAAAATTGCTATATTTCCTAGTTTACATAAATGGATGAAGTACTTTTCTTCCCTCCTATACTTAGTAAAGTGATTTGTTTGTACTTTACGCCAGTATCATCGAACTCCAGTCTTGGAAGGGGGAGCAATCGGTGTTTCTGGTTCTAGACCTTTAATCCAAAGATATAGACAGGTTAATATTAAAAATGTTAGTAAAAATAAAAAGATGTCCCTGTATAACAGTTGCCAGAGCAGGTAAAAGTTCAGTCAGGTATAAAGAAATTTGGCGATTCAAGGTTGCTTGACGTTCGGGACTTCGGGAGTGATCAATCTCGACGTCTCGAAACACTGACAAGCAGTCTTTACGTCAATGACGCGATGTATACAACATTGTCCTGCGGGTTTTCGACTTTACGGGCGCTGTTAGTCTTGCTTTCTCGATCGTTGTTCATCTCTAGTTATTTTTTTATCAATTTAATAAACCCTATTTCACCCTGAGGTATATTAGGGTTATAGTTGGCATAAAAATTCATATTTTATAACCAATATACAATAGTAAAGTGATAACATGAAATAGTGGTCACAGTTACAATTCACATGAATTATGTAGAAGCATGGACATTAGTGAAAGAATGGCTCCTGTTGAAGATTAATGAGATGTTTGAGGAATAATCAATGTAAAAGGTATACAAGAATGTCTAACCGTTTCAGAGCAAATCACGATCTTAAAAAGATAATCGATAGTAAATTAATAAAACAAAGTTTCACTTTCACTTTCAAATTAACATTCATGAACAATGAAACAGTTAAGAGTAATAAAAGATATTACAAGCAATGATTTACGGTTACAAGTTACATACATGATTCAGGAACAATTACAATAATTAAAATATAACACAAGCAATGACTTACATCTAACGCATACCGAAATTCTTGAAGGACAATATATAATGGTAGTGCCAATACAAAAGATTTAAAAACAAATGTAAACAGTACAGTAAAGGAATAGTAGAAAAATGACTTAAGTTTACAAATTAAACACATTCTTTTTAAAGCAATAGGTAACAACAAAGAGATACTAATAACAATACACTGACTGTAGTTACAGATTAAACACATTAAGAATAATTTCGAGGGAAAAATTGCTCCGGAGCCGGGTATCGAACCAGGGACCTTTGGTTTAACGTACCAACGCTCTACCACTGAGATACCCGGGAACTCTAACCGACACCGATCCAATTTTTTCCTCTATATCCACAGACCTCAAAGTGGGCTGACAACCGTCAAGCAACCAACTTCGAGTGCACACTAACTCCGTGTGACTTAAATTGTGGTTTTCTGTTAACGAACAGTGACGTGTATTATGCAAATCAAGATTTCAGGTATAACTCCCTGTAAAGTTGATTTGAATAATTTCGAGGGAAAAATTGCTCCGGAGCCGGGTATCGAACCCGGAACCTTTGGTTTAACGTACCAACGCTCTACCACTGAGCTACCCGGGAACTCTAACCGACACCGATCCAATTTTTCCCTCTATATCCACAGACCTCAAAGTGGGCTGACAACCGTCAAGCAACCAACTTCGAGTGCACACTAACTCCGTGTGACTTAAATTGTGGTTTTCTCTTAACGAACAGTGACGTGTATTATGCAAATCAAGATTTCAGGTATAACTCCCTGTAAAGTTGATTTGAATAATTATTATTTTAAAAACAAACACGCAAATGATTAATATCTGTTTTCAGGCATCATTCAAAGGGACCATGACTGTAATTCACATCTTCTTGAAGTTATTTCGTATATTATTTTGCGTTTCAATCTAGTGTTCATCTCTAGTTTCCACATTAAACGTTTTGGAGTCGTGTCAGAGACCGCACCTCTGTGTTCGAGGGATAAGAAATTCTTGTTCCTTCGTAGTTATTTGGGCTGCTAACACACATTTGGCTGCTTTCAGCATAATAATGTCGTGTACTATAATTTAGAAGTTTAATTTTTGCTATTACTTCGTAGTTCTCTTGCTGTGTTAGTTTTTATACCTCATTAATTGAAGTAATACTAAATCAATGTATGTACCACTGTTTCCGTGCATTGTTTTTGAGAAAGAATAATTGCCATACATTTTGATACACACGATATAGACATTTTTGCACTCACATCGGGGCAGCATGCGGACCCCAGGTGGAGAGTCCTCATGTAGCGATGTAATAACAAATCCATGTTAGCTATACTGATACAGACAGATTTGATGATTTTGTCGCACTTTATTGGATTTACTGATGTTCTCTACACAATTAAAATTTATGGAGTTACATATGCGTCTGTATGACGAACAAATTACACTATTCCACGAAATATTAGATGTATGATGGACATCGCGAATGTAATACTGCCAGCGGTCATGTTCTGTATAACTCTGTTGTGATTCACGCCACAGATATTTCTTCAATGATTGGTTTGTTCTATGGTTAATTTTAATTTTACATTATAGCAAACATAAAAGGTTTTAATGTAAAAAACAATTATAACCATAAATAATGCTTGATTACTAATTTTGTTTGTCTTTTTATATTAAGGGGAGAGGATGGTATTTTTGGTGAAAAATGAGTAAATTAAAAAAAATTCTTTAAAATACTCAGTGATATGTATGAAATGCACAGCTTAATATTTTGTGGGTATTTGTGCCCTTATCGGATGCTGAGTCGCCATTTTTAAACTTCCTGCGTTATGGATTTTATTGTTTCCGGTAAATTAAATTAAAAAAAAAATGTCTTTCAAATACTCTTTGATATATGTGGAATGAATTGCATAATATTTTATGGGTATTTCTACCCTTATTGGATGTTGAAACGTCATTTTTAAACTTCCTGCGCTATGGATTTTTAAATAACACGCCACCTTTTATCGGTTTCCTCTAACTTCATTTTTTTTTGCTACATTGCCAGAAAAAATGGTTATCATTTCTGAACTATTAAAGATACATGCATGACATTTAGAACACACTTTCTTTAAACTATTAGGAAAAGTTTCTCTGCAACAGAATTTTTTTAATTGATTTCATTTTAAAAATGCGTCCGTTTGTTTGTAAGAAAGGAAATCAGAAAATTGGCATTAAATTTTAATTGTTTATTTTACAAACGTAGGGACTAATATCAAAATTCTGTTACAGACAGTTTGTGGAACATGTGTTTCCAAATACATTGCAGAAAACTGTTTGAATCTATCTTTAAAAACGGTTTAGATATATCGGTTTTAGTACAATCCTGCATTGGGTATATTTTTTCAAATATGGGCCCCCAAAATATATATATATATATAATATATATTTATATTTATATATTCAAAATATTTATATTTGGTTGAGTTGCTACAGCTATGAGCTCCTTACATACAAAAAATTAATATTTTACACCAAACAGGAAAAAAGTTTAAAAATACAGGGACATCATTTTATTTTTACTTCAATTTTTATTGTACCTGAGTTTTTGAATGTACTTCACTCCCACCCCTTCTACTAATGAAGTTCAACCGTCCTCCATACAGATCCAAGACAGCATATACAGTCACAGTAGCCTTACGGTCATAGTAAACAGTACGTTCCAAAAATATGTTCGCGTTTTCCAGTGACGAAAGAGCTTTCAATATTAAATAATTTTCGCACAGGTACCGTCGTCGATTTGCTTACGTCGTATCCCGGTTTCCCCCACCAGCTTTTATTCGCCAGCTAGTGGCTGGGCTCTCTTAGCTCTTTTCTGAGAACATTAATTTCTGTTAGGAATTGGACGTCTACGTAATATTATACACCTGTTTAAAATAACTTAAATAAAACGGCCTCGTTAAGTAATTAACTGTCACGTGATTTCCCCCTTTCTACGATCCTGCGGCATAACCACTTGGACGGACAGTAGATAGCATGTCTGAGTAACTTTGCCTGTGCGGGTCGGGCAGAAGTGAAGATTGAATTTACAGTACGTAAGGTACTCTTTTATAGAGTAGGTACAGAATTATTTCAACATGAGTTATTAGTACGAAAGACGAAACTGGCAATTGGAATTAGTTGCAATAGTCTATAGTGCGATAATATGCACAAAAGAACTGAAGCCTGTATCGAAATGAACGGCCACCATTTTCAAAAATGTGTTTAAATATCCATAATATGATTATTTTTCAATTTAACTTCATTCTCTATATTGTATGCTAATGTGCTGTAGACAGTATAATATACATTTCCCTTTATATCCACACATCTCGCGTGGGCTGACGAAACGCCAGAGACCCACAACGAGTGCACACAATCTCTGTGTGACTTGGAATTGTGGTTTTCTCTTAACGTACAGAGTAACGTATATATTATGCAAATCTAGTCTTTCAGGTGAAGCTCCCTGTAAAGCAGATTTGAATAATTTCAAGGGAAAAATTGTTCCGGGGCCGGGTATCGATCCCGGGACCTCTGGTTGAACGTACTAGCGCTCTACCACTGAGCTACCCGGTAACTCCACCCGACACCGTCTCAACTTTTCAACCTCAACCAGAGGTCTCGGGATCGATACCCGGCCCCGGAACAATTTTTCCCTGTCATCTCGTTCAAAGAAAAGAGAGCATAAACAATTTATTTCTTGAACCGGTAGTAATAACTGGTCCGTTGACATGTTCGCTCATAAGCCATTAACATATTGTTTTTACGTTGTGCTCATTACAAACAATACAGCAGAACACACCGCCATGACACAACAGTGCACGATGTTATTCGTCTGCTAATTCCCGCCCTATGCAAGAACCAATCAGATTCACTGATGGCGGCTGATGGAGACTGCCACCACCTCTGCAAGTTGATGGAAGCGGTGCGACACCGGTGGAGCATCAATGACGTCATCGGTGGAATTCGGAACACCGTGATGCCATCGGATTGCTCACCGGTGAGATTCGGAATACGCGCTCAATACCCTACCTTCTTGCTAAGAGCGTATTCCGAATCTCAGCGCTGAGCAATCTGATGGCATCACGGTGTTCCGAATTTCAACGATGACGTCACTGATGCTGCACCGGTGTCGCTCCGGTGACGTCAGCTAGCAGAGGTAGTGGCAGTATCCATCACCCGCCATCAGTGAATCTCGCCCACGTCGAAATTTTTATGTAGCACAATTGGCCCATTTTATTGGTGAATAGACTACATTTCCAATCCACAAATTCCATAGTCCACTTGGTAACTTAGCAGAGTGCCTGCTCACGGCGACCGGGGACCCGAGTTCAATTCCCGGCGATAGCGAGGTTGTATTTTTAGTGGACAAAGCCAAGGTTATAATGAGAGCTTTTATCTGGTTTCTTCCATTTTCTCCCTCATCATTTCACAACACTGCGTAATTCTATTTTCATTATCACCTCTGTCTCAAAAAGTAGGGGATCACTTATGCTTGCATGACGCCGAATCGATAGTTCGCCATAGTGGGTGTTCCTCGCAGTTTGTTAGCAGTGATGGTGTATTCTAGAAAATTCATATATTACATCATAGACACCGGAGTCCTTACGGATCTCAACTTTCACGGAGACGTGACTCATAAATCTTCCGCAAGAGGGTGGAGACGAGACATTCGTTTTCAATCAAGAGTTGACATCCAAGGAGCTTTAGATCTATCAGAGAGAAAGAGATCCAAAAATGATACTGCATATAGAGTCCGCCATCTTCCAAGTATATGGCAACATATTGTTGACATGGCAAGGGATTATAGCCAATTTTGAGTGTGTAATGCCGAAAATAACCTGAGTAAATGTACTGTGAAACAGTAACTATGTTGCCATTACTTCTCTAATGCCCTGGCAATTGATTACTATATCAATTTGCTAACTGATTACTGAATCAATAATGTTCTCTTTAAGGGGAGAGGATGGTATTTTTTTTAACTTTTTTCCTATTCCGTGTAAAATATTAATTTTTTTCTATGTAGAGAGCTCACAGTTGTGGCAACTCAACCAAATAAAAATATTTAAAAAAAATTATTTGGGAGGCCAAATTTGAAAAAAAAAAAATATACCTAATGTAGGATTGTGCTAAAACCAATATATCTAAACAGTTTTTAAACACAGATTCAAACAATTTTTTGCAATGTAATTGCAAAAGCACGTTCCACAAACTCTCTGTAACAGAATTTTGATATTAGTCCCTACGTTGTAAAATAAGCAATTAAAATGTAATAACAATTTTCTGATTTCCTTTCTTGGAAACAAACGGACGTATTTTTAAAATGAAATCAATTAACAAAATTCTGTTACAGAGAAAAGTTTCCTAATAGTCTAAAGAATGTGTTTTCTAAATTTCATGCATGTATATTTAATTGTTCAGAAATTATATCAATTTTTGTCTTGAAATGTAGCAAAAAAAATTGAAGTTTCTGGAAACCGATAAAAGCGGGCGTGTGATTTAAAAATCCATAGGCTAGCGCAGGAAGTTTAAAAATGACGTCTCAACATCCGATAAGGGCACAAATACCCACAAAATGTTATGCAATGCATTCCACAAATATCAAAGGGTACTTTAAAGAATGCAATTTTTTTTGAAAATTTAATTTACCGAAACAATAATAAAAGTGGGCGAGTGATTTAAAAATCCATAAAGCAGGAAGTTTAAAAATGGCGGCTCAACATCCGATAAGGGCACAAATACCCACAAAATGTTATGCAATGCATTCCACAAATATCAAAGGGTACTTTAAAGAATACAAATTTTTTTTGAAAATTTAATTTACCGGAAACAACAATAAAAGTGGGCGAGTGATTTAAAAATCCATAACGCAGGAAGTTTAAAAATGGCGACTCAACATCCGATAAGGGCACAAATACCCACAAAATGTTGTGCAGTGCATTCCACAAATATCAAAGGGTACTTTAAAGAATACATTTTTTTTTTTTTTTTGAAAATTTAATATACCGGAAACAACAATAAAAGTGGGCGAGTGATTTAAAAATCCATAACGCAGGAAGTTTAAAAATGGCGACTCAACATCCCATAAGGGCACAAATACCCACAAAATATTGTGCTATGCATTCCACAAATATCAAAGGATACTTTAAAGAATACACATTTTTTTTGAAAATTTAATTTACCGGAAACAACAATAAAAGTGGGCGAGTGATTTAAAAATCCATAACGCAGGAAGTTTAAAAATGGCGACTCAACATCCGATAAGAGCACAAATACCCACAAAATGTTATGCAATGCATTCCACAAATATCAAAGGGTACTTTAAAGAATACAATTTTTTTAACTTTAATTTACCGGAAACAACAATAAAAGTGGGCGAGAGATTTAAAAATCCATAACGCAGGAAGTTTAAAAATGGCGACTCAACATCCGATAAGGGCACAAATACCCACAAAATGTTATGCTATGCATTCCACAAATATCAAAGGGTACTTTAAAGAATACAATTTTTTTTTGAAAATTTAATTTACCGGAAACAACAATAAAAGTGGGCGAGTGATTTAAAAATCCATAACGCAGGAAGTTTAAAAATGGCGACTCAACATCCGATAAGGGCACAAATACCCACAAAATGTTATGCTATGCATTCCACACATATCAGAGAGTATTTTAAAGAATTCTTTTTTAATTTACTCATTTTTCACCAAAAAATACCATCCTCTCCCCTTAAGCAACAATGAATTTCTAGGCGTTTAACAAGAGTGACTATGTAGCTAAAGCAATGACATCAGTACAAATATGCATTGCATCTGAAGAATATACTGATTTTAACTTTCGTGGAGGCCACTAAGGAAAATGAACCAAAGGAGAAAGATTCGATCCGGTGCTGTGGATTGAGCTCCGGAGTAGCTCAGTAGTTGGAGCGCCCAGTGTGTAGAACTGGGAGACCAGGGTTCGATTCTCAGCGCCGGAGCAAATTTTTCTCCGTTAATAACAAATAACTTTAACTTGGTTCAGTTATAATTAACTACGTAACATTGAAGTGAAGTAAGCTAAATTATACAGGGACATCATTTTATTTTTACTAACATTTCTAATATTCACCTGGCTATACCTTTGGATTAACGGTTGAGAACCAGAAACGCCGTTTGCTACCTCCTTCTACGACTGGAGTTCGGTGATATTGGCGTAAAATACAAAAAAAAAAACACTATACAGACGTGGACAAATTATTAGCAAAATTTAAGATTTTTATTATATATTTTACAAAATATGATCCTTTAATTTAGACTACAGTTGACATTTTTGCGTATTTCCAAATTATTAGCAAAATTGAAGATTTGTATTGTATATTTTTATAAAATTTAACTCTTCAATTTGGACTACATTTGATATTTTTGCATATTTACAAATTATTAGCAAAACTGAAGGTTTTTATTAGGCCTATATATTTTTACAAAATTCGATTCTTCAATTTGGAATACAGTTGATATTTGGGATATTTCCAAATTATTAGCAAAACTAAAGATTTTTATTTCATAGTTTTACAAAATTTGACTCTTCAATTTAGACTGTAGTTGAAATTTTTGCTAATTTACAAATTATTAACAAAATTTAAGATTTTTATTATATATTTTTACAAAATGTAACTCTTCAATTAAACTACAGTTGACATTTTTGCATATTTCTGTCTATTGTAATGATAGAAATATGCAAAATTGTAAACTGTAGTCTAAATCAAATTTTGGAAACTGAATTATCATAAAAGTCGTCAATTTTGTTAATAATTTGTCCACGTCTGTATTAGTTATAGGAGAGAAGAAAATTAGTTCATCCATTTACGTAAACTAGGAAATATCGCGATTTTGAGTTTGATAATTTTCACTAGGTTTTTCTTTAATCAAAATACAGTACTATATTAACAATAAGTGTTTTTACTCACGAATTGAGCTACCCATTCGGACGTATTCATTATGCCGTGTACATTATACTGTTTACAGCACATTAGCGTACAACATAGAGAGTCAATTTAAATTTAAAAATAATCGTAGTATGGATATTTAAACACATTTTTGATAATGGTTGCCGTTCATTTCGATAGAGGCTTCAGTTCTTTTGTGCATATCGCACTATGGGCTATTGTACCTAATTCCAATTAGGCCTATCAGTGTAGTCCTTCGTACTAGTAACTCATGTTGAAATAATTCTGTACCTACTCTATAAAAGAGTACTATCTTACGTACTATAAATTCAATCTTCACTTCTGCCCGATCCGAAAAGAAAAAATTACTCAGACATGCTATCTACTGTCCGTCCAAGTGATTTTGTCGCAAGGTCACAGAAAGGGGGAAATCACGTGACAGTTAATTACTTAACGAGGCCCTTTTATTTAAGTTATTTTAAACAGTTGTATAATATTATTTTGACGTCAAATTCGTAACAGAAATTAATGTTTTCAGAAAAGAGCTAAGACAGCCCAGCCACTACCTTTTACAGAGGGGCGAGCAGAAGCGGGTGCGACGTCGGCAAACGGAAGAAAGCACCTGTGAAAAATCATGATTCAATATTCAAAGCTCTTTCGTCACTGGAAAGCGCGACTATATTTCTGGAACGTACTATACTCACTAACTGAGTACTGTTGACCGTAAGGCGACTTCGACTGCACACGCAGCCTTGATTGGAAGTTTACTTATGGGAGTGAAGTACATTAAAGAACTCGGGTGCAATAAAATTTGAAGTAAAAATAAAATTATGTCTCTGTACAATGTTATTACTGTTGACGAATATTTGATTTAGTCCTGGAGGCATAATGCTTAGAACAATAAGATATTCCAGCTTTTGTAGTGGAATTATATTTGTAAAAATTTATATATATATATATATATATATATATATATATATATATATATATATATGTCGAGCTGTATCGATTTTGTGCGAACAGATATACACACCCCTTAATTCCTAAGCGTTAAATCCCGAACAGTATTTGCTGGCGTCCATTTGTTGTATGTGCTCACACCAATTCCGTTTTTAGGTATATATTTTCACTGATGTTAAAAATATTCCATTTATTTATAACGTCAATATTGCTACCCTGATCCCGAGGGTATATCCTGCTATGGAGCGTACAAATCTCACGTCAGCAATACCCATTTTTAAACTGTCGCTTTATTGTTCAACCTGCCGTCACAAGTCAGACATCACTCTGAAGAAATGCAGTTGAATCGAGATTTGTGCCTTGTTCTATGAAGTCAATCATATAGCCTTTTCCATTAAACTTTATTCCAATTTAATTAAATCATTGCAGCTTAGATGTTGAGCTCGACTCATGCGTTCAAATGTAGCTTGGAATCCCGCTTGGGATGATTTATTTTTTTTTATATAAGATTTTCGCAGACCAGTAAGGTGAAGTTCAGGTAATCCCAAAAATATCGGGTTTAACAACTCGCTAGTAATCACTACCACAAATTACATCAGAGCTAAAGAATGGTGCAATTAATACAGGATTCATTAAATAATCGATGTAATTTTAACAATGTCATTTTTATGACTTAAGATCTGTGATGCAAGCTTAAGTAAATAAGGGCTACAAAAGTGACAGAATAAGCACAGGAACGGTGACAAGGAGACAAGAAAGTTAGTAGAGTGAGTCGGATTGTGAAATAAAGAACTAAAGTAGATGAGATATAATAATAGGGAAGGAAAGAATGATTGTGGATAATTGATTAAATATAAAGATGAACGGGGGAATAAAAAAAGATAAAAATAGGTAAAACTTTGGACGGAGAATGTAGTAAAAGTGATTGCTAAGAGAAATAGTGACAATAGGAAAATTAGTATAGAGATACTGAATAGGAATGATAGAAAGTAGTAGGCAAATTAGAAAGTATAGAATAGTATTAGAAGAAAGATTATAGGGTGGAGTTTAGATAAGGTTTAGAGGTTAAGACGTATGAGTGTAAAACCTCAGATGATAGTAGGGATTAAAGTTGAGAAACTATAAGGGAATAGGATATAAATGTAATAGAAGAAATACAAATGAAGTGTTAAAATGATAGTAATGTAAATTTAAATAAATGTGGTGATGGCATTATATACAAAAATTTGAGGACCATCACTACATGTAAATATATGTAACACCTGTTTACAATAAATATTTGTATTAATATTCAAACAAGGGCTACATTAAAATATAAACGAACACCTCTCTTCCCGCTTTAATCTGCCTATTATATAAAAGAATTACACCTTTGTTGTGGCGTACGATCGATAAACACAAAAATAAAATTGAGTAATTATGATACACCATGAGGCGACTCCTAAAGACAGGAGCAATATCTAAAATCCTCTAATCGATTATGGGATTGATTTGTCTGTTTTCTCCCTGATTTCGAACCCCAATGCGGTCATATGTGGAGTGAGGGACAGAAAATCTAAAGTCCTTCGACATAAATGAAACTTTACATTCTACACGCTTCAACCTAAATTTTGTACAATTAGTCTTCACACATAAAATATGGACGAACCACTCCTTACCTGTTTTTATTCCTCTGCCACTTAATAGCAGTAATATTTGCTTTTCGGCTACGATCGATATGTAGATTTTTTAAATTCAAAATAAAAAGAAAAATTCTAGCTCATCATGACACCCCATGGGGCGATTCCTAAGAGGAGGAAGAAAATCTTATTTCCTCTAATTCAATACAAAATAGATAAGCTGGACTCTAGGGACGGATAATACGATTATGAGATTTATTTGTCTGTTTTCCCTGATTTTAACCTCTAACCTGGCGTGTAACAGTCAATGGATGGAAAATCCTGAGTTGTCCAATACAAATTAATATTTATTTTCTATAGAGGTGTTCTTTGATACGACCGATAGAGAGAAATATTTTAGTTCATCATGACACCAACGCTTGGGGTTCTGATTGGAAACTAGTAAATTCCCTAACTACCGTCAGCTGTCTTGGAAATTCAAGTGAGAACACACATGAAAATGAACTATAATATGAAATGAATGATAACAGAGACACAGATCATTATTGATCATTTAGCCAACGCTAAATTGGCGTATGGGGACCGAGGAAAATGTTGTGTTCTTGAGTGCTTAAGTATTCTAGATTATTCGTATTCTCTATAAGTTAACATTTTTATGATCCTTCATAACACAGTGGTGAAGATCAATAAATAGAGTCCACATCTGTGGAGTAACGGTCAGCACGTCTGGCTGCGAAACCAGGTGGCCCGGGTTCGAATCCCGGTCGGGACAAGTTACCTGGTTGAGGTTTTTTCCGGGGTTTTACCTCAACCCAATACGACCAATGCTGGGTAACTTTGGATGTTGGACCCCGGACTCATTTCACCGGCATTATCACCTTCATATCATTCAGACGCTAAATAACCTGAGATATTGATACAGCGTCGTAAAATCACTCAATAAAATAAATCAATCAATCAATATTTACAATTGGAAGGTATTACTGGCGAGGGTAACTTTACTTTCACTTTTATATTAATTCGTTCATTCATAGTGTTCAGCCCAAAGGTAGGCCTTTCACTGCAAACCTAGCATTCTCCAATCTTTGGTACTTTCCGCCTTTCTCTTAGTCTTCGCATATGATCCATGTATCTTAATTTTGTCTATCATCTGATATCTTCTTCTGCCCTCCCCCAATTTTTCTTCTGTTCACCATTCCTTTTAATGCATCCTTCAGAAGGCAATTTCTTATTGACCTCTATACAATAGGCGTCAAATATAGTTGACAGACCAAAAAAACTTCCCGGAAACGACGGGTACTTTAAGCTAGAAATATAAACAAAGCGATTCAGTACGTTAGAGGAAAATGCTATAATATATAACAAATGACATACAAAATGTACTTCCTCGATGTGACTAATAAAAGAGAGGGATATTAATTCAAATTTAAAGTACGAGTAAAATGTGTTTATATACTATTACCATGGTACTTTATCTAAAAGGATTCAATTGTTTCGATTCGTTTCTTTTATAAATTCGACTGATATAACCTGAAGATCAAAGCTTTCAAAGGAAAAGAGAATAAATATATTTCACCATTTTCTTGTTTATATAAAGATGTGAGAAGAGGGACGGGGATAATATTCTTTATCACGCTTGAGGGCTCCGCCATTGTGTGCACCTTCTCAAATTGCTTCACATTAGAGACTTGTGAATGTCTTGAGGCCCACAAAGCAATTTATCGTCGACATACGTGAAAGGAAGGGCATCGACCGAGTCGGGGGGTCGTGTTCCATTGCTAAGCACGCACCAACACGGCGCTTAATGGAGAGTTCACGTGGTTTCATGCCTCCTCCGTATCTGCGAGTACTATAGTTCAAGGCCCGTCACATTTATCATACTTTCCACTTATATGCAATATTATTCAGAAATGGTTTTCTTGATATATTCTTTCGCATGTGACTACACGACATCAATACTGCAAGGAAAAGAAACTGGAAGACTCTTTCTCAAGGGTTCTTTTTATACGTTGCTTATGTTTCTTAAACCATCAAGACTTTTATGTTAAACTAGCCGTACACGTGCGCTCCGCTACACCCGTTAGAAATAAATACAGGGACATCACTTTCTTTTACCAACATTTTTAACATTAACCTGGCTATACTCGGAAACTCTGTTGCCCCCTTCCATTACAGGAGTTTGATGTTACTAGTGCAATATGTAAACAAATCAGTTTACTAAGTATAGGAGGAGAGAAAAGTAGTGTATCCATTTATGTTGTAGGGAAATACGATATTACGATTTTCAGTTTGATCATCACTTTTACGGAATTTATCAAAATACAGTAGAGTATAACATTTTTTCAAAAACTCAACTTTTCAGGCGCTATGTTCGTTATGTAATGTCTACTTTATTTAGCATATTAATTATTGGTGTTAACATGCAATATAGAGAGTGCATTTAAATTGAGGGGGTCATAAGTAAAGGGCTGTAAGTGCACTTAAGTTACTTTTCAGAAAATGGGGTTTAAATATTTAAGCTTTTGTAAAACCGGTGAAATTTTTATTTAAATTTTAATGTGTGATGCGATTAAAATATCCCTTTGCCACTAAAATTTTAGATACTTTAGCTTACACTGGATGCACTTAACTCATGTTATTACAAATGCCACTAGCATTCCTTTGCTTCTAGCCACCTCAATTCAAAATAAGCTAATCTGAATTTTTAAACAAGTTGCTCAAAATGGTTGCCGTTCATTACAATGCAGGCTTCAATTCTTTTATGCATATTATTAAAACATTTTGAAGCATATTCTCTGAAATTGAATTTATCGTTTCTTGAATATAATTTTTAGTAGGCTACGATATTATTAATATAGGTTCTTTCTTCTATAGAAAACGCAACCATATTTCTGAAACACACTATACACTGCAGTGTTTACTTAAGTGCTTGAAGACTTCGAATGCAACAGCGGCCGTAAGTTTGTGTGTCTGACGGGAGCAAGGACATTAGTGAAGGGGTGGGAGTGAAGTACATTCAGAAATGCAGGTACAATAAAAATACAAGTAAAAATAAAATGATGTCCCTGTATAAAGTAATTACATAATTAAAATAGGACGTTTGATCCAGGGAACATTCGTGTTTGATAGAAGGATAAATCGTTTAATATGTTACTTAATTTAAATTGTATTTAAATAATTAAAATGCGGTCATTTTGGTCCAGAGAGCAATCATTTGGTGCAAGACACTTCCTTTAACATGTTTCTTAACTGTTATTACATGCAACCATAGTTTAACGAAGATTGACGTATCAATTAGTTTTAATGTGTATACTTTATATTACTTGCTATATGTTTCAGAAGTTACTGTAATAACATTGTAGAATTATGTCCATTTAGAGAAACTATACTTTCCAATGGTGAAATAATAATTAAAAAATTAATTAACTTCCGATATTACTTCATACAAACACAAACATTCTCTTAGCCTATGTTTCATAGCTTTCGATTATTGTTGTCCAAGGCCCCTTATAGACGAAGTCATTTGTTTTTATTTCAGTACAGCGCCTTAGATGGCGTTATTGTAATTTTAAAACTCATTTATCTCATTAAATATTAGTCCTATCAAAATGTTGCATAGAGTAACACTTATCGGAAATTATTTTTAAAGAAACTTTTGTTATGTAACATTTTTCATCAAAATCAATAATAAGAGAGATATTTCAATTTATTTAATTCAGGCCCCCTTATAAACCCCGTTTTAAATCAAGTATTTTGAATGCCATATAGCCCAAAATCTAAGTTACAACGAACTTAATTTATATTCCAATTCTCATATAAATTGGTTCAGCCATTATCGCGTGAAAAGATAACAAACATCCAGACATACATACATACATACATACAAACAAAAATTTCAAAAAGCGATTTTCGGTTTCAGGATGGTTAATTATACATGTTAACACCAATTATTTTTGGAAAATCGAAAATTACCAGAAACATTTTGGCTACAGATTTATTATTAGTATAGATAAAGGCGCTTTATTGTTTATTTTACTCAAAATTGGTATTCATATAAGTAAGTTTATGTCCACAGCTTCTGAGTAGTAATCAGCGTGTCTGGCTGCGGAACTAGCGGCACCAGAGTCGAATCCTGGTTGGGACAAGTTGTCTAGTTGTTATTTTTTCCTGGATTTTTCCTCAACCCATTAAAAGGAAATGCAGGATAACTTACTGAGTCAGACCCTGAACCAATTTCATCGTCATTACCACCTTCATCTTCATCCATCCTATTCTACTTCCACACTCATATTATGTCATCCTACCATAAGCTCTTATGGACTAACAGAATCCGACATAATGGGTGCTAAAATCTCAGAACAGGATTCTTCATCATAATCGCCAAAAAGAAGGCAGGGGCTTAAATGTTTACGCGCCAATAAGCGCGTCGTGAGCTCTACATAATCAGGTGGCCCGGATTCGATTCCCGCTTGCGGCAAGTTACCTGGTTGAAGTTTTTTCCGGGGTTTTTTCTCAACCCAATATATGAGTAAATGCTGTATAACTTTCGGTGCTGGACCCCGGACTCATTTCACCGGCATTATCACCTTCATCTTATTCAGACGCTAAATAACCTAAGATGTTGATAAAGCGTCGTAAAATAACCTACTAAAATAAAAAATATATATTGTTCTTCATTCTTTAAGTTCCAATAGCTATCTGCAGAAATGAACTACAAAGAAATTGATAAGGTGAGAAATGTGTAACGAATGTCCACAATTAAGTAGGATTCGCATGTATTACACATTAACTATTATTCCTCAGGTGGCAAGGTGGACCAGGTGAGTGAACCATACCCTAGATCATATATTATGTAACAGATAACTCATCGCTATGTTGAAATCGGCAGCATTTTGAAGAGAACAACAGCCAGGATCGCCACCCGTCATCCGTAAACGAACACGAGATGGCAGTACAGTCGCTAATGCGTTTGAAATGGGAATTATGACGTGACTCCTTATGTAAAAACTAGATGGCAGCGTAGTAAACCTGACAAAAGTTGTTAACCTCAAAGTCTATAAGGCCGACTTATCAGTTACATATATGATCTAGGACCATACGCATGTGCTTAAACTTTTGCAGTGTGTTCTACACTTATAAAAGTGATGGTTGATAAGAAGGGAGGGAAATGTTATACAAAAACAGCCAAAATAATAGCGAGTAATACACAAACCTTCTACTTTACTTTTCAATATTCGTTTCATAGTTCCAAGTAAGGAGTTTGATTCTGCCTCAAATTATGAACAGTGCAGTGCTTTAATTTCTTAATATAATCGTCAATAAAATAAACAGTCATTACATATAAATACAAATTGTAAAAATTATTTACATGTCCAATTAAAAATCTGTAATGTACAGACTTCGGTCCTGGGTACAGAAACGAATGAAGTTCAGAACGCACGGCCGATAGTGTTGTGTTGGACGAGTGGAGTGGGAGATGGAGCGCTCCGTTACTTCGTCTCTCAACATGTAAACATTCCGTCACAGTACGGCACAAAATATATTTCACTCTGTACAGATGCAGTATATACAGTACATTCCTAGTGTAGACAATAAATGTCTACCATTAAAGTATTAACGTGAGTTGTAACCTTCAATCAGGTGTCCCTACGCCGAAGCCTGTTACACGTTCCGCAGCCAAGCTGCAATAGGCCTACACACAACGGTAATGCAAATTACGGACCACCTGTGCTGTTGCAGTCAACCCTCCACACGGATCATGACGTCATTTAAACTCCGTGTACTCTAAACCTCATACTGGTTACTCTGTGTCCCTGGGCCGAAGCCTGGTAATATAATACTAAAATAATCTCCTGTTAATATTAAACCGAAATGTTATTTTTATAAACAGCGTATCAGGTCAAAACGTATAATTTCAGGAACGTATTCCTGGTCTATTTTATTTAATTAAATATACCGGTACTAGTGTCTTAATTCATATGTTACGCGTAAGGATTTAATTTAAACATTACTGCATAGGTATGAGACTCATTTATGAATAAGCAAACGTTCAAAATAAAAGTATATTTAAAAAAAAAAAAGCCATCATATTAGATACCATACTTTCCTAAACCTTGAAGTAAAATAATAGTACATTATGGCAACGAGCCTATAATGATAGTAATTAAGACGCAAGTATGGTTCTTTATGAAACGAGCGCAAGCGAGTTTCATAATATTCATACGAGCGTCTTAATTACCATTATAGGAAAGTTTCATACGACTTTTTATGCTCGACCATATTTCTAACTTGATATTAATCAGATGAATACATTTTATTTGTATCTGACAAGATCGGAAATGACCTTGTTATAGGTCGTGAATTGTGAGATGTGCGCAGACGCGAAAGCATTGATTTTTCCGAGGAACAATAATGTCATTGACCTTGATGTAATCCCGTTAAACTTGATATAACCTTGATTATTGAATTCGACATTGAAAAACGAGATGACAAATTGAATTTATTTGAATATTATTTACAATTAACGCTAATTATTATAGTAACAGAACATAACCTTCTGCGACAGTATTGGATTTCCAGCCTCCGTGATTTTCGCTAATTCTCTTTCGATTGCATATCCGAGAATAATCGATACTTGCGGTTTTATAATGGTACAAAGCTGACTTGTCATTGGCTGAACACCTGTAAGCTGAGTTGTCATTGGCCGAACACCTGTAGTTTAATGAGTAGGTGTACTTTAATGACATGCATTAAAGAACTGCTACCAGGTGTAGAATTACTACATTTCGGCATGGTCGAGCATAAAATGATTTATACAATTACGGAAATTTAATTAGTCGCCTTGGTAACTCAGTTAGCAGGCTTACGATAACCGAGAATCTAAATTCAAATCCATACAATTATTTATTCATTCCGTTCGTTGTTTTCGTCATCTGTGTATCTTCCTATCTTCTTTCCTTCATCTCAACCTTTCCATTTGGATATGCATTCTGGATAGGCAACATTAATGTAGAGCCTCGTGAACCACGTAAAAATGTTTGTTGAAATCCTCCAGTAAACGGTGAAGCAGTGATTGTATCTTTCTGAACTTCGTGAATTTACTGATCGTAAAATACTCTTTCCTTTTGTCATCAGTCTGCTGTCAAAAATGTGAAAGTTAGAATTTATAAAACAGTTATATTACCGGTTGTTCCGTATAGTTCTGAAACTTGGACTCTCACTTTGAGAGAGGAACAGAGATTAAGGGTAATTGAGAATAAAGTTCTTAGGAAAATATTTGGGGCTAAGAGGAATGAAGTTACAGGAGAATGGAGAAAGTTACACAACGCAGAACTGCACGTATTGTATTCTTCAACAGACATAATTAGGAACATTAATTCCAGACGTTTGAGATGGGCAGGGCATGTAGCACGTATGGGCGAATTCAGAAATGCATATAGAGTGTTAGTTGGGAGACCGGAGGGAAAAAGACCTTTGAGGAGACCGAGACGTAGATGGAAGGATAATATTAAAATGGATTTGAGGGAGGTGGGATATGATGATAGAAATTCGATTAATCTTGCACAGGACAGGGACCGATAGCGGGCTTATGTGAGGGCGGAAATGAACCTACGGGTTCTTTAAAAGCCATTTGTAAGTAAATAAGATAGCTCAGCAGAGTAGAGGCTTACGATAATCGAGAATCTAAGTTCAAGTCCATGCAATTATTTCTTCATACTGTTCCTTGTTTTCGTCATCTGTATATCTCATTCTCTTTTATATGTCTTCTATCTTCTCTTCTTTGATCTCAACCTTTCCACTTGGATATGCATTCTGGATGTGCAACATTAATGTTGTAGAGCGTCGTGAACCAAGTAAAAATGTTTGTTGAAATCCGCCGATAAACGGTGAAACAGTGATTGTACGTTACTGAACTATATGAATTTACTGATCGTAAAACACTGTTTATTGTCCCTATGTGTCTCAGAACCTCTAGTTTCTAAGGCGTTACAGAATATAATAAATTCTCACCTGCAATACAGAATGATCAATTCGCTCACCCAACAATGACAAAACAACAATATAAGAGAAAAAAATCGAATGTATTTATTCAACATTTCAATGTTTCCACACGCTGAAAATTTATATTAATTACAAAAGGACTTACTCATTGACTTAGTTCCTTTCAAAATGAAACAACAAAACCTAGGTTGTAATATTTTGTAAGCATTAGAGTGCGAAACTTGGTTCTCTACATATCTAAATCGATGTACCCACATCCAAAGAGTAGTAATCCAATAAAATCTCATTTTCACAAAATTAGTGACTTAGGCACTTCAATATATAACCCATTCATGTACGTATATGATATGAACAGTTCAGAGCCATAGCGGGCCAAGCGCCATTTATTAAAAACGGAGAAGGCAAAGGTTAAAGTTAAGTGAATACCATAATTTAATGAAGACTGAAAAATCATTTACTTTCAATGTGCATACTTTATCTTACTTGCTACATGCTTCGCTAAATTATGGTAATCATTTAATTTTAACTCTTGTTTTCTCAGTTTTCAATAAATGGCGCTTGGCCCACTATGGCTCTGAATCCTTCATTCATAGTATCGCTCTAGTCCCTTTAAATTCGTCCAGAGGGGCTCTAAATTTTCATAGGGCTAAAATAAGCACAATTATAGAAAACTGATACATTATTCTACTTTTTAAAGTTAAAAACAAAATTTCTACTTTTAATGGTTTTTTCGTTATTTTCACCGATCCTTAGCCTTAAAAGATCCCAGAGGGCCCCAGCATGGAGGTGAGGAGAGCGAATTTGACTAATTAGGCCCTCTGGACTTCACCGAAATTCACAAAAAGGGTTAAATATCAAAAGAAGAGTAAAAAAAGAAGTAACAATAACGTATATAGTCAATTATTAATTGAGGACGTAGCTGCAATAAGGGCCCATAGCCCCATAGGTCCTTTTTTCCGGAGAATGCATAAATCGATTCTTTGTTATAGCCACAAAGTTTTGTTGAAAATTTTGAGCAACAATGCTGGTAAACCTATTTATTTTAATATATGTTATAGACCCTTTATCTATAGAACATATTCAGTGTTGAGGATCATTAATAAGTAATACAAAATGTAGATCAACAGTATTGAAATCAATAAGTAAAGGTGTGATCGTAAAATCTGTTAATAAGAATAATAAGAAAAGAACAGAGAACAAAACCAGAAGACGGAGTGGACAGCATATATCTCCATGTCAGGGACAATATTAAAAGTAAAACCTTAATTTACGTAATGAAATGATGTAACAGTCGTTTTTCTAAGCTAACTCTGATCGATCAAAGAAATATATTTGATTCCTTTTGGAGTGGGCAAAGTAGAGAGTCTCAAGATATATATTTAGGGGGACAGGAAAACTTTCACCCATAATGTTAAAAGGAAACATTGTTGGAAGTACATTTTGAAAAGTAGGACACATAATATAGAGGTACTGTTCTCCAACCAGGAGATCAACCGTGAAAGGAATGTGCTTGCTATTGCGTCATCTATTGGAGCGAAGTAGATAGATAATATTATCGTTATAACGTCAGTTTAAAAACCATGCGCTCTCATGCATTTGTTATTTCCTGTATGGAGGGATTAAAAGACCAGGAGATTAACAGTGATCTATAAATGTAGGTATCTATCAATGTTATTGTTTGTGCTGTGAGAGCTAGCCAATAGAGATACGAGTACGCACGTATGAAATCTTATGACATCAACATTCATTCACAGAATTACCCCGCTTCGTCTCATTCCGCAGAGACTTTCTCGTGGTTGAAGTACAGAATGTCCAATACTTTTCGGTTGCTGGTAAAATTCATGTTCTGGAATAATAAGTTAATTAAGAAGTAAAATATCGCTGCAATCGAAAAGTATTGGGAATTAATTTGAATAAGGAACAAAAAAACTTTCCTTCCCAGGCAGGATTCGAACCACGAAAGTCTTAGTTACCAGTCTATCGTGCTCTGGAGTGAACAAGGCTCTGAAACCAGCTACAAGTGTTGGTCCGGTTTTATTTATTTTTTTTTTTTTGCAACTACTGTACGTTCTCCAGTAAAGGGCCCAATCCATGCATTACTTTTATACAGTATTCTTTAAATATATGACACTGGATTAAATTGTTTTTATCATTTCTGTTATATTATGTAAAAAACACAACACTTCTTACTCAGCATTTTAATATTCATTGGTTAGTGTATTTAGTGCACTGCATTATCGTCTTCGTTTAGTTACTTTCGTATAGAAAATTTCAGTTTAAGTTCGAGTAAATCAAGGGAAAACGCCAAATTGCAATGAAGTTTAGAATGTCAGAGCAAGTATAAAATAACATCCTTAATTTTGTCAAACTGTAACTTCAGATTAGATTCTTAGAAGTAGATTAGCTGAAGTTAATTAGTATGTTTATAAGAAGCGCCCTTCTGTATTTCAGAGACGCCAAATGATCTAATTCTAACCTAAAAATACACCAAACAGTAGCCTAGTTGTGTATCACTATTCATTTGTTTCCGTTCCGCTGGCAGACGAGCGAGGAGAGGGTTCGGAGCTCTAATTACACTGCCATGCAATGTTATCGTGACGTCACAGCTAGGAGGCACGTGACCTGCCAAAACATGGCGGAAGGCACCCTGCAACAACCAGGCTTAGCTTTAATCATCAAGTCTTATCACCATCTCCTCGCTGTCTCCATATATTCCGCGCTCCTCCTCCCGTGTAGCTTCCTGTCTCATAATTCACAACGATTAAAAAGCATCGTGGCGATATTTTAGTCTCTACAGTAAGCAAGCAAAATGTTACCTCGCGATACGTATCAGGCACAGTTCATATTAGAGAAAAAAACCTTGTTGCAAGGCTCTGTATTATAATCTTTGCGTGTATAACATTCGTTCTACAACTTTCAATGCGGAAAGTTCGCGTTAGATTTTCTGCGTCGTTGATGCATCATTGCTCTACCTTCTATTGGGATGGAAATTCAGAAATTTCCCTTACCAAGAGTCATAATGTCTGTGTTTCATACGAGAGAGAGTCAAAAAGTAACCTTAATACTTCCTTACTTACTTACTTACTTTTAAGGAACCCGGAGGTTCATTGCCGCCCTCACATAAGCCCGCCAGCGGTCCCTATCCTGTGCAAGATTAATCCAGTCTCTATCATCATACCCACCTCCCTCAAATCCATTTTTATACTATCTTCCCATCTACATCTCGGCCTCCCCAAAGCTCTCTTTCCCTCCGGCCTTCCAACTAACACTCTATATGCATTTCTGGATTCGCCCATACGTGCTACATGCCCTGCCCATCACAAATGTCTAGATTTAATGTTCCTAATTATGTCAGGTGAAGAATACGATGCGTGCAGTTCTGTGTAGTGTAACTTTCTCCATTCTTCTGTAACTTCATTCATCTTAGCCCCGAATATTTTCCTAAGAACGTTATTCTCAAACACCCTTAATCTCTGTTACTCTCTCAACGTGAGAGTCCAAGTTACACAACCATAAAGAACAAACGGTAATATAACTGTTCTATAAATTCTAACTTTCAGATATTTTGACAGCAGACTGGATGATCAAAGTTTCTCAACCGAATAATAAAAGGCATATTCCCTATTTTTTCTTTATTTAATATCCTCCCGAGTATCATGTATATTTGTTACTGTTGCTCCCAGGTATTTGAATTCTTCCACTTCTTCAAAAGATAAATTTCCAAATTTTATATTTTCATTTCGTACAATATTCTCGTCTTATCGGGATTTACTTCCAAACCTATCTCTTTACTTGCTTAAAGTAAAATTCCCGTGTTTTCCCTAATCGTTTGTGGATTTTCTCCTAATATATTCAAGTCATCCGCATAGACAAAAAGCTGATGTAATCTGTTCAATTCCAAACGCTCTCTGTTATCCTGGACTTTTCTAATAGCATATTCTAGGGCAAAGTTAAAAAGTAAAGGTGATAGTGCATCTCCTTGTTTTAGCCCACAGTGAATTGGAAACGCATCTGACATAAATTAACCTATGCGGACTCTGCTGTACGTTTCACTGAGACACATTTTAATTAATCGAACTAGTTTCTTGGGAATACCAAATTCAATATCATATAAAACTTCTCCCTTAACCTAATCATATGCCTTTTTGAAATCTATGAATAACTGATGCACTGTACCCTTATACTCCCATTTTTTCTCCATTAACCTCAATAATTCTTTTATTAATTCAATATGTACATTAAGACTACAAACACTTCATCACTTTTCAACATAGACCCAACTACGTTCAATGCAAGTGTTCCTGTTATACTATGTTAAAAGTGATTAAGTGTTTGTAGTCTTATTGCACAGTAGTGGAAAAAAAACCGGACCGACCCTTGTAGCTGATTTCAGAGCCTTGCTCACTCCGGAGTACGACAGACTGGTAACTAAGACTTTCGTGGTTCGAATCCTGCCTGGGAACGAAACTTTTTTTTTTGTTTGTTCCTTATTCAAATTTATTCCCATTACTTTTCGAATGCTAGTAATATTCATGTTTTGGGAATAATAAGTTAATTAGTAGTAAAATATCTTCAGTACCAAGTATTTTAGAGTTATAAAATACGAAGGTAATAAGATCAATACATGATTTTCTGTACGTGAAGCCAAGTTTGTTCCCTTGTAACCAATTAAAAATGTGCAGTTTCTTTCCTGACCGGTTTAACTCATAGCAGTAATAACCGAAACGACTCTGATGGTCTATTCAGTGTTGAATGCTCTTCCGACCATTAACTTTCTCATAATGTCAATATTATGGACATAAAATAAATCCATTTGTCGTATCTCCATGATCTTTCACTACACATATAAGGGATTTCTCAGAAGTAATGTAATTTTTTATGTTATTTTAGTAGGTTATTTTGTGACGCTTTATCAACATCTTAGGTTATTTAGCGTCTGAATGAGATGAAGGTGTTAATGCTGGAGAAATGAGTTCGGGATCCAGCACCGCAAGTTATCCAGCATTTGTACATATTGGGTTGAGGGAAAACCCCGGAAAAAACCTCAACCTGGTAACTTGCCCCGACAGGGAATCGAATCCGGGCCACATGGTTTCTCGGCCAGACGCGCTAACCGTTACTCCACAGGTGTGGAATCTAGTTTATATGTATGTATGTATGTATGTGTATATATATATATATATATATATTGTAACTTCTGGAGCTGTATTGTCCTAGTTGCTATAGCAAGGTTATTGGAGAATTTGGAAGGCGACTGTAAAACTTCAGTATCATTTTCTGTAGCTCAAAATGCTTATTTAAAACTTCAAGGTCCCCTGAATCTGTACAGTTCTTGTATACCAGTTGGAACCATAGATTGTTTTTTTTATTTGGTTATTTAACGACGCTGTATCAACAACTAGGTTATTTAGCGTCGATGAGATTGGTGATAGCGAGATGGTATTTGACGAGATGAGACCGAGGATTCGCCATAGATTACCTGGCATTCACCTTAAGGTTGGGAAAAACCTCGGAAAAAACCCAACCAAGTAATGAGCACAAGCGGGGTTCGAACCCGCGCCCGAACGCAACTTCAGACCGGCAAGCAAGCGCCTTAACCGACTGAGGCACGCCGGTGGCTCATAGCTTAAACATTGGAGGAGGAGTTAGCAATGTGATTTGCTTTTTGTTGTAAGTAAATATTTAATTATTTTCTTAAATACAAAACGTCGGTACTTTATACGGGGTGTCCTAGGAGGAATGTAAAATACTTCAAGATAATGTAGTTTGGGTTAACTACGTCGATTCAACCTAATATACCTATTTTCGAAATGTAACGGTTGGAAAGTTATTGATGGGCGAACTTTTAAATAGAGAGCGGCACTGTAGACGTATTTATACGTTTTAGAACATTCTAACATGATACATTATTGAAAATGCTGAATCATGTGTTGTTTCAGCAAGTTCAATTCATAATTAAGTGCAAACTCAGTAAAAAAAAAATAAAATAATTACACAAGATAAATTAATAAGGTTGCCCTTCTTATGGATTCCATTAACTATAAATTCATATAAGGTACCAGTCTCTTTCTGATCTCAATCAAAAACTTGTAGCTTCGATTGGGAAAACATCGTCTGTATTCCTCAACAGCAATCATTGCCACCATAAAGTCCATGAACAAAAAGCAATTCTGCATATTCACTATGCGAATACACGAATTAAATGTCAAGTTAATGTGTATTCAGTTGTGTGTGTTGCGCAGGCGTTGATCCCATCGTGTGAGAAAGGTCTGGCGTAACACGTGAAGTACAGTACATGGGACCGCAAGACATTCCAGTATTTCCCCCCTTAATTTCTCTTCAACCGTTAAAATTTTTATATATGTATATCAGGTTATATCGTTGTAGGTTAACACAAACTACATTATCCTGAAGTATTTTACATTCCTCCTCAGACACCCTGTACAAAGTACCGAAGTTTTGTTTTTAAGAAAATAATTAAATATCTAATTACAACTAAATAATCTCATTACGTTTAATTCCTATGCAGCGTGGAGCACCTATTTGGATCTGTTTTCTACTAAAAGCAGATCATATTGCTAACTCCCTCTTCAACGTTCACAATCTATGGATATGTAGATTCATAATCGTATGACGGTGTGATAGTCTATGCCGGAAAAATTCTTACAGTTATAATTTTAATATTAAAACATTAAAATACAAGCGGCAGAAGTGATATTGTGGTTATATCTACACGAAGCACGTACGTTCCATTTATACTCGTTTCCAATAGTTCAGTAATTATAAGGTTATGTCACAGTTTTTGCTTACATCCTAATTTATTGTTCAATATAGCCTTCTTTTGTCAACCTTTATACTGTAATTGTACCTTGTTTTGTTCAGATAGTTTTATTTTATTTATTTCAATAGAGCTGTTCCAACTAAAATATGTTTTTATATTGACTTAATCTGTTGTTTAGCTTAACTGATGAATTGTATGTGCTGTAAATTAAATATCCTAGTATACTGTATAGGTTAACTGATGAATTTTTTGAGCTTATAAATTGAAAATATCTACTTCATATGAATTGTACTGTTTTGTATAGCTTAACGAAAACAAGTTTGTAAATTAAACTAATTTGATTGTATATGTTTGGCTGATGAATTGTATATGCTTTTAAAATGAATACTAGTCTGTATATCTACTGATGAATTGTATATAGGCCTACTGTAAATTGAATGGTAGTCTGTATAGCTCAATTGATGAATTGTATATGCTGTAAATTGTATAGTAGTTCTGTATAGCTCAACTGATGAACTGTTTATGATTATAAATTGAATTAATCTACTTGATATTAATTGTACAAATTTATTTTGCGCTTAATGAAAGTATGCTTGTAAACTGAATTAATCTGCTTACTTTGTATTGTATTGGCCTATATGTTTGTATAGTTTTGGCTCGATGAATTGTATATACTTTAAATTGAATAGTAATCTGTATAGCTCTATTGATAAATTGTTTGTGTTTGTAATTTGAAGTAGTTTGCATGATATGCATTTCTGTATATCACAACTGATTGAATTGTTTATGCCTTAAATTTAATTAACTTACTTGTTATGTATTATACATATAGCTCAACTGATGAATGATCGTTTGCGTTTGTAAATTTAATAATCTGATTGGCTATGTATTGTATACTTTTAGTAGAGCCATCGATGTAGCTCAGTCGGCAGACTCGCTGGGCTGCTGATCCGGAGCTGCGCTCGGGCTTGGGTTGGATCCCCCCTTTGGTCCCAATTAATGGTTTCTTCCGAGCTTTTCCCCAGCCGTGGGACTGAAGCCGGATGGTCTATGGCGAGTCCTCGGCATCACTTCATTTCCCCCTTTGATTTGATTACTTGGTGTGGTTTTTCCGAGGTTTCTCCAACCAAAAGGCAAATGCCGGGTAATCTTTTGGCGAATCCTTGCACATCACCTCATCATTGTAGAAAATTACTACATTGTAAAACTGTAAAATATTGTAAAAATTTGTAAAAATTGTAATTGTAATATTGTAAAATTTTGACTTGTTCCACATCTTAAAGCTTCATTGCTCATGTAAGATCTATGGAATATAATGAATGAATCTCCGTTTTATTATTGTTTGCTGCTAAAGTTATTTTGTACAAATACTGGAAGGTTGGTTTGACAGTCTGTGACTGAAATTGCAGTACCTCGCACTAAAAATTATTTGTTTCATCCTGTGCAGAGATGGTCTAAGTATATAACAGAGGTTTCTTTTCGTTGCAGTTGAGGTAACTCTGAGATCTCCGTAATATCTTTGTTGCAGTAATGTCTGATGATCGAGCCTGCAATCGCATGTCGCGACATAGTAATTTAACAGGTAGCGGTCGATGGAACATAAACTTCAGTCATTACATAGCCTCAAATATATGGCGAGATGCTAATAATATCTACTTTATATATGAAGAGCAACGCCAGAGTACGTTTATCTAGAAATTGCAGTAATTAAACTGTAGTAAATCATATCAACTTCAGGCAATATCCGCCAATGTTATTTTAAAAGATCTGCTTATAGCCTAGCTTAAACAACACTTTTAAAATTAAACAATGCTGTTAAAATACAGTAACAAACTACTTAATAAATTATAGTTATGGTTTGTAGTTTCAATTGCTTCGGTCAACTGAAAAATATAGCCTACGACTTCTAAATAAATAGAGATTGCCATAAATACAGAGGGATCCAAGAAATGTACCCACTCCTCTATAATCAATTTCTTGAGAACAAAATGATATGTAGTTGCAATTTTTATGTCATATTGTTCCCAAGATACTATCAAGGAGTGAGTATATTTTGTACACTCCTCTGTAGAACTTTACTTTCCCTATATCCAGGGTGATTCGCGAGGAAAGGTAAAAAATTTAGGATACGATATCTTAGGCCATTTTGAGTGAAAAAGTTCATATGAACATAGATCCGTTTTCGAAC
Source organism: Periplaneta americana (assembly GCA_025594305.2). Classification (NCBI taxonomy): domain Eukaryota; kingdom Metazoa; phylum Arthropoda; class Insecta; order Blattodea; family Blattidae; genus Periplaneta; species Periplaneta americana. The sequence continues at coordinate 18,575,839 of JAJSOF020000039.1, read as the reverse complement.
GATGGCAGAGCTAGATGCATTTTTTTTGGTAAAACGTCTCGCCCCAATGTGAATCAGACGTTGCCATATGCTGCTGACGTGAGACAAGGCATGAGCCAAGGCAAAGGTCGCAATAAAATTATGTAACATTGGAATCTGCATTGTGAACGATGACGATAAGAGGAAGAAACCGGGCGGTGGGGCATTACAAATGTCCAATCGCCTGCCCTTGTCTGTTGTAATGACACAGAACCCGCAGATAACACAAATAGCCTACACTATCATCAATTCACAACAGTTCAGTCAGCTACCTACAGTACAGTAGTTATACAGGTACAGTTATCGGAAGTGTTAAGTTGTGTTTTTCAAGATGCCTTATAAATTTTCGACTACAGAATACGCCGATATTGTATATGTTTATGGTTTGTGCGATGGAAGTTCCTTGCGTGCCGTCGCTGAATATGAACGACGCTTTCCGAACAGAAGGGTACCATATCGAAGAGTACTTACTGTCTATGGGGTTGGATGAAAGACTTGGTAGAGTAAAGGAAGGGGAAATGAGAGAGGCGCTAATCGACCGTATTTTGGATGCGGCATAAAACAGCCACGTGCAATTCTCCGGAGCGATGAACGCGATTCACGCCCGAGCGCAACAGTGCATTGAAGCAGAAGAAGGTACCTTTGAAAATGTGCGAAAACATCGACCCCGACATCTAGAATATTAGGTATGTATGCATACATGAATATAAACTTTAAATTTATCCGTTACCTGTCTCTAAATGCGAGTTAGGGTAAAGTTGCCTAAAGTCGTGATACGGTTTTTTCACTGAATGTCAGGGGTTGGGTATCTTTCTAGGAAGTTCACTGATGTCTCAAAAGTAGGCGGAATATAGCAATGTACCGAGAAAGATGTCTGGCACTATGGCCGAACGGCAAAGCTTTCACTGACATTCAATTTTAAAAAAGTATCACGGGATTAGGGGTATCACGGAAATAGGCAACTTTACCCTACAGAATGTTTAAAAAAGCATCAATATTCTGAGAACTGGTACTGTTAATGGAAAGAATAATAAAAGTCTAATAAATATGGGTTTTAAAATTAATCTCATCCGAGATATTAGTACTTGTTAATGAACTCATAAGAGGAGCTCAGTGTGATTTGCATTACAAAAGGTCCATTATTCTGAGTAATAGTCGTTTCCATAGAAATAACGTTATACGTAAAATAATTAATGCGATCAGAAAGTTGCTTCTCAAATCTGGACTAAGTAATCGATGCTCAGAGTGATATAATTTACAAGTTCAAGGATATTTCTCGCTTTTGTTTTCATAGCAATCATAGACGAGAAAGTTATTTTGAATAAATATGAGGTTGTGAAGTTTATGAAATATTTAAGAGATACTCTTGCAAGCTCTAGATACTATTTTGATATAAAACTGGTCTACGCCCCACGTAAAAAAGATATATTTTCAACATTCCATTTGTAGTTACACATTTAAATGAGTTATTCTCATATTTTTTTGGACTTCAGCCAGCTGAACACAATTTTTTACAAACGGATTCAGTATCCATCTGACTCGTAATAGTTTTGAGTTTCTCCCGGAAACTCAGCTTTGAATTTTTCCGGAAAATACTAAAAGAAAATGTTGTTAAAATCGTAGGCCTACTTTGAGTGCTATCCACGAGTTCTGATAAAATTATAGTTGTTTACAATTTTACAATATTTTTATTTTTTTAGTGGGATCAAAAACCGATAAAATAGTTGAGAGGTCGTAAACAGAAATCTCATCCAAAAATGGATCACGCTCACAGAAAGTTTCGGAGTCACTGATATAGCGTATTAATCCCCAAGGTAATTTTACATTCATAATTGCAAATTCTAGTATAAAATTTAAATGAATTCACAATGGAAAATATTGTTTATTTTTATTTTATTTTATTGGGTTATTTTAAGACGCTTTTTCAACATCTAGGTTATTTAGCGTCTGAATGAAATGAAGGTGATAATGCCGGTGAAATGAGTCCGGGGTCCACCACCGAAAGTTACCTAGCATTTGCTCGTATTGGGTTGAGGAAAACCCCGGAAAAAACCTCAACCAGGTAACTTGCCCCCGACCGGGATTCGAACCCGGGCCACCTGGTTTCGCTGCCAGACGCGCTAACCGTTACTCCACAGGTGTGGACAATACTAAAAGAAACTGTTGTTAAAATCGTAGGCCTACTTTGAGAGCTATCCACGGGTTCTGAGTAAAATTATAGTTGTTTACAATTTTACAATATTTTTATTTTTCTAATGGGATCAAAAACCGATAAAATAGTTGAGGGGTCGCAAACAAAAATCTCATCCAAAAATGGGTTACGCCCACAGAAAATTTTGGAATCACTGATTTAGCGTATTAATCCCCAATGTAATTTTATGTTCATAATTGCAAAGTCTAGTATAAAATTTAATTTAATTCACAATGGGAAATATTGTTATGTTCTGCTAATTTGCCATAACTGAAATTATATATAAAGTTCATTCATTCATTCAATCAATCAATTTTATGCCCAAGGGCAGGTCTCTCACTGCAAACCCAGCTTTCTCCAATCTTTCCTATTTTCTGCCTTGCTCTTTGTCTTCTCTTACGATCCGTATATCTTAATGTCGTCTATCATCTGATTTCTTCTGCCCCGAACTCTTCTCCCGTTCACCATTCCTTGCAGTGCATCCTTTAGTACGCAGTTTCTTCTCATCCAGTGACCCAACCAATTCCTTTTCCTCTTCCTGATCAGTTTCAGTATCATTCTTTCTAAACCCATTCTTTATAACACAGTTTCATTTCTTATTATGTCTATCTACTTCACACGTTCCATTCTTCTCCATATCCACATTTCAAATGCTTCTATTAGACTAGACGGCAGTTTGGAAAGCGGTCGGCTGCTACATGCGCCGTAGCATTTCTGACATGTGATGTCACAAGCTTGTACAGTAGAACCAATCGGAATCAGTCTGTAACTAGTACTTCCAGAGTTCGTTTGTTCACGTGTGAGTGTTTCAATACATTGAATAAGTAAAACTAACATTTACTGTGTGTGTGTAAGATAAATAAATGGAAGAAGAGACTGTAAAAAGAAAAGTATTGCACAGGCAGGCGCGGAAAATAGTGTTTAAGGTGTATAATTATTTAAAAAACTTTGACGAGCAGAACGCTGCCGACCATCTTGATGGCGGCTGCAACGTTGTCAATAAGCAAGAAACGACTGCAGAAGCATGCAGTTTTGGGATTGAGAACCGTGTAAAGAATATTGTTAGTGAAGGAAAGAGTTTTTCTTTCATGTATGCTTACAGTAATCAATGGATAATATACATTATTTAAATTCTCTCCTGCACTATTTGTATTACACGTGCTCGTGAAGTACGATGTGGCAATGTTGTACGCTGCCTTGCTCTCTCTATCTGTCTCTCTCGACGCAAACGCTAGCAGACTACCGCCTTCCGAATTGCCGTCGACTCTAGCTTCTCTTGACTTGTCCGTAATGTCCACTTAGGCCAGCCATCGTCAAATGGCCTGCATACTAGTTCGGAGCGCCGACACGCTGGCTGAGGAGGTAGTAGTATGCAGTGTGTCGAGCCAAGCCAACGCATCCCATCACAGAAGCCAACTTTCTGACCATAATTTACAATGTCTTCTTCGATTGTGTTCTACACGAACATTTACATCTAACATAAACCAGTTAGTGAGGGAAAAACGAATTTAAAAATCCAGGAAAACCAATGCTAATGATCGGCGAAAACAATTTTTATCATTTCTTATTTACATTGTAATAAAATAATTTAGGTCTACTTCAGTCTTGTAACAGAAACGACAATATGTTTCATATGTTACACAAAATAAAAAATAATTGGTTTTGTGATATATAGTGTCAGATAAAAAATGGATAATTAATTTTAAATACTTCGAAATAAAAAACAAACGTAATGGCATTTATGGGCAAAAGGGTGGTGAGATCAAAGGTAGTAGTGGAAGACTATCATAGAACAAGTTAATACTTTTAACTTCCTTGGCTGCCATCTATCATATACTCATGAAAAAGATATTGATTATAAAATTGCCAAATTTAATAATATATGTGGGACCATTAGAAGAACACTCCGTAATAAAACTAGGAAAGATACACTGATTAAACTATATAAAGTTATGGCAATACCAACGGGCTTATATGCGAGTGAAACTTGGACGTTAAAAGAGAAAGATAGAAGTCGACTACAGGCAGCTGAAATGCGATTTCTTCGAAGTGTAGTAGGAGTAACTCGACTGGATCACGTCAGGAATGAGGAAATAAGAAACAATCTAAAAGTTAACAGTCTGTTAGAAACTGTAGATGAGTATAAACAGAAATGGTGGGAACACGTACAACGCATGAGCCAAGATAGAACCCCGAAAATAATCGCTGACTATGTACCCACCGGAAAAAGAAGTATCGGACGACCAGCAAAAAGATGGATACAAGAAATAAAGGAGCCGCAACGGGCTTAAAGCCTACAGCTTGAAGCAGAAGAAGAAGAAGAAGAAGAAGAAGAAGAAGATTAGTTTTATTTTATTGAAGACAAAGGAATAGGATGACGGGAATTAAATATTAGTAATGGGTTCGATTTGTTTAATATTTTGTAACAGTGAAAATCCATTATAGGCCTGTAAGTTCTCAATTACTTTAATATGAAAAAAAAATCTATTCGTTTTCAAAACCGTTTCAATACATAACGAAAACGTGCAACTTGCTTGTTGTCTTAAACTAAAAAGTGATTTAAAAATCCAGGAAAACCAATGCTAACGAACAGTGAAAATAAATTTTATAATTTGTTATTTACATTGTAATAAAAAATTTAAGCCTACTTTAGCCTTGTAACAGAAACTATAATATGTTTCATACGTTATACATAATAACAAATAATTGGTTTTGTGATATATAGTGTCAGATAAAAAATGGATAATTAATTTTATTTTATTGACGACACTTGAACAAAGGAATAGGATGACATGATTTAAATATTACTAATGGATTCGATTTGTTTAATATTTCGTAATAGTGAAAATGCATTAGGCCTATAGGTCTGATAAGGTCTGATAATATAAAAAAAAACTATTTACTTTCAAAACCGATACAATAAATAACGGCAAAATACATATTGTTTCTTGTCTTAAACTGAAAAGTGGTTTATTTATTACACAGTTCCTCTTAAAATAAATTAAGTACATGTTTCTTCCGTGTTTATTATAATTATTAGAGACTGATTAATAGGGTTGAACAAGTGAACGGACGCCACTGCCATCACCCGATTCCTTCCCCCCACCTCCTGCTGCACAGTTGATGTCTAAGGGATAGAAGTGAGCAGCAAGCAAACTGTGCCTGCACCATAGTGCACTGAGATGACGACTACTCACTTAGGCGAAAAATCATGGAAAACAACTGCAAAAATAAAGTTACAGTGAATTGTCTTACGTAAATTTACAAGACATAATGTCAATAGCAGCTTCCAGACTTGAAATTGAATTTCTATACGTCAAATCCATGTGACTTCTGTCATTTCATCAACACATTTTTAGAGAAATGTTACGATTTGTCAATATGACGCCTTTAGAAACATGTTTCGAAACTTTTTCCATGGAAATTTCAACAACATAATCATTATAATCAAAACTAAATGCTTTTACAGGAATGAAATATGTAAAACGCGGACAAAGATTCATACGTCACATCCTTTTTATGATTCAATTTTAGAGATTTGTTCCTGAGGTAATAAAATGTTCCGTATAAACATGAAATGTATAAATATTTTTTTCGTTTTTATGCTTTCGCTTTATTAATGTTTCGGAGGACAAACGCACAGACTCATTTGGAGCAAAGTGAAGTTATTTTAAATTAAGTTACAATGTATAAATCACAAGCTCTTCCATTTCTAGAAAACAATGACAATCCCACAAAACAGAGCAGTATTACATCTTTCATCACTAAACCGAAGTTGATAATATGCAGCGGCTCTCTCGGCTTCATAGAATTAAACCAAAGGTTTCCAAAAAGCGTATCGTCTTTCGTGCTCTCGATGCTGCCCGCCGAACACAGTGTGCTGTAAGGCTAGAGAAGGGGAAGAGACTCGTACCTCAACAGATGGGAGCGATCAGTGGGGGGATCGCGGCAACGGTCTGCTTATGTTTACAAATAATAACATCAAAAGAATAAGAAATATCATACGTTTGTATATTATTATTTTAACATACTATGAAGCTGGCGCCCCGTCTTTTACTATTGACACAACTATTTCAAATTCAACCTCTTCTGTTCTATGGTGCCTTTCAGTGCCTGGAAAAGATCTTCTTCATTTGTATTTCGTAATTACATTTCGAAGACATTCAGACACAGTAAAATGTTCATTAACTCCTCGGATGAAAATGGCTAGGTGAGCTTTGTCATTTCTATCTGTGCTTTCGTCCAATGCAAATGAGTAAGCTACAAACTGGTTAATAGTGGTTTCGACTTCAGATTCAATTACATTTATAATCATTGAAATTCCTTCTCTGAACTGTAATTGGAAACAATTTAATTTTCTTAAACTTTGACTTTGTTCTCGACACAGTATTTTAGTAACGTCCTGTATGCACTATTTTACAAATGATGCTTCTGTAAAGGGCTTCATTGATTTTCCTATATTTCAAGCTAAAACATAGCTAGCAAGAAGCTTTTTTTTTTTTGTTTAAGACTGAGGACACGTGTGTGATTTGTGTTTGTATTTTCCTGTTTTATATTTATCAAAATATTTGTAGGCCTATGCATTTCACCTAAAATTGAACTTAACACTATATGTCTGTCAAGCGGAACTGAGTGTAAACGTATTGTAATATATTGATTATTATGTATAACCAACAATTATACAGATAGCCCCAAAATAAATTATTTTCACATGTCCAACATGCCTGTAATTATATGATAGTGTTTGTGAAGAGTCGAGTATTGTCGCATGTTGAATTTTAACATACCCTTAAGAATTTTCGAACAAATTAAGCATTTCACATTCTCCCCACTACCACAAAAAAGTGTCTCTTCCCATTCATCCTTGAATGCACTACGTCCATGATTAGAAGACATTGTGAAACGGTGGAACACGCCGACCAACACAATGATAATGGCAGTCCGCCACTGCTCTTCGTTTATCCATAAACATTGAGTACAGTACAGGAGGAGATGGGTGAGGCGGAGCGCGCTCATTACGTACTGGCTTCGGTTCCGTTCAGGGGCTTACTCACGAGTACGCTTTTGGATACGTCTGATATAAACAGAAGAGAATCACAGGAAAGGGAAATATATACAGGTCAACATTTTCATAAAAGAAAGAGTTCTTACATCGGACTTTGAATAAGAGTATAGCGAAAGAAGAGAGGTAATGAAACAGACGAAAAGTCGACAAAAGAAATGCGAACCTAGAGGCTTTGATAAGTGTCTCATCCGTAGAACATTTTTAGAAGATTATGCACAGCGTAAGAAAATCCCAACAGTGAAGAAAAAAAAGATTATTCTCTGCTAAGATTATATCTTCGATACAAGTTCACGCTCAAGTTATTGATACATGTCTCCGGTAGGTAGGCTATTGCATCTCTGCAGATTGTGTACATGCTCTCTCTCTCTTCCCCTCCACTCATCGAACTCCAGTCGTGGAAGAGGGTAGCAAACGACGTTGATCCAGAGGTATAGGCAAGTTAATATTAAAAATGTTAGTAAAAATAAAATGATGTCCCTGTACAAACATTGAATTTGTTATATTTGTCAATATTCTCGTCTAAGACCGTATTAATTTTTTTACTGAAATACGCAATGTGGTTAAGTGTATTACTCCCGATTTGCTCTAAAAATACTTGCATGTATATCCCTTATACAGAGTGATTTATATAGAACTGACACATTTCTTTCATTAATTGTTTCAAAACGAATTGTGCTAGCGACAACTTATTATACCTAAAATGTAGAGGAATTTTGGGAGATTATTTACCTCTATAGCAAATGTTGTCCGGCGTTGTCAAATCCGGAGATCTCGGTGGCCACAGGTTCCTGGAAATTATTCGGTCGTCACATAACCGGATAAATGGAACCATGCTTCATCTGTGAACCATGTGATGGACAATATGGCAGGATTTTGCACAATGAACGTCTGAAACCAACGACAATAAGTCACTAGATGCGCAGATGTTTATGTTTTATTCCTATTGTTGGCAGCTGTTTTCGATATTTTGTGTCAACGTGAAAATGCAGTACACATTAAATCAACGACTCTTTCTTGTGAAGCAATACTGGATTACGAATTCAATTACAGCTACTCAAAGGGCATGCCAGAGAGAATTTGGTGTTCGCAATCCTCCCAAAAGAAACAAAATACTGGGACTGGTAAACAAACTGGAAACAACTGGATCTCTGGTGAGTGAAAAGGGCAAGCATCGTTCATCTAGGCTTCCCACGGTTGTTGTTGACGTAAGAGCATGACTGGAGCAGTCACCCAAAAAATCATTAAGACGTTTGTAGCAGGAGACAGGGTACACGTACTCAATGTGTCAGAGAGCCTAAAGTCATATAGGGTTACGGTTGTTCATCAGCTACAGCAACCAGATAAGGATAAAAGATTGAATTATTGTCGCTGGTTTCAGACGTTCATTGTGCAAAATCCTGCCATATTGTCCATCACATGGTTCACAGATGAAGCATGGTTCCATTTATCCGGTTATGTGACGACCGAATAATTTCCAGGAACCTGTGGCCACCGAGATCTCCGGATTTGACAACGCCGGATAACATTTGCTATAGAGGTAATAAATCCCCCAAAATTCCTCTACATTTTAGGTATAATAAGTTGTCGCTAGCACAATTCGTTCTGAAACAATTAATGAAAGAAATGTGTCAGTTCTATATAAATCACTCTGTACTCTAATGTATGTGGGTATGTCAGAGACGTGTTGCTTAATGTATCTTCAGTCTGTCTCGATGGTCGTATATGCAGGAATAAATTAGCATTCCACAGCACATTATCGGTCTCGCAGCCCCCTGTGGTTGACTCATGGATTAAGGAGTCCGACGAGAAAGCTTTGCCCAGAATGCCGGGTCGGGGAATTGATCCGGGATATGCGGCACGAGAATCAGACGCACTGGCTAGTTACCGCAGTATGATGATAATTGATGTTGAAGTAAGCAGTAACGGCCCCCTCCATGTCCCTGGGATTGGCTGAGAAGCCCCCAGACGTCCCGATTATGAAACTAGTGTACCGCCACAAGACAGATAGGGTAAACACAAATGACAAGGCCAGCTTTGTAGGGATTGCCTGCGGACCGCAGAAACGCCGGGTTGACGGAATACTAAACAGCATTTCACAACATTTGCGGCCAGCACTAGTCATTACGTGGAGATGTGACACAATTACAACGAGTTCCTTTCAGCCTCTGTTCTTAACCTCGATTCTCGGAAGGTACGAGGAGCCTGGATCTGCTGTTCTCACTACCCAACCGCATGGATTCATTAGAGTGTGTGTTTGTCTCTCACATTAAATCTCGATACTTATGTGGGGTCTTTTCTGACCCCACACCATATATTATTGTTAATATCTACATCTATATACTCCGAAATGTTCCAGTACCCTAGGTATGTTATGTTTGGTTATTTTGGTTTCCTTTTGCAAATAAAAATTGTTATTACACGGGTATAAGGGTAAAGTGCATCAGTTATTCATAAATTTCAAAAAGGCATATGACTCGGTTAAGAGAGAAGTTTTATATGATATTCTTATTGAATTTGGTATCCCCAAGAAACTAGTTCGATCAATTAAAATGTGTCTCAGTGAAATGTACAGCAGAGTTCGTATAGGTCAGTTTCTGTCAGATGAGTTTGCAATTCACTGTAGACTAAAGCAAAGAGATGCACTATTACCTTTACTTTTTAACTTTGTTCTAGAGTATGCCATTAGTAAAGTCCAGAATTACAGAGAGGGGTTGGAATTGAACGGGTTACATCAGCTGTTTGTCTATGCGGATGACGTGAATATGTTAGCAGAAAATCCACAAACGATTAGGAAAACACGGAATTTTACTGGAAGCAAGTAAAGAGATAGGTTTGGAAGTAAATCCCGAAAAGTCACAAAGTATATGATTATGTCTTGTGACGAGAATATTGTACGAAATGGAAATATAAAAATTGTAAATTTATCTTTTGAAGAGGTGGAGAAGTTCAAATATCTGGGAGCAACAGTAACAAATATAAATGATACTCGGAGGATATTAAACACAGAATAAATATGGGAAATGCCTGTTATTATTCGGTTGAGAAACTTTTATCATCCAGTCCGCTGTCAAAAAATTTGAAAGTTAGAATTTATAAAACTGTTATATTACCGGTTGTTCTTTATGGTTGTGAAACTTGAACTCTAATTTTGAGAGAAGAACATAGATTAAGGGGTTTGAGAATAATGTACTTAGGAAAATATTTGGGGCTAAGAGGGATAAAATTACAGGAGAATGGAGAAAGTTACACAACACAGAACTGCACGCATTGTATTCTTCACCTGACATCATTACAAACATTAAATCCAGACGTTTGAGAAGGGTAGGGCATGTAGCACGTATGGGCGAATCCAGAAATGCATATAGAATGTTAGTTGGAGGCCGGAGGGGAAAAGACCTTTAGGGAGGCCGAGACGTAGATGGGAAGATAATATTAAAATGGATTTGAGGGAGGTGGGAAATGATGATAGAGACTGGATTAATCTTGCTCAGTATAGGGACCAATGGTAGGGCTTATGTGAGGGCGGCAATGAACCTCCAGGTTCCTTAAAAGCCAGTAAGTAAATAAGTGTCCTATTTTCTATTGATGTGAATCTGGTCACCCTACGTTAAATTGGGGTTTTCTGTTAACGTATCTACAGATTTGCCTAATACATTCATTTACGGTACTACTAGGAGATGAATATAAAAATGAAGAGAAACGAACCTTAAAAACAGACCTTTGCCAAGAATAGAGGCAAAAATAGCAATGGACGTGAAAAATAAGTGCGGAAAATTAGGAATATAAAGACGACGATGATGATCACGATTATGATGATATCGAATTTAACTGTAGAAATATTGATAGAGTCTTGATGTTTGCTCATAGGTATTTTACTCAGAAGTACCTTGAGCTTATCCCTACAAGAAGAGATAGAGTTAGAAAATAGTACAACATTTATGTTGACTGAAAGCGTCTGCGGTTACAAATAAAAATAAAGAGTTTTGGGTTCACCACAATGGCCGTATGCAGTGTGTAGACGTCTGTTGGTTTCGACCCGGTTTCTTCTCAGGGGATTACGTCACAACGTCGAAAACTTGACACTTATATATGACGACTGTTTATCTCATCCCAACACAAGAAAGGAGCTTCAAGTAGGATGTGCTTCAGCCCGCATGATGTGCCCCTGTTGGGAATCATCCGCACTGCAAAGTGAAAAAAAAAGCTCCTAGAATATGTCTACATTTACTTAAGTTGAGCAAATTTCGTTTATGCTCCAACATTCGTATTTCTCCTTCAATTATTAAAACAAATCTCTCTGTGTCACGAAATGTATGCTCAATGACACGGTGTTGAAATTTGTATGTTTTAAGGCAAAGAAGATTAAGATAATGCTGTCAATTTCGCATTTTTCAATACAATGAAGAAATATTCATAGGTTGATTCTCATTTTAAAACCTCTTTATTCGACCGTACACGCTAATTACGCGTGACGTAACCGTATCTTAATAACATACATCGAAGTACTGCTAATCATTATGTTATTCCAACTATCGATTTCCAACTAAGCATGTGCATTATCGATTAATATCGTACGCGCAACAACCCACAAGCTTTGAAAGCAGCAATTCAAAATGGCAGGTACGAGTTTTGAAAGAGACATTGATTTCGAATCACTAACACCGCCGCAACTAACTGTAGTGACTTTCGAGGAACATCACTTTTAATGACGTCGTACAAAATATTGTCCAATATACTTTTGAGAAGATTAACTCCACATGTAGATGAAATTATTGGGGATCATCAATGTGGTTTTAGGTGTAATAGATCAACTATTGACCAGATATTTTGTATTCGACAGATAATGGAGGAAAACATGGGAGTATAGGGGTACAGTACATCAATTATTCATAGATTTCAAAAAGACATATTACTCGGTTAAGAGAGAAGTTTTATATGATATTCTTATTGATTTTGGTATTCCCAAGAAACTAGTTCGATCAATTAAAATGTGTCTGAGCGACACGTACAGCAGAGTTCGTATAGATCAGTTTCTGTCAGATGCGTTTCCAATTCACTGCGGGCTAAAGCAAGGAGATGCACTATCAAATTTACTTTTTAACTTTGCTCTAGATTATGTCATTAGGGAAGTCCAGGATAACAGAGAGTGTATGGAATTGAAGGGGTTACACCAGCTTCTTTTCTATTCGGATTACGTGAATATGTTAGGAGAAAATCCACAAACAACTGGGGAAAACACGGGAATTTTACTCGTAGCAAATAAATAAAATATAGATTTGGAAGTAAATCCCGGAAAGAAAAAGTACAGTATATGATTATGTCTCGTGACCAGAATATTGTACGAAATGGAAATAGAAAAATTGGAAATTTATCCGTTGAAGAGGTGGAAAAAATTAAATACCTGGGAGCAACAGTAACAAATATAAATTATACTCTGGAGAAATTAAATGCAGAATAAATATGGGAAATGCCTGTTATTATTCGGTTGAGAAGCTTTCATCATCCAGTCTGCTGTCAAAAAATCTGAAAGTTAGAATTTATAAAACAGTTATATTACCGGTTCTTCTGTATGGTTGTGAAACTTGGACTCTCACTCTGAGAGAGGAACATAGATTAAGGGGTTTGAGATAAAGGTGCTTAGGAAAATATTTAGAGCTAAGAGGGATGAATTTACAGGAGAATAGAGAAAGTTGCACAACACAGAACTGCAAGCATTGTATTCTTCACCCGACATAATTAGGAACATAAAATCCAGACGTTTGAGATGGGCAGGGCATGTAGCACGTATGGGCAAATCCAGAAATGCATATAGAGTGTTAGTTCGAAGGCTGGAGAGAAAAAGACCTTTAGGGAGGCCGAGACGAAAATGGGAAGATAATATTAAAATGGATTTGAGGGAGGTGGGATATAATGATAGAGACTGGATTAATCTTGCTTAGGACAGGGACCAATGGCGGGCTTATGTGTGGGCGGCAATGAACCTCCGCGTTCCTTAAAAGTAAGTAATAATAATAATAATAATAATAATATAACCAAATTCAAAATTCCGATGCGAATTGTAAGCAATTTAAATAATGACAAAATTCTGCGTAGGCCACTGATTAATTAGGGATCTATAACGCATTAGTTTGCCACGTCAATTGTCACGTGGATAAAAATTACCTTCTACATAGCACAACTCTAACTACTCGACTGAGTCAATAAGCTCAATTTCGACTCTCTCCTTCATTTGGCTGACTCCGCTAATATCCGCCATGCGAAAACGTGTTCAGGTGTTTACCGATTGGACAAGTTCTACCTTTCACAGACCTTCCATAAGGCAGGCTTGCTGGCGCTTGTGTAAACTTTTCAGTGAGCTTTGATTATCTTTCGACGGAACTTTTTCCATTGTGCTAATCACTTTCCCGCCTAGGTATGTGCTAGTCGCTAGTGCCCTATAATTACAAAAATGACGAACCAAATCGATGCTACCCCAACGAGTCCCTTCAATTACCACCTGATAATAACAGATGGAACTAAATCACCAGCAACATCGGAGCTGGGGTTGTAATTGCAGTGTGGCATTTTCATGCTCATAACACGACGTTTCTCTCGTACTGACAAAATGGTACTAAACTCCTGGGTCCTCGATTGTGGCGTTTACTAACGTTCGTAATCACCAACCTAATGGGTACAGAATCTACTCCCGGCGACTGAAATGGTTGTTTATGTCAATTTCGTAGGAATAGAGTATTTTTTATATATTTTATTATCAATAGCAACAGCCTTACCTGATGCGGGTCAAATGACTGGGCACTTCGTCAGTAATTGATTTCTTGTAAATAGTTTCCTTAATCTATCACAAAATATTTCAATATCCATTAATTTCATCACTATACAATTTTGTTATTCTAAGTTTAATTTGTAATTCAGTAAATATAAAATATTGTGTGTTTTTCTATGACTATTACACTCTTACTACGTCATACTACTTTTGACCAATAAAACAGTACGAAATAATCAATCATGGCTGCTTATCGCACAATTTTATCGCGTCCCTAGCATTTGTTTAATTTTATCGCGTTCCTAACATTTATTTAATTTTATCGCGTCCCTAGCATTTGTTTCTTTGTTTACCAACATTTGAAACTGCGCTGATATGGACGTCAAAAATATATATAATATATATAAAATTACAAACCACTCCAGTCGATGCACAGCAGTTTCAAATATGACTCGCATTGAGATTCAAGAACAAGAATTAATAAAAATCACTGATCATACCTATGCATCTTCTGAAATCCGATTTACAAATAAATGAAGAGCACCATTCGGAAATCATGAATACGTTCAATACACCATGTAGGCCTAAATCAACGAGTTACACTTCTATTATGCACACGTCCAATATAACATCAATTAAACCACCAACCACATTCAAATTTGAAAATTGTACATTCAATAATTATTCCATTTAAAATTATTCATGTTTATTTTTTATGTCATCGTCGTTAATTAAAACTTTTCTAATACTTGTGTATATTAGTTAGGTTATGTTATAGCTTCTGAAATATGATATTATGGATAGTCACGTATCAGAGATTGTTTAATATTAAGATTTATTGAAAATCATCTGTCAAGTGACGTTGATTACTGGGATTCGGATAATTGAAGTGGAATGCAAATGTTTTAATAATAAAAATGAAACTGAATCAACAAAGCCTTCTTGACTAGTAACATTGCCATCGTGTAGGCTATAGATCGAGAACTTCTCGACGAGAAGGCATTGCTCACTACTGCCCTCTAGCATGCATCTAGCGTAATATTTGTAATGTTGAGATGGTACAATAATACATTTGAAGACAGTTGTATTTTCGTAAGTCAATATTTTATTGTATTGGAGTACTTCGTTACTTCTAATCTTTATATACTTTTTTCTAATCGTGTAATAGTCAATTAAATCCCACTCGAGTTTTGATTTTCTCTAGATAAATCAAAACGTCTAGTGAGATTACTGTTGATAAATTGTCTAGCTTTAATTAGTGAGGTAATCTTTACGTACATTGATTTTTGTTGTAATTGTAATTGTAAATTTAATACTAATTGTAATTTTATTTGTAGATGTAATTGTAAATTTAATACTAATTATAATTTTATTCTTCATATTATAGTTGGAATCTCTACCAGGTTAAATAAATAAATACTAATACTAAATAAATTACAGGTATGCATTCACGTGTAAGGTCAAACACTAAGAATATGACGGAGCCATGTTGGTATACAACTTAGAGTTTTCGCATCTGGAGTACCACAAGTATTGACAGAACCAGTAGTACCGATTCATACTGAACTATACGTTTAAAAATAGGCTACGTATTTTCTTGATACAATTTTCCGTACGGTTTTTGTGCAGTCATTTATTTATTTATTTATTTAAGCTGGTAGAGATAAAGCCATCAGGCCTTCTCTTCCCGTCTGCCAAGGGATTACAACTACAATATTAAGAATACCATTACAATTATAATTAAAATTAATATTAAATTTACAAATACAATAAAAATCAAAGTACTAAAAAATTAACTGATTAATAATAGCTAGACAGTTTATTGTAAAAGTTAAGAAGAGAGAAGCATTTCTTTTATTAACTAAGTAAAAATTAAACCTACTCTACGCAGTAAGAAAATGCTTAATAAGTTTGCTTTTGAACGCTACTAAATTCCGACAGTCTCTGATGTCACTGGGTAGGGTATTCCACAAGCGCGAGAGCGAGATTGTGTATGATGATGAATACGATGATGTCTTATGTGTTGGTATGGCTAGTATGCGGCTATTTTGCGTGCGTGTGAATAGATTATGATGATGACAGGTAACTGAAACGGGAGGCAATGTAGGTAGGTGTAGAGGTGTGAAGGACTTGGAAAAGGAGAACAAGAGAATGAAAACTTCTACGTTCGTTAAGCCGTAGCCAGTTTAGAGTTTGGAAGGATGGGGTAATGTGGTCAGCGCGACGGCCATCGCAGACGAAGCGAACACAAGAATTATGAACACGTTTTAATTCTTGCGACTGGTTGACATTGAGGTCAGTCAGTAGAAAATCACAATAATCGAAGGGCGGCATTACTAGTGTTTCCACTAGTATTTTCTTGAGTGATAGAGGGAAGAATTTTCGAATGTTGTTTAAGGATTGTAGTATGGAAAGCACTTTTTTGGTAATATGGGTTACTTGGTTATTCCAGTTTAAATGCGTATCAAAGTATACTCCAAGGATTTTAACAAAGTCATATACATATAATGAGGCGTTCTCTACAACAAGAACTTAAGAGTTTGAGGTATACTATTGGCATGCAAAAAAATTAGTGAAACTGATTTTTTTTATATCTCAGCTATTACATAAGCTAACAGAACACAACTCTTCACACTTAATACACATCCATTACACTTTATAAAACACTAATCAGAATATTAAAGTAGCGAATAATTATCTGTAAAGATAATATCAAAATTGTATATTTTTATAACCTTGAAGCATTTACATAAAATATACAATTAATTAAATATGTGCATGATCATGGGTGGGCAACTCGTGCTCTCAAAGTGTCAACACTACCTCAGTGCAGGTAGAACGTACTCTGTACTAGCTGTAGTGTCTGTATGCGGTTCTTGCAACACGCAAGTTCGCTCGCGTCTGCAGTAAGTGGCGGCTCGTTTTAAGTGAAAAACAATATAATCCCCAGATCATTTCTCATTATTCTAGTGCGTAATGAAAAGTGATTTTGCTGGTTTATAAGAGCTTTTTGTGTTGTAAAGAAATCTTTAGTGGGGTTATAAGAGTTACGCTGTGCTTGAATTTAAAATGGTTCATGTTTACCAATACCGTTTTAATGTCTTTGTGTTTTAGCTGTGTATCTAGAAAATGTGACGTGACAGAAAAAGAAACTGATTTTCCACTCAATTCAACATCCCAAAATTACGTAGGGTGCTATTCATAGACATTTCGATAGCCTGCGCTACGAGCGTGCTAAACTAACCTCGGGTATCGACTGCTATAGCAGCAGGAAGTCAAGAAGAAAACGGAATTTGAGCTCTCCTAGTTATTGCTGCTACAACCACAAGAAAGGAAATAATTTCCATTTCAAAATTACCCTTTAATAATTCCAAATAATAAATATAAATCCATCTTCCAAAATTTTCAGGATTCATATCATATATCGCTAATACTGTTTTATGAATACGAAAAATGTTAGTTCCCTGATCATCTACCGGAAGCCCACGCTAAGAATGTTTATGAATACGGCCAGTAAAGATTAATTTTTAGTCCCACAAAATAATCTGTTACGGTCCTTTTGTGACTTTATTCCATGTTCAAAATACAGTATAGCCTATGTTGATATAAAGTCAACTGAAATTATAAAATAAAAATACATGGGAGAGATTCGATCCGGTCTACAGACTGAACTTCGGCGTAGCTCAATGGTTAGATCGCTTGGTACGTTGAACCAAGGACATGGGTTCGATCCCCGGCGCTGGAGCGAGTTTTTCTTCTCTAATAATCATTGTATATTCTTCGCCCAATAGTGCATAATATACTGTGGCAACCCGGCCACCAAGTCAATGAATGAGCGCGCTCTTTGTACAGGGACATCATTTTATTTTTACTTCAATTTTTATTGTACCTGAGATTTTGAATGTACTTCACTCCCATCCCTTCTACCAATGAAATTCAACCGTCTTCCACACAGAACCAAGGCCGCATATACAGTCATAATAGCCTTCCGGTCATAGTAAACACTACGTTCCAAAAATATCTTCGCGTTTTTCAGTGAAGAAAGAGCTTTCAATATTGAATCATTTTCGCACAGGTACTGTCGTCCATTTGCCTACGTCGTATCCTGGTTTCCCCCACCAGCTTTTATTCGCAAGCAAGTGGCTGGGCTGTCTTACTGTAGATCTTTTCTGAGAACATTAAATTCTGTTAGGAATTGGACGTCTACGTAATATTATACAACTGTTTAAAATAACTTAAATAAAAGGGCCTTGTTAAGTAATTAACTCTCACGTGATTTCCTCTCTTTCTTCGACTCTGCGACATAACCTCTTTGACGGACAGTATGTCTGAGTAATTTTATTTTTCGGATCGGGCAGAAGTGAAGCTTGAATTTACAGTACGTAAGGTACTCTTTTATAGAGTAGGTACAGAATTATTTCAACATGAGTTACTAATACGAAGAACGAAACTGATAATTGGGATTAGGTACAATAGTCTATAGTGCGATAATATGCACATTAGAACTGAAGCCTGTATCGAAATGAAGGGCCACTATTTTAAAAAATGTGTATAAATATCCATATTATGATTATTTTTCAATTTAATTTTATTCTCTACATTGTATGCTAATGTCTTGTAGGCAGTATAATATACAATATGCATTATGAATACGTCTGAATGGATAGCTCAGTTCGTGAGTAAAAACACTTATTGCTAATACTGTACTGTATTTTGATTAAACAAAAACCTAATGAAAATTATCAAACTCAAAATTGTCATATTTCCTAGTTTACGTAAATGGATGAACTACTTTACTTCCCTCCTATATCTAGTAAAGTGATTTGTTTGTATTTTACGCCAGTATCATCGAACTCCATTCGTGGAAGGGGGTGGCAAACGGCGTTGATCCAGAAGTATAGGCAAGTTAATATTAAAATGTTAGTATAAATAAAATGATGTCCCTGTATAATGGCAGTTGACTTAACATATGTCAACATTGGTGTCGAACATGGGGAATGGTCACAAAGGGAAAAATACTAGAGGAGAGGGATTCGATCCGGTGCTGTGGATTGAACTTCGGCGTAGCTCAGTGGTTAGAGCGCTTCGTACGTAGAACCAAGGACCCGTGTTCGGTCCCCAGCGCGGAGCGAGTTTTTCATTCTCTAATAATCATAATAATCATTCCAAAATTAGGTAAATCGACCCATTTACACACCAGATACACGAAAAAAGTTCCAATTTGTCGACTAGTGATATTGAAAGTTTAAGGAGGTATATACGAACATAATAGGCCTAATAACGGTAAAATTATCAATTGATCGCGTAATCGGATATCTATTCGTCCATAGTTTCCCTACCAGTAATCCCTCTTTTCCGCCTTTCTTTTAGTCTCTGCTTGCAGTCCATGTATTTGAATATTGTCAGTCATCTGATACCTTCTTCTGCCCAGAATTTTCCTCGCGTTCACCAATCCTTCCGGTGTACCCTTCAGTAGGTAGTTTCTTTTCAGTCAATGACCAAGACAATTTCTTTTTCTCATTCTGATCAGTTTCATCATTCTTGCTTGTTCACCCAGTCTTTCTAGTAAAGCTTGATTTCTTATTCTGTCTGTCCATTTCATACTCTCCAATCTTCTCCATATATACATTTCGAATGCTTCAAATCGCATCTCTTCACTTCCTGCCCCATACAATGCCATACTCCTAACAAAGCACATCACTGATCTCTTCCTTAGTTATTTTTCCGGTGGTTTACAGATGCTCCTTTTTCTATTAGGTGCTTCTTTTCCCATTGCTATCATGCTTTTGATTTATATTACTACCTATAGTATATTCCAATTATCCGAAAATGTCCACTTGCTCTACGGCCTTCTCACGTTTTATCCGATTTATTTTTCTTCCGATAATCATGATCTTTGTCTTGTAATCGGCCATAACATATTTTAGTCGTTTAATCATCTATTTACTTAGGCCTATTTAAATATAAAACATGCAAATACAAATAAAATAAATTTAATCAATTTAAACTATTTACAAATACAGGGTGCGGATGGATTTCACATGGCAAGAAAATTGTAAAGATTCATCAAATCAAAAATTTATTGTTATCAACATATTCACCAATACATTCAGTTTATTTATGGAAAACAACATTATCCATATGATGTCCTTGGCTTTCAATACAGGCATCGAGGCGTTTTCTGATGTTCGCCATCACTTTCACAGTCATAGCTGGTGCAATTGCCACGATTTCTTCACGAATCGCTGTCTTCAGTTCGTCCAGTGTATGTGATTGATGTTTACAAACTTACGCCTTCAAATGGTCCCAAAGAAAGAAGTCGCAGGGCGCGAGATCTTACCGTAGCCTCGGACAATCTCAGTGCAATAGAATTTCGTCCAGGTGATTTCTTCTTTAATGTTGAACCTGTGATACGAAATGAAGCCACCCACCGCAAAATTGTATTCCGAGTTGGAATCCTAGCGTGACATCCGATGTCGAAATGAGTCCTGAGTGGCGATCACAGACTCATCATTTTTCAAAAATGTCTCTACGATGAAAGCACGTTGCACACCAGACCAAAACCATATTCTCAACTGAAACTGCATTCTATGGCTGACCCAACAGTCGTGGTCCCCCTCACTTTATCTCTCTCCTCGTTGCGTATCGATAGTTTGAAATCCATCCGTTCTTTCTGACGCACCCTTTACAAATATTCTTTATTGCCGAGACATGATGCATGGCGCTATCAAAATATATAGAACTTATAAAAAATTATTTGCACAATCATAATTTTGCCGCTAATAGATGCAAAATCCTTTGAGCTTCTTTATTGCCAAAAGATTTAAAAGATTTAAAATCCAAATTTCTAGCCACAGTAGGTAAGCAATTATAAATCGTAACATATACATCAAATTATTTGTGTTGTTGAAAATGAATAATAGGCAAGTAGAATCTTAGAATACTATCACAATTTCTGGTACCCATACATCTGAATGAGTTATAAAATTAGAAAAACATTACTTTAACAATAAATAGAGTAAAATATATTATACTGATGGCAGGCTGAAAAATCCCTGATGAAATAAGGTAGGTGCTCCTGTTATGGCCATGTTCCTGATATGGCCACCCCCCTATTGTGAGTCAGTTAACCAAAAAATCCGCTAAATTACAGCAGCATCCAGTGAAAGGGCATCCTGGTATGTCACTTGATCGTTTTCCATCCAGTCAGGTTGAGCAATATGACGTCAGTTGCCTGTTTTGCGGTTTTCATGTGACCTCTTCTTATTTTTCTCTGGTAAGTCTCCTTTGTTTTATGCATGATTTTCAATGACATCTCTCTTGAAAACTATCGTACTCCATTCAGTTTTTAATGTTCTGTTGAATGGTGTTGTAGTTGATGGCGTATCTTTTACGAGTTGTTCATAATCAAACTATTTTCGTGAAAGCTTACCTGCTCCTGATATGGCCATATCAAATGCACCATGGCCATATCAAGTTCATTTCACTTTTATTTTCTCACCTGACAAATGTACATGCCTATAGCTGGGATTACTCAAAAAGTTTGTATTTTAAGAAAAACAACTTAATTTTTTTTATGGAAAAATCTATTTTGACTACACTTTTGAATTATAAAAAAAGATTATTAAGTGTCATTTTTTTTTCATTTTACACCAAAATTATTTAATTTTAACACAACTGCGCTATCAAACTGAAAACAATCACGATTTATAGAACATGGAACAAGGTTGGCCATATCATGTGCACATGTTCCTGATATGGCCACTAGGTAGACTTTTGGAATTTGGGACTTTTTGGACAATTAAAGCTATTTTTATAGGGAAAGGGAATTGTTTTAAGAAAGTCCATTAGACTGAGAACGAGTAAGAAAAAATTGGTTTACGTCTTTTTTTTTTTTTTTTTTTTTTTTTTCAAAAATGGCGACTAGAAAAATTCTCAAACCTTAGCATGGCCATATCAGGGACACCTACCTTAAATAAGGGTTTACAATGAACCCTAAAAAGAGTACCAAAAGTAATTAGAATTGCTTTTCTGTTAAGTTTAAAACATTTAAAGTTGAACTACTATTATCCAATAGAATAAAATAAGTAAAATCAAAATATTCTTAATCTACCAAAAGTACAATAAAGTATAATAGTTAAAATAATTACAACAAATACCGTATATTAAATGGCTATGATTATACCTAATATATCGCAATTAACACATTTCAGTTCACACATTTTGCAATCTACGTAACATAATACCTCTAGCAATTTTTTTTTAAATTACTTCAATATGGGATTTTCAGCTAAGCCGAGTCGAAGAACAATACCCACAAACTTCACATCTTTATTATAATGTGATTCTTTCTATCTAAAGTAACTTCATCTCATTGGTTTTGCCTCATTAACGTATAAAACAGTCTTTAACAATAACGAAGCGATCAGATAAAGTTCCATATTCTATAATACTAACTGAAAATACACTAAGTACGTATCTTGCCATCATGATCACAACTATCTCACGTAAAAATACTATACCACGATTCATCACCAATATCTTGAGCTATCCGGAGACAGGTTTGAACCGCATCAATGACACCAATAAGGCATCACTCATGAGGCAAATAAGTCAGGAGATAATGAAGTAGGGTGGTCAGTTCCTTTCCACCTACATTTTGGTTAATACCAGATATTATACAGTACTTGCCAAGAGAGGAAGAAGATTGAATAGAAAGTAGGTTAATGAAAGACTGCTCAATACTGGGTGTTCAGTTCAAAGTGTGTCATGGCTCGCTGTATGCCGTCATGTGGCTAGTCGATGAGCCTAGAGAATTCAATCTTCCTACACTTCCTCAGAGGTGTATTACTTATGTGCCAGAGAAGTTGCCTAGCAAGTACGGCGTTCATTCTGAAGAGTACTTACTGATACGTACGGTAACGCCGGTAGTGGCAGGTATGTGAACTGTTTCGAAACGTGTACTGAGGTGAGTTTTTTCTTACCGTCGGGATATGTGGAGAGAGTTAAGACGATTACTTACGTATTTGTTGACATTAATTTCGACGGTCAACATGGACACGGAGCATTTCAATTGTGTTGTGGAATGTTTCCGTAGGCAACCTATGATAACAAATACCCCGCGTATGTCTTGCCCGCGCAAAACACAGTTCGAAAGAGGTTATCGTAGCACACAGACCGTACAGACCGCCATCTGTTGCTACAACGTTCAAGTTATACCGTACACGTTCTCAAGTTCAGATTGAACGCCTTGATTAATAGGCAACTTCTCTGACACAAAAGCTGAAACTCGCTTCAAATCGCTGACTCATCAACAGTGACGTCATGACACACTTTGAAATGAACACCCAGTAGAATGAAATGCTACAATTGTAAATAATTTAAAACAGCAGAGAAATGGAAAACATGGTTGAAGCAACAAGTCGATATGTTTAGAATTTAATAATTAAAAGAAAAAACTTGTTATTCAGTACACAAGCTCTTAAAATAAAAATGAAATAGGAGAGTAGAAGTTGGCACCAACAAAAATTTTCACTTTCACGCAGACAGCTGGATTTCAGATTAACAGTGTTTTAAAATTCATCAGAAAATAAGCATTACATTAATCTGTATGTAGGCTGAATTTTCAAAATGAACCCAGTCACTTCGGCTCTCAGTACTTTATTCAAAATTAAAATGATTGTAACTCGAAACGTAAATGTAATTCAGGGTAAATACGATACGTCTAATACAAACGTATTTTTACAGTAAAAAGCCTAAGCTCATCCTCATTTTCCTAATTTAGGAATCTATCTGTTACATTTTTTATTATAAGCGGCTGCGCTCAACGTAGGGAATCCCTGAATTTTGGATCGCATTGAATGTAACTGATGATATAATAATTAAACATTCAACGTTGAAGCTTTTAGCGCCTGTTTTGAATCTATTTTTGTTCCAAAACCAAAGCTCGAGTTCGTTTCTCGCAGAGAGGACACAGGAAGGATTACAATTACAATACGCTCTGCATCGTAAGGTTTATACTATTTCTTCTTGGTTTCATTTTCTTTCTTTATTGTGAAAGGAGAGAATAATACAGGGACATCATTTTATTTTTACTAACATTTCTAATATTAACCTGCCTATACCTTTGGATCAACGATTAAGAACCGGAAACACCGTTTGCTACCCCCTTCCACGACTGAAGTTCGATGATACTGGCGTAAAATATAAACAAATCACTTTACTAGGTATAGGAGGGAAAAAAAGTAGTTCATCCATTTACGTAAACTAGGAAATATTGCGCTTTTGAGTTTGATAATTTTCATTACGTTTTTGTTTAATCAAAATACAATACTATTAACAATGAGTGTTTTTACTCACGAACTAAGCTATCCATGCGGACGTATTCATTATGCAGTGTATATTATACTGTCTACAGCAAATTAGTGTACAATATAGAGAATGAAGTTAAATTGAAAAATAATCATAATATGGATATTTAAACACATTTTTGAAAATTTTGGCCATTCATTTCGTTACAGGCTTCAGTTCTAATGTGAATATTATCGCACTATAGAAGATTGTACCTAATTTCAAATTCCCAGTTTCGTTTTTCGTACTAGTAACTCATGTTGAAATAATTCTGTACCTAATCTATAAAAGATTACCTTACGTTCTGTATATTCAATCTTCACTTCTGCCCGACCCGAAAAGATAAAATTACTCAGACATGCTATCTACTGTCCGTCCAAGTGGTTATGTCGCAGGGTCGTACAAAGGGGAGAAATCACGTGATAGTTATTTTCTTAACGAGTCCCTTTTATTTAAGTTATTTTAAACAGTTGTATAATATTACGTAGACGTCTAATTCCTAACAGAAATTAATGTTCTCAGAAAAGAGCTAAGACATCCCAGCCACTAGCCTTTACAGAGAGGCGAATAAAGCTGGTGGGGGAAACCGGGATGTGACGCAAGGTAAATGGACGAGAGTATCTGTACGAAATTTATTCAATAATGAAAGCTCTTTCGTCACTGGAAAACGTGAACATATTTTTGGAACGTACTGTTTACTATGACCGTAAGGCTACTATGGCTGTATATGCGGTCTTGGTTCTGTGTGGAGGACCAGTTGAACTTCATTAGTAGAAGGGGTGGAAGTGAAGTACATTCAAAAACTCAGGTACAATAAAAACTGAAGTAAAAATAAAATGATGTCCCTGTACAACGATGTAAAATGATGTAGAACTTTAGATAATATACTTTGTTCACTCCTGCAGTATCAAGTGACATATTATCAAGTGTGATCGTTCATTCTTAGGTCTGCATAAAATGATTATTTGAATGTTGTAAAATTAATCGATATTTTATATTTATATCGATTCATTTTTCGAATTTTGTAAAAATATTATTTCATATAGCAGAAGGACAGTGTTTTACACATACTAATTTTCTTTATGGTACAAGATAAAGTAATGGAGGAAAAAATGTTGAATATTTCCAAAATTTTACTTCTATAAGCTATACCTAACCTCTTAAGTCAAAGAATTGATACTGAACGATTTACTGTTCGCATCCAGGAAGATATAACGCGAATAAATAATATCTTTCTGTTTGGTATATACAGTTACGAAGCTCAATACTTAATAAATATGTATACATAGATAGTTGCTGACCACCAGGATCGCTACTATTGCCTCAACACAGACCCTTTCCCGAGCGGACGATAATGTCAATGCCTTTTCGATCTAGACCAGGCCGTAAAGTTTGTTCGGGTTTTCTATTTCAGTGTATGGAGCTCAGTGAAATATTATATTATAATTTTATTGCGTATCATTGCTAAGTTTTATTTAGTGTAATGTGTCCATAAGTTCCCTTTACTTCTTGTTGCATAATATGTTGCAGAAATAATTACAAAACTGTGTTATTTTAATGTGAAGAGAATTTTATATGTTAAAATAATACGGATGGATTTCACATGGCAAGAAAATTGTAAAGATTCGTCAAATCAAAAATTTATTGTTATCAACATATTCACCAATACATGCAGTTTATTTATGGAAAACAACATAATCCATATGATGTCCTTGGCTTTCAATACAGGCATCGAGGCTTTTTCTGAAGTTCGCCATCACTTTCACAGTCATAGCTGGTGGGATTGCCACGATTTCTTCACGAATCGCCGTCTTCAGTTCATCCAGTGTATGTGATCGATGTTTACAAACTTACGGCTTCAAATGGTCTCAAAGAAAGAAGTCGCAGGACGCGAGATCTTACCGTAGCCTCGGACAATCTCAGTGCAATAGCATGTTTGCGGGCTAATCTTTGAGGTGCCCGGACAACCTAGTGTCTGTGTCCACATTTGCAGGTGTACACGCGCTCCGTGTTCATTCAGGTGATTTTTTCTTTAATGTTGAACCTGTGATACGAAATGAAGCCACCCACCGCAAAATTGTATTCCGAGTTGGAATCCTAGCGTGACGTCCGATGTCGAAATGAGTCCTGAGTGGCGATCACAGACTCTTCATTTTTCAAAAATATCTCTACGATGAAAGCAAGTTGTACACCAGACCAACACCATGTTCTCAACTAAAACTGCATTCTCTGGCTGACCCAACAGTGGTGGTCCCCCTCACTCTATCCCTCCCCTCGCTGTGTATCGATAGTTTGAAATCCATCCGTTCTTTCTGACGCACCCTTTATATTCGCATCAACATTTTAAGTTTAGAATGGAAGCTATTTTGAGGTTTAATAAAAAAGAATTTATATTGTGATTTTAATTTATCACATCTACCTTCCTTAATTGTAGATAGAAAATTTACCATACCACTCCTAAGAAATTAGTGTACGTAGGATTGAGTTACTTCGTATATTAGGTAGTAGATAAATACAATAATTCAATACGTACTCGATTGTAGTATTAAAATACAGACAAATTGAATGTGCGGCGTATTATACATGACATTATGCTTAATTATAATGTATAATTGCGAATATAGGAATATAAATAATAACCTATAATTTCCATATGACATAACAGAGGCCTACATATGAAATGGCAGGGCATTGGAGACTTTGTAAATCTAGTTGCTGTAGTAATAGCGCTGTGAGGTTACCGTATTTCAATATAGCTAAGTGTCCGAAGGCCAATAAGGCAGCATGCATAAAGCGGTGGAACTAGCGCTGAGGTAGTTCCTGCGACTTCGGAAGTGAAAATCGTTGAATTAATAAGAGATTTTTTGTGGAGGTGCAGGTGATCGTATAAGCAAGGCATAATAAAAGCCAAAACTAACCAAACCTAACCTGTCACAGATCCGTATATGCAGGGAGTATGAGTACAAAGGAGCTACCTCTGGGCTAGTTTAGCCTACTAACATAGTACCACAGTCTACTATATACAGTCGCGAAGCTCAATATGTAGTAAAAATGCAAACATGGGTAGTTGCCCACCACTAGGATCGCTACTATCACCTCATCATCGCAGATCTCTCTAACAGACGTCAAAATATGTTACACTTTCGTTGTCGTGTTCTTTTGGAAAAATTAACACCTTCCTTCCATTATTGAAATATTAAATGCATAAAGTTAATTTATTATTTTAATGAAGTATATTAAATTCCACCATAAACTCGAAGATATCTGCAAGAAATAAGTAATATAATTTTTGTTTGTGCAAAACGAACTGAAATTTACTATAATAGCTTCACTCATTCAAGATTATAGCGATAATTAACTATGAAACCAATAAATATTAATTTGCATTTCCCTTTACAACAATAATAATGGAAATATGAATTAATGGAGTAACTTACGTGTACCGGTACTTGTAGTGTAGACTTACGTAGTTAACAAAGTGGGATGAGGTTAAGCAATAATAATCACACCAAAATTGGAAATAAAACGTGATCAATAAATTTTATTGTAACAGACTTTTTCTACTTCTCTAGTAAAGCAACAAATAAAAATTACAACAAAATTAACAGCTATAATTAAAAACATATCCTTTGAAGAAAAAATTAGGCCTAAGCAATAATAATCCCACCAGAATTGAAAATAAAACGTGATCAATAAAGTTCATTAAAACAAACTTAATTTTTCTACGTCTTTAGTAAAATAACACATAAAAATAATAACAAAATTAATAGCCACAATTAAAAATATATCCTCTGAAAAAAAAAGTAGACCTAACCTTCATTTATCTGGAAATTTAGCAGCCTAAGTGACAGAACTTTAGCCGATATCTAATGTCCTTTCGGTTAGACTGAAACATTTCATTGTGAAATTTAATGTATTCTAACAGTCACAAAGAACTTCAAAATTAAGAGTTTTGTTTCTGCACAGCATTCTTGTGGAAACCCAGGAACCTTTCTGAATCTTTCGGAAATCGGACAAAGGATAACTCTGGCCTCTTTCTCTTACTGTTGCTACAATTTATAGCACTACAAACGTCTCCTCCTTGTCCCATATTATTATTCCAATTATTGTATTTTAGCCATTAACATTTTCATTACAACCAATAACGAACATTTCACAAGCATCAATGTGAAATACGCAACGAGCTAGCACTCGATAGAAATACGACACAGTTCAAAGTCGACCATGGACAGTCTATTGTTTCTAGTTGCTAACCGCTTGGAGCGCTTATCACGAGATTTGCAAAAAAACACCTCAAGCTTCGCGACTGTATATAGTAGACTGTGATAGTACATTAATCAGACTTCAGATTGGAGTACCGTAAGAAACGAATAAATACAACTGAAATAGAGACAAATTGCATTTACAAGTTATCACACGTAGCTTTATGCTGAATTATAATGTATAAATGCGAATATTGAAGTATTGGTACAGTAAACATAACCTATAATTTCAACATATCAAAATATTCGTGCGGTGCAACTGAAAATTATTGAATCGTGCATAAATGAATGTACAAGAATTTCGCAATATTTAATCCAAATAAAGTCAGGTATTACACATACGAACAACATAATTTTCACACCAAAAATAATATTACACCTTAACTCGCAAGTGAATTATGTCTGAAGTGTCTCATAATCAATGTCTTAAATTTATTTATGCAATTACATTACATTTTAGAGAAACATATGTTACTTTTTATGCATTACAACTAATTTATATGGTTGAAACGCTTCCCTCCGTGATCGGGTTAAGCGAGTCACATGGTCTGCCTATATTAAATCACGATGGCATTGACACTGTCTATTGTTCCTAGCAGTCTCAGCGCTCCAAACGGCTAGCGCTTTTCATATTACAAAAGAAAGCTTTAAGATTAATTTATGGAGTACCAAATACGACTCATTGTAAACCTCTTTTTATAAGGTCACAAATCTTGACATTGCCGTCTATGTATGTATTGGCCTGTCTTCTTTACATTCGGAATAACATTAATAATTACATAGCATGTACTTCTGTTCATAAATATTCTAGAAGAAATAATACAAATTTATATATTGACAAATGTAAATACAGTATTACTCAAAATAGTTTTCTATTCTTTGCTTTCAAATTATTTAATAGTTTACCTGTTGATATAAGGAATCTTCCATTCCGAGTGTTTAGGACACGAATTAGGACTATATTATTGGCAAATCCATTGTATGATGTCGATGAGTTTTTTAATATTCATGCATCTTAATTTGTATCCATTGTATGATATCATGTATTTTAAATTGTATATGACGATGCCATACATGTTCCACATGTTTTTACAAAATAAACTATCTATCTATCTAGCAATTATCACAAGAAATGCAAAAAATCATCCCAAGCTTGCAACTGTATATACTAAACTGTGATATCACCTAGAGACAATGAGATTTTAATTGAGGTCTAAGAACACATTTTCTTGGCACTTTTCTCTATCGGTGAAGCAAGAATATTGTGACACAACATTGCTACTGTAGTGCCAAATGCCGGACATATATTCTCAGAGGAAGAAATACAATCCGCTTAAAAGAGGGGGAAAATTAAAAGTTAACCTAGAGGACGTCTCTTTTATAGAGACATGCCACATATCGTGTACATTAAAAAAGGCGGGGACTTGGATTTTTATTTTCTTTGGTTATAAAAGCAGTGCCTAGTATATGCGCTATGGTGTAACACTAAGGTCGAAATGAGTGACATGTTATTTGATTGCCTTGCGTGTTAGGCTAATGTCACTTGTAAAATGCATGAACTCCAAACTCCCGTGCCTTTTTCTCTCCCTTCCAACTTTAGTACAAAGAAGATAACATCACTTAACATGTTTCCTTTTTCTGTAATACTTGGCTGTACTTCTTGGCAGCGATCGTAATAAAAATTGCAGCGTTGTGCTGGGGTTTAACTGTTACTCAGCTTACGTCATTCTCGTTACTATTTTTCATACAACAAAAACTGGCGGAAGATAATTCTGAGACAAAGTGGTGGAATTTCACTTACTACATAGAGCCAGCAGGAGTAGTGAAGAGGCCGCTCGACAGTACACTGATGGCCGGATTCTCCAAGTATTGTTAGAACACTTACCGACTGTTAAGAGTTTTCCTTAAACAATAGAATCAATTGTAAAGAATCTGTCAAATTCTTAGGAGTGCATATACAGGAACATCATTTTATTTTTACTAACATTTTTAATATTAACTTGCCTATACCTCTGGATCAACGCCGTTTGTTACTCCCTTCCACGACTGGAGTTCGATGATACTGGCGTAATATACAAACAAATCACTTTACTAGGTATAGGAGGAAGACAAGTAGTTCATCCATTTACGTAAACTAAGAAATATCGCGCTTTTGAGTTTGATCATTTTTATTAGGTTTTCGTTCAATCAAAATACAGTACAGTATTAACAATGAGTGTTTTTACTCACGAACTGAGCTGTCCATGTGGACGTATTCATTATGCAGTGTATATTATACTGTCTACAGCACATTTGCGTACAATATAGAGAATGAAGTTAGATTGAAAAATAAACATAATATGGATATTTAAACACATTTTTGAAAATGGTGGCCGTTCATTTCGATACAGGCTTCAGTTCTAATGTGCATATTATCGCACTATAGACCATTGTACCTAATTCCAATTACCAGTTTCGTCCTTCGTACTAGTATCTCATGTTGAAATAATTCTGCACCTACTGTATGAAAGAGTACCTTACGTACTGTAAATTCAACCTTCACTTCTGCCCGATCCGAAAAGATAAAATTACGCAGGCATGCTATCGACTGTCCGTGCAAGTGGTTATGTCGTAGAAAGGGAGGAAATCACGTGACAGTTATTTACTTAACGAGGCTTTTTATTTAAGTTATTTTAAACAGTTGTATAATATTACGTAGACGTCCAATTTCTAACAGAAATTAATGATCTCACAAAAGAGCTAAACAGCCCAACCACTAGCTGGCGAATAAAAGCTGGTGGGGGAAACCGGGACACGACGTAGGCAAATGGACGACAGTACCTGTACGAAAATGATTCAATATTGAAAGCTCTTTCGTCACTGGAAAACTCGAACATATATTTGGAACGTACTGTTTACTATGACCGTAAAGCTACTATGACTGTGTGGAGGACGGTTGAACTTCATTATTGGAAGGAGTGAAGTACATTCAAAACTGAAGTAAAAATTGAAGTAAAAATAAAATGATGTCTCTGTACAATCTACACTTAAATGGAACTGTCATATTGACATGCTATCTAAGAAACTCAACAAAGGTATTTTTATGTTAAGGAAATTAAAAACAAATGTTAGTGTTGAAGTGCTAAAATCCGTATACTATGCTTAAATCCGTAGCCATCTGACGTATGGAATAATAGTTTGGGGTAATGATCCTAAAATAATAAAGTTATTGGATCTACAAAAGAGGGCAGTAAGAATAATCTGTAATGTTGATAACCGTATACATTGTAAAACTTTATTTCGAAGAGTTGAAATTTTAACTGCACCGCCTTTGTAGGCTATATTTTAAGTTTTTGAATGTATGTACAAAAAAATATTAATAATTTTACTACAAAAAGCTGAGTGCATAGCTATTCTACAGTACAAGGCATAAAAATGATTTAAGAAAAGGACAATGTAACTACACTACTATTAATAGCAGCTTTGTAGAGATTTGTAAATAGTTATACATGGACATCATTTTTTTACTTCAATTTTTATTGTACCTGAGTTTTTGAATCTACTTCACTCCCACCCCTTCTACTAATGAAGTTCCAACTCCACACAGAACCAAGACCGCAGATAGTAAGCAGTACTGAGTTACTGAGTATAGTACGTTCCAGAAATATGTTCGCGTTTTCCAGTGACGAAAGAGCTTTCAATATTGAATCATATTTTCGCACAGGTACTGTCCGTTTGCCTACGTCGCATCCCGATTTCCCCCACCTGCTTCTGCTCGCCCCTCTGTAAAAGCTGAGCTGTCCTAGCTCTTTTCCGAAAACATTAATTTCTGTTAGGAATTGGACGTTTACGTAATATTATACAGCTGTTTAATTTAACTTAAATAAAAGGGCCTCGTTAAGTAATTAACTTTCACGTGATTTCCTCCTTTCTACAATCCTGCGGCATAACCACTTGGACGGACAGTAGATAGCATGTCTGAGTAATTTTATATTTTCGGGTCGGGCAGAAGTGAAGATTGAATGTACAGTACGTAGAGTAGGTACAGAATTATTTCAACATGAATTACTAGTACGAAGGACGAAACTGGCAATTGGAATTAGATGCAATAGTCTATAGTGCGATAATATGCACAAAAGAACTGAAGCCTGTATCGAAATGAACGGCCACCATTTTCAAAATTGTGTTTAAATATTCATATTATGATTATTTTCAATTCAACTTCTTTCTCTATATTGTACGCTAATGTGCTGTAGACAGTATAATATACACTGCATAATGAATACCTCACTTCGTGAGTAAAAACACTTATTCTTAATACAGTACTGTACTTTGATTAAAGAAAAACCTAATGAAAATTATCAAACTCAAAATCGCGATATTTCCTAGTTTACGTAAATGGATGAACTACTTTTCTTCCTTCCTATACCTAGTAGAGTGATTTGTATTTTACGCCAGTATCATCGAAGTCCAGTCTTGGAAGGGGAGCAAGCGGTGTTTCCGGTTCTCTAAAAATATAGACAGGTTAATATTAAAAATGTTAATAAAAATAAAATGATGTCCCTGTAGTTTTACCCGACAATGTTGGACATTTAAGCTTGAGGCTTTTTAAGAAAGAAATTAAAAATAAATTAATAGACTTGTCACTATATAATATTGGTGAGTATTTTAACTCTATAGGTGTATCTGCATACCTCATAAGGAGAATTGTCTATATGATATTATAAAATGTGATTATTTCCTTGTATGTAACTTATGAACATATTGCATACTTGTAAATCTTTTTCTGGTATTTAAATGTTTTTTTCTTAACATGGCATTTTCCTATGCTGTATTGTACAGTCCTTGGAATGAAATTATTATTATTATTATTATTATTATTATTATTATTATTACTATTATTATTATTATTATTATTATTAATTATTATTATTATTATTAAACACTCAACAGCTTGTTAAATACAGTTTTTTCATGTCTTCAACACTAGTTTGGCTTAACAGATTGTTAACTGTTTGTTAACTTTAAATGTAGGATTTCAGGCAGATATCTCATTAACAAACAGTTAAACATGGCGGATGACACTACAGCTGTTCAGACAAAAGTTGTGAAAATAATATGTTATGTCTCTCTTTAAGGAATGTTTAGAGTAAGACTGATAATATATCATTTAAAAGATATTTTTAAATATTAATATAGGAGAAAAAATCTTTATAAGTCAACTGATTATCATACTGACGCTTATTTGAATGCTGAGCTATTATCCATTAATTTAATAATTAGAAAATGTGCGATCTCGACGTGGCAAGAAATTGAAGTCAGATTTGAAACAGAAATAGGCCACTTGCTCCAATTCACCAGCTACTATTAACTCTAGATTCTATATTACTTGCTCTTTTCAACTATAGCCGATGTCAGTAGTGCTTCAAAATACGTAGTGATTAAATGATAAAATGTTTCAGCAGCAATTTCTTCTTTAAGACAAAATCAGATAGAATTTCTACATGGCCCTGAAGCAGAGAGAGTGAGTAGAGAATTTTATATGATACGAAATTCTCCTCGAGGTTTTGTGTACAGTTGACTATACACACATTCCTGTAATTATTGTTACCTGGTGGTGGTCATAATGCTGAGATTTTTCTAAACAGAAATTCATATTAGCATTACAACTATAATC
This sequence comes from Periplaneta americana, assembly GCA_025594305.2. NCBI lineage: Eukaryota > Metazoa > Arthropoda > Insecta > Blattodea > Blattidae > Periplaneta > Periplaneta americana. The sequence continues at coordinate 18,541,534 of JAJSOF020000039.1, read as the reverse complement.
TTACCTATAATATTCAATAGTAGTCAATCAATACAATTTTAATTTATCAACTCTTTGTACTATATGGAACATGGCCTACTGTAAAAAGTTATGTTTTATACATGTTTCATGACTTACTCTACAGTACAGAATTTAAATAATAATAATTTCAGCGAATAAGAAATTGCATTACATGTGCAAAATCATTGCCAACTGCTGTTGAGTAGATAGAATAGTATTAACGACAGTTAAAGTTAAGTTATTTTAAACGAAATTATGTTGAAAAAATGAAAAACATATTAACAAAACGTTAAAAATAAACCAGCTGTTAATTTAACATTTGTTATGCCAAGTTAAACATTACTTGGAGAAACTGCCTATGAATCTTTTCCTTCCAACAACTGAGTGAAAAAAAAAGATTAGCTCATAACTTAGAAACTCATATACTTTGTGAATTACATGATTGGTAAGGCTATACGTCAAATATTACCGGAAATTCTAAAACATAAAGGATAGCCAACTCATGTTTTATGAAATTCAGTACGAGTCTATACCGAAACACAAAAATTGCATTAGACAAAGGAAATGGTAGACGCTACTGGTAAAATCCGAACAATGGACTCGGACAAGTCTGCCCATTCTAACTGCTGGTTCTTAATATAGGCTATACCTAGACGATGCTATGGATAAATGACAATTTTTTAAGTAAATTTTATGGTGAACGCGAATTCGATTATGCGCAATGTTTAAAACATATAGAGGTGAGCCTGCCTGGAGAGAAATAAAAAGTAGGTTGCAGCCGCCAAATACTCTTCAAGGAACGACCACTCATATAAATTGAGGGAAAGAAGACAGAGGACGGACACTGGAAAGTTTTCTTTTTCTCAATCGTACTATCAGGGACTGGAATGCTTTACCTGCAGACTTACTAAAGGCTTTACCAATAACCAAAAATGCACGTATTTATGAAGTATTGTATTAGTGAAGAAATGTGTTGTGTCAGTGAAGTTTAAAGTGTGCTTGTGTCAGAGAAGTTTATAGTGGCAGTGCAAAGCATTTGAACAGTGAAATGTTTTTGAAGTGTTAGTGAAATCAGTATAGTATCAGTGAAATATGTCGTAGTTCCAGTGGAATGAGTGAGTTGACAGAGAAATGAGTGTAGTGCTGAAAGGTATTTGTGCATGTATTAACATATCATACTCGTGGGTTTTAGTTCGAACTTAGGGTTTAGTTACAAATTAGATTTACTTTAAATGTTACTTTAAGTGATGGTGCTTCATTTAATTTAGGATGCTCCTTGTTGTTGTTATTATTATATTATTATTACTACTATTAATATCAATATTAATTATTACAGAGGGTTTAGAATTGAACGGATTACATCTGCTTCTTGTCTATGCGGATGACGTGAATATGTTAGGAGAAAATCCACAAACTATTAGGGAAACGCGGAAATTCTAGATGAAGCAAGTAAAGCGATTGGGTTGGAAGTAAATCCCGAAAAGACTAAGTATATGATTATGTCTCGTGACCTGAATATAGCATGAAATGGAACTATAAAAATTGGAGATTTATCCTTCGAAGAGGTGGAAAAATTCAAATATCTTGGAGCAACAGTAACAAACATAAATGACACTCGGGAGCAAATTAAGCACAGAATAAATATGGGAAATGCCTGTTATTATTCGGTTGAGAAGCTTTTGTCATCTAGTCTTCTGTCAAAAAATCTGAAAGTTAGAATTTATAAAACAGTTATATTGCCGGTTGTTCTGTATGGTTGTGAAACTTGGACTCTCACTTTGAGAGAGGAACATAGATTAAGGGGTTTTTGAGAATAAGGTTCTTAGGAAAATATTTGGGGCTAAGACGGATGAAGTTACAGGAGAATGGAGAAAGTTACACAACACAGAACTGCACCCATTGTATACTTCACCTGACATAATTAGGATCATAAAATCCAGACTTTTGAGATGGGCAGGACATGTAGCACGTATGGGCTAATCCAGAAATGCATATAGAGTGTTAGTTGGGAGGCCGGAGGGCAAAAGACCTTTGGGGAGGCCGAGACGTAGATGGGAGGATAATATTAAAATGGATTTGAGGGAGGTAAGATATGATGGTAGAGACTGGATTAATCTTGCTCATGATAGGGACCAATGGCGGTCTTATGTGAGGGCTGCAATGAACCTCCGGGTTCCTTAAAAACCAGTAAGTAAGTAAGTACTATTAATTATTATTAGTATTAGTATTATTAATTTACTACTAATTGTACTTTTTATTAATTGTGTTTATTCATTATTGAGTGTAATTAGCAGGGAAAGGATTTATATGTAAATACATATTTACTTATAAAGCTAATATAATTTATATTTTGCATTATCTTTATGTTTCACAATGTGTAGGGTTGAAAAATCCTACTTTTATTTTCCATATTTTTCCATATTTTAGAGTTTAGTACATATTTTCGTTAATTTCCATATATTTTCCATATTTCATATAAAACAGTCCATATTATATTAGGTTTAACAATAAAACAAAACAAAATTCCATTAACTTTTAAAAATACATTTCAACAATAGAGATTTAAACACATGTTCAGTAATCCCTTTAACATCAGAGTTATTTGAAAATTAGCAGTCCTATCAACAATGGGAAAGTAAGTTACAAAACTGTATTAATTTAATTTAAAATTTTTAACAGACTTCAGTTGTGCAGCTCAACAGTTAAATGCCAGTCAGAGTACACATAGGTTCAGTTTTGTAAATCATACTATAAAGACGGTAAATATGCCAAAAGTACGTCATTCAGTCAATTTAAAATCAAAACTAACAAGTTACATTTCAGAATTTAAAGAAGATGGTTTATCAACTGACAATAAAATATTATTTTGTAATTTGTGTCAGTGTGCAGTATCATCTACACAAAAGTTCCTGGTGCAACAACACATTACAACTAGTAAACATCAGGCCAACAAACAACTAAATTCCAAGCAGAGACAATTGTTTTTAACACAACCAACAACATCGAATGTAAGATCTGAGTTTAACATCGACCTGTGCCGTTCTCTCATCTCTGCTGATATTCCTCTCTACAAACTAAAGAATAAGGTCTTCAGGGAATTCCTTGAAAAATATACTCAACATACAATCCCGGATGAGTCAACACTTAGGAAGACGTATGCTCCATCCATCTACGATGAGACAATACAGAAGATAAGAGATGAAATTAAAGATAGTTCAATTTGGGTTTCCATTGATGAGACTCCCGACAAAGAAGGTAGACTTGTTGGTAATGTAGTTATCGGTTTGTTAAGTGAACAATATTCTGAACGAATTCTTTTACATTGTGATGTTCTAGAAAAGTGCAATAACAAAACTATAGTTAAACTGTTCAACGAAGCTATGGGTATCCTGTGGCCAAAGGGTATTATGTACGATAATGTGTTATTCTTTATTAGCGATGCTGCCCTTATATGGTCAAAGCTGGACAAGCATTATCTGTTGTATATCCTAAATTGACTCATTTTACTTGTGTGGCGCATGCATTTCATCGTGTGGCAGAAGTGGTCAGAGACAATTTCCTAAAGTAGATTTGTTGATTTCATCAGTGAAAAAGTATTTCTCAAAGCTCCCAGTAGAGTTAACGTGTTGAAAGAAATGTACCCTGAAATTCCATTGCCACCAAAGCCAATTTTAACTAGATGGGGTACATGGCTAGAAGCAGTTGAATATTATGCCGAACATATAGACTCTATTAACAATGTTCTCCTTGCATTGGACTCTGAAGATGCAGTCTCAATTGATACTGCGAAAACAGTTACCTGTGACATAAGTGTGAAGAATGACTTAGCTCACATTCAGCATACATTTTCATGCATCATAAAAACGCTCAAAAGTCTCCAAAATAGGCACCTTTCACTATCTGAAAGTTTTGAAATTATAAATAGTACTGTGGAACAACTGAATCGTGGTAGAGGTAAAGTTGCAGATGCAGTAAGAGCTAAGGTGGACACTGTACTTTCAAAAAACCCTGGATATGAAGAACTACAAAGGTTGTTGCTGTGATGAGTGGTGAATCAACAGTGAAGATTAACTTGGACTTATCCCCAGCAGACATTGTGAAATTGAATTATGTACCAGTTACTTCTTGTGACGTCGAACGCTCTTTTAGTCAGTATAAATCTATCCTCAGAGACAATAGAAGAAGATTCACTTTTCAGCACTTGAAAGAAATGTTTGTAACCTATTGTTATGGTAACAGACAATAAAAATTGTGTTTTGTTGAAACTACATTGGAAGATAAGGTACGTCCATTATATTTTTGTTTAGTTTGATTAAAATGTACCAATATTTAACGTACATAGTCATTTTTTTATAATTTTAAGTCCATATTTAATTCCATATTTTGGTAAAAATCCATATTTAATTCCATATTTTGGTAAAAATAACTACATATATATTTACATATTTCATATATTTTAGTCCATATAAATCCGTTCCCTGGTAATTAGTTACCACTTCCATCGGCTATTTACCCATTTGCAGTGTGAATAAAGACATATAAATACATATGCACATATAAAACAATTATACTTGTTTGCAGGTGTCCAAATTATAATAACTTAAAATTATGGACACAAAGTCGTATTTATAATTTAAACATATTAATTCAACAAAAAAGTCTACGACATTTATAGGAACACAGCACAAAACAAAAAATAAATAAATAAATAAAATACGATCTAACATAACTGAATAAGCGGTATCTTTTAACTCTCTCGAATGCACAATATCATAATGGCGAAATATGGATTTGGAAAATAACTTTTCCACAGATCTGTGTTACATTAAGAAGTTTAGGAAAAAGCAGCTAAAGAGACCCAATTAAAATCTTATAAAACTGTAGCAGTCCTAATATTCACATAAGGACTGTTAAAAAATAAAAAGGTGTGTAGACATAAAAAATAAATTACGAATAATATAACTTCAGCGAAAAGATAAAGACAAAAAAATTATCGGTTTCAAAATCCTACAAAGAATGAAAGAGTATCATATCCATAAAACGATACTTTATTAAAAATTTCGGATCGAAGAAATGTAGGAAAACAATACAATTAATAATTTCGAGGGAACAATTGTTCCGAGGCCGGGCATCGAACCCGGGACCTTTGGTTAAACGTACCAACGCTCTCCCAACTGAGCTACCCGGCAACTCTACCCGACATCGATCCAATTTTTCCCTTCTATATCCACAAACCTCAAAGTGGGCTGACAACCGTCAAGCAACCAACATTGAGTGCACACTAACTTTATGTGACTTAAATTGTGGTTTTCTGTTACGTACAGGGGCGTGTATTATGCAAATCAAGCTTTCAGGAATAACTCCTTGTAAAGTTAATTTGAATAATTTCGAGGGAAAAACGTGTGTCGGGTAGAGTTCCCGGGTAGCTCAGTTGGGAGAGCGTTGGTACGTTTAACCAAAGGTCCCGGGTTCGATGCCCGGCCCCAGAACAATTTTTCCCTCGAAATTATTCAAATTAACTCTACAGGAGTTATTCCTGAAAGCTTGATTTGCAAAACAATACAATGTTGAAGAGATGGTCTCTGTCTGCCTTACATTTCAACGGGGAGCGGAACAGTCCCACAGGTCCAAGCTTTGAATGTACGTTTGTTTCATTACACAAAGATTTTTGGGCGAGATCGTGCGTATTTGCTTGTTTTCCGCACAGAACCAATACGCGGTAAGTGTGAAATACCACCACAGTCTAGTATATACAGTCGCGAAGCTCAATACGTAGTAAATATGCAAACATTAGGTAGTTGCTCACCACTAGGTTCGCTAATATCGCCTCATTACAGGCAATGCAAAATAGTACCGTCACAGTCTATTGTTTCTAGCACCCTCAAAACTCAAGCTTCGTGACTGTATATAGTAGACTGTGATACCACATTCAGTATTCCCAACGTAACACACATAACAATTTCCCTCTTCTTACCGCTTAAGCGCGACATTCATTTTACTGCTTTAGGCTTTTAACATATTATTTTTAGAGACGTTTAACATAGTAATAATTATAAATTGAAACTTACCACTACAATTTCACCTAAATTGCATTGTTAATTATTGTTTTTAAATATTTGCAAAAATTAGGTAAAGTCTACTACTCCACGAAAGCTATTGCATTCCTGATACAAGTAACATTAAGGAAGCCGTGAAAAAATCAACAAGATTCCAAATGCCGATGTTATTACTGCAATATGTTATATAAATAATATTGTTAAAATATTAAAATGAAAAATAAATCATTACATAACCTTACCGTTTGTTTTAAGTTCGCATTTATAGACTGGGGAAAAAGAAGACAGACGTATATCACGGCCTGCTGGAGTATAGTAAACACAGAAAACATTTTATAGCAACAATGTTGAAGAAAGATATTTTGGTGTTCCGAAGTTGGCGTCATTAAACAGAAACCAAGATGGAGGTTTCATTGCAACTAATTAGAAATTCGTCTTTCAGGTATGTAATAAACGATCTTCGCACAAAATAATGCACGATACACGAGCGGTATGTTTGTTTTCATGTTCTCGGAAATTAAAAAAGCTCAACTACGTTTCGCTTTTCCAATCTTTTCCTCGAACATGAAAACGTCAACATACCGCTCTTGTAACGCATATTACTATTGTGTCCAACTGGAAGTACCTATCGAATAACGACACACGAGTGGATAAATCTCACCCTCGGCTTTCTTCACTGCGCTTACGCTAGTTGAGGGAATATCTAAGTGACGTGAGGCCAAGGAATAAGTGAAAAGATTTCAATCATTTAAGATCATCGACTTCATGTCGTTTAGATATCCCCCCCAACTAACCTACTAACCTTGTCACATACCTTGTAAAAGACCGCGCATGCGCAGTGAAGAGCCGAGGGTATCGCTTATCGATAGGTACTTCCGGTTGGACACAAAAATCTTCCTCCAATGTTCCGAATTTCATTACTAATATGCCCAGCGAAAGGTTAGGAATCTAATGTTTGTACTTTTCTATACTGGGTGTTCATTTCAAAGTGTGTCATGACGTCACTGTTGTTGGGTCACCGATTTTAAGCGAGTTTCAGCTTATATGTCAGAGAAGTTGCCTATTATTTAAGGCGTTCTTCAATCTGAACTTGCGAACGTGTACGGTATAACTTGAACGTCGTAGCAACAGATGGCGGTCTGTACGGTCTGTGTGCTACCATAACCTCTTTCCAACTGTGTTTTGCGCCGGCAAGTCGTACGCAGGGTATTTGTTATCATCGGTTGCGTACGGTAACATTCCAAAACACAAATCAAATGCTCCGTGTCCATGTTGACCGTCCAAGTTAATGTCAACAAATACGTAAGTAATCGTCTTAACCCTCTCCCCATATCCCGACAGTACGTATTTCCAAACAGTTCACATTCCTGCCACTACCGGCGGCGTTACCGTAGGTATCGGTACGTACTCTTCAGAATGAACGCCGTACTAGCTAGGCAACTTCTCTACCTCATTGGTTATACACCTCTGCGGAAGTGTAGGAAGATTGAATTCTCTAGGCTCATCGGCTAGCCACATGACGGCATACAGCGAGGCATGACACACTTTGAACTGAACACCCAGTAGTTCCTTCCACATCACGTTTTCTTGTGGCTAGAAGATAATTAAATGTTATAAATATCCTACACGGGCTGTATTTAACTAAATGGATCTCTTTGATAATAACCAATTGTGCTGTGACTCGCTAATTATCAGGCGTTTCGTCTGCATTTGACAATATGATCGCCAGAATCAATGACGGGATAATTTGTTCGAGTAATCGATTAAAAGCAACCGTAATTATAATACTGCTTTGAAATAAATATTAATTAAAAGTAATTAAGTACACGGGATTAGAAAGGTTTAAGTGACAACAAATTCATAAATTAATCTACAATATTATCCTAGGCAGACATCAAAAATATTGCACACTGTAATTAAAAAATGTTTTAATACAGTATATGATAATTATGATGATTATTATTCTTTTAGAATTTTCAATTGCGTGTTAACATCGACCTATCTAAAACATTACATAGAAGTTTTTAGCAATGCTATTTTTTTTTCTCGCGGAACTCGCTGGAACGGCGTTCCGGTACTTTTTTGTTTCGTTTTTTATCATGGAACCAAAGTATGTTTTTAGTATAATTTTCTTTGAATTCCGCTTAGATCTTGAAACTCTTCGTTTCACGAAAATGACGTTAAAACCGACAAAATTCTCGTGCAGTGAACAGTAATCATCTCCCCGTCCATTATAAAATATTCTACACAGAGTTTCGCCACATTTTTCTCCCGAAGAAATGTATTAGTTATTATTACAACTTACAATTAGCATTAATACTTACTTACTTTCTGACTTTTAAGGAACCCGGAGGTTCATTGTCACCCTCACATAAGCCCACCATTGATCTCTATTCTGAAAAAGATTAATCCAGTCTGTACCATCATATCACACCTCTCTGAAATCCATTTTAATATTATCTTCCCCTCTACCTCTCGGCCCCCCCAATAGCTTTTTCCCGCCAGTTTCCCAACTAACACTCTATATGCATTTCAGGATTCGCCCATACGTGCTACATACCCTGCCCATATCAGTCTGGAATTAATGTTCCTAATTATGTCAGGTAAAGAATACAATGCGTGCAGCTCTGCGTTGTGTAACTTTCTCCATTCTCCTGTAACTTCATCCCTCTTAGCCCCAAATATTTTTCTAAGCACCTTATTCTCAAACACCCTTAACCTCTGTTCCTCTCTCAAAGCGACAGTCCAAGTTTCACAACCATACAGAACAACCGGTAATATAACTGTTTTATACATTCTAACTTTCAGATTCTTTGACAGCAGACTGGATGACAAAAGCTTCTCAAACGAATATTAACAGGCATTTCCCATATTTATTCTGTGTTTAATTTCCTGCCGAGTATCATTTATATTTGTTACTGTTGCTCCAAAATATTTGAACTTTTCCACCTCTTCGAAAAACAAATTTCCAATTTTTATAGTTCCATTTCGTACAATATTCTCGTCACGAGACATAATCATATACTTTTGTCTTTTCGGGATTTACTTCCAAACTTATCGCTTACTTGCTTCAAATAAAATTTCCGTGTTTTCCCTAATTGTTTGTGGATTCTCTGCTAACATATTCACGTCATCTGCATAGACAAGAAGCTGATGTAGCCCGTTCAATTCCAAACCCTGCCTGTTATCCTGAACTTTCCTAATGGCATATTCTAAAGCGAAGTTAAAAAGTAAAGGTGATAGTGCATCTCCCTGCTTTAGCCCGCAGTGAATTGGAAAAGCATCAGAAAGAAACTGGCCTATACGGACTGTGCTGTACGTTTCACTGGGACACATTTTAATTAATAGAACTAGTTTCTTGGGAATTCCAAATTCAATAAGAATATCATATAATACTTCTCTCCTAACCGAGTTATATGCCTTTTTGAAATCTATGAATAATTGATGTACTGTACCCTTATACTCCCATTTTTCTACAATATCTGTCGAATACAAAAAATCTGATCAACAGTCGATGTATTAAATTATTATTAGACTTCGTTGAATTGCCATACGCAGCATGCAATCAGGTTGCCGATGTACGGTAGTATAGAGGAGGTGAGCGACCGCCCGGTCTCGTAGTATAAGCAGTTCATGTTAAGAGATGTGACCGGTCCAAATAGGTAGAGCAGCTACAGCTAATGCATACCTATGTAGGCACTTGTTTTTGCATTGCTGCGGTTGGATTAGTCAAAGTTTAACATTTGTTCAGTGCAGACAAGAATTCAATCAAACATACTACAATGAGAGTGTTGCTGTTCCAAATAATTGCCCCTGGAATACCCTTACCCCCGCAGCCAGTCTTGACCCGTTGGGGAACGTGGTTGGATTCTGTTAATTATTATGCAGAACATTATGGAAAAATAATGGAGGTAATTCATGCATTGGATAGCACAGACAGTTCCGCTGTTGCAGCTGTAAAATCATTGCCTTCTGAACAGCTATTGGAAGATATTACAGTAGGTTCATTGATACTAATTTTAAAATCGTGTCCAAAAGCATCATCCTGTTAGAATCGTCTAAACTACAACTCTCAGAAGCCCTTAATATAGTGTATAAAGTATCACAAACCGTTATCCAAAATACCAATTCATTAATTTCAGAAAAAGTGAAATGTAAGTTGAGAAACATTATTGCTAAAAATTCTGCCTATTCACAACTTCGTATTATGAATGATGTACTATTAGGTCAAGACAGTACATCTGAAGTTGGTGTAGGCATACTAAAAAGTATAGTGACTTTCCGTTCTTCAAATATGTACGTATTACATCATGTGATATTGAACGTACATTTTCCCAAAATAAAAACTGTTTAAGTGACCATCGGAGGAGGTTACTTTGCAGTCGCTCAAAATGTACGTAACTCTTCACTGCAATGCACATATTCAAGGATGATTTGATTATCTTACATTAAATTTTAAGAGCTAATATATTTCACTATAAAATAATTGAGTATTTACATGTTTAGATATTTCCTACTTAAATGATCATTCATTATATTTTTTGAATGCAGGATACAGGTTTTAATGTAACCGCAGTATATTGCTCAGTGTTTACATCAGAGGCATACTCCTACCTTTGCACACCCCCTTCTCATACAGTCTATACCGTGTGCGCAGTAAACCTTGCGATTCTCGTGGCAATTCCACGAAGTCTAATTACAGGGACATCACTTTATTTTTACCAACATTTTTAACATTAACCTGGCTATACTCGAAACACTGTTGCCCCCTTCCAATACAGGAGTTTGATGTTACTAGTGCAATATGTAAACAAATCTTTTTACTAGGTATAGGAGGAGAGAAAAGTAGTGTATCCATTTATGTTGTAGGGAAATACGATATTACGATTTTCAGTTTGATCATCACTTTTACGGAACTTATCAAAATACAGTAGAGTAGTAACATTTTTTCAAAACTCAACTTTTCAGGCTGCTATGTTCGTTATGTAATGTCTACTTTATTTAGCATATTAATTATTGATGTTATCATACAATATAGACAGTGCATTTAAATTGAGGGGTCATAAGTAAAGGGCTGTAAGTGCACTTAAGTTACTTTTGAGAAAATGGGGTTTAAATATTTAAGCTTTCGTAAAATCGGTGAAATTTTTTATTTAAATTTTAATGTGTGATGCGATTAAAATATCCTTTTGCCACCAAAATTCTAGATACTTTTGCTTACACTGGATGCAATTAACTCACAAATGTCACTAGCATTCCTTTGCTTCTAGCCACCTCAATTCAAAAAAAAGCTAATCTGAATTTTTAAACAAGTTGCTGAAAATGGTTGCCGTTCATTACAATGCAGGCTTCAATTCAGTACGCATATTATTAAAAACATTTTGAAGCATATTCTCTGAAATTGAACTTATCGTTTCTTGAACATAATTTTTTAGTACGATATTATTAATATAGGTTCTTTCTTCTATAGAAAACGCAATCATATTTATGAAACACACTATACACTGCAGTGTTTACTTCACTGCTTGAAGACTTCGAATGCAACAGCGGCCGTAAGTTTGTGTGTCTCACGGGATCAAGGACATTAGTGAAGGGGTGAGAGTGAAGTACATTCAGAAATGCAGGTACAATAAAAATGCAAGTAAAAATAAAATGATGGCCCTGTATTACTATTAATAAAATCAAATAAGTGTGTCGTGATACAGTGGGCTTTCAGTAAAGTGTGTTGTCAGTCAAAAAAGATTGGGAACCACTGCCATAAACCATGCCCTAAATTCGCCGTCCAAACTTACATCTCTAGTCTTAACTTCCCATGGTGAAGTAGCCAATTATTCTACAGATCCTTTTCCAATACTCAAACGCGTTTGTAAACATAGTTATATTTGGGGCATGGTTCGTAGCTTGAATTTTTCATCTTGTTACTGAAACAAGGTTATACGCCTGCTGCACCGGGAATTGGCAAGCAGCTACTTGAAGAAGCAGGGTGAAAGATTATTCATGTCCCCGCATCACGGTCCGTGGGCAATGCTTGATCAGTGACCTTCTCGCACGTAATTGCGGCAACATCACACACGGTCCGCTCCACACTCGCAGAGAAAGAGAGGAGGGAGAGATCGCTACACGACCGGATGACAATGAAACACCATTAATTCATTTGAAGCCTGTAGGGGGATGAGCGCTCAGCTGACTAACCGGTTGACTGGCTCCAGATGAGGGGAGCGGGGGACGGCTATAGGTCGGTTCCACACGAGCGCCCCCCATCACAGCGGGCGCGATACGTCCTCCTGTAGACGTCATGGCAGTACCACATCGTCAGCACAATCGGTGTGGCGTCGCTATGCGCGATGTACACAGCACGGCTCAGCGCACATCGACAGAACACATGTTCGGTGCACTGTCCGCAGTCGTACTCGGTATTTCCCAACGACACACTTGCTACCTCGGTTAATGGATCCGGCTAGGTTCGGCGGAATTTTAGCTCTTGACCCATAAGCATTCAGTTGAATCTGGAGCCAAAACTTCGTCACAAATGTAAACACGAAATAAGTTCATTTTCATCCACTGTTGTAGAATTATTCGTCATTTGAATATATACTTCTTTACACCGAACTCTAGCATTTTATCAAGCTTTCCACCCTCACAATTACACGAACCTCTCCCTTAGTTCAGAGAGAATAGAGAGCTTCAGAACAGGGCTTACAACCGGTTTTCATTCGACCGGTCAGACAGCATTCAACAAGGTAGAACATCCGTGCTGGGCATGGTTGAACCCCACGGTCAGGTAAAATGCAGCAAATAAAAAACGCTATTCTTCAGTTGGTTCCCAAACAAAATATCAACAACGTGAGTAGGTTCTCGATGTTCAATTATTAACAACGCGAGTAGGTTTCAAGGCTGTGTGGGAAGGGATGTTAATCGATCATGAAACAGAGTAGTGACAGTGTCCAAATATCAACAACGTGGATGAGGTAGTTGTTATTGTCTATAAGGCTGTACTGGAATTAGTTCCTAAATCTGTGAATTAATTCCCAGTTCGTTCCAGAGCTATACTCGAGTTGGTTCCAGGTTGATTTCTCCTGTGTACTTCAATTGGTTCCCGCGCTAGATCAAGACAGAAAACATTTCCCTTCCCATTTTATACAGACTTAGGACTGTCAACTACTGTCTACAGTAGTAGGTAGGTTAAAAATGGTTTTTTGCTTGGCGGACACGCTGAGTCGAATAATTTCACAATTTTATTTCTGTACTGGTAAAAATTTTAAACAAACGTGTCGCAGGAATGCATATCTACTCAAACCTAAGGATTGAATTTTTCTCCACCAAGATTGTGCAAGATGGAACCTACAACCTTTCAGTTTGGCATTAGGGAATACGTTTGAAATTCCATTTTTGATTGCTTTTTCGAAGTCGGCATAAACAACAACTGGATTTACATATTGTTTAATTGAATTGAAGGCGTAAGTATATGACGTCTCATGTTGATCTTGTAGCAAGAAGAACACCAAAGGTACGTAATGATTATCTGTCAAACCAAGCACTGTAAAAAGTTGTTTGAATAGTTTAGGACACGCCTTGAATGTGCCATCAACGAAAATAGTGGTCATTCCCTTCAAAGCTTCTAAATTCGATTTACAGGAAAAAGAAATAATGTTTCTTTATAAACAAAAACTGTTCGTTTTTATTAGTGCTGAGATCGTACGAAGACATTAACAATAATAACTACTCTGCTACGTGATCGATTAACATCCATGTCCCACACAGCCCGCTACAAAATCACAGCCTTGGATATTTGAACATGGGGAACCAACTCACGCTGTTGACATTTGAACATGGGGAACCAACTCACGCTGTTGACATTTGAACATGGGGAACCAACTCACGTTGTTGATATTTTGTTTGGGAACCAACTGCAGAACAACGGTCTATAACACCACTTATATTCGATCGTGACTCGTGGTTTTATATACGTTAAAATATAAATACCGATCATAAGTTTCAGTGATTACCAGAGTAGTGGCAGTGGAAGTACAGAACAGACGTATTGCACTTAGTGATGAATTTCACTATACTATGCTCGTTGAAAAGAGGAAGAAACTCTTAGTGGTGAATGATCAGTTTTCAGAAAGTCTGGTGGTGTGGAAAGATACACTTGTGTTAAAAGAGAATGTAAGTGTTTTGTGAAACTTTCGGATTGAGATATTAGAATGTAATGCAACGTCGAACATAAACACGACACTTGTGATATTGCAACTTTAAATAAAATTATGAAGCTTTTCGACGCAGCGTGTCCGCCAAGCACAAAATATTTGTAACCTACCTACTACTGTAGACAGTTGACAGTCCTAAGTTTGTATAAAATGGGAGAGGAAATGTTTTCTGGCTTAATGTAGCCCGGGAACTAATTGCAGTACATAGATGAAATCAACCTGGAACCAATTCAGGTATAGCTCTGGGACTAACTGGGAACCAATTCACAGATTTGGGAACCAATTCCAGTACGCCCATAAAAAAGGGTCCCTGTTTTGTGGGCATACTTGCGCCCCGTTCCTATCAGGTAGAAAATGGGGCATGGCATAGTTGCGCCCCGATGAAACAGGCAGAGAAAAAACATTTCGCAAACTCCAGCCTCATAAAATCAACTACTCTTATTGATTTCTTATTCGAATTAATATTCATTATCGATACCGTTAAAATGAACACCATTTAGTTAGCAGTACGTTATTAACATTTTTCTGTTGTTTATGCAATTATTATCGATAGCCGAAAAAAATATCGTGATTTTTGAGATTTTGTATTTCACGGATTTACGTCATTGTGAAAATAAGCCCTTTAATTTTATATTATTCTTTTGCATTGGTAGAGTCAGAATATGCCACCAGTAAAATACTCTGTCCAAAAATCGAAAAGCTGTGCTGTTGTAGACAGATGTGGAAAGAGTGCAGTTAAAGAATTCCCTTGTAATTTATTTTGGCACGACACTCCAGAGGGACGACACAATGTGTGGGACGAGAGGTGGACGCGTAGATAACATACTTGCATCGACCTCAAACCTCTGTAGCTATTTATCTTTTTAGGCTACTGTAACGTAGCAAATGAAGAATTTATGTGGAATGTACCATATTATGTTCTACAAGCCCTATGAAAACGGAACAGCTGTATAAAATAATAATGAAGTTGTTTTATACACTTGTAGAGGGGAGGATGGAAGTGAATTGCCAGCACTGGCAGCGTGATGTACGCATCGTCCTTTAGATGTACGTACATCCTTCACGGTGTAATGGCACTCAAAGCTTTTATGCGCTGCTAATCCTCAAACACATCTGTTTTCCTGCCTATATGTCCTTATCCATTTCTTCCCGATCCTTTATCTCTCGCTATTTCTCTTTTCAATACGCGTTCCGAATAACGCCTCTTCTTAGGTAAAAAATAATTCTATTTTCCATCCCGATAAATATATTTTATAAAACCTAATATTTTTTAATTTAAACTGATCATTAATTAATTCACATCACGAAGGGCCGAATTTATAACAACAAATATACCCAACATTATTTTATTACGTTTATCAGAAACCATTCACAAATATTAAAAACTTATTTCGTGAAAATAGTTCTTAACAAATTCGATTTTCCGAAAACGAAAATCCAGAACATTTCTCACATTTCCAGATAAGAATTTTATAAAACTTGTCGATTATTTTTGACGAAAGGCCAATTTCGAGCCACTGTGTAAGCTGCAACGTGCATGGAGGGAGGCGGACAACCGAAGGGGAAGTTAATGTTTAGGACGTGTAACGAAGAAAGAAATGAACAAGAAAACATAGGACACATTATCACAACCTAAAATTAACTGTCTTCAGAATGTCTTGCGACAGAGTTTCAAAATCAGGAATTATGTCACATACTGCCAATCGTAGTTGATCACGAAGGTATTTATCTGTCAGTCGTGATCTAAATTTGATTTTACTATTTTCATTGTTGAAAATAATTTTTCACAAACGTAAGTTACAGCGAACATGGCTTCAACAGAGCAAGCGAAAGAACGAAGCTTCAAATATTATTTTTTCCATAGATTTGAAAAGTTCAATATCTGTCAAGTCCTTAAAACTAGCTTTCATTTAAGGTCACAAAATCTAAAATCTAACCGCATTATTCGTACATCTGCTGTAAAAGAATCGACGTACAGTTATAATGATGATGAAATAATAATAATAATAATAATAATAATAATAATAATAATAATAATAATAATAACACAACCTTTTAATGTTTCATCAGTAACATGTAGTAACTTATAATGCCGTTTCATGTTATACAATCGTTTTCCTAGTAATATTTGTGAACAAATCATACATTTAATATTTTCATCATATTGTAAGCAAAAGAATGCATCCTCCCATCCTACTTGAAACTTTCGTTTTTATAGAATCGGAGTACATGGTTTCGAGAGAGATATTGCGACGATACGCCACTCGAGGTCCGAGACAAATACATATAGAACGGAGTTTGACTCCAGTGAGTGAGAGGGTGGGGGTTGTAGGTAGGAACACTGCGAGCCATAATGTCCTCGTGAGTCGCATTTTCGCCGCGGCTGATCTATAGTAATGTCATAAGAGTTCTGAGATTTCGAGTGACATTTATTAGGTATATATTATTTTAATGTACCGAAGTACGTATGATATTTCCATGCAGATATTCTGCGTCATCATACGACGGAGGAGTAATGGAACGGAAAAAAAATTCTCTACGGCGCCGGGATTTGAACCCGGGTTTTCAGCTCTACGTGCTGATGCTTTATCCACTAAGCCACACCGATACCCATCCCGGTGTCGGACAGAATCGTCTCAGTTTAAGTTCCAACTCTTGGGTTCCCTCTAGTGGCCGCCCTCTGCACTACGTCATAGGACGTAGAACGTAGGACCGAAGTCCACACATGTGCTGAGGTGCACTCGTTATGAGTGATGACTAGTTGGCCGGGATCCTACGGAATAAGCGCCGTCTTAAATCACGAAGTGATTTACGCATATCATATATATTATTTTAATGTACCGAAATACATATGATATTTCCATGCAGATATTTTGCGTCATCATACGAAGAAAGAGTAAAGGAACGGAGAAAAATTCTCTCCGGCACCGGGATTTGAACCCGGGTTTTCAGCTCTACGTGCTGATGCTTTATCCACTAAGCCACACCGGATACCCATCCCGGTGTCGGACAGAATCGTCTCAGTTTAAGGTCCAACTCTTGGGTTCCCTCTAGTGGCCGCCCTCTGCACTACGTCATAGATGTCTATGAACGTAGGACTGAAGTCCACACATATGCTGAGGTGCACTCGTTATGAGTGACTAGTTGGCCGGGATCCGACGGAATAAGCGCCGTCTTCAATTACGAAGTGTTTTACGCATATCATATATATTATTTTAATATACCGAAGTACATATGATATTTCCATGCAGATATTCTGCGTCATCACACGATGAAAGAGTAATGGAACGGAGAAAAATACTCTCCGGTACCGGGATTTGAACCCGTGTTTTCAGCTCTATTTAAAATAAAGAAATAAAAGGAATCTAGATACAATCTACTGACCCAAATGTAAATTAATTTACCTGCGATGTCAATTCCGAAATCAATTTATTTCTCTCTTCTCCTGAATAATGCCTAATTTTTTTCATGTTGCGTCTCATAATGCCGTTTTATGTTGCTTTTTTGCAAATTATATATTTTTTACACAACAAACACTGGACATCATCACCATGTTCGAAGCATAAATATTGTATCTTCCACGTTTCCTTGAAAGCCTTAAACGCTTCCGTTCCGTCATGATGCGCTGTGTTCTAAGATCTTTACATCCTTTAGCAATGTTTACAGGTAAAAGAGCTCCGCGCGTGAGCAGTGGGCATAAAACAGCTCTTGCTCGAAAATACTAGTCACCATCGCATATCTTAGGCATGTAGCCTACATAAACCGTGCGTCATAATTCACTGTTCCAGCAAATAACATCCCCCGTTATAATTAAGTCAGTCCTCTCAATTATGCCGGTTATAACGTAGTGCTTGTGGAGTACACACGCTCATAAAGAGATGCGTAACTGTTGGCAGAAACAAACTTTATATTCCTCCCATCCCGATAGTCTAAACGAAATAGATGAATCACTATATTTCCACTCTAATGTTCAGCTGCCTGGAAATGCTTTGAAACTGTAGCAACACAACTTTCACTCCACTGCCAACTAAATTGAAAGCCTCCATCTTAGCGACTCTTGCAAAAGACTTTCGCAGTGAAGCAATAGTAATTACAGAATATCACGACGAATAGTCTAGCTCCAATTATGTTGTCGGCGTCTTTAGCCAACAAACTCAGCCGTCGTCGTCATCTTCTTCGTGTTCTTATTCTCAACACAAGGAAATCAAAACAATCTGTGACTGCACGCGCTAAATTTGTATTCATATCAAATCTTGAGGCCGCGCTTTGAGCGCTGACTCTTCTCTCTGCGGTCTTTACATAATAATTACAGTACTGCTTAAATTGATGTTGAGCAGTGGTGAGGCGTAGATCCGCAGATAAGCTTCCCAGACATCGGCGGAACACAAGTTGTATTCAACTCAGACTGTCGTTTTCACTGCCATTCACATGCAGACACACCTTGTGTGCGGAGGAAAGACCACAAAGTCTGTACGGAGCCTCTTACAACATAGCTATAGTCTGCAGTACATTCTACATATTTCATTCAACTCTAAAATGACTCGAGAGTAACTGACAGTTGGTTTTCCAGGATAATCATCTGGCCACATTACTAACTTCATTTCAATTCCTTAGTTAAAATTTACTTTAAAAAATTTCCTAATGCGTACTGTATACATAAACATTATTACTTACTTACTGGCTTTTAAAGAACCCGGAGGTTCATTGCCGCCCTCACATAAGCCCGCCATTGGTCCCTATCCTGAGCAAGATTAATCCAGTCTCTACCATCATATCACACCTCCCTCAAATCCGTTTTAATATTACCTTCCCACCTACATCTCCGCCTCCCCAAAGGTCTTTTTCCCTCCGGTCTCCCAACTAACACTCTATATGCAATTCTGGAATCGCCCATACGTGCTACATGCCCTGCCCATCTCAAACCTCTGGATTTTATGGTCCTAATTATATCAGGTGAAGTATACAATGCGTGCAGCTTTGTGTTGTGTAACTTTCTCCATTCTCCTGTAATTTCATCCCTCTTAGCCCCAAATATTTTCCCAAGACCCTTATTCTCAAACACCCTTAATCTCTGTTCCTCTCTCAAAGTGAGAGTCCAAGGTTCACAACCATACAGAACAACCGGTAATATAACTGTTTTATAAATTCTAACTTTCAGATTTTTTGACAGAAGACTAGATGACAAAAGCTTCTCAACCGAATAATAACACGTATTTCCCATATTTATTCTGAGTTTAATTTCCTCCCGAGTGTCATTTATATTTGTTACTGTTGTTCCAAGATATTTGAATTTCTCCACTCATTCAAAAGATAAATCTCCAATTTTTATAGTTCCATTTCGTACAATATTCTGGTCACGAGACATAATCATATACTTTGTCTTTTCGGGATTTACTTCCAACCCTATCGCTTTACTTGCTTCAACTAGAATTTCCGCGTTTTTCCTAATCGTTTGTGGATTTTCTCCTAACATATTCAAGTCATCTCGCATATACAAGAAGCTGATGTAACCCTTTCAATATCAAACCCTCTCTGTTATCCTGAACTTTTCTAATGGCATACTCTAGAGCGAAGTTAAAAAGTAAAGGTGATAGTGCATCTCCCTACTTTAGCCCGCAGTGAATTGGAAAAGCATCAGATGGAAACTGGCCTATACTGACTCTGCTGTAAGTTTCACTAAGACACATTTTAATTAATCGAACTGGTTTCTTGGGAATACCAAATTCAATAAGAATATTATATAAAATTTCTCTCTTAACCGAGTCATACGCCTTTTTGAAATCTATGAATAACTGATGTACTGTACCCTTATAATACATAAACATTAAACAACATTATACAATTAAAATTTTAATAAATTAAAGGGGGGGTACACCTATGGGTTTCATGTTCATTTACGTCTTTTTGCCATTATTTCAGTACCTATATGTTTACTATTATGTACAGAATACTTGTCAATTTACAAGTAAAATAACGTAATTGTGAACGACCACAAATATTATTAGAAAATGCAGGCTCCAAATTTCTAAATTTTTATTAGAAAATGAACTCACAATAGGACAAAAATTACAAGGTGCCACAACATGACTTATTAGAACTTAAATATCTATAAAAGTATAAAAGAGGTTACTAATAAAATTTTTCGAACCAGTTTTATCAAAGTATGAAAAAAAAAATTCTGAAGTTACATTGTTTGGTAACCATAACATTGTTATGGTCTTTCTGACATTTTAATATTTCTCCTGCATGTAATAAACACTTATTTCTGAAAAGTAGACTACTCTCAGATATGTAAAGCTGTTATTTAAATACAATTAATTTTTTATTTGTTCTATATAAAATATATTAAAATTTACATAATGTTTTCTGACCCAATTTTCTATTTTCAAAGAAATGAACATTATTGTATAAATGCATGTTAAGTCAGTGTACAAAAGTTCATAATTCTGTCTCTAATGGTTGTGGAGTTATGAAATAATGTGTGAAAATTTTCAAATTTGTAATATTTAATTTAAATATTATTAGTAACATTTTTATACTTTTATCAGATATTTAAGTTCTAATAAGTCTTGTTGTGGTACCTTGTAATTTTTGTCCAACTGTGAATTCATTTCCTTATAAAATTTTAGAAATTTAGAGCCTGCATTTTCTGATAATATTTGTGGTCGTTCATGTACATATACCCATAAGTACCGGTATTTATTTTGTAAGAACTCAATTGAAGAATTACATTATAAAGAGATACAGTAAACATATTTATATATTAAGTTCATAGGACGTTAATCTGCAAATTCAAACTGAAAAACATTCAGTTTCGTTTAAGTGACGAAAGTCAGAATATAACAAGAACTGAAGTATTATTCGGTTGAGAAGCTTCTGTCATCTAGTCTGCCTTCAAAAAAAAAATTAGAATCTATAAAACAGTTATATTACCGGTTGTTCTGTATGGTTGTGAAACTTGGACTCCACTTTGAGACAAGAACGGATGTTAAGGGTGTTTGAGAGTAAGTGCTTTAGGAAAATAATTGCGGCTAAGAGGGATGAAGTTGTCGAAGATTGGAGAAAGTTACACAACGCAGAATTGCACGCATTGTATTCCTTAGTTTACTTTAACCCTCATTACCCATTTTGACTTACACCACTTCTGCTCTCAACGGCTCACTTATTAACGCATTTCCTTTCTGCGTCGGAAAATTCCATGAAATTGGGAAACAGTACACAAGAAATTTCATACCATTCTGAACATTTTTTGTTTGAGTCCTCGTACACTTCATTTCTAATATCCCAAATATATGGTCTTTTCTCATTCTCCATCACAAACACCTCAATGTCAACTTTCTCTACATCCGTATTACACATTGAATCCATTCAGAATGCGCACTGCACCACTACAAGTTAAAAAATTGCAACAGCCATTACCACAATTGTGATATGTCGACTGGGGCGCGTCTGTGATTCAAACAGACGTTACAAATGGTTTTTTTTTCGGGCTACTCCCGTTTCCCGCTGGTTCGAGTCCTCATGGGAGAAGAAATTTTCTCATGAAATTTCGCCCAGTGTATGGAACCGGTGCCCACCCAGCATCGTGATGCACTTGGGGAGCTACGACAGGTAGGGAAATCCGGTTGCGAAAACCAGCTATAATGATGGAGGGATCATCGTGCCAACCACACGATACCTCTATTCTGGTTGGATGATCGTCTACCTCTGCTTCGGCATGTGGGCGTGATTCCCTCTATGATTTCACCACACACTCCACCTCCCTTTCATCCATCGCCTGCAATAGTAAAAATAGGTTGCGTAGTGAACTTTTGGTGGTAGTAGGGCCTACGGATT
This sequence comes from Periplaneta americana, assembly GCA_025594305.2. NCBI lineage: Eukaryota > Metazoa > Arthropoda > Insecta > Blattodea > Blattidae > Periplaneta > Periplaneta americana. Next base: position 18,519,435 of record JAJSOF020000039.1, on the reverse strand, counting down.
TCCGATGCTGATATAGGAAAGGTTTGGGACTCATCAGGCTAGTCGTAGTCTCTATCAGAGGCTCAGATAGGATGGCCTATCTGCCAGCCGACGATGAAAGGAAGAACTTGGAGCTCTGGCTCCTGGGGCTTATCAGGCTACTCGTTTCCGTGAAACGGGACCTAGATATTTTAGGGGGCTGATGCAGGATAGCCCACCTGTCAGCAGCGGATTCACGAATGTCACCCAGGCCATCTGCTGAATTTGGACAATCATTGCACATAGGCCAATAGACACAGAAAGAGCCAAAGCATGCCTAAGTTATCGAATCCTGCTCTCGAAGGAGCAAACATTTCCTTTTTTGTCTAATTATTTAGGTTATTATTTTGCTCCTATTTTTAGATTATTTTTGTCTTTATTGATTTGATTTTTCAGCTCTACGTGCTGATGCTCCCCTAAGCCACACCGGATGTAATTCCTTATTTTACTGGTTTTATTTCTTTTGAATTAGGTTTATTATTTTTTCTTTGTTGTACTCGCTTAGGTGTATATACCGTTATAATTGCTGGTAACATCCAAGATACACAGTATGTAAAGGATGCAAATGATAATTTGTTATTGAAGTGTTGTATCAGTGAAGAATTATGTTGTGTCAGTGAAGTGTGTCGTGTCAGTGAAGTGTGTTGTGTCAGTGAAACGTGTTCCTGTCAGGGAAGCTTTATAGTTTATAGTGGCAGTGCAAAGTATTTGAACAGTGAAATGTTTTTGAAATGTTAGTGAAATCAGGATAGAATCAGTGAAATGTGTCGTAGTTCCAGTGCAGTGAGTGAGTTGACAGAAAAATGAATGTAATGTGGAAAGGTACTTGTGCAGATATGAACATATACTCGTGGGTTTTAGTTCGAACTTAGATTTAAGATACAAATTAGATTTATTTTGAATGTTATTTTAAGTGATAGTGCTTCATTTAATTTAGGATATTCCCTATTATTATTATTATTATTATTATTATTATTATTATTATTATTATTATTATAAATTACTGTTAGTATTAATTATTGGTATTATTATTAAGTGTATTTTTAATTAACAAGTTTCTTATTGTCATTATTGAGTGTAATTAGTTACCACTGCCACCGGGTATATACCCATTGCAGTTGAATAAACACATACATACATGCAAATCAAGATTTCAGGTATTACTCCCTGTAAAGTTGATTTGAATAATTTCGAGGAAAAATTGTTCCGGAGCCGGGTATTGAACCCGGGACCTTTGGTTTAACGTACCAACGCTCTACCACTGAGCTACTCGGAACTCTAACCGACACCGATCCAATTTTTCCCTCTATATCCACTGACCTCAAAGTGGGCTGACAACCGTCAAGCAACCAACTTCGAGTGCACACTAACTCCGTGTGACTAAATTGTGAAGTTTTTCTGTTAACGAACAGTGACGTGAATTATGCAAATCAAGATTTCAGGTATAACTCCCTGTAAAGTTGATTTGAATAATTTCGAGGGAAAAATTGTTTCGGAGCCGGGTATCGAACCCGGTTTGGTTTAACTTATTGTACCAACGCTCTACCACTGAACTACTCGGAACTCTAACCGACACCGTGGATAAATAAAGGAAAATTGGATCGGTGTCGGTTAGAGTTAACAAGTTTCTCATTGGTAGAGCGTTGGTACGTTACCAAAGGTCCCCGGGTTCGATATACCCATTGCTCCGGAACAATTTTTCAATCGAAATTATTCACATACATACATGTCGTCTGGACACTCGCCGCCAAACTGCCGCGTCCGCTCGTGTGATTGATACAATATAATTCAATAGCCCACAGCGAACTTGCGGCCACCGTGCGGCGTACTTTCGGCCATGGGCGATGCGGTTGGCATGCGGAGACGTTCCGCTGCCGCAGACTGTCCGTCCTGTGTGAACTGCTACATTTAAATGTGTGTGCCATAGAAAACGGCGAGGTCGACGCGCGGCTGCCGTTCCGCAGATATTCCGCTCGTGTGAACCGGGCCTTAAAGGTCTGTCAGATGCCAAATGGATAAAAGAACCACAGAAATAACACCATCTAAAAACACGCATCTCACCACAGAATAAGTACCACAGAATATCTGTAAGAGCTCAACATACCTCCAATAGTCCAGCATCGAATCCAACTGACTATCAATCCTTCAGCATAAATTTATTACTAGTGGAAGACATACCTGGAAAAGAGAGAAACACTGGATGTAAAATTGAAACATATATCTATAATAAAAATAGAAATAAGATATCCCCCAAATGAGTGGCTAAGAATATAAATCGATGGATCATACACGGCTAAAAAAGGACAGGTGCAGGTATTCATTCCCTCCTCTTATCCCACTACACATCAGTTGGAAAAAACAGAACAAATTTTGATTCCGAAGATAAAGCAGTCCAAATAGCTCTACGACTAATATATACTGCGTGTTCAGTTCAAAGTGTGTCATGGCTCGCTGTATACCGTCATGTGGCTAGAGGATGAGCCTAGACAACTCAATCTTCCTACACTTCTGCAGAGGCGTATTAACTATACGCCAGAGAAGTTGCCTGGCAAGTGCGGCGTTCATTCTGAAGAGGACTCAAAGATACGTACGGTAACGCCTGTAGTGGCAGGAATGTGAACTGTTTGGAAACACGTACTGAGGTGAGTTTTTTTCTTTATGGGGAGAGGGTTAAGACGATTACTTACGTATTTGTTGACATTAACTTCGACGGTCAACATGGACATTTGATTTGTTTTGTGGAATGTTGTCGTTACCGATGATAACAAATACCCTGAGTATGACTTGCCCGCGCAAAACACAGTTCGAAAGAGGTTATGGTAGCACACAGACCGTACAGACCGCGCCATCTGTTGCTATGACGTTCAAGTTATACCGTACACGATCTCAAGTTCAGATTGAACGCCTTGAATAGTAGGCAACTTCTCTGACATAAAAGCTGAAACTCGCTTCAAATCGCTGACTCACAACAGTGACGTCATGACACACTTTGAAATGAACACCCAGTAGACCCCAAGCATTTAACAAAGCTGTCATTCTAATACACTCAAAATCAGCAATACAAGGAATAGCAACTAGGGGTGTACGCAAGGGGGTTACCGAGTTTGAAACCACCTGAAATGTTTTGAAAAAAAGAAAGATATATTTAGATTTTAGTGTTTTATCCATAATCGTTGTGCCTCTAATTTTTGTCAGAGTAACAAAATCTACATCGACATAATGCATAGTCCTTCTCCCTCTCATTCAATATATTCCCTGTGCTTGGTGCTGCTGTACGTTCGAATTATAACAATGTTATTTTTATTACAGAGAGAACTACCGCTTAGTACCGACCTTGTAATAAAATGAAACTGACAAAATATGAAATTTAACTTGTTGTGAAACATATTGAAAAGGTTGTTTTAACAGTTCTGTAGTGCAGTTTGTGTTAAATATTGTACGTTGATTTTAACCCTTTGAAGCACAAATTAACTTTTATATTTTTGATATCATGGATCATACCAAAGCTTCAATCAATTTTTTTCAACATTTCAACTCTGCACACAATTTCAAAACACAAATGGCACCTCTGTGTATACTCAAGAGGTGGTTTCTTGGTGGAATATCTGTGCCATAAAATTTAGAAAGAAAGAAAACGGTGGTTCTTCTGAATAACCACTATGCTGCTAAGGGTTAAGAGTGGTATTCTTCCGTTCGTTAGTTTGAGTTCTGACTTTTTTGTGAAACGTTCGTTCAACGTTTTGTGCATTTTGTCTTATTTTTAATACAAACTTCACACTATCGTTCCGGATTCTTCGATATGTCTAAGCGACCTCTAAGCTCAAAACTACAATTTTTTTAGCAAACAGTCGCGTAGTAATTTTCGCGAGATTAGTAAAAATTTCACATTGGCAAATGTTTCTTCGTAGCCGCATCGTGGAAATGTTGTTGCGAACGTTCCTCCTGGAACTATTGACATCCCCCTGTGGAAACTGGGATGATGATGATGATTATAATTATAATGATAAAATAATGATAGTAATAATAATAATAATGATAATAATAATAATAATCATCATAATAATAAAACAACATTTTAAATACCGATACTGTAAATTGTAAACGATTTTAATATTGACCATACCCATTGACAAAATTTCGTATACGCCACTGATAGCTGCAAATGGCCATCCCAACTCGGAAACAACAAAAGATACAAGAACGCTAATTAGGCAGCTAACCAGATTTGGCAAACGGATCCATTTCCAGTGCATTCTCTCTCATGTAGGAGTAGATGGGAATGAAAAGGCTGACAACCTAGGCAAAAAAGAGGAACAAGCATTATCAACAGTAATCTCACTAGAGGTTTTGATTTATCTAGAGAAAATCAAAACTCGAGTGGGATTTAATTGACTATTACACGATTACAAGAAAGTATATAAAGATTAGAAGTAACAAAGTACAATAAAATACTAATTGACTTACGAAAATAAACCTGTCTTCAAATGTATTATTGCACCATTACGCTAGATGGCAGTTGTGCCAACTATGGAATCTTCATTGAACTCTGTAGACGGTTACTAGTCAAGAAGGCTTTGTTGATTCAATTTCATTTTTATTAAGACAGTTGCATTCCACTTCAATTATCCGAATCCCAGTAATCAACGTCACTTGACAGATGATTTTCAATAAATCTTAATATTAAACAATCTCTGATACGTGACTATCCATAATATCATATAGCAGAAGCTATAACATTACCTAACTAATATAACAAGTGTTAGAAACGTTTTAATTAACGACGACGACATAAAAATAAACATGAATAATTTTAAAAGGAATAATTATTGAATGTAAATTTTCAAATTTGAATGTGGTTGGTGATTCAATTGATATTATATTGGACGTGTGCGTAATAGAAGTGGAACTAGTTGATTTAGGCCTACATGGTGTATTCAACTTATTCAGGATTTCCGAATGAATAATTTTAAAAGGAATAATTATTAAATGTACAATTTTCAAATTTGAATGTGGTTGGTGGTTCAATTGATGTTATATTGGACGTGTGCGTAATAGAAGTGGAACTCGTTGATTTAGGCCTACATGGTGTATTCAACCTATTCAGGATTTCCGAATGGTGCTCTTCATTTATTGTAAATCGGATTTCAGAAGATGCATAGTTATGATCAGTGATTTTTATTAATTCTTGTTCTTGAATGCCAATGCGAGTCATATTTGAAACTGCTGTGCATCGACTGGAGTGGTTTGTAATTATATATATATTTTTTATTTTTTTTTTTTTTTTTTTGACGTCAGACCAGCGCAGTTTCAAATGTTGGCAAACAAAGAAACAAATGCTAGGGACGCGATAAAATTAAACAAATTAAATAAAATTAAACAAATGCTAGGGACGCGATAAAATTGTGCGATAAGCAGCCATGATTGGTTGAAATACGTCCTTTCGTACCGTTTTATTGGTCAAAAGTAGTATGACGTAGTAAGAGTATAATAGTCATAGAAAAATCACTATTGAACATTAAATCTACTTAAAGTCTGATAAGATATACATCAGGTAGGAAAAGGGAAGAAGTGAAAGTAAATACAGGACCTTACTTATAGGTTAATAGGCTATATGCTATAATTTTAATAGAACAATGGAAAAAAATGGTAGGAAAATTAAAATTTCACACTACTATAATATTGTACAACATATAAAAATATGGACATTCCGATAGTCGTTTTCTTTACGGTCCGACAAGATTTAATAAACTAGTGTGAGAAATGAAGCTTTGCCATTAGTCGCTCGGATGTTGAAGGACCCGATGGTCTCACCTTAATTCCCTGGTCTAGAGGAAAATCTTTAATTTGTGACTCCACTTGCATTGACACTCTAGCTCCATCTCACTTGCCGAATTCCTCCAGACGCGCAGCATCTGCTGCTGAATTAGCCGTGCAGAAAAAAAGTAAATAAATAGCTCATCTTTTAGACAATCTATGTATATAATTTGAAGTGGTAATGTAAATTACGGGTAAAGGGCTGAACGGATTTTAATAAATGACCCGTCATTTTGAATCTTGGAACCCAAACTTTTCAGAAAAATAGTAGTTTTCAGTGAAATTTTAGTTTTCCTACATCATTTTCCTATTTTTCAAAATTCATTTGTCGTCAGTTTTCAGAAGTAATAGCTTTTAGAAAATAAAACAAAACACAAACACTCTACAATAAACAATATCACACGAAGGCTCAGATTCTCTGACATCATAATACCAATATGTCGATCTTCATTTGTGTAACTTTTTCAGAATGTTTCTGTAATATTGGTTATTAAAAACTTCAAGATTTACTAAAAAAAATTTACAGGTCAGATTCTCTGGTGTGTAATTTTCTGAGTACAGCTGTCTGTGTAATGAATATTAAAAACTACAAAACTTAAGAATGTTTGATGAAATTATTACTATTAAAAATGAAATATTATTATAGTGAATGCCATGATGTCAGTATTTGTAACTTATTATACAGATTGATGCTTTATTGATGATATGAAAGTGAAAGCTTTTGGGGTTATATAAGTAGGCGTAGAGAATATCTGAAGTTTGATCTTCATTTGTATAATATTTACTGAGTGACGGCTATATAGTAGTCTATACAAAACTTAAGTAAGATAATATTGTTATTAAAATGAAATATTTTTATAGTTATTAAACAAGTGGTATGGGTCTTTTCCATATATTTAATGAAACTCAAGAACTAAAGATGTATAGGTTCAATAAAAAATATTTAGCATAAAGAAAATCATTCAGAGGGATATGTTTCATTATTATGGAAGCAAATAACTTCCAAAATGTCTGTATTCTTCAATGGATATAATTTTGAAAAATTTTAATTTGAACTTCTAATGAACTTAGTTTGCAGCATTTGCTGCACAAACCAGTAGTTATATTTGTCCTCTTTGCTGTGGAGACCTTCCGTCTTTGGAGACTTGACGCTAAAGTTTTGGTATCTCAAATCGGCCAAATTTTGATCTCCATTACTGGTGATCGCCGTTGCACTACTTATTTGCGTCAACGCTTAAGTATTGCTATTCAACGCGGAAATGCAATGAGCGTTTTAGTTACTCTTCCCGAGTCCAGTCCTTTGGACGAACTCTTTCTTCTGTAAAATGTATTAAGTATTCCTTATGCAAATATTTGTTTTTAGTTTTATGTCCCGTATGTGTAATACAATTTATATTTGTTATTTTTTAGGGTTAATATTTAATATAGATTCTTAGAAATTTATATATATTTACTACCATTTTTCGTATTAATATATAAAAGGATATTAAATACATTTGTTTTGTTGGTAACATTCAAAATGTCATTTCCTTAAAGTTTGTTGATAATGGCGATTGTTGGTTTTGAGTTGTAGGCAATTGTTTATCATAAATTTGTTTGTTCGTCGCATTTTGTGATTATATCCACAAAAACGTCCAAAATCAAGTTCTGTGTTTTGTTACACAAAACTCCTGCAGAGACATTAAGATTGTTGGAAGAAGCATAATGGCGAAGGAGCAATGAAAAAATACTCAAGTGTATGCCTGGCATAAACGCTTTTCTGGTGGCCGCGATAGCATCAAAGATGACGTTCGCAGCGGCCGACCAAAACTAAACAAATGAAGCAATCGCTCAGCGTGTGCGTAATGTTGTGAACGACCGACGTTAAGAGATAAGCAGAGGTCGGAATATCATTTTCGATAAGTGTATTCACAATGTTCTTCACAAGCATCTCAACATGCATTAATGTGTTTTAAAATTAGTTCCGAAAATGTTGTCGGCAGAATTAAAAAACAAGAATGACTCTTGCTGGGGACATGATCAGTATGGCTGATGAAGATGGTGATTTCTTAAACAAAATTATTGCTGGTGATGAAATTTGGTGCTAAATTAACCCAGTTCCTAATTGACTGTCATCTGATTGGAAATCGTAAACATCTCTCGATGCAAAAATTTCCTAGGGACACTTCCAAAGGCAAAGATATGTTGAAAGTTTTCTTCGACTCTCAAGTCTAATCCACCATGAGTTCATTCCAGAAGGTCGTACTGTAACGAAAGAATTGTACGTATAAATATAATCCGTCGCCTCCGGGACGCAGTGAGAAGGAAACGTCCAAAAAAGGGTTAAAACAACTGGTTCCTTATGCATGACAATGCACCTGCTCATCACGCAATTATTGTAAAAATTTTCTTGCCAGGCACAACATAACTGCTTGGATCATCCACCATCTTCCCTGATCTAACCACCTGATTACTTTCATGTTTCCCCGTCTGAAAAAACATCTGAGAGGACGGAGATTCAATGCTGAAGAGGTTATCGCAAACGCGACGATCGCACTAAGACGGGTTTCACAAAATGGCTTCCAGGAACTCTACACGCGTTGGCAAAACGTGTTATGTTGAGGAAGGCAACTATTTTGAATGGAATGCTGTAGAATAGTGTTTAAGGTACGTTGTTTTATGATACTAACAAATTCCGGGAACTTTTTGAACCTAGTATGTATAAAAAAAATAAATAAATTTAATGCTTTGTACTTCAGTTTTAATAATGAATAATACCAAAATAGTTGTATTTAACTTATGCATTAACATTACCCTGCCTAGAAAATCTAACTTGTAATCATAAGAAGAAATCCAAGCATATGAGAGAGAGAATTTTACTTACAAAGAAAGAGTTCCACTTAAGACTGGTCTTCGAAATACAAACATTTAAAAGGCAAATATTTTCATAACCTTTACCAAAGCAAAGTACCTAACAGAATTGTAATAAATCAGAAATATTATTTTTTTATTTCAGTAGGTTATTTTACGAAGCTTTTTCAACATCTTAGGTTATTTAGCGTCTGAATGAGATGAAGGTGATAATGTCGGTGAAATGAGTCCAGGGTCCAGCACCGAAAGTTACCCAGCATTTTCTCGTATTGGATTGAGGGAAAATCCCAGAAAAAACCTCAACCATGTAAATTTCCCCGAACGGGAATCGAACCCGGACTACCTGGTTTCGCGGCCAGACGCGCTTATTGTTACTCCACAGGTGTGGACTTAGAAACATTATAAAATGTTAATATGTAACTATGCTACAAAAACTTCTTGCAAAAAAAATATATGTACAGTGTAGGCTATAACAAAATGAGAAGTAGTTTCCAGAAGAATTAAAGTTAAATTATTTTGAAACTACGTCGCTCACACACTCGTAGTTAACCATCATTGTTCTTTAATAAATATCAAATAATTGTCGATATTTTTTGATAACTAAAAAATGTAATTGTGAGCTCAAAAACGTCCCAACTCCAGGAGAGAACATTTCAAGAGAGGAAAAATGTAAATGCTCGACATCCGTTTATAGCATAAATAATATAAATGTATTTATACGTTGAATCAGTAGGCTCTGAACACATCTATAATAGTATACTGTACTGTTGACCTACCAATCTGCTAAAAAAAAATTACAAATTTGGAGTGGAGTTGAGACATTCTTGAAATATCTGAAACATAAAAAAGGAAATTCACAAAGAAACTTGTTTGTTAATTATGGTTATTACTTGTTAATGTTAATTTCAAACCACTTTTTTTTTACACTTTCATCCCAAATCACCATTAGTTGTCATATCTGTTTTACCTTTCAAGTTACTGATAAAAGAAACTATGTGAGGTGGTAAGAAAAAAACAGTTTCTTTAGATCTCTTATTTTATCTGACTTCGCAAGTATTTGTCCAGAATAACACTGAACTTAAATGAATTCTTATACACCATCTACCAAAAATCAGGCATGCTCTCCACTAGTTTGTGGAATGCATCGCCATTTCTCTTGCAACGTGGCACTAAGTTGACCAATGGAAGTTGGCTGCATCTCCCGAAACCTCAATCGCCGGTGCAATTCGTCCCAAAGGTGTTCAGTGGGATTGAGATCAGGACTCCGTGCAGGCCAGTCCAACTGGTGAACATTATTGTCTGCATACCACTGCATATTAGCCGCCGAAACATGGGGCCAACTTCCATTGTCCAACTGAGTGCCATGTTGCAAGAGGAATGGCGACGCATTCCAGTGGATATCCTACACAAACTAGTGGAGAGCATGCCTAACAGGGTGGCTGCTGTTATAGCAACAAGAGGTGGTACCACGGGGTTCTAAAGGGGCAAAAACCAGTGCCCAATAACTTTTTGGTAGATAGTGTATAACACTATTCTTGAGCAAAGAAAACATGTAGGTTGGAGCAGTGAAAGAAATAACTATAGTAACCGATACTTCAGGTGTTGAAACTGGAATGTTTTCTATTCAATCACCTTGTAATTCAGATTATTCTTTTTTTGCAGAGTTTTAAAGAAATCTCTGTAATTGATCTTTAAAAATTTATTGTCATGTCTCCAAACAATATCAATTTTTTTTCAACAAATTGCATTCAACCCTCACACATGTCCATTCTCACTACCTTTAGTTTCGCCTTTTCTATGATGGAAATTTTCCAGCCACATGGAAGGAAGCTGTAATCTTTTCTTGGTGTTTTGCAACACATATTAATGAATCCATGTGTTATACTAGGGTGAATTGAGACGTTCTTGAAATATACATAAATTTACGAACGATTTTAAGGCATTTTTCGCTCGGAGTTGTGATTTTATAGCGTAAAAACATGCGTCCCAAGAGTAGCTACTCATATATTCCATCAAGTAAATATTACGAAAAAGTGGAGTTACAACGTTTTTGAACTCATAAGTTCAATTGTAAAGAAATTAACTACGATGCAAATGTACAGTATTTTACTGTATTTATAATCCTATTAATGATCAAAACAAAGTATGTACCCTTCATCAATATCCATATTCTTCATTATCAGGACTTTCTATATACAATATAAAATTATAAAAAATAATTAACTACCATACAAATTTATTTTACAGTATTCATGATGCTATTAATAGTCACAAATACATGTCCTTGCCACAGGTCAAAAAATTCCCTTCTGAAAGACTAATTAGAATATCGTTTAAGTGAAAAAAATATTATACAGTGTGTTTCATAATTCCTATTAAAATTTCTAGGGGTTGTAGAGGGGACTAAGTATATTAAGTTTTGATTAGGAACCCATCCGTAAATATATCGTTTCAATGAAAAATAAGTTTTAAGATCGAATGTGCCAATGTGCACTACAAGAGCGGTTTCACGTACCGCCTAACGGGTTCAAGGTACTTACCTTCCTGCAGGAAGTACTTGTAGAGTTATATGAAGGTTTGCCACTGTAATTACGTCAGCAAATGTGGATCCAACATAATGGCGCACCCATCCGCCAAACATTCGAGGAAAGGTGGATAGGCCGTGGTGATCCAACTCCTTGGCCACCACGGTCGCCAGATTTAACTCTCGACTTTTTCTTTGGGGTCACATGAAGAATCTTGTTTATGAGAATCCTGTAGAGTCGGAGGAAGATCTTCATTGTCTCTAGTGAAGTGGGAGATGTGAAATGGATTTGATCTTCAAACTTATTTTGCATTGAAACGATACATTTCCGGACACGGGTTCCTTATCAAAACTTTATCTACTTAGTCTCCTCTACAACCCCTAGATATTTGTAATAGGAATTATGAAACACCCTGTATACACTTCTGAAACTGATAACTCTCCACATGACAGACCAAATCGGCTCAGCGAGTAGCGAAAGGTCAAGAATCCAACCTTTACAGACAATCAGCATTTAATGGCAGTAGGGATGTCAGTCCTATGTATCCGCTGTCTTTATCCACAAAAAATGTCCCTGGTACTCATTTCTGTTAGAGCCTGAATAGATCCCAGGGACATAGTGTGGCCGGAAGGATTGGATTAATGGAAAAATCCATGACTCCATCGGGAATTGAAACCGCGACCTTCCGGCTTGCAGAGTTACACCTTAATCGCGACGCTACCGTGCAACCCTATGTAAAGGTGGTATAAATTATAATATAATAAAATTACTTTAAATTGTTTCACACGTAGGAAAACTGACAATAATTTTTAAGGTACAGTAGGCCTATATGCTTCTTCTCCTTTTTTTGGCACTATGTCCTTTGAGTATATCAGCTGTGGCGAAAATGCTATCGTGCGCCGAGCCACTGTGTAAGCTGCAAAGTGCATACCACCTATGGAGGGAGGCGGACACCCGAAGGGGAAGTGAAGCAACTGTCTGACAACGGTTTTTCATTTTCCTTACGTCAAGCACTTAAATAAAATTATATACAGTACAAGGTTACAAACTAATTTTTAGTATGTGTAACGAAGAAAGAAATGAACAAAAAATATAGAACACATTATCACAACCTAAAATTAACTGTCTTCAGAATGTCTCTGCGACAGAGTTTCAAAATCAGGAATTATGTCACTTACTGCCAGTCGTAGTTGATCACGAAGGTATTTGTCTTTCAGTCGTGATCTAAATTTGATTTTTACTATTTTCGTTGTTGAAAATAATTTTTCACAAACGTAAGTTGTAGCGAACATGGCTTCAACAGAGCAAGCGAAAGAACGAAGCTTCAAATATTTATTTTTTGCCAATGATTTGAAAAGTTCAACATTTGTCAAGTCCTTACATCCAGCTTTCATTTAACATCACATAGTAAATCAGCGAGTTCAAATTGAAGAGCTAACCGCATTTTCGTACATCTGCTGAAAAACGATCGACGCACAGCGATGATGCTGCTGCTGCTGCTGCTGATGATGATGATGATGATGATGATGATAATAATAATAATAATAATAACACTTAACCTTTTAATGTTTCATCAGTAACATGTAGTAACTTATAATGCCGTTTTATGTTATACATCCGTTTTCCTAGTAATACTTGTGAATAAATCATACATTTAATATTATCTTCATATTGTCAGCAAAAAATGCGTCCTCCCATCCTACTTGAAACTTTCGTTTTTTATAGAGGTACATGGTTTCGAAAGAGACATTGCGACGATACGCCACTCACAGGTCCGAGACAAATACAAATAGAACGAAGTTTGACTCCAGTGAGTGAGAGGGTGGGGGTTGGGGGAGGTAGGAAGCAAGGGAAATGCACTGCGAGCCACAATGTGCTCGTGAGTCGCATTTTCGCCGCGGCTGGAGTATATCCTTGGCCTCCCTTATGACCGCCTTCCATTCTGTCCGAACACATGCTTTGAGAGTATTCCGAATCTCACCGGTGAGCAATCCGATGGCATCACGGTGTTCCGAATTCCACCGATGACGTCATTGATGCTCCACCGGTGTCGCACCTGTGCCATCAACTTGCAGAGGTGGTGGCAGTCTCCATCAGCCGCCATCAGTGAATCTGATTGGTTCTTGTATAGGGCGAGAATTAGCAGACGAATGATATCGTGCACTGTTGTGTCTGCTGTATTGTTTGTAATGAGCACAACGTAAAAACAATATGTTAATGGCTTATGAGCGATCGTGTCAACGGACCAGTTATTACTACCGGTTCAAGAAATAAGTTGTTTATGCTATCTTTTCTTTGAACGAGATGGGAGTACGAAAATTTCGCAAAATTTTGCTAGCGTAGCACAGACAACAACTTGTACAGTCGCCATGACAGCCATCGATCCTTCCAGCAGTTTTGTTCCTTATTTCGCTGTAACGTGACGTCATTGATGCCACCGGACCGGTGAGATTCGAAATACGCTGTTTGATTCTCCTCTCTTAATGTTGAGTTCCATTATATCATTCTGGACATCTTCAAGCCAACGTAGGTTAGTCCTTCCAACTTTATTTCTTGGACATATTATTTTGAAATCTACAGATAATTTACATGTTCTATCTCCGTTCATCCTAGTAACATGCCCAGCCATTCTAATCTTCTAAGTTTAATATCAGAGATGATATCTAAATCTTTGTACATAGATTGAATTTCTAAGTTGTTTCGTACACGCCAAGTACCATTTTCAAAGATCGGTCCATATATTCTCCTGAGAATCTTCCTTTCCCATCCATACATTCAATACAGATTTAGCCTTCCCAGGAAGGGTCCATGTTTCACTTCCATATATCACAATTGGCTTGATGATGATTTTATAGAGATTTGGCTTAATAGGCTCATATTAATGAAATAAAATAATTAAAAACGTTAAACATAGCTATTTATTTAGAATACGAGACAGAGTCGGCCTGGGTAATGTGGTCGATATAGTGCTTGCCTTCTGTGCTCGAGATCGTGGGTTCGATCCGACCTAGGTAGATGGAATTTAAGTGTGCTTAAATGGGACAGACTCATATCAACAGATTTAGTGACATGTACAAGAATTCCTGCGCAACAAAATTCCGGCACACCGGTTACGCTGATATAACCCTAGATCATATATACTCAAATTGCTCTGCGTTATAGGCTTTGACGGTAAGAACTTTTGTCAGGTTTACTATGCTGGCATCTAGTTGTTACATAACAAGTCACGTCATAACTCCCATTTGAATTGCATTAGCGACTGTACTGCCATCTCGTGTTCGTTTACGGCGGACGGGTGGCGATCCTGGCGGTTCTTTTCTTCAAAGTGCAATCGATTTTAACATAGGAATGAGCAAACTAAGCTTATATGTGATTTGGGATATAACCTCTGTTGTTGTCAGCGTCCTTAAATGAAACACAATTGATTTTTTAATACGAGACAGAAAATTTATGTGCACGTTTTCGTCTGTTCTGTGTCTTTTTGGAGTTAACTCAAGGTTGGACCTACAACCTCATAATTGTATACTAAACAAAGTTTAAAATAAATGTGATTCTTATGATACACCTGTCAACACATACGAATAGATGTTACAAAACTTGTGCTTCAAACTCACAGAGTAGACATAAGGTCGAAAGGCAAACAATTTCTATTGTCCATTTTGCGTCCTCTTATATGAGTCATTAGGGCGCTACAGGTCGTAAAATATGTCTAAGAGCGTCTGCAGCATTCATGCAAGAGTCGTTGTCACTCGACAGTTTGGAGTGTTATTAATTACAGAAGATGTTCAAATTGGCCACACCTTTCTCTCTTCATCATGAATGGTTGCCTTGGATTCTCTTTTGCGAGCGTCTTCCACCCTGACAGAGATCTTCTGTCAGGTTGCTTTCTTATTCCACACAGCTACCAGTTTATAATTTATTTCGGTATAAATTGTATTGTATTGTATTTATTAATATTCCATGGTATTCCTACATTGCTTCACAGCTAGAATATGGAACAAGTCAAAAGACTTAATACTGCTATAAACTCTTAATTTATAGTTATAGTCTAGTTAGATATATAGGCTATAGAAGAGGTTTACAGTACAACACAAAGTTTTAGCATCAATTTCATGAAGCGTTGTTGAATGTCATGAATTCACCTACAGAATAGAAGGCGTGAGAAATTAGGTACTTCTTTAATTTGGCCCTAAATAATCTTATGTTTTGAGTTTCATTTTTCATATCGATAGGGAGGCTATTAAAAATTTTTACTACCATATAACGTACTCCTTTTTGATAGCAGGATAGACTTGCCGATGGAGTATGAAAGTAATTTTTTGACGTGTATTTATGCTTTGAACTGTTGAATTATTTACAAAGTTTTCACGATTACATACGAGGAAGATTGTTAATAAAAAGATATACTGACATGTCATGGGCATTATTTGTAGTTTTTTGAAAATAGTCCTACACGATTTCCTAGATTTGTGACCTACTATTGTTCTAATTACTCTTTTTGTAATAGAAATATATTGTTACTATCTGTGGAATTTCCCCAGTATATTATTTCAAAACTCATTACTGAGTGGAAGTATGCAAAGTATATTGTTCTTAAGGTATTGATATTTACTATCTTTTGCATAGCTCTAATAGCAAAACAAGCTGAATTTAGTTTGGGTGGGTAATTTCTTTAATATGCTTTTTTCTAATTTAAGACATTATCGATTTTTAAGCCAAGAAATTTGGCTGTTGGTGTTTCTAATAGGGATCTATTGTTAATTATTGCGCTAGAAATTTGCGAGGTTGAATTTGGACAGGACTATTTTCAAAATAACTACAAATAATGCCCATGACATGTCAGTATATCTTTTCATTACATTACAATTACGAGGAAGATTAAGATTAAGATTAATATTGTGTGCAACTTGAAAATGGGTCACAGTCCTGCCATCCATCCGCAGTATGAGGAAACCGAATCAAGCAAAGTGAAGTGGTAGGCATTAGACACACACATACACATACACATACGCTGATTTTACGGTCCAATTACACCCAATAAAGATCTTAAAAAAACGCATCTGAGCTGCTTCAAGTTTCTGTGAATATCGTTTATTTAATATACAAATTTCATTTCCATATCTCAGTGCTGCTTTTGACGTTATATTGTGTAATCTTAACTTTGTATCCACTGTCATTTGTTTGTCTAATTGTCTTCTAATAACTCCATTCATTTTATTATATTTTTGTAATTTGACATGTAGATCAGTTTTATATTCTGAAAATAAAATTTCCTATGTATTGTATGTAAATTCAAAAATTTGTAGAATTATTTCCCCTAAATCTTACTCCTGTGTACTCGTTCTTTTCAGATAAATGTCCCTTTTAGTGAGAAAACGTACTTTAAATTGTAGCATTCAACTTGTGTTACAAATAGGCCACTATGAACGAGACAAAATATACGCAGGATCCTGCTTCATGTGGGGAAACAGCTGACACCGTCCTGGGGGATTACCAGATGGAAGCACATACCTCTGGGCAGTGTGTTAAGCAAATATAATCTTTTAACCCGGCATAAAATACACACGATCGAAGCGATAGACGTGTCGAAATTGTAATGCAGAGCAAAGTAAAAGTGAGAGTAAGTGGAACAAATTTTTTTATGCCTATCGCATTACACCAAATTAATATTGGGTGTTTTTTTTATTAAAAACGCAAATTTGCAATTCCAGTTTTCAATAATTAATTCAGGACGATTCAGTGAGATTTATAGGCGATTACTGAGTCTATTACTATTACTGGTATTGTTTCGAGTAAAAAACTTTTGTGGGTGTCGGTCCAATTTAAATAATTAAAGCCTTACAACAATTTTAATAATATTAAGAAAATAAGCGGTAATTTTGTCAACTATTCAACGAAAAGATACAAAATTTCTAACAGAAATTCTTCCGAAAATACTATTTATCTATCTATCTATATCTATATCTATATTTATGTATGTATATCTATATCTATATTTATGTATGTATATCTATATCTATATTTATATATGTATATCTATATCTATATTTATGTATGTATATCTATATCTATATTTATGAATGTATATCTATATCTATATCCATATCTATATCTATATTTATGAATGTATATCTATATCTATATCCATATCTATATCTATATTTATGAATGTATATCTATATCTATATCTATATCTATATTTATGAATGTATATCTATATCTATATCTATATCTGTATCTATATCTATATCTGTATCTATATCTATATCTGTATCATATCTATATCTTATCTAATCTATATCTATATCTTATCTGAATCTATATCTATATCTGTATGATATCTATATCTGTATCTATATCTATATCTATATCTATATCTATATCTGTATCTATATCTGTATCTATATCTGTATCTATATCTGTATCTATATCTGTATCTATATCTGTATCTATATCTGTATCTATATCTGTATCTATCTATCTATCTATCTATCTATCTATTTATTTATTTATTTATTTATTTATTTATTTATTTTTTTTCTTTTATTTATTTCTTTCTTTCTCTCTCCCTTTGTTTGTTTGTTTGTTTATTTATTTATCCCATCAATCTTAGTTCACATCATGGCGGATTAGATGTATTCCAGTTCGTTGCTTTTGTCTTTCGAGTCTCATCTAGTCATTCTCGTGCGCTTCGAGTCTCGCTCATCATTCTCGAAATAGCATTTGCCGGTGCGGAAAGATTTCGTAACTTTCAATAACATACATAATTGAAATAACTAACATTATAAATGTTTAAATGAAACAAAAGGACAAAACAGAACAGTATCTTAGTCCTCAAAATTTTCTGGTTCTATTATATGATATTACGTATGGTTATATAAATAAAAAAAAAAACAATTCTAAAATTTTTTTTCTAAGAAGAATAAAACATAAGGTTATCTTAAACATATGAAAAGAAAATTCCTAGCAATTTAATAAGGACCTAGTAATTAAATAAAGACTGGAGAACGGATTATTATACAGTCAAAGATAGAGATGATGTTTCAAATAGCTACTTGACTGTTTATACATATATAACAGTTGCCAAAGTAGATAAAAGTTCAATCAGGTATAAACAACTGTGGCGATTGAAGGTTGCTTGACTTTCGGGACTTCGGGAGTGATCAATCTCGGAAACACTCACAACCAGTCTTTACGTCAAGAACGCGACGTAATACAACATTGTCGTGAGGGTTTTCGGCTTTGCGGGTGCTGTTAATCTTGTTTTCTCGATCGTCGTTCATCTCTAGTAGACTCGTTACATGTCAGTTACGAGTTGTGTCTAAAAATTGTCCACACATATCGTCCATAGATTTTCAGTTTGACAATGTTCCCTATCATTGTGATGTCCTTCAGTTAAGCCGACGAAAAGTTCTGTCCATATCATCAGCAAAGAAGCAGTGAAATGTCACGTCATCATTGTCAGTGGGGTAATATCCTGTTTCAAATTAACCGACATGAATCTACGAAATATTTCGCAATGGATGAAGATGTAGACAGAAATTGGCTGACGACACCGGAGCCTGAAGGCATAAGAGTTTAGTAAAAGAAGTACAGGTTCTACCAAAAGTTTAAGGACACCCCTCCATAAGTGATGTTTCACTGGTGTCGTTATACTTATGTGAAACTCCTGATGTTTATACAGGGACCAAATACCTGTGAAAAGTGAAGTTTTTACTCCAAACCCAATCTGTCTATCTTCCAAACTGTGGATTAGGGGATACTGTTGTACCTTTAGCATAGTGTACCTTCGAATATTTTTTTTTTTTTTTTTTTTAATTTTTGCTGCTACCTAGAGGACTGAAATAGATTGTAGAGAAAGCAGCTAAGTAGCTCTGGTCATAGTTTCAGTTTGATTTACTGCAAAGTGTGAGTTCTGTAGACAAAACAAGTTTTTTAGTACCAAAAGTAAACATTTAGTTCATCGATATATATTTTCTAACACAAAACCAGGTTGTATTTGTTACTATCAATCAAGTAGGCTACAGTGTGTTCCCTATCATCTGGTGAATAATAACATATTTTAAAATCCATAATTTATTCGAATGTCTAATTTTTAAGCCATATTTGTTTAAACGTGCACCCTCTTGTACCTTTGAACACAAAACATCTTGTACTACGGAACATGTTCCAAGGTATACAATACTATTAGTTTTTGTTTTTATTTTATTTTAAGATCATGTCACGAAGTAATTCTGGAGTTAAGAGGCCCCCAATTGATCCGGATGCCTTGAAGAAAGCTGTTGAAGCAGTTATTGCTCCTCCAGGAAATAAAATCTCAATCAGAGAAGCCTGCTCTGGTTTATGATTGCAAATACATTTTAAATATGACTGTCAGTTCTTACAGCTATATTCCTACCTGTATTTCATGTGTTCCAACTTACAAGAGGGTATGTTCCAAGGTATATGAACCTGTTGTACCTTTGAACGCATTACATAGCCCTTTATTTTATTTTTTTCATCCTTAATAGATCTGTAAAACAGGAAAATACATACAGCAAGTTGTAAAGGAATCTTCAATAATTATTTCAAGCTTCTTTTTTCATTTAAAAATTTTAATTTGCCAAAATTAAAAACAACAAAATGTGAAAAGTGTTTAAAGTTACAACAGTCTCCCCTATATAACAACTTTTCTGAAACATAATGAAAAATTGCATAATGTGTAAAAAAATTAATTATTCCAGGATGGATTGACTTAGATCAGTGAATTTTTTAGTGGACTTAGATATTTCTGAAAGACTTCTTGTGGAATTATTGCTTTCTGTTTAAAGAAATGTGTACCAGTCCGTGCCGGCATTGTAATCCAGATTGTTTTCTTTTTCGTTCAGGAAAAAGCGTAATTTCATAACATTTTCTTCAGCTTGAAATTAGCGGCAAACAGTCGCAGGTCAGCCACTGTCATTTATAGCATTACATTGACAGTTGACAACATTGGTGAATCAGCTTATTCCCTCCATTTTTAGTAATCAGCTGTGGAGTTTGCTACAAGTGTGGAAACATTGGATTTCTTCCTTGAAAAAAATTAAAATAGATCGAATGTCAGTGAGTGCGAACGTGAAGTCGCAGATTATTGGGATGTGGAAAGTATGGCTGGAGATAATACATAACTCCATTCCAAAATTCGTTTACCCAAGTCAACCCATTCTGGAGTAATTAATTTTCTTCATACACAATAGAGTAGAACCTCTATTATCCGTGGTAATGAAGGGGATGAACTGAACGGTTAATCGAAAAAATCGGATAATGCGTAATGGAAGATTTTGTAATTTCTTCCGTGGTATTGTATTTAACTCGCTGGGTAGTGGATCAGAAGTTCACTAATTTGAGTCTGGTTGTCAACGACGGGGTTTTAAGGACCAAGGAAATCCCATGTAATGAATGTCTCAGGAAAATAGGAATAATAGAGGTCTTATGTTGTAGATTAGCCTTACTTACTTACTTACAAATGGCTCTTAAGGAACCCGAAGTTTGAGATGCCCGCCATTGGTCCCTATCCTGTGCAAGATTAATCCAGGCTCTATCATCATACCCCACCTCACTCAAATCCATTTTAATATTATCCTCCCATCTACTTCTCGGCCTCCCTAAAGGTCTTTTTCCTCCGGTCTCCCAACTAACACTCTATATGCATTTCTGGATTCGCCCATACGGCTAATGCCCTGCCCATCTCAAACGTCTGGATTTAATGTTCCTAATTATGTCAGGTGAAGAATACAGTACGTGAGTTCTGTGTTGTGTAACTTTCTCCATTCTCCTGTAACTTCATCCCGCTTAACCCCAAATATTTTCCTAAGCACCTTATTCTCAAACACCCTTAACCTATGTTCCTCTCTCAGAGTGAGAGTCCAAGTTTCACAGCCATACAGAAGAACCGGTAATATAACTGTTTTATAAATTCATTTCAGATTTTTTGACAGCAGACTGGATGATAAGAGCTTCTCAACCCAATAATAACACGCATTTCCCATATTTATTCTGCGTTTAATTTCCTCCCGAGTGTCATTTATATTTGTTACTGTTGTCAAGATATTTGAATTTTTCCACCTCTTCAAGGATAAATCTCCAATTTTTATATTTCCATTTCGTACAATATTCTGGTCACGAGACATAATCATATACTTTGTCTTTTCGGGATTTACTTCCAAACCGATCGCTTTACTTGTAGATTAGCCTACATACTTTTTTACGCTTTATCACTGTTTTTGACTAAATCACGCAGTTGTAATTCCAATCTCGTATTTCGATACGTGGCACAATACGCTTTCTCTTGACACTCGTGGAAGACATTTTATGTACAAGTTGTACAATACTGTGTAACGATAAATGCTTGTAATAAACTAATACCTCTTGTCTTGATTACACAACTTTTAACAATACATCATTTCGGAATATAAAGTAACGGACACAGAATCAGAAGGCGCGAAGACCACCCAGTTCTGATGATGGTCCCAGGCCGAAACTAGTCAACAACGTAACCTAGTTAATTAACGCGAGTATTGCCTACTAATATAATGTTCAAATCATTCTTCATATAAATTATTATATTATTTCTGAAGAAAAAAAAAAGAGCTAGAGAAAGACAGTCGGATAATCCGTCAATCGGTTAATAGAGTGACGGATAATCGGGGTTATGCTGTATGTAATTTTTCGATAAGTTTCATAACAGAAAAATCGTTATGTAATCCACAGTTTGAAAGTTAGACAGAATGGGTCTGCAATAAAAGCTTCACGTTTCACAGGCATTTGGCCCCTGTATAAATATCAGGGTGTTTCACATAAGTACAGGGACATCATTTTATTTTTACTTCAATTTTATTGTACCTGAGTTTTTTAATGTACTTCACTCCCATCCCTTCTACTAATGAAGTTCCAACTGTCCTCCACAGAGAACCAAGACCGCATATAGTAAACAGTGCTCAGTTAGTGAGTATAATACGTCCCAGAATTATGTTAGCGACGAAAGAGCTTTCAATACTGAATCACATTTTCGCACAGGTACTATCGTCCGTTTGCCTACGTCGCATCCCGACTTCCCCCACCCGCTTCTGCTCGTCCCTCTGTAAAGGCTAATGGCTGGGCTGTCTTAGTTATTTTCTGAAAACATTAATTTCTGTTAGGAATTGGACGTTTACGTAATATTACACAACTGTTTAATATAACTCAAATAAAAGGGCTCGTCAAGTAATTAACGTGATTTCCCCCCTTTCGACGACAAAACCACTTGGATGGACAGTAGATAGTATGTCTGAGTAATTTTATCTGTGCGGATCCGGCAGAAGTGAAGATTGAACTTATACAAATCAAGATTTCAGGTATAACTCCCTGTAAAGTTGATTTGAATAATTTCGAGGGAAAAATTGTTCGGAGCCGGGTATCGAACCCAGGACCTTTGGTTTAACGTACCAACGCTCTACCACTGAGCTACTCGTCTAACCGACACCGATCCAATTTTTCCCTCTATATCTCAAAGTGGGCTGACAACCGTCAAGCAACCACCTTCCACACTAACTCCGTGTGACTTAAATTGTGGTTTTCTGTTAACGAACAGTGACGTTTATTATGCAAATCAAGATTTCAGGTATAACTCCCTGTAAAGTTGATTTGAATAATTTCGAGGGAAAAATTGATCGCTGTCGGTTAGAGTTCCCGAGTAGCTCAGTGGTAGAGCGTTGGTACGTTAAACCAAAGGTCCCGGGTTCGATACCCGGCTCCGGAACAATTTTTCCTCGAAATTATTCAAATCAACTTTACAGGGAGTTATACCTGAAATCTTGATTTGCATAATAAACGTCACTGTTCGTTAACAGAAAACCACAATTTAAGTCACACGGAGTTAGTGTGCACTCGAAGTTGGTTGCTTGACGGTTGTCAGCCCACTTTGAGGTCTGTGGATATAGAGGGAAAAATTGGATCGGTGTCGGTTAGAGTTCCCGAGTAGCTCAGTGGTAGAGCGTTGGTACGTTAAACCAAAGGTCCCGGGTTCGATACCCGACTCCGGAACAATTTTTCCCTCGAAATTGTTCATTGAACTTATAGTACGTGAGGTACTCTTTTATAGAGTAGGTACAGAATTATTTCAACTTGAGTTACTAGTACGAAGGGCGAAACTGGTAATTTGAATTAGATGCAATAGTATATAGTGCGATAATATGTATAAAATAACTGAAGGCTGTATAGAAATGAAAGGCCATCATTTAAAAAAAATGTGTTTAAATATCCATATTATGAATATTTTTCAATTTAACTTCATTCTTTATATTGTACACTAATGTGCTGTAGACAGTATCATATACACTGCATAATGAATACGTCCAAATGGATAGCTCAGTTCGTGAGTGAAAACATTTATTCTTAATACAGTACTGTATTTTGTTTAAACAAAAACCTAATGAAAATTATGGAACTCAAAATCGCGATATTTTCTAGTTTATGTAAATAGATTAACTATTTTTCTTCCCTCCTATACCTAGTAAAGTGATTTGTTTGTATTTTACGCCAGTATCAAAGACCTCCAGTCGTGGAAGGGGGGTAGGAAACGGTGTTTGCGGTTCTCAACCGTTCATCCAAAGGTATAGCCAGGTTAATATTACAAAATGTTAGTAAAAGTAAAATGATATCCTTCAATGAGGACGGGAGTGAAATATAACCTATAGAGGAGTGTCCTTAAACTTTTGGAAAACCTGTATAATCTTAACTTACCCTAGTACAAACCCTAGTAATGCCGCACTTCGATTATTGTGACGTTTTGTTAAGTGATCTAAGTTCTGAACTGTCAGTCAAGTTACAGCGAGCTCAGAATATGTGCGTCAGATACGTGTGCAACAACCGACGATATGATCACATATCACCGTCCTTCGCAAGTCTCTCGTGGCTCCGACTTAAAGAACACAGAACTTTACACTCTTTGTCTTTATCTTTCGAATTCTGCACACCTCAACACCAAATTACCTTTCGTCTCGTTTCTCTTATCTGTACTCTAACCACGACGTAAATACCAGATCACTTATCTGTGGCACGCTAAATATACCTCTTCATAGAACATCTTGTTATTCCTCATCTTTTACAATATCCACCTCGCGTCAATGGAATTCCTTGTCACAAAGTATTAGGGGCTGCAAGACAACAAACACCTTTAAGAACAGCTTAAAAGATAACCTTATTAGCATTTCACTCCAATCATACTGATTTAAAATATTACTGACTACACTGTTGCTTTTTTTCTTTAGACATCATCCTGATTGTGCTGCATTCTCAAAATTGTCTCATAATAATCTCTTTCTATTATCTAATATCATTTGAAATATATTAACATTCTATGTATTTTAGTTTAATTCTGCTACACAGTTTTTTCAGTGTTTAATTAATAGTTCATAGTATTTTGTTGATTAATTCATAAATAACTCTTGTATACATGTAACTCTCACCTAAATCAAACTGTTGAATTCTTTGTAAGTTCATGCATATGTATATACACTTTTTGCTGGTTGAGTGGAAGAGAAGGCCTTACGGCCTTAACTCTGCCAGCTAAAATAAATCATTATTATTATTATTATTATTATTATTATTATCTAAGAAATTGGTATCAGAAAATGCATTGTGGGCTGACAAGGAGGAGACAGTAACGAAAGGAAGAAAATTGAAAGTAACGATAACACAAAGAGAGTTAGGCGGTAAGTCCGTCAATCTATTTCATTTTTAAACTTCAGACACAAAGAAAGAAATAATTCACTTCACAAATATAGATAACTCATGGACTACTAAACAAATACTGCAGTGACAATCTTGTTAATGGTGAGCACTTAAAAGATAGGTCGTATCGACTTTTCCGTCGGGGGAATAGCAGGAAACTTCAGGCCTACTGCAAGAAGCGGATTGATTTATTTGCCGACCGTACTCAATCAGAGTGGTGAAATCGATCGTGCTCGCCTGCGAAGTACGAAGGTTATATCACAGTCTACTATATACAGTCGCGAAGCTTGAGGTGATTTTTTGTAAATATCGTGATAAAGCGCTCCAAGCGGTTAGCAACTAGAAACAATAGACTGTCCACGGTCGACTTTGGACTGTGTCGTATTTCCATCGAGTGCTAGCTCGTTGCGCATTTCACATTGATGCCTGTGGAATGTTCGTTATTGGTTGTAATGAAAATGTTAATGGCTAAAATACAATAATTGGAATAATTATATTTTACTAGAGACGTAGAAAAATTAAGCTTGTTTTAATGAAATTTATTGATCACGTTTTATTTTCAATTCTGGTGGGATTATTATTGCTTAGGCCTACTTTTTTTTTCAAAGGAAATGTTTTTAATTATAGCTGTTAATTTTGTTGTTATTTTTATTTGTTACTTTACTAGAGACGTAGAAAAAGTCTGTTACAATAAAATTTATTGATCACGTTTTATTTCCAAGGTGTGATTATTATTACTTAACCTCATCCCACTTTGTTAACTACGTAAGCCTACACTACAAGTACCGGTACATGTAAGTTACTCCATTAATTCATATTTCCATTATTATTGTTCTAAAGGGAAATGCAAATTAATATTTATTGGTTTCATAGTTAATTATCGCTATAATCTTGAATGAGTGAAGCGATTATAGTAAATTTCAGTTCCTTTGCACAAACAAAAATAATATTAACCTATTTCTTGCAGGTACCTTCGAGTTTATGGTGGAATTGAATATTCTTCATTAAAATAATAAATTAACTTTATGCATTTAATATTTCAATAATGGAAGGAAGGTGTTAATTTTTCCAAAAGAACACGACAACGAAAGTGTAACATATTTTGTCGTCTGCTAGGAGAGAGATCTGCGATGATGAGGCGATAGTAGCGATCCTAGTGGTGGGCAACTACCCATGTTTGCATTTTTACTACATATTGAGCTTCGCGACTGTATATAGTAGACCGTGGTTATAATATTCTTGTATAATTTATTGGCTCGAATGCAATCTCCAGTTACACGGAACAAAATATATTAACTATTATTAACATTGTTTTATGACGGAATGAAATCGTCCGTCACTGTCAAAGACGTGCAATTTATAAATCGGAATTGCTGTGAGGTTTAATGAATCCACTTTAAGAAATATCATGACATCCCATTCGCCCTTAATGAAGAGAGCGAATTCCGAGTCTTTTCATTTTATATCCCACAATAAATCTTCCGTTCTTCTTTCGCCGGCTGGCGAGCGATCGAGAGAGATTCTCGCAAACGCAAAGAAAAGAACTTGGATTCGCATTAGGCGTCGTAATTTTTGTGTGGATGAGATTTCTCTTTTTTAGTTATTTTTCTGGCAAAGGGTTAGGATAGTAGGAGTGAGGTTCAAGTAGTTACGAGCAAAAGTTAATGGTGGTTATTTATCATTCCGTATATTAAAGGCTCTGTATGGTTATTGCTCCCTCCCTAATTCATTCAAGGGGATGGAGGGTTATAATGCGTTGTAAAGAGATAAGCGCCCCCAAAATTAGGCTGACTAGCAGGCACAAGCCTTTTAATCTTTTAAAATAAACTAGAGCAAGATGACTTTTAAAATGCTCCATAAACTACCCTTGCACCCTAGGTTATTGACTATATATAGAGTAAGTACTCTGCGATGAAAGGGTGGTGGGGCTATAGGGGGTGGTAGTATAGGAGGAATGGGGGTTGGATAATGGGATATATACACCACGTCTTGGCAAACCTTAGCTTACCTAATTAGTTTTCCAAAGTCTGCACTTAGATATACACCTTCCATATTAGCGTCATCGGAGGGTTGAAAAAGGACGGAGAAGGGAGGAGGGCTTCTGAGTTGAAGGGAGCGGGGATGCAAGAGGGTAGGTATCCAAGTTGCCCCAAGTTCTGGATGAGATCTCACGACTTCAACATATACACACAGGGGATGGCAGAACAGAAGGGGGTAGAGCTCTGCGATTAAAAGGCTCTTTTGGAGCGTCATTCGCCCTAGATCTTGGATGTCTTGAGGAGGGCGATGTCTAATTGGGGGAGGAACTGGAGTGCTGCACGTTCGCCTTCAGCCCTCATACGCCAGCCCGCCCGCCTTCTTCAGCAGTGGCGCCAGATGGTTCAAATCACGCCCCAAGCTCCCTCCTTCCTAAACTCCCGAAAACTTGATGACAGACGCGATCAGTTTCAAAAAGCCACCCCCTCCGCTCCTCTTTATACTCTGACGTATTCCTCGAGGAAAATTGTCACTAAAGAGGTGCTTTCATGGCCGTCACTTTCAATTCACTCTTCCACTTAGATTGTGTATGAATCGGGCCCTCGTCTAGGATGTCACCTCGCACAACAGGTTTCAAAAGGTAATTCAATGATATTACGCACGTCAAGAGATTGCAACATTAAGGAACTCTTCATTATTTCTATTTCGTTATGGTATAACTAGTTCGATTAATTAAAATGTGTCTCAGTGAAACATACAGCAGAGTCCGTACAGGTCAGTTTCTGATTCTTTTCCAATTCACTGCGGGCTAAAGCAGGGAGATGCACTATCACCTTTACTTTTTAACTTCGCTCTTGAATATGCCATTAGGAAAGTTCAGGATAACAGGCAGGGTTTGGAATTGAACGGGTTACATCAGCTTCTTGTCTATGCGGATGACGTGAATATGTTAGGAGAAAATACACAAACGATTAGGGAAAACACGGAAATTTTACTTGAAGCAAGTAAAGCGATCGGTTTGGAAGTAAATCCCGAAAAGACAAAGTATATGATTATGTCTCGTGACCAGAATATTGCACGAAATGGAAATATAAACATTAGAGATTTATCCTTCGAAGAGGTGGAAAAATTCAAATATCTTGGAGCAACAGTAATAAATATAAATGAGACTCGGGAGGAAATTAAACGCAGAATAAATAAGGGAAATGCGTGTTATTATTCGGTTGAGAAGCTCTTATCATCCAGTCTGCTGTCCAAAAATCTGAAAGTTAGAATTTATAAAACAGTTATAATACCGGTTGTTCTGTATGGTTGTGAAACTGGGACCCTCACTCTGAGAGAGGAACATAGGTTAAGGGTGTTTGAGAATAAGGTGCTTAGGAAAATATTTGGGGCTAAGCGGGATGAAGTTACAGGAGAATGGAGAAAGTTACACAACACAGAACTGCACGCATTGTATTCTTCACCTGACATAATTAGGAACTTAAAATCCAGACGTTTGAGATGGGCAGGGCATGTAGCACGTATGGGCGAATCAGAAATGCATGTAGAGTGTTAGTTTGGAGACCGGAGGAAAAAGACCTTTAGGGAGGCCGAGACGTAGATAGGAGGATAATATTGAAATGGATTTGAGGGAGGTGGGGTATGATGATAGAGACTGGATTAATCTTGCACAGGATAGGGACCGATGGCGGGCCTATGTGAGGGCGGCAATGAACCTTCTGGTTCCTTAAAAGCCATTTGTAAGTAAGTAAGTATGGTATCCTGGTAAAGTGTGAGCAATGATAGTCATTTAATCCCTTACCGCATGGGACAGTCTTGCACACACTGGTTTAGGGGAGAGTCGGGTAGTATCGGACATCGGGTAATATCGGACAGTGCGTTTCTTTCATCTACCACCATATGGTAGTACCTGAATGACATGGTTACGTTTCTCTATGCGACATCACAGGAACGTAACCATGTCAATCAGGTACTATTCATTCATTCATTCATTTTATTCCATAGATCTTACATGAGCAATGAAGCTTTAAGGTGTGGAACAAGTCAAAATTTTACAATATTACAATTACAATTTTTACAAAATTTTATAGTTTTACAATTTAGTAATTTTCTACAATTTTTACAATTTTGTGCAATTTTTACAATATTTTGGCGAGATGTAGTGAGATGAGGTGAGGTCCGAGGATTCGCCAAAATATTACCCGGCATTTGCGTTTTGGTTGGGGAAAACCTCGTAAAAACCAAACCAGGTAATAAAATCAAAGGGGGGTAATCAAATCAAAGGGGTTGATGCCAAGGACTCGCCATAGACCATCCGGCTTCAGTCCAACGGCTGTGGAAAACCTCGGAAGAAACCAAATACCAAAGGGGGATCCAACCCAAGCCCGAACGCAGCTCCGGATCAGCAGCCCAGCGAGTCTGCCGATGAGCTACATCGATGGCTCTACTAAAAGTATACAATACATAGCCAGTCAGATTATTAAATTTACAAGCGCAAACGATCATTCATCAGTTGAGCTATATGTATAATACAAAACAAGTAAGTTAATTAAATTTAAGGCTTAAACAATTCAACCAGTTGTGATATACAGAAATTGATAATACATATCATGCAAACTACTTCAAATTACAAACACAAACAATTTATCAATAGAGCTATACACATTAATATTCAATTTAAAGCATATACAATTCATCGGCTAAAACTATACAAATATATACAATACAACGTAAACAGAATAATTTAATTTACAAGCATACTTTCATTAAGGTATACAAGTTTGTGCAATTAATATCAAGTAGATTAATTCAATTTATAACCATAAACAATTCATCAGTTGAGCTATACAGACTACTATACAATTTACAGCATATACAATTCATCAATTGAGCTATACAGACTACAGAGTTGATTCCGAAATTTTCCTTCCCATTTTGTAGACTTAAGACTATCTACTTAGAAAGTAACAACTATTCACTCAGTTTCTTGCAAATATATATGGTTAAAAATGTGTGAAATGTGTCAATAAAATCATGATCTAAAATTGAAAAACTTCCAACAACGTGTGTTGAATTTGTGAATAAAATATTTCGTCTAGTGCCACCAAGTTGTCATTTTCCATTTCCGTTCACTCCTGGCAATGGCTTGTAATTCACTTTTGAGTTTGGGGTGCCTGGAAGGCGGAGTTACTCTGCCCCGATGAATCACTATAGGATGATTATGAAGTGTCAGTAGAGGCCTTAAACCTAAGCCTAAACTAATTTCCAGACCATAGACGAACACAGAAACATTCCCCTTTAAGGAAAAAATTCCTGTGTTCTAACCGGAAATCGAAGCCAGCACCTCATAATCTGTAGTCAGAAACTCTGACCACTGGGCCATAAGTCTGGTCTGTCAATAAAATATATAACTTAGCAATTACGCTTACTAAAAATCTTCACTTATTATTAAGGAGGAGCTAATTCCTTCGCTACGACATTTTCTTATTTATAGTTCAATATAGGTAGCCACTACTCTTTCTCTTTTTTTTTTCTATTGTTGGTATTTTCTTTGCTTCGAAGCTTTACGTAAGTGCTACATCGAATATCCTTTATAATTTAAGTGATGAAAAATTTTCAGATGAGGAAACAGAGGAATCAACTCGAACCTGATGTGAATATACTGGGTGTTCATTTCA
Source organism: Periplaneta americana (assembly GCA_025594305.2). Taxonomy (NCBI): domain Eukaryota; kingdom Metazoa; phylum Arthropoda; class Insecta; order Blattodea; family Blattidae; genus Periplaneta; species Periplaneta americana. The sequence goes on along the minus strand of JAJSOF020000039.1, from coordinate 18,488,843 downwards.
AAGTGTGTCATGACGTCACTGTTGTGAGTCAGCGATTTGAAGCGAGTTTCAGTTTTTATGTCAGAGAAGTTTCCTATTATTCGAAGCGTTCAATCTGGACTTGAGAACGTGTACGGTATAAGTTGAACGTCGTAGCAACAGATGGCGGTCTGTAAAGTCTGTGTGCTACCATAACCTCTTTCGAACTGTTTTTTTGTGCGGGCAAGTCGTACGCAGGGTATTTGTTATCATCGGTTGCGTAAGGCAACATTCCACAACACAATTCAAATGTCCATGTTGACTGTCGAAATTAATGTCAAAGCGAGTTTTTATGTCAGAGAAGTTTCCTATTATTCGAAGCGTTCAGTCTGGACTTGAGAACGTGTACGGTATAAGTTGAACGTCGTAGCAACAGATGGCGGTCTGTAAAGTCTGTGTGCTACCATAACCTCTTTCTAACTGTTTTTTGTGCGGGCAAGTCGTACGCAGGGTATTTGTTATCATCGGTTGCGTAAGGCAACATTCCACAACACAATTCAAATGTCCATGTTGACTGTCGAAATTAATGTCAAAGCGAGTTTTTATGTCAGAGAAGTTTCCTATTATTCGAAGCGTTCAATCTGGACTTGAGAACGTGTACGGTATAAGTTGAACGTCGTAGCAACAGATGGCGGTCTGTAAAGTCTGTGTGCTACCATAACCTCTTTCGAACTGTTTTTTGTGCGGGCAAGTCGTACGCAGGGTATTTGTTATCATCGGTTGCGTACGGCAACATTCCACAACACAATTCAAATGTCCATGTTGACTGTCGAAATTAATGTCAACAAATACGTAAGTAATCGTCTGAACTCTCTCCACATATTCCGACAGTAAGAAAAAAACTCACCTCAGTACGTGTTTCCAAACAGTTTATATTCCTGCCATTACCGTACGTATCGGTAAGTACTCTTCAGAGTGAACGCCGTACTTGCTAGACAACTTCTCTGGCACATAGGTAATACGCCTCTGTGGAAGTGTAGGAAGATTGAATTTTCTAGACTTATCGGCTAGCCACATGACGGCATACAGCGAGCCATGACACACTTTGAACTGAACACGCAGTACATATGAAACACAACGGGAATGAACACGACGTCATTCATTCAGTTTTGGGAATCAATCCAGACGCAGCCGTGTTCTGTAGAGTTGTAGGTCTAGGTTCAATAAACCTCAAGCTGTGTTGCCGAATTTAGTATTAAAAAAGCTGTAAAGGACTGCGGCATTTAAAGAGCTGTCAAAATTATTTTTGATAAAAAAATTTAATTTTCTGATTACAAATCTTGTAACTTTGTCCAAAAGTTGGCTCCCTGAAGTTACTAAATAAATATAGAGGAGGAGAATGTTAATAGGTGTGTTACACAAATATTCATTTTATTTTCAAATCCATTTTTCCGTAAGTTTATTTTTCTTGATTCAACACCAATTATATTTTATGCCAAATATTAATCAATCTGGATGAAATTTTTATTACAAGTATTTAAGAGATAGCTGCATGTTTTTATGCATTTATTTTGTAAGAAATGCTACTAATTTATTTTACTAATATTTTTTTTCTTTAATTATAGAAAAATAATATAAATGAGATATATCACAAAATGAATGCATGTAAATGTTTCTCTGCGTCTTGTGAATGTAACCCAAAAAAGGAAGCTTAAAAATTCAGATATTCTACTAACGACTTGGGTTTCAAAATATTTCTAAAAAAATTGGAAAAAAAAATGTAAAGTGAAAAACATTTTGGAGTTCAACATTTTGAATTTGTTAGTCATTTTCATAGTATGCTCTCAAAATTTCGTTGAAAAATGAATAGAAAAAAGTTCATTTTTAGTGGAATATCCATTAAATTCCGTTACTTTTCGTCAGCATCATCATCCTAACCATAATCATTCTTATATTAGACCAGATGGTCCGTTTTGGCTAACGGAAAAATTATGTTGACTCAAACATTTATATCGTCTTTCAATATTTTCTCATTGAACTCTTTCGCGATATTAAAAACACAATAATGGTATCACAATTTTGTTAGCATCGTCATACCGCCAATGCACTTACATTATAGTCTCCAATAATATTAAAAGATAATTCAAATTTTATTAATATTGCAACATTCATTCAAATGAATTGTTAATATAAATTTAGGGATTTTGTCTTACGGTGAATGTTGAGAAAATGAATCAGGATATTCCAATGGTTATTGAGACAATATCTCAAACATTTCGGACTAATCAAGCATAATAGACGTAACACAGTAAAACGACCTTCAGATGTTGGAAGATGTAAACCTGATTATGAAACACGCAGTACTTCTCAAACGCAGAAAAAATTGTCTGTCTACAAGCTTTCAGAAATGTTTGTCCAAATATTTTCGTCCAATACAACATTTCGTCCAAATTTCTATAACCAACACATTTAAGTCCAATGGAACAAGTCCATAGCATTTTCGTCCAAGAGTAAATTTCATCCAGAAATTTTTTAGTTCACAAAAATTTAGTCCAATATACATATTATCCAATCGTGATTGATTTTCAATATTCAGATACTAGAAGCACATTTTAAACAGATGCCAACAATATAATACCAAGTAATGGAGAAATAAAAAATGGACAGATGTTGCTAGGGAAATGGACACATTAGTTTTACTTAAAATTATCAGGTATGGATCCCAAAGTAATTAATTAAAAAAGAAACAAACCACTGCTCATAAAAGACGGCTACTGTTATCAACACCACTCTTATAATAAGGATCGAACCAAGATATATTGGCGATGTGAGACTCGGTCAACCTATAATGAAATTCCACAGCAACCCGCAGAACCCAGAAGATGGGAATTAAAGAAGGGAATTACACTTTCTAAAAATTAGCTGCAATGAATGCAGTATCTTTGTTGTTTGAAATAACCGAAAATAAATCTCATGTTTCATTTCAGTGATCCCATTTTTTTGTAATAAACACAGTTTGAAAATTTCAAGTAAATAAATTTGCACTAAATCAGGTAAAGATGAAATACAGTAGAGGAGAAGGTGGAAATATGGGCTACCATTTTATTTTCCTCGTAATAATGGAAAATGGTGTGGCATATTGCTTGGAAATCTTTATTGACATACAGAGTAATTATTCATATACAATTTTTCCAGTGTTAAAGGTCAATAGTTGCAATAGATATTTGCATATAATTACTTTTTTGAAAGTAAGACGAACTGGTCCTCTACAGGTAGTAGGGTCTAACTATGGGCTGCCACAAAAATTTGAAAATAAAATTGGAAAAAACAAAGAAACATACGTAGGAAACATGTGTCACATCAATGGCAATATTCTATAACAAATAACGATAGTGAAAATACGGGACGTGTCAATGTGTTGGTAATATGGGCTACCTATCCCATATTTGACACATAGCGGTAGCCCATATTAGCAGCATCGACTCATGAAGGTTTCTAAGATTATGTATGGCAATTGTTGTCCTAAATAAATATTACTCTTATGCCATGTGATAGAGCTATTCTTCGTCAGTGTAACACATCAAGCGTGATTTATAAACATGAAATATATTTCTTTCAATAAAGTTGAACCTATATACCTGCAAAAACTTTGAAATTGATGAAAAACATAAAGGACACACGACATCCACACCACAAAGGCAACTGGTTTGTCTCTCTGTGCACACAGACTGATGGACACGAGATGTACTTTTAGAGCTTTTTCGCTAGGTAACAGCACAATATATAGTGCCCATATTACCATCCTAGCCCATATTTCCACCTTCTCCTCTATATATAGGCCGAAATTTCACATAATACCACTTCCCTTCCCCCACTCTTTCTCTCCTACTATCACAAAGAACTTGCTAATTTCTTAGATAACAACCCTGTATTATGATAACAGGGGAAAATAAATATATTTTAAGTTCACAGGGTTAACGGCTTCGAAGCTGGGTACCTGGTTCTAATGAAGTGCACTGGTAGCAATCTAAAACATGGGGGCATGAGATAATTACTCTGCCTGCCATTAAAATTCACTTCACTAAATCCCCAAGGTAAAAAAAATATATACTAAAATGACATGGACGAAAGATCTGTGGTCAAAATTTGGTGCAGGACAAACATATAACTGGACAAACGTAAAATTAGGACCAACTTACGAATGGACCAAAACGTTATGGATCAACATTCCGCTAACCGTCTACAGAATAGCAAACTCTGCTCTTCTTCGCTGTACAAGCGATATGTAAAATCATAGAGTGTAGCATTCTTTTCAGATAATGTTGCGAGCTTTACTTGGAACTCGATTTATTTTAAACAAACAAGATGGGGCTTCTGTGTTTGCGTCTGATGAACTCTGCTCTATTCTCGCTGATGTCCCCACAAGCCAGGTTGTCACTGGCTAGTGTTCGGTTCAGTAGTGTTACGTAAACACGACGCTGTGATCGCTCATGTGTTCAGCATTCATGTTTCCGATTAGCGATATTTATGTTGGAGGAGGTCACTGTGCAGCTCGCATTCCCCACTGGAAGGATCGGAGCCGCCCTTCGTGCACAGAGCTCCCCTCGGAATTTGCTGCAGCTTCTCCGACGTAGGAGTAAACTTGAGCCGGATACATACCAAGTCTATTCTGTATTTAGACGTAGGCATGCGGATTAAAAAAGCATATATAATTCAGAAGCTCTGAGCCAGGAAACGGTAAAGGAGTGGCTTACTGAAAACTGAAAATATTGTAGGCCTAATTCTTGTCTCACCACTTGACCATAAGAAAACTGAAAATTATTGAAGCTCTGAGGCCAGGAAACGGTAAAGGAATGGCTTACTGAAAACTTATTGTAGGCCTAATTCTTGTCTCTCCACTTGACGATAAGACTGCAGTGTACCGAGTATATCATCATCATCATCATCATCATCATCATCATCATCATTAGTATTAGACTTATTTTATTTATTTACTATAGCTTCCTTAAATCAAAAGACCATTGTCGTAGCTTAGTCAGCTGAGTTGCTTGCTTGCCGATACAGAGTTGCGCTAGGGCGTTGGTTCGATTCCCGTTTGGGATGATTACTTCTTTGATTATTTTACGAGGTTTTCCCCAACCGTAAAACCAATGTCAGGTAATCCATGACCAATCTTCGGCCTCATCTCGCCAAATACCATCTCGCTATCACCAATTTCATCGACACTAAATAACCTAGTACTTGATACAGTGTCGTTAAATAACCGAGTTAAAAAATGAGAAGCTGCCATTAGACAAAGCATACTGAAGAAAATTAGGAACAAGTAAACAGTCCATAACAGTTGATAGAGTAAGAATTGTGAGAAATAAGTAAACAAACAATGAAAACTAAGAATAAAAAGAACAATGAATGTGAGTTAGATTTCATATAAATGATTCCATAAGAGTTTTACATTACATTAATTATTCTATCATAAATTCATAAATCAATCGACCTCCTACCTAAAAGCCTTATTGGCTAGTCTCTTATATTGAGACAACTCATCCTGCCTAAGGTATTCCGTGGTTTTCCTAAGGCGTTAAGACAAATGTCGGGATGAGCTCTAAGAGAAATGGGCCACGGACCTATATGCCCTTCCCCATATATTCCCCTTTTCTTTTTCTAACGACTTAACACCCTAGTTCAGAGTCTATAAAATTACGAAATATATGTACAAGGTCACTCATGTAGTCGCAATGCGAAAGGACAGGGAACCTTTCAATTTGCAGATTCAGAATTCACGGCGTCTCTCCTGGCGGTCTTCACTGTCTTGTCATCGAACAACAGACGACAGAGTCTTCTCGACTCCTCCTGCACTGCGAAATGACACAGTTCATTTCAATGTGCAGATTTACACCAGCCATCTCCTCCTCGTCCCGTCCCGTGATCATTTTGATCACATTTCCGTCCTCCTCGCGTATGTGGTACCTAAGAGGTTATGTCCATTTTCTGTTTTCCCCTTCAAAATTTTCTAGAGCTCCTTCAGTGGAGCAGCGTAACCCGGAGTGAGACTAGTGGCCAACAGACTTGGAGCTCACATATTTAGTTTCTTGCAGCCCCGAACCCCTTGCAAGGACGCGTTTTGCGTACCTTTTAAATTTTTTCTCCCAATTCTCCTCTTTCAATTCAATTTACATTACTGTCACAACTTTACTAGGTACTTAAAATTTGTTATACTTGACACTGTGACACCCATTAATGCAAAGTGTCAAGCTATTTTATTTAAAATATGCTATATTAATTCCTCAAAGTAGTAGCTATACTGCTTTTAGCAGATTTTGCTTTTCAGTTTGAATTTCCGGTGTTAGAGAATACACATTGTTAAAATAGCAACCAAGCAGTACGATGTTGTGCGCTAGAGATAATTAGATTTAAAAATCAATATATTTTATAACAATGTAAATTTTTATACTAGGCTATCTATTGTTCATACTTCCGTTATTGAACAAGCACATAAAAATCTTCAGCCTTGTTGAAAGGTTTGCTGTTAACTAATTGTAAATGTCAACATCCGATAAAAAAAAAAAAAAGGACGCTATGCTCTGGATACAGTTACAATGGAATTTGTAATATGAACGCTGTTATGGTATTTTTGTTACTCTTTTCATCTTAAATGTGAACCAGATATTGGAAATAACTGAAAATGAAGATGAAGTTGCATAAGAGCAGGTCATTTATTTTGTTATACCACCAGGCGATGGAATGGACACATGAGCCTTTCAGAGCAAAAGTGGTGTAAGTCAATATTGTGTAATGAGGTTTAAAGTAAAAATTCTGTTAAATACAGCGCAAAGTAGCAATTAATACTGTCTTCTTGCGATCCACTGACTACTAATAGTTTAAATAAATGGAGTATTAATCGTTACTTTGCGCTGTATTTTACAGAATTTTTACTTTATCCCTCATTACCCATTTTTAACTTACACCACTCTTGCTCTGAACGGCTCACATATAGGCAGCGACAAATCAGATGAAGGTAACGAAGCTAATCTCATTCATTTTAGCAGAAAAGTAATTCTTAGTGTTTGTGAATTACAGACTGCTTGTAAAGACAGTGATAGTGTTTCTGCAATGTGAGGCGCATCCAGAAAGTAAGTTTCCCTGTGGCCATTTAGAGAAAGAAAAATTTATTTCATGGAAAGATTTATTGGAACAGATACAGCAAATTTTGAGCTATTTTTCAATATATTCCCCATCGGAATTTATTCATACAGTGAGATCTACTTTTGTATCGCTGTGTTATAGAAGATTGCCGCCTGGGATTGAACCAGTGTCACTGTGAAAATACTGACCGGGCAGGAATTTGTTGAGGTGTAAGAAAGATAATAATCGCTCAGCCACTTTCGGCTCAGTGCATAACAGATCTGCTGGAAGGTGTTTCAACATTCACCCTACAGCCCGGATCTCGCTTCCTAATCAATGGGGGTGAAAGTGCTTTTTGATAACTACTTTACGTCTGTGAAATTGTTTATACATCTCGCTGAACAAGGGATTTGCGCTCCTGGACTTTTACAGGAAATTAGAACTGTCCTCTCAAAACTAAATCAGAATTCAAGAAACATAGAAAAGATTCACATGACATCAGAACCTGTGATAACGTCCTTATTGTTCGAAGGAATGATAATAGCGTTGTTACAGCAGCCACTAACTTTGCAAACATGTCACGCACTACAGTAAACAATATTACACGAAGGCCGTGATCCGCAAGATTTCTGTCATATTTAGAGGTCAAATTCAATTGGCTATTAAAAACTTCAAGACTTACTAAAAATAATATACAGGTCTCATTCTGAGTAGAGCTGTGTATTGGATATTAAAAACTACAAAACGTGAGGTGGTTTGATGACATTATTACCATTAGAAATGAAATATTATAGTTAATGCCATGATGTGACTATTTTTCATTAAGTATAGCATACATATTAGTGCTATATTGATGATATGAATGTGAAATGGTTTGAGGTTATATAAGTAGATGTAGAGAATATGTTAAATTAAATTTTCATTTCTATAATTTGAGTGACAACTATATATAGTATATGTTACTGAAAACTATAAAACTTACGTAAGATAATATTTTTATTAAAAGTCAAATATTTTTATAGTTATTAATCAAGTAGGGTTGAGTCTTTTTCATATACTTAATGGCGGTGTGGTGTACACATTTATAATATTCTCTTCAGTATTGGCTCGAGAGAGAGCAAAAATTACAGTTCTTAAGGAAAGACCAAAAGGTATTACTCACTAATAAAATAAGAGGCCTACAAGGTTTTTGTAGTCTCCCGATCATTTCAGCAAGATCTCTTACTTACATACTTACTTTTTAGGAACCCGGAGGTTCATTGCCGTCCTCACATAAGCCCGCCATTGGTCCCTATCCTGAGCAAGATTAATCCAGTCTCTATCATCATATCCCATCTCCCTCACATCCATTTTAATATTATCTTCCCATCTACGTCTCGCCCTCCCCAAAGGTCTTTTTCCCTCCGGCCTCCCAACTAACACTCTATATGCATTTCTGGATTCGCTCATATGTGCTATATGCCCTGCCCATTTCAAACATCTGGATTTAATTTTACTTTATTATGTCTGGTGTAGAATACAATGCCTGCAGTTGTGTTTTGTGTAACTTTCTCCATTCTCCTGTAATTTCATCCCTCTTAGCCCCAAATATTTTCCTAAGAACATTATTCTCAAACACCCTTAACCTATGTTCCTCTCTCAAAGTGAGAGTCCAAGTTTCACAACCATAAAGAACAACCGGTAATATAACTGTTTTATAAAATCTAACCTTCATATATTTTGACAGCAGACTGGATGATAAAAGCTTCTCAACCGACTAATAACATTTCCCATATTTATTCTGTGTTTAATTTCCTCCCGTGTATCATTCATATTTGTTACTGTTACTTCCAGGTATTTGAATTTTTCCACCTCTTCAAAGGTTAAATTTCCAATTTTTATATTTCCATTTCGTACTATATTCTGGTCATGAGACATAATCATATACTTTGTCTTTTCGGGATTTACTTCCAAACCTATCTCTTTACTTGTATTAATTATGCTGCAAGATCTCTTAGCAGGATAAAATGATTTTACCCTCTGCATTTCAAGGTAGTTCACAAAAAATTCAGCAGCTATACCAAGACGCTATGTCGTTTGTTCGAAAGCATAGCAAACTTTAATTTTTTTTTTTTTAATTTCACCTACAATCCACAATGACCAATACCTACTGTTTTATTCCCACATGAAAAACCCACTGATCCGTCCTGACATTGTTACTTGCGTTTTCGCGTTCAAACTAAAAAGAAAAGAAGGTGTATAGGTTTAAGAAAAAGTATTTGGAACAAAATAACGCACAGTTTTTTCCACTCGCTTCATACTAAATATAAATCGGAATTACAGACGAAATGCCTGATAAATGAGGTAGAACGGCCACACTTCAATAATAAATAATAATAATAATAATAATAATAATAATAATAATAATAATAATAATAATATAATAATTCTTTATTTATACTGGCAGATTAATAATAATAATAATAATAATAATAATAAATCTTTTTTTATACTGGCCATAGAGCCTTCTCTAACACTCTACCAGGTCACAAAGTATACAAGCAGTTAAAATTTAACAAAAAGTTAAAGAACAGAATACTAACATATTACAAAAAAATAATAATAACAGCATAATAAAATCAACACTAAACAACATGAAAATAATACCATAATAGAAAAAAAGAAAGTAAAATTCATATAGTAATATAGTAAATAGAATATAGAATATAGTAAAAGCAACTCATTTAGTGCAAATGGTTAATATGGAAAACGTAAGGGAGAATATAACAAAATGAATGTAATAAAATAATAATAAAAAGAAAAGAAATACGAAAATTAAATAAAATTCACAATAACAAGGCTATGATAATAAATTCATCGACTGATAAAGAGAACAAAAAAGGGGAAAGGAAGGAAAGAATTATATAGCTTATATTTTTATACAACTATCGCAGAGAAAAAGGGTTTATAACTGAAAGGAATCTAATTCAGAAAGTGCAGTTTTAATTTATTTTTGAAACTAGACAATGTCCGACAGTCTCTGACATGTTGTGGTAGAGAGTTCCAGAGATGAGCTGCAGAGACGGTGAAAGATGAAGAGTAGAAGGATGTTCTGTGTTTAGGAATGGAGAGTGTGATATGGTGTTGTGAGCAAGTATCTATTTCGTGATATGAGGACAAATGTTGAAAACGAGAAGCCAGGTAGCTAGGGTTAGAAGTTTGAAGAATATTGAAGAGTAAAGTGAGAGAGTGAAGAGTTCTTCGCTCTTTGAGATGGGCCCAGGACAGCATATTTAGTGAAGGTGTGATACGGTCAGATCTACGGATGTTGCAAATAAATCAAACACATGCATTATGAACACGCTGTAGTCTGTCTGTCAGTCTCATGTTAAGGTCAGTGTAGACAGTGTCACACTAATCAAAACGAGGCATCAATAGCGACTGCACTAAATTCTTCTTGAAAAGCAACGGAAGGAAATTTCGAATTCTTTTTAGTGCGTGAGTTTTCATAAAAACTATTTACATGTGTGTGTGATTCGAGTATTTCAACTTAAATTTTTGTCCATATAAATTCTTAGATTTTTTACTCTATCACTGTAAGAGATAATAGTTTCATCCATTTCAGCAGGAGATATGTCACCTGTGTTTAATTTACTTTATACTCGACCATGCCGAAATGTAGTAATTATACACCTGGTAGCAGCCCTTTAATGGACCTCATTAAAGTACACCTATTCATTAAAGTTCAGGTGTTCCACCAATCAGAAAACACAATTGTAGCAATATGAAAGCGCAAGTATCGATTATTCTCGGATATGCAATAGAAAGACAACTAGCGAAACGTCAAGGAGGCTGGAAATCCAATATTGTCGCAGAAGGTTATGTTCTGTTACTATAATAATTAGCGTTATTTGTAAATAATATTCAAATAAATTCAATTTGTCATCTCGTTTTTTAATGTCTAAATCAATTTCAAGGTTATATCAAGATTAAAGTTTATTTTACTCTCTAGATTATATCAAGGTCAATGACATGTTTCTTGGAAAGAATCAATACTTTCGCGTCTGCGCACATCTCACAATTTACGAGGTATTGCACAAGGTCAGTTCCGCTCCCCAGTCAGATAAGAATAACATGAATACTTATGAATAATTTCAAGTTAGAAATATGGTTGAGCATAAAAAGTCGTATGAAACTTGCCTATAATGGTAATTAAGACGCTCGTATAAAATTATGAAACTCGCTTGCGCTCGTTTCATAAACATACTCGCGTCTTAATTACTACCATTATAGGCTCGTTGCATAATGTACTATTATTATCCAGAACCAGCAGAATAGTAATTGAAAACACGTTATAATCTCAGATAACATGGAATTTTAAGAAATGCTCCGTCATTTGCTTCGGTATTCCTTGTTTTTCCCACCACTTGACGATATTGTGCACACAAGAATCGTACTTACAACGTCTCCTGGCACACACAGCCTGCGAAGTGTAGAAGTGCTTGAAGAAAAAGGTTAAACAAGTTCATGGGTGTTAAAGCGGTATCTAAAGGATAAAATAAAATAGCGAGGAGAAAGGGGCGAAAAAAGAGAAGTGAACGAGGAAATGCAGTGAATCGATCACTTGAATCAACACAACGTTACGCAGTCGTTCGCCATCCATCTCCGTCTCTCAGTGATAGTCCATTGTCAGAGCTGTTCTCCTAGAGAGTCAAATATTTACATTTCACGCGGCAGAATCCTCGGCCCCCACTAGTTCACGGTTGAACAAGTGCAGCCGAGCTGGGACACACAGACGGGCTCTAAAACTTGTCATCCAGGTCTCCTTTAAACTCGTGCTAAGAAAAATAATGGACAATTCAGAGCACAAAGACTATCTATTCAGAGGTACAAATGACGAACATTCGGAATGCACCCGCCATTATCACCCTGTCGATCACTAAGAGAGATGAGAATTTTAGCCGTCTATCATGTTCGAACGGCGCGACACTGCTTCAAAGAAAGGAATGGAGGAGCGGACAGGTTTAAGATTTTAATCATGAGTGATACAAGTTACTGAAAAGACTAAGATTGAAGCTTGGTTCAAAACAAATTAAAAGGGTCACGGGCTTCAATGTTACAGCTTCCCCTTCCAAATCATTAAAATGTAATGCATGACCGTCATCAATGAAGATCGTTATAAGAAGCCCGAAGAGATTGAATACAGACCATGCATCAAGATTTACTCAAATATGCACTATAAATCTGCCATTGCGATTCACTTCTTACTTACTTACTTACTTACTTACTTACTTACTTACTTACTTACTGGCTTTAAGGAACCCGGAGGTTCATTGCCGCCCTCACATAAGCCCGTCATTGATCCCTACCCTGAGTAAGATTAATCCAGTCTCTACCATCATATCCAACCTCCCTCAAATCCATTTTAATATTATCTTCCCATCTACGTCTCGGCCTCCCCAAAGGTCTTTTTCCCGCCGGCCTCCCAACTAACACTCTATATGCATTTCTGGATTCGCCCATACGTGCTACATGCCCTGCCCATCTCAAACGTCTGGATTTATTGTTCCTAATTATGTCAGGTGAAGAATACAATTCCATTACAAGGCGATTCACTTCTACAGGAGTAAAAGATAGTAACAAATTAATTAATTTATTTATTTTTGCTAGTAAGTTTGAAATGAAAACAAATTAATAAATACAATGAAAGATAAACTAACCCACTCCTGAATGAGTAAGACTCATTCCAAGGGGATTCCAATACAGACAAAAATAAAATTAAAATTCAGAGTGAATACAGATTAAATAGTGTTTAATATGCTTAAACCCAAAACTATTAATCCAATACAATTTTTTTTATTTTTTTTTTTTATTAATTTGAGAGGATTCGTGGTTCAAATATTATTGGAATAAAATTTGTTTAATAATCTGGGATCTTGATAAAAAGATGAAATGGTTTTACATTTTGGTTCAGACAAACGCAGGGAACTCATATTTTTAGTTCTATATTTGTATATATACCTTTCAAAGTTATTAAAATTTCTATGAAAATATTTTAATAAAATAAAATAATACATTTGTTTAATGTTGAAAACTTTGAAATGTTTAAACATCAATTCAGTTGGGTAATCTTTCTGCTTTTTTAAACAATTTTTTAATACTTTTTTTCTGTAGTAAAATTAACGGATAAAGGTTGGATTTATAAGTTCCACCCCAACCTATAATACCATACATAAATATAGATTGAAATAATGCTAAATAAATTACACGTAAAATGAAAAGGCATAATCAATAGAGGTGACACAGTTTAAACTAAACCGTTAATTACAAGGAAAAATTGTTCTGAGACCAGGTATCGATCCCGCGACCTCTGGTTTAATGTACCAGCGCTCTACCAACTGAGCTACCCAGGAACTACAGCCGAAACTCTCTCAATTTTTCCGCTTTTATCCACGCAACTAGAGTGGGCTGACAAGACGCCAGAGATCCACATCGAGTGCACGCGAACTCTGTGTGACTTGGAATTGAAATTATTCAAGTCAGCTTCACAGGGAGCTTTACCTGAAAAACTAGACTTCCATAAACCATTAATTTTATAATAAAAATTCGGTAGACAATGCACCAATGAATCTCACTGAAGAATTTTCCTGCAGAAAGAATTATTTACGATACAACTGTGTGTATCTAATGCCTACCTGCAAGAGATTGAGCTCCAATGTTCGGAAAAGTCCTCACTATATTTACAATCAGATCTCATGCTTAACTGGGGGAGGTGTAACTACATAAATTCCTGTAACAAAGACAGCAGAGCAGGTTTAGCGTGGCTAAGATTGGGGGCATGGAAGTGTAATAAAACTGTCAACGAACAAGGAGAGCGACTTTGTCCGCTTTGCAGAGAAAAGGACTCCTATAAACATATTTTATTACAGTGTGTCGAATTGGAACAAGTACGGAGATGATATCTACCACCCTCGATACTAAGTCAGAATAGGAGTTCGCTTGCATGTCTTGACCTCATGGGGAATAGAGAATGGGAACAAAAGACTGGATTGTTTCTGTTGAGGGCGAGACAGATTAGAAGTGCAGCTGTGGAAGTTTGTGATACGAACTGACGAAGGGATAATGGTATCTACCCAACTATACATTTTTATGTCTCTTTTAGGTTAGGATATATTGTATAATGTGTTTTGTTGTGCCATTTTCATTTTAATATGTATGTTCTTTTAGAGAATAGTTGGATATAATCATAGGTAAACGGGGGTGAAACCTACAAAGTAGGACTTGTTATAGGTACAAAGCACGTACGGTCAGAAGACCCGTGCACTGGATTTTAAAAATTACGATAATAATATTATCGTATAACATCTGTATGTACAATATTACTCAATAGAGAAAATTATGATAATATAAAATCTGTATGTATAATATTAATCTATCTATCTATCTATCTATCTATCTATCTATCTATCTATCTATCTATCTATCTATCTATCTATCTATCTATCTATCTATCTATCTATCTATCTATCTATCTATCTATCTATCTATCTATCTATCTATCTATCTATCTATCTATCTATCTATCTATCTATCTATATCTAATCTAATCTATCCTATCTAATCTAATCTATCCTATCTAATCTAATCTATCCTATCTAATCTAATCTAATCTATCCTATCTAATCTAATCTAATCTATCCTATCTAATCTAATCTATCCTATCTAATCTAATCTATCCTATCTAATCTAATCTAATCTATCCTATCTAATCTATCTTATCTATCTCTCTTATATCTATCTCTCTTATATCTATCTATCTTATATCTATCTCTCTTATATCTATCTATCTTATATCTATCTATCTATCTTATATCTATCTTATATCTATTTATCTTATATCTATCTATCTATCTACCTATCTTTATCTATCTATCTATCTATCTACCTATCTATCTATCTACCTATCTTATATCTATCTACCTATCTTATATCTATCTACCTATCTTATATCTATCTATCTAATTCTAATCTAATCTAATCCTAATCTAAACTAATCCTAATCTAAACTAATCCTAATCTAATCTAATCCCAATCCCAATCTAATCCTAATCCCAATCTAATCCTAATCCCAATCTAATCCAAATCCCAAAATCCTCAATCCAAATCCTAAATCTAATCTTATCTTATCTTATCTTATCTTATCTTATCTATCTATCTATCTATCTACCTGTCTGTCTGCCTGCCTGTATGTCTGTCTATCTATTTCTACCTACTTCTCTTGCGTGATTCGGGTTCCGCATATTACGGACAGGTGGTAGGACTGTGACCCATTTTCAAGTTGTAGAGCACTTCGGCTGGCCACTTTATACATGATGTATATCAGTGGAGAGTCATGTTGTGTACTGGGATGAGTGTAGACTATGTGTAAGTATTCATGTAAGTATAGTGTAGTGTAGGAAATTGGTGAGGATGATGAAGATAAGGAAGGGAGAAGGCGAAACCTGTTGCCAGCTCGTACCCCACCCCTGTCGAATAGCCAAGCTTAACGTCTCCGTCCGACGGACGAATCACTACTAATAGTGTCATATGTAGACGGCGGAAAAAAAGTCATTCGGATGTGAAGATAACTACAATGCGAGTAGTTTGTCTCGTCAGAGTTTTGTTGTTTACGTAAGCACAGCAGGCATACTAGAGGCGCGTCCAGGTAAGAACGGTTTGGAATCGATTATTCAGAAGCTGCCTGATATTTTGTGTACTTTTCTATAAACCCTTTAAAGAGAGGGTTGTCCAGCGTTTTGAATGGAATATTGCAACTTGTCATCATTCGAAACAAATCCTGGCAAAAGTCATATTTCATATTTGAGGCGGAATTTGAACTTGAACCCTTATTTTCTTCTAACATACAGCATGGTAGTCTGTTTATTGAATGGTAGTCTCTATAGCTCAAATGATGAATTGTTTATTATTATAAATTGAATTAAGCTACTTTATATTAATTGCACAAATTTGTATAGCTTAATGAAAGTATGCTTGTAAATTAAATTATCCTGCTTACTTTGTATTTTATATGTTTGGATAGTTTTGGCCGATGAAGTGTATATGCTTTAAATTGAATAGTAATCTATATAGCTCTGTTGATAAATTGTTAGTTTGTAATTTGAAGTAGTTTGCATGATACGTATTATCAATTTCTGTGTATCACAACTGGTTGAATTGTCTTAAATTTAATTAACTTACTTGTTTTGTATTATACATATAGCTCAACTGATGAATGATCGTTTGCGTTTGTAAATTTAATAATCTGATTGGCTATGTATTGTATACTTTTAGTAGAGCCATCGATGTAGCTCAGCCGGCAGACTCGCTGGGCTGCTGATCCGGAGTTGTGTTAGGGTTTGGGTTGGATCCCCCTTTGGTCTTTGGTTTCTTTTTTTTTTATTCGGTTATTTTACGACGCTGTATCAACATCTAGGTTATTTAGCATCTGAATGATATGAAGGTGATAATGCCGGTGAAATGAGTCCGGGGTCCAGCACCGAAAGTTACCCAGCATTTGCTCGTATTGGGTTGAGGGAAAACCCCGAAAAAACCTCAACCAGGTAACTTGCCCCGACCGGGATTCGAACCCGGGCCACCTGGTTTCGCAGCCAGACGCGCTGACCGTTACTCCACAGGTGTGGACTCTTTGGTTTCTTCCGAGGTTTTCCACAGCCGTGGGACTGAAGCCGGATGGTCTATGACGAGTCCTCGGCATCAACCCCTTTGATTTGATTACTTGGTTGGGTTTTTCCGAGGTTTTCCCCAACCAAAAGGCATATGCCGGGTAATATTTTGGCGAATCCTCGGACCTCACCTCATCTCACTACATCTCGCCAAAATATTGTAAAAAATTGCACAAAATTGTAGAAAATTACTAAATTGTAAAACTGTAACAATTCGTAAAAATTGTAATTGTAATATTGTAAAATTTTGACTTGTTCCACATTTTAAAGCTTCATTGCTCAAGTAAGATCTATGGAATAAAATAAATGAATCAATCAATGAATGAACATTTTTCACGTGTTTCTGTGTATTACATTGATGTTCTATCGATTATTTTGTTATATTTTGTAATGCACACATGCATAACCGACATTTAATTGTTCCACCAGACTACTAAAAATGTGGACACCATATTCTTGTATTAAAGAATACACCATATGTTTTTTAACATCTGTCTTCGGCATTATGAACACTTTACCGAACACAAATGAAGAATATGTTTACGTATCTCAATGTTCTCTGTTCACGTACGGATGAGGACTAACTGAGAACGCAGAGAGGCGTGTTGCTATCTGCGGACCTACTTGGAAACCGTGCACACCTCATGCCATAGTCTATGCGTACAGTACTTGTAAACCGTAAACAGTTTTATTTGACTTTTATTCCGCTGTGCAGTCATAAGCCTTCTTTTCATATGTACTGCGCAGAGATTTGGGATTTAACCCAGGCACGGTGCACAATCTACTGATTTTAAATTACGGTTTATTAAACATACTCGTAACTGCCAAGGTTACAACAGCGTCGCCGGTGTGTCGGAATTTCCACAAGAGATCTCTTATATACCAGTAAATCTATAAATCTACTGACATGAGCCTCTCACATTGAAGGACACTTAAATGACATCGAGCTGGGCCGGAATCAAATCCGCAACCTCGAGCATAGAATGCCAGTGCTATACCGACTACGCTACCCAGGCCGACTCACAATCTAGTGATTACAAGTTGTGCACTGCCATCTCCCTAGTTCAGAGGTAGAAATTTTACACGAAAATTTCTGACTCTGCCGGGAATCGAACCCGGGCCGGCTAATCTGGAGGCAGACGCGCTATCACAGAGTTAACTCGGCGGTCTCACAATAAAACTGTTGAAAATTACATTTTACTTTGTGAGTGGAAAACCTACGCAGAAAATTAACGACCGAAGCACAATTTTTAAATATAGTCACTTTGGCACGTATGCTGCTTGTAACATGGTTTTCATACAATTTTTTTAAGTCAAGAGTTATACCAGCATGGTCAAAAAGTAACCGAAGATGTGTAGAGATCTTTGTTGCAGAAGACACGTAACCAGCGAATAGGGATTATAAAGAATGGACACTTCGCGTCGGTACCTTTGATGTAGCCGAACTGATTTCAATGACCTTCAAGCCAGCTAAAGCGTGAGATTCTGCTTTCTCCCTAGAGTTGGCGCTGACATCACACCAGCTAGCAGTCGACAAAGGAGAAATATAACACATAATTAATATATCTAGGCACATTATGTACTTAAATAAAATAAATTGGATCCATAAAATAATAAATCCGTCGTTAACTGTAATGTCTAGACTCTAGAGTTTCTTTATAATGAGAGTTGAGACGTTGAACCCAACAACAATTAGAATATGTAATGATTTGATAGCGCTGAAAATGTAAAAACAAAACTCTTACGAGAAGTAAAACCATATACCTATATTATATTATATACAAATATTAAACGGATTTGATACTTAATTTTATAATGTATTGTATTATTTTATAATATAATTTATTATATCTGAAATATAATAAAATTATTATTACAACTAGTTTGTCACTGAGAAATAAGGAAAAGCTGTTAACTTGAATTTATTTGAAGCAAAGCGTTACTGGATTATGCAATAAGGTAGGCGATGTTTGGATTCCGTGTTTCAACTCTTTCTCAATTATTATCTTAGCGTATGCTCGATTACACTAACCTCTAGCGTTTGAAAGTGGAACTATACGCTGGCGCACAGAGAAACAAAACACAGGAAAATTCGCTCAGTGTCCATTCTTTATAATCCCTATTCGCTGACGTAACCATTTACCTTCAAAGTACGCCCCCTGGGGGTCTCGTACTTCTGCCACCGTCCATAACACTCTTCTAAACATTCCTGCAGTCCATCTTTGGTCACATCCCGCAGAGAGCACATCGCATAAATTTTCATCTCTTCGGCTGATGCAAACCTCCGTCCCTTGAGTAGGGATTTGGCCTTTGGAAATAAGTAGACATCTGTTGGAGTAACATCTGGAGAACATGGTGGCTGTAGATGGACAGATATTTTGTGTTTTGCGAGGAATTCGCTTACCAAGAACGACCGATGTGCTGGGGTAATGTCATGATTGTTCTTACCACAAATTGTTTTCTTTTTTCGCCAAACTGCATCACGAAGATGTCGAAGAATTCCAACATAGTCTCCTTACTGATAGTTCGACCCTCAGGAATAAACTCGAAATGTACGAGGCCCTGGATTTCGAAGAAAAATTTATACATTATTTTCCTCTTTGATTGGTCCGTACACTGAGTCTATACGCCTGGAGAATAGGCCGCATACCACACGGACAAGACAGAGACGTTGCCTATAGAGCATGGGGAGGATAATATTAAAATGGATTTGAGGGAGAAATGGGGTGTGATGATAGAGACGTTGCCACCCCATAAGTTCGGGTGCTTTCTGACTCTACTGTTAATCCAAGCTCACACAACTGAACAGTTTTTGTACCAACTTCCTAGCTTTGTTACCAACACTATATGCGGAAACAATAAAGGTTCTTAGTTGGTAATTTCATATCTACTTTAAATTCCCTTTTCATTCCGTAATTATATTTATGAAGCCTCCTACAAACAGTTCCAGCAATATATCTTCCTGTGTTCTCACTGAAATTGAGAGAGAATATTTTTGATTATGAATTACTACTGTACTTTATTATTTATTATATATCATTCTAACAGCAAATTTTTAATCCACTACACATACCTATACTAATAATAAATCTCTAGCCAAAATTTTTCAGGTAATTTTCGATTTTCCAAAAATAAATAATTGGTGTTAACATGTATAATTAACCATCCTGAAACCAAAAATCGATTTTTTGATATTTTTCTGTTTGTGTCTGTCTGTCTGTCTGTCTGTCTGGATGTTTGTTACCTTTTCACGCGATAATGGCTGAAGCAATTTATATGAAAATTGGAATATAAATTAAGTTCTTTGTAACTTAGATTTTAGGCTATACGGCATTCAAAATACTTCATTTAAAAGGGGGGTAATAAGGGGGCCTGAATTAAATAAATAGAAATATCTCCCTTATTATTAATTTTCATGAAAAATGTTACATAACAAAAGTTTCTTTAAAAATGGTGTCCGATAAGTTTTATTCTATACAAAATTTTGATAGGACTGATATTTAATAAGATAAATGAATTTTAAAATCAAAATAACAACGCTATCTAAGCAGCTGGCTACGCTGTATTGAAATAAAAACAAATGACTTAGTCTATAAAATAGGACTTTTCCCAGAGCGTGGTAAACAACAATGGTGCGAAATTCTAGAGCTATTAAACATAGCCTACACAGAATGTTTCTGTGTTTGTACAACAACAATCGAAAATCCTTCTGTGTTTGTAATAATATCGAAGCTAATTAATTGTTTAATTATTATTTCACCTTTGGAAAGTATAGTTTCTCTAGATGGACATAATTCTATAATGTTATTACAGTAACTTCTGAGTGAAATTTAAGGATATACAAGACTTTTAAAATAACAATACAATACATTTTCACCGCCGCCTCAGATTATAGCGTTGTTGTTCCTGCAGTAACTCCTATGTGCAAAATATAAAATTTTTGAGTAGGAAGAAAGAACACATTTATTCATTCCATGGCGATGGTACATAGGAGATCGTGAATTCTTACATTTTCGAAAGAAAGAAATATAATTACATATCACTGTTTATGCTGTATCACTATTTAAGTTATTTTTAAGGGTTCAGAACCATAGTGGGCCAAGCGCCATTTACTGAAGACATAGAAAACAAGGGTTAAAATTAAGTTATTACCATAATTCAATGGAAACATATAGCAAGTAATATAAAGTATACACATTAAAACAAAATGATATGTCAATCTTCATTACACTATGGTTGCATGTAATAACAATTAAGAAACATGTTAAAGGAATTGTCATTGCACCAAATGAGTGCTCTCTGGACCAAAATTAATTAATTAAATACAATTTCAATTAAGTAAACGATTAATTAAATTAAACGATTTATCCTTCTATCAAAAACGAATGTTCCCTGGATCAAACGTACTATTTTAATTATGTAATTACTTTATATTTATTTCTAACAGGTGCAGCGGAGCGCACGGGTACGGCTAGTTTTATAATAATTTTGACATTTATGAAGTTCTGTGTCATATGTAGTAAGAATAAGATTTAAATGTTTATGTTCTTTACATGTATTTTCCTGACTATTACACTTTTGCTACATCATACTACTTTTCACCAATGAAACGGTACGGAACGACGTGTTTCAACTAATAATGGCTGCTTATCCTGCAATTTTCATTACCTCCCTAGCATTTATTTATTTGTTTGCCAACATTGTACTTTCAATTATTGCAACTTTTTAAAATGGATCGTTTTATTTCATCATCCTTAATTAAAACTTTTCTATCACTAATCTTGTTTATATTACGTGGATTATGTTGTAGCTTCTGCTGTATGAGATTATGGATACTCACGTATCAGAAATTGTTTAATATTATATTGATAATTGAAGCGAAATGCAACCGTTTTAATAAAAATAAATCTCAATCCACAAAGCCTTCTTGACTAGTAGTCGTCCATGCTGCTAGATAAATTACATTATTATGGAATTAAAGGTGTTGCACACCAAGTCATTCACTCATATCTCATAGATAGAAAACAGAAAATTGAAATCAATACAACAAACTATGAAATCTGCCTCGATATGGGGAACTATTAATAATGGAATTCCTCAAGGATCAATATTAGGTCCCCTACTTTTTCTAGTGTTTATAAATGATCTTGCCCCCCTAATAAAAGATGTAGGTCATCCCATATTATTTGCAGATGACACAAGTATAGTAATTACAGCCAATAACTCCAACACATTCCAATCTTCAACAGAGGAAATTCTCTTCAAAATATGTGACTGGTTCTCAGTCGATAAATTAGTATTAAATTGTAACAAAACTAACATAATTCAATTTAAATCCTGTCCAAATTCAACGTCGCAAATTTCTAGCGCAATAATTAACAATAGATCCCTATTAGAAACAGCAACCAAATTTCTTGGCTTAAAAATCGACAATATGTTAAATTGGAAAAATCATATTAAAGAAATTACACCCAAACTAAATTCAACTTGTTTTGCTATTAGATCTATGCAAAGGATAGTAAATATCAATACCTTAAAAACAATAAACTTTGCATACTTCCACTCGGTAATGAGTTTTGGAATAATATTCTGGGAAATTCCACAGATAGTAACAATATATTTCTATTACAAAAAAGAGTAATTAGAATAATAGTAGGTGCCAAATCTAGGGAATCGTTTAGGACTATTTTAAAAAAACTACAAATAATGCCCATGGCTTGTCAGTATATCTTTTCATTAATAATCTTCCTCGTATGTAATCGTGAAAACTTTGTTCATAGCATAAATACACATCAAAAAATGACTTTCATACTCCATCGGCAAGTCTATCGTGCTATCAAAAGGAGTGCGTTATATGGCAGTAAAATTTTTTAATAGCCTCCCTATCGATATAAAAAATGAAACTCAAAACATAAGATTATTTAGGGCCAACTAACTAACGTTTTCGTATTCATAAACCAGGGATATGGTATGATATGAATCCTGTTTAGGACGCTCGTAGCGCGGGCTAGCGAAATGTCTATGAATAGCACAGTAAGACTTTATAATAGTATTAATTTTTTTGACTTGTTCCATATGCTAGCTGTAAAGCAATGTATGAATACCATGGAATGTTAATAAATACAATACAATACAATACAATAGAGTTCAATGAATATTGTATTAACATATTACTGCCATCTAGCGGAATATTTGTAATGCGGAGATGGTACAATAATACATTTTCAGGACAGTTTAGTATTTTCGTAAATAAATCAATATTTTATTGTATTAGAGCACTTTTTTCTTCTAATATTTATATAATTTCTTCTAATCGTATAATAATCATTAAATCCCACTCTAGTTTTGATTTTCTGTAGATAAATCAAAGCCTGTAGTGAGGTTACTATAGATAAATTTAAAAACAAATTTTCCGAAAAATTGGTTCAAGGTAGGGAATTTAGGACTTCAGATATAAATTCAGCACAAGCTAGATATAGAAAATGATAATAAATATAAAAATAACACAAAATAAATACATTTATCGAAATTAATTCATAACAGGCTTTCACAACAATAACTCTCGTTTGACTTGCAGTTCACATGGCTGAAACACATAACTTGTAACGCACTTCCCAAGGAAGAGTTTGTATTACTTCATATTAAGAAACCAGCAGTAGCTACATACATCAGACTTACATTCATTTGTGGTGTTTCACTATTTTATACAGTTTAAACTTATGTCATATGTTAAATGAACGATCTTATACCACTTATTTTATCTTCAATGCCATACTATATTATCAACTCAATTTTTTAACCTTTCTTTTTGACTAATTTTAATCATCATATGACAATTGTTTACAACTATGGTATTTTATTCATAACAATTGTAAAGTGTCCATATGTTCTTATTTACGATTCTTACGATCTGATGATGGCGTACCATCCCGAAAACGTTCGTCTGTGATTACGTTCTACATGTTGTGATGTACATAAATCACATATTAATTTTGATAAGCTAACAAGACGGCAAACATATCTTAACATATTTAACCATTAACAATTCAGTTTGTTGGAAATCCTACAAACATGACTATGAAATTTGAAACTTGTTGTTCAGTGTATGAGTATGAACGCAAATATTACAGACGAAAGTAAAACAGAGCGATCCAGAAGTCGCGACCATTAAATTATAGTGTGTAGTCAGTTGGAAAGTGCTATCGGCTACCGCTAGATAGCATCACGGATATTAACAGCAACAAACCTAGACGTCATTGTGATGTGCATGTAGGCCTATACAATGACGCTTGCAGTAGTCCTTGTTTATTACCCGGCAAACATGTCGCTTTCCCAAGAGCAACGAGTTTTCATTGTTGAACATTATTTTTCCAGTCGTTCTTATGCACGTGTTGTAGACCAATTTCATAGAAATTATCCGGATGTGGCAGTGCCTAACAATTCGGCCAGTGTTGTGTACATAGACATCATTACACAATTTATTGCGCTTCTTGACAGTGATGAACGTGATTGTTGGTTCTAGGAGGATAGTGCCACATGTCACACATTTAATGAAACCATGGTGTTTTTGTGCGAGTGTGAGGATTATGGCCCCCACGTTCCCCTGATTTCACGTCCCAGGATTTCTTTCTGTGGGGTTATCTTAACTCGGGAGGAAATAAAGAGGAATATAACAACGTAGATTAACAACATTATTAGTGTGCGGATGCTAAAAAAAGTAGCCTCAAAGATCGTAAAAAGAGTTCGTACTGCCATTTTCAGAACATGTTGTGAAAAATGGTGTAACTCATGTGAAAACTGACGTAAGTAAACTTAAAAAATTCACCTTTATAAATATATGAGAACGTATTATTTAGATGTGCGCGACATATGAATCGCTCTGTATATTGGAGAACTTATGGAGAATAGAATATGAACAGAATTAAGATTTTGAAGAGAAAGAGGTGAAACAACAATGAACGTAGCGAGTGGAGAACGAAAGAAAGAGCTGCGAATTCACTTGAATAAGAAGAGTTTAAATGATGGGAGGTCAGACAACTGCAAGATGAAATGTGTGAGTAGGAGATAAATAATGTAATGAAGAAGGGTAGGGAGGAAGGAGTTAATTTGGAGGCTGAAGAAAATGTGAAGCAGCAAGAGAGAGAGAAGTGGCAACGAAGCCAGAAGACCCCATCTTGAGTCTCCGGTTCGCCTGAACGCTATTAAGATGTGTTTTATCGCGAGTTCGTTTCTGCGTCGACAGACGCTGGGGCGTTCATTGTGCAGATCCATTATCTCGCATACGTCATCAAGTGACAAAGGTAGTTTATTTAGTTGGTTTAGAATTCAACTCAAAGCGAGGCCTGCAATTTGTATTACAGTGCAGCGGAGTTCAGCGCTGTCACGTGACATTCAGTTACACATGTAAATTACAAGTTACTGATCAGGGACCCGGAACGGTTACGCCTTGCTGAGTACACAGGTTAGGGATATGGATGTTGGTGTCAGAAACCAGCGCAATCAATGTATTGTTTGCCTTCTTTCCAAAAGAGCTTGCAGCAGTAATGGCGTGCGTTGGTGATTTTCAGGGCACCTCGCAACATCCGAGCTTGCACAAAACGAAACGCGGCCACAGTAAAGCAAATAAAATTTTAAACTCCTGTTCTAATACTTTCTAACGACGGGACACCATGAATAATACTACAATCAAAATGAAGATTTGTTCATACAGTTGTAGCTGTATAGCTATTTTCGTGATGTTAGGACATAATAATAATAATAATAATAATAATAATAATAATAATAATAATAATAATAATAATAATAACGGTTTCAGATTCTAATAAAAAAGATGTCCAAAAGGCTAATTAATCAGGTCTAAAACAAAGATGACTCAATTATAAATGTCTGAATAAAATTTACGTCTCATGTGTAAATTTCTAAATAAAATGTATGTATAATTCTCAAATTATTTTAACAATACTTAGGCCTACTAAAAAATTGAAAGTCGAACTTATTTGTAACAAACAATAATATACAGGTAACAAATGTATACTGACTTACTGGCTTCATTGCCGCCCTCACATAAACCCGCCATTGGTCCCTATCCTGAGCAAGATTAATCCAGTCTCTATCATCATATTCCACCTCCCTCAATTCCATTTTAATATTATCTTCCCATCTACGTTTCGACCTCCCCAAAGTTCTTTTTCCCTCCGGCCTCCCAATTAACACTCAATATGCATTTCTAGATTCGCCCATACGTGCTACATGCCCTGCCCATCTCCAAACGTCTGGATTTAATGTTCCTAATTATGTCTGGTGAAGAATACAATGCGTGCAGTTCTGTGTTGTGTAACCTTCTCCATTCTCCTGTAACTTCATCCCTCTTAGCCCCAAATATTGTCCTAAGCACCTTATTCTCAAAGACCTATAACCCATGTTCCTCTCTCAAAGTGAGAGTCCAAGTTTCACAACCACAAAGAACCGGTAATATAACTGTTTTATAAATTCTAACTTTCAGATTTTTCTACAGCAGACTGGATGATAAAAGTTTCTCAATCGAATAATAACAGGCATTTCCCATATTTATTTGGCGTTTAATTTCCTCCCGAGTATCATTTATATTTGTTACTGTTGCACCCAGATATTTGAACTTCATCTCTTCAAAAGATAAATTTCCCATTTTTGTATTTTCATTTCGTACAATATTGTCGTCACGAGACATAATCATATATTTGTCTTTTCGGGATTTACTTCCAAACCTATCTCTTTACTTGCTTCCAGTAAAATTCCCGCGTTTTCCCTAATCGTTTGTGTATTTTCTCCTAACATATTCACGTCATCCGCATAGACAAGCAGCTGATGTAACCCGTTCGATTCCAAACCCTCTCTGTTATCCTGGACTTTCCTAATGGCATACTCTAGAGCAAAGTCAAAAAGTAAAGGTGATAGTGCATCGCCTTGCTTTAGCCCACAGTGAATTGGAACGCATCTGACAAAAACAGTAATGCTATCTACAGTATGGAATATTAATTTGTTCACTATTTCTAATTTCATGATCATGTATATTGGCTATTAATGAGTAATTGTCTATATTTTGTCGAGTGTAAAGGACTAGGTCGTGTATATATAAATTTATGACTTTATATCTGTGATTGTTTGAAAAGAGGTCGACAATATTCAAGATAGTTTGATTGGCATAGAATTCTATGATTTCTTTTGCAAAATCAAGACACTCCCAATTTTGCTCCCATTTCCCCAGAAAATTAAGGCATACCGAATTATCGACTGAAAGAACGAAAAGTAAGCACATCTTAAATAATTTTGAGAAACGCAAGTCACTAATTTCTTTAATAAATATATAACTCTTGATAACTTTGTGCACATACAGGGTGTTTCCGAAATGGTGTTACAAACTTTCAGGGATGATGGCGAAGGGCACATGTATCAATTTGAGGTAGTGAACCATGGTCCGGAAATGACTGAGTCGAAAGTTATAAGCAAAAGTAGTTGTGTGAAAATGGAATTGTAATTTGTCACCACGTGCCCTCTTTCTCTTAACGTTTGGAACAGTCGTGGAAAGATGGTATGGACCGGATGTCTCCTACGTGGGTACTTGTCCTGATACAATCTGTGAGCTTGTCTACTGTTCCCATTGGCCCATTGGCTCATTGGCTCTGCTGTTCCCATTCCGCTCTCGAGTACTAACTAGGGCTGATCGACTGGACACTGAAACTTGTATTTTATTTTTAATGTTCTTCACCTGTTTTACTGATCAGTAAACTTCTTGAACATTTTAAGAAAATATCACTAACTGAATCACTTCTGACTGGATTAACGTAGCATTCCGTACCAACAACAAACTTAATAATATTATTCCCAATAGCATCCAAAATTACAATAAATTTTCCCAATAGCGGTATCTATCTATCACAATGCAAAAACTGTCCCAGTAAATACGTTGGCCAAACAAAAAGGAATTTTCGCACTCGTTACAAAGAGCACGTCTCTGACTTCAAATTCAATAGGAATAAATCAAAGTTTGCCACGCATCTCATTTCCCTTAATCACGAACTTACTGGCATACAAGAAGCCCTTCAGGTCTTAAAGACTATTAACAATCATAATTATATGAATGCTGCGGAGGAACTATATATTGCCACCTTTTCTAATAATAATGATAGCCCGCTCCTTAACGAACAATACCCAAATTCAAATAACCCGCTGTTTAAAATCACACGCAAGTAACGGTCACTCATCCAATAGTCGTGCAACGTATACAGTTTTCGTCATACGCTACCACTTAATGTAAAGATCAGTCGTGTCGCCGTCCTCATGGATTTCAAGACGTTCTTCCATTTTTTGTAAGTATTGTTTTCGAAGATTTAAATAATACTTAAATGCTTCTAAATATTCTTTAATTCTATCCTTACAATTTACAGGATTTTTCCTGCTCTCCATAACGGCCACACGACCGACTTGTTCGTAGCATCTTCAAATCTATCTTGAAAACTGTATCTGCAATGACAGAAGAGTTTTGCTGTTCCCTTGGTTCACACACGCCTCTTTCAACACAGTGATTCTACACACATAGTGGTGGCTTTTTGCTATGTTCTATTCTCTGTTTTTAAGTGATATTACAGTTGTAACTTTGGTTTTTAACGTCATATACCAAGTCTACACACATCGTGGAGGCTTTTGCTATATTCTATTCTCTGTTTTAAGTGATATTACAGTTGTAACTTTGGTTTTTAACGTCATCTACCAAGTCTACACACATCGTGGAGGCTTTTGCTATATTCTATTCTCTGTTTTAAGTGATATTACAGTTGTAACTTTGGTTTTTAACGTCATATACCAAGTCTACACACATCGTGGAGGCTTTTGCTATGTTCTATTCTCTGTTTTAAGTGATATTACAGTTGTAACTTTGGTTTTTAACGTCATATACCAAGTCTACACACATCGTGGAGGCTTTTGCTATATTCTATTCTCTGTTTTAAGTGATATTACAGTTGTAACTTTGGTTTTTAACGTCATATACCAAGTCTACACACATCGTGGAGGCTTTTGCTATATTCTATTCTCTGTTTTAAGTGATATTACAGTTGTAACTTTGGTTTTTAACGTCATATACCAAGTGTTCTCTTTTTATAACATGTTCAATTCGACCTCTCTTTTATAACATGTTCCACGACCTGAAGATGCCAATCAAAA
This sequence comes from Periplaneta americana, assembly GCA_025594305.2. Lineage (NCBI taxonomy): Eukaryota > Metazoa > Arthropoda > Insecta > Blattodea > Blattidae > Periplaneta > Periplaneta americana. The sequence goes on along the minus strand of JAJSOF020000039.1, from coordinate 18,459,864 downwards.
TTGGCGAAAACGTTTGTTTTTAAATCTGTTTAAATGTTGTTATAACATGTTTTATTGTGTTTTATGTTAAGTAGTGACTGAATAGAACTCATTTTTCAATTTACATATGTAAACCTTTTTATGTCCCCTTAAATAAGGTAAACATTTTTTTTTCCTTTACAATAGATGTAATTTGTTCTCAGTAAATTTATGAGGATTTTCATTCCTTCTGGAGTATTCGGATAAATCATCTTTGTGTATGTTAGAGTTCTATACCAAGAGTTCAGTCCACGAATAATGTCCAATACGACACACGCGAGCGCTGCAATGGATTAGTAGGTCATTAAGAATGAAAGCCGCTTGAAGTTGAAAGTTCGCGTGCCAGAAGAAACTTAACTGCTGCAGCAGTGATCTCTTTCAAGGTTAAGTGAATACAATATTTGGTCAAACACGATTCAGAATACATAGAATGTATAAAAAGACAGAAAACTCTAGGAGTCAAAAAATATACATGAAGTCTCTCTTCTAAATCCACTTTACTTAGATCTGTTAGCAAACAGAAACTTGTCTCCAAAAGCAATAAATAGTCTAAAGACACATTTTGGCTATCCAACTTCTCGGCTTCTTACTTTTAAATTTATACTGGGATATCATTTTATTTTTACTTCAATTTTTATTGTACTTCACTCCCTCCCCCTTTACTAGTAAACTTCCAACAGTCCTCCACACAGAACCAAGGCCTCGTATGCAATCAAAGTCGCCTTATGGTCATAGTAAACAGTATTGAGTTAGTGAGTATAGTACGTTCCAGAAATATGTTCGCGTTTTCCAATGACGAAAAAGCTTTCAATATTGAATCATATTCTCGCACAGGTACTGTCGTCCGTTTGCCTACGTCGCATCTCGATTTCCCCACCCGCTTCTACTCGCCCCTCTGTAAAGGCTAATGGCTGGGCTGTCTTAGCTCTTTTCTGAAAACATTAATTTCTGTTAGGAATTGGAAGTCTACGTAATATTATACTACTGTTTAAAATAACTTAAATCAAAAGGCCTCGTTAAGAAATTAACTGTCACGTGATTCCCTCCCTCCTTCCACGACCCTGCGACAAAACCACTTGGACGGACAGCGGACAGCATGTCTCAGTAATTCTGTGGTGTTTGGGTAAAGAGAGATAAGTCATAAAAATGAGTTCGGAGATAAATGAAAATTAAACTTGGAACCCTTATTACAAATAATTTTATACACAAATAAAACACATCAACTGCTAGTATTCCTTGATTTTTGCACACCCACTTGTATGATTTCAATTGTGTGTTCATCTGGGGAACAAAATTCCACCTGGACAAAAAATGACTTATACCCCTTTACCCGAACACCAGAGAATTTTATCTTTTCGGATCGGACAGAAGTGAAGATTGAATTTACAGTACGTAAGGTACTCTATTATGGAGTATGTTCAGAATTATTTCAACATGAGTTACTAGTAGGAAGGACGAACTCGTAACTGGAATTAGGTACAATAGTCTATAGTGCGATAATATGTACAAAAGAACTGAAGCCTGTACCGAAATGAACGGCCACCATTTTCAAAAATGTGTTTAAATATCCATCTTATGATTATTTTTTTAATTTAATTTCGTTCTCTATATTGTACGCTAATATGCTCTAGACTAGTGGTTGTTAGCATAAGCTGAAAAGGGTAAAGGGTAAGCGGAGCCGTCCCGTGTGTCCCGTCGTGCAGCAGGAAGAGGTAGAGAGTATACCCGCTAGCAGCTACGAAAGCACCATAGTGCAGGGTGTTCCCCGCGGGTAAGAGACGCTAGCCCCAGGGTGCTCCGTGTTGATGACCGCTGATCTAGAGTTAAAAATCGAAGCATCCTCTACTTAATTTTCACATTATCATTGCAAAAAGGAATTTTAAAGAAGGGCCTAAGTGTAGCAATGCTTGCCTATTCATTCACACAATACGACATGTCGTATTCATACAATTATTTTCCACATATTCAACCATATTTTATAAAACCTCTTTCGTGTGTTGTGCAATGGGGGATCCGGAAGTCTTCATGACCGTTCCATTTGAAAAGGATTGTTTTATTCAATCTTCGCGAATTCACACATAATACGAACCTCACACTATCAAAATTAATAACTAGACAGTGTATGCGGGATGACTTAAGGAAAAGTGAAGTTGCTTCGTATCAGAGTATATGGCACGTGCCGCACCGTCCGTCTTTTGTGTATCTGGCGAGTACAGCAGCGTACATAACGAAGGAACCCCGATCCGTTCATAGTAACATTGCAACGCAATGTGTGCAGTTGTGTTATTCTGGTCAAGTATTTAGTATGCGTAGAATAGTGTTGTGCTGATCCATTCATAATGTCGAAGGCAAAACGTTCAATTCGCTCAGAAATACGAAGTGCAATAATTAAGAAGTATGGGAGTGACATTTTATGTATTAACGAAGACAATATCGTGTGTAATGTATGTAAAATTGAAATAAAAACCAGAACACCTCGTCTACCGAGAAACATTGCAACAGTACAGCACAGGAAATGTGTTTAAATTAAATCTGAGGAACCATCATCATCATCATAATCATCATCATCATCATCATTTAGTTGTGCGGATCTAAACGAAACGTTTTGCAAAGACACGTGCAACATGATGCTCAGTGCAAATATTCTTCTAAAGAAAATTAAGTGATCCCCATTTTAGAAGTTTTCTTCAGAAATACTCTCGATACAAAAACTGTTTAAGTGATAGGCGAAGACGATTCAGCTTCGACAACTTACGAGAATATATCGTCGTTTACTGCAACGCTGGTAATTGCATCAATGATGACGAGGTATGTGCTACAGTACGTCATTTTCTTTTCCTTCTGACTGTACGGAGATACAGTAGCATGTTGACGTCGTCTGTTTACGTTTAAGGGAACGCACAGGTGAAATTACTAAATCTTACAGTTTTCATTTTTTCTCAAAGACCAAGGACACCAGAATAAAATTATGTGACACGTTTCCTTATTAAGATGCAATAAAGGGCAGGAATTTTTTCAACGTGATTTTCTTTAATTTTCGATGTGTGGAACCATTTATATATGAATTAATTAAATTAATATATAAATGGTTCCACACGTCGAAAATCAAAGAAAATCACGTTGAAAAAAATTCCTGCCATTCCTTAAAACCTGTTAAGCCAAAGCTCTGAATGAAAAAAATGCAACATATAGTAAATGTGCACCTACATTCAACGATAAGTCAACCCGCATCCAATGTCTACTAATAAATATTGTTTACGATGTCTCGTCAATAAATGTCAGAATTTGTCCACCCCTGAGCAAACCAGTCCACCCTGGGGACTAATTTTGCTAGGGCATGTAGTAGGGAGTGTTGACACTTTGTCTACCATAACACGAGCAAGTGTCTTCGCTTAAAGACAGTGTGTTGTGAATAAACTCTCGCGATCAAAATGCATTTGACGCAAGAACAAAACATGTGGTTTAAAAAATGCTTATGGAGACATTTTTTAAAATGTTTTTATTTTGTACAAATGATTTAAAGAAGGAAGTAGAATCCCCAAATGATGATCTTCGACAAGGATGATCGTCGTTATCTTGTTAAACTGGGTATGATTTAGATATTTCTCATTTAAATAATCAGATTCTCTAATTCGTTGTAATCTGGTAAGGAAGTTGATTTAAATTTTGATGATAATGTAGCTATTCAAAGTCTTTCTGATGTTTCTACAAAAAATGAAACGATATATACTCTCATGCACGTACTCCCACACAATATACTTCGATAGAATCAAAGTTATGTGATTTCCAACACATTAATACGTTTATAATTACCAGGCAGCGCATTTCTATTCCCAAACGTACAGCGGATCGAGTACTTTCTTTTGGTACATCTATTACGTCACATGGATGCATAATCAGGGTAGAACTGCAAGCAAGTACGTATGGTGTCATTAAATAACAATGATGTAATGTATTATAAATATGCCCCTGTAACGTCATATGACGTAGAAAGAACATTATCTTAGTTTAAACACATTTCATGTGATGTTCGTAAAAGATATGCATTTCATAACCTTAGACTATATGTTTTCGTTCACTGCAACAGGACAGGTTTTGATAAATGAATTATTTGTATACATTGTGTAAAATGTAATTTGTGTAATTTGTATATTGATTTTTGTTATCATTATTGTGTCCCTGTATCGTCATGTATCGTAGAAGAACATTTTCTTATCTTAAACAAATTTTTACTGCAAGTTATAGCAAATATATGAATTTCATAATTTCAGAATAGGCCTATGCGTTTTTGTTCACCGTAACGGAGTTGATTTCGTTAAACGAATTAATTGTATATATTATATATAGAATATTTATAGTTAATGTGTATCATGTTTATTTTATGTTCTATAATACATATTCTATATACTAGTTCAATATTATTATCGATCTAATTAAATTTTCTGTCATATGTAGCACTAATATTTTGTACAGAGCTAGTTTTGCAGTGTTAATGCGTTTATATGGTTAAAGATAGCTGGACAGACCAATTCAATTTAATAGCAATCCAACTTACAGTTGTTATGCTCCATTATTATTATTATTATTATTATTATTATTATTATTATTATTATTATATTATTATTATTATTATTACCGAGCTAGACTATACCTTTAGTAGCGTCCTGATGTAGGCATTTAGAAAACTCCAGGATATACTAACCGATAACTTTCCTAACTTGTTTGGGAACTGTCTGATAATTGCCGACCAAAATGGAATATAAAGGGTGCGTCAGAAAGAACGGAAGAATTTCAAAATATCGATACGCAACGAGGAGAGATATACTGAGGGGGACCACGACTGTTGGGTCAGCCATAGAATGCAGTTTCAGTTGAGAATATGGTGTTGGTCTGGTGTACAACGTGCTTTCATCGTAGAGACATTTTTGAAAAATGAAGAGTCTGTGATCGCCACTCAGGACTCATTTCGACATCGGATGTCACGCTAGGATTCCAACTCGGAATACAATTTTGCGGTGGGTGGCTTCATTTCGTATCACAGGTTCAACATTAAAGAAGAAATCACCTGGACGAAATTCTATTGCACTGAGATTGTCCGAGGCTACGGTAAGATCTCGCGCCCTGCGACTTCTTTCTTTGGGACCATTTGAAGGCGTAAGTTTGTAAACATCGATCACATACGCTGGACGAACTGAAGACAGCGATTCGTGAAGAAATCGTGGCAATTGCACCAGCTATGACTGTGAAAGAGACGGCGAACATCAGAAAACGCCTCGATGCCTGTATTGAAAGCCAAGGACATCATATGGATAATGTTGTTTTCCATAAATAAACTGCATGTATTGGTGAATATGTTGATAACAATAAATTTTTGATTTGATGAATCTTTACAATTTTCTTGCCATGTGAAATCCATCCGTTCTTTCTGACGCACCCTGTATTATTATGAAAAGTGAATTTGGATTATAAATCACTGTGAACAAGAGAAATATACTGGGTGTTCATTTCAAAGTGGAGTAATATACTGGGTGTTCATTTCAAAGTGTGTCATGACGTCACTGTTGTGAGTTAGCGATTTGAAGCGAATTTCAGCTTTTATGTCAGAGAAGTTGCATATTAATCAAGGCGTTCAATCTCAACTTCAGAGCGTGTACGGTATAACTTGAACGTCGTAGCAACAGATGGCGGTCTGTACGGTCTGTGTGCTACCATAACCTCTTTCGAACTCTATTTAGCGCGGGCAAGTCGTAGGCAGGGTATTTATTATCATCGGTTGCGTACGGCAACATTCCACAATACAAATCAAATGCTCCGTGTCCATGTTGACCGTCCAAGTTAATGTCAACAAACACGTAAGTAATCGTGTTAACCCTCTGCACATATCCCGACAGTAAGAAAAAACTCACCTCAGTACGTGTTTCCAAATAGTTCACATTCCTGCCACTATAGGCGTTACCATTCGTATCGGTAAGTACTCTTCAGAATGAACGCCGTACTTGCTAGGCAACTTCTGTGGCATATAGGTAATACGCCTCTGTGGAAGTGTAGGATGATTGAATTCTCTAGGCTCAACGGCTAGCCACATGACGGCATACAGCGAGCCATGACACACTTTGAACTGAACACGCAGTAGTAAAGCGTAATTATTATTAACACATTTAAGTACCATTTCATCAGTCGGTTTAACAAAAATCTAGAGTCCATAACCTATCTTGTTTATAAATAAATTTGCATGATGAAATATCCTAGTATAGTAATGTTAAACTGTTACCCAAAATAAACGGAATAAGTGTAAGGTAAGGTTATCACATATCCCCGAATTTTGCTTTCTGTCCCCTGACAAAATTCTTCCTCAAAATGTCCCTGGGTTTAGCAATTTTTCCCAGATATCCTCCGATTTTCATTGTTAATTATTAATATGGTTTAATGATCATCGCATATTGGTGTGATAAATTTTGCTAATGCAAATTTGTCGCTTTTTCATGATGCCAAAATCAAAATTGAATGTGAGAACGTAACTGCATTAGATTTTTCCTTTGTTATCGAAGTTAATAAAAAAAAAACTTAACTCTACGAAAGACACATTTATTCCATTATCAATGAAGCAACATTTGGACATCTTTACAAGAAGTGGCTCTTATTCCACGACAGAATTCTCAGTGTCTGTCATGAATTTCATTAAAATACTATTCAATATCCCAGTGCTTCTGTTATTCATTCATAAGATAAGATATCTATAAAATGTATTTATTTGCTGAGACCTTCTCTAGCAAGAGAAGAACATTGTTGCCGCAACTAAACTTTTTGAATGCTATGCATAGACATTTCGGTAGCCCGCGCTACAAACGTGCTAAACTAGTCCCGGCTATCGACTGAATACTTGTACAGGATTCATATATCATATCATATCATATCATATCATATCATATCATATCATATCATATCATATATCATCTCGTATCATATCATATATCATATCATATCATACAGTATCACATCATATCATATCATATATCATATCATATATCATATATCATATCATATCATATATCATATCATATATCATATCATATATCATATCATATATCATATCATATCATATCATATCATATCATATCATATCATATCATATCATATCATAAGATCATATCATATCATATATCATATCTTGTCGAAAATGAACATATCTGTATATCATATCATATAATGTATCATATATCATATCATATCATATCATATCATATCAATATCATATCATATTATATCATATCATATCATATCATAACTGTCATATCATATCATATCATATCATATCATATCATCATTCTTGCATATCATACTTCATACCATACCATACCATATCATATCATATCATATCATATCATTTCATATCATATCATATCATATCATATCAAGAGTCCACTGCAAGAAAAATGTATTTCACTTTCTTGTCGAAAATGAACTCAAGACTGTCAATGCATAGCTTAAGATGTACCAGTAGAGAGTCATATGGCATTAAAACACTGATAGTCATTGTCCAGTAATGATCGGAAAATCACAGTTAAGCTTTGAGCGCTAAGCATTTCAAACTTTCAATTGCTTCTCCTGCAAAAAAAATATTCCAAATGACATCCATCATTTTTGCAGTGGACTCTTCATATCATATCATATCATATCATATCATATCATATCATATCATATCATATCATATATCATATTACCTGGTTGATATATCATATCATATATCAATCATATAACAAATATTGGATAAATATCATATATCATATCATATATCATATCATTATCATATCATATCATATCATATCATAACATATCATATAATATCATATCATATCATATCAAAAAAAAACATATCATATCATATCATATCATAATATCATAAATATCATAAATACCATACCATACCATACCATACCATATCATATCATATCAAATAAATTTCATATCATATCATATCATATCATATGAAGAGTCCACTGCAAGAAAAATGTATTTCACTTTCTTGTCGAAAATGAACCAAGACTGTCAATGCATAGCTTAAGATGTACATAGAGAAATCATATGGCATTAACACTGATAGTCATTGTCCAGTAATGATCGGAAAATCACAGTTAAACTTTGAAATACATTTCAAACTTTCAACTGCTTCACAAAAATTATACTAACTAAATACATGAACTATACCAACAAAACTAAATCCAAATGACATCCATCATTTTTGCAGTGGACTCTTCATATCATATCATATCATATCATATCATATCATATCATATCAAATCATATCATATCATAACATATCATAACCATATAACTGAACATATCAAAAATCATATAACTAAATATCATATGACAAAAATACAAAAGCCTGAAATCCCAAACTAAAACAACAAAACCTCAACTGAAGTGTAAAAATTGAGCTGAACTAAATACACTGGGAAGCCAACTCCAAGAGAGCTTAAACTATACAAACTAAAAACTAAACACATAAACAAATTATACTAACTAAACACGAAAAACAATACAGACTAAACACATAAATTATCCAAACAAAACTAAACATCCACAAAAAAAATATGCAAACTGAACATATAAATTATAATCTGAACAAACTATCCAAACCAAAACACCTGTGGAGTAACGGTTAACACAAAAATCTAGCCTAACTAAACCAGGTGGCCCGGGTTCGAACTCCCGGTCGGGGCAAACTATTACCTGGTTGAGGTTTTTTCCGGGGTTTTCCCTCAACCCAATATGAGCAAATTGGATAAATTTCGGTGAACTTGGGCCAACTACACACTCATTTCACCGGCATTATCACCTTCATCTCATTCAGACGCTAAATAACCTAGATGTTGATAAAGCGTCGTAAAATAACCTACTAAAAAAAACAACTGTCCACACTAAACACACGATAAAAATAAAAAAAAAAATACACAAACTGAACCATACATAGTCTTAACTCAAACATCAAACTAAAACACAAAAACCATACCAATTGAACACAAAAATTACACCTAAATTGTACAGCCTAAACACAAACTATCTAAACTAAAACACAAAAACCATACAATTGAACACAAAAATTATACTAACTAAATACATGAACTATACCAACTACACACGGAGTCAAACTATCCAAACTAAAACACACAAAACCATACAACTGAACACAAAAATTATACTAACTAAATACATGAACTATACCAACTACACACGGAGTCAAACTATCCAAACTAAAACACACAAAACCATACAACTGAACACAAAAATTATACTAACTAAATACATGAACTATACCAACTACACACGGAGTCAAACTATCCAAACTAAAACACACAAAACCATACAACTGAATACAAAAATTATTCTAACTAAATACATGAACTATACCAACTACACACGGAGTCAAACTATCCCAACTAAAACACACAAAACCATACAACTGAACACAAAAATTATACTAACTAAATACATGAACTATACCACTATACACGGAGTCAAACTATTCAAACTAAAACACCATATCATATATCATATCATATCATTTCATATCATATCATATCATATCATATCTAATCTATCATATCATATCATATGAAGAGTCCACTGCAAGAAAAATGTATTTCACTTTCTTGTCGAAAATGAACCAAGACTGTCAATGCACAGCTTAAGGCATATAGAATGTACATAGAGAGTTATATGGCATTAACACTGATAGTCATTGTGCAGTAATGATCGGAAAATCACAGTTAAGCTTTGAGCGCTAAGCATTTTAAACTTTCAATCGCTTCTCCTGCAAAATGTATTCCAAATGACATCCATCATTCTTGCAGTGGACTCTTCATATCATACATCATATATATCATATCATACCATATCATATAGCATATCTCATATCATATCATATACCATATCACACATCGCTAACACTGGTTTATGAATACGAAAAACGTTAGTCCGCTGATCAACCACCGAAAGCCCGCGCTAAGAACGTCTATGAATATGGCCCTTTGTATTTCTCTTTCCATTGGTACTATTTTCATGAACCTCATTTTCGTAGAACGTAAATTACGTGTGTTCGAAACCGGGAAGTTCTTTTGTACAATTTACATTGGCTCAGTGAGTGTAATATTTGAAGAAAAAGAAGAAAATGGGAAATAATATAATATTGTAGTCGTAGAACCGATATTATTACAATAATTCCGGGAATATATTTAATTGACATAGAATAATTAACTTTCCCTCAAAAAGAAAATAGAATGATATAATATAATGAATTTTCAGGTTTTCAACAAATTCATACGTATGATGAGTTATAAATTCATATTAATTTACGGACAATTCCGTATAAATAACAATGAAAGATAACACACAATCTAGAGTCAATTTATTTCCAGACATGTCCTGATATCACTGAATGTCCTCAACCAGTGATAAATTTCCTGGCTATAATCAGAACATCTCTCTGTAGCACCTTTACGACTATATGGTGCAGCATCCAATTATTCGGGTCCAAGCATTTCAGGTGAGCAAATAGCTCTAGACACGAGACAAAGGCTGCGATGTCAGGTAGTAATATAGTCAGTTGTAATTACCGAGCTCTCCATTGTCTCGGTAGACATTTATGTATGGAGACACGTTTACTTCTCGTCTTGACTAACAGGAAATCAAAGCAAGAGGAGCATCGCTAAACGCTGACACTGGCAACCTCGTTACAAGTGGTTTTCTTGTATAAGGTCTTCCAGCATCATCAAAGAGCTGAGTCAATACTTGTGATGCAAATGTTTATTATGATCAAATTCGACGCCGACACATCTGCACATCTACTTCATGTTAAATGCATTGTGTCTGCGCTTTCCATGCCCAACTAATATAACAAAGGTAGCAGAACACCGCACCTTGAAAATTACTTCGTGGAAATGAACTACATAATTCGCTCTAAATTATTAGAGGAATACCGAAGTTTTTTTATATCTTATATAATAATAATAATAATAATAATAATAATAATGATAATAATCCGTGGCGCTACAGCCCGTGAAGGGCCTAGACCGACCAGCCAGCTGCTGGCCTCATGCCCACATGCTGAAGCAGAGGTGGACGATCATCCAACCAGAATGGAGGTATCGTGTGGTTAGCACGATGATCCCCCCCCAGCCGTTATAGTTGGTATTCGCAACCGGATTTCGCTACCTATCGTAGCTCCCCAAGTGCATCACGATGCTGGGTGGGCACCGGTCCCATACACTGGCCGAAATTTCATGAGAAAATTTCTTCCCCCATGAGGACTCGAACCAGCGCGCATTCCGTAACGCGAGTCCTAGGCAGGATGCCTTAGACCACGACGCCACGGCGCGGGACTTTACATCTTATGTAAAATGTTATAAAACAATGTAGAGAGATGGTTTCCACAAATTCTTTTTCGTAAAAAAACGGAATCTAACACAGGTTTTTCTTTTAAAGCAACGCATAATGTGTTTTATAATGAGATGAAAGGTTTTTAAGAAAAATGCTAAATATAACAATATATTCTGTATTTCTTTCCTATGACCATGGTCTTCGTCTTATTTGCCTTTGTCTTCATCCCATACTGTTGACATCTGTCATTTAGCTACAGTAGAATTTCAGTAATTGATTAACTAGCGGAATTACTCGTGTTAATTATGTAAGTCTGTGCGGCTTACAGCTGTTTCGGTGCTTCATACACCATCCTCAGAGCCTACTAGATCGGGGTATGTTTTAGTGTGTTTGTATATTTCGTATTGTTCTAGTGTGTTGAGTTTTTGGTTCTTGGGTTGTATGTGTAGGATTTCCATGTCCGCATTTATGTTATTGTATGTATGGTTAGCATTGGTTATGTGATCGGCGTATGTAGATCTATTGTGTCCTCTGGTTATAGCTTTAATGTGTTGTTTGTAGCATGTTCGGAACGATCTGCCTGTCTGTCCAATGTAGAACTTGTCGCAACTATTGCATGTGAGTTTGTATACACCTGTGTGGTCGTATTTATTTATTTGTGTTTTTTGTGTGTTGAGATGTCTTTGTAGTGTGTTTTATGTTTTGTATGCTATGTTGTATTTCTGCTTTCTGAATGAAGATGCGATCTTATGTATGATTTTATTTGCTTTGTTAATCAATTACTTATATTCAAGTGTTAAAAGTAGTGTACGCAAGATTCAAAATGGAGTAGAATATCCTTTAGCATCATTTTCTCTTCCGCTAACAATGCCATATCATCAGCAAATCTTTTGCACTTTATTCTTCTTCCTCCTACTATCACTCCTCCCTTGTTCTGAAAACAGTTATTTACTAAAATAACCGGTAATATAACTTTTATAAATTCTAACATTCTTACTTACAAATGTCATTTAAGGAACCCGAAGGGTCATTGCCGCCCTCACATAAGCCCGCCATTGGTCCCTATCCTGTGCAAGATTAATCCAGTCTCTATCATCATAACCCACCTCCCTCAAATCCATTTTAATATGATCCTCCCACCTACGTCTCGGCCTCCCTAAAGGTCTTTTTCCCTCCGGTCTCCCAACTAACACTCTATATGCATTTCTGGAGTCGCCCATACGTGCTACATGCCATGCCCATCTCAAACGTCTGCATTTAATGTTCCTAATTGTGTCAGGTGAAGAATGCAATGCGTGCAGTTCTGCGTTGTGTAACTTTCTCCATTCTCCTGTAACTTCATCCCGCTTAGCCCCAAATATTTTCCTAAGCACCTTATTCTCAAACACCCTTAACCCATGTTCCTCTCTCAGAGTGAGAGTCCACGTTTCACAACCATACAGAAGAACCGGTAATATAACTGTTTTATAAATTCTAACTTTCAGATTTTTTGACAGCAGACTAGATGATAAAAGCTTCTCAACCGAATAATAAGACGCATTTCCCATATTTATTCTGCGTTTAATTTCCTCCCGAGTGTCATTTGTATTTGTTACTGTTGCTGCAAGGTATATGAATTTTTCCACCTCTTCAAAAGACAAATTTCTAATTTGTATATTTCCATTTCGTACTACGTTCTGGTCGCGAGGCATAATCATATACTTTGTCCTTTCGGGATTTATTTCCAAACCTATTTCTTTACTTGTTTCAAGTAAAATTCCCGTGTTTCCCCTAATATACAGGGTGTTTTCGAGGTGGTGTTACAAACTTTCAGGGATGATGGTGAATGGCACATTTGTCAATTTGAGGAACCATAGTCCGGAAATGACCAAGTCGAAAGTTATAAGAAAAAATAGTTGTGTGGAAATGGAATTGCAATTTGGCACCACGTGCCCTCTTTCCCTTAACAGTCGTGGAAAAATTATATGGGCCGCATGTCTCCTACATGGGTACTTGTTCCGATACAATCTGTGAGCTTGTCTACTGTTCCCATTGGCTCATCCGTATTTGAAAATCAGGTCTGCTTATTCCGCTCTCGTGTTTCTCCATTTCACTAGGACTGATCGACTGGACACTGCAGCCTACAGGCGTGCATATCAGGACCGACCATGTCCGTTACACATTACGCTATCTGTATTGCTTTAGTGTAGTTTCCTGTCCCCATCCCTCAGACAGCGCACTGAATGGAATATTGTAAGTAGACAACGTAAACAACGTCAGATGAATACAGTATGTGTAATGTGTACAGATAAGTACACATAAATAAGGTGTACAGAGGAATAATAGTACATTATGCAATGAGCCTATAATGATAGTAATTAAGACGCGAGTATGTTTCTTTGTGAAACGAGCGCAAGCGAGTTTCATAATTTTCACACGAGCGTCTTAATTACCATTATAGGGAAGTTTCATACGACTTTTTATGCTCGACCATATTTCTAACTTGAAATTATTCAGAAGTATTCATTTTATTCGTATCTAACTGAAGAGCGGAAGTGACCTTGTGCATAGCTCGTAAATTTTGAGTTGTGCGCCGACGCGAAAGTATTGATTTTTTCCGAGGAACAATAATGTCACTGACCTTGATATAATCTGAGAATAACATGTACATTAATTTTGATATAACCTGGATATTGATTTAGAATTGAAAAACGAGATGACAAATTCATTTTATTTGAATATTATTTACAATTAACGCTAATTATTACAGTAACAGAACATAACCTTCTGCGACAGTATTGGACGCCTGACGTTTCCTCGTTGTCTTTCGATTGCATATCCGAGAATAATCGAAAACCTGAACTTTAATGAATAGATGTACTTTAATGACATGCATTAAAGAACTGCTACCAGGTGTATAATTACTACATTTCGGCATGGTCGAGCATAAAATTATTTAATTTCCACACAACTATTTTTGCTTGTAACTTTCGACTCGGCCATTTCCGGACCAGGGTTCCTAATCTCAAATATATACATGTGCCCTTCGCCATCATCCCTGGAAGTTTGTAATACCACCTCGGAAACACCCTGTAGTCTCTGGATTTTCTCCTAACATATTCAAGTCATCCGCATACAGAAGCAGCGTTGTATGCCTACTGCTTGTACTCAAAATAATTTCTAGCTAAACTCCTTTGCACACAACATATCTCGGGTAAATTACTTCGTATATATACCACTATAAAGTACTTAAACATACTTTTATATATAAGTCCTTCAGATGAATTCACAAAGGGAATAACATCAGCATGCAGTTTCCAGATTGGCTCCTTTACTTAAGAAAGACCGGAGTTCTACTTTGTATTGCCAGAAACTATATTTCGCACTAAAACTTCAGAGTCGTATATGCTTTGAAAATTGCTGTAATTAAGTGAATTAGAGCGATGCTTCGAAAACCTTAGAACTTGAATATATTCTGCAATTTACTGCCGAATCCCTCTGCAGTTCGCTCGCTTCGTTTCGCCCCCTCAACCAACCACTTACCCTCTCTTTCCTCACAGAACCATTCAGAGTCTATCCTTCCATATGCCCTCAGCTACGGAATTTGATACCACTTACATGTATAATAAAAGCATACTTTCACTTAATTACATTTAAATTTTACATACACTTCTCCAATGACATTAATTTACGCTAGCAATTGACGTCAATTGAAACACTCTCTTTTATAATGAATTCAACAACAACAGTTCTAGATTTTATTCGTATCATTCATTTCAACAACTTAAATCGATTAACCCTGTCAATAAACATGGGCTTAAATCAAAGTTTAGACGTTTGAAATTCAAGCTGAGTATAAAAAGATTTCATGAAAGCTAATATCTAAAACATATTTAAATGCAACATTTTTTCATTAATCTATTACGAAATGTATAGTATTACCGATGAAAATGCACTATTTATCATTATAACCTGGTTTTATGTAATTACATACAGGATGATCAACGAGAATTTACCGTCCCTTATGGAGCTTATTTCCGAAGAAATTCTGAGCAAAACACACCATATAAACATTTGTCCTAATTTCAATATTTTCAAAATTACACTAATTTCAAATTCTTTGTACAATACCATTATTCTTTAGTTCTTTACCCGTATAACTACTAGAGATAAAGAATGAACTATTCAGGAGTATCATTTCTTTAATTAGCTAGTATTCTGAAGCTAAAAATGTGCTGCGAATTTAATATTTGTTTCGCATATTTATTTTCCATAACAAAACTCCTATCGCATTATGCTTTTAAGGTGATATTGGTGAGCAACTTCCTATCATCAGAATATTAAATTATTTTCTCGAAATCTGCTGAAGCTATAGAGCTGACATTTTTACAACACATGGGCACGTATCTCTTGTTTATGATGTAGCAGTAGTTGCTTTGTTAATTAATTTCCTTACAAACAATTTTCATGCGAATATTTTCAAAATTTTCAATACACTATCTTCAGTATTACGTATTTACGGATATTAGATTTACGAAAACATTCTGTAAGGCTACTAAATAAATAGGCCTATATCTGAAAATTTCACTTTTCTATAAATAAAGCTACGGTTTGGCTGCGGCGATCTTCGCCGACGATTATCGCTGGCGATCTTCGCTGGGATTCTGTCCCGTTGATTTGAATGTGCATTGTTTCTTTACGGCGACGAACGTCAACGAACGTCGCTGGGCTCGACGAACATCGTCGACGTTGCCTTGGAGGCAAAAACCTGGCGATCATCGCCGAGAATCAAATTGTAAAATTACTGTAGGTCATGAATTAAATCATTCAATAACATGTGATTTATACATCATACATACCATAACGGCGGTAAAACAGAAATCTTTCTGCAGTTTCTTCACTAATGAGGAGATATATTAATTGATTAAACACAAATCCCTGTCCGACATGAGCCAAAAAGAAGAACCAAAGTAAACAATAACAAATCTATATTTTGCAACAACCAGAACTGTTAATACAATTGAGTAAAGCGATTCATACGAGTATATATCAAATATTCATATGAATGAGGTCTCGCCTACCTCATTGAATATTACACGATTAGTGTGAACTAGTCAGTTGTATTATTACTGTTAAATACGAGAAAAATTCGTACCGGCACCGGGAATCGAACCCAGGACTTCTCAGCTCTGCGCGCTGAGCGCTCTTACCAACTGAGCCATGCCGGGACACGATCCACGGCGCCGGCCGAACCCCTCTCGTAGTGTTATTTTACGGCCTTACTACCTGAATTTGAGATGATACACGTCATATATATGCAGGAGCGCATATTAAATGACTTTGTGGCCATATTCAATATCAGTTTAATGAAAACTGCTAACAGTATATATATATATATATATATATATATATATATATATATATATATATATATATAATATTCATATGAATGAGGTCTCGCCCAACTCATTGAATATTACAAGACTAGTGTGAACTAGTCAGTTGTATTATTACTGTTAAATACGAGAAAATTCGTACCGGTACCGGGAATCGAACACAAGACCTCTCAGCTCTGCGCGCTGAGCGCTCTTTACCAACTGAGCCGGCGCCGTGGATCGTGTCCCGGCATAGCTCAGTTGGTAAAGAGCACTCAGCGCGCAGAGCTGAGAGGTCCTGGGTTCGATTCCCGGTGCCGGTACGAATTTTTCTCGTATTTAACAATAATAAAGTGATTCATAATTGAAGGACACACACGATGCGGCAAATTTAGCTACTGAAGCAAAAGTTTGAGTGTGAAATAGTAAGTGAAGTGGAATTCCGACCTCCTTCTCACATTATTTTTTTTACTTGTAACAATATTTCTTAAATAAATGCTTCTAAATGAAAAAAATTACATTGTAAAAAGTAAAAATAAAGTTTTTATATAATTGGTTTTTACCTTAAAGTTATGCTTATATTTCAGCTGGGCTTATTGGTTTGTGAATAAATTTTGTCGGTAATTTTACAATATCATTTTCAATTGAACTTAAAACAAAATGAAATTGTTCGGCAGAAAATCTGAAATATTCCTTAAAATTGGTGGGTTCATTTTCAAGATGTCTTAATATCAATTAATTAAAAGACCCCTCTGTATAGCCTATCTATTTCTAAACATGACATTAATTACTTTAAACATCCGTATTTGTTTTTCAAGGCAAAACTTATAACGTTATCATACTGTCATCCACTTATCAGCTGATCAGACATGGTCAACTATATAAAACAATAAACTATCCACCTACGAATTTCGCCGGTAAAGTAACCACTCTCTAACGATGACCGCTGGCGATTTCAATCGTCAGCGATGTTCGTTCGAGGAAGATCGTCGTAGCGAAACCGTAGCTTAAAAGTTGAGATAATATTTCTTTTGAATAAAAAAAATCAAACTTGAGAAAAATGAGCATTAAAATTAAAACTTACATTCTTACAATGCACTTATACTTCTCAGACAAATCTAAAAATTAACATAGTTACAGTTGTAATAAGTTCTCTTTCCTTTATTTATTGAATCAGTGCTGGCCATCCCTGAATATAGTTCGACTTAGCTGCATATACTACTTCTTTCTTCTGTCTCTTTCCTCTCCGCTGTAAAGCGCTCAGGCTGTCCTGAGCTCTAAAGCGCGCGCTTGCTCCCATGGGCATCAATTGACATCACTGCTATACTGTGTTATTGTTAACAAGTGGCGTACGATAGTTTGACATTCCCGCAACAAATTGCCGTTGCATGAGATACACTGAAGTATGATGCATACCATGTTTGAAAGGTAACAGATATTCTCCGATTATGCCGTGTGGGTTTCTTTCCGTCTAATGTATTCAGTTCCATAGCGTGATATCTGCCACCGATATAATTGTAATTGAAGTGGTGTGATTAGCGCGCACAATACACCTTTTTATTGGGGAGTGAGACTAACGAGTTAGCGAGTCGAGGGAGGTGTGGTCTTGCGGTTACCTTGCCCACGTTCACAAAACAACGATCACTGTAACAATTCCCACTAACATCATGTTCGGGATATTATGCTGAAATACTGTCAACTGATATGGACTTTGTACACATAAAATGCGAGGGATTTTAATTACCTTAATCCCACATAATAATTATCATAATAACAATAATATGCAGCACCGTAATGCAACTTGTGGGCTTTATTAATACCAATGAAGCTAATGGGTCCTCTTCCCATGTGAGGGATCCGGAATTATGCATCGGATTTTAACGCATTTTCTCTGCTACCTACTTTCCAAGAGGTGAATAATACATTACCGTCCATATTAAAATTTAACTATAACAAAAGTCTGGTGCTAAAAATTTAGATTATATTCCCTAGTCTAAATTAAAATAAAACAATCCTCCTAGAGAAAAACACTTCGCATAAAAACAGCAAGAGATATAAAAAAAATTATGAATAAAATATGTTGAATTTTTGGCGTTTTACGCGTTTGTAAGTGGTAAACGAAATTTAATCTAACAGAACAGAGCCAAAATAAAGAAAAAACTGTTTAAATGTAATAATTATTACTAGTTATTAATAAATAATTAAGGGAGATTTACGAAAACAAACAATGCTGCATCCACTTTTACAGAATTTTTCTTTCTTTCTTTACCTTACAAGGAGAGGACACGCTCTGTATATCACCGAATGAAATAAGATTGTGTGAGATGAAAGTACAAAACGTACTTTTTAAAGTCATACCTGGTATGGGTGGCCAATGACCCCTCATTTTGGAAATATTGGCTATTGTTTGTAACGTACTTCCGTTAGGTGCTCAATAGGGAAGCATTAGACGTCTCCAAAAGCCTACTCGCGAGTAAGCCCTTGAACGGAACTGAAGCCAGTACGTAATGAGCGCGCTCCGCCTCACCCATCCCCACTTGTACTGTTATCAATGTTTATGCGCAAACGAAGAGCAGTGGCGGACTGCCATTATCATTGTGTTGGTCGGCGTGTTCCACTGTTTCATAATGTCTTCTAATCATGGACGTAGTACATTCAAGGATGAATAGGAAGAGAATTTTTTTGTGTTAGTGGGGGGAATGTGAAATGCTTAATATGTTCGAAAATTCTGTAGGTTGTGTTAAAATTCAACATGCGACGACAATACTCGACTCTTCACAAAGAATGCCATACAATTACAGGCAGGTTGGACATGTGAAAATAATTTATTTTGGGGCTATCTGTATAACTGTTGTTTATACATAATAATCAGTATATTACAATACGTTTACACTCAGTTCCGCATGACAAACATACAGTTTTTCATTTAATTTTAGGTGAAATGCGTAGGCCTACAAATATTTTCATAAATATAAAACAAGAAAATACAAATACAAATCACACACGTATCCTCTGTCTCAAAAAAAAAAAAAAAAAAAAAAGAAAAAAAGAAAGAAAAGAAAAAAAGAGCTTTTTGCTAGCTATGTTCCAGCTTGGAATATTGGAAAATCAATGAAGCCCTTTACAGAAGCATCATTTGTAAAATCGTGCATACAGGACGTTACAAAAATACTGTGTCCAGAACAAAGTAAAAATTTAAGATAATTAAATTGTTTCTAATTACAGTTCAGAGAAGGAATTTCAAGATTGTAAATGTAATTGAATCTGAAGTCGAAACCACAATTAACCAGTTTGTAGCTTACTCACTTGCATTGGACGAAAGCACAGATAGAAATGACAAAGCTCACCTAGCCATTTTCATCCGAGAAGTCAATGAATATTTTACTGTGTCTGAATGTATTCTTACAAAATACAACTGGAGAAGATCTTTTCCAGGCACTGAAAGGCACCATAGAACAGAAGAGGTTGAATTTGCAATGGCTTGTGTCAATAGCAACAGACGGAGCTCCAGCTTCATAGTATGTCAAAATAATACACAAACGTATATTTCTTATTCTTTTGATGTTATTATTTGTAAACATAAGCAGACCGTTGCCGCGATCCCCCACTGACCGCTCCCATCTGTTGAGGTACGAGTCTCTTCCCCTTCTCTAGCCTTACAGCATACTGTGTTCGGCGGGCAGCATCGAGAGCACGAATGACGATACGCATTTTGGAGACCTCTGCATTAGACTGTGTAACAGCGTAGCTAATATGGTTGGATGCTAAGTTGTTATCCAGACAACCTGAGTTCGAAACTTATCCGGTCCTATATTGTTTTCTTTTAATAATAATTAATAATGTGATCACAGGTATCTGTTGAATTTTTCGTACACTACTTTTAACACTTGAATATAAATAATTGATTAAATGGCGATGTTACTCGTGTTAATTATGTAAGGATGTGTGGCTTACAGCTGTTTCGGTGTTACTTGACACCATCTTCAGATCCTACTAGATCTCGGCGCTATCTCAACTTCGCTGCCTGTTGCGTGGGTGCGTTCGTGTGATGAAGTGTTGTATCAAATAGTGTGTGTGTTCTGAAATAGATCTGTGTTGAGAATTTGATTAGGATGTGTTTTAGTGTGTCTGTATATTTCATATGGTTCTAGTGTGTTGAGTTTTAGGTCCAGTAAAATTAGGTAATATTATTAGTATGTTTATAAATCAGGCACCATAGTAAATCTTACCAGGAGACTGTCTGCTACACACAGCACAATGCGCAATAGGTTTATAGTAGATTTACGGACACCTCCGAAATCTTCTATCGTTTTCAATATTTGTTTATTTATTTATTTATTTGTTTATTTATTTATTCTGGTGTAGTTAAGGCCATCAGGCCTTCTCTTCCACGACACCAGGAATACAAATACAATAATAGAAATAAACAGAAAAAAAATACACTATATACAAAGTAAAGCTACACAAGAAATAGAGAGAAAAAAACAGTATAAACAAAGTAAAGCCACACAAAAATACACACAGGTTGCAGTCACACAAACTTTAAATGAGTGATTAAGTATCATAATTAATTCTATCCTAACTAATTAACTAACATAAAAAAGAAACGTGCAATATATCTACTACGAGAGGAAAAATAGCTCAGCGCAACTAGTAACTGATGTAGAGATTCAACAGAATGTTTTCAAATATAAAAAAAAAAATAAAAATTAAAATCATTTATCTTTTCAAATAATCTTTAAATTCAAACCCTAAAACACATATTTTTGCACTTTCTCATTTTTTGTTGCATGTTGTATCTGAGTTTCCATTTTTCGAAACAAGGTTAGGACTATAAGCCTAATTCTGAAGGTTCATTTATGTATATTTCAAAGTAGTGCACTCTATTTCGAAAAATTCTTGGCCGCCGTGGTCGTTCAGTAATATTGATCACTCACATATCGTCACTCGTAAGTTCTTGGAAAACATCTGCAATATCCATGTGTATTGCGGCAACCGCCATCTTGCACTGTTGAGCCTTGAACTGCAGTTTAAACGACAGAGAACTGCCGATCAAGTTAAACTCAAGTTAACTCAAGATTAACTGGTAGTTAAGGTTTATTATACGAAGCAGAACGAAAAACTTCAGTTTAAACTGAACGCAAGGTTTAAACGGCGTTTATAATACCGGCGCTAAGAAGGTAAACTAACGAATTCGAAATGAGGCAGTAGAACAAGACCAGCTTCAAATACTTAGGGTGTACTGTAAATAGTAATATGGGCTGCTGCCAGGAATTCAAATGGAGGATAGCGATCAGAGGTCTGCATCGGACGTTTTCGCTCGAGCGCCAAGTAGTTCATAGCATAGTCCGATAGGTAGCGCGCATGCATGATGGGTAAAATAGTCACGAGCGGTAAATCCTTGAACGGTATAAGCCCAACGTTAGACATTCGTTCTTGTTACAGTGATGAAGTGTGTAGTAACATCATAGACGTTTATCATTTCAAAACTTTGCAGTGTTTAACTAACCTCTCCATAGTACAACTACAAAACTTGCTTTAAATTGTAATATAAATGTTGTAGGTAAATGTTTTTTTTTTCTTTTCCACAAAGGAGTGATTTTGTTTTTGCCACATCTGATAGATGTTATTGGATGTAAATGTAATTATTATACACGGAGAACACAATGACAATGATGCAAGAACTGTATCAAGTTTTCTAGTAATAATAATAATAATAATAATAATAATTATTATTATTATTATTATTATTATTATTATTATTATTATTATTATTATCAATCTTTGCGTCTGTAACAATTGTTCAGCATGATTATTCCTTTTATTATATTTTCTGTGACGTTATCTCTGTACTAATATTTTTTTTAATCTCCTGCTATATCAACAATATTTTGTAAAACGTTTCTACATTGTCGCAGCATATAGGCGGACGTATCATATTATATATGTGGTAAATCAAATATTGAATAATTATTAATTAGCAATAATAACTGTATATCGAAGTTTTTCATACTATTTTATTTATAACTTCATGTTCCTGTTTTGGTACGTTCCATTGACTGTTCCATTAAACGTTTGTCATAAACGCAGAAAATAAAGCCTTATTTTTACCGTGTGAGCAAAACATATGTGTATCTTATCTGTCGCCTTCCATACAAGATAAGACATGTCTGTGAGATGACCTTGTACTGTGCTTCTATTTATTACGAGCGTATCACGACCGATCGTATCTCACTCGAGGGTGCGACACTCGACCGAGTTCAAGCGAGCAATTTAACTCCAATGCAGCGCTCTGATAGCGATAATGAAGGAAGATTAAAAAAAAAGGACATAATATTTGGACGTCTGCGAAAAGAGCTAAGGAAAAAATTAGTGAAGTGCTTTTAGTGGAGTGTGGCATTGTATACGGCAGAAACATCGACATTACAACGAAGTGAAGAGAAACGACGAGAAGCATTTTAAATGTGGATGTGGAGAAGAATGGAGTGTGCGAAATGGACAGACAGAATTAGATACTGAGGTGTGCTAGAAAGAGTAGGAAGAAAAAATAATCTTAAAACTGAGTGGGGCACTACTTCTGCTGTCATTGACTTTAGCAGAATATCAGATAGACGACATTAAGGTAATGGATCGTGGTAACACGTTAAATTACAGAGTGTCAGATGCAACATGCCCCATTTTCTTTCCAATTAAGTACGGACCAGTGAAGTTTAACCTTAATACAAGGAATATTAAAAATTAAGAGAACAATATATCATTATTATAGGGTAAACTAGGGTCTGTTGGAGTCAATTCCTTTAACTTTTAATAATTTTCTGAAAATGATATAGCTTATATTACATCCTGTTGTTTCGTATGAAGATTATTGTTGTATTAAGATCATCATTGTATTAGGATTATTGTTTTATTAAGATTATTATTGTATTAAGATTATTATTTCATTCATATTAACTTTGTCTTAAGATTTACATTTACTTTATTTTGACCTCGTTGTTCCTATATATATTTATATTTTTTACTAGCCGTACCGTGCGCTCCGCTGCACCCGTTAGAAATAAATATAAAGTAATAACATAATTAAAACAGGACGTTTGATCCAGGGAACATTCGTGTTTGATAGAAGGATAAATCGTTTAATATGTTACTTAATTTAAATTGTATTTAAAATATTAAAATGCGATCATTTTGATCCAGAGATCACTCATTTGGTACAATGACAATTCCTTTAACATGTTATTAATTGTTATTACCAATTATTTTTGGAAAAGCGAAAATTAACAGAAAAATTTTGGCTACAGATTTATTATTATATTATATTATATTATATTATATTATATTATATTATATTATATTATATTATATTATATTATATTATATTATATTATATAAAAAGTGTGTTGATAACGGATGTAGTCGAATTAGAAAGTTTTTAATTTGTTGTGAGAGCTCTTGAATCTCAGGAGAAACAGCTTTTACAACAGCGCAACATAATCTGCTTGGCTCATTACCCAATTTTTTTGCATTGCATTTATTGCATATATATTTTATGTATTTTAACACGATTCAATTGAGCATAGTTAAAATTTGAATTATAAAATAATGGATTGCTAAGCTAACGTACTATTACTGCATACTAAATCAATACACTCTCTTTGTTCGTTAATTCTCTAAGACAAAAATTAATATGTTCATAAATATTATTTTAAGAAATACAGGAAATGAATATACAGAATAACCTATCAAGTTTTCTGTGCATAAGAAGCTATTTTAATCTTACCTGTCCTCAATTCACTCACAACTTACTGTAATAACATCATAGCATTATGTCCATCTAGAGAAACTACACTTTCCAATGATGAAATAATAATTAATTATACAAATCGGTTAATTTAATTTCTATACTTCATACAAAGACAGCAACATTGTCTGTAGGCTATGTTTCATAGTTTTCGATTGTTGTGTCCAAGGCCCTTATATACGAAGTCATTTGTTTTTTATTTCAATACACCGCCTTAGAAGGCAGTTATTTTAATTTTAAAACTCATTTATCTCATTAAATATCAGTCCTATCAAAATTTTTCAGAGAATAAAACTTATCAAAAATCATTTTTAAAGAAACCTTTTGTTATGTAACATTTGTCATGAAAATCAATAATAAGCGAGATATTTCGATTTATTTAATTCAGGCCCCCTTATAACCCCCTTTAAAATAACGTATTTTTAAATGCCATATATCCTATAATCTAAGTTACAACGAACTTAATTTATATTCCAATTTTCATCGAAATCGGTTCAGCCATTATCGCGTGAAAAGGTAACAAACATACAGACAGACAGACAGACAGACATACAAACAAAAATTTCAAAAAAGCTATTTTCGGTTTCAGGGTGGTTAATTATATAAGTTAGGACCAATTATTTTTGGAAAATCGAAAATTACCAGAAAAGTTTCGGCTACAGATTTATTATTAGTATAGATGTTTCTTGTATTTATATTATTAGATTGTCTCTGTCACCTAAACTTTGTAATATATATATATATATATAACTAAGGAAAAGACTAGTGAAGTGCTTTGTGTGGACTGTAGCATTGTATGGAGCAGAAACATGAACATTACGACGAAGTGAAGAGAAGCGACTAGAAGCATTTCAAATATGGATATGGAGAAGGATGAAGCGTGTGAAATGGACGGACAGAATAAGAAATGAAGCTGTGTTGTAAAGAGTGGGTGAAGAAAGAATAATGCTGAAAGTCATCAGAAAGAGGAAAAGGAATTGGCTGGGTCACTGGTTGAGAAGAAATTGCCTTCTTAAGACTGCACAGGAAGAAATGGTGAACGGAAGAAGAGTTCGTGGCATAAGATATCAGATGATAGACGGCATTAAGATATATGGGTTATATGAAGAGACAAAGAGGAAGGCAAAAAGTAGGAAAGACTGGAGAAATCTGAGTTTGCAGTGATTTTTAGTAGATTATTTTACGACGCTTTATCAACATCTTAGGTTATTTGGCATCTGAATGAGATCAAGATGATAATACCGGTGAAATGAGTCCTGGGTCCAGCACCGAAAGTTACTCAGCGTTTGCTCATATTGGGTTGAGGGAAAACCCTGGAAAACGCCTCAACCAGGTAACTTGCCCCGACCGGGAAACCTGGTTTCGCGGTCAAACGCGCTAGCCGTTACTCCAGAGGTGTGGACTTTGCAGTGAAAGACTTGCCCTTTGGCAGAACACTATAAAGGAATATTAATTTTTGTATTTAATAATAATTAATATCTTAGTTATAAGTGAACATTGTAATTGGTTGGCCCGTTATTTTCACATCTTAAAATAAAATAAAATAAAATAAATTAAAATAAAGTATAGGAAAATTTGCAAGAATATTCCTTCATTCATATAATTTCAAATTAAATTTTGCCATTTTATGTCGTAGTTGTTTATTCCTCGTAACAACACGCATTACGACACAACCAATATGTGATGCGATTAGCAAGTGCGCTTGAAATTCATTTTCTTTTATTTGCTGTTTTAATTTGAGGTAGATTTTTAATTTGTTCTGTACGTCTCCACTATGTAATAAATTTTATAACAAAGACTGTACTTTTCGAATGAAAATTACGAAGAAGTGATATATATTCAAGTATTTCAATAAGTAATTAGTTCCTAAATGAAGTTTCGTATTGTTCTATAAACTCAAAGGCAGCGTTTTAATTTTGTATGATTTCAAAAAAAAAGAGCTTTGTTGAATTACCATGTATAATGTAAATATATAAGAGGAAAAAGAAAAGTTAGAAGGGTTTCTGTATGTAATTTCAAATTCTTATTATGAATCAGTGCTTTCGGCAGCTAGTCCACTTTCCAAAATGGGGACTGGAAAGTCGTATCACTGGACGTATGTCAGGACTATTTCGGGGAAGCTTTCAGAGTGGGTGGGTGGATGGATGGATAGATGAAGTAATCTGTGAACTGTGACTAGAAATACATGTGAATGGGTGGACGGACGTAAGGATGAAGTTACGTCTACCTTCCATTTAAATACATGAATACAAATTTGCTCCTACCAAAAGATATGACAGTACAATAGTTTGGATTTTGAACGGAAAATGTACATTGTACAAAAAAAATGAGAAGAGCAACTTTTCTTTAATTCATATTTTTCTTTCTTATCTCCTCCATTTTCTCTATTGTCTTCTTAACGTTTTTCTTTCTCTTTTTACTTTTCGTTTTCTAGTATCTTCAGTGTTTTTTTTTTCATTTCTCTCCAATTGTTCTCATTTCTTCTGGTCTGATATCTTCAGAATTTTCAATGATCCCTTAAGTGCCAAAATGGTAATTTTTTTTTACAAAAATAATTACTTTATACATTCCTTTAACATTCTGTTCTATATTTAGCCAGACACTTACTACTTTTAAAGGTCTGGTGACCACTTTTAAAATGCCACACCCACAAAAAATTGCGTTTTCTCAAACCTATGTTTTTGGTCAATAATAAAGTTCTTAGCGGCTTAGATTTGATCCGATTTACATGAAACTTTGCAAGAACATTCAGAATATTGCAATATAGGGGAGAGTTGGGTAGTATCGGACATCGGATAATATCGGACAGTGAGTTTCTTTCATCTTAAGAAAAAATATTAATAAAATAAACTAGCAGCATTTCTCACAAAATAAATGCCTAGAAACATGCAGCTACCTCATAAATACTTGCAGTAAAAATTTCATCCAGATTGATTAATATTTGGCATAAGAAAGTTGGTGTTGAATCAACAAAAATGAACACAAGAAAAATAGGTTTGAAAATAAAATAAATATTTATGTAAATTAATATTCTCCTCCGCTACATTCATCTAGTAACTTCAGGGAGCCAACAAAAAGTTACTAGATTTGTAATCAGAAATTTTAAAAAAGAATTCTTCGATGAAAAACAATTTTGACAGCTCTTTAAATTCCAGCCTTAATTTAAGAAGTGTAAACATACGAGTATTTGTAATCAGAATTGAGCTGAATCCATTTGGGATATGAAAATATAAATTCTGAATAAGTGAAATAGCTAAAATAATTTGGAAAAATTTTCATGATTTTCAGTGGAGTCTTC
Organism: Periplaneta americana; assembly: GCA_025594305.2. Taxonomy (NCBI): domain Eukaryota; kingdom Metazoa; phylum Arthropoda; class Insecta; order Blattodea; family Blattidae; genus Periplaneta; species Periplaneta americana. Next base: position 18,432,017 of record JAJSOF020000039.1, on the reverse strand, counting down.
CCTTAAGTTAGAACTTAAGTTTGTTAACAAGGAATCACAATAATCGAAATGCGGTATTACGAGTATCTGTATAAGATTTTTTAAATATTATTAAGTCATTAGGTTATGATAAAGAAATTTCCACTGTTGACTGTTAGCTTTTTCGTTAGAAAAGTTAATAAAACTCGCCACAAGAGGAACGGACGTTTCATGTGAAATGACAAACTGTAGGCTTTGCAGCAATGAGAGCGCTTTGTAGAGACCGTTTCATCTTAATACATAAATATTCATCAAGTTAATCAATTTCTCACACCTCCATTTCCTTCAGCCCTTGGAATATTGATTTTCTTCACTCCCCTCCCCTCCACATTGGTCTAAGATTAATTTAGAGGGTGGAGTCGCATAGAAGCTACCCATAAATGCAAGAAGGCAGGATCCTCTACATGATTTGGAAGGGACAAATTAATGAAAATGGTATTCGAATTAATTAACATATTTATGTTTCAATTGCTACGTCTAACTGTATCACTATGGAAACGGGTCCAACTTACACGCATAATGAAACGTTCTCGAGTAATTACAGAAAGTAAATGGAAACAGTCATAAATCATTAAATGAAGCATTATTAGCGTAGGAATGATGCCTCAGGTCTCGTAGTATGTAAAGCCTTATTAAGATAAATTTCAGTGTAAACTTTATATCATAGGTTGGATAGTAATCCTTCCTGTTCTGTTTTTCTGTGCACATGCTCTTCGTCGGCGTTTAGTTCCACTTTCAAGCGCTAGATGTTAGTGTAATCGAGCACACGCTAGAGTTCCTGGATAATAAATTGAATATGAGTTGAGACACAGGATCGCCTACCTTGTTGCATAATCCAGTAATGGCTTTGCTTCCAGTAAATTCAAGTTAACAGCTTTTCCTTATTTCTCAGTAATAAACTAGTTGTAATAATAATTTTTATGCTCGACCATGCCGAAATGTAGTAATTATAACCTGGTAGTAGCCCTTGAATCCACCTCATTAAAGTACACCTATTCATTATAATTCAGTTGTTCAGCCAATGACAAATCACCTTTGTACCGTTATAAACCCGCCAGTATCGATTATTCTCGGATATGCAATCGAAAGACAATTAGCGAAAAGTCACGGAGGCTGGAAATCCAATACTGTCGCAGAAGGTTATGTTCTGTTACTATTATAATTAGCGTTAATTGTAAATAATATTCAAATAAATTCAATTTGTCATCTCGTTTTTCAATTCCAAATCAATTTCCAGGTTATATCAAGACTAATGTTCTCTAAGTTATATCAAGGTCAATGATATTCGTTCCTCGGAAAAAATCAATACTTTCACGTCTGCGCACATCTCACAATTTAGAAGGTCAGTTCCGCTCCTCACTTCGATAACCATAACATGAATACTTATGAATAATTTCAAGTTAGAAATATGGTCGAGCATAAAAAGTCGTATGAAACTTGCCTATAATGGTAATTAAGACGCTCGTATGAAAATTATGAAACTCGCAACATACTCGAGTCTTAATTACTGCCATTATAGGTTCGTTGCATAATGTACTATTATGTTTTAAATATAGTAAATTATATTACAAAATAATATAATGCGTTATAAAATTATGTATCAAATTTGTTTAATATTTGCATACATTATATAGCCGTATGTTTTTATTTCTCATAGGAGTTTTCTTTTTCCATATTTTAATTGTTCATTGGGTCAACGTCACTATAGTCGCGACGCTGTTATTCCCGGCGTGACTTATCCTCTTTGCTTACGTCTTAGGAAGTCAAGGCTCTATAAAGTCTAGGTAGGTAGTATCGTTCGCCATTTTTGTTGTTTCGTTGCCGAGTTACCAGACGAGGGATCTATTTGCCACACCGTTAAACATTATCATGTCGCAGCTCCTATGATAATAAATCAAACGCACTGTAATTCAGCAAATAATTGAGCGGCAAATAACGTTCTCATGTTCTTTCTGCGAACGCAAACGAAAGAGCCAAAATGGCGGGCGATTATGTTAAGTATTTATCGAGCCTATAACGTCTTCATCAGCGAATCACAAGACGCACACGTTTAAATGTAGCCGACCTGCAACGTCATTGGCTGCCGGAAAGTAGAGCGACGGGACTATAGATTCTCAAAAACCCGCCATGAAGCAGTGAAGAAACCGTTAAATTGCAGTATTGTCAATGTAAATTGAGATTATTTTGCTGCTTTAAGTACTAAAAATATCCACTAAATCCCCATATTAGCAATACAAATTTCATAAATTTTACCCGCAAACTAACAATGAAAACAGATCAAGCGGGAAAACCGCTGAATTTTCAATACTGGACTCAACGTCTCAACTCTCATTATAAAGGAACTCTAGAGTCTGTACGTTACATATAATGACAGATTTAGATCCAATTTATTTTGAGTACATAATCTACCTACACTCTCACTTTTTGCGAGAGGAACAGAGGTTAAGGCTGTTCGAAAATAATTTACTTAGGATAATATTTGGGGCTAAGAAGGATGAAGTTACAAGAGAATGGAGGAAATTACACAACACAGAACTGCACGCATTGTATTCTTCACCTGACATAATTAGGAACATTAAATCACTGTTCCCAACATATAGCTCTACAATATCGCTAACTTTTCAACAAAAAGTAACTAAATCTCTCCAAAGTTTGTTAAAAAATCCCCAGAAATATCGCTAAAAATTAATAATAAATATAATTAAATCAAAATAAGAAAAACATACATATGACGAAAATGTCGTCATCACCCACTTATGCGGAGTCTGGTTGTATTGTTGACGGCTGTGACGTTGAGATGGAAGGTGTAGGAACAGCTGATTGTGACACTACAGTTTCTGGCAAGTTGTAAGTGCGGAAATTTTCACCCAAACTTTTGACGACAATTTTTTTGTGAAATCTAACACTTTTTAAATCTTATATATTAAAATACATTAAAACCAGCAAAAACTACAGTCTCATTTGTTTCACACGAACTGTCGGCACAAAATTCCAAAACTCAATTGCCTCGGGTCAGTTCGGAGTGGAAAATCTCCACGTTGCGGAGAAGAACCAAGAATTAGCTGGAGCTCGCGACTAGTCACGTGTCAATCAAAGTTGCCGCCTTTTGTGGGTGTTGGAGCAGTAGCATTGAGAGAGAGACCTAACCCGTGAGAATAATTGAACCAGCATCTTTCACCCCTGATCTCTGATCACAAATATATGATATCAGGGCTTTCACGTATGAATCATTAGACTACTCAATCATGCACCCATGTCTCTTCTAAAACTAAGAAGTGCGTGACTTCAGTTGAATGTTTTAACTTAAAAGAAAGGAAGAAGTGGAAGAATATAAAAATCAGCAGAAAAGTCGCTAATCGTATTTTACAAAAGTTGTCGCCGAGACCGATTCAAAATTCCCCAGATTTAGCGACTTATCGCTAAATATGGCAACACTGCATTAAGTCCAGCCGTTTGCGATGGGCAGATCATGTAGCACGCATGGGCGAATCCAGAAATGCATATAGATAGTTAGTTGGAAGACCTCAGGGGAAAATACATTTGGTGAGGCCAAGACGTACATGGGACGATAATATTAAAATGGATTTGAGGGAGGTGGGATATGATTGTAGAGTCGGTATTAATCATGCTGAGGATAGAGACCGCATAGCTGGACGTAGGTTATGTTCGAGAAAATGTTGGTAGTACGCTACACTGACATGCATGACACGGCCACGATAATATAAATGACAATATAAAAATTGTTATAAACAACTCCAAATAAATTAATTCGGAATTTAGAAATGAAGAAACTCAAGCTACTGGTTGAATTTCATATCCTGGAATTTTCATGACACAGACTACCAAAGGGGGTAACAAGATCACCCCACATAAATAATGTGAATTACTTATTAGATTAATTATTTATTACTTACTTACAAATGGCTTTCAAGGAACCCGAAGATTCATTGCCGCCCTCACATAAGCCCGCCATCGGTCCCTATCCTGTGCAAGATTAATCCAGTCTCTATCATCATATCCCACCTCCCTCAAATTCATTTTAATATTATCCTCGCATCTACGTCTCAGCCTCCCCAAAGGTCTTTTTCCCTCCGGTCTCCCAACTAACACTCTATATGCATTTCTGGATTCGCCCATACGTGCTACATGCCCAGCCCATCTCAAACGTCGTCGACCTGGTTGGCGAGTTGGTATAGCGCTGGCCTTCTATGCCCAAGGTTGCGAGTTCGATCCCGGGCCAGGTCGATGGCATTTAAGTGTGCTTAAATGCGACAGGCTCATGTCAGTAGATTTACTGGCATGTAAAAGAACTCCTGCGGGACAAAATTCTGGCACATCCGGCGACGCTGATATAACCTCTGCAGTTGCGAGCGTCGTTAAATAAAACATAATAGCCTATTTACAAATATTTCTCAAACGTCTGGATTTAATGTTCCTAATTATGTCAGGTGAAGAATACAATGCGTGCAGTTCTGCGTGTTGTAACTTTCTCCATTCTTCTGTAACTTTATCCCGCTTAGTTCCAAATATTTTCCTAAGCACCTTATTCTCAAACACCCTTAACCTATGTTCCTCTATCAAAGTGAGAGTCCAAGTTTCACAACCATACAGAACAACCGGTAATATAACTGTTTTATAAATTTAACTTTCAGATTTTTTGACAGCAGACTAGATGATAAAAGCTTCTCAACCGAATAATAACAGGCATTTCCCATATTTATTCTGCGTTTAATTTCCTCCCGAGTTTATTACTGTTGCTCCAAGATATTTGATTTTTCCAACCCTTCGAAGGATAAATCTCCAATTTTTACATTAATTATTTATGTAATTCTTAATTAAAATTGTTAGTAGGCATGTGACGGAAAAATATATGAAATTTCAAAAATAAATATGGAGAAGAATGAAAATAATACTGAAAAATCAACAGTGGGGTAATCCCTCTTGGTAGCTGGAGGGTTAAATTAAAAAGTTTGGCTTTCAAATTTATGTTTACTTCTTTTTCAAACTCTTAAAACACAAACAAAATGCATATTCACTTAATTTGTCCTCAAATCCTTTTCAATTAAAATGCATTTCATAGTGACAAAGTATGTATACACAACTAAAAAATATGGCATAATGTACTCGTATTCATTAATTAAACTACGTATTACAGAAAGACTCACAAGCACAAGTTACTAACTCTTTGTCAAATGATTTAATGACTGGTTAAAAATTAACTATGCTTGGTGAAACAGACTATAAATCGTCTAAAATTCCCAAGTGTTCTCCTGCTGTTAATCCACAACGTAACTTCACAGCAAAGCCCTCTGGCTTAGCTAGCACCATATCCAATTATTAATTTATATATGTAATATATACAAGCCGTCCTATGCCTATGATATATGCGTGAACGTGTGCATTCTCGTGACTTCCGTATCGCGTACATTAGCTGAGGTGTTGTGAGGGAAACAATAGAAAGGCGTCGAGCGTGAGTATGTCCGGGACACATTAGAGTATCATACTCAAAAGCGACCCGGGAAATAATTAATTGCTGCTTCCAGAGATCTATATTTCCCTCGCTACATCAAGGGGAGGAAGTGTTGGAGAAATAATTATTATATTAACGCGAAACCAATGACATCAAGAGACTGTAGCGTGCGGCATGACAAGATGGGGTTCACCGTATCGGTAGTAGCACAATAGTTGTTTGATGTAACTTTGAAATTTCTGTCGGCATTACCGCAGTGTTTCACAGTAGTTGAATCTGATTGGCTCCCAGTTACAGACGAAGACACTTCCTACGGTATTTAGTACAAACTTGTTGAATTGTAGCTTTAGTAAATAGGCCCGAACTAAACATCATTTTCCTGGAATTCCGACTCGAGTATTTGTAGGATTTTAGTTTAATTTAACCTGAAGTTTCCTACAAACTACTGGCAATTTCTAAGCGTATTAATGTTCATACAAGAATATGTAACGCCCATTCAAAACGAAATCACTTTTCACGACAAATCCCCCCCCCCCCCACAGAGATTTTCGTATTCTAATATTCAAGTTCATTATGTATGAAGACGTCTTACTCAAGCATAAATTAAATGTTCGTATTCTTGCATAAGTTTACATTTCATTTTGCACTTATTGCCATAATACTTACAGTAAGGAGGGGATTGTCGGATAGGTCTGGTAATGTCGGATAATCTCGGATAACATATTTCTTTTCCATCGAATGGTGCAATCTGATGTGAAAATAATGCATTACGTTCTCTACAAGTAGACGAACATCTGCATGAATAGCCATTACTGTTGAGTGCTTCACTGTGTGTGAATAGCGTGTTTTCAACGTTTCTGCAAAAAAAAAAAAAAAAAAAAAAAAAAAAAAAAAAAAAAAATTGTGAGGGTAAGTAATGTGATTTATTCGTTACAAGTTATTCTTATATTTACACAACATGGTATGCACTGTTTGATATACCATAGAGAAGGCTTCTTAATTCTCTAATTGTAGAAATTCTATCGACAACATGTTTCATGCAGCGGCTTGTTTTACTGTTTGTGAAGAGTCGGCCAATGTCGGATACTAGCCGAGGGCATTGTCGGCTGTCTTTCAATGCTGCTCGCTAGATAAAAACTGCCTTAAACCCATTTATATGTTTTCTATAACAAACCACTACATTTTTACTGATGGGTATTTTTAATTAATGTAAGTAATTAATTTTCTAATTAATCGAATATTATGAAGTAACGAATTGTTTCTTCTTCTGATATTTTTAGACGCCTAAAGTAAAAGAAAAAAGAGATTCAGTCTAAAAAATGGAAGTCTGAAGATATGGTAAATGCCATTGTCGCAGTACGGGAGAAAAGAATGGGCTATCTTGCTGCTACCAGAAGATTCAATGTACCTCGATCAACATTATTTGATTATGTACGGTCCAACTCTGAGCCCACCAAAGCCGTTAAATCGAAACTTGGACGAAAACCAATACTCCCAGAATCACTTGAAGAGAAGCTAGTTGACTATGTGTTAATGATGGAGAGAACATATTTTGGATGAACCAGAAATGATGTTAAAAGGCTTGCATATCAGTTGGCTAAACAGAACACTATTGTAATAGTTTCTGATATGCAATATATTATTTTAAATGCATTATCATACCTCTTACATAATAATGTCTAATGTATCCGACATTAGCTTCCCATTCTGTCAGTGATGATATTATTTCTGTTTTGTCTTTGCAAGTTATACAGCAAATACATATTATGTAAATTACCTAATACTTATGTACAATCTGCAGGAACCCCAAGAGGTTATTATAAAACTAAGTAATTCAAGTTCTAACTTTTTTCTATTAACTTTATTTTGAAACATCAAAATGGTATCCGACAATACCCTCCCTTACTCTACTTATTGGCTTTTAAGGAACCCGGAGGTTTATTACCGCCCTCACATAAGCTCGCCATTGGTCCCTATCCTGAGTAAGATTAATCCAGTTTCTACCATTATATGCCCCCTCCCTCAAATCCATTTTAATATTATCTTCCCATCTACGTCTCGGCCTCCCTAAAGGTCTTTTCCCCTCCGGCCCCCCAACTAACATTCTATATGCATTTCTGGATTCGCCCATACGTGCTACATGCCCTGCCCATCTCAAACGTCTGGATTTAATGTTCCTAATTATGTCAGGTGAAGAATACAATGCGTGCAGTTCTGTGTTGTGTAACTTTCTCCATTCTCCTGTAACTTCATCCCTCTTAGCCCCAAATATTTTTCTAAGCACCTTATTCTCAAAGTGACAGTCCAAGTATCACAACCATAAAGAATAACCGGTAATATAACTGTTTCATAAATTCCAACTTCCAGATTTTTTGACAGCGGACTGGATGATAAAAGCTTCTCAACCGAATTATAACTGACATTTCCCATATTTACTCTGTGTTTAATTTCCTCCCGAGTATCATTTATATTTGTTGCTGTTGCCCCAAGATATTTGAACTTCTCCACCTCTTCAGAAGATAAATATCCCATTTTTATATTTTCATTTTGTACAATAGTCTCGTCACGAGACATAATCATATATTTTGTCTTTTAGGGATTTACTTCCAAATCTATCTCTTTACTTGCTTCAAGTAAAATTCCCGTATTTTCCCTAATCGTTTGTGAATATTCTCCTAACATATTCACGTCATCCGCATAGACAAGCAGCTGATATAACCCGTTCAATTCCAAACCCTCTTTGTTATCCTGGACTTTCCTAATGGCATACTCTAGGCCAAAGTTAAAAAGTAAAGGTGATAGTGCATCTCCTTGCTTTAGCCCACAGTAAATTGGATGGAAGCGCATCTGACAGAATCTGACCTATACGAACTCTGCTGTATGTTTCACTGAGACACATTTTAATTAATCGAACTAGTTTCTTGGGAATACCAAATTCAATAAGAATATCATATAAAACTTCTCTCTTAACCGAGTCATATGCCTTTTTGAAATCTATGAATAACTGATGCACTGTACCCTTATACTCCCATTTTTTCTCCATTATCTGTCGAATACAAAATATATGGTTAATAGTAGATAAAGTACAGTACTGGCAAAAAAAAAAAGAAACCGACCGAACCTTGTAACTGATGTCAGAGCCTTGTTCACTCCAGAGCACGATAGACTGATAACTAAGACTTTCGTGGTTCGAATCCTGCCTTGGAAGGAAACTTGTTTTGTTCTTTATTCAAATTTATTCCCAATACTTATCGATTGCAGCGATATTTTACTACTTAATTAAATTATTATTCCCAGAACATGAATTTTACCAGCAATATAAAAATATTGGGAATAAATTTGAATTAGGAGCAAAAAATAGTTTCCTTCCCAGACAGGATTCGAACCACGAAAGTCTTAGTTACCAGTCTATCGTGCTCTGTAGTAAACAAGGCTCTGAAATCAGCTACAACAGTCGGTCCGGTTTTTTTTTTTTTTTTTTTGCCACTACTGTACCTTAAGGCTATGGAAATTTGAAATTTCTAACTTCTACATTTTTACAACAATTAACCTGAAATTTGTACCACATATTTCTTACAATGTTGACATACAATACATACATTTTTGCTTTCATATTCCAATCAGTTTACTTATAATTAATTTCTGTTTTTTTTTTCTTCTAATATTGAATTATAATTGTCCAAATTTTCAAAGTTTATTTAATTTTCCTTTAAATTTATATTCAATTTATTCCTGATAGATGTATGTAAAATATGACATATGCTTTTCATATTTTTTCACTTACTTTTTAAGAAAAAATATTTACCCTTTTAGTTCATAATTTTTCAACTTTTTTTTAATTTATCACATCGTATGCTAATTTCTTAGATAATCCTATAATTTGATAATAGAGGAAAATAAATATACTGTAAGTTCACAGGGCTAACGGCTTTGAAGCTGGGTACCTGGTTCTAATGAAGTGCATAGGTAGCAATATAACATGGGGGCATGAGATAGTTACTCTGCCAACCATAATAAATTCACTTCAATTAATTTCCCCAATGTAAAAAAAAAACATGCTCAACACATGGTGACTTGTAGGCTACCAGCTACCTAAAGTCTCATGTTAAAGACACATTGGGCATATAATACGCCGAACACAGGTAATGCAACGGATCATGTAAACAAAAGGTTGTCACTGCATGTTCGTGGAGATATTCTGAAGCTATACTAGTAAATACATACATGATCCGTGTTGTTCATTTTCGTCGTGATCTTTGCAGTGAATAATAACTTGCATTCGTAATTTACGGAACTTGAACATATGCGAATGTCACTTCAAATGATTTTATATTGTAAGAAATTATTTTCAATAGCACATGACGTTATTAATGAATGATGTAGTACAAGATATCCTATTGTCCGATATATTTTCGTGTTTTATTAGGATACTGCATGTCGTTCATCACTGAAAACCCATTCATTTTCAATGTACTTTTCTAGAAATATCCTAAAATGTAGATTATTTAATTTCATAATTGGGATGTTGGCGCTGAACATAATGCTGATACGACTGCTTTTGTGATGAGCGATTTATACAGGGTGTTTCAAAAATATGGGGCATAATTTCAGGTATGTATTTCCCACATGTAGACAATCAAAATAGTTCATTACAACATGTGTCCGGAAATGCTTTATTTCCGAGTTATGGCCTTCACAACGCCGAAATTCACCGGAACGTTTTTCCTTCCGCAGGTAGTTGCCATCAAAGGAGACATTAAGAGGGCACTCTGACACTTCATTCCGAGGCGAAGGTTACATTCAGTGTTGTGTAGGCGTTAGACTGTGCGACGTGTATTCAAATCAAGAGCTGGCAGAGATACACTTCATGTACGGTAAGGTGGACGGCAATGCTGCGCACTGGAGAGGTACCCACAGCGACAATGTCCAGATCGGAACACATTTGTACGTCTCCATTACCGTCTGTGCGAGTATGGAAAATTTAACTCTCCTGGTTTGGGAAGGGGACGACCAAGATCTACAACTCCAGAAGTACAGGAGGAGATTCTGGAGGCTGTGAACATGACTCCTTCTATCAGCACACGAAGGGTAGCGTTGCAAGTCAATGTTCCTCATACGACTGTCTGGAGACTGTTGAAAGAGTATCAATTGTATCCTTATCATTTGCAACGTGTTCGCAGGTCAATGAGACATCGATGTGAGGTCTGTATTCAAGCAGGAGGTGGAAATTTTGAACATCTTCTGTAATGACAACGACCTGCGGAAAGAAAAACGTTCCGGTGTATTTCAATGTTGTGAAGGCCATAACTCGGAAATGAAGAATTTCCGGACACATGTTGTAATGAACTATTTTGATTGTCTACATGTGGGAAATACATACCTGAAATTATGCCCCGTATTTTTGAAACACCCTGTATTGTAAGCATGTATTTGTGAGGTTCTGAGAGCTCGAGGCCAAGTACATCCCTTGTTAATTACTATTTGGCCTAAATCGAAACAATACACAAATTTTTATTTTTCATTTAGTGTTCTACCCAAGAACATGTCATTTCACTGCAAACCCACCTTTCTCTAATCTTTCCTATTTTCTGTATTCTTTGTTTTGTCTTCTCATATGAGCCATATATCTTAATGTCGTCTATCATCTGATATCTTCTTCTGCCACGAACTCTCCTCCCATTCACTATTTCATTCATTCATTCATTTATTGTATTCCATAGATCTTACATGAGCAATGAAGCTTTAAGATGTGGAACAAGTCAAAATTTTACAATATTACAATTACAATTTTTACAAGGCAGTTCCTAATCAGCCAGTGACCTAACCAATTATTTTTCCCCTTTCTGATCAGCTTCAGCATCATTCCTTCTTCACCCACTCTTTCCAACAGAGCTTCATTTCTTATTCTGTCTGTCCACTTCACACTTTTCATTTTTCTCCATATCCACATTTCAAATGCTTCTATTCGCTTCTCTTCACTTCGTCGTAATGTCCATGTGTCTGTCCCATACAATGCCATACTCCATACAAAGCACTTCGCTAGTTTCTTCCTTAGTTCTTTTTCCAGACGTCCGCAGAAGATGCTCCTTTTTCTATTAAAAGCTTCCTTGTCCATTGCTATCCTCCTTTTGACTTCCTGGCAGCAGCTCATATTACTGCTTATAGTACACCCCAAGTATTTGAAACTGTCCACTTGCTATACTACCTCATTTAGAATTCGCAAGTTTACCTTCTCTATTTTTCTTCCTATGGCCATGGTATTCGTCTTATTTGTATTTATCTTCATCCCCTACTGTTCAAAGCTGTCATTTACACAAAAACCCTCGGGAAATAAATTTACTTATATATTATTTGTATGTATAAAATACATAAAACTGTAAAAAAATAGATAGATGGATATATTGAGTAATATTACACATACAGATGTTATATTATCGTAATTTTCTCTAAAATGCAGTGCACGGGTCTTCTGACCGTACGTGCTTTGTACCTATAACAATTTCTACTTTATAGGTTTCACTCCCCTCGCCTATGATTATCCAACCACTCACTAAAAGAACATACATATTAAAATTAAAATGGCACACCAAAACACATTATATAATATTTCCTAATCTAAAACAGACATAAAAGTATATAATTGGGTAGATACCATTATCCCTTCCTCAGTTCGTATGACAAACTTCAACAGCTGCACTTCTAATCTGTGTCGCCCTCAACAGAAACAATCAGTCTTTTGTTTGTTTTCTCTAATCCCCATGAGGTCAAGACACGCAAGCGAACTCCTATTCTGACTTAGAATGGAGGGTGGAAGATATTTACTCCGTACTTGTTCCAATTCGACACACTGTAATAAAATCTGTCTGTAGAAGTCCTTTTCTCTGCACAGTGGACAAAGGCGCTCTCCTTCCTCGTTGACAATTTTATTACCCTTCTATGCCCCCAATCTTAGCCACGCTAAACCTACTCTACTGTAGTATTTAGTATTTATTTATTCAACCTGGTAGAGATAAGGCTATCAGGCCTTCTCTTCTTCTCTACCAGGAGGTTCCAACTATAATATGTTTTTGTTACAAGAATTTATGTAGTCACACCGCCCCCAATTAAGCATGGGATCTGATTGTAAATGTAGTGAGGACTTTTCCGAACATTGGAGCCCAATCTCTTGCGTCTCGATATCAATTAATCGCAACTTCACATTACGCCATATACTGCGTGTTCAGTTCAAAGTGTGTCATAGCTCGCTGTATGCCGTCATGTGGCTAGTCGATGAGCCTAGAGAATTCAATCTTCCTACACTTTCGCAGAGGCGTATTATCTCTGTGCCAGAGAAGTTGCCTAGCAAGTACGGCGTTCATTCTGAAGAGTACTGTACTTACCGATACTTACGGTAACTACTGTAGTGGCAGGAATATGAACTGTTTGGAAACACGTACTGAGGTGAGTTTTTTTCTTACTGTCGGAATATGGGGAGAGGGCTAAGACGATTACTTACGTATTTGTTGACATTAACTTCGACGGTCAACATGGACACGGAGCATTTTATTTATACTGTGGAATGTTGCGATACGCAACCGATGATAACAAATACCCTGCGTACGACTTTCCCGCGCAAAACACAGTACGAAAGAGGTTATGGCAGCACACAGACTTTGCAGATAGCCATCTGTTGCTACGACGTTCAAGTTATACCATCCACGTTCTTAAATTCAGATTGAACGCCTTGATTAACAGGCAATTTATCTGATATAAAAGCTGAAACTCGCTTCAAATCGCTGACTCACAACAGTGACGTCATGACACACTTTGAAATGAACACCCAGTATTCCTCCTGTTATTATCACCTCTATCCCACACCCATCCAATTCCTATATGATGCAGCCCTCTCTGCAATATGCATGTGGTAAGTGCGTTTTCCCAACTTTCCCTCGATTATATTGTAATTCACTTACCAGCCTTGTATTGTAATATACTATTACAATTTGTTAATATACAAAGTTGGAAATATTGAATACGACTTGCTGAGATATATTCCTGGAGATGAATCAGAGCGCATCAGTATAATTAGTAATTACTTTTATCTTAATGATTGTAATAGAGATTTTTTTTTCCATTCCGACAGTTATTTACGTTTATGTATATTTCAGTTGTGGGCGAAAATTAATGCAACATTTCAAGTTGTTTTCTCTTCCCCTCTACGCTTATTAACGATGAAGCCAGTTTGGTTGCAGCAGCTAAGTACCGTAACATGTAGATATGTCCTACTGATACCGATGTTAATAACAACTTCTAACAAGGTAGATTTTTATACACAAAAATTACAGGTTATGTTTTACTGAACTCATTTCTCATTACTAGGGTAAATGGTAGCGAATATATTGAGTGAAACCGAAAGGCAGTTCAGGTAAATCATTCCAGAGCCGTAGTAACGATAAAAACTTGAGGGGAGAGCTGAAGTCACGTGATTTTACAATCCATCCATCAGACTGATTAAACTGGTTAATTACCCAGCTAACTACCCTCGAACTGAACGAGATAAGACAAAAATCACACCCCAAAGCTACCATTATTTTCTATACAAACAAACCAGAGTTCGGATATTCTACAGAATAGATTATTTGTATAAATTACATCACGTAAGTTACACATCTATAATGAGTGAATTTTGTGATCGGTAAACGAAGAAAGAAAATATATATTCATATAACACAGAAGTAACAATTTTCTGGATTGTCCGATCAGCTTCTATATCCCTGTATCTTACAATCATCATATCATCACATTATAGTGAACTTATCTCATTTTTTTACCATTAAGGAATATTCCTACACATCACAAAACTCTTTTGATATTTGAGGCGGTGCAAGTCCATAGAAATTATTAGCAAGATATTCACTGTTTTAGAACGAATCGAATACAAAAAATAGCAACAAAGTTTTAATCCAATGTACATCTATATACATAATTTGAACTGGTAATGGAAATTACGGGAAAACGGCTGAACGGATTTTAATAAATCACCCCTCATTTTGAAGCTTGGCACCCAAAGTTTTTCAGAAAACTAGTACTTTTCCGTGAAATATCAATTTTCCTACATTATTTTCCTATTTTCCAAAATTCATTTTTCTTCAATTTTGAGAACTAATTGCATTTCAGCACGGCCGTAATTTCAGAATAAAACAAAACACACGCCACAATAAACAATAGCTATTACACGAAGGCAGGAATGCTGACATATTTAGAGTTAAAATTCAATTGGTTATTAAAAACTTCAAGACTTACTAAAAATAATTTACAGGTCTGGTTCTGCGGTGTGTAATTTCCTGAGTACAGCTGTGCATTGGATATTGAAATCTACAAAACTTGAAGTAGTTTGATGATATTATTACCATTAGAAATGAAATATTATTATAGTTAATGCCATGATGTGACTGTTTTTCATTCATTTTACATATTAATGTTATACTGATGATATGAAAGTGAAACCGTTTTGGGGTTATATAAGTAGATATAGAGAATGTGTTAAATTAGATCTTCATGTCTATAATTTACGTAAGGTAATAATATTGTTATTAAAAATCAAATATTTTTATAGTTATTAATCAAGTGGGGTTGGGTCTTTTCATATACTTAATGGCTGTGTGTTGTAGATACTTATATGCGTCATTTTCTTCGGTATTGGCTCGAGCTCTACATGCAGCAGCTATACCAAGATGCCATGTCTATTGTTCGAAAGCATAGCAAATCTGACTTTTACAATCCACAAAGACCTGAAATAGCTATTGCTTCACTCCCATATGAAAAACCTGACTTGATCGCCCTGACATTGGACACACAGGTTACTTGCGTTTTCGCGTTGAAACTCCAGATGCATAGGACACACAGGTTCAAGAAAAAGTATTTGGCATAGAAACCATTCAGAGGGAGTATGTTTAACTATTATGGGAGCAAATAACTTTCAAAATGTCTGGTATTTTTCATTGAAAATAAATCTGAACAATTTTTCTTTGAACTTCTTATGGACTTATTTTGCAGTATTTTCTGCACAAGTCACTAGTTTATTATAAACACAAAAGACCCTTTGCCTGCGCTATAGGAATATAAATACCTGGAACAAAATGTGTGGCTGAAATTAAATGACAAATAAACCCATGATTTGCTTCACTTGTACGCTGAAAATGTTCGAATATTCCACGTAGCAATATTGCCAGAGTACATATATTAAAATAATCACTTCATTATGACTTTCAATTATTACACAATTTCAACAATTACCTGGCAATATTAATTATAAATAATTGCAATAGAATCCTGAGAAAATATATAAATTTATGTGATAGTGATTCTATGTTCATCTCTGGAAATGAGAGTCTAAGTTTCACAACCATAAAAGAACAAGCGGTAAAATAACTGTTTTATAAATTCTAACTTTAAGACTTTGTGACAGCAGACTAGATAACAAAAGCTTCTCAACCGAATAACAACAGGCATTTTCCATATTTATTCTGTGTTTAGTTTCCTCCCGAATATCATTTATATTTGTTACTGTTGCTGCAAGATATTTGAATTTTTCCACCTCTTCCAAGGATAAATTTCCAATTTTTATGTTTCCATTCCGTACAATATTCTGGTCACGAGACATAATCATACACTTTGTCTTTTCGAGATTTACTTCCAAATCTTTCGTTTACTTGTTTCAAGTAAAATTTCCGTGTTTTCCCTAATCGTTTGTGGATTTTCTCCTAATAGGGTAGAGTAGCATAAATCGCACCGCTTCCTAAATGGCACCACTGCTAGTTTAAAACAAGTTACTGTAGTAGTGTGGCATCTAGTGGTATTGTTACAATCTATCATATGAACTTCCACCATGTCACTTGATTTCTGCCACTTCTTTGTGTCTGCAGCGTGGTGATAGTGTATCAAATATAATCGCTCAGTTGAATGTATATTTAGCTAACATTTTGTAACTAAATAACGGATTTGTATGCAAAGGAATCCATAATCCTAAGATGTCATTGGTTTCAAGAAATATTAAAGAACACTTAACTTAGTAGGATTTTCGAACATGTGGTGATTATAGGCTGGAATGAAGGAAATAATAACTTATGACGTAGTTTCTTAATTCGCACCACTTTGTAGGAGCCTAATTCGCACCGGTGCGATATGAGCAACTGTAGCAATTCTAGCCGTACAAAAGAAGTCCCCAAAAATTTTAACTGAAAGAGGAATGTATCAGGTGGGTGCAATATCAAGTGGCGAAAAGGGCGTTAATACAACAAGTGTGTGTTTTACAAGCGCACCAGGTATTTTGTGCCATCTGTGATAATTTTTAAACGTCAAACAGTGCATTCTTCATTATCAGCTGGTGTTCTTCCAGGATCGTTATTTGTTTGCTCTGAGTCAGGTTACATCAACAGTGAACTTTTTGTCGACAAACTCAAACATTTTATTTGCCACTCAAACCTGCCATAGAAAAAAGTGCTGCTTCTGTATGTCCACCTATACGAACCATTCCAAAAATTTAGAAACTGAATTATCTCGGGAAAATGGTGTGCTCCTGTTTCAGCTTTCTCGTCATAATACTCAGACGTCCAGCCTTTAGATGTTTCTATCTTCAAACCATTTCAGACAGCTATATCATGAAGCAGTTCTTAGGTGGCTTTGAGATAATAGCGGGGAAAAGGTGACGCAGTTTACAGTCTGAACTGCCTGGTGAAGCACATGGCAAATGTGTAACAATAAAAAACGCATTCAGGCAGTTTAAATGTTCGGTAATTTATGCTCTATTTTTCAATATCATTTGAAGATGCGTTACTCTCTTTCATTAGTTTCAATAAACTTGTAATTTGCATTTATTACATTATTCATATTAAATACTGTTCAATATGTTCAATATTAAAAGCTTTCCTTTATCCTGTTGCCTGCAGGTAAACAGGTGCAATTTAAGAAACCGCAGGTGCTATTAAGGAAACTAGTTGCCTAAATGGCACCACTGACAAGTGTTTAGAAAATGTCATTCTAATTAAAAAATATTAAATCATATTCAAGGATTCTTTTTTACGTGAAGGAAAAATGTTCTGGGAATATATATCTTTAAAGGAATGCAGAAAATAAAAACTGTACTTTTCAATAAAAATTACAAAAGCTAAAGCAGTACGATATAGGCAACCTTACCCTATATTACTAATATTACTTTACACGAAATATTGTATTAAAAGTTTTATAGTTCTTCACTAATGGTTTACATATCAAAAATTAATCATTAAAACAAATTTTAAAAATAAAAAGTTTAAGCAAATTCTAACCAGCAGAAAATTAAGACTTCATATTTCGTCCAAGATCACAATGAAACATTGAAGCAAATTTTCATTTTAGATAAAAAAAAAAGTATCGATAACGAAAGTTGGTCAAATGCGATTCTTAAAATTGCTTTCAGAAAACAAATATTTGTATAATACATACACTAATTAAAGATTTACGGTTCCATTCATTGGTTCAACACATCCAGAAGAATAATGATTGACTATCAAACAAAGATTTTTATTATAAACTTAAAGCACTACGATATATTGCCCAAAAGCAGATGAAGGATTTAAATATTTCAACTCCATAGCAGACGAATTAACGCTCCTAAGCCCTATTATGTCTACGTGATTGTGATGAATCCTATGAGTGCATGCAGAATATATAACTTTCCTTGAAGACAAAGAGTCTAACAAAACATCGAAATGCAAGGAGTTTCAAAGTTTTGATATAAGGCGGAGAAGTTTCAACATCCGACAGGAGGTGGAAGAAAAAAACTTTTGTTGCTTCTCTCATAACGCGGTTTCAGTCCAATCTTGAACATCCCACTCACGTTTTCATTATACTCTACATGCACATAGTTGATTTCATTTTACTTCTGCATAGAAAACATAAATAAAAGGTACTAATTAATCTTAAATTCTGACTCTACCAGTTGGGAGATATGTTAGTGTATCAGATAATTAATTTGTTGCGTGTTCTCTGGTTTGCTTTCTCTTCTTAATTACATTTATTACAACTGGGACATACCCTCCAGTGTTTGTCTGATGCCAAAAGCTTAAACTAAAGAGAATTACAAACTCGACGTGTACGAACCTGAATTATTACCGTATGGTTCTTAAACATCTTAACACTTATTCTTTAACTACTCAACAATATTTTGTTTCGAAATCACATCGATATTATCGTTAAATACAACGGCATTACATAAGTAATGGCAATGCTGTCAGTCAGCGCTCCTAGCGGTGATTATCGGAATCTTTTATTATGTAATAGAGGAGTGATTGTTGCATAAGTACTTCTCAAAACGTATTAAGGTATATGTACACCCACAAAACGCAAAAAGTGATGAAAAATTAGAATTTTCAAAATATATCCATTTTAATAGAGAATTTTCTCCCCTTTAATTTGATATAAGAATTTTCGATTTATGCCTTATGGTTTCTCAGGTAAGTCCCATTTTCCAAAATTCTGCTTCATCACCCACGGTCACTTCTACGAAAATCACTCCAAAAATAATACACAATATTTTTTAAAACTTATTTCTTATTCTAAACCTTTGCAATTTATGGAGGTCATGGATACATCCTTCCTGCGTAAGGCAGTTGAAAGATGCGGAGATTATGTGAAAAAGCGACGTATTGTTCCTGAAGGATGTATCTACATTCTATGAAAATAGCAAAGGTGTAGGCTAAAAATGTTATTTTTAAATAAATATTGTCGATTACTTTTGGAGTGATCCTCGTAGCAGTCAATTCCCTCGTCCAGCATTGCTTGTAAAATAAACTTCTTTCTAGTCTCAAAATAGATGCATAGATGTCAGGGCATGATCAATAGATTGAAAACACGTTTTTACATAATGAAGTAATTTATAATCTTTTACTGTTAGTCATGAAACTTTAAATTTGTGTGTCAGTGATGTACGTCATTTTAATGAGTCCAAAAGTAGAAATTAAAATTCTGAGGAGGATGGGCATACACCTTGAGACAAACACCATCGCAGGATTTGTTGCATCAATGGAAAATAGGGACAAAAATGCAAAAAAAAAAAAAACATTCAACACCTGAAGTTAAAACAAGGAGGAGGTATTTGAGAGGCAGAAAGAAGCTGAAACTGGACCGACATGAAGCTGCTTAAGGGGTGACATATGATGATGCAGTCTTCTAGGCTCTGAAACTTTGTGGCGCATTTCCTGTAAATAGTAATTTTATAATATTTAATTCTTTTAAACATGATATCTCAGTCAAATATGGTGATACCAAGAAAATATTGGTATCATTTTGAAGCTTGTAATGTCCCCAGTGGCTGACAATGAGTAAAATAACATTAATATAGTAATAATGATCTATGGATTTTTACATGATTTATGCAACATAAAATATTAGTATAAGTTAAATATATGGTAATATTTAATTAATGTAAATAAAAATAAAAAAATAGCTTTATGTCAGGCACTAAAGAATAGTTTTAGCTATAAAACAGTGCAAAAAATGTGGCTCAATCTTAAAACCTGCATGAGCTATGTTTCAAGTTGTATGTCAAAATTATAAACAAAATAATTTTTATAAACAATTTAGACATAATTTCAAGGGATCTGTTCACTTCATCCTGTTTCTGGTACCATTCTCAATTGTATAAAAATTTTACAGAGCAAAATTATGCAAAACAAATTTTTTTTAATGTAAAGGTGTGTATATATCTTAAGTCCACTTTTTGACATAATTGAGCTTTATGTCATTTCCGCATATTCTGAAAACGCTCTATCGAATCGTGAAGTAAATTTGCGTCTAACTGTATTAGGTCCCATTCAAACAAGGCTTGAAATATAGCGTTCACTTCAAATCGTATTCTGTCCACCTCGTCGTCCATTTCAAACCATATTAAGTCCTCGACAATATAAAAAAGGCAATTTCTTTGCGTAAATTTTTCAAATTTATGAGATCATTAGTTCTGTACATGCATGCACAAATAGTTAGGAAATCAAGGATTATAAGTCACTTCAATTACACCTAAAAAACTTGTTGGGATCTGTGATATGAAACTAATAATGATGAAGAAACCATGAAAAATGGACAGATTAATGTATCAATGAATATGGAACCCACATGCCACATTGATGATCCGTCAAAGAAATATAGCTTTCTTTTCAAAAGGGTCGAAAACTGGATAAAGTACTCGATCCATTGGTAATACCTCTACGAAACGGGATCTCAAAAGAGAAGAAAACTGATGCAGAGAATTTATTGAAGAAAAGGTATGGAGAGGACTGGAGAACTAATGATGAAGTGAACTTCTATATCAGCATTTTGGATGATCCAACAAACACTCTTGAGACCGGCGAAGATATAACAAGGTATGATTGCTTGGAAGATGAAGGAGGATTGTTACAACTTTTAAATAATAATAAAATTCAGTATTTTCCCACATGTTAAACCGTCTTGTATGACAACACTTTCCTTAACAGCCTTTTTCAGAATAAGACAATCAAACGTCTAAAAAAAGATTAAATTATATATTATGTTTTGTTTATGTAAACGAATTTGATAAATTTTGAAACATATTCAAATCGCATTTATGTTCTTTTCCACATCAAACCATATTATGCTCATATTATTTCTGTGATTATCAATAACCCCATTTTGAAAATGATTTCAATGAAAATAGATCCTGAATCTCGAAATCTATAAATAGTTTCGGATACATTGAACTTAAATTTATCTCCAAGTGTTCAGGACTTAACGGTTTTTTACTCTCCTGAAAATTTTGCTTTAATGGACTTAATACGATTTGAAAAGTACCTCCTCAAATGTGAAATTTGAAACTCTTTAAGTAACCACATTTTGTGATTACAGGGACTGTTTCTGGTTTGTACTAAGAATACCGCCCTAAAAATGTTCAGTAGGTATGAACAAAGATGCTTCATAAAAATACAAGTTGCAAGAGGAAAAAAATGCAACCCTTGTTTTACGGCATTACAAGAAGTAACATAAGACAATGTCTTATAAATTCTAACTTTCAGTTTTTTGACAGCACACTGGATGACAAAAGCTTCTCAATCGAATAACAACAGGCATTTCCCATATTTATTCTGCGTTTAATTTCCTCACGAGTATCATATATGTTTGTTACTGTTGTTCTAAAACAGTGGTGGGCAAAATGAAAGCAACCCACAACACAGGATTTAAATGGCAACTACATACTGTAGGAAGGGTTGCACTCTACAGTGCAGTGACGGATTTACAGACAGTTACGCCACTACACTCCTACCTAACATATGCAATTAGAATAGTCCATTCACGTCATATGTAATTAATCATTTTCAAAACAATTTCTTCGAAATCGGGATTTATATCTGTGCATGCTATTTTCAGTTGCGCAAGGAGATGAGCATCGCTTAAGCGGGATCTGTGGCTGGACTTTATAAATTTCATTTTAGAAAACAGCTGTTCGCATTGGTAGGTTGATGAATACATACCGTCATTTCCCATAACTATGGTCATGGAACACAACTATGGTCCACGATACAACCATTCAAAGAACATTGTAGAAGTAACATAGACCGTTCGTAGATAGCTGCAGTGACTTGAATTCAAACTACAGTACAGCAAGAATATGGATAAACGATGTACTACGTTATGGAGTACAAAATTTGAATAGTTGTATCGTGGACAATAGTTATGTTCCAGGACCATAGTTATGAGAAAAGACGTTACTCATTTTTGAAGCAAACTGTCTAAGCAGTGGATATGAAGTATTGGACATCTTTTAAAAAATTGTAGCCCCCAGCAGACCTTCACATTCTGCTTTCAACAAGCCATCATTCTGCATATCCAGTACCTCTAACTGCAATTCTGGGATAACATTTTTAATTTAAACATGAAAAGGAGTGGCAAAAATATTGAAATCTTTCTCACTCCTTTGAAAATCACTGAATCTGTGTTCTTTGAACTCGTATAACAGGTGATCTATTTCAAGAATGTACATATTTAAATTCGCGTCCTGAATATTTGTAACTAATCCTAAACATGAGAAATGAAAGAACCGCCTTTCTCGTAAGTGTGATATCCTCTCGATTCATATAATTCTGCGAAAGACATTGTGTCACTAATGAAGCTCCGAAGGACAGCAATCCAATATAATCCGCCAAGTACAAGCTCAGTATTTTCATGGAGTGGGGGAAAGGGAAGGTAGGGGATAAGTTTGATGCTTCGCTGAGGTCTGACGTCACTGCGGCAAATCCGCAGGAATGCCCACCATTGCTCTAGAGTATTTCAACTTTTCCATCTTTTCAAAGGATAAATTTCCAATTTTTATATTTCAATTTTGCACTATGTTTTAGTCACGAGACATAATCATAATTTGTCTTTTCGAGATTTACTTCTAAACCTATCTCTTTAGTTGCTTCAAGTAAAATTCCTATGTTTTCCCTAATACTTTGTGATTTTCTCCTAACATATTCACGTCATCCCCATAGACAAGCAGCTGATGAAACCCGTTCAATTCCAAACCGTCTCTGTTATCGTGGACTTTCTTAATGGCATATTCTAGAGCAAAGTTAAGAATTAAAAATGATAGTGCATCTCCTTGCTTTAGCGCGCAGTGAATGGGAAAAGCATCAGATAGAAACTGGCCTATACGGACTCTGCTGTACGTTACACTGAGACACATTTTAAGTAATCGAACTATTTTCTTGAGAATACCAAATTCAATAAGAATATTTCTTAACTGCGAGTAGAATAAAATCGAAATTCAGAAACATTTACATGTCATACATAAAAGATCATTTTCCGTTAAGAATATCTTATTTTAAGTTTATTTCAACAAAATACTCGTATATGAATAACAAAATTGTTTATACAATAACCATAACGCTGCTGTATAAATCAAGTGAAATTCTATTACAAACATGCACTTTCAGATGGCATTAAAGAATATATTATGATATATAACGTTCTCTGTGGGAGGTCTTCAACTATAGGGTATCATTTTAAAATATTCTCGATGTCGTCATAACACGTATAAAATAGTTTCAAAAATATTTTGTTTCACTAAAAATATTCGTTTCTAAATATAAAGTTTGACGTGTATGAGTTTTTTTCTGAAATCCTCTCATTCGATTTTAATTCCAATTATGCATTACTTTCGGAAAACAATCGAGGGCATCATGCTAGAAGGGCGTATAAAATCAGCAAATTTACATTCAGGGAAACAAAAAGCTGTAAAAGGAATGAAAATCTCAAGAAATAAGAACATCCAGACAATTTTATATGCAGATGACTAAGAAGATACATTACAAAAATCTCGATATAAATTAAAATTAATTACAGCGAAATATGGATTGAACATTTCCAATAACAAAAGTAACACTATTATTTTGAAAGGAAGAGATCCAATCAAAACCAAAGTAGAAAAAAATAACAATGTAATAGAGGACATAAATACCTTCAGTTACCTGTTATACTCAGTATCTTATCAATAGAGTCCTGCGTTTGGTTACCTAGAGTCACCAACAAACCCGCAACTGTGTAGCTGAGTATGGAATATAGATCAGTGGCATTGAATCCTAGACACATAGTTCAACTCTGCCTTCAGTGAATAGGCAGTCAACACGCCGTAACAAAACAAAACGCAGTCAATGTAAATAATTTTTTATTGTGATTTATTGTGTTACTGCAATTTTCACAATTTTCACAATTTCTTTCTTTCATTCTTTCTTTCTTTCTTCCTGTCTTCCTTTCTATCTTCCTGTTTTTCTTTTTTATCTTCCTTCCTATCTTCCTATCTACCTTCCTATCTTCCTATCTTCCTTCCTATCTTCCTATCTTCCTTCCTATCTTTTTTCTTCCTTGCTATCTTCTTATCTTCCTTCCTATCTTCATTTCTATCTTTTTTTATTGGGTTATTTTACGAAGCTGTATCAACATCTAGACGTAGATGGGAGGATAATATTAAAATGGATTTGAGGGAGGTGGGATATGATGATAGAGACTGGATTAATCTTGCACAGGATAGGGACCAATGGCGGGCTTATGTGAGGGCGGCAATGAACTTTCGGGTTCCTTAAAAGCCATTTGTAAGTAAGTAAGTATCAACATCTAGGTTATTTAGCGTCTGAATGATATGAAGGTGATAATGCCAGTGAAATGAGTCCGGGGTCCAGCACCGAAAGTTACCCAGCATTTGCTCGTATTGGGTTGAGGGAAAACCCCGGAAAAAACCTCAACCAGGTAACTTGTCCCGACCGGGATTCGAACCCGGGCCACCTGGTTTCGCGTCCAGACGCGCTGACCGTTACTCCACAGGTGTGGACTTTCATTTCTATCTCCCTATCTTCCTTCGTATCTTCATTTCTATCTTCCTTCCTACCTTCTTTCTATCTTCTTATATTCTTTCCTATCTTCATATCTTCTTATCTATCTTCTTATCTTCCTTCCTCCCTATCTTCATATCTTCCTTCCTATCTTCATTTCTATCTTCTTATCTTCCTTCTTATCTTCTTTCTATCTTCTTATCTTCCTTCCTTTCTATCTTCCTATCTTCCTCCATATCTTCATTTCTATCTTCATATCTTCCTTCCTATCTTCTTATCTTCCTTCCTATCTTCATATCTTATCTATCTTCTTATCTTCCTTCCTTTCTATCTTCTTAGCTTCCTTTCTTTCTATCTTCTTCTTCCTATCTTCCTTTCTAGTCCACACCTTGGAGTAACGGTCAGCGCGTCTGCCGCGAAACCAGGTGGCCTTCGGGTTCGATTCCCGGTCGGGGCAAATTACATGGTTGAGGTTTTTATCGGGGTTTTCCTTTCTCAACCAAATATTAGCAAATGCTGGGTAACTTTCGGTGCTGGACCCCGGACTTATTACACCGGCATTATCACCTTCATCTCATTCAGACGCTAAATAACCAAAAATGTTGATAAAGCGTCGTAAAATAACCTACTGAAAAAATCTTCCTTTCTATCTTCCTTTCTATCTTCCTTCCTATCTTTCTTTCTATCTTCCTATCTTCCTTTCTATCTTCCTATCTTCCTTTCTATCTTCCTATCTTCCTTTCTATCTTCCTATCTTCCTTTCTATCTTTCTTTTTATCTTCCTATCTTCCTTCCTTATCTATCTTCTTATCTTCCTATTTCCCTTCCTATCTTCTTATCTTCCTATCTTCTTATCATCCTATCTTCCTTCCTTCCTATCTTCCTACCTTCCTTCCTATCTTCATTTTTATCTTCCTATCTTCATTTCTATCTTTCTTCCTATCTTTCTTTCTATCTTTCTATCTTCTTATCTCCCTATTTTCCTTCCTTTCTATCTTCCTCTTTCTTTCCTTTCCTATCTTCATTTCTATCTTCCTATCTTCCTTTCTATCTATCTTCCTTCCTTTTTCTATCTTCCTTCCTATCTTCATTTCTATCTTCCTATCTTCCTTTCTATCTTCCTTCCTATCTTTCTTTCTATCTTCTTATCTTCCTATCTTCCTTCCTTCCTATCTTCCTATCTTCCTTCCTATCTTCCTTTCTATCTTCCTATGTTCCTTTCTATCTTCCTTCCTTTCTTTCTTTCTATCTTCTTATCTTCCTATCTTCCTTCCTTTCTATCTCCCTATCTTCATTTCTATCCTCCTATCTTCATTTCTATCCTCCTATCTTCCTTTCTATCTTCCTTCCTATCTTTCTTTCTATCTTCCTTCTATCTTTCTTTCTATCTTCCTTTCCTATCTTTCTTTCTATCTTCCTTCCTATCTTTCTTTCTATCTTCTTATCTTCCTTCCTAACTTCCTACCTTCTTATCTTCCTTCCCTTCTTCCTTTCTATCGTCCTATCTTTCTTCCTTCCTATCTTCCTTCCTTTCTCTCTTTCTCTTTTTATTTCTCTCTCTCTTTCTCTCTGTCTGTATTTATTTATTTATTTCTCTATTTCTCTATGTCTTTCTCTCTCTCTTTCTCTCTTTATCTATTTATCTATCTAGGTATTTATTTATTTATTTATTTACAGATGTATATAAACGTAGGCTGTGTTGAGTTACTACGTTCATGTGTAAAACAAGTATTCATAATTAATACCTACAATCCGTAATACATGGAGACGAAGAAAACCTACAAACAGTTCTAAATGAACGAAAGTCGAAATGTATTTTATATATTTGAATATTATCTCATTTTCAATTGTGAATATTTAAATTTCAAAACTTCCATTAGCTTGTATCATTTATTTACTTCTAGACTCATTTTCACTTGGATAAAATATATTGTCTCTCTCTTTTAGAAAGTGCAATTGGAATATTCAAAACTCTGTAAATAATAGAAAAATAATGAGCATTGGCTTTTACTTTTCAGATGAAAAATGTATTATGAAAGAGAAAGTATCTAGAATGTAGATGCGTTTCACTTAATGTGAGAATAATCTTCTGTAGTCCATAAAATGACTTTAAATTAATATTTGGTTTTTTATTAAATTCATGTGAGAGTATATTTTGTACGTGAATACCATTCTCGCTGTTCAAACACGAATAAGTAGATGTAAATACACAAAACGAAGCTGGGAGAAGACTTCAATATAGTCTTGAACATAGCGAAACTAGTATGATCCATGTACACCAGAGACAGGCAAACTGTCGATCAGGCTTGCCCATGACTGTTTACGTCCGTGAGCGGGCTTAAGCTTCGTATCGTTCGCCTGCCTGCAACCTTCCCTTTCAAGCAGGCAGGCAGTGTGGTTGCACGTGACTCCCAAACAGTCCTACGAGTGACCCGAAAGGACTGTTGGGTTCCGCCGATCTGCAGCAGACTGCTGCTTTCAGATGCATGATAAATATCAACCAAGTCATTCAAACCTGACAAGAAGCCTACAGATATAGACAAACTACTAAAAACTTAATTTGTTGTCTTCTGAAACGTACGTTAATAAAGACAAAGAAAACTATTTCTCGTCAACATAATATTCATTAAATGCCAACAGTTATTATAAATTACTTACACATTTCTTTTCATCGTAGTAATATAAATTTAATGCAAACCATTCAAATTGTCAGCTTCATAAACAAAAAGAAATCTGTCCCTCAGAAGTTAAATAGCAAATCAATATTCTGAAGAACGAAAAACTTTTATACATTTTACAGGTATTCATGAGGCTTTTAATTGTTGATAAGGGAAAAGTTAAAATGAAATATTTTTCTATAATAGTTGTTGATATTCAGAATAATTGTTACCAATATCTTTTCAACATATTTCCTTCTCCTCTCCTCTCCTCTCCTCTCCTCTCCTCTCCTCAACTAGTCACAAGTTACGAAATCTTACTATTTTGTTGAATCAGATGCACTTTGCAGGAATATGAAATGTATAATATTGTCTTATTACTTTATGAATTCTGTAGCGCAATAAATCGTAAAACTGAGTTTCTCTAATCAAGAAATATCTGCCGTGTTGGAACATAAGATAAAGATTTTTTGAAGAGATTAAATATCAACGAACTTAGGTTTCAAACTAGTACTGTTTCATCTTAACCAGAGTAGACTGGCTTCCGTGAATGCAAGTCACTCTACCTTATAATAGGAGCAAATAGGCAGGCTTTCTTGGGTCCCGCCTAGACTGAACCTATAAAACCCGGGCTGAATGGGTTCAGGCTAAACGTTAACTTGCTTTGTAGCGTCACCGGAACCCAAGCCTGACGGCAAGCAGGTACGGGCGTGAGTCTTGTCTGATTTGCCGGTCTCTAATGTACACCCAATTTGTACTCAAAGTAACCAAACCCAAGACTACTTACCAGAATGTTAAAATGTCACTGCCAAAGGCTTGATTCGTGATCGTGGTTATTGATGATAACGATGACAAAGTTACGTTAGTTTTGTTTTACACATTTTAGTGTGTTGTGCATGAAAAAGAACACTTATGGCTTCGTATTGCATACTGTATGTTGCAAGTAAACTGTTATAATAAATTACAGAGCTCGCACTCGTTCACTCGTCACTTGTTACGGCGGAATATACGAAGAGCTATTGGTTATGATGGAATTGAAACGAGTAACGGAGAAGATAATATGTAAAATTAACTACATTGCTAATTTCCATACACCGTCGGAAACTGGCACAGATTACTAATCAAATAATGAAAATGGACGGCCGCTATCTATTTATTTTAAACAGGATCGCATGTAAATATTACGATAATGTATAATGGGGCTCGATTCGTTATCTCAGCCGAACTCCATGATAAAAATAAAACAAGTCGATGGTATAATTAATTCTGTATCGAGTCAATCTATCATGGAAATTCAATAGAGCGATGTACGCACCGAGTTCCAGTGATGGATCCTCTCTTCGCACAGACGGAGCACACATTTCCTGTACAATCGTATTATTTAAATTACGTGAAACAAAGCCTATAAATTAAGCTATTAGATTAACACAAAAATGCGGATAAAAATCACACGAAAAATATTAAGAAACAACACTGAGCTACATGAAAATTACTGCAATTTAATAGATCATGGATAATTTTCTGTTTTTGCGACATCTCTTAAGTGAACTTACATCAGTATTACTCAAATTCTGGTTTGCACAAAGACTGATCTGGCATAAACATACATTGAAGACAAAATGAAAAGCAATGTGTAGAATAATTAAACTTTTTCTGTTGCTCAAGTCTCCTGCTATAACATTCAAGAGATAGTTACATCTTTACCTATCTTTTGTAATGCCTGTATCACGGATACGGCTCCAGCATGGGCTTACGTCACCAGTTCAGACTGCGACCATTGCAAGTAACGCAAAATAAGGTGTTACGTCCAGTGGCGAAGATTTTACTTCCATGTATTACAATGCTACATTCCTCAATTTTGGATTCTCTTTTCTCAGAAGTTATAAAAGATTCAAATGAAGAAAAATTATGGCATATATCAGCCATGGCGAAAATGTGACTCACGAGCATATTGTGGCTCGCAATGATAGCTATGCATTTCTCTTGCTTCCTACCTTCCCAAACCCCCACCCTTTCACTCACTGGAGTCAAATTCCGTTCCATTTGTATTTGTCTCTGACCTGCGAATGGCATGTCGTCCAATGTCTCTCTCTCGAAACCATGTACCTCTACAAAAACGAAAGTTTCAAGTAGGATGGGAGGACGCATATTTTTGCTGCCAATATGATGAGAATATTAAATGTATGATTTGTTCACAAGTATTACGAGGAAACGGTTGTATAACATAAAACGTCATTATACTACATGTCACTCACGAAACATTACAAGGTTTAGTGTTATTATTATTATTATTATTATTATCATTATTATTATTATTATTATTATTATCATCATCATCTCCTCTGTACGTCTATCCTTTTTCAGCAGATGTACGAATAACGTGGTTAGATCTTCAATTTAATCTCACAGATTTACAATGTGATGTTAAATGAAAGCTAGATGTAAGGACTTGACAAATGTTGAACTTTCAAATCTTTGCCAAAAAGTAAATGTCCGAAGCTTCGTTCTTTCACTTGCTCTGTTGAAGCCACGTTCGCTACAACTTATGTTCGTGAAAAATTATTTTCAACAATGAAAATAGTAAAAACCAAATTTCAATCACGACTGACAGACAAATACCTTCGTGATCAACTACGACTGGCAGTAAGTGACATAATTCCTGATTTTGAAACTCTGTCGCAGAGACATTCTGAAGACGGTTAATTTTAGGTTGTGATAATGTGTCCTATGTTTTCTTGTTCATTTCTTTCTTAGTTACACGTACTAAACATTCGTTTTTAACCTTATACTGTATAAAATTATATTTAAGTGCTTGATGTACAGAAAGTGAAAATACGTTAATAAGTCAGACAGTTGGTTCACTTCCCCTTCAGGCGTCCGCCTCCCTCCATATGTGCTATGCACGTTGCAGGTTGCACACTGGCTCGGCGCATGGACAAATTTTCGCCACGGCTACTATATGTAATATACTTTTATGAACATCTGAACAAATGTAAAGTGGAAGAGAGAGAAATTGGAAGTGTAATTAAGTGAATTAGATATTTCAGTGCTCTTCAATGTCGTGGGTTCAGAGTAATAACAGGAGTACTATAACTGTAGGAGTACTATAGGAATAAATACAGGGTGCTTCCGGCTATCGTTACAAACTTTCAGGGATGATGCGAAAGGGCACATGTATCAATTTGACATCAGAAACCCTGGTCTGGAAATGACTGAGTCGAAAGTTATAACCAAAAATAGTTATATGGAAATGAAATAATTTTAATCCTCTATACACCTTATTTATGTGTATTTATCTGTACACCTTACATATAGTATCTTCATCTGACGTTGTTTACATTGTCTACTTACAGTATTCCATTCAGAGCGCTGTCTGAAGGGTGGGGACAGGAAACTACACTAAAGCAATGCAGATAGCGTAATGTGTAACGGACATGGTCGGTCCTGATATGCACGTCTGTAGACAGCAGTGTATGTGTACAAGTTGCAGTGTCCAGTCGATCAGTTCTAGTGAAATGGAGAAGTACACGTGAGTGGAATAAGCAGACCTGATTTTCGAATACAGATGAGCTAATGGGAACAGTAGACAAGCTCACAGATTTTATCGGGACAAGTACCCACGTAGGAGACATCCGGCCCATACCATCTTTCCACGACTGTTCCAAAGATTAAGGGAATGAGGGCACGTGGTGCCAAATTGCAATTCCATTTCCACACAACTATTTTTGCTTATAACTTTCGACTCAGTCATTTCCTCACCGTGGTTCCTTATCTCAAACTGATAGGCCTACATGTGCCTTTCACCATCATCCCTGAAAGTCTGTAACACCACCTCGGAAACGCCGTGTATATACACTACCTGGCCACATTATTGTAATCACTCACATTTTTACTATACTTTACATATTACTTCCTCATTTGAACTCTAGTTTCCTTTCTTAAGCAGAATTCACATTATATATTTAATTTTTGAACAATATTAAGTAAAATTACAATTATAACAATGTTAATTCAAGAAATATTGATAAATAACCGACCACACCTCATTTTTACAGAAATTTCAGTATTTCGTACGACCTCCTTTGGCTTTAATTACAGCTGTAATTCTCTTTGGCATATTTACAATACACTTCTGTATTATTTCCTGGATCCTCTCATTGTGATTCCAAACATGTATCAGCCTTTCAATAAGTCGAACTCTGGTAGTAATGAATTATTTTGCCATCTCTCTTTTTACGAGGTCCCAGACGTTCTCAATGGGATTCAAGTCCGGTGAGTTTCCTGGCCATGGCAAACGTGGAATGCTTTTGGAAGCCAGAAACGTGTTGACTCTCCTGGCAGTGTGGCAAGGTGCACCATCTTGCAAAAAAAAATATATATTTCTCCCCATTTGGGAACCATTCGTTCAGCTGAGGGATAAACCTGTTTTCCAATACCTGGATATATTGATCTTGTTTCATTGATCCCTGAACAATGTAGAGTCGTCCTGAACCTTTGCCTGATATCACAGACCATATCATGACTGATATTGGGTATTTAACTGTGTTAACCAGGCATCTAGGAGCAAAATTTTCTCCCTTTCGTCGACGAACAAACATTGCTTTGTCCATCAAACACGGAAAGGTTGATTCATCGGAGAAGGAAACCTCTATGCAATTTCTTAATATTAACAGTAATGAACTATTTAATACTTAAAGACAAAATTTAGAGTTTTTATCAGTTTCTTTGACAATTTTCAGGTTTGCTTCTCCGATGAATGAACCTTTCAGTGTTTGATGGAAAAAGCAATGTTTGTTCATCGACGGAAGGGAGAAAATTTTGCTCCTGGATGCCTGGTTAACACAGTTAAACACCCAATATCAGTCATGATATGGTCTGTGATATCAAGCAAAGGTTCAGGACGACTCTACATTGTTCAGGGAACAATGAAACAAGATCAATATATCCAAGTATTGGAAAACAGTCTTATCCCTCAGCTGAACGAATGGTTCCCAAATGGGGAGAAATATATTTTTATGCAAAATGGTGCACCTTGCCACACTGCTAGGAGAGTCAAAACGTTTCTGGTTTCCAAAAACATTCCACTTTTGCCATGGCCAGGAAACTCACCAGACTTGAACCCCATTGAGAACGTCTGGGGCCTCGTAAAAAGAGTGATGGCAAAATAATTCATTACTACCAGAGTTCGACTTATTGAAAAGCTGATACATGTTTGGAATCACAATGAGAGGATCCAGGAAATAATACAGAAGTGTATTGTAAGCATGCCAAAGAGAATTGCAGCTGTAATTAAAGCCAAAGGAGGTCGTACGAAATACTGAAATTTCTGTAAAAATGGTTGGTTATTTATCAATATTTCTTGAATTAACATTGTTATAATTGTAATTTTACTTAATATTGTTTAAAAATTAACTATATAATGTGAATTCTGCTTAAGAAAGGAAACTAGAGTTCAAATGAGGAAGTAATATGTAAAGTATAGTAAAAATGTGAGTGATTATAATAATGTGGCCAGGTACTGTATACATACACACACACACACACACACACACACACACACACACACACACACACACACACACACACACACACACTAGTATATGTAATCCTAATTCTGCCATTGAAGATATCTAAACATATTTTGAGCATGTCAAAATTATGTTTAATTTATTTCCCCGACCTATGTGGGGAATTAATTTTAATGTGCTACAAATCGGTCGAAAGGATTATTATGTATAGTCAGGGATTATTAAATCCGATACTAAATCGATGTATGAAGACTGTAAAAAAAAATGTTTCGCATGGAACTTATGGTCCGTAATATATAGGCTACAATTCGAAGTTCGTTTAAAAAAAAACAGTAATACATTACAATTCTTTGGGTTAAAATCAATGAAGAATCATGTCTACAAGTTTATTACAAATGCAACAAAATTAATATTGATAACTTAAGACCAATTTCACGGGAAGGATCCCCTATTAAATCGGAAATTTTGTGACGCTGTTTACTATTGTCAATAAATATTTTATCCGCAAACAGAATGATTATATTGCACATTTGCTTGAAATTTGCTCATAATACGATATTAGTCTATACAGGGTGATTCACGAGGAAAGGTAAAACATTTAGGATACGATATCTTAGGCCATTTTGAGGGGAAAAGTTCATATGAACATAGGTCCATTTTCGAACGATGGCGGAGCTAGATGCATTTTTTTGGTAAAACGTCTCACCCCAATGTGAATCAAACGTTACCATATGCTGCTGACGTGAGATGAGGTCAAGGTCGCAATGAATGACGTAACATTGGAATCTGCATTGTGAACGATGTACATAAGAGGAAGAAACTGGGTGGTGGGGCATTACAAATGTCCAATCGCCTCCCCTTGTGTGATGTAATAACCAAAGCTCGGAACTTGGGGACTTGTGTCTTTGCACGTGGCTAAGCGATCGGACTTCAATGTCAACAAACTCCCGCTTCCAGCACTGAGGTACTGTCAGGTCTGCTATAAAGGTGGTTTCTGACTGGAACAACATATTGATAGTATTATGGTAGGTTGAAACACGTAATATTATAGCATATATAATAAAAAAACATGAGAAATATATCAAATTTACTCTTCTGCTATGTACATTTTATTACAGTGTATGACTACGTACATTCGAAGGTTTTCGGATCCATAACTTCTTCGCTGATATGAAACGAGACAAAACTTATTTCCAAGTCACATGAAGTGACGGGCGCAAACTTAAAATACTGAATGTTTTCACTGTCACTGATTTCTGTTTGATTTTCAGCAATTGCTAGCTGATCTCGTATGTGAGAAAGATAAGTATATCCTAAATTTTTCTCAAAAATAGTTTTCAATTTCTTCTACGGTAGGTTCCTCTGCTACTTGACCCATGGATATGGACAAATCTTCCACTAATTTAAGGGACTGCAATGTCTTTCAATGAATGCCGGTTTCCAGCCTCTAGTTTGTGTGTGGCACAACTTACAAAATATAAACTCTCCACTCGAAGAAAATAATGTATCTCCTTCGAATTCCTCCACGAAATTTTGTACCTAAAATTTAAAAAATGTATTTTCAAACTTTTATAATATGCATTCGAATAACACGTATTTTCTATTTCCTCAAACAGACCGTTTATCTGTAATTCTCTGAATGCCATTGTCTTCGACATGCCACAGTTTCCTCGTCCGTCTTCCTCTCATTCGATGTGACCACTTTCTTAGTGCATACGACTGTCCCTGAGCACTTGCAGCGTGAGCTTTGTGTACGTTGTACCTGTAACCTTACTCGTGCACATGAAACACAAGTCCCCAAGTTCCGAGCTTTGGTAATGACACAGAACCAGCAGATAACACAAATAGCCTACACTATCATCAATTCATAGCAGTCCAGTCAGCTGCCTACAGTACAGTAGTTATACAGGTACAGTTATCGGAAGTGTTAAGTTGTGTTTTCAAGATGCCTTATAAATTTTCGACTACAGAATACGTCGATATTGTGTATGTTTATGGTTTGTGTGATGGAAGTTCCTTGCGTGCCGTAGCTGAATATGAACGACGCTTTCCGAACGGAAGGATACCTTATCGAAGAGTACTTACTGTTTATGGGGTTGGATGAAAGACTTGGTATAACAAAGGAAGGGGGAAACGAGAGAGGCGCTAATCGACCGTATATTGGATGCGGCATAGAGAACAGCCACGTGCAACTCTCCCGAGCGATTAGCGCGATTCACGCCCGAGCGCAACAGTGCATTGACGCAGAAGGAGGTATCTTTGAAAATGTGCGAAAACATCGACCCCGACGTCTAGAATATTAGGTATGTAGGCATATGTGAATATAAACTTTAAATTTGTCTGTTATCTGTCTCTAAATGCGAGTTAGTAAAATAGAATCTTGGAAGTTTATGTGAAATCAAAGAACCATATCTCCGTAAATGTTCGAAAACGGACCTATATTCATATGATCTTTCTGACTCAGAATGACTTCAGAATTCACATCGTAAATTCTTTACCTTTCTTCGTGAATCACCTTATACAGGAACATCGTTTTATTTTTACTTCAATTTTTATTGTACCTGAGTTTTTTAATGTACTTCACTCCCACCCCTTCTACTAAGGAAGTTCCAACTCCACAAAGAACCAAGACCGCAGATAAGAAGCAGTACTGAGTTACTGAGTATAATACGTTCCAGAAATATGTTCGCGTTTTCCAGTGACGAAAGAGATTTTAATATTGAATCATATTTTCGCACAGGTACTGTCCGTTTGCCTACGTCGCATCCCGATTTCCCCCACCTGCTTCTGTTCGCCCTTCTGTAATAGCTGGGCTGTCTTAGCCCTTTTCTGAAAACATTAATTTCTCTTAGGAACTGGACGTTTACGTATATACAGCTGTATAATTTAACTTAAATAAAAGGGCCTCGTTAAGTAATTAACTGTCACGTGATTTCCTCCCTTTCTAAAATCCTGCGGCATAACCACTTGGACGGACAGTAGATAGCATGTCTGAGTAATTTTATATTTTCGGGTCGGGCAGAAGTGAAGATTGAATTTGCAGTACGTAGAGCAGGTGCAGAATTATTTCAACATGAGTTACTAGTACGAAGGACGAAACTGGCAATTGGAATTACATGCAATAGTCTATAGTGCGATAATATGCACAAAAGAACTGAAGCCTGCATCGAAATGAACGGCCACCATTTTCAAAATTGTGTTTAAATATTCATATCATGATTATTTTTCAATTTAACTTCTTTCTCTATATTGTACGCAAATGTGCTGTAGACATTATAATATACACTGCATAATGAATACGTTCGCATGGATAACTCACTTCGTGAGTAAAAACACTTATTCTTAATACAGTACTGTACTTTGATTAAAGAAAAACCTAATGAAAATTATCAAACTCAAAATCGCGATATTTCCTAGTTTACGTAAATGGATGAACTACTTTTCTTCCTTCCTATACCTAGTAGAGTGATTTGTATTTTACGCCAGTATCATCGAACTCCAGTCTTGGAGGGGGGAGCAAGCGGTGTTTCCGGTTCTCTAAAGGTATAGACAGGTTAATATTAAAAATGTTAGTAAAAATAAAATGATGTCCCTGTATATGTAACACACTAACCAACTTGTGAATTTGAAGATTCTCTCAATATTACAGAAGCGGTATGCAACAACATACAAGGCAAGCCATTGCTTACAACTGGGGGCATTAACGCTTAAGCATGAAGAATGGACGAGTCCAATTAACTACAATATTTGACAAATCTGTTTCCATTCATGTTGTGATCGTCAGTTAAATACACTCGATGATGGCCACATACCAATATGCAGGCGTGAAATTTCATAAAGTTTTTTTTTTTTTTATGTCAATGTATTCTCTACATCACTGACGCCGCATGTGATGGACTGGTTTGTCAGCGATGCGGGCAAGTTTCCTAACCACAAACTGTTACAGAAATCACAAATAGCCGAGAAATTTCACCCCTAAATCCAGATATCTATTTAACTACGAAATATAGAACCAAAGAGGTTAATGGTCTAATTTCGAATGAGTTGCTAATTATAATATATTACGATGTACCGAAGTACGGGGACATCATTTTATTTTTACTTCTATTTTTATTGTACCCGAGTTTTTTAATGTACTTCACTCCCACTCTTTCTACTAACGACGTTCCAACTGTCCTCCTCACAGAACCAAAACCGCAGTGAGTTAGTGAGTATAGTATGTTCCGGAAATATGTTCGCATTTTCCAGTGACGAAAGAGCTTTCAATATTGAATCATATTTTCGCACAGGTACTGTCGTCCGTTTGCCTACGTCGCATCCCGATTTCCTCCACTTGCTTCTGCTCGCCCCTCTGTAATGACTAGTGGCTGGGCTGTCTTAGATATTTTCTGAAAACAATAATTTCTGTTAATAATTGGACGTCTACTTAATATTATACAACTGTTTAAAATAACTTAAAAGGGTTTTGTTGAGTAATTAACTATCACGTGATTTTCTCCCTTTCTACGATCCTGGGACATAACCACTTGGACGGACAGTAGATAGCATGTCTGAGTAATTTTATCTGTGCGGCTCGGGCAGAAGTGAAGATTGAATTTACAGTACGTAAGGTACTCTTTTATAGAGTAGGTTCAGAATTATTTGAACATGAGTTACTAGTACAGAGAACGAAACAGGTAATAATTGGAATTAGACACAATAGTCTATCGTGCGATAATATGTATGCACAAAAGAACTGAACCCTGTATCGAAATGAACGGCCACCAGTTTCAAAAATGTGTTTAAATATCCATATTACGATTATGTTTCAATTTAACTTCATTCTCTATTTTGTAGTTAATGTTCTGTAGACAGTACAATATACACTGCATAATGAATGCATTCTCATGGATAGCTCAGTTCGTGAGTAAAAACACTTATTGTTAATACAGTACTGTATTTTGATTAAACAAAAACCTAATGAAAATTATCAAACTCAAAATTGTGATATTTCCTAGTTTACGTAAACGGATGAACTACTTTTCTTCCCTCCTGTACCTAGTAAAGTGATTTGTTTGTATTTTACGCCAGTATCATCGAACTCTAGTCGTGGAATGGGGTAGCAAACGGTGTTTCCGGTTCTCGATCCGTTAATTCAAAGGTATAGCCAGGTTAATATTAAAAATGTTAGTAAAAATAAAATTATGTCCCTGTACATATGATATTTCAGTGCAGAAATTCAGCGTCATCATATGATGATGGAAGAGGGGAATAGAGAAAAATTCTCTCCGGCACCGGGATTTGAACCCGGGTTTTCACCTCTACCTCCTGACGCTTTATCCACTAAGCCAGACCGGATTCCCATCCCGATATCGGATCGAATCCTCTCAGTTTAAGTTTCACCTCTTGGGTTCCCTCTAGTGGCCTCCCTCTGCGCTGCGTCATAGATGTATGACAGTTGGAACAATGTCCACACACGTGCAGAGATGCACTCGTTATGAGTGACTAAGTGGCCAGGATCCGACGGAATATATATGATATGCGAAAAATAATCATTTAAGACGACGTATTCAAATAGACATTTATTGAGCCCGGACTTACGGTGGATGATCAAGCTGAACTAACAAGTTTTCCTATTCATAAACCAGTGTTAGCGATATGATATGATATGATTTGCCATTTGAATGAATCCTGTGTTTTGTAGTGATACTTTTGTAAAGGAAAACAAAATCGATTAGCCGATATTAAATTTAATCACTAGTTTTAAATTAATGATCTATCTTTTTCTATTTGAAAATGTGCCGTTTGAATAGCACCCAATGTGATTTAAGATTTCAAAGTTTATTCACGTCCCGGTGAAATAAGGAATTTATTGAGTCAATATTTTGTTGTATTAGAGTGCGTTCAAGCTCTACGGTATAACTAACGTTCGCAAAGATGGCAAGTTCGACATCCCATAGTTCTTTCGACTGCTTTTGCGGGGCAAGTCGTACACGGGCATTTGTTATCATCGGGCACTAAGAAAATCAAATGGGTTGTTGACCATTTGAATGGGAATTCGTTCTGTGTCTTCCCGACAGTGAAAAACTACTTTTGTTAAAGGATTTATTGATTAGGACATTAATATTTAATCACTGGTTTTAAATTAATGAACTCTTCTTTTTCTATTTGAGAACTGTAGGAAGTTTTGTGAGACGGAACTGTCATAAACCCACTTTGTGGTACTAGAAGCGCATACACAAGTCTCGGGGCGGGCAGGAAATGCAAGTACAGTACTGTATTCGTTGGTGGATAATCAATGAGAATTTGTATTTATTTCACCTGCCACATTGGCTACCCTTATTGAATTGAACTCTCAATTCTGTTCAGCTGAACTTCGGAGAGTCCACTGTACTTTATTTCTTCTAATCTTAATATACTTTCTTCAAACCGTGTAATAGTCAATTAAATCCCACTCGAGTTTTGATCTTCTCTAGATAAATAAAAATCTCTAGTGAGATTACTGTTGATAATGAAGTGAAGGCACAGCAATTCAAGCTTGTTTCCTCGTACTCGGTTTTCCATGCTGAATCACGATTCAGAAGGCAGTTTAATGGTAGAGTGGCAACAAAATACAGCGCCTGAACGTTTAATCATTCATAAGCTATGCTTAGTTCGATAAACGACAGGTTTAAGTTAAATCCAATTTCGGTTAGCATTAGAATTATCAATAAACACCACCCAGGTCAGATATGAATGACACTAGTACGAGGATGTGGAGCTACCGGTAATGAAAAGGCTGACCAATTTGCCAGGAAAACATCTCCTAGCTTAGATTACGTCTACACCAAGTATCCTTTGTCGTTTAAAAATAGCAACTTCGGTCCAAGGCTTTATAATACGATAATAGATAAATTCCCAAACATACAATTTGCTAATGCTCCTTATTTCAAAAGATCTATTAAAAATTGTTCTTAACAGAGCAAATTTTAATTTCGATTATTTTGATATGTGTTTTTCTCCTTTTTTCCTTTTATTACTTTTTACTCTGTTATTCAATAAAATGTCTTAACATTATGTGGAATGCCCCCTTGAGCATGAGTATGTAACTTACTCTTTCTGGGGGTGGTAGAGAGTTCTTATAAAAAATCAATATGCATTTTGCTCTGGCAATAAAGTATTATTATTATTATTATTATTATTAGTATTATTATTATTAGTATTATTATTATTATTATTATTATTATTATTATTTACGTATGTAATTGGACTTTGCAAGTTATTTAATTTTATTCGTTGAATAATTTTATTAAACTGTACTCGTAGAGGGACATCATTTTATTTTTTACTTCAATTTTTATTGTACCTGAGTTTTTGAATGTACTTCACTTCCACCCCTTCTACTAATGAAGTTCAACCGTCCTCCACATAGATCCAAGACCGCATATACAGTTACAGTAGCCTTACGGTCATTGTAAACAGTACATTCCAAAAATATGTTCGCGTTTTCCAGTGACGAAAGAGCTTTCAATATTGAATTATTTTCGTACAGGTACTGTCGTCCACTTGCCTAGGTCGTATCCCGGTTTCCCCCACCAGCTTTTATTCGCCAGCTAGTGGCTGGGCTATCTTAGCTCTTTTCTAAGAACATTAATTTCTGTTAGGAATTGGACGTCTACGTAATATTATACAACTATTTAAAATAACTTAAATAAAAGGGCCTCGCTAAGTAATTGACTGTCATGTGATTTCCTCCTTTTCTACGACACTACGACATAACCACTTGGACGGACAGTAGACAGTATGTCTGAGTGATTTTTATCTTTTCCGATCGGGCAGAAGTGAAGATTGACTTTACAGAACGTAAGGTACTCTTTTATAAAGTAGGTACAGAATTATTTCAATATGAGTTACTAGTACGAAGAACGAAACTGGTAATTGGGATCAGGTACAATAGCCTATAGTGCGATAATATGCACATTAGTACTGAAGACTGTATCGAAATGAACGGCCACCATTTTGAAAAATGTGTTTAAATACCCATATTATGACTATTTTTCAATTTAACTTCATTCTCTATAGTGTATGCTAATGTGCTGTAGACAGTATAATATACACTGCATAATGAATACGTCCGCATGAATAGCTCAGTTCGTGAGTAAAAACACTCATTGTTAATACTATACTGTATTTTGATTAAACGAAAACCTAATGAAAATGATCAAACTCATAAGCGCAATATTTCCTAGTTTACGTATATGGATGAACTACTTTTCTTCCCTCGTATACCTTGTATATTACGCCAGTATCATCGAACTCCAGTCGTAGAAGAGTGTAGCAAACGGCGTTGATCCAGAGGTATAGGCAAGTTAATATTAAAAATGTTAGTAGAAATAAAATGATGTCCCTGTAGTTTCATCGATAAGATGAAACATCACGCGTGAAATTACTACAGACAAGCAAAACAGACCAAACTAAGAAAGAATGAATGTACAATTAAAGAATATAAGAAATAAAAAATGGGAAGACAAAGAGAAGAAATTTAGAGATAAATAATGGAACAAATGTGGTAAGCAATAAATAAATGAAATCATTTACGAAAAAATAAATTGCAAAAAGGAAAACTGAGCTCCATAGACCGTTTTGTATGACATTTTTAATGTCATCTTAAATGTTGCTGTTTAAAATTTTTTGTCTTTGGCAACCTCACTAAGTTGAGGAATATTCAATATTAAATTAATATTTTTGGTCAATGTAGAGCATCAACCGGCCACTGAACGAATATTGCACACTTTTGTCACTGCCAATGTGACGCTATAACCAATTCTCAATACTTTTAACACAACCACAACACATTTAAAATCTGACTGTACCATATGTAGAAAATTATTACTACATCAACACATTTAGTATATCATGAAACATGTAAAATGTAATTATTATGAAAGTCGCCATTGTTTCTACTTCAAATTAGTGGTACTAGTACGATCCACTTCTACTAGATGGAAACCGACACGATTGGCAGAGCCGGCAATACATGAAAACAAAATGATACTAAGTGTGAGCAATGTTACTACAGGTGTAGTATTATGTGACAGGTTGGGTTAAGCTTCATTAGGTGGGTATTATGTGACAGGTTAGGTTAGGTTTGATTAGGTGTGTTTATGTGACACGTTAGGTTAGGTTTGATTAGATGTGTATTATGTGACAGGTTAGGTTAGGTTTGATTAGGTGTGTATTATGTAACAGGTTAGGTTAGGTTTGATTATGTGTGTATTATGTGACAGGTTAGGTTAGGTTTGATTAGGTGTGTATTATGTGACAGGTTAGGTTAGGTTTGATTAGGTTTGTATTATGTGACAGGTTAGGTTACCTTAGGTTTGATTAGGTGTGCATTATGTGACAGGTTAGGTTTGATTAGGTGTGTATTATGTGACAGGTTAGCTTAGGTTTGATTAGGTGTGTAGTATCTGACAGGTTAGGTTAGGTTTGATTAGGTGTATAGCATTATGAGAAAGGTGAGGTAAGATTTGATTAGGTGTGTATTATGTGACAGGTTAGGTTAGGTTAGGTTTGATTAGGTGTATAGCATTATGAGAAAGGTTAGGTAAGGTTTGATTAGGTGTGTATTATGTGACAAGTTAAGTTAGGTTTGATTAGGTGTATAGCATTATGTGAAAGGTTAGGTAAGGTTTGATTAGGTGTGTATTATGTGACAGGTTATGTTAGGTTTGATTAGGTGTGTATTATGTGACATGTTAGGTTGGATTTATTAGGTGTATAGCATTATGAGAAAGGTTAGGTAAGGTTTGATTAGGTGTGTATTATGTGACAGGTTAGGTTAGGTTTGATTAGGTGTGTATTATGTGACATGTTAGGTTGGGTTTATTAGGTGTATAGCATTATGAGAAAGGTTAGGTAAGGTTTGATTAGGTGTGTATTATGTAACAGGTTAGGTTAGGTTTGATTAGGTATGTAGTATTATGAGATGTTATGTTTTATTTAACGACGCTCGCAATTGCAGAGGTTATATCAGCATCGCCGGATGTGCCGGAATTTTGTCCCGCAGGAGTTCTTTTACATGCCAGTAAATCTACTGACATGAGCCTGTCGCATTTAAGCACACTTAAATGCCATCGACCTGGCCCGGAATCGAACCCGCAACCTTGGGCATAGAAGGCCAGCGCTATACCAACTCGCCAACCAGGTCGACAGTAGTATTATGAGAAAGGTTAGGTAAGGTTTGATTAGGTGTATATATTATTACTATGTTGGCAACACTGAAACCCACTGTTACATTAAAGAAATATGGCCTTATTCTTCATTCACGCACGACGATATTCGTATATAAGTAAGGTAGGCTACATATTTAGGGCGGGATGCGTGGGGTTACAACTCTCCCAATGATCACATCAATTATCCACTACTCAATACTTTCAATCCAAGGCATTTTGAAGGTATTTTTATCAAGTTCCTGCAGTGGTCTGGACATAAGTAACATTCACCATATTTGTATTAATATATAGTTATTGTAACAAGAATCATACCTATATCAATAGAAGTGGGTCAACTAACAGAAACCTGTATTTTCTACATCATCAGTACTTCTTAATGTGTTAGAAGACAATTCAGTTACTGATGAAATTAAAGTCAGCTATAAATTATTACATCAGTCAGTTCATTTA
This sequence comes from Periplaneta americana, assembly GCA_025594305.2. NCBI lineage: Eukaryota > Metazoa > Arthropoda > Insecta > Blattodea > Blattidae > Periplaneta > Periplaneta americana. The sequence goes on along the minus strand of JAJSOF020000039.1, from coordinate 18,388,367 downwards.
TGTCTGCGATAGAAAAATTGGGACAGAATAATAAGGAAAGAACAACTGTCTAGTTGCTCTGCATTGAATGGGAAATGACAGCTCTTGTATTAATGGTGATGGCTCTCCGTGTGTCACAACAATAACGGAGATATTTAATAATTCATAAACAACGCCACCTGAAAATTATTACATTGCATGTTGCTAAAGTCCCTTATATGCTACAGAATAGAAACAAAACAGCACAGAGAGCTGGCCACGTGATAGTACATAGTAATTTAATGGACTGTTGGCTAATGTCTCCGAAGTGACTCGAAAATTCTGCAATGCGGAGTTACCTTCACAATTCGATGACAAATTTCATCCACTATACCCTCTTCGATATAAGTCGAAGGGTTTCTTGAAAAAAATTCATTCATTCATTCATTCATTCATTCATTCATTAATTCATTCATTCATTCATTCATTCATTCATTCATTCATTCATTCACTCATTCATAGTGTTCTGCCGAAGGGCAGGTCTTTCACTACAAACCCAGCATTTCCAGTCTTTCTTATTAAAAAGAACTATAGTCCAAAAAATGACAATTTGAGATATTTAGCCACTGCCTGCTGGATCGCATCCTACAGCTGCGTAAAACGCCTGCTCAATCAAAGTTATTTCGCCACTAGGTGGCAGGCAGTGCCCACAGCTATTAATATTATCAGTAGGCCTATATGCACAGTTACTACCTGCCACCTAGCGGTTAAGTGAGATGTGGTCCACTTTGCAATAGGTCGTCTCTACGAAAATGTCCAACGTTTAGAAATGTCCATATAGAAAATTCGTCCACGCCATAAAAATGTCCTTACCTGAAAAGGTCCACTGTCAACAAGTCCTCTTCTTGAAAATGTCCTAAACTTAAAAATGTCCACAAATAAATTCGTCCATTTCCTAAAATGTCCGACAAGGAAAACTGCAAGGAAAGTGCCGAGAAATTTATTGTAATTTCAATTATGTTATACATATTACATAATTACAAAATATACGTCCATTGTTCATCTTGAGGGTCACTATATAATTTCAAATGGTATGATATCGCTCTAAGATATCGAAAAATTTCATTCCTATCTTTGTAATCTTTGTAATTACCGACAATGTTGAAAATTCTCGTTTCATTAATGATTGATATATGCCGTTTATTTACTGGCCGCTTAATATTTGTATGCCCACCAAGGAAGGACCTGGGTTACTAAATGTTCTGTTTCAACTTGCTGTTGTTGCAAATGCCTAATGAATCTCCAAATGTTATATGATGTGCCACCACAAGTCGTTGTTGCAAATGCCTAGTGAATCTCCAAATGTTCACGTGATGTGCCACCACAAGTCGTTGTTGCAAATGCCTAATGAATCTCCAAATGTTCACGTGATGTGCCACCACAAGTCGTTGTTGCAAATGCCTAATGAATCTCCAAATTTTCACGTGATGTTCCACCACAAGTCGTTGTTGCAAATCCCTAATGAATCTTCAAATGTTCACGTGATGTGCCACCACAAGTCGTTGTTGCAAATGCCTAGTGAATCTCCAAATGTTCACGTGATGTGCCACCACAAGTCGTTGTTGCAAATGCCTAGTGAATCTCCAAATGTCCACGTGATGCGCCACCACAAGTCGTTGTTGCAAATGCCTAGTGAATCTCCAAATGTTCACGTGATGTGCCACCACAAGTCGTTGTTGCAAATGCTTAACGAATCTCCAAATGTTCACGTGATGTGCCACCACAAGTCGTTGTTGCAAATGCCTAATGAATCTCCAAATGTTCACGTGATGTGCCACCACAAGTCGTTGTTGCAAATGCCTAATGAATCTCCAAATTTTCACGTGATGTGCCACCACAAGTCGTTGTTGCAAATGCCTAATGAATCTCCAAATGTTATATGATGTGCCACCACAAGTCGTTGTTGCAAATGCCTAATGAATCTCCAAATGTTAACGTGATATACCACCACAAGTCGTTGTTGCAAATGCCTAATGAATCTCCAAATGTTCACGTGATGTGCCACCACAAGTCGTTGTTGCAAATGCCTAATGAATCTCCAAATGTTCACTTGATGTGCCACCACAAGTCGTTGTTGCAAATGCCTAATGAATCTCCAAATGTTCACGTGATGTGCCACCAGAAGTCGTTGTTGCAAATGCCTAATGAATCTCCAAATGTTCACGTGATGTGCCACCACAAGTCGTTGTTGCAAATGCCTAATGAATCTCCAAATGTTATAATGAATCTCCAAATGTTCACGTGATGTGCCACCACAAGTCGTTGTTGCAAATGCCTAATGAATCTCCAAATGTTATATGATGTGCCACCACAAGTCGTTGTTGCAAATGCCTAATGAATCTCCAAATGTTATATGATGTGCCACCACAAGTCGTTGTTGCAAATGCCTAATGAATCTCAAATGTTCACGTGACGTGGAATTGAGAGTGGAATCCTTCAACCACATTATTCGTACGCCGTCTGCCATTAATTACTAATTCATAAACGTTCCATGTCTCAGGAGAAAATCTTGAGGGAACTGCTCGCCTTCGCCCTCTTGCCGGATGACCAGTAATAAATGTAATTTCAATGTAGGTTGCTAAGTCCAAGATATCGTCCACAAATCTTTCATTTAATAAATCCCAAACAAATTGCTATTGTTATTCCCAACAGATTATTAAAGTTAGTATGAATGTATGAATGTATATATTTGTCTTTAAGCAATTTACCTTTTGGTGAGGCAGCACTTCACATTATTAGCATACAGTGCCGTCTCACCGTTTTATACGCCTCTCGTACAAGTCAATTAGTACATTACTTTGTTTAAATTTCTTATTGCAATTCTTCCATTAGTCTTTTTTGCCTGTCATCAATTCTTCCACTACTTTACTCCTAACTCATCATTATACCAAAAAATACTATAACCCCTCCTGTATGAAACATTTCCCCTCACTCTACATCTCTAATTATTTGCACTTTTCACTACTCTCTTTTCCACATTGCTACTTTTTAGATCTTAGTTTTCTTTTCTCACGATTTATTTCCCCTCCACGCCATTTCCTTAAGTCATACTGTTTTTTCACCTTGTTTTCCCCTCTTCCTTCATCACTGCTCCCTGAACTATCTCCTACTTGCGTTACTCTGCTTCTCGTCAGCCTCGATTTAGATCCTAGTTCCTTCACCCGCTTCGGAATTGCTCCCATCTGATGTCCACTATTTCCATTCGCTTGCATTGGGGTCTTGTTCTGCTGAGCTTGTTGAATGCCAGTTCGCGTCACTCCTGTTTCTTCATCAGTTGACGTCACTGCCTGCTTTCCGGAAATCGTCACTGAGTTTGACACGTTTGCATTTTTCTCGCGTACACTCACCATACTTGTGTCACTAACCTCGCCTTTAGCTACGATATACTTGATTTTTTCTTTCAAAATTTTTCTGTTCCTTTCCTTTACTTCTGAGCCTACGATCGGTTCCTTTAATGTTACTAAGCATTCCTCTACACTAAAAACCAAATTGTTAATCTTAATTTTGTCCTTGATGAGTTTCGCGAATTGACCATTATTACGTGCTGCTTTAAGAAAAGGGATTAGAACTCTTTTTCTCCTTCTCACTTCGTAGCTCTAGTCGTCATCTATTCTGATCGTTGTGTTCCCTAGCATTCTTCTATTCTTCATAATCCTCTCCTTCGTAACCACATTCTTAAATTTTACTAATATTGGCCTAGCTTGTTCTGAATATTGTATCTGCTTTTTCCTATTCTAAATGCTTCCTGTACTTGTCCATCGCTCACGTCCATACCAAAACACTCCCAACACACTCTAATATCTTCTCATATGTATCGATACTCTGTTCTCTATCTTTTTCTTCTATACCGAAAAATAACAAGTTTTTCTCCTCTTCTCCTCCTCAAAGTGATTCCATTTGCTTTTTAAAATTTCGTTTTCCAGTTGAATTTCTTCCATCTTCTTCCTTAGCTCTGCCATGCTCTCCTTCATTTCCATTATGTCTTGTTTCACTGCACTATCCTCCATTTCACTATTACACACACTTATTCACCGGTTTAACACAGGTCAACGCCTCTACTACACGTTACTATCTCTGACTTGCACAAAGCGAACCGACTTCCTCTGCAACTTGCTTAAGACTGATTACAGTTAGTAACTCATCTCTGTTGAACAACTTTGTATGTTGGACCTTTTTGTATGGACCTTTCGTATGATGGACCTTTTCGTATGATGGGCTTTATAATATGGTGGACCACATAGATGTTGGGCATTTTCACTTCTTGGACAAATTATATGTAGGACTTTAAGTGTTGGACTATTTAGTTTGTGGACACTTTTATGTGGACCTTTTGTACTTGCGGACATTTTGTTATGGACCTTATAACCTAGAAGCCACCTAGCGGCTACTCGCGCATAATCGTTGATTGGGCAGGTAGTGTAAGCAGTCATAGGATATGATCCAGTAGGCAGTGTATTTAGTATATGATGTCCGTATTATAGCGGCCATCTACGGAATTAATTGTTGGGGAAAAAAACGCCATATGCCTATGTTACAGGAGTGCAAATTTTCAATGGTTTCATAAAACAACAATAGTCCAAAGATACTTTTTGTGAAAAGTCATTGTCCAACCAGGACAATGCTGATATTTACAAATATCCCATTCATATCACCTTGTGGTAGCTGGTTGAGAAGAAACTGTCTTCAGAACGATGCACTGGAAGAAATAGTGAACGGGGAAGAGTTCGGAGCAGAAGAAGCTATCAGATGATAGACGACATTATGATATTTTTCATTTCATTTATTATATTCCATAGATCTTACATTAGCAATGAAGCTTTAAGATGTGGAACAAGTCATAATTTTACGAGATTGCAATTACAATTTTGCAATTTTATATATATTACAATTTTCTGATCGTCCATACATTCTTAAGTTAGATGCCATGGAACTACTCTTCAGCACATATAAGGATCACCTTCAAATTTATACAGACGGATCCCTAAATTCTAATAATGGGACATCAGGAGCAAGGTATTATATTCCAAAATATCAAGAAAGTTATTTCATACCATGTTCATACTCCTCTAGTCTTGACACTGAATTGCTAGCTAGCGTCCTCCCATCCTACTTGGAACTTTCGTACATGGTTTCGAGAGAGACATAGGCCTATGCCACTCGCAGGTCAGAGACAAATACAAATGGAACGGAGTTTGGCTCCAGTGAGTGAGACGGTGGGGTTGGTGGAGGTTAGAAGCAAACGAAATGCACAGCTATCACTGGGAGCCACAATGTCTCATGAGTCACGTTCTCGCCAAGGCTGTCCTATGGTATTATCCGACATTTATTTATTTATTTACTTGTTTACTTATTTATTTACTTGTTTACTTATTTATTTACTTATTTATTTACTTATTTAATTATTTACTTACTTATTTAATTATTTACTTACTTATTTAATTATTTACTTACTTACTTATTTAATTATTTACTTACTTACTTATTTAATTATTTACTTACTTACTTATTTAATTATTTACTTACTTACTTATTTAATTATTTACTTACTTACTTATTTAATTATTTACTTACTTACTAATTTAATTATTTACTTACTTACTAATTTAATTATTTACTTACTTACTAATTTAATTATTTACTTACTTACTAATTTAATTATTTACTTACTTACTAATTTAATTATTTACTTACTTACTAATTTAATTATTTACTTACTTACTAATTTAATTATTTACTTACTTACTAATTTAATTATTTACTTACTTACTAATTTAATTATTTACTTACTTACTAATTTAATTATTTACTTACTTACTAATTTAATTATTTACTTACTTACTAATTTAATTATTTACTTACTTACTAATTTAATTATTTACTTACTTACTAATTTAATTATTTACTTACTTACTAATTTAATTATTTACTTACTTACTAATTTAATTATTTACTTACTTACTAATTTAATTATTTACTTACTTACTAATTTAATTATTTACTTACTTACTAATTTAATTATTTACTTACTTACTAATTTAATTTACTTACTTACTTATTTAATTATTTACTTATTTAATTATTTACTTATTTAATTATTTACTTATTTAATTATTTACTTATTTAATTATTTACTTACTAATTTAATTATTTACTTACTTACTAATTTAATTTACTTACTTACTAATTTCATTATTTACTTACTTATTTAATTATTTACTTACTTACTAATTTAATTATTTACTTACTTACTAATTTAATTATTTACTTACTTACTAATTTAATTTACTTACTTACTTATTTAATTATTTACTTATTTAATTATTTACTTATTTAATTATTTACTTATTTAATTATTTACTTATTTAATTATTTACTTATTTAATTATTTACTTATTTAATTATTTACTTATTTAATTATTTACTTATTTAATTATTTACTTATTTAATTATTTACTTATTTACTTATTTACTTATTTACTTATTTAATTATTTACTTATTTAATTATTTACTTATTTAATTATTTACTTATTTAATTATTTACTTATTTAATTATTTACTTACTTATTTAATTATTTATTTAATTATTTACTTACATATTTAATTATTTACTTACTTACTTATTTAATTATTTACTTATTTAATTATTTACTTATTTAATTATTTACTTACTTATTATTTAATTATTTACTTATTTAATTATTTACTTACTTATTTAATTATTTACTTAGTTATTTAATTATTTACTTAGTTATTTAATTATTTACTTAGTCATTTAATTATTTACTTACTTATTTAATTATTTACTTATTTAATTATTTACTTATTTAATTATTTACTTACTTATTTAATTATTTACTTACTTATTTAATTATTTACTTACTTATTATTTAATTATTTACTTACTTATTATTTAATTATTTACTTACTTATTATTTAATTATTTACTTACTTATTATTTAATTATTTACTTATTTAATTATTTACTTACTTATTTAATTATTTACTTAGTTATTTAATTATTTACTTACTTATTTAATTATTTACTTAGTTATTTAATTATTTACTTAGTCATTTAATTATTTACTTACTTATTTAATTATTTACTTATTTAATTATTTACTTACTTATTTAATTATTTACTTACTTATTTAATTATTTACTTAGTTATTTAGTTATTTACTTAGTCATTTAATTATTTACTTACTTATTTAATTATTTACTTACTTATTTAATTATTTACTTACTTATTTAATTATTTACTTACTTATTTAATTATTTACTTACTTATTTAATTATTTACTTACTTGCTTATTTAATTATTTACTTAGTTATTTAATTATTTACTTAGTTATTTAATTATTTACTTAGTTATTTAATTATTTACTTAGTTATTTAATTATTTACTTAGTTATTTAATTATTTACTTACTTATTTAATTATTTACTTACTTATTTAATTATTTACTTACTTAATTATTTACTTACTTAATTATTTACTTACTTATTTACTTATTTATTTATTTATTTATTTATTTATTTATTTATTTATTTATTTATTTATTTATTTATTTATTTATTTATTTATTTATTTATTCATTTATTTATTTATCTAACAGTTTGGGGTAAACTTCGGGAAAAGTCCAATCAGACGAGTACAAGTTGATTTGAACCCATTGTACAAACGATTTCCGCTAGTCATAAGCCAAAAATCTTTGTCCCATATAGTTTTCATTTTCCTGCTATGTTGTGTCCACTTATAAGTCCAAGAACGTTTGTGTTGTATGTTACACTCAAGGACTTGCACTTAAGTGGGGATGGTTTAAACGCTGTGAAATATATGAGAAGAAAACAAAATCAACGTGCGGTTTCGAGAAGTAAATGGAGCAACTCCCACAGCAATTGTAGCAACAAATGCACTTGCAGCTTCCTTAAACTTACATGGGGCTGAGACTGGCTGTAATTAAAGAGAATGTGCAGACAACACGGAACACTCTTTGAATAAGTAAACTTCACCCATTAAATCGTTAATCCTTTACAAGGATATTCAACAACTTTGAAACAGTCTTAATAGCAAACAATTTGTCTTTAGGAAACTGAATCACTTACTAAAGCCATTTAAAGTTTCTAAACATTCTTAGGTTTAAAGATATCACGAAAGACTTGAAGAGTTCAATTCCATTTCGTTACACCATTAAGATGTATGCTAATCGCTCAATTCTCCCTCCTGGTTATCAGTTTGTTAAAGGTACTGGGTAGAGCTGTTAATAATATTTTCGCGTATAAATGTGAATATATAAAATATTTTTTCTCCTCTGTTTCTATCAAACACAGACTAATGTCATTTGCACCGTGTGATAATAGTTTATTATGCAACGAGCCTATAATGGTAGTAATTAAGACGCGAGTATGTTTATGAAACGAGCGCAAGTTTCATACGACTTTTATGCTCGATCATATTTCTAACTTGAAATTATTCATAAGTATTCATGTTATTCTTATCTGACTGGGGAGCGGAACTGACCTGGTGCAATATCTCGTAAATTGTGAGATGTGCGCAGACGCGAAAGTATTGATTTTTTCCGAGAAACAAATGTCATTGATCTTGATATAATCTAGAGAGTAAAATAAACATTAACCCAGATAAGCCCAAAAATATTTTTGTGATAAAACTACAGTAGCACATTAGTTACTCTCAAAAATCGGTTAAATGATGTTGAAATAAACTGAAACAAGGAACGTATATTTTCTAAAGCTAACAAATACTACCAACATTATCGCACAACTTATAAAATGACCCTAACACCAACAATAACATAATATCCGAAGGCACTGCAACTGTCCTTAAAAAGGACGGTGGGAAAATCTGGGTTAATCTTCATATAACCTTGAAACTGATTTAGATATTGAAAAACGAGATGACAAATTGAATTTATTTGAATATTATTTAGAAATAACGCTAATTATTATAGTAACAGAACATAACCTTCTGCGACAGTATTGGATTTCCAGCCTCCGTGACGTTTCGCTAGTTGTCTTTCGATTGCATGTCCGAGAATAATCGATACTTGAGCTTTCACATTGCTACAATGGTATTTTCTGATTGGTGGAACACCTGAAGTTTAATGAATAGGTGTACTTTAATGAAGTCCATTAAAGGGCTGCTACCAGGCGTATAATTACTACATTTCGGCATGGTCGAGCATAAACAAATGTTGGCCACAGAAACAAATTATCTTTCATTGTTTTAATGCAGGAATTGTAGAAAGAAAATAGTATTTGAAAAGTAATACTTTTTATATTTCTAAATACAAGAACCATTTACTCAGAAACTACTTAAGATAAAGGACTGATATTTTATATGTTAATGTAAACTATATACTTCTTAAAACTGAATGGACTACTATTTTAGTGTAAAATATTTAATTCAAGTAGTGAAAATGTTGAGAGACATTTCATATTCAGTGCGGTTTTCGGCGTAATAGATCGACTATTGATCAGATTTTTGTATTCGACAGATAATGGAGAAAAAATGGGAGTATAAGGGTACAGTACATCAGTTATTCATAGATTTCAAAAATGCATATGACTCGGTTAAGAGGGAAGTTTTATATGATATTCTTATTGAATTTGGTATTCCCAAGAAACTAGTTCGATTAATTAAAATGTGTCTCAGTGAAACATGCAGCAGAGTCCGTATAGGTCAGTTTCTATCTTATCCTTTTCCAATTCACTGCGGGCTAAAGCAGGGAGATGCACTATCACCTTTACTTTTTAACTTCGCTCTAGAATATGCCATTAGGAAAGTTCAGGATAACAGGCAGGGTTTCGAATTGAACGGGTTACATCAGCTTCTTGTCTATGCGGATGATGTGAATATGTTAGGAGAAAATACACAAACGATTAGGAAAACACGGAAATTTTACTGGAAGCAAGTAAAGCGATCGGTTTGGAAGTAAATCCCGAAAAGACAAAGTATATGATTATGTCTCGTGACCAGAATATTGTACGAAATGGAAATATAAAAATTGGAGATTTATCCTTCGAAGAGGTGGAAAAATTCAAATATCTTGGAGCAACGGCAACAAATATAAATGACACTCGGGAGGAAATTAAACGCAGAATAAATATGGGAAATGCGTGTTATTATTCGGTTGAGAAGCTTTTATCATCTAGTCTGCTGTCCAAAAATCTGAAAGTAAGAATTTATAAAACAGTTCTATTACCGGTTCTTCTGTAAGGTTGTGAAACTTGGACTCTCACTCTGGGAGAGGAACATAGGTTAAGGGTGTTTGAGAATAAGGTACTTAGGAAAATATTTGGGGCTAAGCGGGATGAAGTTACAGGAGAATGGAGAAAGTTACACAATACAGAACTGCACGCATTTATTCTTCACCTAACATAATTAGGAACTTAAAATCCAGATGTTTGAGATGGGCAGGGCATGTAGCACGTATGGGCGAATCCAGAAATGCATATAGAGTGTTAGTTGGGAGACCGGAGGGAAAAGACCTTTAGGGAGGCCGAGACGTAGATGGGAAGGTAATATTAAAATGGATTTGAGGGAGGTGGGGTGTGATGATAGAGACTGGATTAATCTTGCACAGGATAGGGACCGATGGCGGGCTTATGTGAGGGCGGCAATGAACCTTCGGGTTCCTTAAAAGCCATTTGTAAGTAAGTAAGTATAGGACAAAATAAATGTATGGAGATTTGTGTAATTTAAAAAGTATTATATTCATTCCAATCATTTTCTCAAATAATATGTTTTTGAAACGGGGAAAGTTTAAAAATAGTTGGATTTAAAAGTTTTGTAATAGATGTTCCCAGTGAGAGAAGTGCCAAAAAAAAAGAGGCGGTATGCCACCCCAAGATTTTCCTCTGGTGTACCCCGATTTAAAAAAAGACACACCCCCTCTCTTACAACATACACATACGTGATGTATACAATAAATTGTTTCGTGCATTAATAACGCGAATCTTTGAAGATTACGCGACAAATTAAATTTCTTAATAAAATAATTTCAAGTTACTTCAGTTATTTACTAGATTATTTTGCAATGTCCATTGAGACTTATCGTCGACCTGATTGGCGAGTTGGTATAGCGCTGGCCTTCTATGCCCAAGGTTGCAGGTCGATGGCATTTAAGTATGCTTAAATGCGACAGGCTCATGTCAGTAGATTTACTGGCATATAAAAAAACTCCTGCGGGACAAAATTCCGGCACATCCGGCGACGCTGATATAACCTCTGCAATTGCGAGCGTCGTTAAATAAAACATAGCATTTGAGACGTATCATTTAAAATAATGTTAATGTTATGTTTTATTTAACGACGCTCATTTGTCGCCGGAGACGTATCATTTAAAATAAATGCCATTAATCGAACCCGCAATCTTGGGCAAAGTTCCTACTCGACCCATTAAAATAATGTTAAAGCATCAAAGTTCCTACTTTATTAATAAAAAGTATAACAACAATAACAAAAATGACCAGTCACTAAATAGGCAACAATGACCACCACAAACTACAGACCACAGCCTTCTATACTTGAAATACTACCCTTGTAAAGGCCGCTCTCACTTAGCGGAATCGAACTGAATCGAATCGAAACGGAAAGTCTGATGCCGCTCACATCTAGTGGAATCGAACCGAACAGTACTTTTGTGTTTTGTCATACACACGAGAATAATTCTACACAAGATTTATTAATTTTTCTTCGTTCATATTACACTGTTATTTTTGTATGCGTACTATTTCAGAAATAACTTTCAATAGTAAACAAATTAAGTCGCCAAGAATGGATGTGGTTCATTTGTTTTTTCACGAAGGCTTCACGAGAACTTACGATCATACCCGAAACAAGAAATCCTATTCCGGCAGTGGAAAAATGTTCTAGCTCATGAATTCTGTTCTGTTCGATTCGCTTCGATTCGATTCGACGCGCCGCTTTCTGTTATCTTCCATTGAAATACATTGTGAAGAGAAATTCTGTTCGATTCGATTCCGCTAAGAGCGGGCCTTAAGCATTCCAGGGATTGACTTATCAAATAAACTTGTCTAAATACACGTTAAATACAGTTCCAGAAGGCTGTGGTTTAAATTTACGAAGCAATCAGGCAGTACTCTTTGCTGTAAAGACAATTATAAACATTTTTATGGATCATATTTTTTCAGTGACGGTATGTCGTTTTTCACTAACGGTATGTTTTCTGGCCACAGAAATCAATGGCGGTATTCCATACCGGCGCATACCGTCTCACTTCCCTCACTGGATGTTCCTAACTGTTGAAAAAACACAATTTTTTTTCAATACTTTTTTCCTGCCATGCCTATATTAAAACAATGAAAAATAGTTTATTTCCATCGCCAGCTCACAACTCACCAATATTTGTTTATCCCACTGTGTAAAGGTAATTAGTATGTGTTTGATAGAACCAGAGCAAAAAATATTTTATATGTTCATATTTATACGCGAAAATAGTGCAAACAGCACTACCCAGTACTCTTAAATTTTCGATTCCTATGATAGTGAATATGGCTACGAACATCAAACTATAAATATCAGCACAAAATTCTGCTCAATTTAAATACGTGACGGACGAAAGGGTACGAAAATGGATTTAATGCCTTTCTACTTAAATAGAAAATAACATTATTTTCAGAGACAGTAATTTACGGTAATAGCGGTACTCGCGAAAGTTTTCACAAGTATTTTCTTTGTTATATTTACTCATTTAGATATCTAAAATACCCCCGTTAAAGTAAATACAGTGCATTTCCCTTTCAGTTCTTCGGTAAAAAATCTTGGCATTCACATGGATAATAATCTCAACTGGGACCTGCAAATCACAGAAACCTGCAGAAAAGTATATTCTATTATCCATGTGCTAAAAAGGATAAATGTTCATCTTCCTCTTGCTTAAAAAAGTCCCTTGTGCAGACACTTGTATTTCCCTATTTTGACTATGCTGACATTTTACTGACTGACCTTTCCAGCGACAACAAAACGAAACTTCAACGTGCTCATAATTTGTGTGTACGTTTTGTAAGCAATGTTCGTAAATATGGTCACATTACCCCATCCCTGGAAGCAATAGGTTGGCTTAAACTAGATAAGAAAAGAAATTTACATTCACTTCTCCTTCTCTTCGAAATCTTGAACTCTTCTATTCCTTCGTACCTGTCGTCTCGCTTCACTTACCTTTCTTCCCACCACAATCTGAACACACGCTCTCGCCATGAAACAATACTAACAATACCATCCCAACGCACCTCCTCATACTCATCCTCTTTCACAATAGCCCTGCCAAGACTCTGGAATTCGTTACCTGCTAGCATCAGGGACTGTCGAAATAAAATTCAATTCAAACGCAAACTTACTAGGCACTTGGTCAGTAATTGAGACTCGTTCAGACATGGTTTCTTGTAAATAGTTATCTTAATCTATCACACAATATTTCAATATATGGTAATTTCATCACTATAGAATTTTGTTATTGTAGGTTTAATTTGTAATTCAGAAAATACAAAAATATTCTTTGTTCTTAACTTCTATGATAAATGTCTAGCTTTCATTAATCAGGTATTCTTGTCGTACTTTAATTTTTATTGTAATTGTAATTGTAAATTTAATATTAATTGTAATTTTATTGTTCATGTTATAGTTGTAATCCCCTGGTAGAGGGGCAGAGAAGGCCTGATGGCTTTATCGCTACCAGGTTAAATAAATAAATACTAAATACTTATTTGTGTAAGTAAATAATTTCAATGCTTAGAGTGCCCATAAAATGACGCATTTTAATGTGATGTAAATTCAGCAGTAATTGTTTCAAAACATACCTACATCTAATGATTCACTTACATAAGTATATCTAGAGTGTGATAAGGCGGATTGAAAGTAATAAAACTCCAAGAAACAAATCACATAACTTTTTGTTTGTGCATATTTATTAATTTTATCTTTTTGCACAATCATTTATATATTGCACAAGCATTTCGCAATTTGCACAAATGTAATTTTAATTTGCGTATTTGTGCGTCAATTATTTATTTTCTAGCTTAAACCCTGATTAAAATAGATTAAATATAATGCATATAGGGCTGTACTACTTGAATTCTAGGATAAATCATATTTTGGTCAGGATTATACCCTGTGAATACCTTTGTCTGTACAAGCGTTATTTTGTAACCATTTCCCCTAGTCCAAACGCATGTCCGCCGTTTCCACAGTAGAATAATTGACTTCCATTAAATAAGCACAAAATTCCAATATTGATAAACATAAAAACTAGCTATTAAAACTAGCTTAGCGTAGATTACTACCAGCAGAATCTGAATAATGTACAATTAACTGAATGATACACAACTACAATACGTAGCGCATCAAAAGGTTTTAATTGAATTGAATTTATCGCAGAAGAGCACTACGACCCAGCACTTCGACCTTTCAAATTCTATTGCGCTGACTCTCAAGTCAGGCGCATTCTCAAACCCACACCGGCTGACTACACTAAAGTTCGCTGCGTACCCACTCGTCTCTAGGAGCTACTTTCTCCGTGTGTCGCCAGCCTGCGTTCTGGAAATGCTATGACGGAATGGAGAAATGTTGACGGAATGATGTAGGGTATTACAAAGGTAGTCAAGGTATACGCTCAAACTCCCTTCCTACCGAGTTGTGCAGAGAGGAAAGCTCAACTTTTCCTGATGTCTGCCAAACGCAACGAACGATCCCGACCTCCTGTACGTAATCTCACAAATACGCACCAAAAAACTTAAACGCTAAACTGGAGAATTATTACGGTAGATTTGAACCGTGTCGTTACGTTTACCACCAAATTTAACTACATACACAATGTTGCCAACATAAGAACATGATTTTGATCTGTGGTGTGTTTCTTTTTCTCTCTCTACCTCCTTCGTTCTCAACATTACTGAGAGATGGCATCTCTGTTACTCTCAACTATTGCAATGATTTTTCCCTGGACCACCAATTTGCTTGGACGACGTTTCTACATAGATGATTAAGACAGACTTACAAGCGATCTCCAGTTACTAATAGTATGGTTATCAAAATTGTGTGTCCATTTTATCTCGAACTAAAATCTCTCTCGCATTTTCTTTTGTTCCATCACGGCCAAATGGATTTATCTCTTCGGTATCGATGTTTCTAATCGGTCATGGCCTTTATGACAGTTTTTGTTTCGTAATATTGATAGACGGTAATATAATTAAAGCGGTGAATAATTTCATGGCCCCTAAAAGTTTTTTTTTTCGTAAAAGGCTAGGTATTTTGTCTAGACCACAAATAAAACTGCAACGCGGTCATAATTATGTACTTAATGCTTTGGTGAAAATTAACCGGATATTTACTTTCCGTTATTTAATGGGGTAGGTCGTATTGTTGTTAGTATTTTGACTGGAAGGACATGAAAGAACATAATTGAGCACCCACGTGCAATAATGGGGTAAGTATGAATATATTTCGTAACTACTTACCCCATTATTGTACGTGGGTGCTCAATTATACACTAATAATTATCTGTGGTGCCACAGCCCTTGAAAGGCTCAGACAGACCAGCCGGCTGTTGGTCTCACGTTCACATTTCGATAATAATTATACTTTACTGTAACAAAAAAACTGAAAGCGTGTTTTGTCATGTTTCACCCACGTTACAAGCTTAGAGGTAAAGGTTGTTTACTACAGATAGGGCCTACTTTCATTCTATATCTTATGGTATAGTAAATGGTTTTGCAACGTGTAGAGACTGGGAAAACAATTTAATAAAATCATCCGAATCATACTCGTTCATTTTATAGGCAATCTTACAGGTCGCATTTAAAAGAACCTAGGAATATTAACATTTTCTTCAGTATATTTGCTAGGACTTCTTGTCATACTACATGATAATTTTGCTTAGGTTATTCTTTTAAGCACTCCTTCTAGGAATAGCTCAAGTGTTTTAAATTTAGCGTACATAAGTTTAGATTAAGTTGCTAGCACGTATTTGACGAAATACTAGGTTTTTCCACTTCAGTTTAACTGATTTATGCAAACGAAATTAAGACAGCTGACGATTCTAATGTCAGTTATCACCACGCCCACTTTGTTTTGGGCGCATAAGTTCATTACCGACGGTCGTTCAATTTTCTTCAAACATGGCGGTGCAATGACCAATCTATATCTTTCTCTTTCTAACTCGTTCATCATAACACACTACTGCCATCTAGCTGGATATTTGTAATGGTGAGATGGTACAATAATACATTTTCAACACAGTTTAGTATTTTAATAAGTCAATCATTATTTTATTGTATTAGAGTAGTATATTTCTTCTCATCTTTATACTTTCTTCTAATCGTGTAATAATGAATTAAATCCCACTCGAATTTTTTCTCTAGATAAATCAAAACCTCTAGTGAGATTATTATAACAAAACTGTTCTAAGAGTGAAAGTAAAATTAGACGAACTAACGTTGCTGACGTTGGTTAAAAAGGAAAACTTGAAAAGAAGTTATTAACAAAATTCGGGGAAGAAGTAAGTTGGTATAAAAACGACAAATGAAATATTATTCGCGTAAGTTTTCTTCGTTGTAATAATCAAAGCTCGGAACTTGGGGACTTGTGTCTTTGCACGTGGCTAAGCGATGGACTTCAATGTCAACAAACTCCCGCTTCCAGTACGGAGGTACTGTCAGGTCTGCTATAAAAGTGGTTTCTGGGTGAAGCAACATATTGATAGTATTGTGGTAGGTTGAAACACATAATTTTATAGCATATATATAATAAAAATAAACATCAGCAATATATCAAATTTACTGTTCTGCTCTGTACATTATGTTACAGTGTATGACTACTTACATTCGAAGATTTTCGAATCCATAACTTCTTCGTCAGTGAGTTAAACATGATTTGAAACGAGAAAAACTTATTTCCACGTCACATGAAATGACGGGAGTAAACTTAAAATAAATGTTTTAACTGTTACTGTTTTTTTTTTCGATTTTCAGCAGTTGCTAGCTGATCTCTTATCTGAGAAAGATAAGTATATCACAGTCTAGTATATACAGTCACGAAGCTTAATACTTACTAAATATGCAAACGTAAACAGTTGAAATATGCATCCATAGATAGTTGCTCGCCACCAGGATCGCTACTATCGCCTCATCACAAAGACTTTCCTAACAGACCATAAAGTGTATTGTACTTTCGATATCGTGTTCTTTTGAAAAAATTAACACCTTCCTTCCACTATTGAAATATGAAATACATAAGGTTTATATATTATTTTCATAAAAATATATATTATATTCTATAAACTCACCTTCCTGGATCTTTCGGAAGGATAACTCTAACCTATTTTTCTTACAATTTATAGTACTACAAACGTCTGTTATTATTCAAATTATTGTATTTTAGCCATTTACAGTTATTACAACCGATAATGAACTTTTCACAAAAATGCGAAATACGGCACTGTCAATGCTTTTTCGATCTAGACCACGCCGTAATGTTTGTTCGGGTTTTCTATTTCAGTGTATGGAGCTCAGTGAAATATTGTAACTTTATTGCTTATCATTGCTAAGCTTTATTTAGTGTAATGTGTCCATAAGTTCCGTTTACTTCTTGTTGCATAATATGTTGCAGAAATAATTACAAAACTGTGTTATTTTAATGTGAAGAGAATTTTACATGTTAACATAATCTGTTCGCGTCAACATTTCAAGTTTAGAATGGAAGCTATTTTGAGATTTAATAAAAATGAATTTATATTGGGATTTCAATTTAGCACATCTACCTTCCTTAAATTTTCATATGAATGGCAAGGCATTGGAGATCACTAAATTTAGACAGAAAGGGACAACTGGTACAGTAAACATAACCTATAATTTCAACATATCTAAATATCCGTGCAGTCCAATTGAAAATTATTAAATCGTGCATAAATGAATGTACAAGAATTTCGCAATATTTAATCGAAATAAAGGCAGGTATTACACATACGAACTACGTAATTTTCACACTATAAATAATATTACATCTTAACTCGCAAGTAAATTATGTCTGAAGTGTCTTACAATCATTGTTTTAAATTTTATTAATGGAATTACACTACATTTTAGAGAAACATATATCACTGTTTATGTATTCCAATTAATTTATATGGTTGAAACGCCGCCCTTCGTGATCGGGTTAAGCGAGTTACATGGCCTGTATTAGGTCACGATGGCTGTGGCTGTTCCTAGTACTCACAGCGCTCCAAGTGGCTAGCAACTATCGCGAGATTTGCAAAAAATCACCCCAAGCTTCGTGACTGTATATAGTAGACTGTGAGTATATCCTAAATTGTTCTCGAAAATAGTTTTCAATTTGTGTGTCACTACTAGGGCAGATCCCTCTACGACTTGATCCATGGCTGTGGACAAATTTTCCACCGATTTAAGGGACTGCAATGTCTTTCAATGAATGCCGTTTCCAGCCTTTAGTTTGTGTGTGGCACAACTTACAAAATATAAACTCTCCATTCGTAGAAAATAATGTATCTCCTCCGAATTTCTCCACGAAATTCTGTACCTAAAATTTAAAAAATGTATTTTCAAACTTCTATAATACCCATTCGAATAACACGTATTTTCTAATTCCTCTAACAGACCGTTTATTTGCAATTCTCTGATTGTCATTGGCTTCAACATGACACAGTTTCCTCGTGCGTAGATGTGACCACTTTCTTACTACATACGACTGACTGTCCTTGAACGCTTACAGCGTGAGCTTTGTATACGTTGTACCTGTAACTTTACTCATGCACACGACACACAAGTCCCCAAGTTCCGAGCTTTGATAATAATTGATTTAATACTGAATTTTTTTAACTTACCAAATTCATCCTGAACAGTCTCAGTTCATGCAGTAAAAAACTTCTCAATGGTCTTACCTGTAACAAAAAGGAAAAAATACGTATTATTTGCCATGAACTACTTCTACTTACTGTTTATTACCTTAAATTCCCAGCACTTAATTACACTCTTAATATCCTAGCACTTCTTTTCCGTATTTGATCGCATCTATCAGCATCCAACACGATTGGACAACCCTTATTTGGTATCTGGTTGTAATGGCAATGCTGCCTTAAACGAATTTATGATACAATGTAGTTTTATTCCCCTTAACACATACCAGCGATGCAAATGGGAATCTGTTTATTAATTCACCACCGAAAGCTAATGGATTATTCATAAAGTGACAGCCATTTGGCATCAATATTTTCGTTTGAAGTATGTGCGAGAGTCTAGATGACTTCCCTTTGTTTAAATTTCAATAGCGTGTCATAAAAACACGTTGATAATAGAATATCAGAAACATTACATTGTCCATCCGCTTCCTCTATACTTGTATTTACAAGAATATTGCAGAATATTAACCATTAGAGAGACAAATATAAGCATGTCAGTTCGAACCTGTTAGAATTACACTGGTGTTTGTTTTAGAGCTTTTTTCTTTCTTGTTTCAGGTGAGAAACACCTGCTTATACTTTCAACTGAGATGGCGTGAACACAGGTATATCAATATTTACCTATCACGCCAAGCGTTTCAGAAATTCAGAATACTAAAAAAAGAATTGCTAATTATCGTGCGTGTCTTCGCCCTTACTGATTATGAAAATTTAAATCTGTTCCTCTTTTGATTTTTCCTCAATTTTCCAAATAACGTTCGCTACCTACAGTGAAAAGCTATAATGATATCTAACAAGCTGAAGTTGCTGTTGTACAAATTATGATTCTGGAACGTGTTAATATTAAGGCAAGAATGATCACTATAGCGACGTAATCAATAATTATATCGGACATTCATGTACACGTTTTCTAATCTCTATAAAACAAAAGTAAGTCTAAAAACACTGCAACTATTAAAACAGTATAGCATATGAATGGGTTATTTATGAAAGGGCCTAAGTCATTATTCTGTGAAAATGAGTTTGTAATGTAATAACTGCTCTTTGGGTGTAGATACTTCGATTTGATATGAAGAGGACTAAGTTTCACACTCTAATGCTTTGTAGAATTTATGATACAATTTTTATTTCAGCCTTAATTTCAAAATTTTCGGCCTGTAAGCAGTTTTTCTTAAGTTGCTAACAATTTAGTATTCAAGACTTAGGCCCTTTCATAAATAACCCATTCATATACAGTCACGAAGCTTGATTTTATGAGGGTGCTAGGAACAACAGACTATGCAGGTACTATTTCGCATTGTCTGTGATGAGGCGATAGTAACGATCCTAATGTTTATCAATTATCTATGGGTGCATATTTACTACGTCTGGCCGGGAAACCAGGTGGCCCGGGTTCGATTCCCGGTCGGGGCAAGTTACGTGATTGAAGTTCCCTCAGCCCAATATGAGCAGATGCTGGGTAACTTTCGGTGCTGGACCTCGGACTCATTTCACCGGCATTATCACCTTCTTAGAATGCAGGCGTTCACGGCCGGTGTCTAGTTGAAACGGTGTTTCGGGCTAAGATGCCGTGGTCTACTGGTGCAGATGTTACCAGACGTCTCGTCTACTACTGCGGCAGACATCTTCAGTGGTTAGGTATCCTGGTCGAAGTCTTCTGCTCGGGATACCTGTAGCAACTGATAACCTGACTGTTTGCTTGTCCTTATTTATAGAGCCGGGGATTGGACTATCAGTTGCCACAGGTATCCCGAGCAGAAGACTTCGACCGAGGATACCTAACCACTAAAGATGTCTGCCGCAGTAGTAGACGAAACGTCTGTCTGCTTCTTAGCCCGATTTATAGAGGCCGTGGCCTGATTGAAGGTGGTAATGCTAAATCAGTTGCTCCAGATCTGCTCATATTGGGTTGAAGAAAACAATTCAATCACGGAAGAAGACAGATTTACAGCAAAAGACAGACTTACAGTAAACGGGAGCGCTATTACAGCATGTTACAGAACTTCGTCGTCCCTAGTCTCAGGAATCACGATATGGAAAACATAATCTTCTTGCAAGATGGCGTTCAACCCCACTCTTTATCTCTGCAAAACAATTAATTACGCAGATGTTTGGCGATCGTGTCTTGACACCATAATTTTAAATATATTATTTCCTATGAGATGGCATGTTTAATTCAATTTAGCCAAAAGTATGGCTTTGCACTTTCTTGCCGGGACACCCTCAACATTCTAGCAACTACTACCCTCGATCATATATACCCCAGATAGGTTGGCCTTATAGGCTTTGACGTTAACAACTTTTGTCAGGTTTACTACACTGCCATCTAGTTGTTACATAAGGAGTCACGTCATAATTCCCATTTGAATTGCATTAGCGACTGTACTGCCATCTCGTGTTCGTTTACGGCGGCTATCCTGGCGGTTGTTCTCTTCAAAGTGCAAACGATTTTAACATAGCTATGACCTATCTGTTACATATATGAATTAGGCTACTACGTCATTTAGCTTCGGTGAAACTGGTGACAGCGAGATGGTGTTTAGCGAGATGAGATGTGATTGCCTGACATACGTCTTACAGATGGAGAAAACAAGAAAAACCCAACCAGGTAGGCCTGATATACCCAAGGGGGAATCGAACCCAAGCCCGAACGCAGCTCCTGATCGACAGACAAATTCGCTTCCGATGAACCCACGTTCTTGGCACTGTCTGATTCTAGATCGACGCAAGTCGACTGGTAATTAGGTCTACAATAGATTTTGAACCTTACTGTACTACTAATACATATATCAAAATATGATTAATTATTCCGTCAATATGGCTTAAGCATTGAATTAGGGGAGAGTCGGGTAGTATCGGACAGTGCGTTTCTTTCATCTACCACCATATGGTAGTACCTGAATGACATGGTTACGTTCCTCTATGCGACATCACAGAAACGTAACCATGTCAATCAGGTACTATCATCGTGAGGTAGATGAAAGAAACTCACTGTCCGATATTACCCGCTGTCCGATACTACCCGACTCTCCCCTACATATGAAAGAAAAACCTATGAGAAAAAATATTGATGTGTTACATCCTATTTAATCTTGACATGAATTAGGGTTTAGAAAAGACACATTCAAAATCTTAAATACGAGGGCGATCCAGGAAATAACGACCGTTCGCGCATACCCGCCGCGCAGCTGACTCCCCTTCCTTGTTTGAAGGTCAACTGGCTTCCTTAACATGTGTTCTCATCATGTTGTGAGTACTGGTTACAACAAGTCGCCATTGTGCATTTTGTGTTACTTCAAAATGAACGACGTGATTGATAATCCCGCCGACTGTGTGGTGAGGAGTGTGATTCGATTTTTGAATGCCCGACATTTGAAACCTGCAGAAATTTACCGGCAATTGAAAGAAGTGTATGGTGATACTGTAATGAATTAAAGAAATGTGAGAAAATGGTGCGAAATGTTCAACAATGGGCGAACAAATGTCCACGATGAAACTCGACCCGGACGCCCATCACTCATCACAGAAGACCTGAAGACTAAAGTGAACGACAGAATCTTGCAAGACAGGCGCACATCACTCGACGAATTGCATATTGCCTTTCCTGACATTTCTCGTTCTTTGCTTGGTGAAATTGTGTCGCAACATCTTGGCTACCAAAAATCTGTGCACGATGGGTTCCACGGCAACTGAGTGACCAACACAAAACTCAGAGAATGGCCTCAGCATTGACATTCTTGATGCGATATCACACAGATGGAGACGCCTTTCTTGATCAAATTGTGACTGGTGATGAGACCTGGGTGTCTCACAACACCCTAGAGACCAAGCGCCAATCACGTCAGTGGCATCATCCCTCATCATCCAAGAAACCGAGAAAATTCAAACAGACTCTCTCAACACAAAAAGTCATGACTACTGTCTTTTGGTATCGCAAAGGTGTTCTTTTGCTGGATTTCATGCCAAAAGGCACTACGATCAATGCAAATCGTTATTGTGAGACTTTTACGGCGAGCCATTCAAAACAAGAGGCGAGGAATGCTTTTGAGAGGAGTTGTGCTTCTTCACGACAACGCCCGCCCGCACACTGCTGCTTCAACTCGAGAATTGCTGGATCAATTCGGTTGGGAAATCTTTGATCATCCGCCCTATAGTCCAGCCTTGCTCCTAGCGATTTTCACCTTTTCACTAAGCTGAAAGACTTTCTGGGTGGTACGCGTTTTGGAAGTGATGAAGAGTTGAAGAAGACAGTGAACACCTGGCTTAATGAACTGGCGGCAGAGGAGTATAACACGGGAATTCTAAAGCTAGTGAACAGATACGACAAATGTTTAAATGTAGGTGGTGATTATGTAGAGAAGTAAAGGAAGCTTCAGTTATGTAACAAACTTTGTTTTTTCAAATAAATATATTTTTTTAATTATTACAACAAAACAGTCGTTATTTCCTGGATCCCCCTCGTGCATGCTCTGACGTTAAATTAATAAACAGTGCGGAGGAGTTATATATTACCAAACAAAAATTACAATAAGGCACTATAATCAATGACAATCTAATTCACAATCACAACCATATAGTTCCCTCTTTCATCCCTTCAGATTACTCGCTGATACACGAACCGTCATAATACTTTACTCTTGGTCAGTTGTAATTAAACACCCAAGCCTACAAGTACACACGGTTCTATTGCTCTGTACGTAAGTACATTTTTAGACATTCTTTTGATCCCCCTTTTCAAATCTTTCATTTTATAATATAAAAACATATGTTGCAGATTAAAATGAATACAAACAACTTGTCATCGGATTGCAGTTTATTCCATTAGATCGATTACGGGCAAAAAACATCCCTTCTGTTCAACAACCCGTGCATGATGTTGTAAGTAATTTCATACCTTCACATGGTATTTCAAAATAATCTCTATTTCACCTATCACAGATAGGCTATATGTTTGTTTTCAGATACGAGAGCATTAAACATTTAACAAGAATTCCAATCGCTCTACGAAATTAGTTATGCAAGCTTTTATGACTCCACATTTGATAATATTATGTTTAAATTTTGTATTGTTTTAGTATTTTAATGACTTTATTCACAACAACACAATATATTTGAGACACCATACAAGGGGATTTACTTTGTATTGCTAAGCAAATTCACATTGTTTTAAATTAAATTTGTTTTTAATATTTTGATAGGACATTTAATGCTGGTATAGATAATATTGTCACTATGTCATATTTTATTCTAGTCAAGGCAGTTTCAAATGTAAAGCTTGTATTGTAATTGATTTTAGATGATAGGGTAAACTGTATAGTGATTGACCACTTAAGCTAATGAATAATAAAACAATGAAATAGCTGAAATCAGTGGTAACTTATTGAGAGAATTTTAAAGGCATTGGGTCAAGTGAAGATTCAGAAACAAATCAAAATCAATAAACAAAAGAAAAAAGAAAATTTTAATGCAAAGATAAATTAAATAAACACAACAAGTCCACTTTTACAGTTATTGACCATCTACTGCACGGTTATTGACCACACACTTGTTAGTGATTGACCGTCTACTGCACAGTTATTGACCACACACTTGTTAGTGATTGACCGTCTACTGCACCGTTATTGACCACACACTTATTAGTGATTGACCGTCTACTGCACAGTTATTGACCACACACTTGTTAGTGATTGACCGTCTACTGCACAGTTATTGACCACACGCTTATTAGTGATTGACCGTCTACTGCACAGTTATAGAATACTCATTTATTAGTGATTGAACAACACATTTTCACAATTTTCACTTTTTTCTTGTCTGTTTCGTTTCTCTTCTTCTGATCTTTCTCATTAAAAACTATTCGCCACCGGCGTAGCTCTATCGGCAAAGGTGTTTGCCTGCCGATCCGGAGTTTCGTTCGGGCGCGGGTTCAATTCCCGCTTGGGCTGATTACCTGGTTCGGTTTTTTCGAGGTTTTGCCAAACCGTAAGGCAAATGTCAGGTAATCTATGACGAATCCTCGGCCTCATCTCTCCAAATACCATCTCGCTATCATCAATCCCATCGACGCTAAATAACCTCGTAGTTGAAACAGTGTCGTTAAATAACCAAGTTAAAAAAAATAAGAAAAGAATTCTTCTTGCCTTTTCTTTCATTTCTTATTCGCTTCCTTTCTTCTCTTGCCTCTTCTTCCATTTTTCTCTTTTGTGCCTTATCAGAAGCAAGTGTGTGTCATTTCTCTGATGTTATTACAAATGGCTTCACTCAGCACTGGACGAGGACCAAAGAACACTTTTCCTTCAACGGGATATTTGTTTTTGGACGCTAAGGTTGCTTTTAGGACACCAAACTTCTTGGCAGCTTCATTTAAACCAAATCCACTGCGGACAGGTTCTGTAGCGTTTCGTAAAGCTTCCCCTGTATAATGCGCTTTACCTGGCTTAGGCATTATAATATAGTATCAGTCCTGTAAAAATCCCCATCATTTAACCGATAACATATATAGAATTGGAGCAAATTGGTCATTATTCTAACAAATAATTTATGAACGACCAATCACTGTAGTTTGCGGACATACACTTTATAGTGATTGACCACGGGGCATTTTTATGTCATATAAAAACTTTAACAAAATAATATTCTGTGGACGGAAACCTTATACCTTTTCTCACACTGTGAGTGTAAAAACAAGCACCAGAATTTATGTATTCTTTGCAGAATAAATAAATTATTGCGTGCATTATTCTTAGCAATTTCTCTAGTTACTTACAATTGCTTACGTTCAGTTGCATCTCCAATCGATTTCAGTCCTCTCAGACAACAGACACTAACTCAGTGGGATGAACAGCGACAACTAACCACAAATAAGGGTTGTTACTAGGGGTATATGCAGCAAAAAGTGAAATCACGATCGTAGTTTATTCACAATATGCTTGAAAAAAGGAACTGGTCAATCACCGTATACTGGTCAATAACTACCTAGTTTACCCTACTTACATTTTTACCTGAAGATGCCCCATTAGGGGCGAAAACGTTTGTATCAAGATTAAATAGGATGTAACACATCAATATTTTTTCTCATAAGTTTTTCTCTCATATGTAATTCAATGTTTAAGCCATACTGACTGAATAATAATTAATCATATTTTGATATTTGTTATTAACACGAGGTTTAGCTGAACATTTTCCAACATGAATTGTAAATTACTGTACTACGCCTCAATCAGTTCTTATTCCAATATTATGGAACTGTAAAAGAGATATTCGAAATATAGCATTACCCATATATTAAACTTACACGAACGTTCGTTTAACATTTTATAATACTCCAGGGAAATTAATTTCCCTCAGCATTTGCGTGTTAATCTATCATTACCCATCACGCACAGCGCTAAAAGTGTCATTAATAATATAATATTCAGCGTTTAATTTGTTAACATAATTGGGTCAGCGGGTTCTACAGCTCGATATCTGCATAGGAATTCTCTGAATCTGTTACAGATTTTTTCGAAAATAAATATCCAATAATTTTACTATAATATTAGTCCAGAGCTGTAGAAAAACAGTTAATACATCTGAACGTGAAACGAGCTGACCCGGGTTCAAAACCTGGTTGGGACAAGTTACATCATTGATGTCAAAGCAAGCGCATTTTTCTGACGCCGTGCGCGGGCGTCAAGCGCTAGGTATGGAAGGAGCAAGGATTGTGTATATGAATAAGGAGCCTGTTGGATTAAGAAAACAATGGTGCACAAACTTCAAACAGAACGTGAAATTTTATATCGTTATTTTATATGGCTATTTGCTGTTTGATATTAGCCAAGTTATATTGTCTGTAAAACAAAGTACTAACACCAGTTTCTTAATATTGCAGTTAATAACATAGTAAATAGTTGCAACGGAATATTCACATAAATTTCATAGTAGTAAAACTATATTATATTAAGTGAATGAAACATCATTCATAAAGAAAGTGATATCCCATAGAAAGAGATTAAGTATGACATGATAAGATGGAATTGATATTGATGGTATCTTTAGCCTTATAAAAGTAATCAATAAACTGATCAAAACAATATTACAGTACAAAGCAAAGTTACCTAGGTATATGTTTCAACTGTGACTAATATTACATAACAAACTCGTATCGCATTATGCTTTTAAGGTGATATTTTTGGGCAACTTCCTATCATCAGAATGTTAAATTATTTTCTCGAAATCTGCTGAAGCTATAGAGCTGACGTTTTTACAACATATGGGCACATATCTTTGTTCATGATGTAACAGTACTTCCTTTGTTAATTCATTTCCTTATAAACATTTTCAATGCAAATATTTTTAAAATTTTCAATACGTACTGTATCTTCAGTAATACATATTTACATATATATATATATATATATATATATATATATATATATATATATATATAACATTGTTTCAGCACCTGTAAGGCTACTAAGTAAACATATCTGAAAAGTTCATCTGTAAAAATATAAGAAAAATCTGCTTTTGAATAAACAGGAAACTCGTGAAAACTGAGCATTATAATTGAAACCTAAATTCTTATAATGCACTCACAGACGAATCTAAAAATTAACATGGATACAATTTTAATAAGCTCTTTTCTCTTTATCTATTGAATCAGTGCTGGCCATCTCCGTACATAGATTGACCAAGCGGCATATACCACCTCTCTCGTCTGTCTCTTTCCTTTCCGCTGTAAAGCGCTCAGGCTCTCCTGAGCTCTAAAGCGCGCTTGCCTATATGGGAATCAGTTGGCATGACTGAGTTACATAGTTGAGGTTTCTTCTCAACTTATTAAGAGTAAATGCTGGCTAATTTTCGGCGCTGAACCCTTTACTAATTTCGTTGGTATTATCACCTTCATTTCACTCAGACGCTAGATAATCATAGTAGCTGATAAAGCGTCATAAAATAAACCAATTGAAAAATTACAAGAATACCCGTAATACTAATAGGTTAATATCCAAGCAAAACATACGAGATAATATTATAAGTAAGCACATTCTACTGTTTATTAAGCTGGTCCTCGCAACGTTATTGTTCCAATCATAAGACCTAAGAACATGCTCAAAAGACGCGGAAATACCGTTTGTGCGAGATCGTGCGTATTTGTTTGATTTCCGCACAAAACCAATCCGCGGAAAGTCTGAAATTCCACATTCAGTATTCCCAACCTAACACACACAACAATTTCCCTCTTCTTACCGCTTAAGTGACATATTCATTTTACTGCTTTAGGCTTTTAACATATTATTTATAGAGACGTTCAATATATTAATAATTATAAATTGGAAACTTACCACTGCAATTTCACCTAAACTGCACTGTTAATTATTGTTTTTAAATATTTGCAAAAATTAAGTAAACTCTACAACTTCACTAAAGTTACTGCATTCATGACCCAAGTAACATTAAGGAAGCCGTGAAAAAATCAACAAGATTCCATAGACCGGGGGGAAAAAAAGACAGACGTATATCACGGCCTGCTGGAGTATAGTAAACACAGAAAACATTTTAAAGCAACAATGTTGAAGATAGATATGTTTGTTTTGCAAATTTTCAGTCATTGAACAGAAATCAAGATGGAGATTTCATTGCAACTATAACCAAACGTTTCGCTTTTTCAAACTTTTCCTCGAACATGAAAACTTCAAAATACCGCTCTTGTAACGCATATTACTATTATTTTGTGGAAGATAACTAGTCTGTGACTAACTATGGTATTATAACTGTTTATTGTATACAATGACTAGAGCCCGGATGTTTAGGCATTTATAAGCTAACAGTTAAAATAGGCAAGAAAAAAGACAATAAAACTTTAAAAAATCACAATAAATTTTGAAAAAGACGAATTTAAAAAGACATAAAATATTTTAGCAATAAATTTAAATTATATCAAGATAACTCATATTTTTACTTCGTAGTTGACACATACCGACTCATAAAATACTCTTTTTTTTTGTGATTAACTGTCTTTTCACAAACCTTACATAACAAAACTGTTCCATCGGTTGAAAATACATGGGCACCAAATTCACTAACGTAAGCATGAAGTTTACTTTTCAATGATTTACTGAATTTAGGCATTCTAGCTAACCGATCTGAAAGCAAACAATTGAAAATGCAACGTTACAACTTCTATGAGAACGTGCTTAATATTTAAAATTATTATAAAGCTGATTGTTGGTACCGTGAAGATATGACAATATTATATTTGTAACTGTGGATTGTCGATCATTATTCATATTACACCAATAGTATTAAAGCACGATTATTAGCAGATTACACACCGAAATAAATTACTTTTATTTACTATTATTAGTAACGTGAGTCATTGTTTCATATACAGAGTTATTCAAGAAGAAAGAGCAGATTTCACATATTTATTTTAAACAAACTATGAACAGTAGAAACACTTGCCTTACATCATTGGATAGAGAAAGGTTTAAAGTTTTATAGTCCATGAGGTTGCAAGCAGTCAACAGGCGCATCATGCGTTGCACGACAAACATCAAAATGGAGGCCCATATCTTGCCACACAAGAATCAACTGGTTCCTAGTTATGGAATTCACGGCTTCAACAA
The DNA here is from genome assembly GCA_025594305.2 of Periplaneta americana. Taxonomy (NCBI): domain Eukaryota; kingdom Metazoa; phylum Arthropoda; class Insecta; order Blattodea; family Blattidae; genus Periplaneta; species Periplaneta americana. Next base: position 18,358,792 of record JAJSOF020000039.1, on the reverse strand, counting down.
TTCGATGTCGTAGATCTTGAAGAGTAGCAGGGAGGTGTGGTGCAAACACCCTGTCTTTTATGTACCCCACAGATAAAACCACAGGGGGGCCACCGGCGTGGCTCAGTCGGTTAAGGCGCTTGAAGTTGCGTCCGGGCGCGGGTTCGATCCCCGCTTGGGCTGACTGCCTGGTTGGGTTTTTTCCGAGGTTTTCCCCAACCGTAATGTGAATGCAAGGTAATCTATGGCGAATCCTCGGCCTCATTTCGCCAAATATCATCTCGCTATCACCAATCTCATCGACGCTAAATAACCTAGTAGTTGATACAGCGTCGTTAAATAACCAACTAAAATAAAAAAAAATAAAATAAAAAACCACAGGGGGTAAGGTCGGGGGAACTGGGAGGCCACACATCATGTACACGATCTTTTCCAGCTCTTCCAATCCAACGTCCTGGAATGGTGTCGTTCGGATAATGCTCCACTAAAAAAAAAATTCATACACTTTTACAGAAACGGTGCAAAAAACATTCACCTTCGGTGAGTTCTTGCACGTTCGACGACTGCGCAAGTATTTTCAGTCCCTCAAATTCGGACTGGCGAGTAACTGCGGCGGACAGGCTGTTGCTGTTTCCGCTTTGCTTATGGCCCAGGATCGAGCAACGCGTGTAACCAAACGTTAAAAAAAAAATTTGAACCTTCCTCTATCTATTGGTGTGCGGTAAATGCGTCCAGCGCTTATACTTCGTTTAAAATAAATATTTGAAATCTGCTCTTTCTTTTTGAATAGCCCTTTCTTTAAATATCATACACATTACATTACAATTAATTAGAAAATTGCAAATAAACAAATATTGCTCCAAAATAACAAGAAAAGATATTTATTATTGAATTAGGAAGAGACACCTTAAAAAGGCAAAATAGGCAAAATAAAAATTGGCCATATACCCTTGATTTACTCCAAATCACATTTATATCTATGGACATAATGATTTACTTTCACCCAGTAAGAAAAAGGCATTATGTCAAACATCCGGGCTCTAACCATGACCAATTCATAACCACGCAAGGAAGATCAGACGAGGATATCAAAAGAACAATAAAAATGGCATGGAACAAAATCAGGTCTCCAAAACCCAACCTTCTCGACAAGGAAAAAAGAAAACAATAATATTGTAACTTTGTTTTAGCTGCTTCTGTTTAGGATTGTAAATTTTAATGGCACAGCAATAAATATGGAGTGTATACTTGTTCCTTGGGTCAAAACATGAATTCACATTTCTTGCCTCTGTGTTTTGAAAACAAACAATTCCATATTTGTAGGACAAAGTCCTCTCATAATTTGTGATCTTCAGATACAGTGGTTTGATATTTTGTGAAGAAATATGTTTTGATTCAGAAAGTATTTTGTTTGTAGTGTGTTTTTATTTTTTACGGGCTCTGTTATAATTCAAGACATTTCCAATAGTAAGGTAAAATCTTTGTTTCTTTCTTGTTCGAATGGTATATTAGGTTATTGTTAGAATATAACCTAACTTTTGAAATATGATGTTGAGTTCACAATGAGCAGTAGTTGTACCTCGGTCCACTTGAAGCGTTGTACTCTCGACCCAAGGCAGCACTGAACTAATGATGATCAGAAGTGTACAAATCATTATAAATTATTAGTTCATTTAATATAGTTTATTGCTCAATATGTTGGAAATATTATATCGTCATACTTTATTTTTATAGAACCATGCCAAGAAGCAAGAATGGAAAAAAGGGAAAAAGTAGATGTGAAGCACTATGGCTATAAAGGATGTGTTAACAAATGGAACTAAAGTGCGACTGCTGCCAAAAATTTTGATATTCTGAAAACTACGTTGTCTAGGCACTTAAAAATATGCAGGATTCTAATGAAAATGAGTTTGTGTACAGAGCTAAATGATGTGAAGAAAGTGTTTACTTTGCCACAAGAGATTGAATTAGTAGAGTATTTGAAACAGGCAGCAAAGCTACATTACGGTCTAAATAGAAATGAAGTTCTGAAACTTGCATATCAATATGGATATGAAAAGAATTTGGCTATTCCAGAGAACTGGAAAATCGAGAAAATGCTGGCGACATGTAACTTAAATCATGAAACTACCACCTCCCTACCAAAAGGTTAATCTAAGAGACAAACTTCCCAACTACAATTCGCAGTTGATTTCAGTAGTTATGATGTTAAGTAGATCGATTTTGTGTTTGTTATCTGCTTCAAATGCATTATTGTATGGACATGTTGCAAAAACAATTGTATCTTCAATTTGTTTCCTATTATATTCCAAAGTTTCGTGATTTTTAGATAATATGTACACTTTGCATTCATATTTATGTTTATCCACAATTTGTATTCTTGTTTCTTTTCTTGTAGGCTAAATTTATAATGTGATCCAAGGTACAACATCGGGTGACCTGGTACAACCTCATGTTGTACCTTGTCCATTATACTTGTATACATTTAATTGAATATAAAAATTATCAGAGTAATTAAATCCGTAAATAAAGATTACCAATGATATCTCAAAGAGTAGCTTCATCTTATTTTATAATTTGGACAACCTAATAATCATAATATGGTAAAAATAGAAATTAAATGTAAAAATGACCCAAGGTACAACACCTTCCCTGAGACCTTCCCAAAACATGAATTAACACTTGCCTGACAAAACAATTCCATAGAAGGACAAAGTAATATTATAATTTGTATTATGGTTTGATATTTCATATTTATTCAAGTGTTGGGTTTTTGCTCGGCAGTGTAATTCATATTTATCCACATTAGTAGATATGGATCTATAATTTAAAAAGAATTTGGATATTTAAATAGGTGCTCTCATTTTTCGAGGAAACTTCCCATCATTCGCCGTCGGCCAACTTTCTTCTCTCCCGACCGCAGCGTGGGAAGCCAGTTGTACAAAACGTCCCATCAGTTACGTAAGAATTGTGTCGGCGCGTCTGTGACTATTGTTTGTGTAGTAAATAATCGATTGGAAAATAGTAATAATAATAATAATAATAATAATAATAATAATAATAATAATAATAATAATAATAATAATAATAATAATAATAATAATATGCGAATGACGTGAATATGTTACGACAAAATCCACAAACGATTAGGAAAAACACGGAAATTTTACTTGAAGCAAGTAAAGCGATCGGTTTAGAAATAAATCCCGAAAAGACAAAGTATATGATTATGTCTCGTGACCAAAATATAGTACGAAATGGAAATATAAAAATTGAGACATCCTTCGAAGAGGTGGAAAATTCAAATATCTTGGAGCAACAGTAACAAATAAAAATGACACTAGGAAATTAAACACAGAATAAATATGGGAAATGCGTGTTATCATTCGGTTGAGAAGCTTTTGTCATCCAGTCTGCTGTCAAAAAATCTGAAAGTTAGAATTTATAAAACAGTTATATTACCGATTGTTCTGTATGGTTATGAAACTTGGACTTTCACTTTGAGAGAGGAACAGAGATTAAGGGTATTTGAGAATAAGATTCTTAGGAAAATATTTGGGCCTAAGAGGGATGAAGTTACAGGGGAATGGAGAAAGTTACACAACGCAGAACGTCACGCATTGTATTCTTCACCTGACATAATTAGGAACATTAAATCCAGACGTTTGAGATGAGCAGGGTATGTAGCACGTATGGGCGAATCCAGAAATGGATATAGAGTGTTAGTTGGGAGACCGGAGGGAAAAAGACCTTTGCGGATGCCGAAACGTAGATGGGAGGATAATATTAAAATGGATTTGAGGAAGTTGGGATATGATGGTAGGGAGTGGTTTAATCTTGCTCAGGATAGGGACCAATAGCTGGCTTATGTGAGGGCGGCAATGAACCTCCGGGTTCCTTAAAAGCCACTTGTAAGTAAGTAAGTAAGTAAATAAATAAGTAAGTAATAATAATGATAATGATAATGATCATAATAATACTGCATTGTCAGAACAAAGGTACATATTTCTTTTTTATATAAAACACTCTAGCACCCCAAGAAAGAGTAAGTTAAATACTCGTGCTCAGGGGGCATACCATATAATGTACATTAAATATAAGTATAGTGTTCACGTAGGCTTCCGCGGCTGGTGTGCATGGTGTGTGGATAAGCTTCAGGGCTTCTACCGCGTTGTCTTGGTGTTATTGGCTGACGTTTCGACCGCTGTGTTGTGGCCATCTTCAGAGCAATTGTTGGATAAGGAAATCGAAAAATGAACGAAAAATCGAAAGAGAATTGGGAGGACAAATTTAAAAGGTACGCAAAACGCATCCTTGCAAGAGGTTGGGGGCTGTACAAAACTAAATATGTTAGCTCCAAGCCTGTTGGCCACTAGTCTCACTCCGGGTTACGCTGCTCCACTGAAGGAGCTCTAGAAAATTTTGAAGGGGAAGCCGAAATTGGACGTAACCTCTTAGGTACCACATACGCGAGGGGGACTGAGATTTGATCAAGTGATCACGGAACGGGGCGAGGAGGAGATGGCTGGTGTTTGCCGTTAGGATGGCAAGACGCTGTCATCTGTTGTTCGATGACAAAGCATGTGAAGGCCGTCGGAAGAAGCGCCGTGAAATCTAAATCTGCAATTTGAGAGGTCCCTGTCCTTTCAATTTGCGACTAATTGAGTGACCTCGTATATTTAATAGATAATTTATAGTATCTGAACTAGGGCATACGTCGTTTATAATAAGGGGGGAATATATATGGGGAAGGGCATATAGGTCCGTGGCCCATTTCTTATAGGGCTCATCCCGACATTTGTCTTACGCCTGAGGAAAACCACGGAATACCTTAGGCAAGATGAGTTGTCTCATGTATAAGAGACTAGCCAATTTGGCTATTATGTAGGAGGTGATTGTTGTCATGAGCCTTGTTGAATCGTCTCAATTTTGAGACAAGCCATTTGGTTATATGATGGCTCAATTACGAAGAGGGGGAGAGATGTAATTAGTTAATTTAAAGTAATTAGGGAGATTAACGGGGATATGAGTGCAGGTCCGTGGCCCATTTCTTTTAGGGCTCATCCCGACATTTGTCTTAGCGCCTTAGGAAAACCACGGAAAAACCTTAGGCAGGATGAGTTGTCTCAATACCAGAGACTAGCCAGTTGGCTCTTAGGTTGAATGACTCTATGAATCGATGGATATATACTAGCCCATTGGCTCTATGATAGTTCCATCGATCAACAAAAGTAGATATTGTTAGGGAGGACCTTATGAGGGCCAGTATTTAATATGAATTCTCCCCTTCATACAGACCTCAACCGGATTGGACCACGTAGGACCAATCAGATGCCAGAAGGAGAACCTACCACCTATCACAGCAAGTAATCCCCCCCATCGAGACTACTATATAGGTACTGGCAGACTATTTCCTTATCCAACAACTGCTCTGAAGATGACCACAACACAGCGGTCGAAACGTCAGCCAATAACACCAAGACAACGCGGTAGAAGCCCTGAAGCTTATCCACACACCAAATATAAGTATAGTTTCCTCGTAAAATGAGAGAATTGTAGAAGTGAAGGTGTGATTCTCGTGTTGTGAATAACATGCAAGATATTTTTGTTTGCTTATTTCAGTGTTGTAGGGTTATCATTGGTTAATTTTAATGAGTCCACACCTGTGGAGTAACGGTCAGCGCGTCTGGCTGCGAAACCAGGTGCTCCGGGTTCGAATCCCGGTCGGGGCAAGTTACCTGGTTGAGGTTTTTCCGGGGCTTTCACTCAACCCAATGCGAGCAAATGCTGGGTAACTTTCGGTGCTGGACCCCGGACTCATTTCACCGGCATTATCACCTTCATATCATTCAGACGCTAAATAACCTAGATGTTGATACAGCGTCGTAAAATAACGCAATAAAAAATTTTAATGAATTAAAACATAGAATATGCTATTTTATGTGGCTAGAATATTAAAAAGCATTTCAACGAATTTAGTTAAAATTTGAGTCATAGCCTATAACTCAGATGTTTTAAACATTACTTTTTTTTTAATTTACATGCAATGAGTATATTAGCGCAGTAATAAATTGTGTGTACGGATGAGACATGAACAGAATAAAATTATGTCGATGTATCGTCTTTAACACTGAAGTTCCTCTAACTTCACTAAAAGATGCACAGGGGATATTTATATGTGGTTATTTATATTCCTTCGTTTGTTTCTCCTGTCGAATGTCTTCAAATTTGTCGATGCAATAAACACTTCCTTTTATGATTGCCAACTTAAGGGAAATATTCAGGTGCCATATTTCTCTACGTTTACTTGGAAAAATTCCAGTAAGACTATAAATTTTTTATGATATATGAATTATTAAAATACCGTGGTCAATATTACCGACTGAAACAATAAAGCCAAAGTTCTCCCTATTATATTCTTTATTTTTTTACCAAAGGAACAAACAGCATCTTTGTTTTATGGTTTATAGCGCATGTTACAATGGATTTTGTGCTACTTAAATCAACTACATTGTCAACTCAATTTCTTAGCTAGTTACTTACTTACTTAAATGGTTTTTAAGGAACCCGAAGGTTCATTGCCGCCCTCACATAAGCCCGCCATCGGTTCCTATCCTGTGCAAGATTAAGCCAGTCTCTATCATCATATCCCACCTCCCTCAAATCCATTTTAATATTACCTTCCCATCTACGTCTCGGCCTCCCTAAAGGTCTTTTTCCCTCCGGTCTCCCAACTAACACTCTATATGCATTTCTGGATTCGTTACATTTACCATGCCCTGCCCATCTCAAACGTCTGAAAATTATGTCAGGTGAAGAATACAATGCGTGCAGTTCTGTGTTGTGTAACTTTCTATTCTCCTTATTTTCCTAAACCTTATTCTCAAACACCCTTAACCTATGTTCCTCTCTCAAAGTGAAAAGTTTCACAGCCATATAGAAGAACCGGTAATATAACTGTTTTATAAATTCTAACTTTCAGATTTTTGGACAGCAGACTGGATGATAAGAGCTTCTCAACCGAATAATAACACATTTCCCATATTTATTCTGCGTTTAATTTCCTCCCGAGTGTCATTTATATTTGTTACTGTTGCTCCAAGATATTTGAATTTTTCCACCTCTTCGAAGGATAAATCTCCAATATTTATATTTCCATTTCGTACAATATTCCCGTCACGAGACATAATCTATACTTTGTCTTTTCGGATTTAAAACCGATCGCTTTACTTGCTTCAAGTAAAATTTCCAAAGTTTGTGTATTTTCTCTAACATATTCATCTTTCATTTGATGTTGCCTGTTATTTTTCCTAATGGATATTCTAAAGGAAGAAAAGTAAAGGGGTCTCTTCCTGCTTTAGCCCTTTCTTTTACGGACTCTGGTATTCAATTTCTAACTCAAATTTCTTAGCTAGTAAATTACAAAAAGGAGCATCATCTTTCTCTTATGAAATCTCTTATTTTTTGGGTGGAGGGGAATGGGGGTCTGCTAGCCCTTTCTTTTGGATCGGTATTCAATTTCTAACTCCTAAGATTAAGAACAGCTCAATGAAATTCCTGTAACGTCGATTAATCTCAATTGATGAGTCATTCCAATTGAGATTTTTGCTTCCTTTTCCTGCCTCTGGTTAATATTGCTCTCTGTTAGCGCATTTGACTTTCATACTAAATTCTATCTTGTGTCTTTACATTCGCTGTACGCAGATCTACAATTTACTATACGAAACATAGAACAAATCCAAACACTAAGTGACTCGAATATAAGTAGCCACTTTTGAGCCGTTTGCTCGGTTCTTCATATTTACATTGTTTTGATTTCAAGCTCTTCTTTCTAGACATTTACAGTCTTCTTGATGTTTCCCGTTCTTGGACCAGACTGCTCCAGAACAGTTCTTACCAATGCCCCACATAAGTTTCAATAGTTATTCACTTTACTCTCATCTCACTCACTGTAGTGGCACTATGACGCATTTCACTGATATTATAGAACACATTTCATTGACACTATAAATTATCACTGATCGAAACTATTCACTACACTGTAAAACCATAACTTCACTGACTCGCCTCACTTCACTGATACAACAGTTCAAATAAGACAAATAATTACACCCTTATGCATACTTAAAAACAGAACTACATTTAAGCTAAGCATTTCTATCTAAGACCATCTTACACACTATTTTTAAATAATTTACAATTCAGACCAAGGGAGTAACTCGTCAGGCTAAATAAATGCATGCCACCTTAAAAATTAAATGCTAAATGTCACCTTAATTATAATTTGCACTTTATACACAACTTTTTAAGTTATTCTTGAATCTCCTTAAGGAAGGACAGCCCTCAAAGACCGCTGCAGGCAGGCAATTCCAGTCATTTATAGTTCTATTTAAAAATGAGAATTTACCTACATCCGTTTTCTGTTTCCTACATTTGATTTTAAAGTCATGATCGTTCCTACCATAGTACGTTGGCTTTTCTAACCGAGCCGTTATGTCTACCCATGCTTTCTGACCTAGATGTGCTCTATACAATGATTTATTCTAGTTTTCCTACATGTCCCATTTAAGTTCTTTTATTATATCGTTTCCATCTTCTCTTTTACCTTTAACAAATTTAGCTGCCCTATACTGGATTATTTCTAAGGAATTTACCTGATATATTCTATAGGGATCCCAACATGTAGTTCCGTATTCCATTAACGGTCGCACTAACGTTATATATATATATATATTTGCTGCATATTATATACATATATATATACATCATATATACATATAGGATAATTTATAACCAACTTATATCATTCATATATACTACTAGGTTCAAAAAGTTCCCGGAATTTGCTAGTATCATAGAAACTGCGTACCTTAAACACTATTCTACAGCATTCCCTTCTTTTGCCTTCCGCAACAACACACTTTTTTAACGCGTGTAGAGTTCCTGGAAGCAGGCCTGAAGCCATTTTGTGAAACCCGTCTTAGTGCTCTCGTCGCGTTTGCGATAACCTCTTCATTGAATCTCCGTCATTTCAGATGACTTTTCAGACGGGAAACAGATAATTAGGTGGTGAGAGATCAGGAGAGTATGGTGGGTGATCCAAAGCAGTTATGTTGTGCCTGGCAAGAAAATTCTTTTTTATAGTTGCGCGATGAGCAGGTGCATTGTCATGCATATTAACCAGTTGTTTTTACCCACTTTTCTGGACGTTTCCTTTTCTCACTGCGTCCCGGAGGCGACGGAGGATTTCTACTTACAATTCTTTCGTTACGGTACCTTCTGGAATGAACTCGTGGTGGATGAGACCCTGAGTCGAAGAACTTCCAACATAACTTTGCCTTTGGAAGTGTCAAGGAAATTTTTGCTTCCGAGGAGATGTTTTCGATTTCCACTCAGATGACTGTCGTTTAGGTACTGGGTCGTTACAAGTAGCACCAAGTTTCATCATCAGCAATAATTTTGTTTAAGAAATCACAATCTTCATCAGCCATACTGATCATTTCCCCAGCAATTCATTCTTGTTTCTTTCTGTTACTGCCGATGATTTTCGGAACTAATTCTAATTAGCATTTTGAGATGCTTTTTTCGTTGTAACACTTCAACTATATTCGACCTTGCTGCTATCTCTTTTATGGTTTTACGTTCGTCCATTTAGCGATTCTTCATTTTATCGGCCGTTTCCATCTTCTTTTTAATGGCATACCTCAAAGAATTGCTGACAAGGAACAAAATTTAATGTCTCTGCATTATTTTGTGTAACAAAACACAGAACTTGATGTTTGTACGTTGCTCTGTGGACATAATCACAAAATGCGACGAACAAACAAAACACTATATAAACAATTGGGAAACCAACAATCGCCACTAACAAACTTTAATGGAAATAACATCCTGAATGTTCAAAACAAGTATAATTCCATTAACGGTCGCACTAACGTTATATATATATAAAGGACCTATTTCCCTCGATTTGGGGCTAGCCTTTCTCAAGATTCTCATAATAAAGTAGGATAATTTGTAACCAACTTGCGATCCAGTCAAGCCTGAGGGTTGGTAACGCTGAACGTACAACACCGCACATTTGTGGAATAGGCCCCTGCAGTCAGTAGCATTTACATACTGGAATTTTCATGTTTGTCTCTGACATGGCAGTCGCTCTGAAAATTCTGATGAAGAAAAGGTGATGGAACCTATAGGTAAAAGTGAAGTCCATAATCTCCCATTACTGGACGAAATAACACTGAAATATAATTATTAAAGAGAATCGATATAAAGTACTGATGTCAATTCTTCAGGCGACGTGATGTTTTACCGTAACGTTGACGTAATAATTTAGTTTTTATAGTGGGGAAGAGGGTGTATGCGTTGGTATCATTACCCACTAAAAGCTTTTTAGCTAATGACAGCCTTCCTTTTTCTTACTATGGCAAGTGTTTCAAGAAAGGACTGTGCATTTTCTTTTAAGAATTTTGCTACAGTTATTTCCATCAAGCAAGATTTAATTTTCAGCTCTCGTCGTCCGTCTCCCCTCCCTAACTCTTTATTTCCCTATGATAGTTTTTAATGAACACTTAAAAGGTTTTTATCTCTTTTTCAGTCAAGAGGGCTAAGGGCATTAGGGTACTTATTACAGCTACTTTAAAGTATAAATATTTAGTTCTTTACAGAGACTTTCGCTTAATTTACTTCTCAATTCTATTCGTTCCTTCTTGTTGCCTTGGAAACTCTATATTCACTAATAAGATAACTATTTAGAATAATGTAATTTAACCGATTATAGAAGTTAACCAATCGTTAAAGACTTTGAAACTGTGTCGAGAGCGTAGTTGAACTAAATCTTCAATCTTAACGCATATCAGGCCACGGGGTCGTTAATGACACACTCAAAGAATTGAGACAAGGAGATCAAAAACCCACTATCTCCAATTTTTGACAAAATTGTGTTATGGGCTGGATGATGCTTTTTAATTTGTCCCGCATGCGTGGAAGGCAAGAATACATTAATATCTGCATTCATCTGCATTCTGGGGGTTGTCTTAAAACTCGTGGAATTCAGAACTCCACTTAATCCCTGGAATAACAGAGTTTTTGCATTCCAAGCTTAATTTCCCTTTAGGTGGCAACACTATCGCTCAACCAGCTGAGCCAGAAACCTCGGCATTTTCTTGGACGAAAATTTAAATTTGGATTGCCAAATAAAGGAAATATCCAAAAGAGTGTGCTATACTATACATTCTCTTAACCCATTCAGAAACGTCCTCCCGCCAGAATTAAAACAGACTTTAGTGCAAACTCTCGTACTACCACTGTTTGACTATTGCGACGTGATACTTACAGACTTGACAACTGACCTTTTGAACAAGCTGCAGCGTGTGCACAATATGTGTGTCAGATTCATCAGTAATGCTCACAAATTTGACCACATTACACCCTCGTTCAAATCTTTATCCTGGCTGCAACTTAGTAATCGTAGAACACTTCATTCACTCTCTCTTCTGTTTCGAGTTCTCCACACTTCTACTCCAAATTATCTTCGTTCCCGGTTTAACTACTTATCCTCCAATCACAATCTAAACACCAGGTCACAGGAGAGCCAAATCCTAGCAATTCCTGCCCACAGAACATCCCACTATTCATCCTCTTTTACTGTCTCAGTCCCCCGTGAATGGAATTCTCTACCTCAGAAAATAAGGGGCTGCCAGACAATAACCACTTTCAAGAAAAGGCTAAACGATTTCTTATGGGCGCGTCAAATTGAAGTTATAACTATGATCGAGTTTAATAATTTAATTTAATTTAGGTATGACTATCATTACTATTACTATTATTATTATTATTATTATTATTATTATTATTATTATTACATAATTATTTTATTTGTGAAGCTAAAAGAATTGTCATTGTGTTATTTTAATTGGCAACGTTGAAATTTTTTGAAACAGCAGGATATACTCTTTTAGAAAAAAGGTTGAAGAAATGTTAAGAACAATTAGAAGTAATAGTCAGTATTAAAAAAAGCAGATACAAATTCAATTGGCTAGATCATGTAAGAAGAATGTTTCAAAATCCCAAAATTATATGCATATAAACCTAGAAGACATCGTCGACCATTGGAAGACCTTTAAGAAGACTGCTAGATGGGGCAGAAACAGGTCTTTCGTGAAATGATGATGATGATGTATTATATTGTCTTGTATTGTAGTATTGTATTGCTTTCAATTGTATTTATTGTATTGTATTAATTATGTTACACTCACAGCATTGTAGTAATTTTCTACCATACTGGTTGAGTGGAAGGAAGGCCGAATGGCCTTAACTCTGCCAGTTAAAATAAACCATTATTATTATTATTATTATTATTATTATTATTATTATTATTATTATTATTATGATTAAAGTGATACGATACGGTATTCAGAATATCACAAAAATCTATGAAATCCATGTAAGTAAGACTATTAAAGGCACAATATCGAGTCGATTAACTTCCAGAAACTCAATACAGATGCATCATTCCCCAGTCAACTAAACTACAATTCAGCATTGCCATTGAAAGAAGAAAGCAAAAGAACTTGCAAAATTTAAATGCAGTTTATTTCTGAGGAAAGTAGGATGAATTACCAAACTCTGTTTGCGGACAGTAATAATCTAGAATCTAGATGCACAGGAAGAACATGAGAGAGAGAGAAAAAAACAGAATCTGTAACATGAATGAGACTGTGTTAACATTTTAATATTGTTTGTGGTTTTATTTGTGTATTTTGATGTGCTTTGTGGTAATTTGTGATTTTCTGTCTCATATATTTGAAATTAAAAAAATGTAGCAATGTTAAACTTAATAATTTCCATTTTTCTCAATATTAATATTTCCAAAGGATTATGATATACTTATCTTTTTTTTCTTCTTCACATGGCTCATATTTATTCACTTTTCTTAATTCATACACTGTGGAAGTCAGAAGACCACTAACTCCAGCGTGTTTATTTCAAATTGTAACGTAAGATAATGTAAAAATTTAGGTTTTGAAGTATTTAATTAATAAAGAATGTAATTTTACACAATATTAATAGATAAATGTATAATATTTAAAGTTAGTAAGAGAAATAATAAGTTTTTTCTCTCTCGTGTAAAATATGGTTTATTGGAGTTTTTGATTTCCCTGTCTCAATTCTTTTTTATTGTTTCAAATTACAAAATGATTGCATTGTTAAGGTTGGTAACAATTACATTCTCAAGTTCAACATCTAGATATTAAGCACAATTTCTCTTTTGAATGGCATGCTGTCCAGTTTGGTCTAAACTGTCGAGTGTATGGTTACTGTATCTTCGTGCAGTACAAAACGTAGCAGTGCAAGAAATGAACTTTATATTTTTAAATTTTACAGTATTTACCGACTATACAGGCTGTTAAAAAAAGAAGTATCCAATATTTTAGGAGGTGATAGTGTTTATCAAAACAACAAAATAATATCTAATAAACATGGGTCCTACAACACATACTTTCTGAGATCTGAACACTTGTTCATAGGAGGTGCTCAATGTGACGTCCATTCATGGCAGTGCATTCATCTGCCCTTCGGCGTAAGGAATCACGCACTCTTTGAAACTGACCTGGTTGTTCTTGATAACCATACGTCTAGGGGATTTAGATGTGGGGAACGAGCAGGCCAAGGTGTGGGGCCTCCCCAATCAATCCAGCGGTCCTGAAATGTCAGCGTCAGGTGTTCACGCTCATTGCGGAAAAAATGTGCTGGTGTGTCATCGTGCATGAACCACATCTGTAGTCTTTGCTGACATGGCACATACTTCAGCAAGGTAGGCAATACGTTAATAAGAAACTCCTGATAACGAGTCCTAGTTAACCTCAATGGTAGCACGTATGGCCCATAATCTATCGTCAAGGACGCCTGTCCATACGTTGATAAAGAATCGGTGCCGATGCCTTATTTTTTCAACTGCATGAGAATTTTAATCCGCCCACACATGCAGATTACAAAAATTCGCAACACCATCTCTGGTGAACCCTTGCTCAAATCCGCAACCAAACTTTTGTTTTCAGTATTCCTTGCGACGTATCAGTATTCCATGCCAGGGGTGTCAACTACGGTATGATTATCTGGTAGTCTGCTGTATTGTAGGGTAGAAAAATGCACTGCCATAAATGGACGTCACATTGAGCACCGCCTATGAACAAGTGTTCAGATCTCAGAAAGTATGTGTTGTAGGACCCATGTTTATTAGACATTTTTCTTGTTTTGATGCATACTATCACCTCCTAAAATGTTGGATACTGTTTTTAACACCCTGTATACAAAGTGAGTCATAAGTGTGTTTGGAAAACGCGTGAGCGTGCTCCTGGATCAAAAATAAGAACAATTCCTAATATAAAAATTTGACGGAAAATGCTTATGTATTGGGGTAAAAGTGACTTTTGTTTTCATAAATATCTGATCATATTATTGCGTTGTTTTTGTTTTGATTTTGTACTAGTGTTTGTTTACAAACAACAAAGTGACAAGACAGTAGTAGCTACATTGTTTTTGTTCTGATTGGACGCGATGGTCCAGTGCCTTGGCCACCCAGATCACCCGACCTCACTCCCATTAAATTTTTACCTTTGGGGACACTTAAGGCCGTACTCTATGGAACACCAGTGAATGATGCAGAGGAGCTATTGCAACGTGTTGAAAATGCATGGCAATTGATCCGTGATAACAACGTGGTGTTTGAGCGAACTCGCCAGTCGTGTGTAGGTACGTCGTGCTTTGGCATGTGTAAACAATGGAGGGGGACACATTGAGCATCTTCTGTAAACGTTAAATGACAAGTTTCCAAACATGTAGCCCACTTGTGACACAACAAAAAGAACAAAAACAAAGTATGACCATTTCTCCAATAAATAAGCACTTTTCGTCAAATTTTCATATAATGAATTGTTCTTATTTTTGATCCAGGAGTGCGCTCACGCGTTTTCCAAACATATTTATGAATCACCCTGTATATTACTGTTAATATGATCAAGAAAGTGTAATGAATAGTAAGTTATGCATAATTATCCAATATTACAAACTCATAGATTTAGCACAAAAGCGGCACACATTTTGATGGGTCACTAACGACCCACTGGGCAGATATCATAGCAGTACATAATATATGCATTAAAAATATTGCACTACTAATTTTATGAAGCTATCAGCAGCCTGTTGTGGTTATAAAAATATACTGCTCTCTGAAAAATCTGGGTTCTAATCTTTAATAATTTAGTTATACGACCAGTTGAACTTGCAAAGCTCTGCCTCAGTTATAACGTAAAAATAATTATTTCTATGCCAGATTCCCGGCTGTTATCTTTTCATATTTATTGAACAGAAAGACATTCTCCACACTCAGATGATTTTTCTTTTA
The DNA here is from genome assembly GCA_025594305.2 of Periplaneta americana. Lineage (NCBI taxonomy): Eukaryota > Metazoa > Arthropoda > Insecta > Blattodea > Blattidae > Periplaneta > Periplaneta americana. The sequence continues at coordinate 18,343,407 of JAJSOF020000039.1, read as the reverse complement.
TTATGAACGATATTCGTTATTTTACAGTGCTAGCTCAGGATTGGCAACATATGACATACTTGTATTGAACAAAGTAACAGCAGACTTTTGCTTTGGCTGCAACAGAGTATCGTTTCACTTTATGGAGAGGTTCAACACCATACTCTTTGGATTTAAGTGTAACAAAAGAGTAGAAATCCCCCAACCTGATGTAGTATGCAAATATAACTCTTTCATAAGAGGAGTGGATCAACCAGTCTCCAATGTCTTTTTTTAGTGGGTTATTTTACGACGCTTTATCAACATCTTAGGTTATTTAACGTCTGAATGAGATGAAGGTGATAATGTCGCTGAAGTGAGTCCGGGGTCCACCACCGAAAGTTACCCAGCATTTGCTCGTATGTGGTTGAGGGGAAAACCCCGGAAAAAACCTCAACAAGGTAACTTGCCCCAACCGGGAATCGAAACCGGGCCACCTGGTTTCACGGTCAGAATCGCTAACCGTTACTCCATAGGTGTAGACTCTCCAGGATATTAATATCAGACAAGAAATGGTATATCTCCCATTTTATATTTTGGAAGTTCGATGTGTTGGTAAACAATTTTTGTCTCTTAGCAAGATCGTACAATCCTAGCTTCACCCCCTTGAATTTCAGAAGAAATATTGCCACTGCATTGCTCGGGAAGTAAGAAATGCCTCCAGCTCGAACAGGACCATCAGCTAACTCACTGATAGATTATCCATCCCATATTTGTCGACACCAAGCAGGTCACAGGATTGGGTCAAGTAAGGAAAGTTGTAAAATGTACAAAAATAAGACTTGAAAAGTCTGCAGGAAAGTCAAGTTCCTCTTTATGACAAATGTTTTGCTACATTGCAAAATATTTTTATGCTTATGACTGATATGATTGCTAGCTTAAATTCACTTGTGCCTCAAATATAATTAAAATTCTTGTTTCTCTTCACTTCTTAGATCCACACGATGAAGATATGTGAAATTTATAAAGAAACTTGAAGGAAGATGTTCTGGGCAGATATGCGTTAAGGACTTACTCAGAAAACATAAATGGTAATCCAGCTTAAACCTTTGCATGATAGTGCGGATAATAATCTAACTTTTGAAAATAATATTGAAAACATATCGCTGGACACATTGTGAAAGACATATTCGCATTATTTATTCCAGCCTTCACTTTGCGCAAGGTTTATCTGTTCAAAACGGCTAAGACCCTTAATTACTATGAGTATAAATCGATATTGGCGTAAATTAGTAAGTGCTTGCATATTTCTCGGAATAATGTAGATACATTCTCAATTAAGATTGTTATTAAACTAACTGGAGAAAAGATAAAAGCAGTTAATGAAAATTATGGACGAAAGGGATTATGAGCCGAATAAAAATGTTGTATTGCAAAATGAGATTGTAATATGAAGCATGTAGGAAAAGGGATATAGGACAAAGACAACGATGTAAGACATTCCCTGAGAAGACATGGTGAAAAATTAAATAATTATTAACAGTTAATTTGCTACATTATTGCTTAACGCTACATTATGTACGAGTAATGTTGATCACTGACATAAGATTCATGGCGATGAATGCTGAATGGCTAAATGATTCATGATGACGAATGGTGAATAACTGGTGAGAACAGTTAGTGAAAGACAGGCGAGAACAGATGGCTAAAGGTCAGCGAGGACGGATGGCGAATGTCCGGCGAGGACGGATGGAGTATGGCAGACGAGGACGGATGGCGAATGACCGGCGAGGACGGATGGAGTATGGCAGACGAGGACGGATGGCGAATGACCGGCGAGGACGGATGGAGTATGGCAGACGAGGACGGATGGCGAATGACCGGCGAGGACGGATGGAGTATGGCAGACGAGGACGGATGGCGAATGACCGGCGAGGACGGATGGAGTTTGGCAGACGAGGACGGATGGCGAATGACCGGCGAGGACGGATGGAGTTTGGCAGACGAGGACGGATGGCGAATGTCCGGCGAGGACGGATGGAGTTTGGCAGACGAGGACGGATGGCGAATGTCCGGCGAGGACGGATGGAGTATGGCAGACGAGGACGGATGGCGAATGTCCGGCGAGGACGGATGGAGTTTGGCAGACGAGGACGGATGGCGAATGTCCGGCGAGGACGGATGGAGTTTGGCAGACGAGGACGGATGGCGAATGTCCGGCGAGGACGGATGGAGTTTGGCAGACGAGGACGGATGGAGTTTGGCAGACGAGGACGGATGGAGTTTGGCAGACGAGGACGGATGGCGAATGTCCGGCGAGGACGGATGGAGTATGGCAGACGAGGACGGATGGCGAATGTCCGGCGAGGACGGATGGAGTTTGGCAGACGAGGTCGGATGGCGAATGACCGACGAGGACGCATGGTGAGTGACCAATGAGGACTGACGGCGAATGACAAGCGAGGATGGATGGCGAATGGTCGACGAGGATGAATGGCGAATGGCATGCGAGGACGGATGGCGAATGGCCGACAAGGACGAATGGCGAATGGCCGACAAGGACGAATGGCGAATGGCCGACAAGGACGAACGACGAATGGCCGACGAGGACGGATGTCGAATGGCCGACGAGGACGGATGGCGAATGGCCGACGAGGACGGATGGCGAATGGCCGACGAGGACGGATGGCGAATGGCCGACGAGGATGAATGGCGAATGACCGGCGAGGACGGATGTCGAATGGCCGACGAGAACGGATGGCGATAACGGATAATACGGAATGGTTACCGATTTACGACGAGCAGTGAATGATTACTAATCACGGGTGATGAATATTGACGAGTCCACAGTTATGGAGGAACGGTTATCATGCCTGACCATGAAACGGGAGGGGCCCAGATTCAAATCCTGGTTGGGACAAGTTACCTGGTTGAGGTTTTTTCAGGAGTTTTCCCGCAACCCATTAAGAGAAAATGATGGGCAACTTTCGGCGCTAGACCCTGGACTCATTTCGCGGACATTACCACCTGCATCTCATTCAGACGCTACATAACCACAGCAGTTGATAAAGCGTAGTAAAATAACCAATTAAAAATGCTTGTTTGTTTGGTCAACTCTCCGAAGACAGGTCTCAACCTCACAAATGATACCAACAAGGCACACTTATGAGGCAACTAGACCAGGAGAACGAGGTATAGTGGCTAGTTCCTTTCCCCCTCCTTTGCATACATAGCCGATTAGCTACATAGAAAAATGCTTAATGACTGATTGTATCGACTTTTGACGAAGTATGGATAATTAGATAATGGATGATGACTGATGGTGATTAAGATTAACAGTGTTAAGTAATGGGTTAATGATGATGAATGCTAAATTATTAATGGTGTCAGATGATTAATATTAGTGGACAATAGACCATTTACAATCAATCAATGATAATGAATTATGCGTGATTGATGATAGGCTGTGTGTGGACTCAAGACGAATGACAGGTGTTTGATGACGGATGACTATGATGAGACATTAATAGAAAGTAATGATGGTGATGATTTGTCACTGATGATAACCTTTGGTGATGACAGGACGACATATTATGAATAATGCAGATGGATTTTAGTGAATGCTGGATAAAATAAATTATAAATAGTGATGTTGGATAATTGCTAGTGATGTTTCATTATTTATATTGCGACTGTCTGTATTGATGGTGAATTATGGATAATGGTGGAAGATATGAATAAAAAATGGCAGATGACAGACAAAGATTGTGAGAGTTGGATGACGCGTGGTAACAGATGTCGAAGCGTGGATAATGGGACATGATTGATGATTCTCTGTTAGATGATAAATGGTAACGAATGGGTGCCGATAAGTGTTTATATAAACTTTCATTCTGGAGGAATTTTAACGACAAAATCTCTGAATATTTCTCAACACAGGGATTAAAACTGAAGACAGTAAACATGGAAACCACCTTTCACGTGGTTCCACACCGACGTTAATATCTTGTAACGTTTATTCGCACAAACCAAGATGTACGGCGACGGACGAAGGTACCTCGCCGCAATTTTAATACAAGAAGGGAGGTGCGTTCCACTTGATAAACGCCATTTCTAATTATCTCAATATTGCAGAGAGAACCCCGACCTTCGAGAGGAGGTAAGCCGTGAACACAACGCTCACTTCCAAGGCCCTGGCGCCCAGCGCTCGTCACTTGTTGTGAGGCTCATTAATTTTGCTCATCACACTGTGTTCGTCATCAAAGCTCTTTCTTTTGTCTCAGGTTTCTCAATATATAAAGTGTTCAGTGATTAGAACTGATTGCATCTATATAATGAAGCCTTGCTTTCTTTTCGCAGTAATTGAGGTTATTATTAGTCCTGGTACACGTCACTTGCATAACAAGTATATTTTTTATTAATATCATAACTGCTGTTGTTACTCCTCTTCATCTAAAGTATATTACATCCGGCAATATTTTCTACGATAGACCCGTTCGACAGTCTCATTTCTGCTCCTCCGGTGGGTTTCCAGTCATGTAGAGACAATTTTGTCATATTTCCATGGCAACTAACTTACATTATATACTATATTAACTACCTTCACTTGTATATAGCGGGTTGTATAGAAGTCATTAGCCATTTTGATGAAAAATTAAATATGTTTTTTTCATTTACTTCTTACGCTATTGTTGAATCTTTTAAAAGCATTGTATAACACTATTTGACAGCCTATTCTATTTTTCAAATTACAAATTTTAAAAAATCAATAGTATTGTTAATCCTTTTAAAATACTATATTTACAGTATAAGAACACTATTTAAGCAAATTATCCCATTTTCTGTCCCGCGCCGTGGTGTGATCTAAGGCATCCTGCCTGAAATTTCGCAGTGTATAGGATCGGTGCTCATCCAGCATCGTAATGTACTTGGGAAGCTACGATAGGTATCGAAACCGGTTACGAAAGCCAGCTATAACGGCTGGCGTGATCATCGTTCTAACTCTCCGATACCTCCATTCTGGTTGGATGATCGTCCACCTCTGATTTGGTATGTGGACATGAGGCCAGCAGCTGTCTGGTCGGTCATGGTACTTCATGGGCTGTCTTGTCTCAGATTATTATTTTTTCCTATTTTCTTTGAATTTTTAATTTACAATGTGTCAAAATTAATAGTTTTTGTGAAATTTTGGAATTTTTAATAGGTTATTTTACGACGCTTTTTCAACATCTTAGGTTACCTAGTGTCTGAATGAGATGTTGATAATGCCGGTGAAATGAGTCCGGAGTTCAGCACCGATAGTTACCCAGCATTTGCTCATATTAGGTTGAGGGAAAACCCCGGAAAAAAAACCTCAACCAGGTAACTTGTCCCTACCGGAAACCGAACCCAGGCCACCTGGTTTCGCGGCAAGACGCGCTGAAACCAAAACCCTTATAACCAAAGAAAAAGATGTTTTACTAACAAATTCAAATTAGTGTAACACCAAAAATATTGAGATTAGGACAAATGTTTATATGATATTTTTTCTCAGAATGTCTTAGGATATAAGCTCCGTAAGTGATGGTAAATCCTCGTGATTCATTCTGTATATAGCTTTTATTGTTAATGTTTTAACCCATTTTAACACCCTTTTTACTTGTGATTTTTATGTATATCTCTGCTTTCATCATGTATTCCCTTCTACTTCATATATATCTTCACTGTTTGCTTGTATCATAAAGTACCCTGTAGGTCTGTTTATTCATCTGATGATGGTTCATTGGAACCGAAAACATTCATCTTTACGTAAAATTAAATTATGGTTTATTTAACGACGCTCGCAACTGCCGAGGTTATATCAGAGTCGCAGCTGTGCCGGAATTTTGTCTTGCAGGAGTTCCTTAACATGCCAGTAAATCTACTGATATGAGCCTATAGCTTTTAAGCACTCTTAAATGCCATCAACCTGGACCGGAATCGAACCCGCAACATCGAGCACAGAAGGCCAGTGCTATACCGACTGCGCTACCCAGGCCTATCTCTTTATGTAAATATGTTGGGGTGGAACTTATAAATCCAACCTTTATCCGTTAATTTTACTACAGAAAAAAAGTATTAAAAATATTTTAAAAAGCAGAAAGATTACTCAACTGAATTTCGAAGTTTTCAACATTAAACAAATGTATTATTTATTTTATTAAAATATTTTCATAGAAATTTTAATAACTTTGAAAGGTATATACATAAATATAGAATTAAAAATATGAATTCTCTGCGTTTCTTTGAACCAAAATGTAAAACCAATGCAGCTTTTTATCATAGCATGAGTCAAGGTCACAGATTATTAAACAAATTTTATTGAATCCTCTCCAAATTAATAAAAAAATGTATTGGATTTATAGTTTGGGTTTAAACATATTAAACACTATATATTCCGTAATCACTCTATATTTTAATTTTATTTTTGTCTGTATTGGAATTCCCTCCTGAGCACGAGTCTAACTCATTCAGGAGTGGGCTAGTTTATCTTACATTGTATTTATTAATTTGTATTCATTTCAAACTTACTAGAATGATGAAATGATTAAATGATTAAATGACGAATTGAATTGACTAAATGATTAAATGACTAAACGATTGATTAAATGACTAATGATTAAATAGTTAAATAATTAAATGATTAAATGATTAAAAGATTAAAGGAATAAAAAAATTAAAAGATTAACTAATTAAATAATAAAATAAATAATTAAATAGATAAATAATTCAATAAATAGTTCAATAAATAAATAGGGAAATGAATAATTAAATGATTAACTAAATACATAATTAAATAAATACATAGATAAATAAATAATTAAATAAATAAATAAATAAAATAAAATAAATACATAAATAATTAAATAAATTAATTAATTAAAATAAATAGTTAAATAAATAAATATTTAAATAAATAATAAATATTTAAATACATAATAAATATTTAAATAAATAAATAGTTAAATAAATAAATAAATATTTAAATAAATAAATATATATATAAATAAATAAATAAATATTTAAATAAATAAATAAATATTTAAATAAATAAATAAATAAATATTTAAATAAATAAATAAATAAATAAATAAATATTTAAATAAATAAATAAATAAATATTTAAATAAATAAATAAATATTTAAATAAATAAATAAATAATTAAATAGTTAAATAAATAAATAAATAATTAAATAAATAAATAATTAAATAAATAGATAATTAAACAAATAGATAATTAAACAAATAGATAATTAAACAAATAAATAATTAAATAAATTAAATAAATAATTAAATAAATAAATAATTAAATAAAAATAAATAATTAAATAAATAAATAATTAAATAAATTAAATAAATAATTAAATAAATAAATAATTAAATAATTAAATAATTAAAATTAAATAAATAAATAAATAAATAATTAAATGAAATTATTTAAATAAATAAATAGTTAAATAAATAAATTAATTAATTAAATTAAATAGTTAAATAAATAAATAATTAAATAAATAAATAGTTAAATAAATAAATAGTTAAATAAATAAATATATAAATATTTAAATAAATAAATATATAAATATTTAAATAAATAAATATATAAATATTTAAATAAATAATTAAATAGTTAAATAAATAAATAATTAAATAAATAAATAATTAAATATTTAAATAAATTAATAATTAAACATTAAATAATTAAATAAATAGATAATTAAACAAATAAATAATTAAACAAATAAATAATTAAATAATTAAATAAATATTGAAATAAAAAAATAATTAAATAAATAAATAATTAAATAATTAAATAAATGAATAATTAAATGAGTAATTATTTAAATAAATAAATAGTTAAATAAATAATTAAATAAATAAATAATAAATAAACAAATAATTAAATAAACAAATAAATAAAAATAAATAGTTAAATAAATAACTAAAGAAATAAATAAATAGTTAAATAAATAATTAAATAAATGAATAGTTAAATAAATAATTAAAAAATAAATAAATAAATAAATAAAAAAATAAATAGCATCTTTGTGCTTATCACATTTTTTAATTGATGAGTTTAACGATCTTTACAATAAAAACTTTGAATATGTTTATAAAAGCTTATGAGACCCAACATGGTTTTCAAATTTATATATATAAACTACCTGTACTGTACTTTCCGTTGAAGTCTGTGTGTATTTGAAGTGCCAGAATTGTCTCCCGATTGGGCTACTATACGCCCTACTCAACGACACGTTTGCTGTTATTTTCCATATAAACAATTCCCGTATGACAGTTGCGCACCCTGTATCGTTTGTTATTGCTGAAATATCTATTGTAATAAACACGTTGGTAATACCAGGCAAATATACCTTCAATTTATTTCATCATTCTTCAAACAGTGGGCCGTAAAACAAGCGCGCACCGGACAGATCATATATATTGGACCGTTATGTATGTGCCTTGATACATCCGAAATGCGTGTCGATAGAAGAGAACTTTGGAATTGAGCGATTTAGGTCTACATGCCTCGTCAGCCATTCCATGTGCATGAAGATAATTCGCGTATTTTAACTTGTCAATTACGGGTCTGTCATTCCAACTGCAAAAATATTTCCCCGGAATAAATCACTTCGCAGTGGGTCGACGCGACACAGCACAAGGGCTCCGCGTAGGATCAAAGCGGTGGAGTAGCTTATCACTGAACCACCTCGCTTCATCCTCATTGGTTACCACGTATCCATCACACAAAACGTGAATTTTGGTCCTGTAATTAGTTTCCACATGCGCCCTCCAATCAATACAGTAGGTGATTAAAGGTTCATCCAAGTTTCCAGTTATTCTGAATAGTGCCGTTATATTCTGCGAAACACTATTGGAAACTTCATCTCTCATGAACAATATCCAACATCCTTGAATCCTAAGGGAAGAGGATGGTATTTCTTTAACATTTTATGCTCGACCATGCCGAAATGTAATTACAGAGGTGTGAAAATTATTAGAATAATCTTAATTTTAAAAGTTTTTTAATAGTTCCTTCACAAATATTAATTGAACTGATGAATATTGGTAGAGCTGAGACGATGTTGTTATTTACACCAACCTGCGCGAAAGTTCATTGTTGTCATTGTCAGAATGACCAGGAATGGGGGTTGTTTGGGTTACAGTTCTCAAAGCTTTTAGCGGCAGGCATATCCGTTTCATCATCTTTCTAAAAACATTCGTCTTACCTTAGTATCATTGTTACTTTCCTACTCAAGAGTTACTGCCAAGGTACCTAATGAAATTACGCCCGCTTTTCCATCTTTATATTTTTGCAAGATTCTTGGTCATGAATCAGATGACTGATCTGTGCTGGAATCAGATGTCCCTAAGTTTATGGAAAAATGTTCTTCATGAAAATATTGTCCATCATTCGTGCTCACTTTCAATGTAATTGTTCTCTTACTTTCTTCACATAATCATACACTTGATATTTACCATTCTTGGAAGAATCGATTGCAGAGTCGGCCTCTGTTATGCGTAGGCTTTTAGGTCACTTCCTCATCAAAACTGTCTACAGTTGCAACAATCTTCTTCTTCGGCTGTGATTTTTCCGGACTGGAGAAAGAATCTGCTGTTCCTGCCTGCAATATTTTTCCCTTTTTTTATATAACCCTTTAAAACAGATGTTCTACGTTCATTTGAACCTTCACAACAATGTAAACGCAAAGAACAATAATTTCTTAATTAATTTTTTTCATGTTTCCAATTCCAACATGAACATAATATAATAATTTCTTAATTCCCATAACAATTGTAAAATAAGAAAAAATACCAATGTACAACAATGCTTTCCGGCATTGTTAGTAGTAAATATATCCTACATCAGTATAGTAATATTATATACGAATATTCATCAATTCAATGAATATTTGTGAAGGAACTATTAAAAACCTTTAAAATTAAGATTATTCTAATAATTTTCACACCTCTGTATACACCCTGTTCAAATAGCAGTACATTAATGCATGTCATTAAAGTACAGGTGTTTTCAGCTGAAATGACAACTCAGCTTACAGGTGTTCAGCCAATGACAAGTTAGCTTTGTACCGTTATAAAACCGCAAGTATCGATTATTCTCGGATATGCAATCGAAGGAGAATTAGCGAAAAGTCACGGAGGCTGGAAATCCAATACTGTCGCAGAAGGTTATGTTCTGTTACTATAATAATTAGCGTTAATTGTAAATAATATTCAAATAAATTCAATTTGTCATCTCGTTTTTCAACGTCGAATTCCATAATCAAGGTTATCACCAAGTTTAACGGGATTACATCAAGGTCAATGACATTATTGTTCCTAGGAAAAACAACAATACTTTCGCGTCTGCACATCTCACAATTCAAAAGACCTAGAACAAAGTCACTTCCGATCTTGTCAGATACAAATAAAATGTAATAAATATATTCAAATAATAATTTGAAGTTAGAAATATGGTCGAGCATAAAAGTTGTATGAAACTCGCCTATAATGGTAATTAAGAAGCTCGTATGAAAATTATGAAACTCGCTTGCACTCGTTTCATAAATATGCAACTCGCTTCTTAATTACTATCATTATAGGCTCGTTGCATAATGTACTATTTTCCTATTAGCTGTAAAATACTAATTTTTTGTATGTAGAGAGCTCATAGCTGTGGCGACTCAACTAAATGAAAGTATTTAAAAAAAAAAAAAATTATTTGGGGGCCCAAATTTGAATATATATATACCCAATGTAGGATTGTACTGAAAACGATATATCTAAACCATTTTTAAAGATAGATTCAAACAATTTTTTGCAATTTATTTGCAAAAGCATGTTCTACAAACTGCCTCTAACAGAAGTTTGGTATTAGTCCCTACGTTTGTAAAATAAACAATTAACGTTTAATAAAAATTTTCTGATTTCCTTTCTTGCAAAAAACGGATGTATTTTTAAAATGAATTCAATTAACAAAATTCTGTTACAGTGAAAAGTTTCCTAATAGTCTAAAGAATGTGTTTTCTAAATTTCATTCATGCATGGGTAGGTGAGCTGTTTCATAAATTAAAGTGTGCATGTATCTTTAATAGTTCAGAAATTATATCCATTTTTGTCTGGCAATGTAGCAAAAAAAATGAAGTTACTGGAAACCGATAAAAGCGGGCGTGTGATTAAAAAATCTATATCGCAGGAAGTTTAAAAATGACGTATCAACATCCGACAAAGGCACAAATACCCACAAAAGTTATGCAATGCATTCCACACATATCACAGAGTATTTTAAAGAAAAAAATTTTGTTTTGAAAATTTAATTTACCGGAAACAAAAAATAAGTGGGCGAGTGACTTAAAAATCCATAAAGCAGGAAAATTAAAAAATGGCGATTCAACATCCGATAAAGGCATAAATACCCACAAAATGTTATGCTATGCATTCCACACATATCACAGAGTATTTTAAAGATTTTTTTTTGAAAATTTACTCATTTTTCACCAAAAAATACCATCCTCTCCCCTTAAGCTGTAACGAGAAGTACGAAGTCGTTTTATGCTACTCTTCCATCACGAATTGTTCTATTTTCAGTTTATTTAAATGGATGCCCTAAACTAGTGGTCCCTAAAGTCGGGATCACAACCCCCTGGGGAACCGTGTAAAGAGCTGAGGGGGTCGCGAGATGATTTACAAATAAAAAAGACCCCTTATTAACATATATTTATTTTGAATTTAGAAACCTAAACAATTTTAAAATAAAAATTTTAAAAATCTTTCAGCAACAATAAAATAAAACTAATTAATATGAATAATTGATTAAATGGCGATCTTACTCGTGTTAATTGTGTAAGCATGTGCGGCTTACAGCTGTTTCGGTGCTTTTTCACACCATCCTCAGAGCCTATTAGATCTCGACGTCATCTCGAACTTCGCTGGCTGTTGTGTGGGTGCGTTCGATTGTTGAAAAGTGTTGAAATGTGGTATCAAATAGTGTGTGTTCTGAAATTGATCTGTGTGTTCAGAATTTGATCAGGGTGTGTTTTAGTATATTTCATATTGTTCTAGTGTGTTGAGTTTTTGGTTTTTGGGTTGTATGTGTACAACTCAACTAAATGAATTGTTGGGAGCTAAACCATTTTTAAAGATAGATTCCATATCTGTATTTATGTTATTGTATGTGTGGTTAGCATTAGTTATGTGTTCGGCATATGTAGATGTATTGTGTACAATTATTATTTAAAGTACAATGTTGGCAAATAAAGAAATAAATGCTAGGGAGGTGATAAAAATTGTATGCTAAGCAGCAATAATTTGCTGAAACAAGTTGTTCTGCACCGTTTTATTGTTCAAAAGTATTATGACGTAGTAAAAACATAATAGTCTTAATAATTTCTTCCAAACTATTTTTTTAGCGGATGTAAGCAGCATTATGTCAATAATTTATTTGGTGATAACTTCACTCATTACATTTATTTGATCTAGTTTAATTTGTTTCACTCGTCTTAATTATATCTGATGTTTCACCAGAATGTTAGAGGCAGCAAGAGTGATTATTAGTGGAATTGCCACGAGAATCGTAAGGTTTACTGCACGCGGTATAGACTGTATGAGAAAGGGACGTGCAAAGGATGGAGTATGTCTCTGATGTAAACACTGAGCAGTATACTGCGGTTGCAATAAAACTTGTATCCTGCATTCAAAAATATAATGAATGATCATTGAAGTAGGAAATGTCTAAACATGTAAATACACAATTATTTTTCAGCAGTGAGATATATTAACTCTTAAAATTTAATAATTGATACTCGCATCATCCTTGAATATGTGCATTGCAGTGAAGAGTTACGTACATTTTGAGCGACTGCAAAGTGAACCTCCTCCGATGTCACTCAAACAGTTTTTATATTGGGAAAATGTACGTTCAACAACACACGATGTAATAGGTTCATATTTGAAGAACGGAGAGTCACTACTTTTTGTAATACATCAACTTCAGACGTCTTGTCTTGACCTGATCCTATAATACGAAGTTATGAGTAGGCAGAATTTTTAGCAATAACGTTTCTCAACTTACATTTCACTTTTTTTAAAACTGAAATTAGTAAATTGTTATTTTGGAGAACGGTTTGTGATACTTTATCCACTATATTAAGCGCTTCTGAGAGTTGTAGTTTAAACGATTCTAACAGAATGATGCTTTTGGACACGATTTTAAAATCAGAATCAATGAACACAATATCTTCCAATATTCAGAAAGCACTGATTTTACAGCTGCAACAGCGGAACTGTCTGTGCTATCAATGCATCAATTTCCTCCATTATTTCTCCGTAATGTTCTGCATAATAATTAACAGCATCCAACACGTTCCACAACGGGTCAAGACTGGCTGCGGGGGTAATGGTATTCCAGGGGCTATTGTTTGGAACAGCAACACCGTCATTGTAGTAGGCCTATGTTTGATTGAATTCTTGTCTGCACTGAACAAATGTTAAGCTTTGACTATTCCAACCACAGTAATGCATAACCAAGTGCTTACATTGGTATACATTAGCTGCAGCTGCTCTATCTACTTGGACCGGTCACAATTCTTAACAATAACGAGACCGGGAGGTCGCCCATCTCCTGTATACTACCGTACATCGGCAACCTGATTGAATGTTGCGTGTGGCAATTCAACGAAGTCTACTTATTATTACTATTATCATTATCATTATTATTATTATTATTATTATTATTATTATTATTATTATTATTATTATTTTGTTTTGCGTAAAATATATTTAGACATATTTGGCTATATTATTGCAGGTAGGCCTAATTAAAATCCAAGACTAATAAATGTTTATTAGAAAACAAAATTGCTCTTAATTTGTCCTATTTAGAGACACTTTAGATTATTTACCTAAAACAGTTACTTAGATTTTCTGTCTTCTGCAACTGACGCCATGATTTATTCAGAAGCTTCCGAAGCCCATCGCCTGGTTTTCTACTATAGCAACACAACTTCAAAAGCAGCGAACTTCATGCAAAGCTTCTTTCATGACTTCATCACTGACGCTCTATTGTAAGTACGCAACCCACGCCAACATTCACGTACAATGGGTCTTCAGATTTCAGGCAAATCAAAGCGTCATCATGATTAACACAGAGCGCAAATTGGCACATCCGGACGTCTTTAACAACAACAAAGGAATAAGTGAATTCAATGGAATTAAGCACAGGAAAATAGTTGGAGTGATATTCCGCCACCAAAAGAGAAGCGTGGGCGATCCTCATTCATCCGGCGTTTTACTGGAGCCCACCGATGAAGAAACGTAGCAAATGCTAGATCAACGAATTTCATTTGCTAGCTTGTTTGTCGAGTTATTTCCTTTCCGACGCTGTTATAATGCGTTTATATATTTATCAAATATTCCCAAGATAATCATATATCATAGACCAATAGAGGAAGTGCTATAGAGTAATCATGCCCGATGTATCCTGAGCTACAACATATGTATGTACGTATGTATGTATGTATGTATGTATGTATGTATGTATGTATGTATGTATGTATGTATGTATGTATGTATGTATGTATGTATGTATGTATGTATGTATGTATTTATTCACACTGCAGTGGGTATATACCCGGTGGCAGTGGTAACTAATTACACTCAATAATGACAATAATAAACTTATTAATTAAAAATACAATTAATAATAATACTAATAATTAATACTAACAACAATTAATAATAATAATAATAATAATAATAATAATAATAATAATAATAATAATAACAGGGAATATACTAAATTAAATGAAACGATCACTTAAAATAACATCTGAAATAGATCTAATTTGTATCTTAAAACTAAGATCGAACTAAAACCCACGAGTATATGTTCATATCTGCACAAGTACCTTTCAAATTACACTCATTTCGCTGTCAACTCACTCACTGCACTGGAACTACGACACATTTCACTGATTCTATCCTGATTTCACTAACACTTCAAAAACATTTCACTGTTCAAATACTATGCACTGCAACTATAAACTATAAAGCTTCACTGACAGGAACACGTTTCACTTACACAGCACACTTCACTGACACGACATACTTCTTCACTGATACAACACACTTCACTGACACAACATAATTCTTCACTGATACAACACTTCAATAACAACATATCATTTACACCCTTTAAATACTGTGTATAAATACCGTCCATTAGTAAGGTCCTTAAGCCTATTTTTAAATACATTTTTGGTTGTTGGTAAAGCCTTTAGTAAGTCTGCAGGTAAAGCATTCCAGTCCCTGATAGTACGATTGAGAAAAGAAAACTTTGCAGTGTCCGTCCTCTGCCTTCTTTCCCTCAATTTATATGAGTGGTCGTTCCTTGAAGAGTAATTTGGCGGCTGCAACCTATTATGGAAACGAATAAGACAAATTATACAAGTAATAACTTATGAAGTGTGAAGACTTGCTGCAACAAACAAAACTCAGATGCTACTATATTCGTTCATTCACAGAAGAAGAAAAAACATGTGAAGAAATCAGATAAGAGCGGCTTAAGTACCACAAATGCAAAGAAGTTTAGTGACACGAGTAAAAAATTCAAGCGACTTGGGAAGTAATTTAACCAGATTAGTAGGAAGGAGGGTCAGTGTCGAGAGTAGAAGTAAAATTCTTTCTGTGAGTGCAAGAACTGAAATTCCTATTTCATTTCGGTTTTTAATAATAATAATAATAATAATAATAATAATAATAATAATAATAATAATAATCCCGCTGATAGCAGGGTTGTGTCACAGACCGTGAATGTGAACCAAATTCGACTTTCAAAATAACTTCCAAAGGGTTAGAGAGAATAATGAAATTAAAAAATCGGAAGTCTCGAGGACCAGATAGTATTTCTACAGAGGTTCTTAAATTAGGTTCCGAGGCCATAATTCCATACTTAATGCGTATAATTCATGTTTCCATAAACAATGCAGCTATTCCATGTGACTGGAAATCAGCTATAGTGGTACCCATACATAAAGGTGGAAATAAATTAGATGTCGGAAACTACAGACCGATTAGCCTTACATCTGTCGTATGTAAAGTCATGGAGCATTTGATATCGGATTATATTCGTCATGTTTTAAATGGGAAAGACTGGTTTTACAACCGCCAGCATGGTTTCAGGGAAGGCTTCTCATGTGATAGTCAAATTACGTTGCTGGTTCAGGATCTAGCTGAAGAGGTAGATAGAGGCGGAAGAATCGATGCAGTTGTGATTGATTTTCGAAAGCATTTGATTTGGTGCCACATGACATATTAATAGATAAGTTAAGTAGACTAGAAATTGATGATAAAAGAGTGGTGCTATGGATCAAGAATTCTTAAAAGGTAGATTTTATTTTATTTGGTTATTTTACGACGCTGTATCAACATCTAGGTTATTTAGCGTCTGAATGATATGAAGGTGATAATGCCGATGAAATGAGTCCGGGGTCCAGCACCGAAAGTTACCCAGCATTTGCTCGTATTGGGTTGAGGAAAACCCCGGAAAAACCTCAACCAGGTAACTTGCCCCGACCGGGATTTGAATCCGGGCCACCTGGTTTCGCGGCCAGACGCGCTGACCGTTACTCCCCAGGTGTGGACTAAAAAGTAGAACCCAGGGAGTTAGAGTAGGTCATGAAATATCGGAAATTGGAAATATAAGTTCAGGGCGCCACAGGGCAGCGTTCTGGGTCCATTACTCTTTATAATATACGTAAATGACCTATGCCAGAATATTACATCAAATGTGAGGCTATTTGCAGACGACTGCATTATCTATAGAAAGATTAGAAATAATTCAGATGTAGATGCTATTCAAACAGACTTGATTAAAATTTATAACTGGGCGTTAAAGCATAGGATTAAAATAAATGGTTCTAAAAGTAAATCTATAAGATTTTGTAAAAACCGAGAGGAAACTAGTCTTAATTACGAATTGAGTGGTGTTGTAATTCAGCAAGAACAATGTTGTAAATACTTAGGAGTGTATTTAAACTCCAAACTTTCTTGGGAGAGCATGTTGATAATGTTACGGGTAAAGCATGGAGGGCACTTCATTTTATTATGAGAATCTAGAAAAAGGCTAGCCCCAAATCGAGGGAAATAGCATATCTAACGTTAGTGCGACCGCTAATGGAATACGGAAGTACGTGTTGGGATCCCTATAGAATATATCAGATAAATTCCTTAGAAAGAATCCAGTATAGGGCAGCCAAATTTGTTAAAGGTAAAAGAGAAGATGGAAACGATACGATAAAAGAACTTAAATGGGGAACTTTGGAAAACAGACGTAGGAAAACTAGAATAACATCATTGTATAGAGCACATCTAGGTCAGAAAGCATGGGTAGACATAACGGCTCGGTTAGAAAAGCCAACGTACTATGGTAGGAACGATCATGATTTTAAAATCAAATGTAGGAAACAGAAAACGGATGTAGGTAAATTCTCATTTTAAATAGAACTATAAATGATTGGAATGACCTACCTGCAGCGGTCTTTGAGGGCTGTCCTTCCTTAAGGAGATTCAAGAATAATTTAAAAAGTTGTATATAAAGTGAAAATTAAAATTAAGGTGACACTCAACATTTAATTTTTAAGGTGACATGAATTTATCTAGCCTGACGAGTTTACTTCCTTGGTTTGAATTGTAAATTATTTAAAAATAGCGTGTAAGAGTGCCTTAGACTAGAAATGTTTAGTTTAAATGTAGTTCTGTTTATAAGCATGCATAAGGGTATAATTATTTGACTTATTTGAACTGTTGTATCAGTGAAGCGAGGTGAGTCAGTGAAGTTATGGTTTTACAGTGCAGTGAACAGTTCCGATCAGTGATAATTTATAGCGTCAATGAAAAGTGTTCTATAGTGTCAGTGAAATGTGTGCTAAAGTGTCAGTGAAATGCGTCATAGTGCCACTACAGGGAATGAGATGAGAGTAAAGTGTAAGACTATTGAAACTTACGTAGGACCTATACATAATTATGTAGGTTGTATTGTAAAATTAGGTATTTTATTTTATGTTTTATTATTATTGTGTTAAATTGTATTGTGTATAAAATTGTATATGTGTTGTAAAATTGTATTGTGTATTGTACATTTTATTGTGTATTGGTTATCATTTTATTGTGTATTGTTAATATTGTATATACCACTGCCACCAGGTGCTTGCCCACTTGCAGTGTAAATAAATAAATACAATACAAAAAAAAGTGAAGTGAAGAAAGAGAAAGACGAGAACAGAAAAGGGTGAAGTGAATGTTTCTGGTCCAGAGACGACCAAGGATTTAGTAAGTAAAATGAAATATGAACTAGTGGAGTATAATAGGAAGTTAAATAAGAAGACAGATAAGACGATAGAGGTATTGAAAATAGGTATGATGGAGGAGGCTAGTTAGGATAGCGAAGTATAACGAACATATTGGACAATGGTGTAATATGTTTTAGTAACAAGTATTATTAGAAACAGTGTGTGTTCGATATAGTTTAAGTGAACTGAAAATCAAGAACGGAGTGATGAAAGTGTCAATTTTGAATGAATTGGAGGAGTGTAATAAAGTTAAGTAAAACGACAGAGATAAGGAAAATAGGTGAGGAGTACGGCGGGAAGGCTAGATAGGATAGCGAAGTATAACATGTAGAAAATTAGTGAGATCTGAAAGGGCAATGTACACAAGAAACAGACATAATTACGAACATATTGGACATTGTTGTAGTATGTTTTAGTAACAAGTATTATTAGAAACAGAGTGTGTGGATATAAATGAACTGAAGATCAAGAACAGAGTCGCAGAAGTGTCAATTTTGAATGATCTAAATTAAGTTAAGTTTTAAAGGTGGGAATACTGACCAATTTAAATAGGGTCGAAAGTAAAATTATAAGAGCGTCTACAAAGGTGTATCTGTAATCAATGTACAGTAATTGTTGCACCGTCCACATTACATGGATGTAAATGTAGACATAAAAATATATATCGTACCATATCATATCATATAATATCATATCACATAATATCATATCATATATCATATCATATCATGTCATATATCATATATCATATCATAGATCATATATCATATATCATATCATATATCTTATATCATATATATATCATATCATATATCATATATCATATATATCATATCATATATCATATATCATATATATCATATCATATCATATATCGTATAATATCATATCATATATCATATATCATATCATATATCTTATATCATATATATATATATATATCATATCATATATCATATATATCATATCATATATCTTATATCATATATATATCATATCATATATCATATATCATATATCGTATCATATCATATATCGTATCATATCATATATCTTATATCATATATCATATATATATATCATATCATATATCATATATATCATATATCATATCATATATCATATATCATGTCGTGTGTCGTGTCATGTCATATATATATCATATCATATCATATATCATATCATATCATATCATATATATCATATTCGTTCATTCAAATACATTGAAGTATGCATCGACCCTAGAATGACAATTTTTCTTAAAAAATGAAAATTTTCTTTCTTGTCTCATATTATAGCGTGATTCTTTTAGTTTTTAAACATATATAACATGTTTAGGTTTTCCCATTATTGATGGACGAAATTTATTTTTCCATGCTCCATGCGCCAAGAAGTTGATCACATTTATTTACGAAAGGCTTACAGACACCAGTATGCTGCGCAGGTGTTTGCATGACAATTTATATACTAAAACGATATATCACCACAGTATCATCAGCAGTATCATCTCCACCTAACATAATTAGGAACTTTAAATCAAGACGTTTGAGATGGGCAGGGCATGTAGTATGTATGGGTCAATCTACAAAATGCATATAGTGTGTTAGTCGGAAGATCTTTGGAGAGGCCAAGGCGTAGATGTGAGGATAATATTAAAATGGATTTGAGGAGGTGGGATATGTACATATGTTTGTATTTATTTACACTGTAAGTGGACAAGCACCCAGTGGCAGTGGTATACACAATATAAACAATACACAATACAATTATACAATACACAATACAATTATATACACAATATAATTTAACACAATAATTAGAATTAATAATAATAATAATAATAATAATAATAATAATAATAATAATAATAATAATACATAAAATAACCTAATTGATAAGTGAACCTAATTTTACAATACAACCTACATATGTAAAGGCCCTACATACCTTCCATATTGGTAATGATAATAGTCTTTCACTTTACTCTCGTCTCACTCACTGTAGTGGCACTATGACGCATTTCACTGACACTTTAGGACACATTTCACTGACACTATAGAACACATTTCATTGACGCTATAAATTATCACTGATCGGAACTATTCACTGCACTGTAAAACCATAACTTCACTGACTCACCTCCTTCACTGATACAGCAATTCAAATAAGACAAATAATTACACCCTTATGCATACTCATAAACAGAACTACATTTAAGATAAACATTTCTAGTCTAAGACCCTCTTACAGGCTATTTTTAATAATTTACGATTCAGACCAAGGGAGTAACTCCTCAGGCTAAATAAATACACGTCACCTTAAAGATTTAAATGTTAAATGTCACCTTAATTTTAATTTACACTTTATACACAACCTTTTAAGTTGTTCTTGAATTTCCTTAAGGTAGGACAGCCCTCAAAGACCTCTGCAGGTAGGTCATTCCAATCATTTATAGTTCTATTTATAAATGAGAATTTACCTACATTCGTTTTCTGTTTCCTGCATTTGATTTTAAAATCATGATCGTTCCTACCATAGTAAAGTTGGCTTTTCTAACCGAGCCGTTATGTCTATCAATGCTTTCTGACCTAGATATGCTCTATACAATGATGTTATTCTAGTTTTCCTACGTCTGTTTTCCAAAGTTCCCCATTTAAGTTCTTTTATCGTATCGTTTCCATCTTCTCTTTTACCTTTAACAAATTTAGCTGCCCTATACTGGATTCTTTCTAAGGAATTTACCTGATATATTCTATAGGGATCCCAACATGTAGTTACGTATCCCATTAACGGTCGCACTAACGTTAGATATGCTATTTTCCTATATGATGTAGGGACTGGATTAATCTTGCTCAGGATAGGGACCAATGGCTGGCTTATGTGAGGGCGGCAATGAGCCTCCGGATTCCTTAAAAGCCATTTGTAGGTAAGTGAATATCATCATCATATATACACATATATGCACACATACTTATGTACAGTTTTACTAGTAGAATCAAAAAGTAACCGAATATAAATGTAGATACCTTTGTTGCAGGTGACATGTAACCATTTACAGAGCACCACCTTCAATGTACGCCCCCTGGTCAGTGACACACTTGTGACAGCGTCCATACCAATTCTCGAGAAATCCTGCAGCCCAACTTTCGTCAATTCCCGCAGAGCGCGTCGCATGAATTTTCACCTCTTCAGCGGACGCAAACTGCCATTCCTTGAGTATGGATTTGAACTTTGGAAATAAGTAGAAATCTGTTGGAGTAAGTTCTGGAGGGCATGATGGCTTTAAGTGGTTTGTGCTCTGCTAGGAATTCGCTTACCAAGAGTAACTGATGTGCTGGGGTATTGTCATGATTGTCCTTGCCACAAGTTGGATCATTTTCTTCGAACTGCATCACGAAGACGACGAAGAATTACAACACACGCCTCCTTACTGACAGTTCGACACTCTGGAATAAATTTCAAATGTACGAGATCCTGGATATCGAAGAACACTTCAAGCATTACTTTCTCATTTGTGTTGACTGTGGTTAAGAAATGAATGATCAAACTAAAGTGAACTAGATACTCATGTCAAGATTTAATAAGATTATAATGACGTGTATTAGGTAGAAATAGATCCCAATGATTATAACCGGGTGGAGTGTTACGAGTTAGATGTAATGTAGAAAGACGGAATTATGTATAAATTTAGTTACCAAGATTAGAATGCTGAAAGGAACGACGAAAAGATGGTGGACATTTAAGATCATTATGAAGAAACTGACTGATTGGAGTTCAGTTAATAGCGAGTAGATGAGTAGGCTGTCGAGATTGCATGCTAATTGTAGTTATATTAATAGAAAGTTATGGTGAAACCCATATACATAAGTTGTGGTACACCATAACTAATATAAATGTTGATGACTATCTATCTATCTATCTATCTATCTATCTATCTATCTATCTATCTATCTATCTATCTATCTATCTATCTATCTATCTATCTATCTATCTATCTATCTATCTATCTATCTATCTATCTATCTATCTATCTATCTATCTATCTATCTATCTATCTATCTATCTATCTATCTATCTATCTATCTATCTATCTATCTATCTATCTATCTATCTATCTATCTATCTATCTATCTATCTATCTATCTATCTATCTATCTATCTATCTATCTATCTATCTATCTATCTATCTATCTATCTATCTATCTATCTATCTATCTATCTATCTATCTATCTATCTATCTATCTATCTATCTATCTATCTATCTATCTATCTATCTATCTATCTATCTATCTATCTATCTATCCATCCACTTTTTCATTTGATCGGTCCACACACTGAGTCCATACGCCTGGAGAGTAGACCACATACGACACGGAAAAGGCAGAGAAGTTGCCTACAGAACATGGCGTTGCCACCCAGAGTTCGGATACTTTCTGTCTCTACTAGTATTATACAGAAACATCATTTAATTTTTACTTCAATTTTTTTCTAATTATAATTCTAATTTATTCACAATTTACATTTGAAATGATACATATGAAATGATACCCGAAATGAGCATATGCTCGTGCTCGGTACAGTCCAGTAGTCTACAAAAATCATATTGTACCTGAGTTTTTAATGTACTTCACTCCCACACCTTCTACTAGTAAACTTCCTAACGTCCTCCACACAGAACCAAGGCAACATATGCAGTCAAAGTCGCCTTACGGTCACAGTAAACAGTAGCCTACTGAGTTAGTGAGTGTAGTACGTTCAGAAATATGTTCGTTTTTTCCAGTTTTCTTAATTCAACAGGCTACTTATTCATATACGTACATAATCCTTACTCCTTTCATACCTAGCTTGATGCCCGCGCACGATATCAATGTCAGAAAAATGCGCTTGCTTTAACACCACTGGAGTAAAAGAAGACTTTTGTGATGTAGGGTAAAGATTGTAATATTGTGATAGTTCTTTCTGAGAATTTATTACAATTTAACTGAGCGAGAAGAAGATTGGTTTTTTGCGTCAACGTATTAAAGCAGTGATCGTTAGCACTCGCTAAAATGAATAAAGGGTAAGCGGCAGAGTTCTGCATCGGACGTTTTCCTCGAGCGCCAAGTAGTTCATAGCATAATCCGATAGGTAGCGCACATGCATGATGGGTAAAATTGTCATGAGCGAAAAATCCTCGAACGGTACAAGCCGAGCGTTAGACATTCGTTCTTGTTACAGTGATGAAATGTATAGTAACATCACAGATGTTTATCATTTCAAAACTTTGCAGTGTTTAACTAACCTCTCTATAGTACAACTACAATACTTGCTTTAAAATGTAATATAAAGGTTTCCCCCACACAGGAGTGATTTTGTTTTTGCCATACCTGATAGATGTTATTGGATGTAAATGTAATTATTATAAACGGAGAACACAATCACAATAATGAAAGAACTGTATCAAGTTTTCTAGTAATAATAATAATAATAATAATAATAATAATAATAATAATAATAATAATCTTTAATAAATAGTGTATCAATATTTGCGTCTGTAACAGTTGTGCAGCATGATTATTCGTTTTATTATATTTTCTGTGACGTTATCTCTGTACTAATATTGTTATTAATCTACTGCTATATCAATAATATTTTGTAAAACTTTTCTACATTGTCGCAGTATATAGGCGGAACACTATGTATGGATCTATCATATTATATATGTAGTAAATCAAATATTGAATAATTATTAATTACCAATAATAATTGTATATCGAAGTTTTTCATACTATTTTATTTATAACTTCATGTTCCTGTTTTGGTAAGTTCCATTGACTGTTCCATTAAACGTTTGTCATAAACGCAGAAAATAAAGCCTTATTTTTACCGTGTGAGCAAAACATATGTGTATCTTATCTGTTGTCTTCCATACAAGATAAGACATGTCGGTGAGATGACCTTGTACTGTGCTTCTATTTATTATGAGCGTATCACGACCGATCGTATCTCACTCGAGGGTGCGACACTCGACCGAGTTCAAGCGAGCGATTTAATTCCAATGAAGCACTCTGGTAAGCGGAGCCGTCCCGTCTGCCCCGTTGTGCAGCAGGAAGAGGTAGAGAGCATGCCCACTAGCAGCTACGAATGCACCATAGTACAGTATTCTTCTCCGCGGGTAAGCGACGCTAATCCCAGGGTGCTCCGTGCTGATTAAGGGAATGTTCGTGGACAAGTATCTGCAAGAAACCCATCCTTCTCTCGCTCAATAAGAATTATCACAATATTACTCGTATCGGAATTTCACCAACCTTTACCCTACAGGTAAATGGAGGACACGGACCTCTTACTGTCAGATTACGGTACTTTTGTTTCTGCATGGACGCCGGTACTTATAAAATGAACGACCACAGAAACGGACTTGCGAAATGATGAATTTTTAACTCCTCCGTGGTCGAGGGTTAATTTAATTCGTGCACAGAACGAAGTACAAATTTAGTCACTGCTGAGATGATTTTTATGGACTGATACAGAAGACGAGTGGAACTGGCGTTCTGTGCAGTTCTGTTTTGCGTTCAAAAGGAAATCATTTGTGAGTAATTGGGATTCGCTAATGTTCTCTGCCTCAATTCAACCAGCTTAAAAGAAAATGGAGGTAGATTAGAGGGCTTTAGTACAGAAACCAGTCTGTCGGAGTCCGCATTCTTTATGAATTCTCTATGAATGCGCATCTGCTTAGTCAGCTGGGAAGTACATTCAGACGGCTTTAAAATTGGGAACTATCAAATTTATATCAGACATTTCTGGAAGAAAGCCTGAGTTGCTGTGTTGTACATCAAGTGGATTCTTCACTCAGGAAATGTTCACTTTTAAATCTGTTCAAGATAGTAAATCTGAGAAAACACTAAACAAAGAGATTATTTAAATAGGAAATAAACTTTATCTGCAAATTCAACTCTATTTCTTGTCACTCAGATTTCATCTTATATTGGTTGAAATGCTCCTGTTAATCATATTATTAAAAAAACAACAAAAGTCTATTCATTCTAACAATAATACAAAATAGTGTAAGTTATCATAACGTAATTAGGCCTAATACTAGGGCTGGATAAAAAGTAATGGCAACAGTTCGATATTTCTGACATGGTTTTATTCAAAGGGGTACAACATTAGCATACCTTCTATATAGTCGCCCCTCTTATTTATTACCTTTTGCCAAATGTTTGGAAGGCGTCGTACACCATCAGCGCGTCCATCTTTGTTGATGTTCCGTATTGACCGCCCTATAGCACGGATAAGTTCATCTCTGGTATTGTACCGGGTCCCTCGCAGTGGTTCTTTCACTTTGGTGAAAAGATCGTAATCGCATGGACTCATATCGGGTGAGTACGGTGATGTTCCAGTAGTCCGCGTTTGCCGTCTGCCTTGAAGGTACAGCGTGGTGCAGTATTACCCCATCAATGTCATACGCCACAATGAACACCACCTTCAAAGCACTTTTTGTAGGGCGCACTTTCTTCGGACGAGAATAACCTGGATGCTTCCATTCATTTGATTGACGTTTCAAATTTGGTTGGTTCGTATAAGCGAGCCCAGGTTTCGTCCATAGCGACGATTCGTCCAAGAAAGTCGTCAACTTTCCTTTTGGTACCGGTCCAACAAGGCCTGTGCGACTGCATAGCGGTGCCATTGTTATACGTCGGAAATTTCATGGGGTATCCAACGCCCTGTAATTCTGCGGTAACCCAGAATGTCTTGCAGAATGTGGAGCACAGTTTTGTGATAATCCGACTTCCGCTGCTAACTCACGCATAGTCCATCGGCGATCAGCATCCAACAGGAAGCAAGGAGTTGAAATGTGTTGTCCTCCACGCGGGGTCGTCCTGTACGGAGGTTGTCCTGAAAGGCATCCCTGCCTTCCCGGAACGCTTTAACCCATCGTGCCACTGTGCGATATGGCAATGCTGCATCGGCACATGCTTCATGCAGTCCCTTAAAACATTCTTGTGCACTACGACCTCGTGTCACTTCAATTTTGATCCAGGAACGTTGCTCTAGTTTTGCAAACGTGGTCTTAAGGCGCTCGCACTATCCATATGAAAGTCAACGTTCTACACACTGCAGTATATTGACAGAGTACTGTCGCCGCTGGCTGCACAAACTCATCTAGCAGTCCTTGTTCATGTCCACACAGCTGGCAGCTCTCGAACGCACCATCGTCACATGACATCAGTGTTGCCATAACTTATTATTCAACCTATGTATGTATTAGAAGAAGAAAGACACGCTTTCAGCTTTCCCAATAACGGGACTGCCTCATTGGACAAAGCATAACAAACAGTGAAAACAAAAACAGACCACAAAAGAGAAATGTGGGGAACGAACAAGAAAGGGAAATTAAGTACAGGAAGGATAAGAGCGTACATATAACAGGCCTAAACATAACAAACAAACGGATTAGACGTTCAAACAAAGTTCTTCCTCTTTAGGAACCAAAGTACAGGTGGTATTTTAAAATGGCAAGTGATCCTCTGATAGCAGTAAGGGAAACATCACGAATGAAGTCGTTATTCAGCTGGAACTTCTTGCAGAAACTGACAAAGAGGCGAGGTATTGTGCCCTAGCACTAACCATTAGCCCAACTACTTCAATGGAGGTGAGGTGATATTTCTCCAAATAAAATGGAACTGTGGTCTCATAAATTCTGCATTTTTCTGCGTGGACTTCAGCTGGCTGTTGTTCCTGTGCCTCGAACCTGACTGTCGGGTCGATAATGTAGGCGGATGTAGAGCCTGGTGGAATGGCAAGCATGTCAATTCGCCGACAGGATCCCTCTTGAGAGATGCCATGGACTTCTTCGTGCACAGTGAGACCTTTCTTCCTCAAGGCTTCGGCAATCATGGACCTGATTCTGTGATGTCTAGAGTTCCGCAGCGTCTCGCTGAAAGGACAGGCACCCAAAACGTGGCCAAGAGTTTCAATCTCACTGACGCAACGACGTCAGCGATTTCCGTCTCGGGACCTTCCTGGTATAGCAAGCAGCGGACAAACAATAGCTGTAATTTTAAGAGCTAGTCTCCATTCACTGCTACTGAGGCGATCAGGTTAGCGGGAGTGTTACATTGAAGCGTTGGGCCGAATAACGGTCTATGTTACAATCTGTTAATTGTGCAGTAGGACCAAAAATTTTACATCGTAATTCTGCTCATAAATTTACTATCGGTCGGGCAAAATAGACTGTTACTCCACATAGCTGCCCCTGTGGTTAATTTACTTCGCAGATGGAACTGGGAAATTCTGGAGCATCCCTTCATACTCTCCAGATACGAGTCCATGTGATTTTGATCTTTTCCCGAAAATGGAATTACAACTTAGAGGAGTTCGCTTTAAAACCAGACAGGCAATTATAGCAGCAGCAGAGCAGTCCGTTCGAAGATTAGTACAACAAGACGCTGCGGATGGTATCCGTCGTCTCTCTGAGGTGTTGAGGCGGGTTATTTATGTTGGAGGAGATTACCTCTGAGCACTGCAACAAGAGGTCTGCATCGGACGTTTCCGCTCGAGCGCCAAATAGTTCATAGCATAATCCGATAGGTAGCGCACATGCATGATGGGTAAAATTGTCACGAGCGATAAATCCTCGAACGGTATAAGCTGAGCGTTAGACATTCGTTCTTGTTACAGTGATGAACTGTGTAGCAACATCATAGATGTTTATCATTTCAAAACTTTGCAGTGTTTAACTAACCTCTCCACAGTACAACTACAAAAGCAGAACACAATCACGATAATGCAAGAACTGTATCAAGTTTTCTAATAATAATAATAATAATAATAATAATAATAATAATAATATAATAATAATAATAATAATAATAACGATCTCTAATAATTAGTCTATCAATCAATCTGCGTCTGTAACAGTTGTGCAGCATGATTATTCGTTTTATTATAATTTCTGTAACGTTGTCTCTGTACTAATATTGTTATTAATCTACTGCTATATCAATAATATTTTGTAAAACGTTTCTACATTGTCTCAGTATATAGTTGGAACACTATGTATGGACCTATCATATTATATATGTGGTAAATCAAATATTGAATAATTATTAACTAGCCATAATAACTGTATATCGAAGTTTTTCATACTATTTTATTTATAACTTCATCTTTCCTGTTTTGGTACGTTCCATTGACTGTTCCATTAAACGTTTGTCATAAACGCAGAAAATAAAGCCTTATTTTTACCGAGTAACCAAAACATAAGTATATCTTATCTGTCGCCTTCCATACAAGAAAAGACATGTGGGTGAGATGACCTTGTACTGTGCTTCTATTTATTACGAGCGTATCACGACCGATCGTATCTCACTCGAGGGTGC
This sequence comes from Periplaneta americana, assembly GCA_025594305.2. Classification (NCBI taxonomy): domain Eukaryota; kingdom Metazoa; phylum Arthropoda; class Insecta; order Blattodea; family Blattidae; genus Periplaneta; species Periplaneta americana. Next base: position 18,314,724 of record JAJSOF020000039.1, on the reverse strand, counting down.
GGCACTCGACCGAGTTCAAGCGAGCGATTTAAGTCCAATGCAGCACTCTGACTGCAACAATGTGATTGTTCCAAAAATATTTTCTTTGTTGTTAATTCAAATGTTGCCACTAATTACTGAATGACCCACGTATATTGGAAATATTTTATTACAATCCGATGTAATTTTGATTGGTTTGTCGGTCCATAAGCATTAAATACTGGAAGGAATCGCATTTATGAAAATTATATTCTCTTTATTGTTTCAATTAGGGAGAGTAGGGTAGTATCGTACATCGGGTAATATCAGACAGTGAATTTCTTTCATCTTCCACCAGATGATAATACCTGAATGACATGGTTGCGTTTCTGTAATGTTGCATACAGAAACGTAACCATGTAATTCATTACTACCATCTGTTGGTAGATGAAAGAAACGCACTGTCCGATATTACCCGATGTCCGATACTACCCAACTCGCCCTAAAGCAAAAATGATACAGTAATATGATCACTGTTAACCTATTTTACTGATGAACTAAAAATTCATTGATTAAAGTTCACGTTAACACTTTGCTTGTTAAAACAAACAATGACACACAGATTAATTAATATACCAAAGAACAATGACAACTACACTGAAGAATTAAACACAATAAAATATATAGCACAAGACAATGGATATAACCCTAACATGATAGACACACTAATAAAAAAGGCAAAACAAAAACAGAACAAACCACGTGAGAATAAATACATAACATTAACATATCACAATACCAATACTCACAAAATTGCAACTTCATTCAGAAAACTAAAATACAAGATAGCATACAAAACAAATAACACAACACAGAAATATCTAAATAATCACATTAAACATTCAAATAAATATATTTCAACTGGAGTTTACAAACTAAAATGCAATAGTTGCCCACATTTTTACGTAGGACAGACTGGAAGATCCTTTCACACAAGATATAATGAACATATTAAAGCTAGAAGCCTACATCACATCAAATTATGCAGACCACATTATCAACAATAATCATGACTACAATAATATAGAAACAGATATGGAAATTTTACACATCACACCAAAAAGTTCACAGTTAAACATCTTAGAACAATACTAAATATATAAACATACAATAACATACCCACAACATATACTTAATACACAATTACAGTTCAATACCCATGCATTATTCGACGTCATGATACGTCTTAACACACAAACAACCAGCCCCCACCATAAGAGCAACACACCCCCACCCCTACAACTGACAAATGCACATCGCAGAATTCAAGATCACCAGTAGTTCAGGAGACACTGAGGAAGACGTGACATCACGTCGAAACGGGCCGTCTGACAAAGGTATATAAGTTTTTTTTTATTGTAACACTTTTTGACGTGTGACTAAGTAATTTTATGTTTTTACTAAAAATTGTCTTAGTATTGTTTCGGTAGCAAATGAAATTGAGTAATCTCTGTTAATTATTCCTTCTCTTTTAAAGTCGTCTGCAACTTGATGTCACGCGAAGGTTGATAATGCTGATGATGCATCGGTCACCAGTCTATATACATGCCAGCATGATCCTACCGTCCGACCATACACTGCCTCGACACGGACAGACCATGTCCTGCAAGCCGCAGCTGATGAAATTGCCCCACAATCGATTTCGTGTCATAAATAAATGTCCACTTCACAATTTACAGCCGTGTTCCAAAGCGCAATCCGTCGGCAGGCGGATCAGACCGCCGCAGGAGTGTCCAACAGCAGCAGCGGGCCACTCTTAGCCTCATTAGCGTTTAATCATATCCCAAAGATAATTGCCCTCCAACTAGCTAACTGTGCTGCTCAGTTCATAACAGTCGTCACTAAATCCGGAGAGTCAAGAACTTAGTGATAATCAGACAGTGTATGCGGGATGACTTAAGGAAAAGTGAAGTTGTTTCGTATCGGAGTATATAGCACGTGCCGCGTCGTCCGTCTTTTGTATACCTGGCGAGTACAGCAGCGTACATACAGTAGACCTCGGACGAGAAGTTATGGCACCGGCGCGAGGGACGCATTTTAGTTCGTTTGCTTGGACTCGCCCTCACACTCATCTGGAGGGGTGTTGTTAGTTGCAGATCGTTCTGCTACTACCGCTATTGCTAATACTGAAAACATTGTCCTTCTGAGCGCCCTCATTATGGCATTGTCTAAGGTGTGAAATCAGAGTAGTTCATAGTCAAGGACATGAAATAGCATACAATGTATGGAAATACATGTCAGAAGAGGTTGTAAATGAAATACCAATTCCATTGAAAAGCGTGTGTGCAAGAGTACTGGCTGCCACTGGTATTTCAAAGCGAACCTTGGCAAGAATCAAGAAAGAAGGGGAAAATATTGAGGCAGGAACAGCAGATTCTTTCTCCAGTTCGGAAAAATCACAGCCGAAGAAGAAGATTGTTGCAGCTGTAGACAGTTTTGATGAGGAAGTCCTAAGAAGACTCATCTATAATTTCTACGCTACGCATAAGCAGAGGCCAACTCTACAATCGCTTCTTTAAAAATGGATATCAGTGTATGATTATGTGAAGAAAGTAGAGAACAATTACATTGAAAGTGAGCACGTGATGTACAGTATTTTTTAGAACATTTCCATAAACTTAGAGACATCTGATTCCAGCACAGATCAGTCGTCTGATTCGGACGGAGAATAAGAATATAAAGATGGAATAGCGGGCGTAATTCCATTAGGTGCCTTCGGACTCTTGAGTAGGAAAGTGGTGATACTAAGGTAAGACGAATGTTTTTAGAAAGAGATGAAACGGATATGCCTGCCGCTCTGAGCTTGAGAACCATAACCCAAACAACCCCCACTCCTCTACCCTGCTGGCCGGCAATTTAAAACTTCGCGCAGATTGGTGCCATAACATCTCGTCTCAGCTCTAACTAAGGAACTCCGGTCCGTTCATAGTAATATTGAAACGCAATGTGTGCAGTTGTGTTATCCTGCTCAAGTATTTAGTACGAGTTGAATAGTGTAGTGCTGCTCCATTCATAATGTCGAAGCAATACGTTCAATCCGCTCAGAGATAAGAAATGCAATTAAGAAGTATGAGAGTGACATTTTATGTATTAAGGAAGACAATATCGTGTGTAATGTATGTAAAATTGAAATAAAAACCAGAACAACTCAGGCTATAGAGAAACATTGCAACGCACAGGAAATGCGTTTAAATGAAATCTGAGGAACTGTCATCATCATCTAGTTGTGCGGGTCTAAACGACACGTGCAACATGATGCTCAGTGCAAATATTCCTGTAAAGAAATTGAGTGAGCTCCATTTTAGAGGTTTTCTTCAGAAATTCTCTCGATACAAAAACTATTTAAGCGATAGGCGAAGACGATTCAGCTTCGACAACTTACAAGAATATATCGTCGTTTACTGCAACGCTGGTAATTGCATCAATGATGACGAGGACTGAACCTTGCAAGGTATGTACTACAGTACGTTATTTTTCTTTTCCTTCTGACTGTACGGATATACAGTAGCATGTTGACGTCGTCTGTTTACGTTTAAAACCTGTTGAGTCAATGATCTGAATGAAAAAAATGTAAGATATAGTAAATGTGCACCTACATTCAACGATAAGTCATCCCGCATCCACTGTCTAGTGATAATACTAGAGTCCTGCGTTTGGTTACCCTGAGTACAAGTTAGGTGTACATGGATCATACTTGCTGCGAGTCAGACCTGTTCAAGGCTGTAATGAAGCCGTTTCCCAGCTCCGTTTCGTATGTTTACATCTGCTTATTCGTATATGCAATGAACAATGAGTTCAGTAATCACGTACAAAATATAGGCCTACTGTCATGTGGATTTAATAACAAAGTGAACATTTATCTAAAGCCACTCTTATATCCAACAGAAGCTTGGCCTATTCTCAGAATAAGTAAAACGCATCTAGATTCTCAATTTAATTTTTGGTCTGACCTAATATTTTGGGTTTGCCCTGTGACACAGAATAGCTCACAATAAAATTTAAAATGAAAAATTATATAAACAGGTTTCAGACAAAAGTGATTAAGACATAAGAAAAAAATAGAATCGAGTATAATTTAAATTGAATGTACACCATAAAGATGCTGACGAAATATCGTTACAGAAAATTTTATAGAGTAAGGGAGGGGATTGTCGGATAGGTCTGGTAATATCGGATAATCTCGGATAACATATTTCTTTTCCATCGAATGGTGCAATCTGATGTGAAAATAATGCATTACGTTCTCTACAAGTAGACGAACATCTGCATGAATAGCCATTACTGTTGAGTGCTTCACTGTGTGTGAATAGCGTGTTTTCAACGTTTCTGCAAAAAAAAAAAAAAAAAAAAAAAAAAAAAAAAAAAAAAAAAAAAAAACCTTTTGGGGGTAAGTAATGTGATTTATTCGTTACAAGTTATTCTTATATTTACACAACATGGTATGCACTGTTTGATATACCATAGGTAAGGCTTCTTAATTCTCTAAATGCAGAAATGCTATCAACAACATGTTTCATGCAGCTGGCTTGTTTTACTGTTTGTGAAGAGTCTGCCAATGTCGGATACTAGCCGAGGGCAATGTCGGATACTAGCCGAGGGCATTGTCGGCTGTCTTTCAATGCTGCTCGCTACATAAAAGCTGCCTTAAACCCATTTATATGTTTTCTATAACAAACCACTACATTTTTACTCATGAGTATTTTAAATTAATGTAACTAATTAATTTCCTAATTAATCGAATATTATGAACTAACGAATTGTTTCTTCTTCTGATATTTTTAGATGCCTAAAGTAAAAGAAAAAAAGAGATTCAGTCTAAAAATGGAAGTCTGAAGATATGGTAAATGCCATTGTCGCAGTACGAAGAAAAGAATGGGCTATCTTGCTGCTTACAAAAGATTCAATGTACCTCGATCAACATTATTTGATTATGTACGGTCCAACTCTGGGCCCACCAAAGCCGTTAAATCGAAACTTGGACGAAAACCAATACTCCCAGCTTCACTTGAAGAAAAGCTAGTTGACTATGTGTTAATGATGGAGAGAAAATATTTTGGATGAACCAGAAATGATGTTAAAAGGCTTGCATATCAGTTGGCTAAACAGAACACTATTCTAATAGTTTCTGATATGCAATATATCATTTTAAATGCATTATCATACCTCTTACATAATAATGTCTAATGTATCCGACATTAGCTTCCCATTCTGTCAGTGATGATATTATTTCTGTTTTCTCTTTGCAAGTTATACAGCAAATACACATTATGTAAATTACCTAATACGTATGTACAATCTGCAGGAACCCCAAGAGGTTATTATAATACTAAGTAATTCCAGTTCTAACTTTTTCAGTTACCTTTATTTTGAAACATCAAAATGGTATCCGACAATACCCTCCCTTACTCTAATGGTGGTGACAATGGCAGCTTGAAGATCTCTCGTCAGCTTGTATTTTTCCTCCACTTTACGAAGGCTTTCGGAATGGTGCCTCTCGGTCCAAAGAAGTGACCGGTAACTGTGATTTTTCAATGTTGTATTTCGCTGATAGGTACTGAATCGTGGGCTCGTAGATTTTCTTTTTCTCTTCGTTCACTTCAGATGATTGAATGGCTGAGATTTCAAATCTGATTGTAGGATCAATTATTTCGGCTGTCTGTTTATTCCTATTTATAGCTATGATATCGATCCTACGATTGCTCCCACCATCAGCAATACAATGAACTTCCTCGTGAACGTCTAGACTTTGGATCGAAGTGCATCTGCGATCATAGAACGCATGATGTTGTGACGTTTTATTCTGAGTACTTCTCCCTGTGGCAACTCCCAAGCACATGTGGTAAAGTTTCATACTCACTGCAGTGCCTACAGTGGGTTGTGCCTGTAGAGCATCCAGGGAGAGAACGTACTGGTGCAACAATTGTAATCATTTTTAGCAATTCTCTCCACTCAGAACTTGATAATCCGTCATGCTTGATGATCCACTAGTTGGTTGCAGGTACTTCTTCAAACAATATAACTCCTTTTCCTTTCCAGGGGCATGCACACCAGGTTTTAAATTCACGGTGCCGAAGATGTTGCCTTAATTGCTTCACGGATCAATTCATATTAAATCTCTGCTCACTTGCAATTCCGACAAGCAAGAGCATTAACGTGCTAACATGGTCATTTAGGTTTCATAATATATTTTTAATTCAAAATATAAAAAAAAACCAATGCTCATTATTTCTTTCCTATTTACATAGTTTTTAATATTTAATTTGAACTTTTAAAAGAAATAGGTATCAAAAAGCGAATGAGTTTAGAAGTAAATAATATGAGAAATGATTAAAAATGATTGAAATTTGAATATTAGGCCTAATATGAGTTGATATTGAAAACTTTAAAATATATTTCGTCCCTGACGTTTCAACTTTCGTTGATTTAGATATATTTGTTTTTTTCGCTTCCATGTATTACCGTTTCTAATGCCAGATTGTAAAAATTAATTATAAGTAGGCCTACTAGTTTTACATGTGAACGTTGTAACTGGTCACAGCCTGTGTACGTTTACACAAATAAATAAATAAATAAATAAATAAATAAATAAATGGCGAAAATTACAGTAATACTCGTACAACAAATCACAATAAAAATAATAGTTATTTATGAGAAAAGTTAGTAAATGTTATTTTTGGCACGAGTAGTTAGTCCGCCATCTTGAAAAAGCTAATCACGTGGTTTTGTTGATTGTGTTACGTGATACCGTATCCGTGATGTATTTGTACACTGGGCAGCAAAAGAATTGCCGAGTCGAAGTTGCTATAGATTGTAAATATTATTGTGTAACGAGGATTTCACTTACGGAACAATAGAAATAGATATACATAGAAAGCATTGCATATAAACTCTGAACTAGCCTAAATTTTCTAAAGAGTTTTTATTGCATGCAAAGGGAAATGTGTAGTTAAATGTTTCAATTAGATTTAATTTTCAGTTCTGTGTTTGGATTTATGACAAAATTTTATATTTATATTTATAATAAAATTGATACTTTTTGTTAATACAATATGAAACCTAACTGACCGTATATATCCAATGTAACAATGACAGCATCCATAGATAATAAGGAAGGTCGTGAAGTTTCACTATTTTCTTGCAGTATTCTCATTAATGTTTTAAAATAAAAGTATATGATTAATTAAAAATCAATTCATACTAAATAATATCGTCAACATGTTATTAAAAGTCGTATTTACATGTTTTTAAAAATCTAATTTCAGGAATATAGCTTTCCACTTCACCATGTTTACTAAAGTCTTCGAAAAACGATATGATTTCGTGCCGGCATTTCTTTTGCAGCCTAGAGTACCACCCATCCAAAATTTATTGATGTTTGTGTTACATGATGATGATGATGATTATGATGATAATAATAATAATAATCATCATCATCATCAACGTCATGGATTAAGCCATTTCGGCCTGTTCCGGCGATGTCTCAGCAGGGTGCCCATCTCTTCCAGGGTCTTCCCACCTCACGCTTGCCTCTAGGATTGTAATTTAAGGCTAACTTAGGCAATCTGCTGTCATCCATTCTGAATAGATGTTCTGTCCATTTATGTTTATAATCATGGATTTTTCTTCCATACTTTGTATCTGCAAATTTTTCCTTATTTCTACATTCTGTATTCTGTCCATGATATTACTTCCATTCACATATCGTAGGAATTTCATTTCGGCAGTCTGTACTTTTCTTTTATTTCCTGCGCCCATTATCCATGTCTCACTTCCATAAAGGAGTATTAATAATAATAATAATAATAATAATAATAATAATAATAATAATAATAATAATAATAATAATAATTTCATTCTATGTTCTGTCCAAGGGCAGGTCTTTCAATGCAAATTCAGCTTTCTCCAATATTTCCTATTTTCTGCCTTCCTCTTTGTCTCCTCATATGATCCATATACGAGGGGCTCACAACCAGAGTGGACCAAGCCCACCAGTAATCAGTTTGTGGATTAATACAATTTCGGATGAAGAAAACTTAGATTTATCCATTGCCATAACAAACCAAGTCCATAACTCATTTGTTACTCCACAGAGGGCAGCATTTCCTATGGAGATGAAGGTTGCTAAGCGTGAGCCAGGAACTTTAAGACTCAATCTCTCAGAACTATTCCAGATGGACTTGGTCCACGCTGGTTGTGAACCCCTCATATCTTAATGTCGTCTATCATCTGATATCTTTTTCTGCCCCGAACTTTTCTCCCGATGATGATGATGATTATTATTATTATTATTATTATTATTATTATTATTATTATTATTATAGATAAAATTATCAATTAAAACTGTATGACTTCGGGAAGTAAATTAAATTCATTTCATCACCCAAATTAAATTAAATCTATTAAATGCTGCAGCGAACAATATAGCCATTTCTCTTGGAGAGATGATACAATCTTCGCAGATGATTATGGTGACGATGATGATTATAGTGATGATGGTAATGGCGAATCAAGTGTAATTTAATTAACGTGGTCCTCACGTTTGACTGCCTCTAATCCCATTCCTTTCAACGTTATTAAGTCCACTTTGTTTCATCTCATACAGAGTGATCAGTTTGGCGATGCATGAAATGAGAAGTGCAGTCAGGACTCTGAGTCCGGTTTCAGATCTTCTATTAACTCAGATGATTAAAATTCTCATTTTCCCAATCTGTGCTTAACTCAAAATTAGCCTATGTTTCTAGATACATAGCCTATATATATCCACAACATCATTACATGAATTTATCTGAACTTAAAATGTAAGCCATCAGGCACAATTAGCGATCATCAACAATTAGACAGTCAATAATATTGTAATGAGCAGATATTACGGCCGTGTGCCAAAGCTCAAGTCTATACTAGATGCTAATGACGAGCCCGGATTTTGGGCATTTATAATAGTTAAAGTAGGTCTTTGAAAAAGGCATTACATATTTTAAAAAGACATAATACATTTTAGCAATAAATTTAAATTATATCGACATAACTCACATATTTACTTCGTAGGTGACACATATGTTTACTTATAAAAGACTATTTTTTCGTGATTAACTGTCAATTCACAAACCTTACGTAACAAAACTGTTCCATCGGTTCAAAATACATGGGCACCAAATTCACTAACATAAGCATGAAGTATGCTTTTCAATGGTTACTGAATTCAGGCATTCTAACTAACCGATACGAAAGCCAGCTATAGCGGCTGGGGAACATCGTGCTAACCACACGATACCTCCATTCTAGTTCGATGATCGTCCACCTCTGCTTCGGCTGTCGTACCTCGGATTATTATTATTATTATTATTATTATTATTATTATTATTATTATTATTATTATTATTATTACTAAGATTTTTCTTTTGAAAGGTCTGAGAGCATTCTCTTCTGTGCTGGTTAGAGTCCATATCTGTGATCCGTAGGTTAGTGGAGGGCGAAACATTGTATTATATATATTTATTTTCGTTGCTTTGGTGATTTGTTAGTTTCTGAAAATGTTACTGTTTGCAAAGTGGGTATGCCATGCTTCCTGCTTGTATTCTGTCTTTGATAGCTTCATACATATTGCACCTATTATCAATTATGGCTCCCAGGTATCTAAATTGTTTGACTTCTTCGAAATCATACCATTTTCAGCTATATGATAGTAGTAGTAGGTTTATTTTGCCTGGCAGAGTTAAGGCCATGAGGCCTACTCTTCCACTAAACCAGGTTTCAATAATATACATGAAATACAAAATTAGATTACAAAACAACACAAAAAGAAAATACCTTAGAAATTACATAAAATATAGTAGAAAATTACAATAGTCAAGATAAGTTACATAATATAAAATTACGAATAATCAAGATCGGTTACATAATATATAAAATAAAGTAGAAAATTACACATAATCAAAATCAGTTACATAACATAAGGGAATATACACACTCACACACACACACACACACACACACACACACACACACACACACACAATTTATAAGACCTAAATGCTCGAGATATATTTGACGATATGATGAGTATTTTTGGAGCTATAAAATAAATTGTGTCTAATTTTCTCTTGGTTTATTAATAATCTCATCCTTTGTGCTCCTGGAGGTAGCTAGCTCTATATTAAGTCGTTTGAGGGTCTGAAGATTTCTTGCGACTATGGTCACCATATACGCATATTTTACTGGATTTATTGAAAGTTATGCCTTTTTTTTATCAATCTCTTCGATTGCTTGATTTATTGCAAGGTTAGAATAAATAATGTGGTTGATAACTCATCCTCTTGTTTAGCTCCCGTACTTAGAGCAGTGGGATTACTTAATTTATTTCCTTAGCCAAATTTATAATTTTATAAATTTACAAATCACAAATTTTTATTTATCATAATAAATGACGTTCTATTTTCAAGTAAGAGAACTGCTTGGAAATAAAAATCTTGGACTGAACTAAAACGAAACACTTGTTGAAATTTTATCTTTTAATGATTGCTACTGCTTACCTGGTTTCCTTAGATAATAAAGCAGTTTGATTTCAGTGTTGAAAATGAGAATTGTAAAGATCCACGAAGCACTGGTTAATTTGGGTTGGGGACAACTGGCCACAGAGATTGGCCACAGAGGCAATTCTCCACATAATTGAAATTCGTATCAAAGACAATTCGCCACCCATAAAATTCAAGGCAATGTTCAAATTAGCAACAATTTATAATATACTAGTGACTTGTGCAGCAAATGCTGCAAACTAAGTTCATTAGACGTTCAAATTAACATTTTTCAGATTTATTTTCAATGAAGAATACCAGACATTCTGAAAGTTATTTGCTTCCATAACAATGAAAGATTCTCTCTCTCTCGAAGAGAACCACGCATATAAATATCTACACCACATCGCCATTAAATATATGAAAAAGACCCAATCCCACTTGATTAATAACTATAAAAATTTTTTTTGATTTTTAATAATATTATCTTACGTAAGTTGTTATGGCTTTCAGTAACATAAACTATATGTACTATATAGCCGCCACTCAGTAAAATATAGAAATCAAAATCTAATTTAAGTTATTCTCTACATTTACTTATATAACCCCAAAATGTTTCACTTTCGTATCATCAATATAGCATTAATATGTATAATTAATGAAAAATAGTCACATCATGGCATTAACTACAATAATATTTCATTTCTAATAGTAATAATGTCATCAAACCTCCTCAAGTTTTGTAGTTTTTAATATCCAATACACAGCTGTACCCAGAAAATTACACACTACAGATTCGAACCTGTAAATTATTTTTAGTAAGTTAAGTTTTTAATAACCAATTTAATTTGAACTCTAAATATGTCAGCATTCTTGCAGATCATGGCCTTCGTGTAATATTTTTTTTTTCTGTAGTATGTGTTTTGTTTTATTCTGAAATGCAACACGGCCGACTTGATGCTCGCTTCGCTTCTCCTTTACAAAAAAGCGAAAGTAATATCAAGTCGGCCGTGAATGCTATTAGCTAGTTCTCAGAACTGACGACAGATGGGTTTTGGAAAATAGGAAAATTATGTTTAAAAATTGAAAACTACTATTTTTCCGAAAAACTTTGAGTTCCAAGGTTCAAAACGAGGGGGTCATTTATTAAAATCCATCCAGCCGTTTTCCCATAATTTCCATTACCAGTTCAAATTATATATATATATATATATATATATATATATATATATATATATATAATATATATATATGGTAACACAAGGCAAATCCAGAAGCTGTAAACTAATTCAGAAATATGGCAGAAGAAATTCGGCTTCACAAAATCAGAAAGAGGCTCTGACAAATTAATATATCTTGGCTACATGTACACGAGACTTAGAGAAAATAAGAATGGAGTTGTTTGGCGCTGTGACATGCGTGGCGGGAGTAATGCAACAGTCACGTTATCGGAAGATGGAAGCAGTGTCGTCAAAGAACCGTCTGAACACAAGAATCATTCTGCAGACTGGGGAAGGATTGAGGCAAAGGAATGTGTAGAGAACATGAAGGCGAGGGCGGGGACTTCCCGAGAACCAACGTCTGTCATGATTCAAAATGAGTTACAGCGTATTGCAAGCGAAGCCAATGTGAATCCACCGAAGAAACCATCTATTAAAAAACTGTGCGCCGTGCCAGGAAGCTGCACCTAACACCTGAACCAAAGAATATTGACCACCTGAACGTTATAGCCGACAGATACACTAAGACCGTACAAGGAGAAAGGTGGTTGTATTTTGAACCGGAGGACAACGTGAAACTTATCATATTTGCCACTATTTCACATTTAAATACATTGTTACGGTCCCATTTCTTGGATAATGGACGGTGTGGCAAATTGTCTACTTGTGGCAAATTGTCTATCTGTGGCGAATTGTCCCCATTACCAATTTTCTGTGGCCAGTTGTCCGGAACCGGGTTAATTTCAGTAACATTGTGGAACTTTGAAATGAACGTGACAGAATGTGACAAATGACAAAAAGAAACTTCATTAAATGTCTGTCTATGAGATAGTTGCTTTTGCAACAGAACTTTGGATATTAAAAAAAAAAAAGGCGAATATCGAGACCAGAAACCGCAGAACTTCACTTCTTCAGAAAGTACGCTTGACTACTGCAAAGAAACTATAATAATAATTATTATTAATTATAAATTTGTAATACTGGTATATGTACGTTTATGTATACATTATTTAATAGACTACAGGTGGAAGTGAATAGGTTATGTAGAGAAAATGATTCATTTTAGCATTCTAAAAACGCTCTGTAATTGTGGCGTTCCCTGGAATAACAACTTAATGTATGTTACATTTATTTTTCCGTTTCCAGGACATATTAAATTCTCAACAACACAATTCCCACCTGACAAAATATTATTTCCCTCCATCATAGCCCTCTAGAAACATTGGAATGTTGTCTTCGTAATGCTGCTTGCTTTTCTGGGAAGTTGGATGCCATTGGACCGGTTGCTAAACGAAAATAACGCAATTCCCAAGCCGTGGAATCAACACGACTCCAGGTTTGCACCTGAATTATCACAGAATATCCTGTTGACAATAAACAAACATTCAATCTGTAGGTGGAACTCACATCATGGAACGTGGTTTCAAACACCGTTAAACCTTTCGAGCTTTAGCCGTCGCATCTAGCTTAGTTCTCCTTTCTTTCATTATGACTTTAAAATAACACGTAAGTAGAGGAGACAAAACCTGTCCTGTGACCTTGTCATGTGCTATATCACCAATGGTTATGGAGGGGAAGATATGTTTTAGTCAGAGATCAACTATCGTGACAGTACATTCGTATAATATTAACCATCATGAAACAAATTCTCTTCCTGATAATTAAGGAGCGGATTTCTGTGTAATTAAATATTATTTTGCGTGTGATAAAACACAATTAACAAAGTTAAAAATTCCGAACATGAAGTTTCAATTTACAATTCATTTTTCTATATCAATATGCCTGGTAAATTATTAATAAGTATTTAATGAATTTCAATCTTAAGGCATATAAACTTGCGAATGTTTATTTGCTATTTAATAACAATATATGAACACATTTAGGGCATCTTCAGATATAACAAAACATATTATCTGGACCAAAAAAATATGATAACATATTATGCAAATAACAAAAAATATTCGAGAACAATAATTCCTTTCATGACTTTATGTAGATATAACATGAAACAGGATGAATATTGAGATAATCTTTGAATTTGAACTTGACTGGACGAATTTTTATTTTATACATATAGCTCATGTTACAATTAATATACAATGTTTAAAATTTGTCAATGTTAAAATTTAAAATGATGATAATAAATTATTTAAGGTAATCATGGCTGAAAGTTGTCGTAAGTTACAAGATAGTATGCGTAGTTAATGTTCTTGTGTTTTGTAACTATTTCTTAAGAGGCTTGGCATTTCAGTGGATGTTGTTTTACGTTGATGACTATTTACAGTTGATATACAGTGATTAAATTAGCCAAAGTTAAAATTTTATAATGGAGATAATAAAATATTTAGAGTAATCATGGCTGGGAATTGTCGTAAGTTCAAGATAGTTTTCAGTAGTTGATGTTGTGTGTTTGTAATTGTTTCACTTAAAGGTCATTGACTTTGAAATGGCTACTCTGATGTGATGACATCCTATTACGTGTTCTCAGGTTTATTGAAGTATAAATGAAGAAGTTCTATAAATTTGTGTGTACTGGTGTACTGGTGTACTGGTGTACTGGTGTACTGGTGTTGTACAAAACACACAACATCAACTACGAAAACTATCTTGAACTTACGACAATTCCCAGCCATGATTACTCTAAATATTTTATTATCTTCATTATAAAATTTTAACTTTGGCTAATTTAATCACTGTATATCAACTGTAAAGTAGTCATCAACGTAAAACAACATCCACTGAAATGCCCAGGCCTCTCGGAAATAGTTACAAAACACAAGAACATTAACTACGCATACTATCTTGTAACTTACGACAACTTTCAGCCATGATTACTTTAAATATTTTATTATCATCATTTTAAATTTTAACATTGACAAATTTTAAACATTGTATATTAATTGTAACATGAGCTATATGTATAAAATAAAACATTCGTCCAGTCGAAGTTCAAATTCAAAGATTATCTCAATATTCATCCTGTTTCATGTTATATCTACATAAAGCTCATGAATTTCATGTACCATATATATTGTTCTCTATTTTCCTTGTTATTTGCATAATATGTTATCATAGGTCCAGATAATATGTTTTGTTATATCTGAAGATGCCCTAAACGGCGAAAACGTTCATATATTGTTATTAAATAGCAAATAAACATTCGCAAGTTTATATGCCTTAAGATTGAAATTCATTAAATACTTATTAATAATGAAGTTTCAAGTTTAAAACCATAATTTTATTTAACATAAAAACACACATTTTCACAAAAAAGTATGTAAATACATATTTTCAGGAAATCTATTATAAACACATAAATCTTGGGAGTTTTTTTACTTAAATAATTTTTTTACAAGAACTTTTAAATATTTTAAAACTAAATCAATTATATCACTCAAAAGTACGCTATCTTTTTTAAGAATTCTTGGTTGCTTCGTGTTTCTAAGCGCTGTGTGGTGTATCCATTTTCGTAATAGTATCGCCTGAAGTTCTGAGAACTGCTAGGCAGTATATCAGTGTTATTATTAGAGAATAAATTAACATGGATAAGGAGGAGAGATCTTGCAACACATAATTAGGAATGTTTATTGTTGCTGAAGATGATTTCATTCCACGCTTTGTTTGTGAAACACAACAGATAAGAGCTCGGGTACGAACATTATTTAATTTAAACAAATCTCTCGCCTCTCGCTCATGTCCATAAAGTAAGGCAATACGTCTTATTGTGATTCCCTGTTATTGGGCTTCATCAATCGATATCCTTCAAGATATACTGAAAGATAGGTGTTTAAAAAACGATTTGGCTTTCCTATTAGCAAATCTAAGCTTTTTGTGTGACACCGGAAAAAAATCTCGAAACATCCAAAAACCTGTTGTCTGAAACAGGGAGGTGCGTGCCGTGAAAATTAAACTGCACTCGCTACCAGGTTCAGAAGTACAAGTACTAAGGGACAAATTCCAGAATGTGTTTGGGAAAAACAGTGGATATAAAAAAATGTGTAAAGTTCCTCAAGTATTGGAGGGTGTGCCTGTAGGTGAAATTGACGGTGTTTGTCACATTCCTGTCTTTAAATATGCACATATGATGTTCTGTGATATGGAAAGATCGTTTTCACAGTATAAGTCGTTGTTCAGAGATAATCGGCATGCATTTGTGATGGAGAATTTGGAGATGACCTTTGTTGTTCACTGCAATTCTCGGACAACTATTATCACTCAAGTGTGGTTGATGAATATCTAGTAACATTTTTTTTTCCAAGCTAAGTAAGGTATTTCTGTCATATTCAAAAATAAATAAATAAATATTGTTATTTTTAGCAAATATTTTCGTACTTTTTACCACATAAAAAATAAATAAATTTACATTTTTTAGCACATAAAATTCCGCTCCCCACTGATAATTCATTCTTTCCCCTGTCGCACACTCACATGCTAGGTCTTACCTCCTCATCTGTACGTAGGCCTATAACATATTTTGTTACCAGTTATTTACAATCAATATTTTATTGGTCATTCAACCTCCCTGTTATAAGTCTTGTATATCAGTAATCTGTAAGTGAGGGAGGGAACGAATCGATACACGCGCGCACGCACACGCACACGCACACGCACACACACACACACACACACACACACACACACACTGAACATAGAGTAATTGTTAACGCTTCTGACCGCGGAACCAGAAGACCTGGATTCGAATCCAAGTCGGGCAAGTTACTCGATTGAGGTTATTGAATTTGGTATTCCCAAGAAACTAGTTCGGTTAATTAAAATTTGTCTCGGTGAAACGTACAGCAGAGTCCGTATAGGTCAATCTCTGTCAGATGCGTTTCCAATTCACTGTGGGCTAAAGCAAGGAGATGCACTATCACCTTTACTTTTTAACTTCGCTCTATATTATGCCATTAGGAAAGTCCAGGATAACAGAGAGGGTTTGGAATTGAACGGGTTACATCAGCTGCTTGTCTATGCGGATGACGTGAATATGTTAGGGGAGAAAATCCACAAACGATTAGGAAAATACGGGAATTTTACTTGAAGCAAGTAAAGAAATAGGTTTGGAAGTAAATCCCGAAAAGACAAAGTATATGATTATGTCTCGTGACGGGAATATTGTACGAAATGGAAATATAAAAATTGAAAATTTATCCTTTGAAAAGGTGGGAAAATTCAAATACCTGGGAGCAAAAGTAAAAATTACAAATGATACTTGGGAAGAAATTAAACACAGAATAAATATGGGAAATGCATGTTATTATTCGGCTGAGAAGCTTTTATCATCCAGTCTGTTGTCAAAAAATCTGAAAGTTAGAATTTATGAAACTGTTATACCTATTACCGTTTGTTCTTTATGGTTGTGAAACTTGGACTCTCACTTTGAGAGAGGAACACAGGTAAAGGGTGTTTGAGAATAAGATGCTTAGGAAAATATTTCGGGCTAAGAGGGATGAAGTTACAGGAGAATGGAGGAAGTTAAACAACGCAGAACTGCACGCATTGTATTCTTCACCTGACATAATTAGGAACATTAAATCCAGACGTTTTAGATGGGCAGGGCATGTAGCACGTATTGGCGAATCCAGAAATGCATATGGAATTTTAGTTGGAAGGCCGGAGGGAAAAAGACCTTTAGGGAGGCCGAGACGTAGATGGGAAGATAATATTAAAATGGATTTGAGGGAGGTGGGATATAATGATGGAGACTAGATTAATCTTGCTCAGGATAGGGCTTATGTGAGGGAGGCAATGAACCTCCGGGTTCCTTAAAAGCCAGTAAGTAAGTAAGGTATAAGTATTGGATTTTCTTTATTCATTTTCATTGTCATAAATTGACTTGAAGTGTCCTCGCCTTGTGGAAAAGGGACGGAATTGTACATCAATTAGCCATTTTCGCTATTGTCATGGATAGTGGCCCTTCATTATATCTCAGTTCTAATTAATGGAGAAATGATGCAAGAGAACGTACTCAGCAAAAACTGCTGCTAACAACGTTTCTCTCGACCACTAATTTCAAATGTACAAGCTAGATTCTGAATTCTAGTCCCTGACGTGGGTTGCCGATGCTCTAGTTAATTATTTATTTATTTGTTAAAGCTCCAACTTAAAATAACCCTATTCCACAAATTGCATGGTACGCTTTAGTTTGTTTACAAAATGGCTCTGAGCACAATACAGATTGGAAGTAGCGCAAAAAACATTATCAATAAGTAAATAAATTACAGTTGATTATGGTAGCAATGGAAATGAATAAAACCAAAGTCTAATAATTACACTGATTGCCAGGTTTTCCTAATAAATTACATGAAACAGCATCAGCAACATTTTTTATTGAACATAACATGCTAAAGTGGAATCTACTGAGGTTACAAGCGTTGAAATCTGCTAGAAATGTTTAGTTATTTAGGTAGTACGTTTTATGATGTATAAAGAAAATATAAAAATATACCTCCAGATATGAATAATTATCAATTAATAATATGTAATACTTCATGTAATGAATTAACAAATAATTATTGTAATTGAATAATTTCAGAGGAATAATTGTTTTAGGGCCGGATATCGAACGCGGGACCTTTGGCTAAACACGTTGAAATTATTCAAATCAGCTTCATAGCTGAAAGCTAGATTTGCAATTATTGTAATTGCCCGCATCTAACAGCTACCACACAAATTAAAAATTTAGGAATTATTATAGATCAAAATTTACGTTGGAATAAACTAAATTGATTTAATGTGCACAAGTATAAGAACGACAAATTTTAAATTCATACTTCGAAATTCTGTAACTAAGAAGGCATTGATAGCAGTATTTTTAGCTTTAGTGCAATCACCAATACAATATGGTATAATAAATTGGGGTGGAGTAGTATCACCTGTACTTAATCCACTAATTTTATTACACAGAAGATTAATAAAAATTTGTCTTACCAGAAATATAGATTACCCAACAAATTTAATTTATACAGATTTAAAGTATTAAGTATTGATTAAATTTATAAATGTAATTAATTTACTAACTTACTACCACAGAAATCAAATAAAATATACATCTAATCGACATGAATAACATACTCGAAGACGAAAGTCTACTTTCGCATTGATTGAGCCTAAATATCATACAAGTGCAGCTCTTAAACATGGTGCGAGTTTCGGCCCAAGACTTTACAATAAAATTACAAACCATTTTCCAAAAGGTTGGAATATTTTAAAATTGAAGCTTTTAAAAAAGAAAATTTATAAAATTATGCATGATATATAATAATAACAAATATGTGTATTTTTTACCTTTTTATTTCTGTCAACTATTCATTCATTCATTTAGTGTTCCGACCAAGGGCAGGCCTTTTACTACAAACCCCGCTTTTTCCAATCTTTCCTATTTTCTGTCTTCCTCTTTGTTTCCTCATATAAACATACACATATCTTAATGTCTTTCATCTGTTATCTTCTTCTACCACGAACTCTTCTCCGGTTCACCATTCCTTCCAGTGCATCCTTCAGTAGGCAGTTTCTTCTCAGCCAGTGACCCAACCAATTTCTTTTCCTCTTCTTGAGCAGTTTCAGCATCATTTTTCCTTCACCCACTCTTTCCAACACAGCTTCATTTCTTATTCTGTCTGTCGATTTCATACGTTCCATTCTTCTCCATATCCACATTTCAAATGCTTCTATTCACTTCTCTTCACTTCGTCGTAATGTCCACGTTTCTGCTCCATACAATGACACACTCCATACAAAGCACTTCACTAGTTCTTTTTCCAGAAGTCCGCACAAGATGCTCCTTTCTCTATTAAAAGCTTCCTTGGCCATTGTTATCCTCCTTTTGACTTCCTGGCAGCAGCTCATGTTACTGCTTATAGTACACCCCAAGTACTGCGTGTTCAGTTCAAAGTGTGTCATGGCTCGCTGTATGCCGTCATGAGACTAGCCGATGAGCCTAGAGAATTCAATCTTCCTACATTTCCGCAGAGGCGTATTACCTACGTGCTAGAGAATTTGCCTAGCAAGTACGGCGTTCATTCAGAAGAGTACTTACCGATATATACCGTAACACCAGTAGTGGCAGGAATGTGAACTGTTTGGAAACACATACTGAGGTGACTTCTTTTCTTACTGTCGGGATATGGGGAGAGGGTTAAGACGATTACTTACGTATTTTTTGACATTAACTTGGACGGTCAACATGGACACGGAGCATTTGATTTGTGTTGAGGAATGTTGCCGTACGCAACCGCTGATAATAAATGCCCTGGGTACGACTTGCCCGCGCAAAACACAGTTCGAAAGAGGTTATGGTAGCACACAAACCGTACAGACCGCCATCTGTTGCTACGACGTTCAAGTTATACAGTACAGATTCTCAAGTTCAGAATGAACGCCTTGATTAATAGGCAACTTCTCCGACATAAAAGCTGAAACTCGCTTCAAATCGCTGACTCACAACAGTGACGTCATGACACACTTTGAAATGAACACCCAGTATTTGAAGCTGTCCACTTGCTCTGCTGCCTCATTTAGAATTCGCAAGTTCATCATCTTTATTTTTCTTCCTATGACCATGCTCTTCGTCTTGTTGGCATTTGAAGGGTACACGGGAAAAACGAACAATGTCACAATGCTGTTAAGGGTGATGTCATTATCTAATTCATTGTATCACTACAAACTTTAGTGTTATTTTTACCAAAACTGGTACAGGAGAATTAAAACCATGGATACACTCATCATTTCCTTCATTTCAAGTAGAAACATTAATAAAGTTTGCAGTAATATACTGAAATAGTTCACTATCTCACCTTTATTGGAAATGTGACATTGTTCGTTTTTCCCGTGTACCCTTCATTTATCTTCATCCCATATTTCTCACAACTGTCATTAATTCCAATAGCATATATCCTTTAGTATAATTTCCTCTTCTGTTAACAACATCAAATCATCAACAAATCTTATGTAGGGGTACTTTATTGTACTTCCTCCTACTATCATTCCTCTATATAAATGTTTTTTGAATACCACTGGCTTCTGTCCGATTGTCAATTTGTATTACGTATTTTTTCTGTTTCTCTTTCTTTTTTCTCTTTTGTATTAGTTGTCGGTCTGAATGAAATTAATTAGTGTATTTAGTAAACTGTCTTTGTCAATTTTGTGTTACATTATTGGCATATCGTACACGAGCCTGGCTCTTAGAGTACTGACTAGAAACATTTTTTGTTGTATAGTTTTGAATTCTACTAGTTTTGCTTACTAGCTAAAGTTTAATTTCGATGGTAAAATACTGCACTAAATTTCAAACTGTGTTTAAGTCCGATGAGGGTAAACTTGACCGTGTTGTTAGTAGATCGCATACCTGTCCTCAGCAGCAGGACTCGGAAATTGACACACCGCGGAAAAGCTTGCGGTCTGGTCGCCATCAAGTCACCCCATCTGCACGCGACACTATGACGTAAGAGGGGAAATAAATATCCTTCGTCCCTTAATTTAGACGAGCAGAGCATTTAGCCCGAGTCAAATTGAGGAACATAAATTTCCTAGCTTGTAAAATAGTCGTGAAATTATGGCGAATTGTCTTTAGGACTGAATTAAGATAAAACCATATTCCGCCTTCCATTTCGTTATATCCTATTCAGATGTTTATATTCTGCTTCACAGCGCTAACACTCCTTTGAGAATCCAGGCCTAAATCTACAAACTGCTCCTTAGAACTGAATTAAACCTACACAGGGTAGGATTCCCCGTTATCTAGATCGGTAAAATACGGGTCCTCATTTAACACAACACAACACATTACATTGACATTCATTCATTCCTAGCTTTCTGTCAAGGGCAAGCTTTTCACTGCAATCCCAGCATTCTCCAATCTTTCCTATTTCCCGCCTTCCCCTTGGTCTCCGCATATGATCCATGTTATCTTAAATCTTTGTATCTTTGTTAGTGCTATCATCTCATTTCTTCTTCTGTCCCGAACTTTTCTCCCGTTCACCATTCCTTCCAGTACATCCTTCAGTAGGCAGTTTCTTGTCAACTAGTGACTGAACCAATTCCTTTTCCTCTTCCTGATCAGTTTCAGCAAACTCCACTGTGAAATCTGGATACTGAATCAAAAATGTATGTGAAAGAAAGAGAGAAACAAAGATTATAGGCAAGCGACATGAATTTTTTTTCCGATAAGCAGCAGATTATACGCTTTTTATCCATAAGAAAATTCAAGACATTTTAAAAGAAACGTGATATCATCTGTAAAAATATTTGAAAACTACAAAAACAAAAAATCGTTACAAATACGAGTGTGTTCATCGAAATGTATACTTACTTACAAATGGCTTTTAAGGAACCCGGAGGTTCACTGCTGCCCTCACAAGCTCGTCATCGGTCCCTTTCCTGTGCAAGATTAATCCAGTCTCTAACACTCAAATTATCTTCCCATCTAAGTTTCGGTCTCTCCAAACGTCTTTTTCCTCCGGCCTCCCAACTAACACATATAAATTTCTGGAGTTAGCCCATACGTCCAACCTTCTCAAACGTCTGGATTTAATGTTCCTAATTATGTCAGGTGAAGAATACAATGTGTGCAGTTCTGCGTTGTGCAACTTTCTCCATTCTCCTGTAAGCCGTTCATCCCTCTTAATGGCGTAAATATTTTCCTAAGAACTTCCTATCAAACCTCTCTTAAGGAGTCCAAGTTTCCTCGTAGTGTAGAAAAACCGGTAAAATACTATTTTATAAATTCTAACTTTCAGATTTTTCCCAGACTAGATGACTGTAAATCAACCGAATAAAACGATTTCCCATATTTATTCTGTGTTTAATTTCCTCCCGACAGACATTTATATTTGTTACTGTTGCTCCAAGATATTTGAATTTTCACCTCTTCGAAGGATAAATCTCCAATTTTTATATTTCCATTTCTTATAATACTCTCGTCACGAGACATAATCATACACTTTGTCTTTTCGGGATTAACTTCCAAACCTATTGCTTTACTTGCCTAATCGTTTGTGGGTTTTCTCCTAACATATACATGTCATCAGCATAGACAATGATAATAAAGTCATATTATTATCTAGAGGTAACTTCCGTGCACTGAACAATAATCATCTCCTCGTCCGCTATAAAATATTTTACACAGATTTCAATCTTTTTTTTTTTTTTTTTTCAGAAAAAAACAGCATATTATACAGTGTTACTATAAATGATCTTTCCGATTACAAACTTTAATAACTATCGTTAGGAGACACATAGAAACATATTGGTATCAATGGAAAGGGAAACTCAAGTATTTTTTGTTATGTTAGAGATCCTGTCGCATATTTATTAATTTCTTTGCTCGGAGACGATGTAACAGAAAAATGGCTGCAAACGAAGACAGGAGGGCATTTTGTGTGCTAGATTTTAACATATCCCAGTCTGTTGTCACTGCACAACGCAGTTTTAGAAGAAAATTTGGTGTTGATCCACCAGTGGGCCCAGTATCCGTTTTGATCCACAAGAAAAATCAAGGATGTTTGAAAAGTCAACCGGTCGTCCATCAGTAAGTGAAAATATTCGTGAAAAGTCTCAAAAAAAAAAAAAAAAAAATCCACCGTAAAGCCAGTAGGGAATTAAACATCCCCCAACAAACTGGGTCGAAGATTTTACGGAAACGTTTGAAGTTCCATCCATACATCCATACCATCTGAAATTGTTGCAGGCTCTGAAACCAGATGACAAAGCCAAGCGACAGTCTTTCTGCGAGGATATGCAGCATCCCATTGCCACTTAGTTGTCAGAAATGAACTGAATACACGACGGAGATGGATTGGACGTGCTGGCCGTGAAGATTTAGAATGTTTGGATTGGCCTTCACGTTCCCCCGACCTCACTCGCGATTTTTTTCTGTGGGGTTTTATAAAGCAACAAGTGTATCAGTTACCATTACCACCTACCATTGAGGATCTTCGTGTCCGCATCACAGAGGCCATAGCACTGGTGGATGGTCCAATGCTACAACGATTATGGCAGGACTTGATGTGTGTCTTGTGACACAAGAAGCTCACATTGAACACATGTGACTTACGGTTGTGAACCAAATGTTTCTCTTTCTGTTTCATGTTAGATGTTTTCCAGTGAAATTTTTAAAAAATTGTTGGAGTTTCTGTTTCTGTTGATACCAATTTTATGTTTTCTAATTTTTGCTGATTTAAGAGTAGCACATGTGATTTAACCGAATGGATAATAAAAATATTTGAGTTTCTTTTTCCATTGATACCAATATCTTGTTTCTAAGTGTCTCCTAACAATAGTTATTCAAGTTTGTAATCGGAAAGATCATTTATAGTAACACTGTATTATTATTAGTAAAAATGAGTAAGTGTGTGGCGATATCGTGGGTTCAGTAAAGTGTGCCGTCAGTCAAAAAAATTTAGGGAACCACTGTTTTAGCCCATAAGTATGGGCTGTGATGATATTATACAGGGACATCATTTTATTTTTACTTCAATATTTATTGTACCTGAGTTTTTGAATGTACTTCACTCCCACCCCTTCTACTAAGGAAGTTCCAACTCCACACAGAACCAAGACCGCAGATAGTAAGCAGTACTGAGTTATTGGGTATAGTACGTTCCAGAAATATGTTCGCGTTTTCCAGTGACGAAAGAGCTTTCAATATTGAATCATATTTTCGCACAGGTACTGTCCGTTTGCCTACGTCGCATCCCGATTTCCCTCACCTGCCTTCCCCCCCCCCTCTGTAATAGCTGGGCTGTCTTAGCTCTTTTCTGAAAACATTAATTTCTCTTAGGAATTGGACGTTTACGTAATATTATACAGCTGTTTAATTTAACTTAAATAAAAGGGCCTCGTTAAGTAATTAACTGTCACGTGATTTCCTCCCTTTCTACAATCCTGCGGCATAACCACTTGGACGGAGAGTAGATAGCATGTCTCAGTAATTTTATATTTTCGGGTCGGGCACAAATGAAGATTGAATTTACAGTACATAGATTAGGTACAGAATTATTTCAACATGAGTTATTAGTACGAAGGACGAAACTGGCAATTGGAATTAGATGCAATAGTCTATAGTGCGATAATTGCACAAAAGAAATGAAGCCTGTATCGAAATGAACGGCCACCATTTTCAAAATTGTGTTTAAATATCCATATTATTTTTATTTTTCAATTTAACTTCTCTCTCTATATTGCACGCTAATGTGCTGTAGATAGTATAATATACACTTCATAATGAATACGTTCGCATGGATAACTCACTTCGTGAGTAAAAACACTTATTCTGAATACAGTACTGTATTTTGATTAAAGAAAAACCTAATGAAAATTATCAAACTCAAAATCGCGATATTTCCTAGTTTACGTAAATGGATTAACTACTTTTCTTCCTTCCTATACCTTGTAGAGTGATTTGTGTTTTACGCCAGTATCATCGAACTCCAGTCTTGGAGGGGGGAGCAAGCGGTGTTTCCAGTTCTCTAAAGATATAGACAGGTTAATATTAAAAATGTTAATAAAAATAAAATGATGTCCCTGTATCAAATATGCTGTAAAACGTTGGGATATACAGAGAACTGCAGTGTGAAATTGTCAGAAGTGGAAATAATTATGGGGAAGTGATATATCTCTCCAAAATTCCTGCTTTTAGATACGGTTTCCATATCTGCAAGTTGCATGTGACGATGATTGCTCATTCATGTATCAAATTAAACTGTTTAAGTCAAACCCAGTAATCGCGTTATCTGTTAGTGTAAGCGGAGTAGGAACGAGTATTATAAGTGGCGCGGGATGGGCGATGTGAAGGGTGGGTGGCAAGTCAATTAGTGCTGGACGCACGGTGTCACGAAAGAACAATATTTTTATGTCACCTCCCTCCACTCTGGCTGCAGCACCATTCTTCCCCCTCCAGTGTTCCTGTTATCTCACGCAGCCTGTTCTTTTGATGCTTATAATATAAATAATTTCAGACACGTAACCCCAGCAAACCCAAGTAATATATAGTACCGACACATATTGCCCACCCTTCCCCACTCACTCAAAGATGTCTGTCACGCGCTCATGCCGCCAATAATTAGTATTTTTTTGTTTTACTCTTTTATTTCATTTATTTTTTTGCATATGCAGAAGTTTGGTTTTCCGAGCAACCAACTCTCTAGACGTGTGAGATGAATGGATATTGTAGAATTCTTTCCTCTTCTTGAATTTTGCCTAGTTCCAGCTTTTTGTTCTCAGCAAGAGAATAATAGTCAAAATAGAGGCTATTTCTATCTCAGTTTTACGGCAAATGTTTTCTACTTCATGAATTTTTAGTTTGAGGCTACTCAAACAAATCTACACAACAGGAATCAAAATAACCAGTGCTCTAACATTAAATACCTTACTCTATGCCGATGATCAAGTCATAATTTCCAATTCAGAGGATAATTTACAAAGAGGATTGTATACATTAAATAAAATATTAAAAGATTTTGGGATGGAAATTTCAGCACAAAAATCAAAAGTAATGGCATTTTTAGGACAAGACCCAGTCAGAAGTAAGATAATACACAATAACCAATGCCTCGAACAAGTGCAAAATTTCAATTATTTGGGTTGAGAAATATCTTATCAAAATGAAAAAGATGTGAACAAGAAAATTACCAAATTTACACAAATTCTAATAAGCAATACATTAAAAGCTAAATTAGTACAAAAATCTACAAGAATAAAAAGATATAATGCACTAGCATTACCCTCCCTTTTATACGGAAGCGAGATTTGGACATTAAAGAAAAAGACATGAACAGAATCAAAGCAACGGAAATGAAATTTTTGAGGAGGACAGCAGGATATACTCTTTTAGACCGAAAAAGGAATGAAGAAATTTTTGAACAATTAGAAGTAGAGTCAGTAGAAGAAAAAATCAGCAGATACAAATTCAATTGGCTAGATCATGTAAGAAGAATGGAAAATTCAAGAATCCCAAAAATTATGATGCAATATAAACCTAGAGGACATCGTCGACCAGGAAGACCTTTAAGAAGACTGCTGGATGGGGCCGAAACAGGTCTAGAGAGGCCTAATTCGTGAAGGATGATGATGATGATGATGATGATGATGATGAATGTTTAGTGAGAATTGTTGACTTTCATGCCCAAGCCGTTGGTATAGTGTACATTATTATTTCCAGACTCGGTGAAAAGTGAAATATGTTATAAAGTGCAGCTGCAACGCGAAAGAATATGTGAAGAGTCAAATGATACAAAGTGCACGACAGATTCAGTGAATATTGACAGTGAAAGCGCTTCATACTTGACACGAGAGACGATGAACAAAAGAACAAGTTCGAACATTTTCTAGGCTAGCTCACCTAAAAAGTGAATGAGAGCTACCCTGCCTACGTGCAAGAGGCCTTAGCCCTCAAGGGATGTCATAGGACAGTGATGTCAATTGATGCCCATAGGAGCAAGCGCGCTTTAGAGCTCAGGAGAGCCTGAGCGCTTTACAGCTGAAAAGAAAGAGACAGATGAGACTGGTAGTATATGCCCCTTCGTCGAGCTATATACGGGGATGGCCAGCACTGATTCAATAGATAAAGGGAAGAGAACTTATTAAAACTGTATCCATTTAATTTTTACATTTGTCTGAGAAGTAGAAGTGCATTATTAGAATGTAAGTTTTAATTTTAATGCTCATTTTTCATAAGTTTCATTTTTTATTCAGAAGAAATATTTTCTCAACTTCTTTTATAGAAAAGTGAAATTTTCGGATATAGGCCTATTTATTTAGTAGCCTTACAGAATGTTTTCGTAAATCTAATATATCGTAAATACGTATTACTGAAGATAGTGTATTGAAATTGTTTTAAATATTCGCATGGAAATTGTTTGTAAGGATATGAATTAACAAAGCAACTCCTGTTACATCATAAGCAAAAGATACGTGCCCATATGTTGTAAAAATGTAAGCTCTATAGCTTCAGGACATTTCGAGAAAATAATTTAATATTCTGATGATAGGAAATTGCTAACCAATATCACCTTAAAAGTATAATACGATAAGAGTTTTGTTATGGAATATTAGTTACACTGAAAACATATACAGCACCTAGGTAACTTTGTTTTGTACTGTAATATTGTTTTGATTTGTTTATTGATTACTTTCATAAGGCTAAATATACCATCAATATCAATTCTAACTTATCATGTCATACTCAATCTCTTTTTTTGGGAAATCACTTTCTAAATGAATGATGTGTTTCATCCATTTAGTGCAGTATAGTTGTACTACTATGGAATTTATGTGAATATTTCTTCTTAAGCCTTTATTATGATATTAACGTTTAAAACACAACTGCAATATTAAGAAATTGGTATTAGTACTTTTGTTTTAGAGGTAGGCTAATATAGATAATATCATACAGAAAGAAGCCATATAAAAATAACGACATAAAATTTCACGTTCCGTTTGAAGTTTGTGCACCACTGTTTTCTTAATCCAACAGGCTCCTTATTCATATACACAACCCTTCCTCTTTCCAAACTTAGCGCTTGATGACCGCGCAAGACGTCAAGGTCAGAAAAAATGCGCTTGCTTTGACATTACTGTCATAGACTAGACTCTAAAATTCTATATAAATTTATTAATAAGGCGTTAATTTAAAATCTATGACCATAAATAAATAATCACGGAACTGTCAACACTAGTAACGTCACTTTGAAGATTTTCCGATCTAAAATTGTATTACCATTTCGTCGCAATAAATCTTTTATTCTTAATCCAGCACATCAGTAGTCTACTGCATCTGCGATGGGATACGTATCTTCGCCAATCCCTGATGCCCTTCTCCCACTGTAGCTTATTTTACGTAATTTATCAGACGGATGTCGGGATAAAGGTGGAAAGAGTGAATGTGAAAAAAATTGGCTGTTGCAGGAAATAATTAGTTTCAGATGTGGGCGGTACGTTCTGATGGCGCCACATTACGAGACTCTGGGTAGCTTTTAATTTATTCACTGTGAGAAATCCGCCAGGTGATGGACTCTGGCTATAGCATCCTGAAAATGGCCACTAGGAACGAAGGCCTAGTTTAAATCCAGTCTACGGAAGGTTTGTAGTGAAACACGGTCAGTTCGCCAATAGATACTCAGTAAAGAATTAGATGAAAGCTGTGACGCTGAAGTTACGGAGTATAAAGAGGAAGATTTTAAATCTGAAGTTACACCACAAGCGAAATTATACAGTCTTAACAATAGTAATATACGTTACAAGAGCGGTATGTTGACGTTTTCATGGTCGAGGAAAAGATTGAAAAAAGCTCAACAACGTTTCGCTTTTTTAATTTCCGAGAACATGAAAATAAACATACCGCTCGTGTATTGTACATTATTTTGTGCGAAGATCGTTTATTACATACGACGAAAGACGAATTTCTAATTAGTTGCAATAAAATCTCCATGTTGGTTTCTGTTTAATGACGCCAACTTGGGAACACCAAAATATCTTTCTTCAACATTGTTGCTATAAAATGTTTTCTGTGTTTACTATACTCCAGCAGGCCGTGATATACGTCTGTCTTCCCCCAGTCTATAAATGCGAACTTAAAACAAACGGTAAGGTTATGTAATGATTTATTTTTCATTTTAATATTTTAACAATATTATTTATATAACATATTGCAGTAATAAAATCGGCATCTGGAATCTCGTTGATTATTTAACGGCTTCCTTAATGTTACTTGTATCAGGAATGCAATAAGTTTAGTGGAGTAGTAGACTTTACTTAATTTTTGCAAACATTTAAAAACAATAATTAACATTGCAATTTAGGTGAAATTGCAGTGGTAAGTTTCCAATTTATAATTATTACTATGTTAAACGTTTCTAAAAATAATATGTTAAAAGCCTAAAGCAGTAAAATGAATGTCGCGCTTAAGCGGTAAGAAGAGGGAAATTGTTATGTGTGTTACGTTGGGAATACTGAATGTGGTATTTCACACTTACCGCGTATTGGTTCTGTGCGGAAAACAAGCAAATACGCACGATCTCGCACAAAAGAATTTTATCGATTGGTTTCGGAATGTCTCCATTCACGTAATTATATCAATTGGTGTATTATACTTACCCGGAGTTGCGCTTGGGCGTGGGTTTGATTCCAACTTGGGTTGATAACGTAGTTGGATATTTCCCGATGTTTTTCTCCACTGTAAATGTCAGGTAATCTATAGCAAATCCTCGGTCTCATCTCGCCAAATATCATCTCGCTATCATCAAGACATCGACATTAAATAACCTCGTAGTTGATACTTACTTACAAACAAATGACTTTTAAGGAACCCGAAGGTTCATTGCCGCCCTCACATAAGCCCGCCATCTGTCCCTATCCTGTGCAAGATTAATCCACTCTCTATCATCATACCCCACCTCCCTCAAATCCATTTTAATATTATCCTCCCATCTACGTCTCGGCCTCCCTAAAGGTCTTTTCCCCTCTGGTCTCCCAACTAACACTCTATATGCATTTCTGGATTCATACGTGCTACATGCCCTGCCCATCTCAAACGTCTGGATTTTAAGTTCCTAATTATGTTAGGTGAAGAATACAATGCGTGCAGTTCTGTGATGTGTAACTTTCTCCATTCTCCTGTAACTTCATCCCTCTTACCCCAAATATTTTCCTAAGCACCTTATTCTCAAACACCCTTAACCTATGTTCCTCTCTCAGAGTGAGAGTCCAAGTTGCACAACCATCAGAAGAACCGGTAATATAATTGTTTTATAAATTCTAACTTTCAGATTTTTGGACAGCAGACTGGATGATAAGAGCTTCTCAACCGAAAGCGTCGTTAAATAACCAAGTAAAAAGCTACTGAATTAACTCCCAATGCTCTCACTTAATTTAAGAGAGCAGTGTATTATGATAATAAATGATTAAAATAATTTTAGTTTTGTCCTTTAAATGTGCAGAAATTTGATCTGAACAAATGTAAATTTTCCTTCTGAAAACGGAATTTTAAAATGTTACATTTGTTCGGATAAAATTTCTGCACATTTTAAGGACAAAAGCAATATTCCTTGAATCATAATACCCTACTTTCTTAAGTTGACTGAGCATATTGGGAATTAAATACGCTTTCGCAAAATACGCTATGAAATGTTTCATCTCGAAAGGAATGCTAAAACGAGCAACTTGAAGACCTAACATTCTAAATTCTAAATTTTTCAAATTTCATTTTATTGAATCTAACGGAGAACATCCAACTACAGTGAATAAGGGACGGAATGCCCGAGTTCTTATGTTTCCATTGTTGAGTCGATGATGCATTATTGCCTAATTAATTATGCACGTAATTAAAAAAATCATAGGTTTTCACTTATTTCAATGTATTTTACTTCCCGTTTCAATCTACACAGTTATATCACTTTCGTACTGTATATGTACAGTACATACATACATACATACATACATACATACATACATACATACATACATACATACACACATACACACATACACACATACGTGTTCTGTCTATGGGCAGGTTCTTCACTGCAAACCCAGCTTTCTCCAATCTTTCCTATTTTCTACCTTCCTCTTTGTCTCCTCATATGATCCATATCTCTTAATGTCGTCTATCATCTGATATCTTCTTCTGCCCCGAACTCTTCTCCCGTTCACCATTCCTTCCAGTGCATCCTTCAGTAGGCAGTTTCTTTTCAGCCAGTGACCCAACCCAGTGACTGTGTATGTACGTGTATAAATTCTGTTTAAGTCCTCCATTCAACTTGAAGATTTCAATTGCACGTATTAATGCTATAAATAAGAAAAGAATTACTGTCACGCGAAGGTTTATTTTTGGAGACTGTGCATTCTACTCAATTTCATTTCTGACTTTATGTTACGTAATTAAAAGTATCTAAAATTGAAGCAGTTTATTTTTATCAAGTTCCACAAATAAAGAAGCATCAAGGTATCATAAAAGTGATTACATTTCAAATACATCAATCCCGATTAAATTTACTCGTTACTGAATAAGAAGAAAATTCAACAATTATTTATTTTCATCACTGCACACAGACTGACGAATTAGTTCACAGGCACAAATGTATGTCGAAAATGAACATTTTGGTATTAAGGATCAGTAAATATCGAGGGCATCAAGTCAGAAGGGTGTACCAACAAAACTGCAAGCTTATATTAGTGTCATTTAAATATACAGACGTGGACAAATTATTTGACTAAATTAATTATATGTACAACGAAGCTGTATTTATCGGTAAAAATAATGAACAACAATGTATTTTGCACAGAAATAATAGACAGAAAATTCAGTCTTGAGGTTACTAATATTTTGTGAAAATTCCCTTATTCTTTATGAACACGTTGATTTTGTCAGGGATGCTGGAAACCAAAGTTTGACACTTTCTTTGACTATCAGCATCATTTAGCCAGATATCAGACGGTGCTTAAATGAGTCCATGTTTTGTTGTAAGCCTCTTTGTGTTCACTTTCTTCTTCAGTATAGATCACAGATTTTCAATTTCGTTCACGTCCGGTTTTCTTGCAGGCCATGGTAGAATATCTTCTGCAGTACATAATTAAAATACCAGTAATACAAACATAGCCAGAAAAAATATATTTAACCATTGGAAAAATATACCAAAGATATAAACAATCATATTTACAACAATAGAGACTCTGTGAATTATACTCATGGTTGATATAACGAATTATATTATGTTTCCAAGAAAACGTTTTAGTCTAATAATTTGTCAACGTCCGTAGAATAATTTTATTTTCTGATCCTTGTCTATTATCGTGATATTGAAAATATTAAGTAAAATAATCGCAGGACTCCCAAAAATTGCAATGAATTGGGTTAAGGGACATGTTTTGCTACCTCTGAAGACAGAGAAATGTTATGTGATTGTATCACTGAAGACGAAAGATTTATTTTGTGTAATGGGAACTATGGCAACAGTATTGTTACTTTAAAACCTTGTTGTTTCTTTCAGCTAG
Source organism: Periplaneta americana (assembly GCA_025594305.2). Lineage (NCBI taxonomy): Eukaryota > Metazoa > Arthropoda > Insecta > Blattodea > Blattidae > Periplaneta > Periplaneta americana. Next base: position 18,281,990 of record JAJSOF020000039.1, on the reverse strand, counting down.
CATTATCATATAATAGTAATATGCGTGACAAGAGCGGTATGTTGACGTTTTCATGGTCGAGGAAAAGATTGAAAAAGCTCAACTACGTTTCGCTTTTTTAATTTCCGAGAACATGAAAACAAACATACCGCTCGTGTATCGTACATTATTTTGTGCGAAGATCGTTTATTACATACCTGAAAGACGAATCTCTAATTAGTTGCAATGATATCTCCACGTTGGTTTCTGTTTAATGACGCCAACTTCGGAACACCAAAATATTTTTCTCCGACATTGTTGCTGTAAAATGTTTTCTGTGTTTACTATACTCCAGCAGGCCGTGATATACGTCTGTCTTTTTTTTCCCCCAGTCTATAAATGCGAACTTAAAACAAACGGTAAGTTATGATGATTTATTTTTAATTTTAATATTTTAACAATATTATTTATATAACATATTGTAATAACTTCTGAAATCCCCCTTCAGTTACTTGTATAAATGCAATAAGAACTTTACTTAATTTTTGCAAATATTTAAAAAATAATTAATAAGTAAATTGTTTTTCCAATTTATAATTATTACTATGTTAAACTCTCTAAAAATAATATGTTAAAAGCCTAAAGCAGTAAAATGAATGTCGCGCTTAAGCGGTAAGAAGAGGGAAATTGTTATGTGTGTTACGTTGGGAATACTGAATGTGGTATTTCACACTTACCGCGTATTGGTTCTGTGCGGAAAGCAAGCAAATACGCACGACGTCGCACAAAAGTTTTTGTTATTTGTGTCGGTCACGTCACGTGCTCTAAGTTTCATTGTTTCTGTCATTCTGAAGTCGTGGCGTTCCTATTCATCATGTCTTTGAGTCATATTCGACATTAATTTAAAAAATGTTTTAATTCAGTTTTATTGCAAAGAAACTTTTCGCACATAGACATACTTCATCCGATCCTTATTTATTTCACTATAATGATTTAATTAGCAAACAGACACGTTACTGTATATATTCGCAAGTATGTGAACAGGCGATTAGACGCTGCACATATGCAATGCTTAATTCTTCCATTTACAATTAGAAACATTCTACATTGGCAATCTCTTTTCTACCAAGATACAATTCTTTACACATAAATCAATCTAATCTATTCAGAAGAAAGAATTTCAGTGGAATTTTATCAACAGTAATCTTGCTAGAGGTTTTGATTTATCTAGAGAAAATCAAAACTCGAGTGGGATTTAACTGACTATTACACGATTAGAAGAAAGTATATAAAGATTAAAAGTAACAAAGTACTCCAATACAATAAAATATTAATTGACTTACGAAAATACAACTGTCTTCAAATGTATTATTCTACCATCTCAACATTACAATTATTACGCTAGATGCATGCTAGATGGCAGTGGTGTGTTATGATTATGTGATGTTATCAAGTGTGCCAATTATGGAATCTTCATTGAACTCTGTCGACGGTTACTAGTCAAGAAGGCTTTGTTGATTCAGTTTCATTTTTATTAAACAGTTGCATTCCACTTCAATCATCCGTATCCCAGTAATCAACGTCACTTGACAGATGATATTTTTCAATAAATCTTAATATTAAATAATCTCTGATACGTGACTATCCATAATACTCTAAACAGAAGCTATAACATAACCTAAATAATATAAAAAAGTGTTACAAAAGATTCAATTAGGGATGATGAAATAAACAAGAAAAATTTTAATTAACGATGATGAAGTAAAAAATATGCCTGAATAATTTTAAAAGGAACAATTATTGAAAGTAGAATTTTCAAATTTCAATGTTTTAGTGGTTGGTGGTTCAGTTGATGTTATATTGGATGTGTGCGTAAAAGAAGTGAAACTCGTTAATATATATGGTGTATTCAACTTATTCAGGATTTCCGAATGGTGCTCTTCATTTATTTGTAAATAGGATTTCAGGGTAGATGCATAGCTATGACCAGTGATCTTTATTAATTCTTGTTCTTGAATGACCAATGCGAGTTACATTTGAAACTGCTGTGCATCGACTGGAGTGGTTTGTAATTTTCTATTTTTTTGACGTCCAGACAAGTGCAGTTTGAAATGTTGGCAAACAAAGAAACAAATGCTAGGGTAGTGATAAAAATAAATAAATGCTAGGGAAGCGATAAAATTAAATAAATGCTAGGGACGCGATACATTTGTGCGATAACCAGCCATGATTGGTTGAAAGCCGTCGTTTCGTACAGTTTTATTGGTCAAAAGTAGTATGACGTAGTAAAAGTGTAATAGTCTACAGTAATCTCATACCTCGAGTGGCATTGGACTATTTCGTGAATAAAATAAAAGTGTAAATAATATATCCCTAAAATTCGCTCACAAAATATTCATAATTTTATTGTATATTTATGAATACTTAATCCATTCAGACATTGTGAAGTCGAAACAGATGAATAACGATTACTGCAATAAAGAAATTGAATGTTATTCAGTAATGCCAATTGAGAAAAGTGAAATACAGGTTTAAAAATGTAAATTAAATGTCCTGCGCTTTTCTCTTGTTATTATAGCAGAAATACGTTTTCATTATTTGTCTGAAATCATAATTTAATTTAAACATTTTATAGTATAATTACAAATAACCTGATTAATGCATTAAGTAAATGAACAATTGTTATGAAGGAGTGCCATTTTCTTTAGATACAATGGATATGGAATTAGAAGATGAAGATTTAGATGTGGAAGTAGGATTCCGCACTTTATTTGGTACAATGGATTCACGCTTATCGATTTACGTGCAAACAGTTGGCGACATTGACTAAACAAAAGAACGCCCATGCGATAAACTGATAGCGATAAATCGAGCTGCAGAAATTATCGCGATGTATGACTGTGATTATTTGGAATTCAAAATTTCATTACACTTCAATGTCCGAAAATGGAATGACGTCGCATAAACGAAATAGTCAACATAAATTTATAAAATTGTGTATGGTAATATTATATGAGAATGGCAACATACAGTGGGCCTACATGGAGCCAGTTTCAAACCAGTAGAGATGGAAATCTCATACTTGTGGGTTGGAATATATTAGTGCTCCTAGGTGCCACAATAATGTAACTCTCGTATACTATTGATTATCCAATTAATGTCACGTAGATAAATTGGTATGTAGGTGAGTTTAACGAAATGTTTACTAATACTTGTTCATACATCAAATTATAAATAAACGTTTGACGTCTGTCCATTCCTATTACTTACACAGTTTTATAAATCGTTCCACACTGCCTACATGAATAGACGATTTGAGTAAGAATAGGTTCTCGCAGTACATAAATGTATCAGGCGTAACCACAAAGTTTGATCACCTGATAGTATGTCAAGATTTTGAATGGAACAGTGGTATTAGTGGTATTGTATTAAAGAACGCTTTCAATTGCAGAGTCTTTCCAGTTCAACGTGGACAAAAATTATATAAATATTAATTCAACTCAATTTATTTGGCCATTAGACATACAGTTTTAGGCTTCGTCAGAATACACTGAAAAATATATAAATATATTTTAAAAACACTAATAAAAGAAACAGTAAAATTTAAATAACACAATGAAAACATTAAATAATTTGAAATTTTAAATTAAAGAAACTAACTAAATTGCATTTAAACTTATTTATTAAAATACAATTTCATACAAATTTGTGTTGAAAAATTCAGCAACATTAAAAAGGATTATTTAATAACCAATTGTAAAATATAGTTTTGAAGCTATTTATTGGTAACTTATAATATTGACTGGGGAGCTTGTTATATAATTTAATTCCCATAATTAAAAAGTTTGTGTTGCTCTTGTGTAATCTACAATATGGAATATTAATTTGTTAACTATTTCTAATTTCATTATCATGTATAATGTGTGTATATATAGACACAAATTTATGATTGTTAAAATCCGTGATTGTCTGAAAAGTGGCCGACAATGTTCCATAACATTCTAATGGCTTTCTTTTGAAAAATCCAGACACTTCCAATTTTTGTTCCTTTTCCCCAGAAAATTAGGGCATATCGGATTATCGACTGAAAGAAAGAAAAGTAGGCACATCTTAAATAATTTTGAAAAACGCAAGTCGTTAATTTCTTTAACAAATATAAAACTCTTGATAGCTTTGTGCGTATGTATTCGATGTGCTTATCCCATGTTAAACTGGAGTCTATAAAAAGTCCCAGAAATTTTGTGTAGTTGAGTCTGTTGTCCTTAGTTATTAGATAAATTAGGCTGAAAGTTATGTTGATAGTTTTTTCCTGAGTAAGCAAGAAACCATTAGATTCAAACCATAAAGCCATCTGCGATAGAGTGTCGTTGTTGAGAGCATGTAATCGATTTAGAGGAGACGAAGAACATAGAAAAGTAGTATCACCTGCATACATAATTGTCATTGCTTTAATGAATTCTGGAAGGTCATTTATTGCTATTAAGAATAATAGACGACCAATTATTGACCCTTGTGGAACCCCATAATGTGTAGTGGTGAGACTTGACCAATTATCACCTATAGCAACTTATTGACTTCTGCCATGAAGGTAGGTTCTAAAAATATTTAGTGTGTTCTCTCGAATACCATAAAATTCTAATTTTGATAAAATTAAATTACGATCAACACAATCGAACGCTATAGTGAGATCACAAAATGTAGCATTAACTGGTGGATACGGAGGATAAGCCTTTTAATACATTGTTATAATGTTTAATTATTTTAATTAGTGTTAGTTTTATAATTGCAATATCTACTGGTTTCAAAAAATTCCCCCAATTGTTGCTCCTAACTCCTGAATTTTTATATAGCCTATAACAGACATACCTAAATATCCTACGTATTCGCAAAAGGACTATCGCCCACCCATTTGGACATCCTCACTATATCAAGGATGATAGATAAGATAGTTGATAACCGTCCCAACCAGGGTTTAATAATCGGCCTCCTAATCAATTCTAAACGAATATTTATATTTAATTCAATTTTTTCTGTAATAGAAACCCTAGTTAGTAAGGCTATCATTGAGAAATTTGTTGGAAATGTAACAAACAATTTAGGCTACAAGACAAATTACATTCTATAAAGAATATAAGTGATGATTAATTATGCTAATCGATGACTTCAGTGCAGTGGAGGATATCATGTCCAGGGTGCTGTCAAGAACTTTTAATTTTCGGAAGACTTATGAGGACTCCCGTGGGATTGTGCCTAAAGGCTCATTCACAATGAAAATTTAACATAACGTAAGCGTTAACTTAAGAATGTAAACGTTACTGTAAAATCAAGAAATCATACCATCATTCACGATGGGAACATAAACATAACAGTCGACCTGGTTGGCGAGTTGGTATAGCGCTGTCCTTCTATGCCCAAGGTTGCGGGTTCGACCCCGGGCCAAGTCGATGGCATTTAAGTGTGCTTAAATGCGACAGGCTCATGTCAGAAGATTTGCTCGCATGTAAAAGAACTCATGCGGGACAAAATTTCGGCACATCCGGCGACGCTGATATAACTTCTGCAGTTGTGAGCGTCGTTAAATAAAACATAACATTAACATAAACATAACAGCAAACATACTTGGTAACCATGGAAACATAACAACGACGCCATTTCCTCATATTCTGTCGTATACTTCAGCGCTCCACGATTGTGTTCTGTTTGCAAATCACGTAAGCATAAGCATGAAAGTTTGGAGTTTGCAAACTTTCATGTTAACGTCTTACGGTAATGTTTATGTCAATGTTTATGTTAATCATTGTGAATGATCCCATTTGGTAGCCTGGGCGCAAACTTCTGTGTTTATGTTACGGTTATGTTTAATTTTCATTGTGAATGGGCCTTTATGCTGTATAAGATAATATTTTTGTTCATTCACTGAAATGTTACCTGTTTTGCCAATATGTATTGATATTATATTTTGTGCGAGATCGTGCGTATTTACTTGGTTTCCGCACAAAACCAATCCGCGGAAAGTCTAAAATTCCACATTCAGTATTCCCAACCTAACACATATAACAATTTCCCTCTTCTTACCGCTTAAGCGCGACATTCATTTTACTGCTTTAGGCTTTTAACATTATTTTTAGAGACGTTCAATATAGTAATAATTATAAATTGGAAACTTACCTCTGCAATTTCACCCTACTTGCACTGTTAATTATTGTTTTTAAATATTTGCAAAAATTAAGTAAGCTCTACAACTCCACTAAAGTTACTGCATTCGTGATGCAAGTAACATTAAGGAAGCCGTGAGAAAATCAACAAGATTCCAGATGCCGATGTTATTACTGCAATATGTTATATATATAATATTGTTAAAATATTAAAATGAAAAATAAATCATTACGTAACTTTACTGTTTGTTTTAAGTTCGCATTTATAGACTGGGGAAAAAAAAGACAGACGTATATCACGGCCTGCTGGAGTATAGTAAACACAGAAAACATTTTAAAGCAACAATGTTGTTGAAGATAGATATTTTGTTTTGCAAATTTGCCGTCATTGAACAGAAACCAAGATGGAGATTTCATTGCAACTAATTAGAAATTCCTCTTTCAGGTATGTAATAAACGATCTTCGCACAAAATAATGTACGATCCACGAGCGGTATGTTTTCTTTCAATTCTCGGAAATTAAAGAAGCTCAACTACGTTTCGCTTTTTCAAACATTTCCGCGAACATGAAAACTTCAACATACTGCTCTTGTAACGCATATTACTCTTAGTGTAATCTGTAATATTACAGGACATGTCTCCTTTGTGATTCACGCGGTATTGTTCCTCTGCATATTCAACGGAGCCTTCTTCGATCCTCTGTATGGAAGCGGAAATTTATGACCCTTCCCTATGGACTTGGCGAGTGTCCCTTTTTTGTGTTCGTCCTGTTATCTTAAGCGTCAATCTTGCGTTATACAGGTCACATAGGAGAAATGATCTTGAATGTCTGGCAGTTGTCCACAATTTTAATGACATTAACGAAATGAATGGGCCACAGACCTCAGACCTAGAAATTACACGGTGAAAATTACTATGGTTTTTAAGTTCTTTGTCTATATTTCATTGTTCTCTGAAGAAGGGAAAGCAAACCAAATAATCAATATTTTATGTGAGCATATTGGATTAAATCATAAATTGATTCGATTTGATTATTTATGAATACCGGAAAGGGGATGGAGTAGGCGGACCGCGCCGCTATCTATAACAGATGCACACACATAAATCGAATGCAATCACTTTGATTGATTTCAGTATGACACGCAAGAACGAACAATTAGATATCAATTCCTAACTTATAGTACATAAATTATAGAAGAGTGAAATTGATCGTATAGGTGAAAGCATGTACCGGCCAATTCATTCCTTCGTATACGTTAGCAATATTCAGATTCATTACATAGAGCTGTATTCAGAAACGGCACTTCGAACTTCACTTTTATCCTAATTAGTAGCCAGAAAAATCAGACTGTGTGTGTAGTCATAACTGAACCTAGCCAAAGGCTAGTAAGACTCAAGGTATGTGAAGACCATCCGTATACCACAGTCTACTATATACAGTCACGAAGCTTGGGATGATTTTTTAGCAATTCTCACGATAGTTGCTAGCCGCTTGGAGCGCTGTGAGTACTAGCAACGATAGACTGTGCCACAGCCATCGTGATCTAAGACAGGCCGTAACGCAGACCATGGATAAATATATAATAGGATGCGAAACTTACTGAGTTTCCCGTAACACATACTAGAGGCGCTGTTGTAGAAATTGATCTTGCTGCCACCTGTTGGGGGGAGGGGCGTTATTACATCTAGCAGCGCACCAAGTAGCGAAAAGAGTAATTTACTCCATGCATTTAGCAGCGCACCTAGTGACGAAAATGTTAAACTGTGCAGAAAGTATTCCCTTCCACCCTAATCGATAATCAAAACTAAAAATAAAACATTTATGGCCGGTTTTTCCAAGTATTGTTAGAATATTTAACTAATTAATAAAATTGTACAACACCAGTTTGGTTTAACAGACTTAAAGTTTGTTAATTTTAAATGTAGGATTTCGAAACATTCCTGTCTCCACAAGCATAAATTAATAATTTGTGTCTCTTTCTAGGGAATAGCATATCACTGGTAATAAACATTTAAAAATACTTTGGACTGTTTAAATACATCAGTGTTATTTTATTTCTTTCGTATTTCACATCCATAATAGCAATAAGGAAATATTATAACCTTATTTTGTAATTATTACTCAGCACGTCACCTACAACTTTCATTTGTCAACTGTTTGTTTATGCCAACAGGAAGATAAGAGACGATGTGAATTTTACAACTTCTGTTTAGTAGTTAAAATAGTGCTAACAGATTAAAATATTGGTTATCTTAAACAAAATTATGACAAATGGAAAATACATTACCAAAGAAAAAAAAAGCAAAAGGACTTTAATTTAACAAACTGGCCATTACAGTTTTATTCCTCACAGCATCTTCTTGAAAATTCTTACCGGAGCCAACAGGAAGATAAGAGACGATTATTACCCGATTAAAATATAACCAGACAGAGACAAAAAATAAAGCAAAAGGTTACATAATTGAGATTATATTCTTTGGATATTTATTGTACAACACAATGGAAACGTCTGCAAGAACTACTTAGATAGTTCAATTTATTATATTACTATTACTTTACAATACATTCAACAACACTATTTTACAACGTCCATAAACATCATTGTTTAACATACACTGCTTATACACACACATATCACTTTATGTTCACTTATTAGCAAGTTTCAGTCCGTCATCTCGGCTCTCGACTCTTCCGTACAGCAATATCTCGAACGGATAAATAGAGAACTCTGGGTAATGTACCCAACACGTAGTTCTAATGTTCACCACCTACGACGTTGGGCGCTGATAAACTTATTTCAGACACCCAAAGCCAGATGGTACTGACCGCAGTTTCGCATCCTATTATATATTTATCCATGCGCAGACCATGTAACTCGCTTAACCCGATCATGAAGGGCGGCGTTTCAACCATATAAATTAGTTGGAATGCATAAAAAGTAACATATATTTCTCTAAAATGTAGTGTAATTCCATTAATAACATTTAAAACAATGATTATGTGACACTTCAGACATAATTCACTTGCGAGTTAAGGTGTAATATTATTTACTGTGTGAAAATTACGTTGTTCGTATGTTTAATACCTGCCTTTATTTCAATTAAATATTGCGAAATTCTTGTACATTCATTTATGCACGATTTAATAATTTTCAATTGCACCGCACGAATATTTAGATATGTTGAAATTACAGGTTATGTTTACTATACCAGTTGCCCCTTTCTGTCTAAATTTAGTGATCTCCAATGCCTTGCCATTCATATGAAAATTATAGATTATGTTTACTATATATAACTTAAATTCCTAAATTCGCAATTATACATTATAATTAAACATAATATCATGTATGATACTCCAGACATTCAATTTGTCTATTTTAATACTACAATTGAGTACTGAATTATTGTATTTATCTGCTACTTAAGAGGCGAAGTAACACAATTGTACGTATGCTAATTTCATAGGAGTGGTATGGTAAACGTTTTGTCTAAAATTAAGGAAAGTAAATGTGCTAAATTGAAATCATAATATAAATTCGTTTTTATTAAACCTCAAAATAGCTTCCATTCTAAACTTAAAATATTGATGCGAACAGATTATGTTAACACCGCATGTAAAATTCTCTTCACATTAAAATAACACAGTTTTGTAATTATTTCTGCAACATATTATGCAACAAGAAGTAAACTGAACTTATGGACACATTACACTAAATAAAGCTTAGCTATGATACGCAATAAAGTTATAATATAATATTTCACTGAGCTCCATACACTGAAATAGAAAACCTGAACAAACATTACGGCCTGGTCTAGATCGAAAAGGCATTGACTGTGCCGTATTTCGCATTTTTGTGAAAAGCTATGTAAACTGTAAAATGTTCGTTATCGGTTATAATAACTGTAAATGGCTAAAATACAATAATTTGAATAATAACATGGGACAAGGAGACGTTTGTAGTACTATAAATTGTAAGAAAAATAGGTTAGAGTTATCCTTCTTCCGAAAGATCCAGGAAGGTGAGTTTATAAAATATAACATAGGACTATACTTTATGAAAATAATATATAAACCTTATGTATTTCATATTTCAATAGTGGAAGGAAGGTGTTAATTTTTTCAAAAGAACACGATATCGAAAGTAAAATACATTTTATCGTCTGCTAGGGAAAGTCTCTGTGATGAAGCGATAGTAGCGAATCTGGTGGTGAGCTTCGTGACTGTGCTTATTCAGTACCTCACTTATGGCCGGTTTCTACAACACTGGATAAATATTTGCCCTCTGGATAAATATTCAAATGGCCTCAAAATCGTTTCTGTTCAATGACAAATGATATGGCTAAATTATCCATTCGCAGATGGGAGGATAACTTGATCGTGCCTACTAAGACCAATATGTTGGATATAAATCACAGCTGATAGCCATGAACGTTGATTCTACATTACAAAAAGTTACACAACGTAAAACTGCACTTATTTTATTATTCACCTAACATAATTAGGAATATTAAATCCAGACGTTTGAGATGGGCAGGGCATGTAGCACGTATGGAGGAATTCAGAAATCCATATAGAGTGTTAGTTGAGAGGCCGGAGGGAGAAAGATCTTTGGGGAGACCGAGACGTAGATGAGACGATAATATAAAAATTAATTTAAGGTTGGTAGGATATGATGATAGAGACTGAATTAATCTTGTTCAGGATAGGGACCAATGGCGGGCTTATGTGCGGGTGGCAATGAACCTCCGGGTTCCTTAACCTATAAGTGGTGAGGTATTTTTCTAGTCACGTAACTGGTGATGTGGGGATTTCACTTACCCCAACTTAAAAACTTGTGTCGTAGCACTCAGATAATCAAACTGAATTTTTAATTTATATAATCATGTACTTTCATTTGTTTTAACTAGATTTTCTCCAAATTATGGAATCAGACAGCATAATAAGCAAAAGAAAAAAATCTGAATTGATCAGAAGTCCTCCGCACATCCCCTTACAATGGCTGGGGTACTCCCAGTCGCCACCTCACCAATTACGGGTTAAAAGCCATTTGTAAGTAAGTAAGAAAGTAAGTAAGGGTTCTGCAATTTATCATGAAATTCTACACAATGTTTATAATTTCCTTTCCTTGCCAGATGTGCTAGTACTTGCAAGATCATTTTAAATTTTACAGTAATTGTTGAGTTCTATGTTAGACAAGGTAGATGCAATTTGTTTACATATATCAAACACTGGTTTGCCGCAAGGGCAGACATCTGAAATGAATATACTATGATTGTCATCCTCATGTGATCCTTGTTCCACCAATTTTGTTAGCAGTAATTTTTTACTGCTGCAACAAAGACACTAACTTCTGCATAGGCTAATAACAAACACAAACAAACCTAAATACAACACAAAAATCTAATGTCATAGCAACCCATCTCGATTGAGATTCTTGAAATATTCATCATTCACATGGTCACCAGTGATAAAGGCTATGCATAATTCGCAACTCATTTTTTTTTTACAGCTTTGCGAGCTGAATAACCACTAGTGTTGCTTTTGCAACCAGGTACGGAGCATTGTTTTGACATGTGTAACAACAAAACACATATGCAAATCAAGTATTTCAGGTAAAGCTCCCTGTAAAGCAGATTTGAATAATTTCAAGGGAAAAATTAGAATAATTCTTCTCGGGTTCTCAGCCAGGTGAGTTGGACAACGTCTCAACTTTTCCCTTTATATCCACACAACTTGGGCTGACGAAACGCCAGCTCGAGTGCCATCTTCTTCAGGGATTGTGGTGATGTGTTACCACGTCTAGCCGTATATATTATGCAAATCTAGTCTTTCAGGGCTTCCCGCTGCGGGCCAATCAGGAAAAAGTTCCTAGTCCCGACCGCCAGGCGCATTCTGGTTGAACGTGGACCACGTCAGCCAATCAGGAGTCCACTTTTCCCTGGTCCCGACTGTCTGCCGTGTGCTGGTGGTCTAAGCGTATTGACGAAACGCCAGAGACAGGTTTGCATGCCGTACTCAGCTGTAGACCCCGTCTCTGTTAAATTATTGCCATCTAGCTGGATTTCGATGGCTTCCTTGATAACTAAGTCCCAGTAACCTGATGTCTTGTCCAAGATGGTGGTGGCGCCCAACACAGCCTAGAAACTCCACCACAAGATAGATTTCAGCGCCACCACCATCTTGGACAAGACATCAGGTTACTGGTGACTTGGAATTGTGGTTTTCTGTTAACGTACCATAACGATATATTATGCAAATTTATTTTCAGGAGACGGGGGTCTCCTTGAGTAAAGCATTTGAATAATTTCATCAATACGCTTAGACCACCAGCACACGGCAGACAGTCGGGATCCCGAAGACCTCTGGTTGAACTGACTAGTCCACTGCAACCAGAATGCTGCCTGGCGGTCGGGACTCCACCCCGACACCGCTCAACTGATTGGCCTGCAGCGGGAAGCCCACACATATACCGTGGGCTGACGTGGTCCCACATCACTAATCCCTGAAGAAGATGGCAGAGCAATCTCGTCGAAACTTGGAACTCACCTGGTTTTCTGTTAACGAACACGAACGAAGAATATTCTTCACATCAAACGCCGGGAAAGCCTCCTGTAAGTCAATAATTTCAAGGGAAAAATTGTTCCGGGGCCGGTATCGATCCCGAGACCTCTGGTTGAACGTACCAGCGCTCTACGACTGAGCTACCCGGGAACTCCACCCGACACCGTCTCAACTTTTCCCTTTATATCAACACAACTCGCGTGGGCTGACGAAACGCCAGAGACCCACAACGAGTGCACACAATCTCTGTGTGACTTGGAATTGTGGTTTTCTGTTAACGTACACAGTAACGTATATATTATGCAAATCTAGTCTTTCAGATAAAGCTCCCTGTAAAGCCGATTTGAATAATTTCAAGGGAAAAATTGTTCCGGGGCCGGGTATTGATCCCGAGACCTCTGGTTGAACGTACTAGCGCTCTGCCAACTGAGCTACCCGGGAACTCCACCCGACACCGTCTTAACTTTTCTCTTTATATCCATACAACTCGCGTGGGCTGACGAAACGCCAGAGACCCACAACGAGTGCACACAATCTCTGTGTGACTTGGAATTGTGTTTTCTGTTAGTTAACGTACACAGTAACGTATAGATTATGCAAATCTAGTCTTTCAGGTGAAGCTCCTGTAAAGCCGATTTGAATAATTTCAAGGGAAAAATTGTTCCGGGGCCGGGTATCGATCCTGAGACCTCTGGTTGAACGTACTAGCGCTCTGCCAACTGAGCTACCCGGGAACTCCACCCGACACCGTCTTAACTTTTCTCTTTATATCCACACAACTCGCGTGGGCTGACGAAACGCCAGAGACCCACATCGACTGCACACAATCTGTGTTACCTGAAAGACTAGATTTGCATAATATATACGTCACTGTGTACGTTAACAGAAAACCACAATTCCAAGTCACACAGAGATTGTGTGCGCTCGATGTGGGTCTCTGGGGTTTCGTCAGCCCACGCGAGTTGTGTGGATATAAAGAGAAAAGTTAAGACGGTGTCGGGTGGATTCCCGTTTCAGTATCGCAAAAAACCGCTATAAATTCAACCAGAGGTCCCGGGATCGTTACCCGGCCCCGTAACAATTTTTCCCTTGAAAATTATTCAACAAAACACATAGTTATAGCACAGTCTAGTATATACAGTCACGAAGCTCAATACGTAGGAAATATGCAACCATAGATAGTTGCTAACCACTAGGATCGCTACTATCGCCTCATCACAGACAAAGCTAAATAGACCCGCACAGTCTATTGTTCCTAGTACCCTCATCAACTCAACTTTCGCGACTGTATATACTGCACCAGGGATCATCAGCTCAGTGCACCCTGGGGCTAGTATCTCTTACCCGCAGAGAAACACAATGCACCATGGTTCAGTCGTAGCTGCTAGCGGGTATGCTCTCTACCTCTTTCTGCTTCTGCTGCACGACGGTGCACACAGGACGGCACCGCTTATCTGTTGCACTTTTCAGGGAGTGCTGATGACCACTCTACTAGACTGGGGTTATAGCATCTCTAATCACTCCAAGACAATGAGGTTCTCGAAAACTGCAGTTAATACGATATTATATATAATTTAAACTAGAATTACCTTTCGTTAAAATATCAATATGTCCGAAATATCATAAAGAATTATGCATGTGAAATAATTTCTACATACATAGCTACTTCAGGTAAACATTAATATTCAGTGGCGGCTCGTGATAAAATATGATGTGTGTTCACAATTTTGTGGTTCAAAAATCGAAAAGAATTTGAAATTGTACGTTTAGTCTAATATGAAATGTCATGATTCCAATGTTTCACTATCGAAAAAAACCGTATATAAATTCAAAATGACATATAATAATAACAATAATAATAATAATAATAAGAGTAATAATAATAGTAATAATAATGAAACTCAGTCTTTCTATTTCCAATTTTTCCTGGTAAGCCAGTTTACCCAGTTCTTTACTGTTCAAAATTTCATTGAACAGAATTCATTGTTTACGTTTGTTAATAATGAATACATACCACGGTCCCGTTATTTACAAACGCGTGTGTTCAGTAATATATTTTGATTCACAACACACTGATACACTATAGCCTATACCAGTACTGTAATCCCATTCGCATAGAAAGATTACTATAAATACATGCCAGTAAATATTATTCTTAAATATTATACACTACCATACAGATACTTAAATTCATACCTCCACCACAGTCGGCCAGGACGTGTTTGAAAGCCAAACTATGCTATTATGCCGACACTGAAGTATAGTAATTCACAAACTACACTCTCGTAGCAGCACTGTACACTCACATCTACGTAAAGTAAATGTTCCTACAGTCAGATGCTGACATCTACAAGCTTTTAAATTTCCTCCTCGAGATATAGCACGTGAACGATAGGCACCGATGCACCTGACATCTGTACGATAGATACTCATCATGTTCACTTAACGCTTTATGCTCTTGACGAGTCATAAGCGGCCAGCTAAAAACAATTTTCTCCCGCGCATGCGTGAAATTCCTGTAACCATCTCGAAATGAGCACGACTTGTACGTGAACGGATGTTGCCAAGTTTACATAAGAAGTTTATGCAAGATGCGGGAAGTTTAAAATACTCGATTCTGATATTATACATCCCCACTACGTCAGTACGGTATCAAATAATAAAACTAGTCGTGCATTAATGGAAACAAGGTGTTCACGTGCTCTTGTGCTCTTATTGACGCACCTCCACTGTTAATATTGCTGATGACAATGATAACTTTTGTAAGCAATCTCCCAATCTGCCACAAATCTGAGCCCCCAAGCAGCGTTGCCACAATTACAGCGAGGTGGACTTCCAATCAAGTAGGCCGTGAGTTTTAAGGGTAAAAGAATATTGCAACTAGAGAATGAACTATTCAGAAATATCATTACTGTAATTGGCTAGTGTTCTATAGCTAAAAATATGTTGTTAATTACTTCGTACAGATTTTATTTTTCAATTTTTAACTATAAATTACATCATTATTATGCACTTATCACAACAAGTGTTGCAAATCACACCACTTTGGGAACTTTATTCTTTAAAGTTTAATTATGCATCCTAATGTAAGTCTTAAAAAATTTACAAGCGTGGCGTGATTTGTAAAATTGTTGTGATAAATACGTAAGGAAAATGTAATTCTGTATTTAAAAATCGAAAAAAAAAATCTGTATTATGCAACTATGCCTTTCACAACACATTTTACCTTCAGAATACTAGCTAACTAAAGAAATGATACTCCTGAATAGTTCATTCCTTATCTCTAATATTCTTTTATCCTTAAAACTAAAGAATAAAAGGTACTTTACAAACAATTTCAAATTAATGTAACTTTGAAAATATTGAGATTAGGACACATGTTTAGGCTATGTGACACTTTTTATTCAGAGTGTCTTCGGAAATAACCTCCATAAGTGGCTGTAAATGTTCGTGAATTATCACAGTAGAACCCCCATTATCCTTCACTCTATTAACGGATTGACGGATTATCCAACTATCTTTCTCTACCTCCTTTCTTATTGCAGAGAACAAATGAAGTCCTGTACGTTATGTTAGTACATATTTGTTCTGCAGAGGATTATTAATTACCAGTGGCGTAGCGTCAATGTAAGCTAAAAAGCTCAGCTTCCCCAGTTAATAATAATTTCATAATAAACCTGCAGTTTATGGAGAAAATTATTTATTAATTTTAATAGAATTTATATTTACGCGTTAAATATTGTGATGCGGCAGCTCAGGATGATTCGTGATGCAGCAGTAAACAAGAAGCCTGCACACACCAGCTTCCAAGCAGACTGGTTTCTTCTGTGTAATCCACCCCGTAGATTTTCATCCCTTTCTAACTAAACTACCCTGGTCGCAAGGCTCGCAAGAAGCTAGCTTTTACATTGAAAATAATTTACTTTCCGAGTTATCCCTTTCGTGAGTTGTGTTCAGTTGAAGTGTTAGTGTGCACTGTGGCTGATATAATAAATAATGAGTGAAATAACAGTTCCTGACACCAATTTACTTGAATTTTTTAGGACAGTTCTATTATCAAGACTGACTTACGAACGAAAGTGTGATTTAGAAAACAAATGACCGACGCCCTTCCTGTCACTGAAGGACACAACCAAAACACAGACGCATACTTACGTAATGATACTAATACTGTATCTATTGACCGTTAATAGGCCTATTGTGATTTTCTAAGTATGACAGGGAGTGAGCTAATGTTATACTATACGTGTCTATTTGTTAGAGATATATGTAAACTGTGAATCATATTTTACTACGTACAATTTGAGGTCATGCCTTATTGGTGTTACTTACGAGGTTCTAACCAATCTTCTGACTACTGACTTGACATTGACTATTATTTATTTTAACCCGTAAGTGGTGAGGTATTTTTAGTCACGTAACTGGTGAGGTGGGGATTGCACTTACCACAACTTAGAAACTTGTATCGTAGCACTCAGATAATCAAACTGAATTTTTAATTTATATAATCAAGTACTTTCATTAAGTTTCAACTAGGTTTTCTACAAAATTAGGGAAGCAGGCAGCATAATAAGCAATGAAAAAAATATATATCTCCGCACATCCACCTGGCTAAGGCTTCTTTTCTTACAATGGCTGGGGTAATGACAGTCACCACCTCACCAATTACGGTTAAGACTATATTTTTGTAATACGTTTTCTCATATGTACATGAAAGACAACTTGAGTTAGCTTCCCCTGCTCAAAATTTCATGCTACGCCACTGTTAATTACATGTCTTTACCCTTACATAGTATGTAGTAGGAATGCTTTCGTTACTGCCAAAAGGAACAGTTGCTTGTGGGAGGGGGAGTTTTTTCCCCAACTTGTAAAATAGTCACTACATGCTTTCAAAGAAATCACCCCAAGAACTTTCAACCCATGTACCATTCAGACATTATCCTTAATATTCGAGTGGCCGTACTGTGTACTTCTATGCAAAATATCTTCCATGGGTGTCAAAAGAAAACGTGTTGTGCTAATAATTATGGGAAAAAAATTACAAATAATTGAGAGGTTTGAGGAAGAAACTGTGGCCCATTTCGCATCAGAATACGAGATTGGCGTTACAACTGTTCCCTATTTATTAAAAAAAAATGCATGAATAAAATTATACGAAGTACGAGTACGTAAATCTACAACACGACACTTCTATTTTTTTTATTTTATTGGGTTATTTTACGACGCTGTATCAACATCTAGGTTATTTAGCGTCTGAATGAAATGAAGGTGATAATGCCGGTGAAATGAGTCAGGGGTCCAGCACCGAAAGTTACCCAGCATTTGCTCGTATTGGGTTGAGGGAAAACCCCGGAAAAACCTCAACCAGGTAACTTGCCCCGACCGGGTTTCGAACCCGGGCCACCTGGTTTCGCGGCCATACGCGCTGACCGTTTCTCCACAGGTGTAGACTATGACACTTCTACTTTTTCTATCTTTCTGCAGATAAAATCATCACCCTTGGTCCTTAAAACCCGTCGTTGACAACGGTACTCAAATCACTGAAGTTCTGATTCATTACCTACCATGTTAAACACGACACCACGGAGAATATTACGAAATTGTAGTTTAATTTATGAAAATATTTTATTAATGGATTATTGGATTTCTTCCATTAACCGTTCAAGTCCATAACCCCTCGTTCCCACGGATAATGGAGGTTCTACTATGTACAGGGACATCACTTTATTTTTACTTCAATTTTTATTGTACCTGAGTTTTTTAATGTACTTCACTCCCACCCCTTCTACGAATGAAGTTCAATATTCTTCCAAGTCATAGTAGCCTTACCAGTACGTTCCAAAAAATATGTTCGCGTTTTCCAATGACGAAAGAGCTTTCAATATTGCATCATTTTTGACAGGTACTGTTGTCCATTTGCCTCGTTGCATCAGGTTTCCCCCACCAGCTTCTATTCGCCTCTACAACTAGTGGCTGGGCTGTCTTAGCTCTTTTCTGAGAACATTAATTTCTGTTAGGAATTGGACATATACGTAATATTATACCCATACAACTGTTTAAAAAACTCTAAATAACAGGCCTCGTTAAGTAATTTTATCACGTGATTTCCCGCCTTTCTACGATACTGCGACATAATCACTTGGATGGACAGTAATAGAATGTCTGAGTAATTTTATATTTTCGGATCGAGCAGAAGTGAAGACTGAATTTACAGTACGTATACTGGGTTTATATAGTAGGTAAAGAATTATTTCAACATGAGTTAGGCCTACTAGTACCGAAGGACGAAACTGGTAATTGGAATTACATACATTAATCGAAATGAACCGCCACCATTTTGAAAAATGTGTTTAAATATCCATATTATGATTATTTTTCAATTTAACTTTTCTCTATCTTTAATGTGCTAGACACAATAATATCACTGCATAATGAATACCCGTGGATAGCTCAGTTCGTGAGTAAAAACACTCATTGTTAATATTGTACTGTATTTTGATTAAACAAAACCTACGGAAAATTATCAAACTCAAATTGATATTTTAATTTACCTAAATGGAATATTTTCTTTCCTATGGAAGTTGATTTGTTTGTATATTACGCCATCGAACTCCAGTCATGGAAAGGGTTAGCAACCGTTGATTCAAAGGTATAGGCAGGTTAATATCAGAAATGTTAGTAAAAACAAAATGATGTCCCTGTATATGTGTATGTATGTATACATACGTATATACTGTATAGTCAATAAAGTATATTTCAGAACAATTTCATGCTCCCCTCATGGCTTTGTTTTGAATGTATATTCTCTCTAAAAGCAGACAGAACAGAATGAGAAGGGACGGCAAAGTAGATATTAAAACAATTGCAAACCCGATAGTCCAGTCCAAGTTGTACGTAAAGGCTCCTCGAAGCTTAATGAGGGAGACAAACACAAAGTCCTAACCCGTGTTTGACGAACACAGATTACTGTAATTGCTAACCAATAGCAACATGGTTTCCATATCCTATTAGAGTCGTCGTGATCAGTGGACTCTAGCGCCCACAGTTATTGGGAGCGGATCTTTCGGTAACGACCTTATATCTGCCACACGATATCAAGTACAGTACAGTCCTATCTAATACAGACCATTCAAATTTGGTCAAGAAAGAAACACTTTTTACATATAGGTAAATAAATCAGTCCTTATGTTGAGAATTTTGATATTATCTTCTCAACGCAAATCAACATTTTCAATTCAATCATGGAACTGATTATTCATATATATATATATAGGATGTCAATTTATGTGGGCTAGTGGGGTCCGAGCCCACCCAATGATTTGTCGTATTATTATTATTATTATTATTATTATTATTATTATTATTATTATTATTATTATTATTATTTAATTACGAATAAGTCCATTTACCACTACGCTAAGTACTACCCCATAGTCCTCTCATTATAATTTATACTAGTGGCTTGTGCAGCAAATGCTGCGAACTAAGTTCATTAGACGTTCAAATAAACATTTTTCAGATTTATTTTCAATGAAAAATACCAGACATTCTGAAAGTTATTTGCTTCCATAATAATGAAACATACTCTCTCTCTCGAGCCAATACTGAAGACAACCACGCATATAAATATCTACACCACTTACTTACTTACTGGCTTTTAAGGAACCCGGAGGTTCATTGCTGCCCTCACATAAGCCCGCCATTGGTCCCTATCCTGAGCAAAAATTATCCATTCTCTATCATCATATCCCACCTCCCTTATATCCATTTTAATATTATCTTCCCATCTACGTCTCAGCCTCCCTAAAGGTCTTTTTCCCTCCGGCCTCCCCACTAACACTCGAAATGCAGTTCTGGATTCGCCCTTACGTGTTACACGCCCTGCCCATCTCAAACGTCTGGATTTAATGTTCCTAATTACGTCAGGTGAAGAATACAATGCGTGCAGTTCTCTGTTGTGTAACTTTCTCCATTCTCCTGTAACTTCATCCCTCTTAGCCCCAAATATTTTCCTAAGCACCTTATTCTCAAACACCCTTAACCTATCTTCCTCTCTCAAAGTGAGAGTCCAAGTTTCACAACCACACAGAACAACCGGTAATATAACTGTTCTATAAATTCTATCTTTCAGATTTTTCGACAGCAGACTGGATGATAAAAGTTTCTCAACCGAATAATAACAGGCATTTCCCATATTTATTCCGTGTTTAATTTCCTCCCGAGTATCATTTATATTTGTTACTGTTGCTCCCAGATATTTGAACTTCTCCACCTCTTCAAAAGTTAAATCTCCAATTTTTATATATCTATTTCGTTCAATATTCTGGTCACGAGACCACACACCATCTACATCACACCGCCATTAAATATATGAAAAAGACCCAACCCCACTTGATTAATAACAATAAAAATATTTGATTTTTAATAATATTATTATCTTACGTAAGTTTTATAGCTTTCAGTAACATATACTATATTGCCGCCACTCAGTAAAATATAGAAATCAAAATCTAATTTAAGTTACTCTCTACATCTACTTATATAACCCCAAAACGTTTCACTTTCATATCATCAATATAGCATCAATATGTATAATTCATGAAAAATAGTCACATCATGGCATTAACTACAATAATATTTCATTTCTAATGGTAATAATGTCATCAAACCACCTCAAGTTTTGCAGTTTTTAATATCCAATAAACAGCTGTACCCAGAAAATTACACACCACAAAATCGAACCTGTAAATTATTTTTAGTAAGTTAAGTTTTTAATAACAAATTTAATTTTAGCTCTAAATATGTCAGCATTCTTGCAGATCATGGCCTTCGTGTAATATTGTTTACTATAGTGTGTGTTTTGTTTTATTCTGAAATGCAATACGGCCGACTTGATGCTCGCTTCGCTTCTCCTTTACTGGCCATGACAATTTATTTTGATCCCTGTGTCAAAGCGAAGGGAACATTAAGTCGGCCGTGAATGCAATTAGCTAGTTCTCAAAACTGACGACAGATGGATTTTGGAAAATAGGAAAATTATGTTGAAAAATTGGCATTTTACTGAACACTATGGGTACTATTTTTCCGAAAAACTTTGAGTTCCAAGCTTCAAAATGAGGGGTCATTTATTAAAATCCGTTTAGCCGTTTTCCCGTAATTTGCGTTACCAGTTCAAATTATATATATATATATAGATTTGGGGAAATAACAGTAGCATATCCAAGATTCTCATTCTACAATAAAAAGCTATACGCATTTTAAAAGGGTCTGCATATGACGCTCATTGTAGACTACTACGTATTCAAGAAAAACTTTTAACTGTCATAAATTGATATATATTCCAATGTCTAATGAAAATTAAGAAAAACCTTAATACTTATCACACTAAAACAGAAGTTCATCACTATAATATAAGGTACAGTTATTATATTTCAGAACCTAGAGTAAGATTTAGTTAAGTCCAAAAAATTGTTGAAGTCTATTGCTATAACAATGTTTAATAAATTACCGCAAAAGTCACATGATATAAGTTATATACAATTCAAATCTGTTTTGTATAACTGGTTAATCAACCATCCATTATATAGTATTAGTAAATTTCTTGACTCCACTGTAAATGTATTCTAAATTTATAAGCTGCATTGCTCTTTATTTTTACGATTATTATTAGTATTGGTTATTATTATTTTTATTACCAGTATTGTATTTCATTTGTACTGTTGTATTCATCTGTTTTTATATTATATGTTAAATATTATTTTATATCTCTTGTAATTTAGTACCTATATTTTATGTTTATTGCTACAAACTGTTGCTCATGACATTAATAAACGATTGATTGATTGGATTGATTGATTGAGTCTTTGGCTGTGGGCTTCTTTTCTCTCTCCAGTCCACGTTGTTCCAGTCTTTTTCGTCCGTTTTCCCTCTTTGTCAACTTCTCATTTTATGAACTTTGATTAAAAAATATCTCTGTGTTTAAGATGTCTTCTTGTGTGATTCCTGCTATTTTAATTCATTTTATTTATTTGTGCAATCCATTTTATAGTAACTGTTTGTGCTTTACTCTTATTTTCATAAAATTCAACTATTTGCTTTGTAAGTCTGTCGGGGTTCATCCTTTTGATATTCTCGTAAAATTTTAACTTTTTCTTTTCTTATGTCAGTATGAATGTCTGAGTTTCTTTTTCTTGTTTACTTTTCAATCTGTATTGTTCACCTATAACTTTTGGGCATAAAATTTTCCTTAAGATTTTGCATTCTTTTTTCTCAATGTTTTCGACATCTGTTTTCTATTCAAAATCAAAGTTTCAAGAGATATTCTGATTTAATGAGTGTTTATAATGCCTTAATTTTGTATGTTTGGATATGCACTTTTTATTGTAAATATTTCCAGTGATTAATGAAAGCTAAACAATTTATCATAGAAGTTAAGAACACTTTTTTTTTTGTATTTACTGAATTAAAAATTAAACCTGGAATAATATTGTATAGTGATGAAATTACTGGATATTTAAATATTTTGTGATAGATTAAGAGCACTATTTACAAGAAGTCATGTATAAACGAGTATCAATTACTGACCAAGTGTCTAGTAAGTTTGCGTTTGAATTCAATTTTATTTCGACAGTCCCTGATGCTGGCAGGTAACGAATTCCAGAGTCTTGGCAGGGCTATTGTGAAAGAGGATGAGTATGAGGAGGTGCGATGGGATGGTATTGTTAGTATTGTTTCATGGCGAGAGCGTGTGTTCAGATTGTGGTGGGAAGAAAGGTAAGTGAAGCGAGACGACAGGTACGAAGGAATAGAAGAGTTCAAGATTTCGAAGAGAAGGAGAAGTGAATGTAAATTTATTTTCTTACCTAATTTAAGCCAACCTATTGCTTCCAGAGATGGGGTAATATGATCATATTTACGAATATTTCTTACAAAACGTACACATAAATTATGAGCACGTTGAAGTTTCATTTTGTTTGCGTTGGAAAGATCAGTCAGTAAAATGTCAGCATAGTCAAAATGGGGAAATACAAGCGTCTGCACAAGGAACGTTTTTTAAACAAGAAGGAAGATGAATATTTATTCTTTTTAGTACATGGATAATAGAATATAGTTTTCTGCATATTTCTATGATTTCCAAGTCCCAGTTGAGATTATTATCCATGTGAATACCTAGATTTTTTACTGAAGAACTGAAAGGGATATGCACTGTAGGCCTATGTACTTAAAGGGGAAAATTTCGAGGTGTTTTACAGCGTCCGTTTGCCGTTTGTTTCCTAATATAATTGCTTGTCGCTTTCCAGGATTGATTTTAAGATGAAATTTCTTTGTCCATGTTACAATCTTCGTTGAGTTTATCTATAGCGTCATTTACTCTGTCTAAGAAGGGAGAGATGTAGCACTGAAGGTCGTCAGCATACAAGTGATAGTTACAATGCTTTACAAGAGATGTAATAACATTGACATATTGTGAACAACAATAGTCCAAGTACCGACCCCTGTGGTACACCTGATCTTATGTTAAGCCTGAAGGAGCTTCGATTTCAGGACGAAACACATTATTGTCTTTTCCCTAAGTAGGATTCGAACCAACTCTGACAAATACTGATTTCATATTTATGGGTCAGCAGGTCAAAATTTACATTGTTGTGCCCATTGCTTGGAATGCAATCAGGTATACCGCTCCAACGAAGCAGGTGGCCCTTGTCCCGAAGGCTGAATCTGAATTAAGTTACAGGACAAGAGTTACGGCTGATTTCATCAACATATTACTAATCCACAATTAACAAATTGTAATTTAACTTAAATACAGAAATTAAATCATATTTAATTGTTCGCATTTCACCAAACTAATACGCATTTAAAATAAAGTAAATTTGTTTAAATCCTAATTAAGTCATCACAGCCTTCGGAATCATTGTAAAATCGTAATTTCGAAGGCCATGTGCCTTGTTAATGTAAGCAGTGACCTTTGAAGTGAGTTCATCTGTTACATTAGGACGTTATTATAAACGGAATTATGCACCAACATAATACTTGCCGGTGTATACCTGATCCAGAGCAGATTTTTTTTATTTAGGGAACTTTTTCTCAAAGGACATATTATTAATATTCTGTTAATAACATCATTTTTTCTTTTAGTAGGTTATTTTACGACGCTTTATCAACAGCTTTGGTTATTTAGCGTCTGGATGAGATGAAGGTGATAATGCCGGTGAAATGAGTCCGGGGTCCAACACCGAAAATTACCCAGCATTTGCTCATAATAACATCATGTTACCTTAATAAAAGATCTAATCTCTTCATTATAAAAATGATGTTTTCTTTCTCTACAACCATATTCACTGCACCTGAATGCTTGAGAGCTCGTTGTTGGTAACTGGAAGAGAGAAATATAAATTTAAGTGATTTCAATTAGCTACTTTACACCATGGCTTCTTATTGAAGAACACAATTCGAGAGTGCCTCTTGGATTACTGTAAGTTTCAGATCGAGTTGATGTATGTATTTATTCACACTGCAATGGGTATATCCCGGTGGCAGTGGTAACTAATTACACTCAATAATGACAATAATAAACTTATTAATTAAAAATACAATTAATGATAATACTAATACAATAATATATATAATACAAATGGCTTTTAAGGAACCCGAAGGTTCATTGCCGCCCTCACATAAGCCCGCCATCGGTCCCTATCCTGTGCAAGATTAAGCCAGTCTCTATCATCATACCCCACCTCCCTCAAATCCATTTTAATATTATCCTCCCATCTACGTCTCGGCCTCCCTAAAGGTCTTTTTCCTCCGGTCTCCCAACTAACACTCTATATGCATTTCTGGATTCGCCCATACGTGCTACATGCCCTGCCCATCTCAAACGTCTGGATTTCAAGTTCCTAATTATGTCAGGTGAAGAATACAATGCGTGCAGTTCTGTGTTGTGTAACTTTCTCCATTCTCCTGTAACTTCATCCCGCTTAGCCCCAAATATTTTCCTAAGCACCTTATTCTCAAACACCCTTAACCTATGTTCCTCTCTCAGAGTGAGAGTCCAAGTTTCACAGCCATATAGAAGAACCGGTAATATAACTGTTTTATAAATTTTAACTTTCAGATTTTTGGACAGCAGACTGGATGATAAGAGCTTCTCAACCGAATAATAACACGCATTTCCCATATTTATTCTGCGTTTAATTTCCTCCCGAGTGTCATTTATATTTGTTACTGTTGCTCCAAGATATTTGAATTTTTCCACCTCTTCGAAGGATAAATCTCCAATATTTATATTTCCATTTCGTACAATATTCTGGTCACGAGACATAATCATATACTTTGTCTTTTCGGGATTTACTTCCAAACCGATCGCTTTACTTGCTTCAAGTAAAATTTCCGTGTTTTCCCTAACCGTTTGTGTATTTTCTCCTAACATATTCACGTCATCTGCATAGACAAGAAGCTGATGTAGCCCGTTCAATTCCAAACCCTGCCTGTTATCCTGAACTTTCCTAATGGCATATTCTAGATGATAATACTAATAAATACTAATAATAATAATAATAATAATAATAATAATAATAATAATAATAATAATAATAACAACAACAGGGAATATACTAAATTAAATGAAACGATCACTTAAAATAATATTTGAAATATTCTAATTTGTATCTTAAAACTAAGATCGAACTAAACCCCACGAGTATATGTTCATATCTGCACAAGTACCTTTCAACATTACACTCATTTCGCTGTTAACTCACTCACTACACTGGAACTACGACACATTTCACTGATTCTATCCTGATTTCACTAACACTTCAAAAACATTTCACTGTTCAAATACTTTGCACTGCCACTATAAACTATAAAGCTTCACTAACAGGAACACGTTTCACTTACTCAACACACTTCACTGACAACACTTCACTTCACTGACACAACATAATTCTTCACTGATACAACACTCCAATAACAACATATCATTTACACCCTTTAAGTACTGTGTATAATTACCGTCTATTAGTAAGGTCCTTAAGCCTATTTTTAAATACATTTTTGGTTGTTGGTAAAGCCTTCAGTAAGTCTGCAGGTAAAGCATTGATGCCTTAAGTTTTTTCATTGTCCAGGAGGTATGGCATAAAAGTAATTCATTTCTTTGAATCTATAGCGGGCCATTAAAATATAATAAATTATTTATAGCAAAACTCGACAAATGATTATGAGATTAAATAAAAGTTTCCAATCCTCTTCTTTTTTTGTCTAAGACAAGAGACAAGTGGAACTTTTCACCCAATAAAGAGATATTTGAAATGCCTGGTCTGACAACTGTCATTTTAATAGAATAGTTTCCACCACTACAAAGGAACGTGATTATTTATTGATGTACCGGTAGTTTAAAACATTCATTTTCTATTCACATACTATTAAAACCTCTTCTAGTACATAAAACGTTACAACACAAATGTTTGCATTGTTATATTAAATTTCCGTTCTGTCACACAAGTGTCTCTTTTAGACAAACTCTTAAAAAGACTTGCCGTTATACAAATACAGTAAGGATTACCTCATAAGAAAGACACATAGGACCAAGTCTTCCTCCATTCTTTTTTACAAAATTTAAATGTTTTGAAAATGTTATGAATAATTAAATACACATAAAGAGAAACAACTTACTAAAAATAATATTTTAAGTATTCAGTTTTATTAAGAGCTTTCAAAGCGCCCTTTTTTCAAAGGTAATGTCTTCGACTTAATGTGTTATGTTGTTGTTTAGTCAACTGTCCGAAGACATGACGTCTGATCTCACAAGTGATACCAAGAAGACACCACTTACGAGGCAACTAGGCCAGGAGATAATTGGGTAGGGTGGCCAGTTCCTTTCCCCCTCCATTACATACATCGCCTTCTAACTACATATAACACTAGTCAGACTTCATATGCATAAAAACCAATTGTTCTTCTTCTGACAGATTTCGTCACATGAGATGTACTGCCTGATAATAGATATATATCAGCCAGAACATCAACCAGAGGAATTAATGTTTATAAGTAGGGCTAAGAATTTTATGCCGTTACATTGCGCTTCATGAGCCTCTGACTTTAGGTACCAGTACGTAATTGCGTTGTGGTGGGGGATTTCAGTGTGTTTCGTTCAGCAGTGAACTTCAGTTGATCGGTTACATTACGACCGAATACTGCTATTCTAACAGGCAACATTCAACGTCTGTAAAGAAGAATAATAGCAAGATGCCGGGGACGAAATTTGTGACTTAATTTCAAATGAGGTAATTTGTAATCACGATGCAAATTTTGAGATAAATAATGCTTGTGTAAAATATTTATAATATTCCTACATTGTTTCTGCAGAAGTTGAACTAAGTTTCTCTGGATATAAGTCTATGTTTTCTATTAACGGTCAGTCATTCTCTTCTGAAAATTTGAAAATTTGGTTTGCTATTCACTATAGTCGCGACGCTGTTACTCCCGGCGTGACTCCTCTGACGTCTTAGGAAGTGAAGGCTCTATAAAGTGTAGGTAGGTAGTATCGTTCGCCATTTTTGTTCCTTCGTTGCCGAGCTACCAGACGAGCGATCTATTTTCCACATCGTTAAACATCATCATGTCGTAGTTCCTATAATAATAAATCAAACGTACTGCAATTCAGCAAATAATTGAGCGGCAAATAACGTCCCCGTGTGCTTTCTGCGAACGCCAACGAAAGAGCCAAAATGGCGGGCGATTATATTAAGTATTTATCGTGCCTTAAGAAATTAATAACGTCTTCATCTGCGAATCACAAGACGCATACGTTTAAATTTAGCCAATCTGCAACGCGATTGGCTGCCGGAAATTAGAGTGACGGGACTATACAACAATATATGAAATGAAAAATTATGCAAAATAAAAACGTAATACAATATCATATTAACATAGTTAAATAATAAAGCTGATAATTTTCAAGATTACATTGGGTGTATTTTGTACAGATATAAAATAACATGTAGTCAATGATATTGTGACGAACCGAATGGTTGCAACACAAAACAGGGAAAAATGAAAAAAATTACTGTATAAAAATTATAGATATTGCGCTCTATGTAAAATTTATGACAATTTAAAATAAGTAAATGTATAATAATGATACAGATTTTGAGATAGATAATGCTTGTGTAAAATATTTCAAATTTGTCCTCATAGTTTCTGCAGAAGTGGAACGAAGTTTTTCTAGATGTAAGGCTGCGTTTTCTAGCAACAGGCAATCATTCTCCTTTGAAAATTTGAAAATATGATTCATTATTCACTGCAACAACACATTAAATGAAAACTTATGTAAAACCAAAACGTAATACACCATCATATCAACATAGTGAAATAATAAGGCTCATATTTGTCAATATTATATTAGGTATATTTTCTACAGACAGAAAATAAAATGTCTTTAAAATAGTGAAATTTTTCTTTAACAAAGAAAATGATGTCTTTAAATTTTTCTTTAGCAGATAGTTGCGTTTGGAAGTCGAAGGAGTGGCTTTCAACCACCCAAAAGCTGAGGACTAACTTACCGTGATGATAAGTATGAGTTCAAACGAACGAAAGACACTGCGTTAACTCACCCCAACTCTGAGACGTGCTCAAAGTTAGAGGTGCACTAAGCGCACTGGTAGTATAACGGCATGTATTTCTCAGGCCTAGTTATAAGTGTTGTATTTTGATTTATAAACTCTCTTCGCTCTATTCAAAAATTGGAGTCTTGGCACATGCAGTCACTTTAAATTAAGCATGCACTTCATTTTTGGGTATGTACTTGATAGCCAGAGTGCTGCATTGGAGTTAAATCGCTCGCTTGAACTCGGTCGAGTGTCGCACCCTCGAATGAGATACGATCGATCGTGATACGCTCGTAATAAATAGAATCACAGTACAAGGTCATCTCACCGACATGTCTTATCTTGTATGGAAGGCGACAGATAAGATACACATATGTTTTGCTCACACGGTAAAAATAAAGCTTTATTGTGTGTGACAAACATTTAATGGAACAGTCAATGGAACGTACCAAAACAGGAACATGAAGTTCTAAATAAAATAGTATGAAAAACTTCGATATACAGTTATTATTGCTAATTAATAATTATTCAATATTTGATTTACCACATATTATATAATATGATAGGCCCATACATAGTGTTCCGCCTATATACTGCGACAATGTAGAAACGTTTTACAAAATATTATTGATATAGTAGTAGATTAATAACAATATTAGTACAGAGACAACGTCACAGAAAATATAACAAAACGAATAATCATGCTGCACAACTGTTACAGGCGCAAAGATTGATACACTAATTATTAGAGACTACTACTACTACTACTACTACTACTACTACTACTACTACTACTACTACTACTACTACTACTACTTCTTACTAATCTACTACTACTACTACTACTACTTACTAATCTACTACTACTACTACTACTACTTACTAATCTACTACTACTACTTACTAATCTACTACTACTACTAATTACTAATCTACTACTACTACTAATCTACTACTACTACTAATCTACTACTACTACTAATCTACTACTACTACTAATCTACTACTACTACTACTACTACTAAATCTACTACTACTACTAATCTACTACTACTACTAATCTACTACTACTACTACTACTAATCTACTACTACTACTACTACTAATCTACTACTACTACTACTAACTGCTACTACTACTACTGCTCTACTACTACTACTACTGATCTACTACTACTACTACTAATCTAATAACTTTTACTAATCTACTGCTACTAAAACTAATCTACTACTACTACTACTACTAATCTACTACTACTACTACTACTAATCTACTGCTGCTGCTACTAATCTAATACTACTACTACTGAGTACTTCTAGAGATACTACTACTACACTACTAATGTGCTGCTACTACTACTACTAAAATATAACTACTAAACTAATCACTACTGCTTCACTGCTACACTACTACTAACTACTACTACTACTGCTACTGCTAATCTGCTACTACTACTACTACTACTAATCTAACTACTACTACTA
Source organism: Periplaneta americana (assembly GCA_025594305.2). Lineage (NCBI taxonomy): Eukaryota > Metazoa > Arthropoda > Insecta > Blattodea > Blattidae > Periplaneta > Periplaneta americana. Next base: position 18,251,224 of record JAJSOF020000039.1, on the reverse strand, counting down.
CTAATCTACTATACTGCTACTACTACTACTACTGCCTTAGCTGCTACTGCTGCTGCTACTACTACTACTAATCACCTACCACTACTACTACTAATCTACTACTACTACCACTACTACTACTACTACTACCACTACTACTACTACTACTAATCTACTACTACTACTACTAATCTACACCACCTACTACTACTACTACTACTACTACTACTAATCTTCTACTACTACTACCTACTACTACTACTAATCTTCTACTACTACTACTACTACTACTACTACTAATCTTCACTACTACCTACTAATCTTCTACTACTACTACTACTACTAATCTTCTACTACTACTACTACTACTACTAATCTTCTACTACTACTACTACTACTAATCTTCTACTACTACTACTACTACTAATCTTCTACTACCTACTACTACTACTACTACTACTAATCTTCTACTACTACTACTACTACTACTAATCTACTACTACTACTACTAATCTACTACTACTACTGCTGCTGCTGCTAATCTACTAATCTACTACTACTACTGCTACTCTACTACTACTACTGCTACTACTACTACTACTACTGCCTACTGCTGCTACTACTGCTGCTGCTGCTGCTGCCTGCTGCTACTGCTGCTGCTGCTGCTGCTGCTGCTGCTGCTGCTGCTGCTGCTGATCTGCTGCTGCTGCTGCTAATCTACTGCTGCTACTGCTGATCTGCTGCTACTGCTAATCTACTGCTGCTACTGCTACTACTGCTACTACTACTAATCTACTACTACTACTGAATCTACTACTACTACTACTAATCTGCTACTACTACTAATCTGCTACTAATCTGCTGATCTTGCTACTACTACTAATCTACTACTACTGCTAATCTACTGCTGCTAATCTACTACTGCTTAACTACTGCTGCTGCTGCTGCTGCTACTACTACTACTACTGCTCTACTACTACTACTACTGCTCTGCTACCTACTAATCCACTACTACTACTACTAATCTACTACTACTACTACTAATCTACTACTACTACTACTAATCTACTACTACTACTACTAATCTACTACTACTACTACTAATCTACTACTACTACTACTAATCTACTACTACTAATCTACTACTGCTGCTACTGCACTAATCTGCTACCTACTAATCTACTACTACTACTAATCTACTACTACTACTACTATCTAATCTACTGCTACTACTACTACTACTACTACTAATCTACACTGCTAATCTAACTGCTTACTACTACTACTAATCTACTACTACTAATCTACTACTACTACTACTACTACTACTACTACTAATCTACTACTACTAATCTACTACTACTACTACTACTACTACTACTACTACTACTACTACTACTACTACTACTACTACTACTACTACTACTAAAACTTGATACAGTTCTTGCATTATCGTGATTGTATTCTCCGTTTATAATAATTACATTTACATCCAATAACAACTATCAGATGTGGTAAAAACAAAACATTTACCTACAACATTTATATTAAGTTTTAAAGCAAGTTTTGTAGTTGTACTATGGAGAGGTTAGTTAAACACTGCAAAGTTTTGAAATGATAAACATCTATGATGCTACATAGTTCATCACTGTAACAGGAACGAATGTCTAACGCTCGGCTTATACCGTTCGAAGATTTATCGCTCGTGACAATTTTACCCATCATGCATGTGCGCTACCTATCGGATTATGCTATGAACTACTTTGCGCTCGAGCGAAAACGTACGATGCAGACCTCTGTTGATAGCGTGTAATTGTAAAATCAGATATTGCTCCAATATGTACACCATCTGGAACGTGTAGATATTTCTAAATATAGATACATATTCCAGACAAGTCGATTGTTTGCAAATTTCACTCTAATTACCGGTTTTACATTTGGAAAAGTAGAGAGTCATATTTCATTTTCAAAAATCGTTACAGTACATTTAAAGATATCTTCACAAACTTTATAAAGCGACTGCAAACATGAAGTGATGGAACACTAAAATATGTATTAAAACATTTCTTAGCAGTACAACAGATTCGGCTATTTGCACTGTATTACGGTTGTGTCTTTAAGGACGGCGAGTTTGACAAGTTAAGTGTTTCCGTACATGAAAAATAAATAAAAAGAGAGGGGCATACAAACAAACCCTCCCATTCGTTCAGGACCGTACGTTCTCTTGAAGACTTTGATAGCTTTGAACTGGAAATTTTGAATGTCACGCAATCTGTTCTCCAGTCCGTAACTGACAGGTCCGAAGAGTATCGGCGAGCGTTACGTAACGCTTTGTGCAGACTTCAACAGGCTGTAGCAGCGGGTACATGTTCTACCGTAAGGCACCATGCAGAGAGAGGAACGGTAGGCCTACAGAGAGCGTAGCGGATGTTTATCTCAAACGATTCCGTCAGCCCATTCAATTTAAGCCTTACACTTTTATGGATCTATACAATTGGTGAACATTTCCCTATCATACAAGGGACAAAAGATACGTCGGATAGAGCTTTCCTTTTTAAAAACATATCCGTTCAATGTAGTGCTGGAAAGACAAGGGATTCAGAAGAGATGATCCAGGAAGTTGGCAGTTGCAGTAAACTTATGGCAAATGACACCTGACACAAATCATGATTAGCGCACAGTCTAACAGTGATGTCAAAGAAAGAGCGCATAACGGACGTTCGATTCCTTCCCGTGCTAAGTGCTGGAGTGGGATGCCGTAAACATAGATAAGAGCAAGACCCAGGGGCGGACAAAGTGAATTATTTTCACACGCCTAGACTTGAACGGAGCAGTATATACCGCACGCACTGGAGATAAGCGAGCGTTGGGCGTCGCTTTACTCCTGTGTTTATGAAAACTTGTGATAGAGCTAGCCCAGCTATGCGCTATTAGACGAAACATCACATGTTTTGTCTCCTGGCCTTGCTTGTCTCTGCTAGGACCCGTCTCACAGTCAGCTGGTTAGTTCACGCGCGTACTATTTATTTTCTTTATTTGATATTTTCAATACTTTCTTTTCAACGGTGCACCAGTAAAAAAATATGTTTATTTGTACTTTCAATGCGGAATCTAACCATATAATTTAAAATTTTTTTTCGTGGGCAAAGGCGTCTTAATGAAGAAAAATCTAAATTCCTCCATTTCCATAAAAAGTAAGAAAAACTGTTTACATGTCAATATAAACTTTAATTTCTCAGCATCAAAATAAACCATGATTTTGATCATTGGGTGAAAGGGTTTCAGCCAAACAGTTTAAAGTTGCTAATTTTGTGAAAATACGATAAATTAAAATATTTTTAATTTAAACACTATGAAGTTCTGATGCCTCAAACTTTGCACAAAGCATTGTTTCACAGTTGTCAACGGACAGAAAAAGTTTCATTGTATTTAAAAAATGCAAGGTCAATTTTCTCTATATTTCGGTCGATTTGAGATGGAATAGCCCATACATTAAATTTGAACACTATTTATTTAGGCCTACAGGACTGTCTTCAATTGAATACCTCTTTAATAACTGTACTTGATTTTTTTGTTATGTAGCCCTATACATCTGTCAATTCAGTTTACGTATTTGGAAATTAGAAGTTTATCACATTAGTATATACACTGAAGTTTTGTAAACTTTGTGTTTACAGCACATGTTTATGAATCATTGTTTTAAATTTGTTGTTTGTATTTCTTTATGTTGGTGTACTTATAATTGGGGATAAATCCCTGTAAGGACCCTCAATAAAGAAATAATAAATTAATTTATACATAGTAAATAATCTAGATATTTGCACTTACGGTAGTCTGTAATGTATGTAATAATTTTAATCGTTCCACCCCCTCGATATCTTTGTATGTTTGTTCATTGTATGTTGAATAATGTCGCTGTATGCTGCTTTTCTTACTAATCGTATGTTGTCCACATATTAAGCACTGTATATCTCCTTCCTGTTCCTTGCATAGGAACTGCAGTGCTCATTCGAACTGGAACTTGTTATACGATCTCTTCGCTGGGTGCATGATTAATGCCAACTGCACACTGTACAACCCTCACTGAAGCTAGTATTCGCAGCTGGCGCGCTCTGCGTGCTCCAGTAGCGCAAGCGTTCTCGTAGAGCATATACGCTCTGATTGACATCACTGGTCTGCTATATACAGTCGCGAAGCTTGAGGTGATTTTTTGCAAATCTCGTGATAAAGCGCTCCAAGCGGTTAGCAACTAGAAACAATAGACTGTCCACGGTCGACTTTGGACTGAATCGTATTTCCATCGAGTGCTAGCTCGTTGCGTATTTCACATTGATGCTTGTGAAATGTTTGTTATTGGTTGTAATGAAAATGTTAATGGCTAAAATACAATAATTGTAATAATAATATTTTACTAGAGACGTAGAAAAATTAAGTTTGTTTTAATGAAATTTATTGATCACGTTTTATTTTCAATTCTAGTGGGATTATTATTGCTTAGGCCTACTTTTTTTTTTCAAAGGATATGTTTTTAATTATAGCTGTTAATTTTGTTGTTATTTTTATTTGTTATTTTACTAGAGACGTAGAAAAACTCTGTTACAATAAAATTTATTAATCAAGTTTTATTTCCAATTCTGGTGTGATTATTATTGCTTAACCTCATCCCACTTTAACTACGTAAGCCTGCACTACAAGTACCGGTACACGTAAGTTAATCCATTAATTCATATTTCCATTATTATTGTTGTAAAGGAAAATGCAAATTAATATTTATTGGTTTCATAGTTAATTATCGCTATAATCTTGAATGAGTGAAGCGATTATAGTAAATTTCAGTTCGTTTTGCACAAACAAAAATAATATTAACCTATTTCTTGCAGGTATCTTCGAGTTTATGGTGTAATTTAATATACTTCATTAAAATAATAAATTAACTTTATGCATTTAATATTTCAATAATGGAAGGAAGGTGTTAATTTTTCCAAAAGAACACAACGAAAGTGTAACATATTTTGTCGGCTGCTAGGAGAGAGATCTGCGATGAGGCGATACTAGCGATCCTAGTGGTGGGCAACTATCCATGTTTGCATTTTTACTACATATTGAGCTTCGCGACTTTATATAGTAGACTGTGATTAGATGTCGATCATAGATCACCTACACACCGAACCCTTAAACACTACGTTGGGTGAAAATTCACCCATTGGTATCCTGTGACGCTTGCCACTAGATAGCAGCATTCCACACAGACTCGTGCTTTCAGGTATTTACAAGACGTTCAGTGCTGAGTGAGTATCCGTGAAGAAAGAGGAGTTTCGTGCTGCATGTTGGCAGCGTTTGGTGTTGATGGGTGAATTTTTACCCGTCCTAGTAACAGTGAAATATTTTTATTACTAACTTTTCCTAATATTCATAAACTTAGTGAGTGGAAATGGCTGATTGTAATAACCAAGTACTCACAGATTTCCAAATTTGTAAGATGTTGAAAGAAGAGTTGAATTTACAGAATGTAAACGTGGGAGAGGAGGAACAGCCTCAATTTGTAGAGTTTGTAGACCAACCATGGGGAAAAATGGCTCCAGAGGGCCACTGCACTCAAAGCCTCCTTACCTCACTCCACCGAACCTCTCCTCCGCCTGGTGCTTCTCTAGACACGCTTCATTCAGTGGCGGGTATGGCTTCGATCTCGAGACGTCAGTTTCAGGAAGAGTGGCAGAAAGAATTTTTTGTTACTTACAAAAAGAAGAAAGCCTGTTGCTTAATATTCGGGTTTAAAATTGCGCATATAAAACGCTTCAATATTAAACGCCACTTTGATCGGAAGCATAAAGCGGACTTCGGTGATATTACAAGTGTTTATTTACAATTTTAAAAGCTATTTTCGTAATATTTGTGAAAAGATACAAAACAAGATATGTTTATGGTATTTTCAGGATTTAGATACTTCTTATTTTATTAAGTATCTGGAACTGAACTTATTTAAAACTTTGAGTGCACATTAGGCCTAATTGATGCGTTCTCTCTCCAAGAAATATTTTCAGAAGTAACTGTAATGGACATGGAGATGTATCTGTTCAATAATCCATTTGAATTTGATGTTACCCAAGCATCAGAGCCACTATAGAGATGCAAAGAGCACGCCACTAAAGTGTTTAGGAAAAATGGATTAGATCTCTTTAAATACCTACCAGAGGAGCAATTCACTAATCTGCGCACATTTGCAATGTGTATTGTATCTGTGTTTGGCTCAACTTACTGTTGTGAGCTGTTTTTCTTTTCAAAATGAATATGACCAAAAGTATCTCCAGGTCTAGGATCACAGACATGCATTTAGTTTCAGTATTACGGTTGAGTTGTTCTATTTTAGAGCCAAATATATCCTTTTTAGTTAATAACAAGAAATTTCGATGGCAATCAACAACAAAAAATGAAAACCAGCAGTATAGGCCTACAGTAGTATTTCGTTTCATTCATATCTCATATATTTTGTTTAATATGTTTTTAAAGTTAAATGACAATGGAGCTTAGTTTTACTTTATTTATAAAAGAAACAATTGTTTTAAAATTGAAACAATTTATTATTGTTGAGCATTGTATCTTTTAATATATTGTGCAGTTAAATGACAGTGGAGCTTTGCTTTTTTCTTTATTGTTTTCAAAAAAGAAATACTTCATTATGTCGATCACAAGGCAGTTCAAGAATTTTTCGTGCACATGATAAAGGAATGGTTATACAATTGAAAAATATATAATTTGCCTAATGACAGTAGGTGGCCGTCATAATTATTGTATGATACGTGTACTTCCTATAAACAAAATACTGTAAAGATTTTGAAACAAGAAATAAGAGCGGAGAAATTACTGATGCCCAAGGTGTGTCGAATCCACCACTGCACTTGACTTAGCAAAACAACTGCGTTACCCCTCGCCTGTCAATCAAACGAATGTGGGGTGAGTAGGAACGTTCCCTCCCTACTTTTCTGATAGTCCCCATAGCTGTTGTAGACGATCATGTGGAAGAAACCATGTCGAAGATGATGACGGCACTTAGCATCTTCACTGATTGAACATAAAGTTCTTCGTGCCCTTCAAAATTGTCGTTGGTTTCAGACGTTCATTGTGCAAAATCCTGCCATATTGTCCATCACATGGTTCACAGATGAAGCATGGTTCCATTTGTCCGGTTATGTGACGACCGAATAATTTCCAGGAACTGTGGCCACCGAGATCTCCGGATTTGACAACGCCGGACAACATTCGCTATAGAGGTAAATAATCTCCCAAAATTCCTCTACATTTTAGGTATAATAAGTTGTCGCTAGCACAATTCGTTTTGAAACAATTCATGAAAGAAATGTGCCAGTCCTATATAAATCACTCTGTATAAGCAGTAACATTAGCTGCTGCCAGGAAGCCAAAAGGAGGATAGAAATGGCCAAGGGACCTTTTACTAGAAAGAGGAGCATCTTCTGCGGATCTCTGAAGAACTAAGGAAGAGACTGGTGAAGTGCTTTGTATGGAGTGTGGCACTGTATGGGCAGAAACATGGACATTACGACGAAATTAAGAGACGGAAATAGAAGCATTTGAAATGTAGATTTGGAGAAGAATGAAACGTGTGAAGTGAGCAGAGAGAATAAGAAATGAAGCTGTGTTGGGAAGAGTGGGTGAAGAAAGAATGATACTGAAACTGATCAGGAAGAGGCAAAGGAATTGGTTGCGTCACTGGCTGAGTAGAAACTGTCTACTGAAGGATGCACTGGAAGGAATGGTTAACGGGAGAAGTTCGTAGTACACGAATATATCAGGTGATAGACGACATTAAGATATATGGATCATATGAAGAGACAAGAGGAAGGCAGAAAATAGGAAAGTTTGGAGAAAGCTGAGTTTGCAGTGAAAGATTGCCCTTCGGCAGATCAATAAATGAATGAATGATGCTCAGTCAATTTAAGAGAGCAGTGTATTACGATGACTATTCCACTTTTACTACGTCACACTACTTTTCACCAATAAAACGGTACGAAAGGACGTATTTGAACTACTTATGGCTGCTTGTCGCACAAATTTATCGCGTCCCTAGCATTTATTTAATTTTATCGCGTCCCTAGCATTTGTTTTTTGTTTCTTGTTTGCCAACATTTGAAACTGCCCTGGTCTGGACGTCAAAAAAATAAATATATATAATTACAAACCACTCCAGTCGATGCACAGCAGTTTCAAATATGACTCGCATTGGCATTCAAGAACAAGAATTAATAAAAATCACTGATCATACCTATGCATCTTCTGAAATCCGATTTACAAATAAATGAAGAGCACCATTCGGAAATCCTGAATAAGTTGAATACACCATGTAGGCCTAAATCAACGAGTTCTACTTCTATTATGCACACGTCAATATAACATCAATTGAACCACCAACCACATTCAAATTTGAAAATTGTACATTCAATAATTATTCCTTTCAAAATTATTCATTCGAAAATCCTGAATAAGTTGAATACACCATGTAGGCCTAAATCAACGAGTTCCACTTCTATTATAAATCAACGCACACGTCCAATATAACATCAATTGAACCACAAACCACATTCAAATTTGAAAATTGTACATTCAATAATTATTCCTTTTAAAATTATTCATGTTTATTTTTATGTCATCGTCGTTAATTAAAACTTTTTAACACTTGTGTATATTAGTTAGGTTATGTTATAGCTTCTGGTATATGATATTATGGATAGTCACGTATCAGAGATTGTTTAATATTAAGATTTATTGAAAATCATCTGTCAAGTGACGTTGATTACTGGGATTCGGATAATTGAAGTGGAATGCAACTGTAGTGGTTTTAATAAAAATGAAACTGAATCAACAAAGCCTTCTTGACTAGTAACATTGCCATCGTGTACTATAGATCGAGAACTTCTCGACGAGAAGACATTGCTAGTAATCATTACAGTGTCTGTATAAAGACACTACTGCCATCTAGCATGCATCTAGCGTAATATTTGTAATGTTGAGATGGTACAATAATACATTTGAAGACAGTTGTATTTTCGTAAGTCAATTAATATTTTATTGTATTGGAGTACTTAGTTACTTCTAATCTTTATATACTTTCTTCTAATCGTGTAATAGTCAATTAAATCCCACTCGAGTTTTGTTTTTCTCTAGATGAATCTGCTCGTGTTCCACTCGCAGATTTATCGATAAAATCAAAACGTCTAGTGATATTACTGTTGATAAAATGACTGAAAGAAATTTAGCTTTGTCCTTTAAATGTGTAAATGTAACATCGTAAAATTCCTTTGCTGAAAGAAAATATACTTTTGTTCGGATCACATTTCTGCACGTTTAAAGAGCAAAACTTTATTTAACTTCTTGTCTGGAATGTGAATTATACATACATATTGACATATATACACTATATACATATTGGTCAGGCCTATGCAATCTTATATTTAAAGGAAAACTAATAAAATTGTGTGCTGAAACTTACACATTACTCCCTAAACGCTACAAGCTGGGGAAAGGTATCTACAGTACCACAGAGTTTTGTTAAAGTGAGAGAAAGTGTTACAAAGCTGTCCATTGCAGACTGACTGCAGGAAAGAGGTGTCTGAATGATAGACTTGCATTGCCCACTATAAAACCCAACTTACTCCTAACAAGTGTAAAACTAAAAATTCTCTGAAATTGAATCACGAAGTTTCTGCGTGAAAGGAACATGTAATTGAAATAGTGTTAAGGCATGATAGAACCTGTCACTCCTCATATTCTCCTGTTGAGAGGCAAGTGAAATGAAGTGAACTACATTATTCCGTGACGTAATGGAACTGATGAGTGTGTCATGAGAAACATTATGTAAATTGGTTTATCTGCTTTTGCTACAAAACGCTATCAGGGCCGGAATATAATAATTATTGGAACTGTGTCTCTTTCGGGATTAAGAATATCGTTAACGTCCCAATAAAACAGAAGCAATCATGGTACTGACATTACAAGCAGACCTGCTATAATATAGTATCGAAGAACGGTTACTTGAGTACATATTAACGAGGAGTACTTTTTTCAAAATGTAGATAGACGTTATCAATACAGTTTTTTTAGTATGTATTTTTTTTCTTTACACTTTGAAACAATTATTTTTTTTCATTCTTTTCACATACAGAAACATTAGCCACATTGATGACTAATTTAAGAATACTATCAACAGTAATCTCACTAGAGGTTTAGATTTATCTAGAGAAAATCGAAACTTGAGTGGGTTTTAATTGACTATTACACGATTAGGAGGAAGTATATAAAGATTAGAAGTAACGAAGTACTCCAATACAATAAAATATTAGTTGACTTACGAAAATACAAGTGTCTTCAAATGTATTATTGTACGTACCATCTCAACATTACAAATATTACGCTAGATGGCAGTAGTGTGTTATGATTAGCTGTTTTCTTGTTATCAGTTGCATCAACTCGGATTCTACCGAGGAAGATGAAATTGAGGACGATCACTTAATTAGATGTAAAAGGCCATATAGAAACACTAGCAGAAAAAATTATGAACAATCAAATACAAATAATGATTGAAGTACTGAACAATAGTAATATACGTTACAAGAGCGGTATGTTGACGTTTTCATGTTCGAGGAAAAGATTGAAAAAGCGAAACGTAGTTGAGCTTTTTTAATTTCCGAGAATATGAAAACAAACATACCGCTCATGTATCGTACATTATTTTGTGCGAAGATCGTTTATTACATACCTGAAAGAGGAATTTCTAATTATTTGCAATGAAATCTCCATCTTGGTTTCTGTTTAATGAGGGCAACTTCGGGAAACCAAAATATCTTTCTTCAACATTGTTGCTATAAAATGTTTTCTGTGTTTACTATACTCCAGCAGGCCGTGATATACGTCTGTCTTTCCCCCCCCCCAGTCTATAAATGCGAACTTAAAACAAACGGTAAGGTTATGTAATGATTTATTTTCATTTTAATATTTTAACATATTATTTATATAACATATTGCAGTAATAACATCGGCATCTGGAATCTTGTTGATTTTTTCACGGCTTCCTTAATGTTACTTGTATCAGGAATGCAATAAGTTTCGTGGAGTAGTAGACTTTACTTAATTTTTGCAAATATTTAAAAACAATAATTAACATTGCAATTTAGGTGAAATTGCAGTGATAAGTTTCCAATTTATAATTATTACCATGTTAAACGTCTCTAAAAATAATATGTTAAAAGCCTAAAGCAGTAAAATGAATGTCGCGCTTAAGCGGTAAGAAGAGGGAAATTGTTATGTGTGTTACGTTGGGAATACTGAATGTGGTATTTCACACTTACCGCGTATTGGTTCTGTGCGGAAAACAAGCAAATACGCACGATCTCGTACAAAACTATTTACTAAGTGGTAGGCAACAACAAAAACTTAACTTTCCTATAATCAGAAAAATAATAATAATAATAATAATAATAATAATAATAATAATAATAATAAAATCTAAAATCAAGAAAGATGTATTTAGTAGTACACTTCTTTGTTTATAAAGACAACATCAAATTAATTCATATATTTCAAGATTTTAAATTTCAATAAGATTACACATAAAATAAATTTAATAAAAGGTAGAATAGTATTAAACGAAAATATGAGCATGGAAAAGAATGTGATAACTGTAATTGGTATTGATTTACGTAATTAATATGTCAAGTGTGTTTACATGTATCCTGCAAGATGTATAAATAAGTAAATAACTTGCTGACAAGCATGTAGCAGGAATTTAGACTGACCTACTGTACTCACTGAGAAATACCGATTCAGCTATTGCAGTGTGCTGGCTATATGTCAGCAACTGCTAACCTGGATGCAGTGTGATGACACGGAAGAATTTAGTTAATAGGCATAAGTGAACCTATAATTAAACATATATATGAATGTTATAGAATAAATTTAGATGTTTAAAGTAAAAGAAAGAGAAGAAAAATTAATTTTAAAATGTTCATGGTAGAAAATTGTGAAAAGAAGCAGATAAATAAGTTTATGCTCGACCATGCCGAAATGTAGTAATTATACACCTGGTAGCAGACCTTTAATGCATGTCATTAAAGTACACCTACTCATTAAAGGTCAGGTCTTTCAGCCAATGACGACTCAGGTTACAACTGTTCAGCCAATGACAGGTCAGCTTTCTACCGTTATAAAACCGCAAGTAACGATTATTCTCGGATATGCAATCGAAAGAGAATTAGCGAAAAGTCACGAAGGCTGGAAATCCAATACTGTCGCAGAAGGTTATGTTCTGTTACTATAATAATTAGCGTTAATTGTAAATAATATTCAAATAAATTCAATTTGTCATCTCGTTTTTCAATGTCTAATTTAATTTCAATGTTATCTCTGTAGGTTCTTATGGCCTAGCAAGGTCACTGTGGACATCTGTTCCTCGGAAAAAATCAATACTTTCGCGTCTGCGCACATCTCACAACATACGGGACATTGCTCCAGGTCAGATACAATAAAATTAATAATATCAAGTTAGAAATATTGTCGAGCATAAAAAGTCGTATGAAACTCGCCTATAATGGTACGGTAATTAAGAAGCTCGTATGAAAATTATAAATATCCATACTCACTTCTTAATTACCTTCATTATAGGCTCGTCGCATAATGTACTATTTAAAGTTTTAATAGTTATCACGATTGGTTTAAACATGCACTAAAACTAGACGCAAGTGCAGGTTTGAACAATTAATTACTGAGATTTGCGATAAATTAATTAGTTTAGGAAATTGTATATGTATTATGTATAACTACTTTTGTATATAGATCTTTTTTTTAATTATTAAGTTTGTACTTTTGTGAACTAATATAATTAAATCTATCACTATCACTATCTATCAGTCGCGGCAAATATGGAATCTTCATTGAACTCTGTGGACGGTTACTGGTCAAGAAAGCTTTGTTGATTCAGTTTCAATTTTATTAAAACAGTTGCATTCCACTTCAATTATCCGGAGCCCATTGATATTGTTTTTGTGCACTTTCCCTGACAGATGGAAAGTGGCCTCGTCACTAAACATCAATAATTCGATGAAACCTTAAGTTTCCATTCTGAGTTGCATCTCCTCACAGAAAAACTGTCGCTTGGCTTTGTCGTCTGGTTTCAGAGCCTGCAACAATTGCAGACGGTATGGATGGAACTTCAAACGTTTCCGTAAAATCTTCCTCACAGTTTGTTGGGGGATATTTAATTCTCTACTGGCTTCCACGATAGATTTCGTGTGAAACTCTCACACGCTACACATTTGCCTCACTTACTGACGGACGACCGGTTGACTTCCGCTTACAGATGCATCCCCTCGTTTTGAAGTCACCGTACCACTTACGGATATTGGGCCCTCAAATTTTCTTCTAAAATTGCGTTGTACAGTGACAACAGACTGGGATATGCGAAAATCTTGCACACAAAATGCCCTCCTGTCTTCGTTTGCAGCCATTTTTCTGTTATATCGTCTCCTAGCAACGAAATTAATGAATATGCGACAGGTTCACTAACATAACAAAAAATATTTGAGTTTCTCTTTCCATTGACAGCAATATCATGTTTCTAACAAAGTGTCTCCTAACGACAGTTGTTCAAGTTGTAATCGGAAAGATAATTCATATTTTTCTAATTTTATTCAGCTTCCTCCAAGTGAAGGCTGCCTAGAAGACAAAGCTTGCAAAAAAATTGTTGTTTTTTGAGTAAATGGTAGGTACACAATTATAATGAAAAAAATGGAGAAGGAAAAGAAAAAGAAATAACACAATTATAAATAATTGAAGACGACTAAACAAAAGATCATATATCGAGAAAAAAAAAACATAAAATTTCCTAATACGGTATCTATTTGCTATCGGGTGATCACAGTCGTCTATTTAGCACTAGTTGCAAGACCCAACTTAAGTGAGCAGATCGCCATAGGAAAGAGATCAATCTCTTTACGTGTAGAGATGATTTCTTAGGATTTTTAAAGATCTCTTCACTGCAGACAGAGATACTTCAGTGACATGAGTTTGTCCTAGACCAAACTGCTTACAAAAATGCGCGAATCTTTTTGTGATGGCTCCTCTAGCCCCAATCAGTAATCCAATAACTTCGATCGACGTTAGATGATATTTTTCCTTATAATATGGTATAGTGCGGTCGTATATGTCGCATTTTTCCTGATGTATCTCAGCAGGTTGATTTTCATATGTTTCCATCCTTACAGTTGGAGCAATTATGAATCCGCTTGTTGATCTTGTCGGGAAAGCATCAGATAGAAACTGACCTATACGGACTCTGCTGTATGTTTTACTGAGACACATTTTAATTAATCGAACTAGTTTCTTGGGATTACCAAATTCAATAAGAATATCATATAATACTTCCCTCTTGACTGAGTCATATGCCTTTTTGAAATCTATGAATAACGGTCAAATAATGTACAACATACAAAATATGGACATTGAGATAGTTGTTTTCTTTACGGTCCGACAAGGTTTAATAAACTAGTGTGAGAAATGAAGCTTTCCCGGGTTAAGAGTTAAAGAGCACACGCATTCATCTACGTAACTCCTCCAACGTGCCCAGCGGAGGGTTAATTCTTGCTTTCTCTACTTTAATTCCACCCTTCAATTTGATTCTCAAATATATTAATTTTCTGTATTCTGTGATTTACTAAAAACGTAAGAACGGAATTAGCAATGACTCAGCTTTTTAGGATCAATCATGGTTCCTTGTGTAATTCTTTGCAATGGTACATAGCAAATAATTTTACTTCGTTAATTTGTTGACTTGGAGACGGATTATGGAGACTCGCCGTGTTTTCACTAAACTATGCGAACTTAAGAGCAAAGAGAAGTTTCAAGGAATCCACTCCACAGCCCAGAGCATAGTAGCAGATCTTCACTTGTACAAATACAATTTAATTAATTGCAGAGGGATTGAAAGCATGAGGACTGTTGACATGTCTCCCCTTTCCCTAGGAGCGTAAACAAACTGATATATTGGTGAAATTCAAAGAGTCTTACTTTATTTTCTGGTTTAACTTCATAAAAAGTATTTAAAGTAGCATTTTAAAGACAGATATACACGACGATAATTGTTAATATGTATATCGTGCAGCCAAATACCTATACTATACACCGAGAGGTACGAAACATCGGCGAAAGATGTCTAGAGAAGAATGTAGTAGCAGCAGCGGCAGTAGTAGTAGTAGTAGTAGTAGTAGTAGTAGTAGGCGTAGAAATAGCAATAGCAATAGTAGTAGTAGTAGTAGTAGTAGTAGTAGGCGTAGAAATAGTAGCAGTAGGAATAGCAGTAGCAGAAGCAGCAGCAATAGCAATAGTAGTAGTAGTAGTAGTAGTAGTAGTAGTAGTAGTAGTAGTAGTAGTAGTAGTAGTAGTAGTAGCAGTAAAGTAGTAGCAGTAGCAGTGCAGAGCAATGCAATAGTAGTAGTAGAAATAGTAGTAGTAGTAGTAGCAGTAGTAGTAGTAGTAGTAGTAGTAGTAAATAGCAGCAGTGGAACAGCAGTAGCAGTAGAAGCAGCAGCAGCAATAGCAATAACAATAGCAATAGTAGTAGTAGTAGTAGTAGTAGTAGTAGTAGTAGTAGTAGTAGTAGTAGTAGTAGTGGTAGTAGTGGGCGTAGAAATAGTAGCAGTAGGTAATAGCAGTAGCAGAGTGCAGCAATAGCAATGGTAGTAGTAGTAGTAGTAGTAGTGGTAGTAGTAGTAGTAGTAGTAGTAGTGGTAGTAGCAGTAGTGGTAGCAGTAGGGCAGTGGCAGAAATGGCAGCAGTAATAGCAGTAGCAGAAGCAGCAGCAATAGCAATAGTAGTAGCAGTAGCAGTAGTAGCAGTAGTAGTGGTGCAGCAGTAGCAGTAGTAGTAGTGGCAGTAGTAGTAGTAGTAGTAGTAGCAGTAGTAGTAGTAGTAGTAGGGTAGTAGGCGTGAAATAGTAGGCAGTGAAATGGCAGCAAAGTGAAGCAGCAGCAGTTGCAAACAGGAGTAGTAGTAGTAGTAGTAGTAGTAGTAGTAGTAGTAGTAGTAGTAGAAATAGCAGCAGTAGGAACAGCAGTAGCAGTAGAAGCAGCAGCAGCAATAGCAATAACAATAGCAATAGTAGTAGTAGTAGTAGTAGTAGTAGTAGTAGTAGTAGTAGTAGTAGTAGTAGTAGTAGTAGCGTAGAAATAGTAGCAGTAGTAATAGCAGTAGCAGAAGCAGCAGCAATAGCAATAGTAGTAGTAGTAGTAGTAGTAGTAGTAGTAGTAGTAGTAGTAGTAGTAGTAGTAGCAGTGAGTAGTAGCAGAAATAGTAGCAGTAGCAGTAATGGTGGCAATGCAGTGCAATAGTAGTAGTAGTAGTGGTAGTAGTAGTAGTAGTAGTAGTAGTAGTAGTAGTAGTAGTAGTAGAAATAGCAGCAGTAGGAACAGCAGTAGCAGTAGAAGCAGCAGCAGCAATAGCAATAACAATAGTAGTAGTAGTAGTAGTAGTAGTAGTAGTAGTAGTAGTAGTAGTAGTAGTAGTAGTAGTAGTAGTAGGAGTAGTAGGCGTAGAAATAGTAGCAGTAGTAATAGCAGTAGCAGAGCAGCAGCAATAGCAATAGTAGTAGTAGAAAGTAGTAGTAGTAGTAGTAGTAGTAGTAGTAGTAGTAGTAGTAGTAGTAGTAGTAGTAGAAAATAGCAGCAGTAGGAACAGCAGTAGCAGTAGAAGTAAGCAAATAATATGCAATAACAATAGCAATAGTAGTAGTAGTAGTAGTAGTAGTAGTAGTAGTAGTAGTAGTAGTAGTAGTAGGCGTAGAAATAGCAGCAGTAGGAATAGCAGTAGCAGAAATAGCAATAGCAATAGTAGTAGTAGTAGGCGTAGAAATAGCAGCAGTAGGAATAGCAGTAGCAGCAATAGCAATAGTAGTAGTAGTAGTAGTAGTAGTAGTAGTAGTAGTAGTAGTAGTAGTAGTAGTAGTAGTAGTAGTAGTAGTAGAAGATTGAGTGGCTAGGGGCGCGTTAAGGACGGCCCTTCAGCACGTCCCACAGTGTGCAATAACGCAAATCTAGCTGGACAAAATTAATAATTTCTCTGCATTCCAATGGATTGTTACGAAACTTTGTATAGACTTTATAAATAGCACATATTTTTTGTCTCAAACTTTGACTACGTTTGTGTACGAGGAACTACCCCTTTATGGGGGGGGTGGTTTTAGACTATAATAATTTCTCTCCTATCTAACAGATTTTTATGAAACAGTGTACGGAAGTTACAGGTAAAATATATTTTTGTGTACAAACTATATCTGCGGTTCCAGGGAGTGCATTTATGTACATGACATCGAACATCAGGTTAAAATACACCGTGTTCCGCTTATAAGTATAACAAAAGAAATAGCTATAACTTCTGAATTAATACAAGTATATAGTTGAAACCAACTGCTACAAAGAATGAAAACTGGGAATTTTTGTTACCTTATGTTCCATAAACCTCAACATGGCTTCCATTGGTGGCACGGGAAATATCCAACCGGTATTCAACCTCGACCCAAGTGTTATGAAGCATCTGTGGTGTAACATTGTTGACAGCAGCATAAATTCTTTCTTGTAAGTCTGCCAAATCACGTACTGGCGTCCTGTAGACCTGGTCCTTAACAAACCCCCACAGGAAAAAATCAGGTGGTGTTAGATCTGGTGATCTGGCAGGCCATGTGATGTACGGTGATCCTCTTCCGATCCATCTTGCAGGGAATTGTTCGTCTAAGAATGTGCGAACCATGTTGGCAAAGTGTGGTGGAGCCCCATCTTGCTGGAAAATTGCTCCATCTGGGAGTTGTGGCACAGCATACAGTTGCAACATATCCAGGTACGTGTTTGCAGTGACTGTCTTTTCAGCAAAGAAATAGGGACCAATGATTCTGTCACGCATGATCCCACACCAAACATTCCATTTAGGGAATCCCGTTGGTGTTCAATTACGACACTTGGATTTTCCGACCCCAGATGCGACAATTGTGTCGGTTTACTTTTCCACTGACGTGGAAGGTTGCCTCATCTGAGAAACAGACTCGAGTTAGAAATGTGTCGTCATCGTCCACTTTATCCAACATTGTTTCTGCAAAGCGTTTTCGTTCCAGTTTATCATTCGGCGTAATCATCTGATGAAGTTGCAGCTTGTACGCTCGCAAACGCAATCTTTTATGGAGCACTGTATGCACTGTTGTTGGTGGGATGTTCAACTAAACACTAGCCTGTCGAATGGATTTCCCGCGGGCTTCTATGAAATGCCTCGCAATGCGTTCGACATTTTCGTCAGACACTTTACGCTTGGAATGTTTACCTGCATTAGACAACAAACTTCCTGTTTCTCTGAGCTGCCTATCCCATTTCATTATTGAGACGTACGTCGGTACAGCTTCCCTCGGTCTAAGATTGTACTGACGGCGAAACAAGCGCTGTACACGAATTATGGATCTATGTTCTGCTAATGACAGTAAAAAAGGCTTTCTGCTGTGGCGTCCACATGCTGACTGACTAAAGATACGATACGAATTCTCTTATTTAATGATCTGCGCATGCGTGAGTCTTCTAAAAATAAGTAACAACAATGGATTAAAACTTCCCAATTTCCTCTTTACAATGGTACCAATCTTAACCCATTTGCATGCATTGTTATGAAATTATAACTATTTCTTTTATTATACTTATAAGCGGAACACGGTGTACATTGGACACATTTTTATCTACCGTAACAAACGCGCAGTGAATCAGAACGCAAATCACTAGCTGGACAAAATTAATAACTTCTCTGCATTTTAACGAATTACTATGAAACTTTGTACATGCCTTACAGGGGCACATATGTTTTGTGTATAATCTCTGATTATGTTTGTACAAGAAAAACTACCCCTTTATAGCGGGTGCATTTAAAACAAAATTAATAACTTCTCTCCTACATAACAGATTTTTATGAAACTCTGTACATTAGCTACAGGTAGCATGTATTTGTGTACAAATTCTGATTACATTATGCTACCTGTAGGCTTAGTTCTTGTGCAAAGTTTTATAAAAACATATAGGAGAGAAGTTATTAATTTTGTCTAAATGCACCACTACAAAGGAATACTTCCTCTTATAAAACATAATCAGACTTTGTAGACAAAAAAATATATTATCCCTGATATTCCACCTGTAACTTCTGTATAAAGTTTCATAAAATCTGTTACATAGGAGAGAAGTCATTAATTTTGTTTAAATGCACCCGCTATAAAGGGGTAGTTTTTCTTGTACAAACGTAATCAGAGTTTGTACATGAAACTTATGTGCCACCTGTAAGGCCTGTACAAAGTTTCATGATAATCTGTTAGAATGCAGGGAAGTTATTAATTTTGTCCAGCTAGTGATTTGCGTTCTGATTCACTGCGCATTTTTTAAGGTTGGATAAATATGTGTCCAATATATTTTAACCTGATGTTCGATGTCATGTACATAATTTTGCAAACACTAACAAGTGATTAGAAACATCCTTAATACGTTATTCGTTTCTGCTGTTAAGCGAAATATGGAACAGTTACAGTATTCCCCACAACTAAAAAAATAATTATTCATAAATGCGCAAGAACGCGCAAATTTTAAAACAGGGATTTAATACTCTAAATCAGCGGTGGCGAAAATGCTAGCGTGCGCCGAGCCACTGTGTAAGCTGCAACGTGCATAGCACCTATGGAGGGAGGCGGACACCCGAAGGGGAATTAAAGCAACTGTCTGACATTAACGGTTTTTCATTTTCCTTACGTCAAGCACTTAAATAAAATTATATAAAGTACAAGGTTACAAACTAATGTTTAGTACTTGTAACAAAGAAAGAAATGAACAAAAAAACATAGGACACATTATCACAATCTAAAATTAATTGTCTTCAGAATGTCTCTGCGGTAGAGTTTCAAAATCAGGAATTATGTCACTTACTGCCAGTCGTAGTTGATCACGAAGGCATTTGTCTGTCCGTCGTGATCTAAATTTGATGTTTACTATTTTCATTGTTGAAAATAATTTTTCACAAACGTAAGTTGTAGTGAACATGGCTTCAACAGAGCAAGCGAAAGAACGAAGCTTCAAATATTTATTTTTTGCCAAAGATTTAAAAAGTTCAACATTTGTCAAGTCCTTACATCTAGCTTTCATTTAACATCACATTGTAAACCTGTGAGTTTAAATTGAAGATCTAACCGCATTATTCGTACATCTGCTGAAAAAGGATCGACATACAGCGATGATCATCATGATGATGATGATGATCATAATCATAATAACCTTTAATAATGTTTCATCCTTTTAATGTTTCATCAGTAACATGTAGTAACTTATAATGCCGTTTTATGTTATACAACCGTTTTCCTAGTAATACTTGTGAATAAATTATACATTTGATATACTCATCATATTGTCAGCAAAAAAATGCATCCTCCCATCCTACTTGGAACTTTCGTTTTTATAGAGGTACATGGTTTCGAAAGAGACATTGCGACGATACGCCACTCGCAGGTCACATGGAACCCTAGATCATATATATCCAGATAGCTCGGCCTTATAGGCTTTGACGGTAACAACTTTTGTCAGGTTTACTATGCTGCCATCTAGTTGTTACGTAAGGAGTCACGTCATAATTCCCATTTGAATTGCATTAGCGACTGTACTGCCATCTCGTGTTCGTTTACGCGGACGGGTGGCGATCCTGGCGGTTGTTCTCTTCAAAGTGCTGCCGATTTTAGCATAGGGATGAGTTATCTGTTATATATATATAAATGGAACTAGGATGGGAGTTTGACTCCAGTGAGTGAGAGGGTGGGGGTTGTAGGTAGGAAGCAAGGGAAATGCACTGCGAGCCACAATGTGCTCGTGAGTCGCATTTTCGCCGCGGCTGCTCTAAATGATGCTGTATTAAATGGTAAAAGACTTTTTGTAACTGAACGTGACCCGCTATATTAAAACTCACATTATATTTGGAGAACTTTAAAATAATATTTTTTTCAATTGTAATGTTTAAACCCTTCTGTAAGAAGAAAAATATTTTACAAAGTTGTAATTGAAGTTACATTAGCAAGAACGTACCTATCTGAACAGATTCCATGTTTCACAACACAATAAATCACTAACAATTGGCTCTTTTTCATCCTCATTGTAAGCCTTTCTGTCTACGGCTGAACCGGAGCTAGAAATGTTAGAAGAACGCGTTGTCCCAATGCACCACTATAAAGGGGTAGTTCCTCTTATAAAACATAATCAGACTTTGTAGACGAAAAATATATTCCGCCTGTAACTTCTAAATGTAGCTTGCCGCTGATAAAACAGTAAAAGCTATTTCTCACAACATTCCTCAAATGTTAAAGAACATGAATTCTTCTTCAAATATCATCATCATATTCCAGGCACGAAATTAAGCCATTGTTGGCCTGTTTCGGTCCCAGCTATACACAGGATCCAATAGACGTTTCTGTGGACGTCCAGGTCGTCGTCGTCCTTGAGGGTGGTATTTTAGCATTTCTTGGGGTGTCCGGCCAGCTTCCATACAAGAAATGTGTTCAAGCCATGTATTTCTGTATTCTGTAATTTTTTCTTCTAATGGTTGCATGTTGAGTTCTTGCAGTATATCCTCGTTCCTCTTGTGGTCCAGAAGTGTGTATCCTGCAGTTCGTCGCAGATATTTCATTTCAGCTGCTCTCAATCTGGTGATATCTCTTTGTTTCAGAACACAAATTTCGCTTCCATAGAGGAGAGTTGGTAGTTCAAGGGTTTTATATAGCTTTATTCTGGAATGTTTCTGTACTAAACTTGGTTTTAGGTTATGGTTTAGCAGTCCTAATATTTGAACAAATTTGTTAATTTTTCTGCTTACATCATTCTCTCCTTCGTATGATATATTACATCCTAAGTATGAAAAGGAATTTATCTGTTCTAAAATCACATTTTCAACAACAATTTTGCTTCGGATTGGGTTTGTAACTTCATCTTATTCACATATGCCTAAAACCCGAGTCACACGGGGATAGTTTACAGGAGTCAAGTGCTTGAAGTCTCTAAACTTGATGCTATACTTGTGATCACACGGAGACATTAAACTTGAAACCATGCTTGAAAAAAAGCGCGCGCTGAATATTGTATTCGTATTGGAGTTTGAATTCTTGTATTCTGTTATAGTTAATAAAAATCAATAGTGAACCACCATTTTTAGTTTGGTGAAACTGAAGATGACACCAGCACATATTCAAGCATGTGTGCAGCTAATTGGCGCCTTGTTGTTTTCGAAACCTTGTTTCATGAATTCACTGACTAGTGTCTGAAATAATAATTCCCGCTGTTTTTATTGAGGTATTCTTTGTCACGTATATTCCATACAAGTTCACACTTCTCATACACTTCCAAAAACTTTATGATATCGTTGGAATTCCACTTAGGGGCGTTCATTATTAATTTACTTCGACAATAGGCCTAAAACTACAAACTTTCTACTTGCCAAGTTGCTACAAGTTCGCATTCACACGAGGGAAGTGGTGGAGAAAAGTTGATCACGTGACGGGAAAGTGGACACAAAAGTTGACGGGTCGTCAACTCAAATTCTGCTTGACCGTCAAGTCACAACTTGACTGTCTCGACCATATCACATGGGGAAAGTTGAAGCAAAGTCGACTTGCTCCAAGCACTTGACTCCTGTAAACTATCCCCGTGTGAATTAGCCTTAACTAAACAAGTCTAAATTTGATTTTTGTCCACCTAGATTGGCAAAATTGCACACTGTGCGTCGGCTCAACAGTGGCCTATTGGGATGAATGAGCACGAGATTCCTCACCCGCTCGCCCAATGAGTCCTACAATCCACCCCAGCCTTAAGTTCATACCGCCAAGTGACCACGCAGCACAGGATCCAGCCCTTCTGAGGTGTAGAAGCGCCCACGGAAGTCCAAGCGGACGAAGATATGCGTCATTACCTGAATATGCCTATGGAATGAAGTGATGAAGATGAATGATATAATATGAAATCATAAATTCTTTTTCTACAGGAATGAGGAAGGGAAATGAACAGTGGAAATGAAAATTCCAACCCGGCATTTGCTTAAGTAACTATTGAAAACCATGAAAAAAAAACCACAGTCAGGTCGGTTATTCCGGTGATTTGAACCGCGGACCTCCAGAAAGTGAGTCCCGTGCTTAACGCATGAGCCATCTTTCTCGGTAGAGCCCGGACGAGAAGTTATGGCACCGGCGCGAGGGACGCGTTTTAGTTCGTTTGCTTGGACTCACCCTCACACTAAACTGGAGGGGTGTTGGGTTACTTGGTTACTAGCATTTCGAGTGGTCAGATCGTTCTGCTACTACCGCTATTGCTAATACAGAAAACATTGTCCTTCTGAGCGCCCTCATTATGGCATTGTCTAAGGTGTGAAATCATAGAGTAGTTCATAGTCAAGGACGTGAAATAGCATACAATGTATGGAAATTCATGTCAGAAGAGGCTGTAAACGGAATACCAATTCCATTGAAAAGCGTGTGTGCAAGAGTACTGGCTGCCACTGGTATTTCAAAGCGAACCTTGGCAAGAATCAGGAAAGAAGGGAAAAATATTGAGGCAGGAACAGTAGATTCTTTCTCCAGTCCGGAAAAATCACAGCCGAAGAAGAAGATTGTCACAGCTGTAGACAGTTTTGATGAGGAAGTCCTAAGAAGCCTCATCTACAATTTCTACGCTACGCATAAGCAGAGGCCGACTCTGCAATCGCTACTTCCAAGAGTGGATATCAGTGTATGATTATGTGAAGAAAGTAGAGAACAATTACTTAGAAAGCGAGCATGCGATAGACAGTATTTTTGAGAACATTTCCATAGACTTAAAGACATCTCATTCCAGCACAGATCAGTCGTCTGATTCGGACGGAGAATAAGAATATAAAGATGGAATAGCGGGCGTAATTCCATTAGGTACCTTCGGACTCCAGAGTAGGAAAGTGGTGATACTAAGGTAAGACGAATGTTTTTAGAAAGAGATGAAACGGATATGCCTGCCGCTCTGAGCTTGAGAACCGTAACCCAAACAACCCCCACTCCTCTACCCTGCTGGCCGGCAATTTAAAACTTCGCGCAGATTGGTGCCATAACATCTCGTCTGAGCTCTACTTGTGTTATCAAACTCAAGCTTTGAGAGTATTCCGAATCTCAGCGCTGAGCAATCTGATGGCATCACGGTGTTCCGAATTTCAACGATGACGTCACTGACACTCCACCAGTGTCGCACCGGTTCCATCAGCTTGCAGAGGTGGTGGCAGTCTGCATCAACCACCATCAACGAATCTGATTGGTTCTTGTATAGGGCGGGAATTAGCAGACGAATGACATCGTGCACTGTTGTGTCATGGCGGTGTGTTCTGCTGTATTGTTTGTAATGAGCACAACGTAAAAACAATATGTTAATGGCTTATGAGCGAACATGTCAACGGACCAGTTATTACTACTGGTTCAAGAAATAAATTGTTTATGCTCTCTTTTCTTTGAACGAGATGACAGTACGGAAATTTCGCAAAATCTTGCTAGCGTAGCACAGACAACAACTTGTACAGCCACCATGACAGCCATCGAACCTTCCAGCAGTTTTGTTCCTATTTCGCTGCAGCGTGACGTCATTGTTGTCCACCGGTCCGGTGAGATTCGGAATACGCTGTTTGTTTGTTCTTTCTTAATTTTCCAGTGACAAGAAGTTGAGATATTTATTAAAACATGCATTCAGAATTTTTCTTCTGCATAGGCTACTACATTCGTTCATCGACAGCATACTCACCAAAAATTATTATAAATGGTAATGGCATCGCGTTTTGAAACTGAAGTTATTTTCCAAAATTTTGTAATTTCTTTCCCATTACTTCAAACGCCCTGTAAGCACTGTCTTGACTATAATGTTGTTTGGAGATTGGTTCAAGAACTAGAAGGCTGTTAATAAATCAATTGATGGGTTTGTAAAAAAATTTTGATACAATGTTCATTGCCTGAAATACTGTATTTTCAATTGTACGCAGAAATATAAACTCTAAGAAGTGCATTTGCTTTTTTATTGCCTTGACTTCCCTTCTTCCATATAGTTTGCTTGAAAAGCAAATGATCCTCTCAAGACCCATTATCACTTTTGCAAATCCATTACTCCAAGGAAATAACCCGTCAAAACTTGACAACCATCTTGTCGGACAGAGTTTCTCGAGTGCTTGTTTGCTTGTCTTAACCAGGGTACCATGCAGTTTCTGCCATTTCACTTTCACTGTAATATAAATTGTTATACAGCTGCATAATTTATTGAATGTAACGGAAGCGCTCAAAACCAAATTCAATAAACAAACCCGACTCACGGCACTCTTTTCTCTGAGTCACGCTTGAAGAATTTCCAATCATAGTAGTCGTCCCTCTTTATCACTGGTCACGATGTCTGTTTATATCCAACACTGGTTGCGTTCCAGAATTTTCACAATTTCACTGTTGGAAGTTTTCCAGTTTGTCCTTTCAATTCACAGCACACTGTATTTTACCTGTATCTAATTTAACATATCAAATAAGTTTTATTTTATTTACATTAATTATTTTATATCATTCATACGTTCATTCTTTTCATACAGGGTGATTCAAAACCTCTCCCACAAACTCTGAGGGGAGATAGATCTAACAATAAGGAACCCTTTTTGTTAAAAAACCTATGTCTTTTGACGCGTCGTTTCGAAATTACCGTTGAAAATGTTTTTACTCGGGCGTACGTCAATGTATGCGAATTTGTGTACACCTGTTTGTTTGTTGAGATGTTTGTAAAACACGAGAAGGGTTGTTGTTTGTTTTCGTTTAATGTTCAATGCCTTTTCCTTTCAGTTCAGTGTAATCATCAATTGAGAATGGATGTCTACGCGGTCTTCCAGCAATGCGCCGGGGACGAAGAGCCCATCGTCTCGACGGCGCTGATAAAGTCCAGCAAACATTGTGTGGTGAGGGTGATTTCTGTTTTGAAACTGTTGTCTGTACATGTGAAAAGCACTTCTTCCATTTCCGCACATTACCATGTCGGCTACCTCGGGAAAAGTGTAGAGATTGTGATTTATTTAGAGAAAATCAAAACTCGAGTGAGATTTAATTGACTATTGCACGATTAGAAGAAAGTAAAGGGTGCGTCAGAAAGAACGGATGGATTTCAAACTATCGATACGCAACGAGGAGAGAGATATAGTGAGGGGGACCACGACTGTTGGGTCAGCCAGAGAATGCAGTTTCAGTTGAGAACATGGTGTTGGTCTGGTGTACAACGTGCTTTCATCGTAGAGACATTTTTGAAAAATGAAGAGTCTGTGATCGCCACTCAGGACTCATTTCGACATCGGATCGGATGTCACGCTAGGATTCCAACTCGGAATACAATTTTGCGGTGGGTGGCTTCATTTCGTACCACAGCTTCAACATTAAAGAAGAAATCACCTGGACGAAATTCTATTGCACTGAGATTGTCCGAGGCTACGGTAAGATCTCGAGCCTGCGACTTCTTTCTTTGGGACCATTTGAAGGCGTAAGTTTGTAAACATCGATCACATACACTGGACGAACTGAAGACAGCGATTCGTGAAGAAATCGTGGCAATTGCACCAGCTATGACTGTGAAAGTGATGGCGAACATCAGAAAACGCCTCGATGCCTGTATTGAAAGCCAAGGACATCATATGGATAATGTTGTTTTACATAAATAAACTGCATGTATTGGTGAATATGTTGATAACAATAAATTTTTGATTTCATGAATCTTTACAATTTTCTTGCCATGTGAAATCCATCCGTTCTTTCTGACGCAACCTGTATATAAAGATTAGAAGAAATAATGCACTATAATACAATAAAATATTGACTTACTAAACTGTCTTGAAAATGTAGGCTATTATCACAGTCACGAAGCTCAATACGTAGTAAATATGCATCCATACATAGTTGTTAACCACTAGGATCGCTATTATCGCCTCATTATAGACAATGCGAAATAGTACCTACACAGTCTATTGTTCCTAGTACCCTCATAAACTCAAGCCTCGTGACTATATATAGTAGACTGTGCTATTATTGTATCATCTCACCATTACAAAATAATATTCCGCTAGATGTTATGCTCTTGAAGAAAAGAAATCTGAGCAATCTGTTACCAGTTGTGCCAAATATACAATCTTTAGTGAACTCTATGGACAATTACTAGTCAAGAAGGCTTTGTTGATCCAGTTTCATTCTTATTAAAACAGTTGCATTGCACCTCAATTACCAGTATATATTAAACGTGATTATCCATAATCTCATACAGCAGAAGCTGTAACATAACATAAATAATATACTTACTTACTGGCTTTTAAGGGGAGTTGGTCATTACCGCCTGAAAAATAATGGTAAAAATAGCCTATCTTCAAGCAGTCATAACTCAAATATAATACTATTTATCAGTGGTCTTTCATTTTTGTTAGCTATGTGTCTATGCGTATTAAGCTTTAAAATGAAAAGGAATGGATACTCTAGAACAAATCTTTATCCTTAAATTAATTTTTTTAATTAAGCACAATTTTTCTTTATAAATTCACTACATGTCTGTGATTAGGTACACTCTATTCACTTATTATAACACATATTGAATTGAAAATTTGACCACTTACTGCTAATAGGTACTAAAACATACCCTACTAAAATTATTCATGTATCTGTAATATTATGGGCATAGGTCTTATAGAAATCATCACCGTGAATAAATTTAAAAAAATTGAAGATTAGTATAAGCCCTATGCCCATAGTATTACAGATATTTTAATAATTTTAGTAGGGTATGTTTTAGTATTTATTAGCAGTAAGTGGCCAAAATTTTAATTCAATGTGTGCTATGATAAGTGAATAGAGTGTACCTAATCACAGATATGTAGTGAATTTATATAAAAAATACGTTTAAATTTAACAATTAATTCAAGGGTAGGATTTACACTAGATTAACCATTCTTTTTTTCATTTTAAAGCTTAATATGTATGTGTGTGTGTATATATATATATATATATATATATATCACTAAAAAAATGAAATAGCTGTGATAAATAGTATTACATTTATGACTGCTTAAAGATAGGCTATTTGTATCATTACATTGCATGCGATAACGTCCAATTCCCCTTAAGGAATCCGGAGGTTCATTGCCGCCCTCACATAAGCCCGCCATTGGTCCCTATTCTGAGCAAGATTAATCCAGTCTCTATCATCGTATCCCACCTCCCTCAAATCCATTTTAATATTAACCTCCCACCTACGTCTCGGCCTCCCCAAAGGCCTTTTTTCCTCCAGCCTCCCAACTAACACTCTATATGCATTTCTGGATTCGCCCATATGTGCTACATGCCCTGCCCATACCCATTCCGAGGCTTATTTGAAGATTTCGTAACAATCTGTCTTTTTACGGTGATGGGTTTTTAGCCCTTCGCCCAACCCCCAAGCTGGAGGACAACCCCACATCGGCTGTTCGCGACTGCTTATTCAATATATTCACAGCTACCCTTCATATCTGGAGGCCGTCTCCTCGATCCTCAACCCGAGGACGCGCCATGCCGTGGTGATAGGGACCCACAATACATGGACCTAAATATTATATATACAAGATAAATGATAGAAAAGTTTTAATTAAAGGTGATGAAATAAACATGAATCATTTTAAAAGGTACAATTTATTGAAAGTACAATTGTTGGCAAACAAAGAAACAAATGCTAGGGACGAGATAAAAAAAACGTCAGGGAGTGATAAAATTGTAGAATAAGGAGCAACGATTGGTTTAAACAGTCATTCCGTACCGTCTTATTGGTCAAAAGTAATATGACGCGGTAAAAGTATACGAAAGACCAGTGTTGCCAATTAAGCGGTTTTCCCGCTAGATTTGGCGTTTTTCAGTGTTAGTTTAGCGGGATAAAGTATGAAAATTTGTATTGCTGATATAGGGATTTAGCGGGTATTTTTAGCACTCACAGCGGGAAAATAATCTCATTATACAGGGACATCATTTTATTTTTACTAACATTTTTAATATTAACTTGGTTGTACCTCTGGATCAACACTGTTAGCTACCCCCTTCCACGACTAGAGTTCGATGATACTGGCGTAATATACAAACAAATCACTTTACTAGGTATAGGAGGGAAAAAAGTAGTTCATCCATTTACGTAACCTAGGAAATATCGCGCTTTCGAATTTGATAATTGGGTTTTTGTTTAATCAAAATACAGTACAGTATTAACAATTAGTGTTTTTACCCACGAACTGAGCTGTCCATGCGGACGTATTCATTATGCAGTGTATATTATACTGTCTACAGCACATTAGCGTACAACATAGAGAATGAAGTTAAATTAAAAAATAATCATAATATGCATATTTAAACACATTTTTGAAACTGGTGGCCGTTCATTTCGATACAGGCTTCAGTTCTAATGTGCATATTATCGCACTATAGTCTATTGTACCTAATCTCAATTACCAGTTTGTCCTTCGTACCAGTAACTCATGTTGAAATAATTCTGTACCTAGTCTTTAAAAGAGTACCTTACGTACTGTAAATTCAATCTTCACTTCTGCCCGATCCGAAAAGATAAAATTACTCAGATATGCTATCTACTGTCTTAGGTCGTAGAAAGGAAGGAAATCACGTGACATTTAATTACTTAACGAAGCCCTTTTATTTAAGTTATTTTAAACAGTTGTATAATGTTACGTAGATGTCCAATTCCTAACAGAAATTAATGTTCTCAGAAAAGAGCTAAGACAGCCCAGCCACTAGCTGGCCAATAAAAGCTGTTGGGGGAAACCGGGATACGACGTAGGCAAATGGACGACAGTACCTGTGCGAAAATTATTCATTATTGAAAGCTCTTTCGTCACTGGAAAACGCGAACATATTTTTGGAACGTACTGTTTACTATGATCGTAAGGCTACTATGACTATATGCGGTCTTGGATCTGTGTGGAGGACGGTTGAACTTCATTAGTAGAAGAGGTGGGAGTGAAGTACAATCAAAAACTCAGGTACAATAAAAATTGAAGTAAAAATAAAATGATGTCCCTGTACATTGGCAATATAGCAATTTAACGGTTTCTGCACTGTTTCTTAGCGGGTTTTTAAAAACTGAGTTGGCAACACTGCGAAAGACACTCATCTTTGAACACTCGACATTACGCATCAAATTTCCGTTTCTTAGAAGCGTAGTGCATTGTTTGAATATCAGATACTGTAATACAAATACAACATGAATACAAGACTATGTTTATATGCAGGCGAGTGAGCTAGATACCATGTACTGACAGAGAAGCTGTTTGAAGCTGTGATGGAATAGTTCAAGGGGAGGAGCATCAAGGTGGAAGCATAACGGGACTCAACCACCGAACCGTGAGCAGCATTGGAATGCAAGCAATACTGCAATAACCCCTGGGGTGGCTCAGTGGACAGATATTGAAGCCTTTCACGCAGGCGGTCGGGGTTAGACTCCCGATCAGGCCTGGGATTTTTAATTGAAAAATTCATAATGAACCTTTGGCGGACAAGGTAGCAGTTAGGGTCTTTCTCTCGGAGTTCTCCCGTTCCCCAATATTAGGCTTCGTCAAAATTCCATAGCATTCCCTGAACGCCGGCTAGCGACACACGTAGGGGCCTGGCCACAGTATAGAGAACATACAGTAAAGACACTTAAGTCATTTCGTGGGAACAAATTCTGAGTGCGCATGTCACGAAACCGGGTGTATTATCTGGAACCTCCACCAGATGGCTCTCCATCTACGACAGGGCTGGCATAATTTAATATTAACTGAAAACATTCATTACTCATCTTTTAATAATTTTAAAGACATGAGGCAAAGGAATGGCAATATAACCATAATAATAATTACTTCCGTATGCAATCATCATGAAAATATTCACTAATTGACGCTAACGTTCAAGTCACTGTTTGAGGCTTATGTTGGTAAAATTGATCCAAGTACAAAATAATACATCATGGCGTCCGTTGCGGTGAAGTGCGAACATAAACGTCAACAATGAATACAAGTATTTTGACTTCCTAGCGTCATAATATTAATGATAGATAATACACATACAAGACTATTCGTATTACTGACCAATAAAATAAATAAATAAATATTTTACTATTATTTTGATAGTGGTTTGATACTAGCGACATAGTTGGATTCATTGAGAACTAGACCTTACCGAGCTTGAATTTACCCATAGTACCAACATCATCAAAGGTGCCGACAAGAGTTGTCCCTACTGATTCTTCTTATACTGTGGCCTGGCCTAAGGACGAATGGGATTTCTTGCAGTGAACCTTTGTGTAGTCAGTGGGTGTGGATTTGGGAATGCGCCTAGGGTTAGCGCAACAGATCGTAAAAGTTCGCAGTGCTACGTCATAGTGCCTCCCTCTTGAAATTCATTCCATTTCAAAATTGCAATAAGAGAGACGGTCAATTACTCCTAGACCGTGTTATTTTTATACAAACATTAAAGTGTGGAATTTGTCCATAATTTTCCGTTACATTTGTCTCTTGCCAACTTCTGTCTAACATTCGGATATATAGCACTACTAGTGGCTTGGGCAGCAAATGCTGCAAACTAGGTTCATTAGACGTTCAAATAAACATTTTTCAAGGAAAAATACCAGACATTTTGAAAGCTATTTGCTTCCGTAATAAAGAAACATACTCCCTCTGAACGGTTTTTTATGCCAAATACTTTTTCTTGAACCTGTCCACCTTCAGTTTCTCAGTTTCAACGCGAAAACGCAAGTAACAATGTCAGGACGATCAGTGAATTTTCCATGTGGGAGTAAAGCAATAGCTATTTCAGATCATTGTGGATTGTAGGTGAAAGTTAAAAAAAAATGTCTGCTTTGCTATGCTTTCGAACATAGCATCTTGGTATAGCTGCTGCATGTAGAGCTTGAAATGTAGAGGCTAAAATCATTTTATCCTATTAAGAGATCTTGCTGAAATTATCGGGAGACTACATAATTTTGTAGGCTTCTTATTTTATCAGTAAGTAATACCTTTTGGTCTTTCCTTAGGAACTGTAATTTTTGCGCTCTCTCGAGCCAATACTGAAGAGAATGACGCATATAAATATCTACACCACACCGCCATTAAGTACATGAAAAAGACTCAACCCCACTTGATTAATAACTACAAAAGTATTTGATTTTTAATAACAATATTATCTTACGTAAGTTACTGTATATAGCCGCAACTGAGCAAATTATAGAAATGAAAATCTAATTTAAGATATTCTCTACATCTACTTACATAACCCCAAAACGTTTCACTTTCATATCATCAATATAGCATTAATATGTATAATTAATGAAAAATAATCACATCATGGCATTAACTATAATAATATTTCATTTATAATAGTAATAATGTCATCAAACAACCACTAGATTTTAATATCCAATACACAGCAGTACTCAGAAAATTACACACCGCAGAATCAGACCTGTTAATTATTTTAGTAAGTCTTGAAGTTTTAAATAACAAATTGAATTTGAACTCTAAATATGTCAGCAATCCTGCAGGTCATGGCCTTCGTGTAATAGACTATTGTTTATTGTAGTGTGTGTTTTGTTTTATACCGAAATGCAATTAGTTCTCAAAACTGACGAAAGAAGGATTTTGGAAAATAGGAAAATTATGTAGGAAAACTAACGCTTCACTGAAAACTACTATTTTTCTGAAAAACTCTGGGTTCCAAGCTTCAAAACAAGCGGTCATATATTAAAATCCGTTCAGCTTTTTTCCCGTAATTTCCATTACCAGTTCAAATTATATACTACATACATACATGCATACATACGTGCGTGCGTGCGTGCGTGCGTGCGTACATACATACATACATACATACATACATACATACATACATACATACATACATACATACATACATACATACATACATACATACATACATACATACATACATACATACATACATACATACATACATACATACATACATACATACATACATACATACATACATACATACATACATACATACATACATACATACATACATACATACATACATACATACATACATACATACATACATACATACATACATACATACATACATACATACATACATACATACATACATACATACATACATACATACATACATACATACATACATACATACATACATACATACATACATACATACATACATACATACATACATACATACATACATACATACATACATACATACATACATACATACATACATACATACATACATACATACATACATACATACATACATACATACATACATACATACATACATACATACATACATACATACATACATACATACATACATACATACATACATACATACATACATACATACATACATACATACATACATACATACATACATACATACATACATACATACATACATACATACATACATACATACATACATACATACATACATACATACATACATACATACATACATACATACATACATACATACATACATACATACATACATACATACATACATACATACATACATACATACATACATACATACATACATACATACATACACCGCGGGCCGAATTGAACACATCGGAAAGCCGTATTTGGCCTGCGAGATGTAGTTTACCCAGTCATGACTTAAGAGAAAGGAACAGCTAGGTTAAAATAATAGGATAACCAATGAAAAATGACAATCTATTTATATTAAAAAATATGTTGCAGTCAGAAAGGGACAATCGAATGTGAATGGGAATGAAAAATTGTTAGTTGTAGACGTTCATATTAAGGTGTTTAGAGTAACTGATTTCCGTAAGATTTCCATAAATCATCTCCTTCAGCCTATACTTAAATGTCACGACTTGACATGTTCTATGCTATTCGATTTTGTACAGTCTAAAAATTCTGCCAGTACATCAATAGTATTACATAACAAATATTGACGTCAAAGTCCGTTCTAAGTATATCCACTGTAACTACAATAAGGAAAGAGAAGTGACAAAAATACACAAACGTTTGGATGTCAAGTTAAGAATAACTCGAGCCTCGAAATAAGTAATGATACGAAGCATTATTACAGTCTCGTTCCCTTCTCTGTGACGACAGTTAGACCCATATGTAGAATCACATTCTGAATATAGCCGGCAGTAACGTGGAATTATATTTTGAATATAAGTAACGTGAGTAGAGGGAATATAACCTACCTAACTACATGGCATTTACAGATTTAGAGAAGGCTTTTGACAAAATAAACAGAAAGGAACTATGGAGAATAACGGAAGAAAATGGGTACACAACATATCTGATAAATTGCATAAAAAGTCTTTATAATGGCACTTGTATGAAGCTCTATATACATACAGATGAAAATATAGTTATAAATTAGGGCGTAAAACAAGGGTGTGTATTATCGTCTACACTTCTTAACATATATATGGACATCTTGGGGAGAGCATGTTGACAATGTTACGGGTAAAGCATGGAGGGCACTTCACTTTATTATGAGAATCTTGAGAAAGGCTAGACCCAAATCGAGGGAAATAGCATATCTAACGTTAGTGCGACCGTTAATGGAATACGGAACTACATGTTGGGATCCCTATAGAATATATCAGGTAAATTCCTTAGAAAGAATCCAGTATAGGGCAGCGAAATTTCTTAAAGGTAAAAGAGAAGATGGAAACGATGCGATAAAAGAACTTAAATGGGAAACTTTGGAAAACAGACGTAGGAAAACTGTAGAATAACATCATTGTATAGAGCACATCTAGGTCAGAAAGCATGGGTAGACATAACGGCTCGATTAGAAAAGCCAACGTACTATGGTAGGAATGATAATGATTTTAAAATCAAATGTAGGAAACAGAAAACGGATGTAGGTAAATTCTCATTTTTAAATAGAACTATAAATGATTGGAATGACCTACCTGCAGCGGTCTTTGAGGGCTATCCTTCCTTAAGGAGATTCAAGAATAACTTAAAAAGTTGTGTATAAAGTGCAAATTAAAATTAAGGTGACATTTAACATTTAATTTCTTTAAGATGACATGTATTTATTTAGAGTGACGAGTTACTCCTTCGTTTGAATTGTAAATTATTTCAAAATAGCGTGTAAGAGGGCCTTAGACTAGAAATGTTTAGCTTCAATATAGTTCTGTTTATAAGTATCTATAAGGGTGTAATTATTTGTCTTATTTGAACTGTTGTATCAGTGAAGCGAGGTGAATTCAGTGAAGTTATGGTTTTACAGTGCAGTGAATAGTTCCGATCAGTGATAATTTATAGCGTCAATGAAATGTGTTCTATAGTGTCAGTGAAATGTGTTATAGTGTGTCAGTGAAATGTGCTATAGAGTGTCAGTGAAATGCGTCATAGTGCCACTACAGTGAGTGAGATGAGAGTGAAGTGAAAGATTATTGAAACTTATGTAGGACCTATACATAATTATGTAGGTTGTATTCTAAAATTAGGTATTTTATTTATCTTTTATTATTATTGTGTTAAATTGTATTGTGTATTCTTATTGTATTGTGTATAAAATTGTATATGTGTTGTAAAATTGTATTGTATATTGTAAATTTTATTGTGTATTACTTATCATTTTATTGTGTATTGTTTATATTGTATATACCACTGCCACCGGGTGCTTGCCCACTTGCAGTGTAAATAAATACATACATACATCCATATTTTTGTTCCATTACAATATAAGAGTAATAAGCAAACCTTTTTTATGTGTGCAAAATGTAAATTAAACTGCTGTATCTTGCGGGATATAATTGACAATCAAGTTTTAAATTATATACATATACCATAAAAATTTGTCGTAATAATAGTACATTATGCAACGAGCCTATAATGATAGTAATTAAAACGCGAGTCTTAATTACCATTATAGACAAGTTTCATACTACTTTTTATGCTCGACCATATTTCTACTTTGAAATTATTCATAAGTATTCATGTAATTCCTATCTGACTGAGGAGCGGAACTGGCCTTTTGCAATACCTCGTAAATTGTGAGATGTGCGCAGAAGCGAAAGTATTGATTTCCGAGAAACAAATGCCGACATTGACCTTGATATAATCTAGAGAGTAAAATAAACATTAATCTTGATATAACCTTGAAATTGAATTAGACATTGAAAAACGAGATGACAAATTGAATTTATTTGAATATTATATACAATTAACGCTAATTGTTATAGTAACAGAAATAGTTGCCTTTCGACTGCATATCCGAGAATAATCGATACTTGCGCTTTCATATTGCTATAATGGTATTTTCTGATTGGTGGAACACTTGAACTTTAATGAATAGGTGTACTTTAATGAGGTCCATTAAAGGGCTGCTACCAGGTGTATAATTACTACATTTCGGCATGGTCGAGCATAAAATTATTTACCCGATTTTTTAGAATATTAATCTATTGATTTTTAGTGCAACCTTTAATCAATGTAATTTTATTATCGTAGTATTATTACCATGACAACAGCCAAAGAAAATAAGCTATAGGCTCATTATATCGCAAAGAACCGTTGCGAGAGAAGGAGCTAGAAAATGCCGTGTTTATTAAATTTATCTACATCACTAGACCGTCGACCTGGTTGGCGAGTTGGTATAGCGCTGGCCTTCTATGCCCAAGATTGCGGGTTCGATCCCGGGCCAGATCGATGGCATTTAAGTGTGCTTAAATGCGACAGGCTCATGTCAGTAGATTTACTGGCATGTAAAAGAACTCCTGCGGGACAAAATTTCGGCACATCCGGCGACGCTGACATCTCTGCAGTTGCGAGCGTCGTTAAATAAAACCTAATATAACATCACTAGACCACTTAAGTGAACATATTCTCTTTAAGTTTACTAAGTAGCCTGGTTCAACCTCTCTGTCCTAGAGTACAAATACCAACTTAAAGGGAGAGGATGGTATTTTTTTTAACTTTTTTCCTATTTGGTGTAAAATATTAATTTTTTTATATGTAGAGAGCTCATAGCCGTGGCAACTCAACCAAATATAAATATTTTGAAAAAAAAATTTTGGGGGACCAGATTTGAAAAAAAAATATATCGGTTTTAGTAAAATTTTGCATTGGTTATATCTAAACCATTTTTAAAAATAGATTCAAACAGTTTTTTTCCAATGTACTTGCAAAAGCAAGCTCTACAAACTGTCTGTAACGAAATTTTGATAATAGTCCCTACGTTTGCAAAATAAACAATTAAAATTTAATAACACTTTTTGATTTCCTTTTACGCAAACAAACGAACATATTTTAAAAATGAAATAAATTATCAAAATTCTGTTATAGAGAAAAGTTTCCTAATAGACTGAAGAACGAGTGTTCTAAATTTCATGCATGTATCTTTAATGGTTCAGAAATTATATCCATTTTTGTCTAGCAATGTAGCAAAAAAAGAATGAAATTGCCTCAAACGACGATAAAGGGGGCGTGTGATTTAAAAATCCATAGCACAGGAAGTTTAAAAATTGCGTCTTAACATCCGATAAGGGCACAAATACCCACAAGATGTTATGCATTGCATTCCACATATATCATAGAGTATTCTAAAGGAAAAAAAATTATTTTGAAAATTTACTCATTTTTCAACAGTAATTTCACTAGACGTTTTGATTTATCTAGAGAAAATCAAAACTCGAGTGGGATTTAATTGACTATTACACGATTGGAAGAAAGTATATAATGATTAGAAGTAACGAAGTACTCCAATACAATAAAATATTAATTGACTTACGAAAATACAACTGTCTTCAAATGTTTTTTATACCATCTCAACATTACAAATATTACGCTAGATGCATGCTAGATGCAGTAGTGAACAATGCCTTCTCGTCGAGTTCTATACACGATGGCAATGTTACTAGTCAAGAAGGCTTTGTTGATTCAGTTTCATTTTTATTAAGACAGTTTCATTCCACTTCAATTATCCGAATTCCAGTAATCAACGTCACTTGACAGATGATTTTCAATAAATCTTAATATTAAACAATCTCTGATACGTGACTATCCATAATATCATATAGCAGAAGCTATAACATAACCTAACTAATATACACAAGCGTTAGAAAAGTTTTAATTAACGACGATGACAAA
This sequence comes from Periplaneta americana, assembly GCA_025594305.2. Classification (NCBI taxonomy): domain Eukaryota; kingdom Metazoa; phylum Arthropoda; class Insecta; order Blattodea; family Blattidae; genus Periplaneta; species Periplaneta americana. Next base: position 18,213,001 of record JAJSOF020000039.1, on the reverse strand, counting down.
AAATAAACATGAATAATTTTAAAAGGAATAATTATTGAATGTACTAATTTCAAATTTTAATATGGTTGGTGGTTCAATTGATAATTATATTGACGTATGCAATTGATATTATATTGGACGTGTGCGTATAGAAGTGTAACTCGTTGATTTAGGCCTACATGGTTTATTCAACTTATTCAGGTTTTCCGAATGGTGCTCTTCATTTATTTGTAAATCGGATTTCAGAAAATGCATAGGTATGATAAGTGATTTTTATTAATTCTTGTTCTTGAATGTCATATTTGAAACTGCTGTGCATCGACTGGAGTGGTTTGTAATTTTATATATATATATATATATATATATATATATTTTTTTTTTTTTTTTTTTTTTTTTTGACGTCCAGACCAGCGCAGTTTCAAATGTTGGCAAACAAAGAAACAAATGCTAGGGACGCGATAAAATTAAACAAATGCTAGGGACGCGATAAAATTGTGCGATAAGCAGCCATGATTGGTTGAAAGACGTCCTTTCGTACCGTTTTATTGGTCAAAAATAGTATGACGTAGTAAGAGTGTAATAGTCATCAGTAAATATCCTCCTCTCCCCTTAAGAACGAGAAAAAACTGTACAGTATATCGGACAAAAATTTTGCGAGCCAGTGTACATACTTGGGTCCAGGGACAAGTACGATAATGATCATATCGTGCACGAAATCTTCTACACCATTCACCGTAGAATTCCGTGTAGTTGGTCTCGTTGCAATGTATGATGTAGTAGTAGTTTTTCTGCTCTATCAGCCGCAGTGAACTGATTTTGTGACTTTTGGTATTATGATGTGCATTTATAAGGACAAAGCCGGCTACAGTTGAAACAGGAGCGTTTATGAATTCATTTCAGCTAAAAGGTAGAACAGCGAGCTCGGAAATTCCCACTTCGGAGGATTCTGGTACTCTGCCGCCTGTTGTTACCACTAATTCCATTTAAAGCTGACTAAACATATCAACAGCACTCGTTGCTGAGACCACACTCACACGTGCCATGGCAGACCAGACCTCTCTACTCCACGGCGCCTTGGGTTACCGGTGGGAAGGAATGAAAACGCACTCAGTCTGGCTGTAGGCTAATATGGCGACTATACAAATCTCGTAACACAATGCAAGCGTGATCCAGATCGTCCGATGCTAGTTTAGGTTAACATTTCGTACCAAGTAAACAGCTCTTGTTTTAAGACGTTTGGCGCATAAAACGGGGTACATACTACATAGTATTGTGAAGCCGATCAGTTATGATTTTTTTTAACAAAGAACGGTGCACAGTGAATTAAAAACATCATTCGTAAAGAAAGTGTTATCCCAAAGAAATACACTGAATATGACATGATAAATTGAAATTGATAGCCTATTGATGGTATCTTTAGCCTCATAAAAGTAATCAAAACAATATTATAGTACAAAGCAAAGTTGCCTAAGTATATGCCTTAACTGTAACTAATATCTATAACAATAATAAATCTGTAGCCGAAATTTTTCTGATAATTTTTCGATTTTCCAAAAATAATTGGTCCTAATATATATAATTAACCGCCCTAAAACCGAAAATCGCTTTTTTGAAATTTTTGTTTGTATGTCTGTCTGTCTCGATGTTTGTTACCTTTTCACGCGATAATGGCTGAACCGATTTATATGAAAATTGGAATATAAATTAAGTTCATTGTAAATTAGAATTTAGGCTACATGGCATTGAAAATATTTTATTTAAAAGGGGGGTTATAAGGGAGCTTGAATTAAATAAATCGAAATATCTTCCTTATTATTAATTTTAATGAAAAATATTACATAAAAGTTTCTTTAAAAATAATTTCCGATAACTTTTACGCTATGCTATATTTTTATAGGACCGATATTTAATGACATATATGAGTTTCAAAATTACAATAACAACGCCATCTAATGCGGTGTAATGAAATAAAAACCAAATGACTTCATCTATAAGGGGGCTTGGACAACAACAATCGAAAGCTATGAAACATAGCCTACCGAGAATGTTTCTGCGTTTGTATGATGTAATATCGGAAGCTAAATTAACCGATTTGTATAATTAATATTATTAATTCACCATTGGAAAGTGTAGTTTCTCTAGATGGACATAATGCTATAATGTTATTACAGTAACTTCTGAGTGAATCGAGGACAGGTAAGATTAAAATAGCTTCTTATGCACAGAAAAGTTGATAGGATATTCTGTACATTCGTTTCCTGTATTTCCTAAAATAATTTTTATGACCGAATGAGTGGTCTCTGGATTGAAGTGATCACATTTAGTGTTTTTAATACAATTTAAATTAAGTAACATAATAAACGATATATCCTTCTATCAAACAGGAATGTTCCCTGGATCAAACGTCCTATTTTAAGTACGTAATTTCTTTATATTTATTTCTAACAGGTGCAGCGGAGCGCACGGGTACGGCTAGTTACATAATAAAACTCTTATCGCATTATGCTTTTAGGTAATATTGATGCGCAAATTATCTCGAAATCTGCTGAAGCTATAGAGCTGACGTTTTATCAACACATAGGCACATATCTTTTGTTTGTGATGTAACAGTATTTGCTTTGTTAATTCATTTCCTTACAAACATTTTCCATGCGAATATTTTCAAACATTTTAATACACTATCTTCAGTAATACGTATTTACGATATATTAGATTTACGAAAACAATGTTTTAGTACCTGTAAGGCTACTAAACAAACATATCTGAAAATTGTACTTTTCTATTAAAAAAAGTTGAGAAAATATTCCTTTTTGCATAAAAAAGCAAAGTTGTGAAAAATGAACATTAAAATTAAAACTTACATTCTTATAATGCACTTATACTTCTCAGACAAATCTAAAATTTAACATGGATACAGTTTTAATAATTTCTCTTCCCTTTATCCATTGAATCAGTGCTGGCCATCCCTGTATATAGCTCGACCAAGCGGCATATACTACCTCTTTCGTCTGTCTCTTTCTTTCCGCTGTAAAGCGCTCAGGCTGTCCTGGGCTCTAAAGAGCGCGCTTGCTTCTATGGGCATCAGTTGACATCACTGGATCACATTAATGTAGCAACTCCATAGATTAACCCTATGGGGAATCGAATCCCTGCCTTTTGGGTTGAAGAGTAAAGTGTTAAACATGTCGATAGCACGCCCCCTAAAATTTTATGAAAAAAGACAGTAAATTGGTTTGCAAAGTCCGCACGAGTCAAATAATTTATCTTCTGAAGTTTTTTTTTTTGGAGGGTAATGTGATTACAGGTGGTATGTGTACGCAATTGTTTCATACGTTTGAGCCCATATCTCGATTAGTAACGAGTTCTAGTGAATCGTGCCAGGCCGGTCACTTCGTGCAGTAATCTGATTAACTTGTAGGGTACCGCGTGTACAACACTCAATCGATTCACTGAGACAACTTCCACAATATTTCTCGGGAAAGTTTACAATTTCGTTATAGCTTCAATACAACCGTCGCAAAATAAGTCGTCATGAAAAATAAGCTTTTTTTTCTGCCCAACCTATACCTTTTAACTGTAATACATCTCTTTGTAATGTGAATATATATGATACTACAGCGTGGAGTTATTTACTACGTACTGGTCTCACCACCGTATAGATATTATACAGAATGGACACTTCGCGTCGGTACCTTTGATGTAGCACGACTGATTTCAATGACCTTCAAACCAGTTTGAGCGTGAGATTCTGATGTCTCTCAGGAGTTGGCGCTGACATCACACCGGCTAGCAGTCGACACAGCGGAAATATAACACATACAATTAATACATCTAGGTACATTATGTACTCAAATAAAATAAATTGGATCCATAAAATAATAAATCCTTATTAACTGTAATGTCTAGACTCTAGAGTTCCTTTATAATGAGAGTTCAGACGTTGGCCCCTACAACAATTAGAATATGTAATGATTTGATAGCGCTGAAAATGGAAAAACAAAACTCTTACGAGAAGTAAAACCATATACCTATATTATATTATATACAAATATTAAACGAATTCGATACTTAATTTTATAATGCATTGTATTATTTTATAATATAATTTATTATATCTGAAATATAAAATATTATTATTACAACTAGTTTGTCACTGAGAAATTAGGAAAAGCTGTTAACTTGAATTTATTTGAAGCAAAGCGTTACTGGATTATGCAATAAGGTAGGCGATGTTTGGATCCTGTGTCTTAATTCTCTTCTCAATTATTATCTTAGCGTATGCTCGATTACACTACCTCTAGCGCTTGAAAGTGGAACTAGCCGCTGGCGCACAGAGAAACAAAACACAGGAAAATTCGCTGTGTCCATTCTTTAAAATCCCTATTCGCTGGTATAACTGTAACGAATTTAATTGTGGCACCGGATTAAAAATTTTGAGGTCCACATTACATGTTGTAAATTTTGACATCAAATATATCATATTATTATTATTATTATTAATTATTATTATTAATTATATTGTAATTGTATATGACGTGTACATCCATGCATATGGTTATGTATAGAATAAACACTCAATCAATTAACTTTATAAATATATCTAAGTAGGATAAAGAAAAACGAAATTAATTAAAATATGGAAAAGAGTTATTTTCACGATAGAACTCATAAACTTAAGCGACGTGAAGCCTCCTTTTGTTTCATAAAACGAGCCAGACAAAGATCCCCTTCCACTAGGCTGTTGTGCTAGACCAGTGACCATCAACTCGCGTATGAACGGACGCGGGCAGTGCTTGGCTGACGCGTGCTTACTGTACCGGGCAGAGGACCGGTCTGTGACGTTGCGTTGTAATGAATAGAGGCGGTTCTTGCCATCCATTCAAACAAGAGATGTGAGGAGCAGAAAACACTTCAAAACGTAGGCCACACTGAAGAAATACAACTTACAGATGCATTATATGACTCACAGTAACGAATATGGCAGATACGAAGAGCAGAGCGAGTAGCATTAATTCAACAATTGAAGGAAAATGAGCTAGCAGTTGTTTAAGATCACAATGTTAGTGAATCGACTGTGCGACTCAGTTATAAAAATTTTACTTATGATAGTAAGATGTTATAACCAAAGCTCGGAACTTGGGGACTTGTGTGTCGTGTGCTTGAGTAAGGTTACAGGTACAGCGTACACAAAGCTCAAGCTGCAAGTGCTCAGGGACAGTCGTGTGTACTAAGAAAGTGGTCACATCGAATGGCAAGAAGATGAAAGAATAAACTGTGTCATGTCGAAGCCAATGACATTCAGATAATTAATTAGAGGTAAACGGTCTGTTTGAAAATGAGAAAATACGTATTATTAGAATGGGTATTATGGAAGTTTGAAAATACATTTCTTAAATTTTAGGTACAGAATTTCGTGGAGGAATTCTGAGGAGATACATTATTTTCTTCTAATGCAGAGTTTATATTTTGTAACTTGTGTCAAACACAAACTAGAACTGGAAACGGACATTCATTGAAATACATTGCAGTCCTTTAAATTGATTGAAAATTTGTCCATAGCCATGGATCAAGTCGTAGAGGAACCTTCCCTAGTAGTGATACACTAATTGAAAACTATTTGCGAGAAAAATTTAGGATATACTTATCTTTCTTAGATACGAGATCAGCTGCAACTACTGAAAATCGAACAGGAAACAGTGACAGTTAAAATATTCAATATTTTATTTCGGCCTAAGACTTTACAATAAAATTAGAAACAATTTTCCAAATTTGTAATTTTTAAAATTGAAGCTTTTAAAAAATAAATTTGTAAAATTATCCACGATATAATATAATATTAACAAATGTATTTTTTACCTTTATTTCTGTCTACTATATTCTTGTTTTTATTGAATATCACTAGCTTCTGTCGAATTGTCAATTTATATTAAATGTGTATTTTTCTTTCTTTTTCTCTTTCTTCTTTATTCTTGCTCTTGTGTTCTATTTATTGGTTTGAATTAAGTTACTTACTGTATTAGTAAACTGTCCTTGTGGCTAGAAACATTTTTGTTTTATAAATGTAATTTGTATTCAGTAGGTAGCTAGTTAAAATAAATAAAATAAAAAATAATTTTGCTCCCGTCACTTCATGTGACGTGGAAATAAGTTTCTTTCGTTTCAAATCATGTTTAACTAACAGACGAAGAAGGTATGGGTTCGAAAAATATTCGAATGTATGTAGTCATACACTGTAATAAAATATACAGAGCAGAACTCTATAAATTTGATATATTTTGCATGTTTATTTATATATATGCTATAAAATTACGTGTTTCAACTTACCATAATATTATCATTATGTTGTTCCAGCCAGGAACCACTTTTATAGCAGACCTTACAGTACCTCTGTGCTGGAAGCGGGAGTTTGTTGACATTGAAGTCCGGTCGCTTAGCCACGTTCAAAGACACAAGTCCCCAAGTTCCGAGCTTTGGTTATAACCTTATTTTCAAACACCCATAATCTCTGTTCCTCTCTCAAAGTGAGAGTTCAAGTTTCACAACCATACAGAACAACCGGTAATCGCTATCTTCCTTGGCAAATATATATTTGTAAAAGTACTACCCGACTACATTAGACTAATTTATGTACTCAGGAACTTTATTTTCACAAATGCATACATACTAGGAGAGCTAAGTGCATAATTCACAATTGAAACACGAAACCATTTTCAGAATAAATTGAAAAATAGATTTTTTGTCCAAAAATTGTGTTTTTTTCTCTATAGGCCTGACAAAAAGAAAGTTTTTAATCAATGACCACATTAACTACAACTTTCTGAATTAAATTTTGGAGGCTGGGTGACACGAATGCGCGATAAAAATATGAGAATTAAAATTACAAGTTTTAACTACGGTACGTATGTTTAACAGAAGTAAGATATTTAAAATTAAACCAGGAAAGAAATTAAAATTAAATTCAAATACGATACTTGAGGTGCAAAGGTAAATTACGACTCGCATCACGAGATCGGCGGCTATTGGTGGCCCTAGATGCGTTACGCTTCCTCTCTTTCGTCCCACAATCGCCGCACACCGCCACAAGCACCTGACCGCCTAATGTCAATAAAGTCCCCCGACACCGCAACATGTGTACACTTTGATTGACAGTGGAAAGCTGTGTTAATTTCCCACAAGGGATTCGGGAATTAGGGCAGCAAGAATCACACGGCGTCACCGAGAATCCGACATACCGAATCTTGATTAATGCATTGATTTTCCCTTAGTACGCTACAGACTAATGACACAGGAAGTAGCGATGAATTATAAAACAGACGACTCGGGTACATGAAGTGTTTGCACGGGGCACCGCTCTAATGGAATTTGTATTAGTATTAACATGAAAGCAGGGCAACGAAACCGAGTCAAAGCGCTACCGGATTCTTCGCTTCTACCGCCAATATTACAGACATATTAATCAAATTATGGTTTGCGTCATGTTAGATATTTTGATTAAAATTTTAAGAGATGTAACTGACTGTATGGTGACGGACAGGAAGAACAGTTTACTGTATGCGTCGTTGCTATATGGTAGTAGGTTCTCTTTAAAAACTAATTAATAAACTCCAGTCTTATCTTCCAATAAAAATCGTTATACAGATTTTAACGCTGTCTCAACATCTAGGTTATTTACAATGAAGCTCGTTTATAAGTCGTGTGAAATCAGTTCCGGGTCCAGCAATAATCACTACATTTGTCGTATATATAACAGTAAAACTGTTACACAGCTACGTCATAGTTTTGTCATTACTTCGTTACGAAAGGTAATAGAATATCTGAGGTTCTCTACTGGATCCGGTAGAGCGCTCTAGTGTGGCGTGTTAAATATCGATAGTACAACTGGCTCTAATCGATTACCACACTACATTTTGGTCAAAGAGTACAAGCTACAGCAATATTATTCTAATAATTCTATGATCTTTGGTTTGTTCCTCTGTGGTTACAAGGTAACCATCATCCCATAAAATGACAGTCGATACGAACAGCTGTTAGAAACGGCCATTTTTTCGCTATATAAAACAGTGAAACAAGGGGTTTCGAATATATAACTACTTTCAAAGCAATTCCCTTTGTATAACCTTACAGCCTGTTTATACGTCCATAGCTTATTCACGGTTTATTAGTAACGTTTTCTGTCTCAACTCTGCATAAGTCTCGTATAAAAACTATACACGGTTTATTAGTAAGACTGTAATTTAATAAACTCCAATACTCATCTTATATATATGATCGTAATTTCATGAAGTAAACAGTAAATAAAACGTACAGAGATTCGAAGGTGATACTCTTTCAACCACAATATTCCCTTCGATAACCTCTTCAGTAGGTTATTTAACGACAATTAATATTTGAGGAGAAAAATTCGCTCCAACGCCAGGGAACGAATCTTGATCCTTGGTTCTACGTACCAAGCGCTCTGACCACTGAGCTACGCCGAATTCAATCCACAGTACCGGACCGAACCCTCCTCCTTCAATGTTCCCCTTTTGGGCGTAGATCTTGACGTTTAATGTTCAACTCAAATGGCATTTAATATTATTTAACGACGCTGTATGAACTACTCTATTTACTCCATTGTCTCAGAAAGCTATTAAGGGCAACAACTAGTGATTAGGGGTCAAAAATCCAATTTTTTATTTTGCGTTTTTAAAAAGTACAAAACTTGCTCTTTAAAATAATGTAAATATTGTACGAGGTATTTCCGCAGATAACTAAAACTTACATAATTCTTACGCACTTATGACAACAATTGTTTCAAATCATACGACTTTGGGAACTTTATTCTTTACAGTTTAATTATGCATCCTAATGTACAGTCATGAAGAATTTACAAGAGTGGTGTGATTTGTAACAATTGTTGTGGCAAATGCGGAAGAACATGTAATTTTGTAGTTCAAAGCCGAAGAAATGTTAAAAGGTTATGTTTTATTTAACGACGCTCGCAACTGCAGAGGTTATAACAGCGTCGCCGGATGTGCCGGAATTTTGTCCCGCAGGAGTTCTTTTACATGCTAGTAAATCTATACATCCTGTCGCATTTAAGCACACTTAAATGCCATCGACCTGGCCCGGATCGAACCCGCAACCTTGGGCATAGAAGGCCAGCGCTATATCAACTCGCCAACCAGGTCGACCAAAGCCGAAGAAAAAAATCTGTACGAAGCAACTATGGAATTTACAACACATTTTTAGCTTCAGAATACTAGCTAATTAAAGAAATGATAATCCTAAATAGTTCATTATTTTTCTGTAATATTCTTTTACCCATAAAACTCAAGAATAATGGTATTTTACAAACAACTTCAAATTAGGGTAACTCTGAAAATATTGAGATTAGGACAAATGTTTATATGGCATTTTGTTCAGAATTTCTTCGGAAATAAGCTTCTTAAGGGACGGAAAATCGTCGTGAATCACTCTGTATATCATAATGAGGAATATGATAAAAATGGAAAGCCAATAGAATTATTATGTTAAGAATTATAATTCAAAGATAAATGTTGTTTTATTTAACAACGCTCGCAACTCTTTATATCAGCGTCGCAGGATGTGCCAATTTTGTCCAAGATTCTTTTATATTTAAATCTACTGACATGAGCCTGTCGCATTTTAAAATTCAATGCCATCAACCTTTCCCAGGATCGAAAAATTTTAATTATCTTGGGCATAGAAGGTTTTGCTATACCAATTCTACCAACCATTAGTCGACCTTAAAAGAAAATATTTAGCTCAAGTTTTAAATATAAAAGAATTAAAATAGAAGCTGAAATGAAATAAAAGATTTAATGTTAAAGAGAAAATAAAAAATCTCTAGAAACAATCAATTTAGAATAAATTACTCCTATATCTTCAGAACACTCAAATTTCCTAGAACTAGGGATAAATTCTTAATGCCCATTCACAATGAAAATTAAACATAAACATAACGTAAGCATAAAACCTTGTGTCCATGTTATTTAATGAAAGTTTCACAATGAATTACATAAGCATAAACTTATTCTTAATCATAAGACGTTAACGTGAAAGTTTCCAAACTCCAAACTTTCATTGGTGTTTATTGATTTGGAAACAGTACACAAGCGGAAAGTGGTTTTCAAAGATTAATTTGCTTAAATCTCAAGAAGAGGAAGAGGCAATATTGGATCATTGGCCGTGATGATAGCTTCAGGCGCGCAACATGTAATCATATGACGAAAAGTCACTGGTTTCATTTTATACAGAGAAAACTTGTCTATAATAGTACATATCCTGAACTATAAACCATACAAAGATATTACATTAAAAGAAATGTATGGAAAAAAATAGCACAGAAATGAATTCTCTCTAGGTATTAGTTAAATCATTTTATAGCTAACATTCCCCGTTGTATTCTTCTCTGATTCAATGAATGAATCCACCATCGTTTTTTACATCTCCGTTTCTTTGATTTCAAGTATTGAAAGCCATATACTGATGCCATTGTAGTTATTAGAAACATAAATTGAATAGCTACATCGTCAGTCATTGTGTGAATTCTCCATTTTTATGTAATAGATTCTGTAGTTTTGTTGATTCGGTATGTTTGTTTCCAACACCAGGTTATGTTTACGTTATGTTTAATTTTCATTGTGAATGGGCCTTGGCTAAACAAGTTTGTCATATGTTTATGTGCTTATGTTAATGTTTACGTTATGTTTAATTTTCATTGTGAATGAGCCTTTAGGGTGCTATTCATAGACATTTCGCAGCACGCGCTACGAGCGTACTAAGCTAGCCCCGGCTATCCACTGGTTACTAGTACAGAATTCAAATCATATCCTATCGCTAACACTGGTTTATGGATAGGGGAGACTGTTGTACCTTTAGCATAGTGTACCTTTGAACATTTATTGTTTTTAATTTTGCTGCTAGTTAGAGAACTCAAACTGAAGTAGTATTTGGTTGTGGTAGACTAAAGTCGACTAAAGTCGTTTTCCTCTTAAGCCGCTAAGTAGCTCTGGTCGTAGTTTCAGTTTGATTTATTGCAAAGTGTGAGTTCCGTGGACAAAAGAAGTTTTTCAGTATCAAAAGTAAACTTTTCGTTAATTGATATATGTTTTCTAACACAAAACCAGATTGCATTTGTTAATATCTTTCAAAGTAAATATTTAAAAATCATCTAGTGAGTAATAAGATATTTTAATTTCCATGATTTATTTGACTTTCTAGTTTTCGGAGCCATATTTGTTTAAACGTGCACCAATCTTGTACCTTTGAACACAAAAATCTTGTACCATGGAACATGTTCCAAATTACACGATACTATTGGTTTTGTTTTTGTTTTATTTTAAGGTCATGTCACAAGTAAGTCTGGAATTAAAGAGGTCCCCAATTGATTCGGATGTCTTGAAGAAAGCTGTTGAAGCAGTTAATGCTTCTCCAGGAAATAAAATCTCAATCAGAGAAGCCTGCTCTGGTTTATGATTGCAAATACATTTTAGATATGATTGTCAGTTTTTACAGCTATATTCCCACCTATATTCAATGTGTTCCAACTTACAAGAGTGTATGTTCCAAGGTACATGATCCTGTTGTACCTTTAACACAAGAAATATCTCTTCATTTTATTTTTCCATCCTTAATAGATCTGTAAAACAGGAAAATACATAGAAGTTGTAAAGGAATGTTCAATAATTATTTCAAGCATTTTTTCATTTTAAAAATTTAATTTCCCAAAATTAAAAAAAATAAAATGTGAAAAGTGTTTACAGGTACAACAGTCTCCCCTACGAAAAACGCAGATCATCTACCGGAAACCCGCGTTAAAAACGTCTATGAATACGGCCCTTTGGGTTGACAACATTGAACATTACCTTCCTCCAACAGACTCTGAAGTTCAAAGTGTTTGGAGGATTCTTTAAATTTGAACCGATCGATAATGCAGTGACAGGAAGATAACTGCTGATGTGATAGATAGCAATCTGCCTCACGCTGAGAATTGTGAATGCCTCTACCACAAAGACTCGTCTGCAGGTCTGGTCACCTCTCCGTCAATAGACTGCAGCACAATTAAGTGTGTTTTACAGCCAGACTGTTCATACAGCCGCGCAGGCGTTTATTGTGGTTCCCTACGCATAGTTCAACAAACCTGCTCATTAACGAAGCGAAAGTGTAGTGCCGTCACAACGAGCCCTATTTGATATTCAAAGCCAATTAAATTATACGAGTATTATGCTCTTAATCTAATTTCACGCAGTGTACTTGCGATATGCATAGTTTATGTATTTGAGTGCATGGATAAGAAGAGAGGGACAATAGTTTGTCAAACTGCATTCCAATCCATCACACAGCAATACAGAGAGGATAAACTATAAAATGTATAGTTATAGCTATAAATTATTTAGTTATAGCTAAAGTTGTTGTTGTTTTCTAATGCCAGGCGTTTGACAATATTTTTCAAAGATATTATCATGACCAGCCACTGAAGCACAGATTTTGAGGTGTTCCGAATCCATTTCTTGGTTTGAGTTGCACAATGGGCAGTTAGGGGACTGATATATTCCAATTCTATGCAGGTGTTTGGCCAAACAATCATGGCCTGTTGCCAATCTAAATGCAGCTGCAGACCATTTTCGTGGTAAATCGGGAATTAACTGTGTATTTTGATGCAGAGAGTTCCATTTTTTAGTTATAGCTGAAGTAAAAAAATAGTTAATGCTATAAATGTGTATGTTTTTGAGAAAATACCTTCTCAAATCTTCGATCTGTATTCTATATGCACACAATTGTATCATTTACAATGTCAAGAAGATTTCTCGCTTTTGTTTTCATGGAAATCAGAGACTGGAAACTTATTTTGTGCGAGATCGTGCGTATTTGCTTGGTTTCCGCACAAAGTCTAAAATTCCACATTCAGTATTCCCAACCTAACACACACAACAATTTTCCTCTTCTTACCGCTTAAGTGACATATTGATTTTACTGCTTTAGGCTTTTGACATTTTATTTTTAGAGACGTTCAATATAGTAATAATTATAAATTGAAAAATTAATAATATGCAATTTCACCTAAATTGCACTGTTAATTATTGTTTTTAAATATTTGCAAAATTAAGTAAACTTCTACAACTCACTAAAGTTACTGCATTCGTGATGCAAGTAACATTAAGGAAGCCGTGAAAAAATCAACAAGATTCCAGACTCATCATAGACTGGGGGGGGGGGGAAGACAGACATATCACGGCCTGGTGGAGTATAGTAAACACAGAAAACATTTTAAAGCAACAATGTTGAAGATAGATATTTTTGTTTTGCAAATTTACCGTCATTGAACAGAAACCAAGATGGAGATTTCATTGCAACTAATTAGAAATTCCTCTTTCAGGTATGTAATAAACGATCTTCGCACAAAATAATGTACGCTACACGAGCGGTATGTTTCTTTCAATTCTCGGAAATTGAAAAAGCTCAACTACGTTTCGCTTTCTCAAACTTTTCCTCGAACATGAAAACTTCAACATACCGCTCTTGTAACGCATATTACTATTGCATAAATACGAGTTTGCAAATGTAATCAAAACTGTAAGAGTTTCTTTTGCAAGATCGAGGTTTTCTTACATTCTTTTGATCTAAAACTAATCTACGCTGTGAAAAAATTATATTTCTGACCTTCCATCACTAAGCACAAATTTTAATAAGTTTTTCTTTAATTCTTTTAATTGCAGCCAGTTCAATTCAACTGTAACAAACGGATTCAGTATCTATCTGTCACTGTCATGATAGTTTTGAGTTTCTCCCGGAAAATATTAAAAAAACTATAATTGAAAATTGTGCTAAGTTAATTGTATGTCCGCAAAAACAAATTAAGAATGTGTCGTGTCATACGCTAAGTAACTAAATTTTCTGCTAGTTCTTTAATACACTGGAATGAATCAATTTTCCTTTTGTCCAGTAGACATTACTGGACAAGAAGAAAATTTATTCATGCCCATCAGAATACAAGTTTCCTTATAAATCTGTCGATTTTATCTCTGGCTGTTATGTTAACATCTTGGCTCCGCAAACTAATATTTCAAGCGTTCTAAGTGTTTAAATATATATATATATATATATATAAATATATATATATATATATCAGGAAGGAAGGCCAGTCTAAGAAGCCAAAAATAATTAAAATATTACATTACGATATAAGGTTGGGAAGTTAGTTTTTCAATTTCCGAGATTTTGTAATGCACTTCACAAAAGTGGATTGTACAACATTTTTTACAAGTTCATATTTTTAAAATTGCAAATATAATATAACTAGTGGCTTGTGCAGCAAATGCTGCAAACTAAGTTCATTAGACGTTCAAATAAACATTTTTCATATTTATTTTGAATGAAGAATACCTGACATTCGTAAAGCTACAGTATTTGCTTCCATAACAATGAAAGATACTCTCTCTCGAGCCAATACTGAAGAGAACTACGCATATAAATATCTACACTACACCGCCATTAAATACATGAAAAAGACCCAACCCCACTTGATTAATAATTATAAAAATATTTGATTTTTAATAATATTATTATCTCACGTAAGTTTTATAGCTTTCAGTAACATATACTATATATACTATATAGCCGCAAATCAGTTAAATATAGAAATCAAAATCTAATTTAAGTTATTCTCTACATCTACTTATATAACCCCAAAACGTTTCACTTTCATATCATCAATATAGCATTAATATGTATAATTAATGAAAAATAGTCACATCATGGCATTAACTACAATAATATTTCATTTCTAATGGTAATAATGTCATCAAACCATCTCAAGTTTTGCAGTTTTTAATATCCAATAAACAGCTGTACCCAGAAAATTATACACCACAGAATCGAACCTGTAAATTATTTTTAGTAAGTTAAGTTTTTAATAACAAATTTAATTTGAGCTCTAAATATGTCAGGATTCTTGCAGATCATGGCCTTCGTGTAATATTGTTTACTGTAGTATGTGTTTTGTTTTACTCTGAAATGCAACACGGCCGACTTGATGCTCGCTTCGCTTCTCCTGTACAAAAAACCGAAGGGAGTATCAAGTCGGCCGTGAATGCTATTAGGTACTTCTCAAAATTGAAGACAGATGGATTTTGGAAAATAGGAAAATTATGTTTAAAAATTGACATTTCACTGAAAACTACTATTTTTCCGAAACACTTTGAGTTCCAAGCTTCAAAATGAGGGGTCATTTATTAAAATCCGTTCAGCCGTTTTCCCGTAATTTCCATTACCAGTTCAAATTATATATATATTTGCATTCGAAATTTAGAGCAATATTATTCCAAAGCCTTCGCAAAACTGCACTGTAATGGTAACTAAATAACAATAAGCGCACTGTAATGGGTCTATTTCAGTATAGTTTTATGTTATGAAGAATGGTTTCCCTAGCAACAAGTTTCTGTGTGAGAATTCTAATTTTCAATGCCTAACAACAATAGCTGTAAATATATCAACAAACACGACCATGCAAAAAATAAGTTTGTATATTGAAATTTCTCGTCTTGAAGGTATTTACACATTAGAAGTTGGGTGGTATCTATTGGTTTTGAGTAAAATTATCGTTGTTCACTAACTTACAGGCATTTGTATTTTTCGAATGAGACTAATTATTGGTATGGTAATTGGGGGGGTCGCAAACAAATGTCTCATCCAAAAGTGGGTCGTACCTTCAAAAAAGTTGAGAACACTGCACTAAACCACCAAGGACTACAAAAGGTTAAGTTAATCAAATATCCAAATATACTTGTGTAATTTTTATGACAATTTAAAATCTTAACTGTCCCCATGCACCGTGAGGCGTTGTGGAAACGAGAGATCGCCATTTCTTCCCGTCATTCACAAAGTCACAACTTGCCCATTTTATGAGACAACCCCTTCGGTGTAAAGCTTCCTGTACACCTTCCTCCCAGGTTTCAAAGGGTCGTCCTCAGTGTTGTAATTTAAGAAAATCATTAAATATGAAATTAATATCTTACCTATGATAGCAAAACACAGTGACTCCAAGAACACAAGTCATTCCAGGACTGCTTACCTGCAATGAAAAGAAAGGAGTCAAAATAAGAATTACAACAAATCATAAATTAACTTAACATTCCCTCTTTCAAAGATGTATTTCGATCATAGATCAAAGCACGTGTATAACCGATTAACTTTTCACCGACAAGAGATCTGACATATTCAAAATTAACATACATAATTTTAATACATCATTAATATATATATTTTTTTTGCATACAATATTTTTACTTGCTTTACATTTTGCCTACTCATTAAATTTGGCATCCTATTAATTTGGTATAGTATTCATTCGACACACTTTGTATAATGTACTGACATTTAAAAAAATGAACATAAATTATAAAGTAAAATTATGGCCACATATCCTCAAGTAATCCAAAATGTGTCCCTCATCTTATGTTGTTGATATCTTTGGGCTATATGCTGTAGACTTCTGGTATAAGAATCCCCTAAAACAGGAGTTCTCTTTTTGAAACTGCGCCGTCCTTCACATGTCAGATTTTCCTTGCGAAGTTTTTGTATTATAAATTTAAAAAATGCTCAAATTGGATTCGGTGGTACTTGTTTTTAAGAAAATAGTCATTTAGCCTTCCTTACCATACTTACTTACAAATGGCTTTTAAGGAACCCGAAGGTTCATTGCCGCTCTCATATAAGCCCGCCATCGGTCCCTACCCGGTGCAAGATTAATCCAGTCTCTATCATCATACCCCACCTCCCTCAAATCCATTTTAATATTATCCTCCCATCT
Organism: Periplaneta americana; assembly: GCA_025594305.2. Taxonomy (NCBI): domain Eukaryota; kingdom Metazoa; phylum Arthropoda; class Insecta; order Blattodea; family Blattidae; genus Periplaneta; species Periplaneta americana. The sequence continues at coordinate 18,196,209 of JAJSOF020000039.1, read as the reverse complement.
ACGTCTCGGCCTCCCTAAAGGTCTTTTTCCCTCCGGTCTCCCAACTATCACTCTATATGCATTTCTGGATTCGCCCATAAGTGCTACATGCCCTGCCCATCTCAAACGTCTGGATTTTAAGTTCCTAATTATGTCAGGTGACGAATACAATGCTTGCAGTTCTGTGTTGCGTAACTTTCTCCATTCTCCTGTAACTTCATCCCGCTTAGCCCCAAATATTTTCCTAAGCACCTTATTCTCAAACAACCTTAACCTATATTCCTCTCTCAGAGTGAGAGTCAAAGTTTCACAACCATACAGAACAACCGGTAATATAACTGTTTTATAAATTCTAACTTTCAGATTTTTGGACAGCAGACTGGATGATAAGAGCTTCTCAACCGAATAATAACACGCATTTCCCATATTTATTCTGCGTTTAATTTCCTCCCGAATGTCATTTATATTTGTTACTGTTGCTCCAAGATATTTTAATTTTTCCACCTCTTCGAAGGATAAATCTCCAATTTTTATATTTCCATTTCGTACAATATTCTGGTCACGAGACATAATCATATACTTTGTCTTTCCGGGATTTACTTCCAAACCGATCGCTTTACTTGCTTCCAGTAAAATTTCCGTGTTTTCCCTTTCCGTTTGTGTATTTTCTCCTAACATATTCACGTCATCCTCATAGACAAGCAGCTGATGTAACCCGTTCAATTCCAAACCTTCTCTGTTATCCTGAACTTTCCTAATGGCATACTCTAGACCGAAGTTAAAAAGTAAAGGTGATAGTGCATCTCCCTGCTTTAGCCCACAGTGAATTGGAAACGCATCCGACAGAAACTGACCTATGCGGACTCTGCTGTACGTTTCACTAAGACACATTTTAATTAATCGAACTAGTTTCTTGGGAATACCAAATTCAATAAGAATATCATATAATACTTCCCTCTTAACCGAGTCATATGCCTTTTCGAAGTCTATGAATAACTGATGTACTGTACCCTTATACTCCCATTTTTTCTCCATTATCTGTCGAATACAAAAAATCTGATAAATAGTCGATCTATTACGCCGAAAACCGCACTGATGATACCCAATAATTTCATCTACGTACGGAGTTAATCTTCTCAAAAGAATATTGGACAAAATTTTGTACGACGTCAACAAAAGTGATATTCCTTGTAAGTTACCACAGTTGGTTTTGTCCCGCTTTTTAAAAATAGGTACAATTATGGACTCCTTCCATTGTTCTGGTACAATTTCCTTTCCCCAAATAGCAAGTACAAGTTTATAAATTTCGCTATATAATGCAAAATTGGAATAAAATAAATATCTACACGTAGTGAAAACTTTCATGTCATGTTTCATTATAAATGCAGTCTACTTCAACTACTACGCGAAACAAAATCTGTCTCAAAATACTCTTTTTTTATTTATTCATTTATTTAACTAGGTAGCTAGTGAGTACAAATTACATTTATGAAACAAAAATGTTTCCAGCCACTACCGTAAGAGCCAGGCTTGTGTACGGTGTGGTCTTATGCAATAATATAACATAAAATTTACAAGGACAGTTTACTAAATACAGTTACTAACTTAATTCAAACCGATAAATACAACACAAGAGCAAGAATAAAGAAGAAACAGAAAAAGAGAGAAAAATACACATTTAATATAAATTGACAATCCGACAGAAGTAAGTGATATTCAATAAAAACATGAATATAGTCGAAGAAATAAAAGGTAAAAAAACACATTTGTTAATATTATATATCATGGATAATTTTACAAATTTCTTTTTTAAAAGCTTCAATTTTAAATTATTTCAAATTTGGAAAATGGTTTGTAATTTTATTATAAAGTCTTGGGCCGAAACTAGCACCATGTTTAAGAGCTGCACTTGCACGACATTTAGGCTCAATTAATGGGAAATAAGACTTCTGTCTGCGAGCACGATATTCATTTCGAATAGATTTATGTTTATTTGATTTCTGTGATAGTAAGTTAGTAAACTATATTTATAAATTTCTTCAATAGTCTATACATTAAAATCTGTATAAATTAAATTTGTTGGGTAATCCATATTTTTGGTCAGACAATTTTTTATTAATATTCTGTGTAATAAAATTAATGGATTAAGTACAGATGATGCTACTCCACCTCAATTTATTATACCATATTTTTATTAATGATTGTACCAAAGCTAAAAATATTATTCTCAATGCCTCCTTAGTGATAAAATTTCGAAGTATTATGGATTTATAAATTGTCTTTCTTAAACTTGTACACATGAAATCAATTTGTTTATCCCAACGTAAATGCTGGGCTATAATAATTCCTAAATACTTAACTTGTGTGGAAGGTGTTAGATGTGGAAAATTACAATAATTATTTGTTGATTCACTACATGAAATATTATATCTAGCTGCCGAAGTGTAGAATAAAGTTGCTTTTCAGTAACTGAACTCAGCAACTTGTGTATTTTTATGTGAAATTTTGTCGATTCCTTAGTCTCCCCTATTTTCTTCAAAAAAGGTTGGTAACCCTAAATGTACTGTATGTAGTTAGTAAAGTAAGTTCCATTTAGCCCTCCTGTAAATAACATTTTTTAAATAGCCTATTTTCTGTGAATATTAATTTCGACCAACAAATAAAAATGCCTTTCCCATAGTAGTAACTATAAACAAAAAATCTCCGCAATATTTTGTGCCTAGCTGTTCCGCATAATTACTCAGTTATGGTAATTAAATATAAAATTTATAATTATGTTAACATTTTTTAACTGACTTCTTCCGAAAATAAGAATACATAATAGTACGTGTTCTCACCATTATGTAGCACAGCGTGTTGCAAATGTTTTTCCTGACTACACATCGCCTACAAATGTGTCACAAACATCTTCAAAGTCCAAATTTTCAACACTATTCTTATATGGTACCCGATTAGTGGGAGGAGAGACGAATGAAATGCACACCAATAAATGCATCTTTACTCGTTTTAAAAGATATGTTATTTAAATATTTATTTAAATATTTATTTATTCATTTATTTAAATATTTATTTATTTACTCATTTATTTAAATATTTATTTATTTACTCATTTATTTAAATATTTATTTATTTACTCATTTATTTAAATATTTATTTATTTACTCATTTATTTAAATATTTACTCATTTATTTAAATATTTACTCATTTATTTAAATATTTACTTATTTATTTAAATATTAGTTTATTTAAATATTCGTTTATTTAAATATTCATTTATTTAAATATTCATTTATTTAAATATTCATTCATTCACTTATTCATTTATTTACTTAATTATTCTATTATTTCGTCACTTAATCATTTATTTACTTATTCATTTATTTATTCACTTATTCACTTATTTATTTACTTATTCAATTATATATTTATTTATTCACTTATGTATTTATTTATTCACTTATTTATTTATTCACTTATTTATTTATTTATTCACTTATTTATTTATTTATTCATATATTTATTTATTCATTCATTCATTCATTCATTCATTCATTCATTCATTCATTCATTCATTCATTCATTCATTCATTCATTCGCTGTGGTCGTGCCAGAGAATCAGTCCCATTCCGAGGCTCATTTGAAGGTTTCGTAACAAGCTGTTTTTTACAGTGATGGGTTGTTAGCCCTTCGCCCAACCCCCAAGCTGGAGGACCACCCCTCATCGGCTGTCCGCGACTGCTTATTCAATATATTCACAGCTACCCTCCATATCTGGAGGCCGTCTCCTCTATCCGCAACCTGAGGACGCGCCATGCCGTGGACGTTTGAGATGGGCAGGGCATGATGTAGCACTTATAGGCGAATGCAGAAATGCATATAGAGTGTTAGCTGGGAGGCCGGAGGAAAAAGACCTTTGGTGAGGCCGAGATGTAGATGGGAAGATATTAAAATGGATTTGAGGGAGGTGGGATATGATGATAGAGACTGGATTAATCTTGCTCAGGATAGGGACCGATGGCGGGCTTATGTGAGAGCGGCAATGAACCTCCTGGTTCCTTAAAAGCCAGTAGGTAAGTAAGTTTATTTACTTATTTTTTTTAATAACCAATCCACCACTTATCACAACAGATAATGATAATAATGATAATAATAATAATAATAATAATAATAATAATAATAATAATAATAATAATAATAATAATAATAATAAAAACAATTTTTGGTGGGTTCAGGCCCATGGGCCCATATACGTTGGCGCCACTGGCTGTCAATACACTTGATACACATTATTTTATCATCATCTTCATCTACAGCGCTTTGCAACATATCTGAAACTTCAGTTATACCATCATCAAATGTTACGAATATAAAAGTTCCTAACTCAGTATCCGTAAAAATTGATTCACCCCCTTAATTAAAAGAAACTATCTGCTGACTCATCAGTGTCTGCACCATGCACCAAAAAATATTTAGAAACAGACTTCGAAGTCGAAGGGATGATACCCGTCTGACCATCATTTCCGACTCATTGCGTTTTGCTCCAAATTGAATCAAGATATTTAAAACTTTCAATAACTTTTTATTTTATTGTGTCATAGCCTATAGGCTTTCAACTGTTCATCCATACCCAATGTCAAACATTCTCATTTTTCGAACTTTATCTGTAATTCCCAAAATAATAGTAATAATAATAACAAATTAATAACAAATAATAATAATAATAATAATTCATTCTGCCCAAAGGCAGATCTTTCACTGCAAACCCAGCTTTCTCCAATCTTTCATATTTTCTACCTCGCTCTTTGTCTCATATAATCCACATATCTTAATGTCTTTATCATCTGATATCTTCTTCTGCTCCGAACTCTTCTCCCGTTCACCATTCCTTCCTGTGCATTCTTCAGAAGGCAGTTTCATCTCAGTCAGTGATCCAACCAATTCCTTTTCCGTTTCTTGATCAGTTTCAGCTTCATTCTTTCTTCACCCACTCTTTCCAACACACAGCTTCATTTCTTATTCTATCTGTCCATTTCACACGTTCCATTCTTCTCCATATCCACATTTCAAATGCTTCTATTCACTTCTCTTCACTTCGCCTTAATGTCCATGTTTCTGTCCCATACAATGTCACACTTCATACAAAGCACCTAAGGGGAGAGGATGGTATTTTTTGGTGAAAAATGAGTAAATTAAAAAAAAAATCTTTAAAATACTCTGTGATATGTGTGGAATGCATAGCATATAACATTTTGTGGGTATTTGTTCCCTTATCGGATGTTGAGTCGCCATTTTTAAACTTCTTAAATCACTCGCCCACTTTTATTGTGGTTTCCGGTAAATTAAATTTTCAATTTTTTTTTTCAAATACCCTTTGATATGTGTGGAATGCATTGCATAACATTTTGCGAGTATTTGTGCCCTTATCGGATGTTGAGACGTCATTTTTAAACTTCCTGCGCTATGGATTTTTAAATCACACGCCAACTTTTATCGGTTTCCAGCAACTTCATTGCTACATTGCCAGACAAAAATGGATATAATTTCTGAACTATGAAAATTAAAACACACATTCTTTAGACTATTAGGAAACTTTTCTCTGTAACAGAATTTTGTTAATTGATTTCATTTTAAAAATACGTCAGTTTGTTTGCAAGAAAGCAAATCAGAAAATTGTTATTAAATTTTAATTGTTTATTTTACAAACGTAGGGACTAATATCAAAATTCTGTTACAGACAGTTTGTAGAATATGCTTTTGTAAATACATTGCAAAAAACTGTTTGAATCTATCTTCAAAAACGGTTTAGATATATCGGTTTTAGTACAATCCTGCATTGGATATATTTTTCTCAAAATTGGGCCCCCAAATAAATTTTTAAATAGTTTTATTTGGTTGACTTGCCACAGCTATGAGCTCTTTACATACAAAAAATTAATATTTTACACCAAATAGGAAAAAAGTTAAAAAAAATACCATCTTCTGTCCTTAACTAGTATTTCCCTTAGTTCTTTTTTCAGAGGTCCGTACAAGATGCTCATTTTTCTATTAAAAGCTTCCTTGGCCATTGCTATTCTCATTTTGACTTCTTGGCAGCAGCTCATGTTACTGCTTATAGTACACCCCAAGTATTTGAAGCTGTCCACTTGCTCTACTGCCTCATTTAGAATTCGCAAGTTTATCTTCTTTATTTTTCTTCCTATGATCATAGCCTTCGTCTTCTTTGCATTTATCTTCATCCCATACTGCTCACAGCTGTCATTTAGCTCCAGTAGCATATCCTTTAGTATCATCTACTCTTCTATTAAAACAGTTCTTTATTAAATTCTCCAAGTAGACGTTGAACAGGGTTGATGATAAAGGACATCCTTGACGTACTCCTCTCCCTATTTCACTTCCTTCTGACATTTCTTCTCCTATCCTGACTTTTGACTTATTGTTTCATATAAAGATTACTGAACAGTCTTCTCTCTTTCCATTCCATATCCATTTTCTTTAGGATCCCCATCAGTTTATTCCAATCCACTCTGTCAAATACGTGATGATGGAGTGGACAATTTAAATGGTTTCTGTCACTATACGACCCTTTTCATAACAGGTACTCTTCTAGAATATTTGCAGTTACTTCAGCGTAACGTCTGAGTCTTTCTGTCGTTTTAATTGCCATTCCTAGTGCCGCTTTCCAATTCGGGAGCTCTATTGATCCGCGCAAATGCTGAAGCTTTAGGACAAAAGACCGTGCTACGTAATTCCTTTGTTGAGTTGAATTGTATGAAGAGGCATTTAAAACGACAATATGGTAAATAACGTATCTCATTAATTATTCTATATAGATTATTATTGGAGAAAACTCCTATGTCGATGGTGCCCGTTAGGAAAAACGAATTTCAAGAACAGAGAAATGTATTGCCTAGCGAAAAAAAAAAGAGAAAAGAAATAGCGCGCTGAAAGTTAAAATGATGAACTTCGGAAAAAATGCGAGTTCTTGTCGGTTCTTTAGAAATTCCATAAGTCATACATACTTACTTTTAAGGAACCCGGAGGTTCATTGCCGCCCTCACATAAGCCCGCCATCGGTCCCTATCCTGAGCAAGATTAATCCAGTCTCTATCATCATATCCCACCTCCGTCAAATCCATTTTAATATTATCTTCCCATCTACATCTCGGCCTCCCCAAAGGTCTTTTTCCCTCCGGCTTCCCAACTAACACTCTATATGCATTTCTGGATTCGCCCATATGTGCTACATGCCCTGCCCATCTCAAACGTCTGGATTTAATGTTCCTAATTATGTGAGGTGAAGAATACAATGCGTGAAGTTCTGTGTTCTGTAACTTTCTCCATTCTCCTGTAACTTCGTCTCTCTTAACCCCAAATATTTTCCTAAGAACCTTATTCTCAAACACCCTTAATCTCTGTTTCTTTCTCAAAGTGAGAGTCCAAGTTTCACAACCATACAGAACAACAGGTAATATAACTGTTTTATAAATTCTAACTTTCAGAATTTTTGACAGCAGACTAGATGACAAAAGCTTCTCAACCGAATAATAACACACATTTCCAATATTTATTCTTCGTTTTAATTTCTTCCGAGTGTCATTTGTATTTGTTACTGTTGCTCCAAGATATTTGAATTTTTCCACCTCTTCGAAAGATAATAATAATAATAATAATAATAATAATAATAATAATAATAATAATAATAATAATAATAATTTATTCAACCTGGCAGAGTTAAGGCCACACGGCCTTCTCTAACACTCAACCAGGAGTAAAACTCCGTTACAAAAGCCCTACAAATTTATAAAGTACACTACAATTTTACACACAAAACTGAATAAGATAATAATAATAAAATGTAAACAACAAGTAAGTAGAAATCAGACATAATATATAACATACAGAATGAAAGGAATAAGCATAATAAAATGTGAACAGCACGTCAAAATAAATGAGACATACGAAGTATAAAAATAAGACAAATATTGATGATGATGATAATAATAATAATAATAATAATAATAATAATAATAATAATAATAATAATAATAATAATAATAATGAATCTCCAATTTTTATATTTCCATTTCGTATAATATTCTTATCACGAGACAATCATATACTATGTCTTTTCGGGATTTACTTCCAAACCTATCGCTTTACTTGCTTCAAGTAAAATTTTCGTTTTTTTCCCCTAATCGTTTGTGGATTTTGTCCTAACATATTCACATCATCCGCATAGACAAGAAGCTGATGTAACCCGTTCAATTCCAAACCCTCTCTGTTATCCTGAACTTTCCTAATGGCATAGTCTAAAGCGAAGTTAAAAAGTAAAGATGATAGTGCATCTCGTTACTTTAGCCCACTGTGAATTGGAAACGCATCTGACAGAAACGGACCTATACGAACTCTGCTGTACGTTTCACTGAGACGCATGGTATCTACCCAATTATACACTTTTATGTCTGTTTTAGGATAGGTTATATTATATAATGTGTTTTGTTGTGCCATTTTCATTTTAATATGTATGTTCTCTTAGAGCGTGGTTGGATATAATCTTAGGTGAGGGGAGTGAAACCTACAAAGTAGGACTTGTTTTAAGTACAAAGCGCGTACGGTCAGAAGACCCGTGCACTGGATTTTAGAGAAAATTACGATAATATAACATCTGTATGTTTAATATTACTCAATAAATCCATCTATCTACTGTTTTATTTTTAAAATCTGTGAAATTTTCAACTGTAGCAATGTTGCCAAACGGCAAAGAAACAATCTTTACTCGAAAATCGGATGATAGCAGATTATAAATAATTATTATATTTGTGCTTATGATCTGTCCTTATACTGCTTGTTTGAGGCTTGAACGTAATGTAATTTTCCCAAAGATAGGTTGTCCACTATCACCAACTTTATTTAATATTTATATAAATGAAATTATTTTAAAATGGAACCAAATCTACACATCAGGAATCAAAATAACCAGTGCTCGAACATTAAATACCTTACTCTATGCCGATGATCAAGTCATAATTTCAAATTCAGGGCATAATTTACACAGAGGATTGTATACATTAAATAAAATATTAAAAGATTTTGGGATGGACATTTCAGCACAAAAATCAAAAGTAATGGCATTTTAGGACAAGATCCAGTCAGAAGTAAGATAATACACAATAACCAATGCCTCGAACAAGTACAAAATTTCAATTATCTGGGTTGTGAAATATCTTATCAAAATGAAAAAGATGTGAACAAGAAAATTACCAAATTTACACAAATTCTAGGAATAATAAAGAACACATTAAAAGCTAAATTAGCACAAAAATCTACAAGAATAAAAATATATAATACACTAGCATTACCCTCCCTTTTATACGGAAGCGAGATTTGGACATTAAAGAAAAAAGACATGAACAGAATCAAAGCAACGGAAATGAAATTTTTCAGGAGGACAACAGGATATAGACTACTTTTTTAGACTGAAAAAGGAATTAAGAAATTTTAGAATAATTAGAAGTAGAGTCAGTAGAAGAAAAAATCAGCAGATACAAATTCAATTGGCTAGATCATGTAAGAAGAATGGAAAATTCAAGAATCCCATAAATTATGATGCAATATAAACCTAGAGGACATCGTCAACCAGGAAGACCTTTAAGAAGACTGCTAGATGAGGCCGAAACATGTCTACAGAGGCCTAATTCGTGAAGAATGATGATGATGATGATGATGATGATGATGATGATGCTTATGATAAACTAGCAAAAATAATAAATACATTTTGTTACGTCATTTTCGCTTCAGAGAATTTCGTATTTTCTTCTCGCAGCTCTGCGGAATGATTCAGTTAAGTAAAGGGGCTGTCTGCTTGTTTACAAGACAATATCTCACAAAACGGTGTCGGAAGTAACATTTAATTTTTCCTTTTTTAAAGAACTTATTACGCTCACTTTCTTCCTCCCACACATCTCAGTACGTCCTATAATTAGTTAACTACGTCGAGAAGAAAGGAGAACAGAAGTTAAAAGGTGAGAGTAATGTGAAAAAGTCAAGATGTAAGAAAGGGCTAACAAATAATCGAGACAACGTCATGAAATAAGAGCGGCGTGGAAGCAAATGTCTCCATTAACCCGTTCACTCTTGCGAACACACATGACCGACCCTGCTCTGATGCCTTATTTCCCGGCCCGTAAATGTTGAGTTGAGCGGAAAGAAGAAGACAAGGAAAGTAACGGAGACGAACCACTGCCTCCAAGATTACAGTTCTAAAATAATAAAAATAATAATAAAAAACCGGGACTGAAGAGCGTGGTGCTGACGGATGCGATAAGGCTTAACGGCAGAACATTTCATGCATAATTACAGTTGAGTTTTATTTCTTTTTTTTTTTCGCTCTTCTTTGCTCTTAATTGAGTTGTCAGGCAGAGTAAATGGAGGTTCCCAGTCCATGATGGCTTTCCTCTCCACGCTCGCTCCCTCTGGACATAACATGAATTCCCTTTATGCACCATTTTCTGCTAAAAATAAAGTCCTACTGCTGTTTCAGTAATACAGCGAATAATCCAGGATCCCATCTATCCGCTCCTAGGCCTGATTCTTCTTTATGAATAGCCAACTAGAGCATCGTCCATAGCTCATGGACTACGTGGGATCGCACTCATTTGTTACAGGATCTACAAAAATAGTCTCGACACCAGATAGGCTGCTCTATTCAAAGGCAAAAATCATCTCCACATATAAAATATCCTCAAGTCAGCTGAGGAATCTTCGCAGAAGTACAGGGACATCATTTTATTTTTACTTCAATTTTTATTGTACCTGAGTTTTTTAATGTACTTCACTCCCACCCCTTTTACTAATAAAGTTCTACCGTCCTCCACACAGATCAAAGACCGCATATACAGTCATAGTAGCCTACAGTAAACAGTACGTTCCAAAAATATGTTCGCGTTTTCCAGTGACGAAAGAGCTTTCAATATTGAATCATTTTCGCACAGGTACTGTCGTCCATTTGCCTACGTCGTATCCCGGTTTCCCCTACCAGCTTTTATTCGCCAGCTAGTGGCTGGGCTGTCTTAGCTCCTTTCTCAGAACATTAATTTCTGTTAGGAATTGGACGTCTACGTAATATTATACATCCGTTTAAAATAACTTAAATAAAAGGGCCTTGTTAAATAATTAACTGTCATGAGATTTCCTCCCTTTCTACGACCCTGCGACATAACCACTTGGACGAACAGTAGATAGTATGTCTGAGTAATTTTATCTTTTCGGATCGGGCAGAAGTGAAGATTGAATTTACAGTACCTAAGGTACCCTTTTATGGAGTAGGTACATGAGTTACTAGTACGAAGAACGAAACTGGTAATTGGGATTAGGTACAATAGTCCATAATGCGATAATATGCACATTAGTACTGAAGCCTGCATCGAAATGAACGGCCACCATTTTTAAAAATGTGGTTAAATATCCATATTTTGATTATTTTTCAATTTAACTTCATTCTCCATATTGTACGCTAATGTACTGTATACAGTATAATATACACTGCATAATGAATACGTCCGAATGGACAGCTCAGTTCGTGAGTAAAAACACTCATTGTTAATACTGTACTGTATTTTGATTAAACAAAAACCTAATGAAAATGATCAAACTCAAAAGCGCAATATTTCCTAGTTCACGTAAATGGATGTACTAATTTTCTTACCTCCTGTACATAGTTAAAGTGATTTGTTTGTATATTACGCCAGTATTATCGAACTCCAGTCCTGGAAGAGGGTAGCAAACGGCGTTGATCCAGAGGTATAGGCAAGTTAATATTAAAAATGTTAGTAAAAATAAAATGATGTCCCTGTATTAAATAGTTATATTAAGATACAAGGTTGAGGATAGAAACGAACAAAACTTACTGCCCCTCTCGCTCGTTGTGTTCGTTGCATTTGTCTTTCGAGTCTCGATCATTCTCGAAATAGCATTTGGTCGGCGTGGAAATATTTCGTAACTTTGAATAACATGTTCAGCTTTGAAAAAAAAGCTCTTCACTTGTTTTCGATATGTTTAATAAACTGTCTGTTGAAGTACATTATGTTAGTTTAGTTTGATTTATTACTGTTATTCGCAAACTTTTAGTTGCCAATTCCTTTTATACTTTCAAAGACCTTCATGATAGACCTAGTCCTTTAGTTATTGTACATGGGTTGGATAAAAAGTAATGGCAACAGTTCGATATTTCTGACATGGCTTTATTCACAGCGGTACAACATTTACGTACCTTCTATATAGTCGCCCCCCTTATTTATTACCTTTTGCCAAATGTTTGGAAGGCGTCGTACACCATCAGCGCGTCCATCTTTGTTGATTTTCCGTATTGACCGCCCTAAAGCACGGATAAGTTCATCTCTGGTATTGTACCGGGTCCCTCGCAGTGGTTCTTTCACTTAGGTGAAAAGATCGTAATCGCATGGATCATATCAGGTGAGTACGGTGGATGTTCCAGTAGTCCGCGTTTTCCGTCTGCCTTGGAGGTACAGCGTGGTGCAGTATTACCCCATCAATGTCATACGCCACAATGAACATCTCCTTCACAGCACTTTGTGTAGGGTGCACTTTCTTTGGACGAGGAGAACCGGGATGCTTCCATTCATTTGATTGGCGTTTCAAAGTTTGGTTCATACGAGCGAGTCCAGGTTTCGTCCATAGCGACGATTCGTCCAAGAAAGTCGCCACCTTCTCTTTGGTACCGGTGCAACAAGGCCTTCCCGAAACGCTTTAACCCATCGTGCAACTGTGCGATATGGCAACGCTGCATCGCCACATACTTCACGCAGTCCCCTAAAACATTCTTGTGTACTATGACCTCGTGCCATTTCAATTTTGATCCAGGAACGTTGCTCTAGTTTTGTAAGGATGGCCTTAGGGCGCTCGCACTATCCCTATGAAAGTGAACGTTCTACAGACTGCTTGATGAGACCGCTGGCTGTAACTCATCTAACAGTCCTTGTTCATGTCCACACAGCTGGCAGCTCTCGAACGCACCATCGTCATGTGACAGCAGTGTTGCCATTACTTTTTATCCAACCTATGTATTTTAATATTTTATATTTTCTCTCTTTTGACATTGTTCATGTACCTAGATACGACAATAAAGTACCATTGATTGATACCTTGACTGATTGACTTGATTCTCTCTCCTGACATTATGAATCAAAGTCGAAAGCCCTTAGCTTGTACCTAGCTTCCCCCTCATGAATTTCATGCGATATGCTCTCAATCAGGGTATCATTAATAGATATTAGAGGCAAATACTCCCATATTATGAATAATAAATTTCAACCCTCAGTCAATGTACTGTTTTCAGCAATACGTTTCTCTTTCCATGTTCATCGCTGACGCAAGCGCTCCCCTCTCGAAATTAATACGCCTAATCTGTACAGTAGTCTATATCACTGATCCCACTGTCCGCCATGGGAATGAATTTACGTTACATCGGGATTATGACCATGATTAATGGAGAAATAGTATAATTCTAACAGTGAAATCGGGTTATACTCGGAAAAATGATTGAAAGTAGGTGCCATTTTATCAACAGTAATCTCACTAGGCGTTTTGATTTATCTAGAGAAAATCAAAACTTGAGTGGGATTTAATTGACTATTACACGATTAGAAGAAAGTATATGAAGATTAGAAGTAACAAAGTACTCCAATACAATAAAATATTAATTGACTTACGAAAATACAACTGTCTTCAAATGTATTATTGTACCATCTCAACATTACAAATATTACGCTAGATGCATGCTAGATGGCAGTAGTGAGCAATGCCTTCTCGTCGAGAAGTTCTCGATCTATTATACACAATGGCAATGTTACTAGTCAAGAAGGCTTTGTTGATTCAGTTTCATTTTTATATAAATGCAACATTCCACTTCAATTATCCGAATCCCAGTAATCAACGTCACTTGACAGATGATATTCAATAATCTTAATATTAAACAATCTCTGATACGTGACTATCCATAATATCATACAGCAGAAGCCATAACATATCCTAACTAATGTACACAAGTGTTAGAAAAGTTTAAATAACGACGATGACATAAAAATAAACATGAATAATTTTAAAAGGAATAAATGTACAATTTTCAAATTTGAATGTGGTTGGTGGTTCAATTGATGTTATATTGGACGTTGCGTAATAGAAGTGGAACTCGTTGATTTAGGCGTACATGGTGTATTCAACTTATTCGGGATTTCCGAATGAAGAATTTTAAAAGGAATAATTATTGGATGTACAATTTTCAAATTTGAATGTGGTTGGTGGTTCAATTGATGGTATATTGGACGTGTGCGTAATAGAAGTGGAACTCGTTGATTTAGGCCTACATGGTGTATTCAACTTATTCAGGATTTCCGAATGGTGCTCTTCATTTATTTGTAAATCAGATTTCAGAAGATGCATAGGTATGTTCAGTGATTTTTATTAATTCTTGTTCTTGAATACCAATGCGAGTCATATTTGAAACTGCTGTGCATCGACTGGAGTGGTTTGTAATTTTATTTATATATATACAGACGTACAAATATTAACAAAATTTTTTTATGATAATTCCAAAATTTGACTTTTAAATTTGAACTACAGTTGACAGTTTCAAATAGACAGAAATATGGCAAAGAAAGAAACAAAAAGGGACTTCAATTTAGCTAATAATTAAACAAATTAGGGAAACATTTTAACTGCATTGAAGCGAAAAAAACAAAAATCTTCAGTTTTGCTAATAATTTGGAAATTATCCAAAATGGAACTCTAGATAAAATTGAAGAATCGCTTTTGTAAAATATACAATAAAAACCTTCAGTTTTGCATGATTGTTGAAAAATTCTTATACAATACAAATCTTCAATTTTTTTATTTGGTCAAAAAATGTCAACTGTATGAAGAATCATATTTTGTAAAAATATATAACAAAAATCTTCAATTTTGCTAAGTCCAGTCTGTGTTTAATATATATTTTTTTTTTTTTTGACGTCCAGACAGTAAGTTTCAAATGTTGGCAAAGAAAGAAACAAATGCTAGAGGTAAAATTAAACAAGTGCTAGGGACTCGAAAAAATTAAACAAATGCTAGGGACGCGATAAAATTGTGCGCTAAGCAGCCATGATTGTTGATTTGTCTAGAAAAATCAAAACTCGAGTGAAATTTAATTGCCTATTACACGATTAGAAGAAAGCATATGAAGATTAGAAGTAACGACGTACTCCAATACAATAAAATATTAATTGACTTACGAAAATACAACTGTCTTCAAATGTATTATTGTACCATCTCTAAATTACAAATATTACGCTAGATGGGAGTAGTATGTTATGTTTAGCTGTTCTCTTGTTATCATTTGTGCCAACTATGGGATCTTCATTGAACTCTGTGGACGGTTACTAGTCAAGAAGGCTTTGTTAATTCCGTTTCATTTTTATTAAAACAGTTGCATTCCACTTCAATTATCCGGATCCCAGTAATCAACGTCACTTGACAGATGATTTGCAATAAATCTTAGTATTAAACAATCTCTGATACGTGACTATTCATAATATCATATAGCAGAAGCTATAACATAACCTAAATAATATAAACAAGTGTTAGAAAAGTTTTAATTAGGGATGATGAAATGAACAAGATACGTTTTAATTAACGATGATGAAATAAAAAATAAACATTAATAATTTGAAAAGGAACAATTATTGAAAGTACAATTTTCAAATTTCAATGTTTTAGTGGTTGGTGTTAAGTTGATGTTATATTGGACGTGTCCGTAAAAGAAGTGGAACTCGTTGATGTACATGGTGTATTCCTCAACTTATTCAGGATTTCCGAATGGTGCTTTTCATTTATTTGTAAATAGGATTTCAGGAAAGGTGCATAGCTATGACCAGTGATCTTTATTAATTCTTGTTCTTGAATGACAATGCGAGTCATATTTGAAACTGCTGTGTACCGACTGGAGTGGTTTGTAATTTTCTGTTTTTTGACGTCCAGACCAGTGCAGTTTGAAATGTTGGCAAACAAAGAAACAAATGCTAGGGTAGTGATAAAAATAAACAAATCCTAGGGAAGCGATAAAAATAAACAAATGCTAGGGACGCGATAAAATTGTGCGATAAGCAGCCATGATTGGTTGAAATACGTCCTTTCGTACCGTTTTATTGGTCAAAAGTAGTGTGACGTAGTAAAAGTGTAATAGTTCACCATAAATTACACATAATATACTTCGCAGCCTCAAGCTTGATCAGTGAACTGTGTTACTAGTCAGCGATCTATGCAATGGAGAGGGAAAGAAACAGGCCATCCTACCCCATTATCTCCTGGCTTAGTTGCCTTATTGGTGTCACTTAAGTTCAAACAAGTCTTCTGACTGGTAACTAAACATACACGTAAAAATTACGCAATGGACATCATCTCAGTATTGCTATTACGACGGTGTTCATGATGATTAATATATTATTTTCATCATTATCCAATTATTGTTGTAGGTTAGTTTGTGGTACATTCATGCCCAAAGAAAGGAAATTTTTTTCTTTCCTAGAGCAGTCTTGCGATGGTGACCAGTAATTTCGAGCCAGAGCTCTTTTATGCACGCTGCGCGCATATGAATGAATGAATGAATGAATGAATGAATGAATGAAGTGAATGAATTATGAATGAATGAATGAATGAATGTATGAATGAATGAATGTATGTATGAAGTGCACTTATTGATACACAATTGTACACACTCATGTACACAAGATCCTTCGCACGACCCTGTACGGCAGTCTTGCGATGGCGACTAATAATTGCGGGCGAGAGCTATTTTATGCCCGCTGCGCGCGCGCGGAGCTCTTCTACCTGTAAACATTGCTAAAGGATGTACAGATCTTAGAACACAGCGCATCATGACGGAACGGAAGCGCTTAAAGCTGTCAAGGAAGAGTGGAAGATACAATATTTATGCTTCGAACATGGTGATGAAGTCCAGTGTTTGTTGTGTAAAAAAAAATCACTTGCAAAAAAAAAAAAAAGCAACATAAAACGGCATTATGAGACGCAACATGAAAAAAAAAATACAGGCATTATTCAGGAGAAGAAAGAAATAAATTCATTTCGGAATTGACATCGAAGGTAAATTAATTAACATTTGGGTCAGTAGATTGTATCTAGATTCCTTTTATTTCTTTATTTTAAATGTATTGTTGATGTTTTATTTGTTGCTTGTTTCTAGATATTTGTTTTTATTAGATTACGTGTTTCTTTAATTTAGAAATAATAGTTTATCTTTGATTGCACTTTAATTTATTCTATTACTAAGCTCAAAAAGCCAATTCACTTTTATTCCAATAACTATTTTCAAGATTTTGAGCAAATATGAACTAAACATTTTGAAAACTTTGATGCAAGGAGCTATTTTAGTAACGTCAATATAAAATATACTTAAAAATATAATTTCAAAACTATTAGACCTAATTGCACCAAATTTTGTACAGATGATATTATAGATCTGTTTATATAGTTTAAATTTCACAAATTTTGGCCAAAAATTGTGGAAGTTTTAAAAATCATACATATCCCCTTAAATGATTGACCCCAAAAATTACGATGGCTCTCAATATCTTAATTTAATCAATTTGTTTTTCCGTGTTACGTGCATCTCACAAATCACCCTAAGAAAACTCATTAAATAATCACGACTGGAGAGTAAGGACTACATTTTCACAATCTCACAATCAATATACTCTATTTCAATCAATATTGCCATTATTATTTTTTCAAAAAATACTCAAAAGTACTTAGAGATCACACACGTCGAGCAGGTAGACCCTATTAGTTTCTCCTAACCAATAAAGTGAAGTATTTACATAATAAATAATTGCTTTTAACAAGAAAATGGTTTACGTACAATTAACTTTTCCTATTTCTCTTTTCGTTTCTAATAAACCCTTCCCTTTGCGATTTGTTTATATATGTACATGTATATTAAACAACTGAATAATTAGTCCCTATGACATAACCAGAAATTTAGTAACCAAGTTATTGTAATAATTGCTGCCTTTATTCGCTGCATGTGCATGTACATCCCTGTGTCTACGTTACGACGCTATGTAGTGGATGCGCTATGCGCTCGTGATCAAGGTCGACCTCTTCTACTATGATTGGGAGCTAATACCGTCTCATCCCTGGCCTAGAGGCGCCAAGTAGTTTAATTATACCCTGAACTGGTGGCAATTCAATATAGGTTTGCAATTTGATGAAATTGAAATATAGCCACCAACACAATTGTACCAACCTTTACCCTACTTTCGAAACTATGATGAAATTAAAAATGCCAAAAATGATGACTTACTCCTTTCTAAAAAAATTCAGTTCACTTAAAGAACATCACGGCAGATTTGTTAAGGAACCTCGAGAGGAATTAGCCCTCTTTGTTATAATTTTGAAACGATTGCTTTTGACACATTTAATCCTACCTCACAATAACGGATTAATACTCTTTATCATCTATTCTAATTAATATTTTATCTAAATATTTACTATCTTTATATATACTCTCTTTTGCCGGTGGCAACGTCTATTGATAGCAGCTCTGACGTTACATGGAAGCCACAAATGGTATATTGGACCCATCTAAAGCTCTGGTGTTTGTTCACCGTCAATATGCGGCCCTGTTGTCTTAGGCTGGTGTTCCACATCGTGCTCAATTCATGTCACCAGAGTGCAAACATGTGTTAGCCTCATGTGCAAATGAGATGATTTCCAACAAATTTTGATATTTACTCCGAAGTGAAAAATAGAAATGAAGCGTTAGGTCGAATAACGGTCTTACTTACTGGCTTTTAAGGAACCCGGAGGTTCATTGGCGCCCTCACATAAACCCGCCATTGGTCCCTATCCTGAGCAAGATTAATCCATTCTCTATCATCATATCCCACCTCCCTCAAATACATTTTAATATTATCTTCCCATCTACGTCTCTAAAGGTCTTTTCCCTCCGGCCTCCCAACTAACACTCTATATGCATTTCTGGATTCGCCCATACGTGCTACATGCCCTGCCCATCTCAAACGTCTGGATTTAATGTTCCTAATTATGTCAGGTGAAGAATACAATGCGTGCAGTTGTGTGTTGTGTAACTTTCTCCATTCTCCTGTAACTTCATCGCTCTTATCTCCAAATATTTTGCTAAGCACTTTATTCTCAAACACCCTTAACCTATGTTCCTCTCTCAAAGTGAGAGTCCAAGTTTCACAACCATAAAGAACAATTGGTAATATAACTTTTTTATAAATTCTAACTTTCAGATTTTTTGACAGCAGACTGGATGATAAAAGCTTCTCAACCCAATAATAACAGGTATTTCCCATATTTATTCTGTGTTTAATTTCCTCCCAAGTATCATTTATATTTCTTACTGTTGCTCCAAGATATTTGAACTTCTCCACCTCTTCAAAAGATAAATTTCCAATTTTTATATTTCCATTTCGTATAATATTCTCGTCACGAGTCATAATCATATACTTTGTCTTTTCGAGATTTTCTTCCGAATTTATACCTTTATTTGCTTCCAGTAAAATTTCCGTCTTTCCCTAATCGTTTGAGGATTTTCTCATAACATATTCACGTCATCCGCATAGACAAGCAGCTGATGTAACCCGTTCAATTCCAAACCCACTCTGTTATCCTGGACTTTCCTAATGGCATACTCTAGAGCAAAGTTAAAAAGTAAAGGTGATAGTGCATCTCCTTGCTTTAGCCCACAGCGAATTGGAAACGCATCTGACAGAAACTGTTCTATACGAACTCTGCTATACGTTTCACTCAGACACATTTTAATTAATCTAACTAGTTTCTTGGGAATACCAAATTCAATAAGAATATCATAACGTGTAAAACTTCTCTCTTAACCGAGTCATATGCCTTGGAATAACGGTCTATGTTACAATTTTTCAAAATCGAGTTTTAATGGAATAATGCTCTGTGTAGTCTTACACAGCTGTCACAAAAATTGTTTTTCAATATCTGTGTCAGAGGCGCTTCTACAAGAGTTACAACTATGAATTTATTGGTTGGTACAACAGTCTATGTCACTAGTCACTTCTAGCGTATCCAGTTGTTTACATCGTATCGGGAGTTATTGCACGGGAGTTTGTTCTCTTTACGAATACTGGGTACTTGAACTCTGTGTATCAGGTTTGGGTTGATCTGTTACGTAAAATGGACGACTGCAAGACAGTGACGATTTCTACGGTAGATATTGCCCGGCTAAATAAATAAAAAAAAGATCCAGACAAATTAATATTAATAAGTGGAAAGATGTGTCACGAAAGTCGCTGAGATATAGTGGTCTTGAGTATACAACAAGGAAGACGAAGTCGCAAGTTAGTGCGAAAGATCCCCCAAGTAATATAAATTCCTGTCTGTTATTTTTGCAGTATTTTGTTAGTTGTATTTTAATTTACTCTTTACCTAGTGTACTGTCTACTGAAGGACGCACTGAGAGATATGGTGAACGGGGGAAGAGTTCGGCGTAGAAGAAGATATCAGATGACGACATTAAGATATATGGATCATATGAGAAAACAAGGAGGATTGCAAAAATTAGGAAAGACTGGAGAAAGCTGGGTTTGCCGTGAAAGACCTGGCCTTGGGCGGAATGCTAAATGAATGAATTACCTAGTGTTAGTTGGTCTATGTTGTGTTTTGCCACTTTAGTTTATCTTAGAATTTTATCAAAGAATTTCGTTTCAGGAACAGATTTGTGGAAATTCTTGTAAGAAAATGTGCTCACAGCTTGCTCTTGATGTCAGACTGGAGCTATTTAAAATGTATTACTCTCTGTGATTGTTATTGTCTTCATTATTAATAAAATTTATACTTAACAAATAAGCCATCTGTTGGGATGGGTACTGAATATTCAGGATAGAGGTTCAAATTCCATCCCCCAACAACTTCTCGACTGTAATATTTAAATTTATTTATTCACTTATTATTACTACAACTTTCATTAAAACCTATTTATGCCCAATGCCCCAGTAATGGGACGTTGTATATTTTAGCCTTCCACTGTTCACGAAGGCTTTTTTTCTTGCCATAACTGTTTCGAGACGTTAAGTTGGTACTACTGAAGAACGACAATGTACATGTCTACGTCACTAGTCACTTGTAGCGTATCCAGTTGTTTACATCGTATCGGGAGTTATTGCACGGGAGTTTGTTCTCTTTACGAATACTGGGTACTTGAACTCTATGTATCAGGTTTCGGTTGACCTATTACGTAAAATGGACGACTGCAAGACAGTGACGATTTCTATGGTAGATATTGGCCGGATAAATAAATCTAAAAAAAATGATCCAGACAAATTAATATTAATAATTGGAAAGATGTGTCACGAAAATCTCTGAGAGATAGTGGTATTGAGTATACAACAAGGAAGGCCAAGTCGCAAGTTAGTGCGAAAGGTCCCCAAAATAATGTAAGTTCCTGTCTGTTATTTTTGCAGTATTTTATTAGTTGTATTTTAACTTACACTTTACCTAGTGTTAGTTGATCTGTGTTGTGTTTTGCCACTATAGTTTATCTTAGAATTTGATCAACATATTTCGTTTTAGGAACAGATTTGTGGAAATTCTTATAAGGAGATGTGCTCACAGCTTGTTCTTGATATCAGAAAGAAGCTGTTTAAAATGTATTACTCTTTTACAGGCACCATTTAAAAACTGTGATTGTTATGGTCTTCATTATTAATAAAATTTATACTTAACAGATAAGCCATTTGTTGGGATGGATAATGAATATTCGGGGACAGGGGTTAATATTTCATCCCCTAACAATTTCTCAATTGTAATGTTGTGCGACCGTCACTTAGGTCGCACTGGTTGCTAGCCGGATGGCTACTGCGTTAGACTTCTGCTCTTTCTCATCAGGATTTCTGACACCACCATTTTACTCAACAATGGAAAACTATTTTGCTGGAAGAGCTGGAGCTCTCAGGATACTATAGGAAAACTACATGGTTACTAAACTAAGTCTGAAATGATTGCAATATTGTAAACTCTACTTGATTTATTATATATTTACAAAATGTACAAACAAAGCTACTTACAAGGTATTTCGTTTTCTTCCGCCGACTCCATCACGCTACCGTCTCTTCTTTACCAAAAAGACCCGATTAACGCCCTCCGTCAATCTCAACTAACTCCAGAATCTCCTCACCAACACTTATGTTTCGTTATCGGTTTCCCGCCCGGGGTGCCGACCACGCCATCCACCAGGTGAGATGGACTTAAAAGCATTTTGATTTCACGTGCTTACAGATGTCGTCTTAATCAAACATCTCTTACATTTAATTTGATTCAGTGCATTATAGTGATAAGTCGCTATAATGAGACTACGCGCAAGAAAAGAGTTCGAACAATGCGTGATATAATTTTAACCAATTAAAATGCATGCTTTGTTCTACTGGACCAATACGATTAGTCCAGCAATGATCTGTGACGTAAGAATACTTTATCGTAGCCAGTGACTTACCACACGCGTGACAAACTCTGTAACGCTGGCTAAGCATCTATTTACTTCGCAAGCTGGGATTGCATTGCGCGTCTTAAACATGTATTCCACTGACAATGTTCCTGTTTCAAATGTAATACTCCACAGGAAATCATGCTACAGGGCGCTCTTTAGCCCTGGAGCATAACAGTAATATTTAATTTTATTTATTCATTTGTTATTGTTACAAATTTCATTAATACAGGGACATCATTTTATTTTTACTTGCATTTTTATTGTACCTGCATTTCTGAATGTACTTCACTCTCACCCCTTCACTAATGTCCTTGCTCCCGTCAGACACACAAACTTACGGCCGCTGTTGCATTCGAAGTCTTCAAGCAGTGAAGTAAACACTGCAGTGTATAGTGTGTTTCATAAATATGATTGCGTTTTCTATAGAAGAAAGAACCTAATAATATCGTGCTAAAAATTATATTCAAGAAACGATAAATTCAATTTCAGAGAATATGCTTCAAAATGTTTTAATAATATGCGTAAAGAATTGAAGCCTGCATTGTAATGAACGGCAACCATTTTCAGCAACTTGTTTAAAAATTCAGATTAGCTTTTTTTTTGAATTGAGGTGGCTAGAAGCAAAGGAATGCTAGTGACATTTGTAATAACATGAGTGAAGTGCATCCAGTGTAAGAAAAGTATCTACAATTTTAGTGGCAAAGGGATATTCTAATCGCATCACACATTAAAATTTAAATAAAAATTTCACCGATTTTACGAAAGCTTAAATATTTAAACCCCATTTTCTCAAAAGTAACTTAAGTGCACTTACAGCCCTTTACTTATGACCTCCTCAATTTAAATGCACTCTCTATATTGTATGATAACATCAATAATTAAAATGTTAAATAAAGTAGACATTACATAACGAACATAGCCGCCTGAAAAGTTGAGTTTTTGAAAAAAAAAAAAAAAAAAAATGTTACTACTCTACTGTATTTTGATAAATTCCGTAAAAGTGATGATCAAACTGAAAATCGTAATATCGTATTTCCCTACAACATAAATGGATACACTACTTTTCTCTCCTCCTATAGCTAGTAAAATGATTTGTTTACATATTGCACTAGCAACTCCAAACTCCTGTAATGGAAGGGGGATAACAGTGCTTCCGAGTATAGCCAGGTTAATGTTAAAAATGTTGGTAAAAATAAAGTGATGTCCCTGTATAATGCTGTTCCTACATCTCAATTCTGCAGTTATTTTCTAAAAATAGTATTATTATTTTATCAATATTTATTCAATCTACGTTTATTCATAATATGACACTGAGTGTAACTTTAATAAATTACATGGTGTTAATTCATATTAATATACAGCATTTAAAAATAAATATCATAATCATTTTGTGCATAATTTAACCTTTTTATTGATTTTGTATATTTCATAATATTCTGATTGTATAAAATTGTTTATTGTCTGTATTGCCCAGTAGCATTTCTGTGGAGTTAAAAATGTTACAAACTTCTATGATGTGTAATATTACTTTCAATAACATACAATCGTGTACTTCGTTTCGTGTACAAAACATATTGATGGAATAACGGTCTATGTTGCCCGTCCGATAGTAAATTTATGAGCAGAATTACGATGTAACATTTTTGTTCCGCCATCACAATTAGCATATTGTAACATAGACCGTTATTCGGCCCAATGCTTCAAATGTAAACAGCAAACTGTTCCGAGGTACTAAACATTAAGGGTGCTATTCATAGACATTTCGTAGCACGCGCTATGAGCGTACTAAGCTAGCCCCGGCTATCCACTGGTTACTAGTACATAATTCAAATCATATCCTATCCCTAACACTGGTTTATGAATACGAAAAACGCTGATCATCCACCGGAAACCCGCGCTAAAAATGTCTATGAATACGGCCCTTACATTCGAAAGCTAGGTTAAGGTGGACCACAATTTTAATCTCATTTCTGTGTAAACCGTCAATATTTTGACAACAATGTCCCGCGAAGTTCACTTTTTGTTTTTGGTATTTACGTGTATGAAGAGAAGAACCTACAAACGAGAAATGATATACTGCTTAAGGGAATATTTTGTGACATAGATAAAACGTTTGACTAGGTTAATCATGAAGTGCTATTAGTGAAAATTAATTTCTATGGCATTAGGAATACACACTTGAAGTAGCTCTTGTCATATTTGAAGGACGGAAAGTAAAAGATAGGGGTAATTTATGAAGCTAAGCTAATACTTCAAAGTCAGGTGTTATAAAACAGGATTCAATGACACGTTGTCTTCTGTATGCATCAATGACATATTATATGAATTATTCTCAAATAATTGCACTGGTATACATTTTGAAACTTTTTCTGTTGTTTCGCAGCAGATATTCGAATCTTAACGTATTTTTTCTGCTAAATTCGAAAATAATCTCTAATTTCTTCCAACATGTAAGGTTTTCATACAAATCATAAACATGTGAATAAATGCTAATAAATTAATTACTACCTAGAAATGAAGTTGTCGCTTTATGAAATGTCATGAAAATTATTTTCAACAAGCATTTTGTGAAAAAAACTAGAATACAATTTGCTATTAACCATTAATGATCATATCTATAAACCTATCTCAACATTGGAATCCAATTATTGATCTCCTCGAATGTTATTCAGATCAGCCCTTTTTCACATCCAACAAGAAATCTGTTTGGAACTATGTTAACATAATTTAGGTCTTTTTCATTTCCAAGGAAATTAAAAACGACTTTTCTATCATCCTTCACATTTCCACTCATAGTATTCTCGAACTATGTATGTATAATCAATTTTCGAATTTGTGAATCAATGTGTAACTTTCTCCATTCTCCTGGAACTTCATCCCTCTTAGCACCAAATATTTTCCTAAGCACCTTATTCTCAAACACCTTTCCTCTCTCTTCCTCTCTCGAAGTGACAGTCCAAGTTTCACAACCATGCAGAACAAATGCCGGGTAATCTTTTGGAGAATCCTCGGACCTCACCTCATCATTGTAGAAAATTACTACATTGTAAAATTGTAAAAATTGTAAGATATTGTAAAAATTTGTAAAAATTGTAATTGTAATATTGTAAAATTTTTACTTGTTCCACATCTTAAAAGCTTCACTGCTCATGTAAGATCTATGGAATATAATAAATAAATGAATGAATGAATGAATGAACAACCGGTAATATAACTGTTTTATAAATTCTAACTTTCAGACTTTTTGAGAGCAGACTAGAAGACAAAAGCTTCTCAGCCGAATAATAACAGGCATTTCCCATATTTATTCTGCTTTTAATAATAATAATAATAATAATAATAATAATAATAATAATAATAATAATAACAATAACAATAACAATAACAACAACAACAACAATAATAATAATAATAATAATAATAATAATAATAATAATAATGATAGCAAATCATTCCGATGGCAAACGTCCAGATGGCTCAACTTTAACATCATGGTGCAAAGGAAAATCACTTTTATGGGATGCCACTTGTTATAACACCTTCGCTTCTTAATTGCCCAAAACTTCCAAACTCGCTGGGTCAGCCGCTGCATCTGCTGTGACAATTAAACGCAATAAGTATCTCTATCTTCTGGATCGATATAATTTTGTCGTTTTAGCCGTAGAATCTATGGGCCGATGGTGTTCCGAGGCGAAGTTGTTAACTTCTGATATCGGCAAGTATTTATCAGCACTTAACGGTGACTCTCGTTCTACGGCTTTCCTCCGCCAAAGAATTAGTGTTGCCATTCAACGAGGGAACGCTATAAGTGTTATGGGGACTTTTCCAGAATCTAAATCGTTGGAAGTAATATTTTATTTCGTGTAGAGCTGCAGGCAGTTTCTCGCATCCTTTAGTTTTGTTGCTAATTTCTAGTCTGTCCCTTATTCGACTGTTTAATTTAATTTCAAAATTGAATTAAAGTGTATTTTGTATAAGACAGTTTGATATGTTTTTTAGATAATACCGGGTGTATCTAAATTGGTGTCAAATATGTCGGGGATGTGTTCGTAACACAAAAACATTATAAAAGGTTCATATGAACATTGGTCTCAAAATAATTTATTTCAGAGTTACAAGACAAAATTTAATGTTACAAAAATTGCTCGAAGTGGCTTCCTCCCGCTTCGATGTGTCCCCTAAACCTACGTTACATGCTCTGGCGTACTCTGTTGAAAATTCCTGGAGTGTTTCGTATTTCGTGAAATCCATTTGGATACGCTCTTAGAATATCAACATTAAGTACAGGAGTCGCATAAACCAGAGACTTTAAATGTCCCCAGACGAAGAAATCCATTGGATTCAAATCAGGCGATCGAGCAGGCCATGCACGGAATCCCCTTCAGCCAATACATCTTTGGGGAAATCGATCATTAAAAAAATTACGAACTATCAAGCTGAAATGAGCTGGAGCAGCATCTTGTTAAAACACATTCATTGAATGACGTCCAGAAGCACATCATCAATTAAATGTTCTGTTCATTCACAGAATACATTTTCTTCTGATTTCTTTGCTCTACAAAATACAAACAAACAAAAAACCATCAATCAGCGGTCAATGAAGGGACAAATCCTTTAGTAACTCCCTAACGAAAGGTTTTCAGACCCATGTTCTTATTAACTTTTTTAATTGTTTTGTTGTTAAGAACACGTCCCCGAATATTTGACACCAATTTAGATACACCCTGTATTGTTCTAAACTAAAGCTTTAAGTGAAATTGTTAAGTAGCATAAAATCACTCTGTGAATTATTACTGTTACAATATTGTGTTGCTAGTGGTATTTACATTACCTCTAATTTGTCATGAGAATATCCATTTGATCGTCGACCTGGTAGGTGGTATAGCGCTGGCCTTCTATGCCCAAGGTTGCGGGTTCTATCCCGGGCCAGGCCGATGGCATTTAAGTTAGTAGATTTACTGGCATGTAAAAGAACTCCTGCGGGACAAAATTCCGGACCATCCGGCGACGCTGAATTTGTCATGAGAATAAAACATTTTATTATTATCCATTTGATCATAATAGTCTTAGGTATAGTATAATTATAGGCTTTTGATAGAGTGAATAGATCAAAATTATGGAAAATAATGGAGAAAAGAGGATACCCACAACATCTGATAAGAATATTACGTAGCATGTATCTTAATACCAATATTTCAATTGACAAAGGGAAAGGTCCAGGTAAATTAACAACAGAAGTTAATGGAGGCGTTAGACAAGGGTGCCCACTATCACCCACTTTATTTAATATATATCTTAACGAAGCCATTGATGACTGGCTGAATATTTTAAACTGTGATTTTATCTTAGATGAAACACCTGTAAATTGCCTACTTTTTGCAGACGACCAAGTGGTGATTGCTGATACAGAATACAACCTCCAAAGTGTAGCTTATAAACTGAGTCAAATAACCAAAGGCTATAATTTAAAAATATCACACACTAAAACAAAAACAATGGCTTTCATAGGGACCCAGCATAAAAGATCGAAAATAGTTATTGACTCCAAAATTATTGAGGAAGTTAGTAATTTTAAATATTTAGGATGCAACATTTCTTATATGGAAAAAAGAGATATGGAAGAAAATATGCGTAGATTTCAAGGTATATGTGGAACCATTAGACGGAGCTTAGGAAAAAGAACACCGAAAGAAACACAGTTAAAACTCTACAAAACAGTAGCCCTTCCAGTACTACTTTACGGAGCAGAGACATGGACCTTAACAGAAAGAGACAAAAGACGACTAGAAGCCTCAGAAATGAAATTCCTAAGATCAGTGGCGAGATATTCTTTATTACAACACAAGAGGAATGAAGATATCAGAAAAGAATTAGGGATAGAGGGAATAACACAAAAGTTAACAAATCACCGAAATAGGTGGATGGAACATCTAGAAAGGATGGAGGATCACCGAATTCCCAAGAAAGCTTTCCAGTATGCTCCAAGAGGAAGGAGAAATGTTGGTCGTCCTAGGTTTCGTTGGAGAGAACAATTCTAATGGGGGCGGAACGGGCCTACCCGTGATGTTGATGATGATGATGATGATGATGATAATGATGGTATAATTATGTTCGTGTATCTAATTCTTTTATTGTTATAAATAAACTTTCATATAATAATAATAAATAATAATAATAATAATAATAATAATAATAATAATAAACTAACAAATGGCTTTAATTCCCTCAAATTTGTATGAAACTTGTAATATTAAATCGAGGAACATTCGCATCTGGAGGGGAAGAAGACGAAAAATCATGAAAGTCCTATAACTAGTAATACTTACTTACTTACAAATGGCTTTTAAGGAACCCGAAGGTTCACTGCCGCCCTCACATAAGCCCGTCATCGGTCCCTATCCTGAGCAAGATTAATCCAGTCTCTATCATCACACCCCACCTCCCTCAAATCCATTTTAATATTATCCTCCCATCTAGTATTTAGTATTAGTATTTATTTATTTAGTATTTATTTATTTAACCTGGTAGAGATAAGGCCGTCAGGCCTTCTCTGCCCCTCTACCAGGAGATTCCAACTACAATATAAACAATAAAATTACAATTAGTTTTAAATTTACATCTACGTCTAGGCCTCCCCAAAGGTCTTTTTCCCTCCGGTCCCTATAACTAGTAATAGAAAATTTAATACAATATAATCTAGAAGTGTAACTAAAATGGCAAGACAGTGTACAAAATGTGTGTTAGGACTCTTACATGACCATGACAGTGGACAAACATCTATGTTCTAGGTGGAACTCGAACACAGGACGCTAATAGTTACGTACAACGCACATACCGCAATTGGCTGTACCATCAAGCGAAAGCCCATAAATTTGCACTAAGTGACTCGACAAGTTGTTGCGTTCCTTCACTCGATTTTGCGGAATCTTTCTGAGATTACTGGTAGGTCTACAAGTTTCAGACCCGAACTGACTTCTCCTCTCCGGCGGTCTGTTACTGTTCCCCCACCTCCCCAACCCTGAAAAGCTGCCGATCTCTTGGCTGGATCCTGATTGCCTTATCCAATTCCCCTTCTAGAGGCCGGAGTATTTACTGGACCATAACGAAAATCGAAGAACTTCCGAAGGGGAAAAATATTTTCAAATAAGAAAGCTGGAAACTATACCCTTTCGATAATCTTCTGACTCGTCCAAATCTCGCATTATTACATAGCTAAGAAAAAGGAAATTTAGTTCGGGTGATGAAAGGAAAGTCTCACAAAAAGAAATTTCTAAGATTTCCAAATGAAATATATTTTTGTGCGAGATCGTGCGTATTTGCTTGGTTTCCGCACAAAACCAATCCGCGGAAAGTCTAAAATTCCACATTCAGTATTCCCAACCTAACACACATAACAATTTCCCTCTTCTTACCGCTTAAGAGACATATTGATTTTACTGCTTTAGGCTTTTAACATATTATTTTTACAGACGTTCAATATAGAAATAATTATAAATTGGAAACTTACCACTGCAATTTCACCTAAATTGCACTGTTAATTATTGTTTTTAAATATTTGCATAAATTAAGTAAACTCTACAACTCCACTAAAGTTACTGCATTCGTGATGCAAGTAACATTAAGGAAGCCGTGAAAAAATCAACAAGATTCCAGACTCATCATAGACTGGGGGAAAAAAAGACAGACGTATATCACGGCTGTTGGAGTATAGTAAACACAGAAAACATTTTAAAGCAACAATGTTGAAGATAGATAGTTTTGTTTTTCAAATTTGCCGTCATTGAACAGAAACCAAGATGGAGATTTCATTGCAACTAATTATAAATTCCTCTTTCAGGTATGTAATAAACGATCTTCGCACAAAATAATGTACGATACACGAGCGGTATGTTTTCTTTCAATTCTCGGAAATTAAAAAAGCTCAATTACGTTTCGCTTTTTCAAACTTTTCCTCGAACATGAAAACTTCAACATACCGCTCTTGTAACGCATATTACTGTTACTGAATTCAGATTTGCCAACCTAAATAAGTATGTTGAAATAGTACAAATAACTGCTCTAGAGTAGTAATTGAAACTACTCCTGCCAACTAACGATACCTATGGCAAACTTATTGCTGAGAATCAGTCGGCTGTTCATAGTATAACGTACCCAGATAGGGTATATTAATATTTAAAAAATATATATCTATATTATTTTCTATCTAAATATAGTATCGTGCAACTGCGTACATTTGATATTAAATCACCAATATGTACAATTCACTGTGTCACAGCATTATAATACACATACTTATAAAGAATTTATACAGTTAAACCACATATAGAAAATGTATATTACATTACTTTGTACTACTTTTTCCTCTTTCATAGTTACATTTGTTGCAACGAACAACAATATGTGTCATCAGGGATTGAGAGATGCACCTCTTATGATGATAATAATAATAATAATAATAATAATAATAATAATAATAATAATAAAAAAATAATAATAGCAATAATAATAATAATAATAATACTGAACTGGCCCCCATTGAGGGTAACCCTTACGGAATCAGTATATCCTCAAAAAAATAATACATATATAAACATAGATATTAAATTTTAAAGAAGGGAAACAAAGAAAAGGGCGTTAAAAATTGAGGACCGTTTTAGCAAACTTACTAAAAATAAATTTTACAGGAGAGACAAAACGCTGCAGTAAGCAAATTTTGCTGTAACTCTTACTTACAGCAGAAAGCAAGTTTTGAAAAAACGATTACACTTTGACACATTATAATGGAGAGACATAATCCAATTTTACTAAGACGCCTTTTACATCATGTAGAAGCCTTTCTTATGTTGACGAATCCATCAAAATCTCAATTTTGCAAATTTTGCAGTTAGCAAGTTTTGAAAAAATGGTCCTCAATTACAATTGCTATTAATGTGGCACCATGTGATTAATTAGGATTTGGCATGATTTTTTAACACAATTATCACAATGTCATCCCTCAGAGATTTTGGCAGAGCAAACTGCCGTCGAAATTCTTCGGAAAAAAACTGGTATAGTCCCTCGAGGACCTATGAGCAAGCCGAATACCTCAACGTGAATTAAGGCATATTTCAGCTTGAAATAGTTGACTGTAGGCTCATAGATCGAATTCTTCTCAAAGTGGACCTCGGCTGACTGAAAAACTTGTCTACAACGCATGATGTGGCAGGAGCGAATTTTAAATATGATACCTACTCATACATCATTATTTTAGTCTATTTCTCAACGCAATATGCAAAATAAATTCTAAAAATTACGGACCAAAAAATATAAAGTTAAGTAATATTATAAAATTATCCGTAGAGAAATGTTGAAGTCCGAACTCTTCAACAAATAACTGCAGCTTCAAATACAGAGATTTATTTACTTTCAGCATATCTTATCGATGTTTTGGTATAAAGGTAAATACAGATTATGAAATTAAGTAAAGAAGCACGGAAGAATGAGAAGAATTACAGTGGGAGGTAAATAAATGCTGTACGTAGCGCAGATGTACGAATAAAGAGGTGAAGACGTGTGGATGAATGTGAAAAACTCAGAGAGGAGGTTAAGAAATGAGTCAGCAAGTGTAGAAGTAATGGATTAGGAAAAGAACTTTCCGAAGGATGGTAAATAAATGCTACGAAATCATGTCCACTACCAATCTCGTCAAACGTAGCCAGAAGACTTCATGCGTGCTCTATGATCAGCCATTTACATTGCACGATCTACAGCAGTGATGTCAAAGCAAGCGCATTTTTCTGACCTTGACGTCGTGCGCGGGCATCAAGCGCTAAGTATGGAACGAGGAAGGGTTGTGTA
Organism: Periplaneta americana; assembly: GCA_025594305.2. Lineage (NCBI taxonomy): Eukaryota > Metazoa > Arthropoda > Insecta > Blattodea > Blattidae > Periplaneta > Periplaneta americana. Next base: position 18,163,846 of record JAJSOF020000039.1, on the reverse strand, counting down.
TATGAATAAGCAGTCTGTTGGATTAAGAAAACAGTGGTACACAAACTTCAGACGGAACGTGAAATGTTGTGTCGTTATTTTTATATGGCTTCGTTCTGTTTGATATTATCTATATTGTCTGTAAAACAAAAGTACTAAAACCAATTTCTTAATATTGCACTTGTGTTTTAAACGTTAATAACATAATAAAAAGTTAAAAAGGAATATTCATATAAATTCCATAATAGTGCACTATACTGTACTAAATGGATGAAACACATCATTCATAAAAGAGTCATATCTCAAAAGAGACTGAGTATGACATGATAAGTTGGAATTGATATTGATGATACTTTTACCCTTATAAAAGTAATCAATAAATCAATCAAAACAATATTACAGTACAAAGAAAATTTACCTAGGTACTGCATATGTTTTAAGTGTAACTAATATTCCATAACAAAACTCTTATCACATTAAGCTTTTAAGGTGATATTGGTGAACAACTTCCTATCATCAGAATATTAAATTATTTTCTGGAAATGTGCTGAAGCTATAGAACTGACATTTTTACAACACATGGCCATTTATCTTTTGTTTATGATGTAACAGTAGTTGCTTTGTTAATTCATTTCCTTACAAACAATTTCCATGCAAGTATTTTCAAAATTTGCAATACATTATCTTCAGTAATACGTATTTACGGTATATTAGATTTACGAAAACATTCTGTAAGGCTACTAAATAAATAGGCCTATATCTGAAAATTTCACTTTTCTATTAAAAAAGTTGAGAAAATATTTCTTTTGAATAAAAAAAATCAAACTTGTGAATAATGATCATTAAAATTAAAACTTACATTCTTATAATGCACTTATACTTCTCAGACAAATCTAAAAATTACCATGGATACAGTATTAATAAGTTCTCTTCCCTTTATCCATTCATTCAGTGCTGTCCATCCCTGAATATAGCTCGACCAAGCGGCATATACTACCTCTTTCGTCTGTGTCTTTCCTTTCCGCTGTAAAGCGCTCAGGCTCTCCTGGGCTCTAAAGCGCGCGCTTGCTCCTATGGGCATCAGTTGACATGACTGATCTACAGTAAGGTCCGAAAGTCTTGTCACCCTTCCCCCTTATTTATATGTTGATGTGCATCCATTTTGAACATGTCATAGCAGATGTGTGACAATGGTTGATAATTCATGTTCCAGCCTGTTTAGTGATCCAGAACATCAGTATGGGCACCATCATTGTCGCGGCACAAAATGATGCGGCGCCATGTCCTGTGTGAAATTTTCTACAGCAAAGGCGGTGTGACTTCCCTTTGGGGAATAATATTAAGAATGTCTCAAAACATAGATACCAGACAATTGAAGATATGAAGCAAGCTGTTAGAGAGGCATTCATGGAAATCACACCGCCTTTGTTGCGGAAAATTTCATACAGGACATGGCTCCACATCATTTTGTGTCGCGACAATGATGGTGCCCATACTGATGTTCTGGATCGCTAAACAAACTGGAACGTAAAGTATCAACCATTGTCACACATCTGCTATGACATGTTCAAAATGGATGCACATCAACACACAAATAAGGGGGGTGACAAGACTTTCGGATCTAACTGTACAAGCGTGCAGGCACATATTGTAATAAAGCGGAAAGTATTTCTTTAATCTGCTTTAAACCTTCTGTGCGACAAGAGCAAACTCTACCGTATACAAGCACATCACTCATAAGCAGTGATTATACTTTCATGCTCAGTGAAATAAAATAATACCGGAAATACTTTGTCCTAGCTATAATACAAAAAAATACTATGCAACTTGAAGGACTACTCCCAATAGTCTATATTGTAAGCACGTACTTCTGATTAATAAATGAAATCAACAAAATATGGACGGGGGTACTAAATCCTCTCCTGATAATTCCACAAAAACGTCTCTCAACCAATGAACAAGCTTATTAATACTCAACTGATCAATAAGAATCGTACTACAATGATAGTCAAAAGCATGGTGCTAAAAACTAATAGTTGGTAGTATTTTATTCTACGTTCATTTGTTTAATTTCAGGGAATTGTTTCCTTATTGCTCTCGGGGTTGATTTCACTCACATGTTACTGATCGACAATTAACTAATTGTAATTTAACTTAAATATGAAAGTAAAATTATATTTAATTCGTTTGCATTTCACCAAACTAATACCTATTTAGAGAGAGCGAGAGAGAGAAATAAATTGTCCGGCCTTAATTAAGGATGACCAAGAGGATCCTGAAATTAATAGCAAATAAATATAATTAATTAAATATGAATATTGTTATAAAAATAAAATCTAATAATTAAGCACCACTGATTATCAATTATAAAATAAAATCTTAGAAGATGACTAAAATTATACTTATAAATAAAAGATTTTATTTAAAATTAGCATAACCTTAATTAAGACCTTCTTAGTAGTATAAATGAAATTGTATAATCTGCAAGGAATCTTTAAGAATTTGCGAGATGATTTTTTAGGATTTAAAAAGATTGTACTGATAATTTTTTTTAATTATATGTCAAGTTTGGTAAAGAACTCCGAGCGCCAAAAATTAAACCTGTCACTGACCAATTGAAGAGAGGGATGTTATACTTGGTACTAAGGTAGGGAACACAAGGTTCATAAATGGCCCTCTTTTCATGATCAACCTGATGAGCTTGGTTTAGATCTGTCTCCATGCGTATAGTTGGATCCATGATAATAACCTTTTGTTGTTGCCTGTTTATTGCTATTACATCTGTGAGAGTCGTTCCTTGTTAAGTCAATTAAATTAATTCCCAATTAAATCATCACGGCCTTCGGAATCATAATAAAATCACAGTCTAGTATATACAGTGACGAAGCTCGAGCTGTTGAGAGTACTAAGAACAACAGACTGTACCGGTACTATTTCGCATTGTCTATGATGAGGCGATAGTAGCGATCATAGTGGTTAGCAACTATCTATGGATGCATATTCCCTACATATTGAGCTTCGTGACTGTATATCTAGACTGTGGTAAAATCGTAATTTCGAACTCCATGTGACTTGTTAATGTAAACAGTGACCTCTATAGAGTTCATTTGTTGCCATCATAAACAGAGGTAACCTCAAAATATATCAAAATCATCGTAAACAAAAAGATGGATGCGTAGACTTCAGAATAAAAGAAAAAAAATAGGAGTAAGTAGAAAAAGATTTCAATGCAAGAAAACCTCTTCCCGATGTTTTCAGCAATATTGAAGACAAAACGTGATAATATGAAGGTAGATGCAAGGAAATATCATACAACAAGCAAAATGAAAATACTTCGTGGATTTCCACTATTCCAATGGCTTCAAATATAATATTAGGCCTACAGTACATGATAAATATGTTATTCATATTACTTTAGTTGCCGTATTTTATGCAAGATCAACTCGTACTAAATACTTGAGCAGCATAACACAACTGCACACATTGCGTTGCAATGTTACTATGAACGGACCGGGGTTCCTTCGTTATGTACGCTGCTGTACTCGCCAGGTACACAAAAGACGGACGGCGCGGCACGTGCCATATACTCTGATACGAAACAACTTCACTTTTCCTTAAGTCATTCCGCATCCACTGTCTGATTATTATTATTATTATTATTATTATTATTATTATTATTATTATTATTATTATTATTAATTTGTGGTGGACAAAGCAGTCGTTGCAGAAACTTGTCATCGTGATACTTCTTTTTACCCTTTATAATATATGAGGAGACAAAAAGGAAGGCAGAAAATAAGAGAGACTGAAAAAGCTGGGTTTGCACTGAAAGACCTGCCCTTGGGCAGAATAATGAATAATAATGAATTCTTAAAACTACCATCACTATCATAATGGTAGAGTGGAAGAGAAGGCCGAATGACCTTAATTCGGCCAGTTAAAATAAAACATTATTATTATTATTATTATTATTATTACAACGAAGTCCCTATGTTAACGGACCTTTGCAATCATGGCTAAACTAGCGCTGACATAGTTCCCTTCATGAACGCTTATACACCTTGCATATACGAATTTGTGAATTTATTTTATTTTAGTTGGTTATTTAACGACGCTTTATCAACTACTAGCTTATTTAGCGTCGATGAGATTGGTGATAGCGAGATGAGGCCGAGGATTCGCCATAGATTGCCTTGCATTCACATTACGGTTGGGTAAAACCTCGGAAAAAAACCCAGCCAGGTAATCAGCCCAAGCGGGGACCGAACCCGCGCCCGAACGCAATTTCAGACCGGCAGGCAAGCGCCTTAACCGATTGAGCCACGCCAGTGGCTCGAATTTGTGAAAATTTGGGTTTGGTTTGTTAGACTTTTTTATGCCTTGCATGTATAATCAACTGCATCCACACACAAAAAAAAAATCCTTTATAAATTCAACTATTTTCACTTCCGTAAACGCCGGAACTACCTTAGCGCTAATTTCGCCGTGATCTTTTTTCAAATCTCTCAAGAGGTCACTATTTACGTGCTGTTTTTATTTTACTATCTTGTTTTGAACGCTTTATCAACAGAACATTCATTTTTTAGCGATGAATGACAAAGTGATAATGCCATTGAAATGAGTCCTTGGGATAATCTTATTTTTACACAGTGTGAACGAGTCTCTGCAACATAAAACTTAGATCCCCGTAAACCTTAAAAAATAAATGCAAAACTTGCAGTTGTAACTTGTTCCTAAGGCCACCTGATTCGTCGACCTGGTTGGCGAGTTGGTATAGCACTGGACTTACTCCACAGGCGGGTTCGACCTAGGTCGATGGCTTTTATCTTGTCTTGCTTAACGTATGCGATCCAGAACATTCATTTTGTGGTAATTGTGAATTACAGGAACGCCACTTCTTAAAATTTTCCAAAATCGCTGAAATAAACTATAAAACGAAAGTATTAAAAAAATCGTTTTAGAAGATTGAATTTGTTTATTTTTGGTCCAGGGAGCATCCGCTTTTTGGTGCAAAGATAATTCGTTTGCCAGGTTTCTTAATTGAAATTATGAAATGGCGTTCCTGTGCTTCACATTTAATAACCTCTGCAGTTGCGAGGCGTCGTTAAATAAAACATAACATTTTTAACCACCTGATTCCCCTATTGGTCGACGTTTGGAACCATCTTTGCGCCTCCACATATTCCTCACAACTCACTACAAGTTTTAAAGATTCAATTGCATAGTCTTACCTCATTGTCTCGTCACTAAAGATGTTCTTGCTGCACTGCTGTAAATCCATTTCAATTGAAGGGCACTAGTGTTATTAAGATATCAAAAGCAGCAATCACAAATGTTAGATATTAAACCTTCATCAGCCACCACCCGCACAACGCAAGAGACAACGCGATACTAAAATATGGAATCGTCTCTACTTCCAAGGAAACGGAAATATCGAAGGCTTTGGCAAGCGGTCATTGAAATTTAAGATCAATTTCTTTATCATTCCCTAGCCCTCCACTGTTAAAAGCTTATATTATACGACTGTCTGTAGGGGACTACAGATGACAAACTAGACTGACCAACCAGAGAACAGAACGAAAACCGGTTTCGTCTGAGGCTTCGCTCTATGAAGTATCACGAGTTTACTTCACTACGTTCTACTTCCAGTATTAAATTCGACTAATGAAACAAGCCTGAATGTTGCTGTGCAAATCCATTATTTAAAATTATTAATGACTAGCCGTACCCGTGCGCTCCGCTGCACCTGTTAGAAATAAATATAAAGTAATTACATAATTAAAATAGGACATTTGATCCAGGGAACATTCGTGTTTGTTAGAAGGATACATCGTTTAATATGTTACTTAATTTAAATTGTATTTAAAATATTAAAATGCGATCATTTTGGTCCAGAGAGCACTCATTTGGTGCAATGACAATTCCTTTAACATGTTTCTCATTTGTTATTACATTCAAATTCAAATTTATTCACAATTTACATTTTAAATGATACATATGAATATATACCTGAAATGAGCATATGTTCAAATTAATTCATGCTCGGGTACAGTCCAGTAGTCTACATAAATTTTACAGAATAATCAATAACAATGAATATCCGTAACGGAAATGATGTTAGAAATAATAGTAATAATAATAATAATAACAATAATAATAACAACAATAATACTAATAGAATATCCGTGACGGAAATGATACAAAGATAGTAACACAAATTAATTCATTAATAATAATAATAATAATAATAATAATAATAATAATAATAATAATAATAATAATAATAATAAATAAATAATAAATAATAGTAACCTAATAATAATAATAATAATAATAATAATAATAATAATAATAATAATAATAAAAATAGAATATCAAAAATATTAATAATAAAATAAATACTCATACGAATAAAATAAAATATAAAACCACTTAGCGAGAGTTAACACAACTTAAATAAGCATATAATAACCAAAAAAAAAAAATGATGAACTCAAAAATCAACAGACAAGTTTGTTGTATCGCAGACGACAGCAACCGCCGTATTGACATTATGTTATACATTATTGGTAGTAGGTCTACGTAACTGCCGTTCTGTTCGAATCTTCTCATACAATCATGGGAATTTAATGCTGAAAAACAAAATGTCTACGGGTCAAACTGTTCATTATTACCAGGATAAATACAAATAATAATGAAATATATTAATCAAGTTTCAGTTATAGATCTCCCCTTTTGTGCAAGATGTATCATATCAAAATATTTTATGAATGGCGGGGAAAATATAAATTTCAATAACTCTCTAGTGACAGAGATAGTGACAAGTACAATCAAGTGTATCTGTGGCGATGCTAAGAAATCATTTACACATGCAACCATAGTTTAATGAAGATTGACATATCATTTAGTTTTAATGTGTATACTTTATATTACTTGCTATATGTTTCCATTGAATTATGGTAATAACTTAATTTTAACCCTTGTTTTCTACGTCTTCAGTAAATGGCGCTTGGCCCACTATGGTTCTGAACCCTTCAAATAACTTAAATAGTCATACAGCATATATAGTGATATGTAATTATATTTCTTTCTATCGAAAATGTAAGAATTCACGATCTCCTATGTACCATTGCCATGGAATGAATAAATCTGTTTTTTCTTCCGACTGAAAAACTTTGAGTTATTGCAGCAACAACAACGCTATAATCTGAGGGGCGGTGAAAATGTATTATATTTTTATTTTAAAAGTCTTGTGTATCCTTAAATATCAGTCCTATCAAAATTTTGCATAGAATAAAACTTATCGGAAATCATGTTTAAAGAAGCTTTTTAATGTAACATTTTTCACAAAAAGCAATAAGCCAGAAATGTCGATTTATTTAATTCAGGCCCCTTTAAATAAAATATTTTGAATGCCATATAGCCTAAAATCTAAGTTATAACGAACTTAATTTATATTTCAATTTTCATCGAAATATGTTCAGCCATTATCGCGTGAAAAGGTAACAAACATTCAGACAGAGAGATAGACATGCAAACAAAAATTTCAAAAAAGCGATTTTCGGTCTCATGATGAATGAGTATACATGTTAACACCAATTATTTTGGAAAATCGAAAATTACCAGAAAAATCTTGGCTACAGATTTATTATTAGTATAGATTAAGAGTAAATACAGCACTGCTTTAAGGCGCCTACAAATATCATTTCTTTTACACAGTTTTACGAGTCTAGCAAAACTGTAAGAGTAAGAAAGAAGAAGAAACACATCCATGCATTATGAATTACTTTCTGTTTTTTCAGACCATCAACATGAAAACGTATGTTCTGACAGAGGCAGCTACTTTTCCTTTTAACAGAGTCCTTTGGCAATATCATCAAATGTTTTAATAAAGTTACCATTTCTTCATTTTTGGGGCTAAGCTACAAGAAAATGGAGAAAGTTACAACACACAACTGCACGCATTGTATTCTTCACCTGACATAATTTGGAACATTAAATCCAGACTTTGAGATGAGCAGGCCATGTTAGGCTCCAGAAATTATATTATTTTAATGTACCGAAGTACATATGATATTTCATGCAGATATTCTGCCCCGGAAAGAATTTTTCTCCGTTCCATTACTCTTTCATCGTATGATGACGCAGAATATCTGCATGGAAATATCATATGTACTTCGGTACATTAAAATAATATACATGATATGCGTAAATCACTTCGTGATTTAAGACGGCGCTTATTCCTTCGGATCCCGGCCAACTAGTCACTCATAACGAGTGCACCTCAGCATGTGTGTGGACTTCAGTCCTACATTCATAGACATCTATGACGTAGTGCAGAGGGCGGCCATTAGAGGGAACCAAAGAGTTGGAACTTAATCTGAGACGATTCTGTCCGACGCCGGGGTGGGCATCCGGTGTGGCTTAGTGGATAAAGCATCAGCACGTAGAGCTGAAAACCCGGGTTCAAATCCCGGCGCCGGAAAGAATTTTTCTTCCATTACTCTTTCATCGTATGATGACGCAGAATATCTGCATGGAAATATCATTGTACTTCGGTACATTAAAATAATATACATGATATGCGTAAATCAATTTAAGACGGCGCTTATTCCGTCGGATCCCGGCCAACTAGTAACTCATAACGAGTGCACCTCAGCACATGTGTGGACTTCAGTACTACGTTCATAGACATCTATGACGGAGTGCAGAGGGCGGCCACTAAAACCCAAGAGTTGGAACTTAATCTGAGACGATTCTTTCCGACGCCGGGGTTCCGGTGTGGCTTAATAAAGCATCAGCACGTAGAGCTGAAAAGCCGGGTTCAAATCCCGGCGCCGGAAAGAATTTTTCTCCGTTCCATTACTCTTTCATCGAATCCAAAATGTTATTTTAGTTGGGAGGCCGGAGAGAAAAAGACCTTTGGGGATAGATTAATATTAAAATAGATTTGAGAAAAGTGGGATATGATGTTAGAAACTGGATTAATCTTGCTCCGGGTTCTCTAAAAGCCATTTGTAAGTACGACTAATTTTTAATTCAGTAACTTAGAATATGTATCAAAAGATTTAATTTTCCAGAGACATGGATGGTAGAGGTCAATGAAATCAATTACAAATTATATACCGCACTGAAATATCTTAGCTCAATCATCATCCACATTATCAACTAGCCACCGAAGTCAATAGAAAAAACACGCGTGTTTTTAAATGTGTAGACCACTCTGTGTACTGCGGTCAGACCTTCAGCCTGATATGCAGACGGTCCAGATTCGAGTCTTAGTTGATCCTGGTATATTTCATCGAAAATCCACAGTGACACTTCTGGCAGACAAGGTTGCCGTTGGGGTTTTTCACGGGGTTCTCCTGTTTCTCTATATTAGAAAAGAATGAACAGAATAGAATGTTTTATTTTCGCTGGCAAAGTTAAGGCCATAAGGATTTCTCTTCCACTCCACCAGACTTAATCAATACAATAGTGACGTACCTTTTAAATAATATTTACAATGCACTTAAAAGATTCTACAGCAATATTCTTCAGTTAAATTTTAACGACTAGTACACGTTTATTTAATTTGAGATAAAGCCTGTAAAAAAAAGTAGTATCCTAATTTATGGGCTAATGTAATTCAATTTAGTCTATATGCAATATGTAAAGAATTATATTTAAATTGAGATAACTAGTTTGTTAAATGATGAAATTAATTTAATGGTAGTTTACTAGAACCATAACGAATACAAAGAAGAAGTGTGCGCACTCCTATCTGTTCAGCATTGTCGACGGTGACCAAGAGAATTAGTGGCGCTGCGATCGGTATTGCTCAGTTGGAAAATATCCATAAAAGAAGCAGTAGAGGGTTCGTTCATTTCGTTTGCTTTTTTAGTGTAAAATAAACAATACACTAATCTGCAATTATTCGTACAAGTGACAAGTGAGTAGCTCAATTTATTTATTAAAGGACGAGATTATTATGTTTTTGTCGTGTTATATTTGAGGCAATGTCTTCGTGTTTTCTTCCGGGTTGTAGGGCGTGCGTGTTTCATTTGCTTATGCAAACAGAACAGACAATAAAAGAAAAATTGAGCGATGGAATGTGGGGCGACATATTTCACGAGTGCATAGCCAGTATTACCTCAATTGTAATTCAGCCACCGGGAACAGGATGCTGCTTGGATCATGCCATATCATATCATACCGAAACAAATTTTTCGCTATATGAAATGTCGATTCTTATTCCGGAGAAACAAATCCGACGAGAACTCCAAGCTCCGAAGCCGCCAAATCATCTCGTAAATTCTCCAAAGTGTCGGACAAGTAACTGTTGGTGAGTACATATTGCATGCCTAAGCCCTAAGTTAAGTTTTACATATTAAACTATTATTTGTTTTACAGTGTGATGTATATGAATGTGTTTTTCTTTCAAATAGTCTTAATGTTGTAAGTACAACGCCAGTTACGTACGTATATGGAGCGAAAGGTAAACAGTGCAACTTACGTTAAATGTATTTACGTACTTACACACGGAACAGACTGAGCGAACTCTGCACTAGCGCCGCGTGGTATCGGCCGTTTGAATTAACAGAGTACCACTACTTCTTTCTATTCGTTATGCTAGAACTATATTATAGGAGCAAAATATCAATCTAAGATATATTGATATAATGACAACATTAATGTTGTAAGATTTTGCCGTTAAAGGTTTTGTGTTCTATTTAAAAATTAATGGTAATAAGAATGGTCAGAGGTTAGTTTCATTGTAAGTAACAAATATTAATCAATAATAAATCTGTTAAGGGGGAGAGAATGGTATTTTTTTAACTTTTTTCCCCATTTGGTTTAAAATATTAATTTTTTGTATGTAGAGAGCTCATAGCTGTAGGAACTCAACCAAATATAAATATTTTGAAAAAAAATATTTAGGGGCCCAAATTTGAAAAAAAAATATGTCCAATGCAGGATTGTACTAAAACCGATATATCTAAACCGTTTTTAAAGATAGGTTCAAAATGTTTTTTGCAATGTATTTGAAAAAATATGTTCTACAAACTGTCTGCAAAAGAATTTTGATATTAGTCCCTACGTTTGTAAAATAAACAATTAAAACTTAATAACAATATTCCCATTTCCTTTCTTGCAAACAAAAGGACGTATTTTTTAAATGAAATCAATTAACAAAATTCTGTTACAGAGAAACGTTTCCTAATAGTCTAAAGAATGTGTGTTCTAAATTTCATGCATGTATCTTTAATAGTTCAGAAATTATATCCATTTTTGTCTGGCAATGTAGCAAAAAAAAATGAAGTTATTGGAAACCGATAAAAGTGGGCGTGTGGTTTAAAAATCCATAGCGCAGGAAGTTTAAAAATGACGTCTCAACATCCGATAAGGATACAAATACCCACAAAATATTATGCAATGCATTCCACATATATCAAAGTGTATTTTAAAGAAAACATTTTTTTTTAATTTAATTTACCGGAAACAACAATAAAAGTGGGCGAGTTATTTAAAAATCCATAACGCAGGAAGTTTAAAAATGGCGACTCAACATCCGATAAGGGCACAAATACCCACAAAATGTTATGCTCTGCATTCCACACATATCACAGACTATTTTAAGGAAAGAAAGATTTTTTTTTGAAAATTTACTCATTTTTCACCAAAAAATACCATCCTCTCCCCTTAAGAAAGAATTTATGTAATTTTGACCTGAATTAAGTTATTGTCCAACAACCCCTTACATCACTCGGAAGCGAGTTTCAATAATTTCTAGCAACTGAAACTGTATAGGATAATATGACAGCTATTTTCAAAATCAGCGCAACTTTTTCGTTAAGAATCACCTACAAACACTCGTGATGCCACACTTCGACTACTGCGATATTATATTAAGTGTCCTAAATGCAAATTTGAGCGGCAGGCTACAACGTGTGCATAATGCGTGCGCCTGTTATATTTGCAATATTGGTAAATATGATCATTTTCCCAGTCTTTCTAAACTCTGTCTTGGCTAAGGCTAAGCGATCGACGAGCCCTGCATTCTCTTGTTCTCTTATTTCAAATACTGCGCACCGCTACCCCAATCTATTTGGCTTCTCGTTTTCAAAATTTATCCACATATCATCAGCTAAGTACAAGATCTCATCATAACAATTTATTCATTATACCCTACCACAAGACATCTTTATATTCTTCATCCTATACAGTTTCAGCTGCTACAAATTGGAACTCGCTTCCGAGTGATGTAAGGGGTTGTTGGACAATAACTTCATTTCGGTCAAAATTACATGAATTCTTACTTAACAGAATAATTACTGATTAATATTTGTTACTAATAATGAAACTAACATGTCCATTCTTATTGTTACCATTAATTTCTCTACACAGAATACAAAACCTCTAATGACAAACTTTCATTACATTAATATTCTCATTATATAAATATATTTTAGATTAATATTTTTTCTCCCTGTAACATAGTCTTAGTAAGCTTATATTAAATTAATTCTCATCATTTTACGAGCTTTCTCAAATTAATTATAATTGATTGAATTAAATTAGCTCATAAATTATTACTTTATCTTATAGATTTATCTAAATTTAAATAAAAATTTACTATTCGTTAAAACTTAACTGAAGAATATTGCTGGAGAATCTTTTAAGTGTAGTGTAAATATTCGTAATTTAAATATGTATTGTATTGATTAATGCTGGTTGAGTGGAAGAGAAGGTCTTATGGCCTTAACTCTGCCAGCGAAAATAAAACATTCTATTCCATTTTTATCACAGAGGTATGACAAAAAATGTTTCTTGGATAGTGTGATTTATTAATGTACAAGCTTATTAAAAATTGGGAAATTAAAAAACAACCTCAAATGAAGTTCTTGACGTAGTACATATAAAAAAATTATCAAATTAGATTTTGAATAATCTCAATTGCAGTTAATATGCAGGGACATCATTTTATTTTTACTAATATTTTTAATATTAACTTGGCTATACCTCTGGATCAACGCCGTTTGCTACCCACTTCCACGACTGGAGTTCGATGATACCGGCGTAATATACAATCAAATCACTTTAATAGGTATAGGCGGGAAGAAAAGTAGTTCATCTATTTACGTAAACTAGGAAATATCGCGATTTTGAGTTTGATCGTTTTCATTAGGTTTTTGTTTAATCAAAATACAGTACAGTATTAACAATGAGTGTTTTTACTCACGAACTGAGCTGTCCATGCGGACGTATTCATTATGCAGTGTATATTAGCGTAGAATATAGAGAATGAAGTTAAGTTGAAAAATAATCATAATATGGGTATTTAAACACTTTCTTAAAATGGTGGCAGTTCATGTCGATACAGGCTTCAGTTCTAATGTGCATATTATCGCACTATAGACTATTGTACCTAATCCCAATTAGCAGTTTCGTCCTTAGTAGTAGAAACTTCACGTTGAAATAATTCTGTACCTACTCTATAAAAGAGTACCTTACGTACTGAAATTCAATCTTCACTTCTGCCCGATCCGAAAAATAAAATTACTCAGACATACTATCTACTCTCCGTCCAAGTGGTTACGTTGCAGCGTCGAAGAAAGGGAGGAAATCACGTGACAGTTAATTACTTAACAAGGCCCTTTTATTTAAGTTATTTTAAAAAGTTGCATAATATTACGTAGACGTCCAATTCCTAACAGAAATTAATGTTCTCAGAAAAGAGCTAAGACAGCCCAGCCACTAGCTAGCGAATAAAAGCTGGTGGGGGAAACCGGGATACGACGTAGGCAAATGGACGACAGTAACTGTGCGAAAATGATTCAATATTGAAAGCTCTTTCGTCACTGGAAAACGCGAACATATTTTTGGAATGTACTGTTTATTATGACCGTAAGGCTACTATGACTGTATATGCGGTCTTGGATCTGTGTAGAGGACGGTTGAACTTCATTAGTAGAAGTGGTGGGAGTGAACTTAGGTACAATAAAAATTGAAGTAAAAATAAAACGATGTCCCTGTATAAGAGCAAAAAACATCAGTACAGAATAGTTTGCAGAAGAAATTTAAAGCTATATCATTATTATAGAGAATTAATTTGAAAATTCTACCTGGAAGCTGACAAGACTAACAGTTTGTTTTGACAAGTTCTATCTCTTGTTAAATATGCCCGGCAGTGTTATCTTACTTTCTGAGTAGCTAAGTTTGACAGATGCGGACTGACCGGACATTACGTAATTTACAGTCTAGTGCGGATGCTTGATTAAGTTTCTGTCAGCTTCAAGATGCTTCGTTGTCTAAACCACGCGAACAACTACAGTACGTCCCGGAGACTTCCGATCATACTGCTTTGCTTTAACATACAGCAGTCGGATACATGCTTCTTCCCTGTCACCTGACAGTCTACGAACGATCTTCTTAGCAAACGTTTAACTACTGTATTTAATTCAGCCAAATAATTTTCTCATATTTCTTGTTGCCTGTCAGTTATTTTTGCACAATGTTCAATTTTTTAAATTAAGATCCACATATGTTGCAGGTAATTTGTAAAATATATTAGGATAAAATCCTCAAACATTAGGGAAAACACAGGAATTTTACTTGAAGCAAGTAAAGAGATAGGTTTGGAAGTAAATCCCGAAAAGACAAAGTATATGATTATGTCTCATGACGAGAATATTGTACGAAATGGAAATATAAAAGTTGGAAATTTATCTTTTGAAGAGGTGGCAGAATTGAAATACCTGGGAGCAACAGTAACAAATATAAATAATACTCGGGAGGAAATTAAAACAGAACAAATATGGGAAATGCCTGTTATTATTCGGTTGATAAGCTTTTATCATCCAGTCTGCTGTCAAAAAATCTGAAAGTCAGAATTTATAAAACAGTTGTATTACCGGTTGTTCTGTATGGTTGTGAAACTTGGACTCTCACTTTAAGAGAGGAACATAGGTTAAGGTGCTTAGGAAAATATTTGGGGCTAAGAGGTATGAAGTTACAGGTGAAAGTTACACAACACAGAACTGCACGCATTGTATCCTTCACCTGACATAATTAAAAACATTAAATCCAGACGTTTGAGATGGGCAGGGCATGTAGAACGTATGGGCGAATCCAGAAACGCATATAGAGTGTTCGTTGGGAGGCCGGAGGGAAAAAGACCCTTGGGGAGGCCGAGACGTAGATGGGAAGATAATATTAAAATGGATTTGAGGGAGGTGGGATATGATGAGACTGGATTAATCTTGTTCACGATAGGGACCAATGGCGGGCTTATGTGAGGGTGGCAATGAACCTCCGGGTTCCTTAAAAGCCAGTAAATAAGTAAGTAAGTAACATGTAAAATGCAATAGCTGGTTGTTCACAGTTAAACAGCTTACAACAATACGAAATATATAAACATACAATAACATACCCACAACATATACTTAATACACAATTACAGATCAATACCCACACATTATTCGATGTCATGATACGTCATAACACACAAACAACCAGCCCCCACCATAAGAGCAACACACCCCCACCCCTACAACCGACAAATGCACATCGCAGAATTCAAGATCACTAGTAGTTCAGGAGACACTGATGAAGACAAATACACATCGCAGATTTCAAGATCACCAGTATTTCAGGAGACACTGATGAAGACGTAACATCACGTCGAAACGGGCCGTCTGTCCATGGTATATAACTTTTTAAAAACTTTTAACACTTTTTAATGTGTGACTAAACAATTTTAGGTTTTTAAATAAATATTAATGTTTGAAATAAACTAGAGTGGGTGGATCTTGCACTAAAACTACACGTAAGTGCAAGATAAGACAACATGAATTAAATATTTAAATTATAGAAATTGAGTTATAAAATTTTATACTTATTATGTGAAATTACACCACCTCATTCTAGTGCTGAGGTCATGGAAAGCATGGACCTCTACCTCCATGCATCCCAAGTGCCTTCATGGCATCTTAAGGGATACCTTTACCTTTACCTTTATGTGAAATTGCTAATTGTGTATAGATTAGTTTTTAATTATTCAGTGTACGTACTATATTTAATAAATTGTATTGTATGCCGTGTAGTTCAGAAATTATAGGCGAGACATACTGGTCGGTAGACTTTCTGGTATGGCATCCTAGTACTGGACGGAAATTATAGACATACTAGTGGCTTGTGCAGCAAATGCTGCAAACTAAGTTCATTAGACGTTCAAATAAAAATTTTCAGATTTATTTTCAATGAAGAATACCAGACATTTTGAAAGTTATTTGCTTCCATAATAATGAAACATACTCCCTCCGAATGGTTTTTTTATGCTAAATACTTTCTCTTGAACCTATGCACCTTCAGTTTTTGAGTTTCAACGCGAAAACGCAAGTAACAATGTCAGGACGATAAGCGAGTTTTTCATGTGGGAGTAAAGCAATAGCTATTTCAGGTCATTGCTGTTTGTAGACGAAAGTTAAAAAAATGTCAGGTTTGCTATGCTTTCGAACAATAGACATAGCATCTTGGTATAGCTGCTGTATGGAGAGCTTCAAATTTAGAGGGTAAAATCATTTTATCATGCTAAGAGATCTTGCTGAAATGATAGGGAGACTAGAAAATTTTCTAGGCCTCTTATTTCATCAATAAGCAATAACTCTTGGTCTTTCCTTAGGAACTGTAATTTTTTCGCTCTCTCGAGCCAATACTGAAGAGAATGACGCATATAAATATATACATCACACACCGTCATTAAGTATATGAAAAATACCCAACTCGACTTGATTAATAACTATAAAAATATTTCATTTTTAATAACAATATTATTATCTTACATAAGTTTTGTAGTTTTATATATATACTACATAGCCGCCACTCAGTAAATTACAGATATTCTCTACTTCTACTTATATAACCCCAAAACCAAATTGTATTTGAGCTCTAATTAATATGTCAGCAACCCTGGAGGTCATGGCCTTCGTATAATAGCCTATTGTTTATTGTAGTCTGTGTTTTATTTTATATTGAAATACAATTAGTTCTCAAAACTGACGAAAGATAGATTTTTGGAAAACAGGAAAATTATGTAGGAAAACTAACGCTTCACTGAAAGTTACTATTTTTCTGAAAATCCTCGGATGTCAAGCTTCAAAATGACGGGTCAATTAAAATCCGTTCAGCCGTTTTCCCGTAATTTCCATTACTAGTTCAAATTATATATATATATATATTCATATATATATATATATATATATATATATTCATATATATATATATATATTCATATATATATATTCATATATATATATATATTCCATATATATATATATATATCATATATATATATTCATATATATATATATTCATAAACTATATATATTCATATATATAATATATATTCATATATATATATATTCATATATATATATTCATATATATATATATTCATATATATATATATTTACATATATATATATATATATTCATATATATATATTCATATATATATATATTCATATATATATATATTCATATATATATATTCATATATATATATATTCATATATATATATATATATATTGTACGCTATATATATATATATAAAATGGATATATATATATTCATATATATATATTCATATATATATATATATTCATATATATATATTCATATATATATATATATTCATATATATATATATATTCATATATATATATATTCATATATATATATATATATATATATTCATATATATATATATATATATATATATATTCATATATATATATATATATTCATATATATATATATATATTCATATATATATATATTCATATATATATATATATTCATATATATATATTCATATATATATATTCATATATATATATTCATATATATATATATATATTCATATATATATATATTCATATATATATATTCATATATATATTCATATATATATATTCATATATATATATATATATATATTCATATATATATATATATATATATATATATTCAAGTCAAAACAAACATCTTAATGGAAAGAAAAAACATCCAAGCCGTTGCCGTTGGAGAGATTTGATTCCATGCAAAGTTAAAGCAACTCATCTTAGAGGGATATAGGACTTAATAAACTAGTTTATCTTCATTTGTAGAATATACTACGTCTATGTATGTTAATATTTGTCTCTTCAAGACTAAGCATCGCGAAAACTAAGTCTGAATTACCCATTTTACTAATTTTCATGAACATAAATCTTGTTTACACTCTCGTAAAATAATTCTGCAGAAACATGCCTGCAGCATCTTCAGTGGAACACACAAGAAAACTCTAAATTACTGAATAACACAGGAGCAGATGTACGCTTTTCCTCTTTCCGACAGAACGCATATAAAATGGAAGACTCGCTCCGGGGACTGTGGCTTTCGTGGGGACCATGAAATGTGCAACTTTTATCTCGTAAAATATAATGGATTTTTTCTCTCTTTCGCCTACCACCACATTTTAGGGCGTTATGATTGTACTAACACTGCATAATGCTAATGATACCGAAGCAAAAATTAGAACCACTAGTACTCTCTTGAGACACAGAGAAAGGGAAGAAAAAACGTCAACAGATCTGTATCCGTGTTTTACAGCAGTTCACTGCGGTGTTTCTAGAGTCAATATTTTAACAATAATTTATAAATTTTAACGAAGTCCTTGCAACTCTGTTATGCAAGCCAGAAAGTTTATGCTCAATAACAATAAACAAAATGAGGACGCTAAAGTTGTAACCGAAACTACAGTCGCGAGGAAACATAACCATTAATAAAACAGAGCTTCTCTTCCACTCATAAGGAAAACCTCTCCCACTTAGTAGATTAATGACACTCTTCCTCTGCTGGATTGCTGTATGCGCTTTCATACTGAGTTGTAAAGTAATATGAGTGCGATTATATCTTGATAGCATTATCGATAGTTATGCATACTCGAGATTGAAATATTGTTTTCTACTCCAGACTTCACGAAGAGTCAGGCAATAAGCAGTGATAAAATAAGTGTCTCGCCCATCTTTAATTGCTTTTGCGATTTTATACTTACAGGATCGAGTTTGTGGCTCATGCCCACGTGCATCAACGTCGGTTAGTGTAACCACCAGTTAAAATTGCCATCTAACCTCTGGTTAAGCATTTTTACGACTTAAATAGGAGGTTAACCACAGTAATCTATAACCGGCCATTTTCAAGCGGTTAAAGGAGATAACCAGTGATTAGTAGAGCAAGTAAAGCAAAATGGCGGCCAGAGCCACAGATGTTTACTTCGAAGACGATTATTATTGTACAGTACTTGAATTACTTGGATAGAGCGTGGGCGTGAAGTTTCTTTAGTGGAAAGAGAGAATCTTTACGAGGAATTAGGTGACAGAAATTTTCAGGAGGGATTTTGTTTATCAAAATCTACAAATGGCTCACTTGAAATAACACAAAAAGTCATATTTCTCCTACGGATCGGCTGCTTGTATTACGATTCTATGTAACTGATATTTTCTGTATTTTAAGAGGGAATACTCGAATATCTCTTTCTCTATGTCACTGGCTGAACAAAGAGAGGTTATTTATGGATCTTAGGATAATGAACATTTCCCTCGTGTAAATGAGGTGCTTGATCGTATACACATTCCTATTAATCTTCTGCATCCTTTTCCTTTATAGATATTCCATCTTTTTATATAATATATTTAAATTCTAGTAATTAAGTCTAGCGACACTTCAACCACACATTGGGATATAATCATTTTTGCATTCAATTTTCTGTTTTGTACGATTTTAACCTAACAGCAAAGAAATGCAACTCGCAAATATAACAGCGCCCAAAGGCAAACAAATGCAAAGCGAAAATGTAGGACACGTTCATTTCGATGTAGAACTGAGTGAGCGCAGTCATTTTTAGACATTGACTATTATCTTTGCAGCGGTATGGATGCTTTCCTTTAGTCATTTTGTAGAAACAGTACACCAGCATAGACTTTACTCTGGTTAAATGAGGTGTCAACTAGCCATGTTTAAGTAATCTGTGATTATGAATGGTGCACACAAATTACATTTTAACCACTGTTACTGTTTAACCGTCGTTTCATAATCTACGATTACTGCGTTTTTAACCGATGTTGCTACACTTCGCCATTAAATAGGAGGTTAACCACAGTAATCTATAACCGGCCATTTTCAAGCGGTTAAAGGAGATAACCAGTGATTAGTAGAGCAAGTAAAGCAAAATGGCGGCCAGAGCCACAGATGTTTACTTCGAAGACGATTATTATTGTACAGTACTTGAATTACTTGGATAGAGCGTGGGCGTAAAGTTTCTTTAGTGGAAAGAGAGAATCTTTACGAGGAATTAGGTGACAGAAAATTTCAGGAGGGATTTTGTTTATCAAAATCTACAAATGGCTCACTTGCAATAACTCAAAAACAGTCATATTTCTTCTGTTGATCAGCTCCTTATGTCAAGATTCTATGTAACTGTTATTTTCTGTATTTTAAGAGGGAATACTTGAATATCTCTTTCTCTGTCACTGGCTGAACAAAGAGAGGTTATGGGTGGATCTTAGGATAATGAACAGTAACCTGGTGTAAATGGGATCTTGGGTCGTACACACATTTCTACTAATCTTCTGCATCCTTTTCCTTTATGGATATACCTTCTTTATTATATAATATATTTAAATCTATTAAGTAAGTCTATCGATACTTAACCTCACATTGGGATATAATCATTTTTGCATTCAATTTTCTATTTTGTACGATTTTAACCTAACAGCAATGAAAAACAAAGAAATGCAACACGCAAATATAACAGCGCCCAAAGGCAAACAAATGCAACGCGAAAATGTAGGACATGTTCACTTCGATGTAGAACGGAGTGAGCGCAGTCGTTTTTAGATGTTGACTATTATCTTTGCTGTGGTATGAATGCTTTCCTTTAGTCATTTTGTAGAAACAGTGTACCATCATAGACTTTGCTCTGGTTAAATGAAGTGTCAGCTAACTATGTTTAAGTAATCTGTGATTATGAATGGTGCACAGAAATTACATTTTAACCACGGTTACTGTTTAACCGTCGTTTCGTAATCTATGATTACTGCGTTTTTAACCGATGTTGATGCACTTCGCCATCAGCTGCTAGCGCGTTTCTCTTTCATCCAGGCTTCCCGGGAACGATTCCCTGTCAAATCGTGATGGAATTTAGACTAACTCTTCTCGGGTTCTCAGCCAGGTGAGTTGGAGATTTGCTTCCAAGCTTTCGACGGCTAGCTCTGCCATCTTCTTCTTCATTCCCTGAAGAAGATGGCGGACCTAGCCGTCGGAAGCTTGGAAGCAAATCTCCAACTCACCTTGCTGAGAACCCGAGAAGAGTTATTCTACATGAAACGCCGGGAAAGCCTCAAGTCATACGTGATGGAATTTGTAATGGAAAAAGCAGACCTTGCAAAGCCGTTTCCCTTCTGTTATTTTTGTATTTATTATGTTTTTTTTTCTATTTGTTTGTTTGTTTCTTTATTGCATGTGTATATGATTTTTTTATTTTGATGTTTCGTAACAAGCTGTTTTTTAAGCTGATTGGTTGTTAGCCCTTCGCCCAACCCCCAAGCTGGAGGACCACCCCTCATCGGCTGTCCACGACCGATTATTCAATATATTCACAGCTACCCTCCATATCTGGAGGCCGTCTCCTCGATCCGAGCCATGCTCAGAATAGGGACCAATGGCGGGCTTATCTGAGGGCGGCAATGAACGTCCGGGTTCCTTAAAAGCCAGTAAGTAAGTGTATGTTTTTATGTATTATCTTTATATTTATTTCTTGAATTATTTATTGCAGTTTCGATAAGGAATTGAATTGAATTGTTTATATATATATATATATATATATATATATATATATATATATATATATATGTTTCACTGTGTTTTTTTCTTTCTTATCTTACATTTATTTTACGTTTATTATTTCTGTGATGAGCAAATGCTGGGTAACTTTCGGTGCTGGACCCCGGACTCATTTCACCGTCATTATCACCCTCATATCATTCAGACGCTAAATAACCTGAGATGTTGATACAGCGTCGTAAAATAACCTACTTAAAAAAAAATTATTTCTGTGAAATTTAGTATGAAGTTAGACTAGTTGTAATTGTGATAATTAATGATAACTGTAGTAATAATACTTACTTACTGGCTTTTAAGGAACCTGGAGGTTCATTGTCGTCCTCACGTAAGTCCGCCATCGGTCTCTATCCTGAGCAAAATTAATCCAGTCTCTACAATCAAATCCCATCTCTCTCAGGGTAGTAATAATAACAATTAATATTTATTTTACTATTTTATTATTAGTAGTATTATTTTTGTTTTCTTTAAAGATTCAAACTGTGCATAATTATAGCAATAAATGGCCGTACGGGCTCGTGCGAAGGATCTTTTGTACACGAGTTTGTATAATTGTGTATCAATAAATACACTTCATTCATTGAAATTGTACTTGTAGACAGCAAAGACTTAGATCAACAACACAAGCAGCACCACGTGACCTCAAGAGCAAGGGTAACTGGACTGAGAGTTGTTTTTTATGCACGAGTGCAACTGTCATACTGCAGTTTGACGCTCTTTTAAGGCATGGAAGATGAGGAATTACCTAAATCTAAGAAGGATTCCCTCCCGCTTTTAATCGTTCAGGGCCATCACAATGCATTAGAGACCTAACGTTTATCATATCAAAATACTTGTATAGACATCTCTATCTACAATCATTTCGGGTACACCCTGTATAATCTCAATATTTTAGTAGTTCACTGGCAGACCTTCTATGGAGAACGCCCAAATGGTCTCATATCCGAGTTCAGGTGATGGAAATGGAGGTTTACTTGAACTTCAGTAACTTTCTTGTATTGTGTCTGTTCCACTTTTGTCTCGAGTATTGATCCCAGACCATAATGATGACGTAACCTGGAACCCGACATTCGTATCTATCCAGTGCTGGTGCATAATCTGCGCACAGGTGGATGTGAAAATGATGACAAAGTCCAGTTGTTATTGAAATAAGGATAAGTATCCAGTAGAATAATTCCGTACAACAGAATGTGTAATGTTGAACATTACCGGCGTATCGTTCCTCATATTATTCTTAAAGTCTCGCGTACCTACTTCGTCTTTGCAATTTCAAGTTTTCTCACATAATATATTAATACTAATTACATATCTTAACCGTGGCTGCATACAAAATTGGATCACGTAAAAAGGAAGATATTAGAAACTATTTACGAACATATCCAGTAAATGACAAAAGTTCTACAATACTGGAAGGAAACAGCATGTAGACAAAGCGGAACAAACGAAACTGATTGTGTACCAGTACAGAACGTCGGTGTCACGAGATGTAGGAATCAGAGTCGTGCACAACCGGTTACGAAAGATAGAAATTGTACATTGCTATTGAACGCCTGGCGCTCTAGTCAGTATGCAAAGCTCTCCCGTCTCGCGGACTGCCTCAGTTCGGTCTAACGAATATTCGAGTTGTTTCTCACACTTGTGGATGGACGGCAAAGACAGACCACATTGAGCCATGCAGGATTTACAAGAGCCCTTGCAAGAACGCGATTATCATCGTGTAGATCTACTATTTAACTGATAACACCGTTCTGCATGGATTTTGTTGTTTTGAAATAAATGAGCGTTTCTTACTCACAATTTCACACTGATAGAAAAAACTAAATCCGTTTTCGCGTACCACGTCAGAATTTTTTATAATTCAAAATTTTATGTTTTCAATATTTTTCGTAATATAGTAATATTACAGTGTGTCGATTGTTAAAAAGTCACAACAGCTTATAATTTAACATTTATTACTTAAAATGTGACATAATATATTTTATTATGTTTGCATTTGACATTTATTAAAATCTACTGACTATATCCGCTCTTGGGGGATGTACAAAATTGTATCTTCCCCATTAAAATGAACCGAGGTTAATACCTCCATTGTTTATTCTTGGAGATTTTTATCGGTCTGCACCCAACGTTATCTATAAACAGGAAGTTGAAATGTTTAGTGTCTCAGGTCATAAAAAAATATGAAGAAAATATTTACTCTTAGAGATTGCTATTAAAACTAACAATGAATTAGAGAAATGACATAGGTCTCTGTATATATATATATATATATATATATATATATATATATATATATATATATATGTATATATATGTATATATATATATATATATATTTATGGAAGTGCAATCGAGCTTGTGAGGCTACAGATTTCCTTACTGAGATAATAAATCTATCCCCTTTTAAAAGTGCTTTTAAAATTAGAGGTTCAGTTTTGTGTTGTTGGTTGTCGTGTAAAAGTGAAGTGTGTGAGTTCTCGTTTTTCTCGAGAGTATAACATAATAGTGTTGTTTCATAGAAATGTCGAAACGTGGTTGTGTAAATGATTCAAATTTGTTTTGCTATATATGTGGGTCATATACGTTAGTAAAACAGAGACAGAATATAACAGCTTCTGTAAAGAATGCTTACTTTCAATATTTTGGCATTACGTTAGGAGACCAGGACAAATCCTAGTGCCCCCACAAAGTATGTCGTAGTTGTGTTGAAGAGTTGAGGAGTTGGAAAAATGGAAAAAGGAAGTAATTGCTTTTGGTATCCCTATGATTTGGACAGAATCTACAAATCATGGAGACGATTGTTATTTTTGTACAATTAAGATAGCTGGATATACTGCTAAAAACAAGAAAGACATTCTATATCCTAGCATTCCCTCTGCCATTCGGCCCGTACCTCATGGTCCTGATATTCCCGTTCCACTACCCCCTGCATCAGATACACTGCCATCTGCATCCAGAAGCACTGAAACTCAATCTCCAGTGGATCATACTAATGAACCAGACAATACTGGTGATGATAGATGTTTTAATCAAAGTGAGCTTAATGATTTAGCGAGGGATTTAAATTTGCCTAAAGAATCAGCACAACTATTAGGTTCTAGGTTAAAAGGCTCAAGGTACATATTTTTCATGGTACAGGCATCGTGAGAAGGAACTTGTCCCATTTTTTGCTGAAGAAGAAAATTTAGTGTATTTCCAAGACATCATTGCCGTCTTAAAATTTTATAACATAAACTATGGGTAATTCCAAAGACTGGAGGTTCTTCATAGATTCTTTTCAGAAACGTCTTAAAGGTGTTTTGCTTCATAGTGGAAACATTGCGGACTATTGCTGGATGTTAAAAAGAGACTGATCTGAACAATATGCGAGGAGGTCAAAGACGAGAAAATTTGAAGTGCAATATTGAGGTAAGGTTATGAAAGTGTTTATAATTTTTTTTATTAAATCAATGAAATAAAATTAATTAATCAAAATAGACTACATTGCAACAAATTAAGAGCAATTCAAAATTAATTGAATTAATCGGAAACAAATCAGTTCAAACAAGATCGCAGGGTCGAGGCGGCTACACGGCAAGTCACAGCAATGAATTAGCGACAAATAGCAAATTGTGGCCTAGTTTTTCTCACAAAATTCTTGTTGGAAATAATTCTTATGACGTTTCAGAAAGCAATTATTTCATTTCTAGTTATTCATGAATTATGTGAAAACCTGTAGTGATGGGGAAAAAAATGGAGATTATTTTCGAATTCAGCACAAAAAATTCGTTTAGAATCGCCGATCAGATTGAAAACAACAGAAAATAAGTTTTGAAATGCAGAACGGTGTAATTCTTCTTCACTCACTACAATCACCCATCGATTCATCTATCCATCGACTCATTGATTCATTCATCCATGGATTCATTGATTGATTCATTGACTGATTCAGTGATTCACTGATTTGTTCATTAATTGATTCATTGATTGATTCATTACTTCGATTCATTCAGATATTACAGTTGGTATCGTCAAGAGCAAAACATATCTTCTTAAAAATGTTTTATTAATGAACTAATGCTTCTACTTAGCTTAGAATAATTCGCAGGTGCTCGTGTAAATGGGTCTAAGAATGAATTTGCTAAAGTGGGATAAGTACAGATTTTAAATCTCCACAATTACTTCTGTCTTGTGTTAAACGGGTTTTGTTCAGTACCAAAGGAGAGAAGTTTACATATCTGTAAATTTGACTTAACCTCCTTTACACGAGAATCCGCGAAATGAAAGGCATACATTAAAAACTACTGTTTTACAGGTTTACATTTTTAGTTTAAAGTGTAAATGTTACACTAGAGTTTATGTACTTATCTTCTCTTCTATTTAGTAAGTAATTGTAATTTATTCAAATCTTGCATTTCCTTACATACCAGATTTCATATTCTGCGTTACACTTATTTCCTTTGTTGTTACCGGTGTCCATTTGTGCATTTACATATATTTTTTTATTTTAGTGGGTTGTTTTACGACGCTTTATCAACAGCTCAGGTTATTTAGCGTCTGAATGAGATGAAGGTGATAATGCCGGTGAAATGAGTCCAGGGTCCAGCACCGAAAATTACCCAGCATTTGCTCATATTGGGTTGAGGGAAAACCTCGGAAAAAACCTCAACCAGGTAGAGGCTAGTTCACAATAAGCCGGAAACGGAAACGACAACGAGAACGAGAACGGAAATATTGTTAAGATAAATGCATTTAAATTAGAGTATTCACAATTAACTATTGTGTATGCTCACATTTAAATACATTTATTTTAACATTATTTCCGTTCTCGTTCTCGTTGTCGTTTTCGTTCCCGGTTTATTGTGAACCAGCCTTAACTTGCTCCGACCGGGAATCGAACCTGGGCCACCTGGTTCCGCGATCAGACGCGCTAACCGTTACTCCACAGATGTGGACTATATATTTTATGAAAATTAGTGTAATAAAGTTCGCAATAAATTGTAGGCCTACATTAAGCAAATACACTTTTTAAATTACACATAGCAAATTTACTTCAATTGTTACTCCGTTTGTGCACTCAGAAAAGTCAATGTTCTGCCTAGCCTGTAGAACATCAGGGGCAACCGGTTGAAGTTCGAACATTCGGCCGGATGCTCTCTTGGACGGATGCTCTCTGACCGGTCGAATGAAAACCGGTTGTAAGCCCTATTCTGCAGCTCTCTAATAGGAATACCAAGAAAATATGAAAATATATGTCTTGAATTCGGAAAGAGAAATTCGTAGGACCCATGTAGTGCAGAAGTGGAATAGTGCATCTTGAAACTTTTTATAAGATGGAAAGTCTTTTATGTCAGGAGTCTAAAACTTTGTAATATAAATTTTCATATGATCATACATAAATTAAAAATTGTATAATAACAAAGTTGAATACAATAATTTTATTCCAAAATGAGCATTTAGTATGTGAATGAATTGCAATAAAGTACAAGACAGCTATAAAAACATTGAATATCAGACTTACAAGGAGAGGACACGCTCTATATAACACAGAATTAAATAAGATTGTGTGACATGAAAGTACAAGACGTACTGTTAAAAGTCATACCTGGTATGGGTGGTCAAAAATATTGGCTATTGTTTGTGACATACGAAAGCAAAACGGCGTAGCTCATGTGGTTGGATGCTGAGTTGTCATCCAGGCAACTTGAGTTCGAATCCTGATGCCTTCTCATTTTTTAAAGGTTATTATTATTACTATTATTATTATTATTATTATTATTATTATTATTATTATTATTATTATTATTATTATTATTGGCCACTGGCTGTTGTACAGCACATTAAATAAATAAATAAATAAATAAATAAATAAATAAATAAATAAATAAATAAATAAAATAAAATAAAATAAAAAATTATTTATTTAATTTTTTTATTCACTTTCACTTGTCAGCTCCTATATTCAAAGACATGTTAAAATATGCCTGGTATGCATCAAAATTAATAAACGAATGAGAAGTGTTTGTGAGTGTGAATAATATCTGTTTCGCAGTAGAAGTGCGGAAAAATGTGTGTGAATGTGGACATTTGCTGTGCATGGTGCAGGAAATATGTATGTTTTGTGTGTTTTTATGACATCATAATGAATCGGGACACAATGCAGTGGAATAGCTGCTACAGAAACACAACAGACACCAGTGACACATCTTACCTGCCTACATGAGCAATATTTCATAGTTTAGCCTTTACAATACAATGTTAGCTAATTATAATTTGTTTAAAACATGATGAAGCGTTCAATACATTGAGAAATATGATACATGTAAATAGATTACTGTGATCACAATATTAATCATTATTAAAAGAAAAAAAAAAAAGGCCCAGTTAAGATTCGAACTCAGGTTGCCTGGATAACAACTCACCATCCAACCATATGGGCTACGCTGTTACACAGTCTAATGCTTCCCTATTGAGCACCTAACGGAAGTATGTCACAAACAATAGCCAATATTTCCAAAACGAGGGGTCATTGGCCACCCATACCAGGTATGACTTTAAACAGTACGTCTTGTACTTTCATCTCACATAATCTTATTCCATTCGGTGATATACAGAGCGTGTCCTCTCCTTGTTAGTAAATAACTTTATACAGATAAATAAGGGGTCCAAAATGTTACGTCGAAAAGCAAGCAAAAATGAGTGCAATTATATTAAGCTGCTTTGTTTGATATATCTCAAAGAATAACCCCTTGAAATTCATCAAATTACTTGCCGTTCATTTTGTATATACGGAAATAACTTTAAAAAATCAATTGTTAATGCAAGATACCGGTATCTACATAATCGGAGGGGGTACAGTAAACCAAATTTCTGCGAGATCGTGCGTATTTGCACAAAACCAATCCGCGGAAACTCTAAAATTTCACATTCAGTATTCCCAGCCTAACACTCATAACAATTTCCCTCTTCTTACCGCTTAAGTGACATATTGATTTTACTAGGCTTTTAACATATTATTTTTAGAGACGTTCAATATAGTAATAATTATAAATTGAAACTTACCACTGCAATTTCACCTAAATTGCACTCTTAATTATTGTTTTTAAATATTGGCAAAAATTAAGTAAACTCTACAACTCCACTAAAGTTACTGCATTCGTGATGCCAATAACATTAAAGAAGCCGTGAAAAAATCAACAAGATTCCAGACTCATCATAGACTGGGGAAAAAAAAAAGACAGACATATCACGGCCTGCTGGAGTATAGTAAACACAGAAAATATTTTAAAGCAACAATGTTGAAGATAGATATTTTTACGATGAAAGAGTAATGGAACGGAGAAAAATTCCCTCCGGCGCCGGGATTTCAACCGGGTTTTCAGCTCTACGTGCTGATACTTTATCCACTAAGCCACACCGGATACAACCCCGACGTCGGATAGAATCGTCTCAGATTAAGCTCCAACTCTTGGGTTCCCTCAAGTGGCCGCCCTCTGTACTAATAGATGTCTATGAACGTAGGACCGAAGTCCATGTGCTGAACTCGTTATGAGTGACTAGTTGGCCGGGATCCGACGGAATAAGCGCCCTCTTAAATCACGAAGTGATTTACGCATATCATATATATTATTTTAAGTACCGAAAATTTGATATTTCCATGCAGATATTCTGCGTCAACGATGAAAGAGTAATGGAAAGGAGAAAATTCCCTTCGGCGCCGGGATTTCAACCCGGGTTTTCAGCTCTACGTGCTGATGCTTTATCACTAAGCCAACCGGATAAACCCCGACGTAAGAATCGTCTCAAAAATTATTCTGCACTACGTCATAGATGTCTATGAACGTCCGTCGGATCCCGGCCAACTAGTCACTCATAACGAGTGCACCTCAGCAATGTGTGGACTTCAGTCCTACGTTCATAGACATCTAACGTAGTGCAGAGGGCGGACATAGAGGGAACCCAAGAGTTAGAGCTTAATCTGAGACGATTCTATCCGACGTCGGGGTTGTATCCGGTGTGGCTTAGTAGATAAAGCATCAGCACGTAGAGCTGAAACCCCGGGTTGAAATCCCGGCGCCGGAGGGAATTTTTCTCCGTTCCATTACTCTTTCATCGTATGATGACGCAGAATATCTGCATAAATATCATATGTAACTTAAAATAATATATATAGATATTTTTGTTTTGCAAATTTGCCGTCATTGAACAGCAACCAAGATGGAGATTTCATTGCGACTAATTAGAAATTCCTCTTTGAGGTATGTAATAAACTATCTTCGCACAAAATAATGTACGTTTTCTTTCAATTCTCGAAATTAAAAAAGCTCAACTACGTTTCGCTTTTTCAAACTTTTCCTCGAACATGAAAACTTCAACATACCGCTCTTGTAACGCATATTACTATTATTTGTATAATATGGATTTATAAGCACAATAAAATTCGTTCAGGATACTAGAATATTCGTAATTTGTACAAATAATTTATCAGTATATCAATAACAACCTCATAAAATTACTTACAAAAACACTCCCAAAAATAATATACACTCATGAAAAAAAAAATAAATACATAAAAAATTATTTGATTAACAATATTTTCACCGTTACAATTACACATATATAAAAACTAAATATAAACATTTACATAGAGATAATAAATTTTGCAGGAGAAAAAGTTCGTCCAAAGGACTGGACTCTGGAAGAGTACCCAAAACGCTCATTGCATTTCCGCGTTGAATAGCAATACTTAAGCGTTGACGCAAATAAGTAGTGCAACTGCGATCACCAGTAATGGACATCAAAATTTGGCCGATTTCAGATACCAAAACTTTAGCGTCATGACTCCAAGGACGGAAGGTCTCCACAGCAAATGGGACAAAGATAATAGAATAATTGTCCACAAATATAGAGATCTACAGAACAATGAAGACATGACATCTTAAAACAGTTGAAATGTCAACTTCCAACTTGGAAGGCAGAAGATAAATCCTCAATATTTAATCCTTGCCGTTTATGATGATAATGATGATGATGATGATGACGACGACAATAAAAATAATAATTATGATGATATAGACAATCTAGAGTCTTAACATTTTTCTCCATTATACACATCATTACTGTCTCTGCACAAAGTACTAAAAGAATACCAGATTGCATGTTTCCTGAATTGCCGCGAAGGTTTTGTGAAGTTTATTACAGTGTATGGATACGGTCTTAAAATAGTGAATACTGTCAAATAGGCTGTAACGTTCTCACGCTCATTTCCAAGCTATCATTTCAAATAAAATCACTCTTCACATCTGAAATATAGTGGATGTTTATTTTCCGACACGTTGTAAACCTAGAGAGGAAAATAATCCGTCCTCCCCAGCCGATACTTTTCAATATAAATTAATTATGAATGTGGAAGCTATCGAGAAAACATATCGATTATTCTCGCAGGGAATGTGGCGATATTTATCGCGCAATTTTCGGGGCAGAGTTTCAGTGGTGATGTAAATCATAAATGCTTGGGGTGGAAAATTAACTAAGTTCGTAATTTTAGGAGAGAAATGGGCGTTATGAACGGAATTTTCTACGAAATTTCATTTATGTCGTAACGTATAACTTTATTGGTTAATAAATCCGACTGCGGACTGAAGTTCAGATAGAGACTACCAGTAAAATTGCACTTATCTGACTGTTGCACAACTTAAGCTCTCTTTCTATCAAATTAAAGCAGAGAAGTGTACTATAACTGTATTCTATTCCTGCACATTTATGATTGTTTAGAGACTCCGGTTCACGCAATAATGTTTTGCTATCTGCAACTGCAGAAAGAGCAAATTTAACATCAAAGTATATTTAAGCACTAAACAGTATTCTTCGTATTGTCGACAAAGTTATCATTTTAGAGTCTGAGGAAGACCTTCTAAAGTCTGCCCTTATACTTACATATGAAAAAAAGTTGTTGTACAGTCAACTGACCGAAGACACTTCTAATTCCCACAATCGATTCCGTAGAGGCATCAATTATGAAGCAACCAGGCCAGGAGATAATGCGAAGGGTGGCCAGTTTTTCCCCCTCCATTGCATATATTGCCGACTAGCTATATATTACACTAGTCAGACTTCAGATATACACAAACAATTGTTCCTCCTCTGACATATATCAAGTGAGATGTACTTACTTGCTGTCTTTAAAGGAACCCGGAGGTTCATTGCCGCCCTCACATAAGCCCACCATTGGTCCCTATCCTGAACAAGATTAATCCAGTCTCTATCATCATATCCCACCTCCCTCAAATCCATTCTAATATTATCTTCTCATCTACGTCTCGGCCTCCCGAAAGGTCTTTTTCCCTCCGGCCTCCCAACTAACACTCTATATGCATTTCTGGATTCGCCCATACGTGCTACATGCCCTGCCCATCTCAAACGTCTGGATTTAATGTTCCTAATTATGTCAGGTGAAGAATACAATGTATTTGCAGTTCTGATTTGTGTAACTTCCACCTGTAACTTCATCCCTTTTAGCCCCAAATATTTTCCTGACAACCTTATTCTCAAACACCCTAAACCTCTGTTCCTCTATCAAAGTCAGAGTCCAAGGCTCACAGCCATAAAGAACAACCGGTAATATAACTTTTATAAATTCTATCTTTCTATTGTTTGAGAATAAGGTTCTTAGGAAAATATTTAGGGCTAAGAGGGATGAAGTTACAGGAGAATGGGGAAAGTTACACAACACAGAACTGCACGCATTGTATTCTTCACCTGACATAATTAGGAACATTAAATCGAGACGTTTGAGATGGGCAGGGCATGTAGCACGTATGGGCGAATCCAGAAATGCATATAGAGTGTTAGTTGGGAGGCCGGAGGGAAAAAGATCTTTCGGGAGGCCGAGATGTTGATGGGAAGATAATATTACAATGGCTTCGAGGGAGGTGGGATATGATGATAGAGAATGGATTAATCTTGCTCAGGATAAGGACCAATGGCGGGTTTATGTGAGGGCGGCAATGAACCTCCGGGTTCCTTAAAAGCCAGTAAGTATTAAAAAAATTTTAGCTTGAAATAGGTATAATTGATCGGATACTTTGGTACATATACGTATCTTCAAAACTTCTAATTGACACCGGTAAGAACATAGGAAATAAGCGTAATGCATGAATAAAATCTGATGTGTAAATAAATGCAAGAATAAAATAAATTGCAATTACTTACAAAATGAAAAAGCAGATACGTACACACTTAATATTGGAAAGTTCATAGTTTAAACTCAAAATGTTAAATTTTATGTTTTATTTAACGACGCTCGCAACCGCCGAGGTTATATCAGCGTCGTCGGTGTGCCAGAATTTTGTCCCGCAGGAGTTCTTTTACATGCCAGTAAATCTACTGACATGAGCCTGTCGCAATTAACCACACTTAAATGCCATCGAACCCGCAACCTCGGGCATAGAACGCCAGCGCTATACCAACTGTGCCAACCAGGCCGATTTAAACTCAAAATGCATGGGTTACTTGTAAAATGGTAATTGTTAATATAGCCTATGGCTTTTAATTATTCTAAGTGAATATATTTTTCATAAATAAATAATTTTTAAGGAGACTATTACACTTTTACTACGTCACACTACTTTCGACCAATAAAACGGTACGAAAGGACGTCTTTCAACCAATCATGGCCGCTTATCGCACAATTTTATCGCGTCCCTAGCATTTGTTTAATTTTATCGCGTCCCTAGCATTTGTTTATTTTTATCAGTACCCTAGCATTTGTTTCTTTGTTTGCCAACATTTCAAACTGCATTGGTCTGGCCATCAAAAAAAACAGAAAATTACAAACCACTCCAGTCGATGCACATCACTTTCAAATATGACTCGCATTTTGGCATTCAAGAACAAGAATTAATAAAGATCACTGGTCATATATGAAGAGCACTATTCGGAAATCCTGAATAAGTTGAGGGATACACCATGTACACCAACGAGTTCACTTCTTTTACGCACACGTCCAATATAACATCAACTGAACCACCAAATCATTCAAATTTGAAAATTGTACTTTCAATAATTGTTTCTTTTAAAATCATCCATGTTTATTTTTTATTTCATCATCGTTAATTAAAACGTTTCTTGTTTATTTCATCATCCCTAATTAAAACTTTTCTAACACTTGTTTATATTATTTACGTTATGTTTGTTATAGCTTCTGCTATATATTATGGACAGTCACGTAACAGAGATTGTTTAATACTAAGATTTATTGAAAATCATCTGTCACGTGACGTTGATTACTGGGATCCGGATGATTGAAATGGAATGCAAATGTTTTAATAAAAATGAATCAGCAAAGCCTTCTTGACTAGTAACAGTCCACAGAGTTCAATGATGATTCCATAGTTGGCACAACTGATACCGGTAACAAGAAAACATCATCATAAAACACTACTGCCATCTAGCGTAATGTTGAGATGGTGCAATAATACATTTGAAGACAGTTGGATTATTGTAACTTTGTTACTTCTAATCTTTATATAACCTACTTTCTTCTAATCGTGTAATAGTCAATTAAATCCCACTCGAGTTTTGATTTTCTCTAGATAAATCTGCTCGTGTTCCACTCGCAGATTTATCGATAAAATCAAAACCTCTAGTGAGATTACTGTTGATAAAAAGTTATTAACGAAAATATAAACACTCTCAAGCTCTAATGATTGTAGTTTCATGATTTATTTCTGACGATACCTAACTGTAATACATGAATAAATGATGAATGAACGAGCAACACTCAGGCAGTATCTAAATTGGACTTACACGTAGCGGATCACAGTCAACACAGACAAAACACAGATATGCGTCTTCCGCCCAAAACTCCGGACTCGGGTCCTCCAGAACAACCCAATCACAATAGCCAACACTCAACTTCCACTCCAGCGGAATCTCACTTATCTAGGAATAGCCTTCACCTCCAAACTCTCCTGGACCGAAGTAGCTAAAGAAACCTGGAGGAAATATAACGCAGCCACCAGAGCAATAAGCTACCTAAGTGGCATCAATCGACCCGGTTGTATAACCGAAACACTCCTCCACCTATACAAAGCATTGGTTCGATCCCTATGCATACATCCCTCCAGTTTCCTCACACAAGCCCCTCCAACGACCCGATCAAAATTCGAAGCCCGCGAAAGAAGAATTCTCCGCCAAACCTTCCACCTGCACAGACGCACCAGAAACAACACAGTTTACACTACCACAAAAACAAAGCCACTCTTCACACACCTAAACAACATAAACAGGAAATACACACATTCGGCAGTAAATCGCGTATTTACACATCTTCGCAAATACACCGAACACAAACAACAGAACAACACTGGAGAAACTCATCTACAACTACCACCAGCCCCAACCACCAAACTAAAACACACAAACAAAACCGCAAACACGTGTTGGAAATTTGAATACTGTCTGAGAGGACACACGACAGCAACAGAGAGGCAGATCAATAAAATAACTCTACACCATGAAAGTCTCCATAACCATTCAGACGCTTCTGCCACAGGAAGGGGAAACTTTAAAATCTGAATAAAAAATATACATGTACGTACATATGTATGTATGGATGCATGCATGCATGCATGCACAGTGTTCTGCCCAAGAGCAGGTCTTTAACTGCAAACCCAGCATTTTTCATTCTTCCCAAATTATTTCTTTCCTCTTAATCTCCCCATAATAATACATTAACGTTGTATATCAGGTGATATTTTTTACCCCGAACTCTTCTCCCGTTCACCATTCCTGATATGTACTATATGTATATTATATTAATACTAACTAGTCCCCTAAAAATATAGCAAATCAACAAATTAGGCCTACACAAAATAAAAGGAATCCGTCACTGCACTCACATACCTACTGGCACTTACGCCAGAAAAAGTTTCAAAGCCAGAAATGTCAATAAACAACAACAACAACGAACGAATGGGGAGAGAGGAGGAAATATCAATTCAAAGGTACACTATGATAATCGCGTCCTTGCAACGATTCCTGAAACTCGTAGATGGCTCAATGTCATCTGTCTTTCATGATCCAGAGCCGTCCACCCGAGAAAGGACTCTGGTATTCGTTAAACCGAATACTGGATCACTCCGCGAGACGACAGAACTTTGCAGACTGTCTATAGCGCCAGGCGTTGTGTAGCAATATATCATTTCTATTTTTCGTAATCGATTGAGCTCGACTCTGCACAACCAAATCTGTGAAGTCGGTTCCCCATTACCGTAGTCTCCATTTTATTAACTTATATATTTTTGATGCTTCAGATTGATAAACCTAACCGCAATCTATTAAACAAACGTACCGTTGAGAAAGTGTATGTTTAAGTAACTTTTTATTGTACATTACTTATTAATATATGCAGATTTCTCCAAGATGAAGGGAAACTTAAGTACACATTCGAAGCAGAACTTTGGTATACTCTTATAAAGAGTTTCCTTGATGGTAGAAGAGAGGTAAAGCAAATAATGCGATCTTAACTTCAATGTTTAACGATTAAAGTATTCAACAAATTAAGGAAAAACTACTCCTCAAATGGAAGAACTAATGAAATGGCTTGCGATACTTGGAGCAGATTCCTTAGTTGCAAATTATGCTGTTGTCTACTTCTATCAGCATAAAGTTAAGTTAATTTAATGCCACAATCAGTTCTCAGAAGTATCTATTACTATAAACAAATCTATTTCATCTCTGAGAGATTGTATTGTATGTTACTAGCAGAACTTGGAAGTCCATACCCTAAAGCTATTAAATATGTATGCAAATATGCTTATAAAATTTCCAAAATGTACCATTAAACATGCAATAATAAATGGAGATAAATTATGTTACATGTAGGCCTAACAGTACATCAGCTGTTTGTTTGTACGGATGACGTGAATACGTCATGAGAAAAACCACAAACTATTACGGAAAACACGGGAAATTTACTTGAAGGAAGTAAAGAAATAGATTTTGAAGTACACTTCGAAAAGGCAAAGTATATGATTATGCCAGAACATAGTACGAAATGGAAATATAAAAATTTGAAGTTTATCCTTCAAAGAGATGGAAAAATTCAAATTTCTTGGACCAACAATAAACAAATATAAATGACACTCGGGAGGAAATTAAACGAAGTATAAATGTGGGAAATGCCTGTTATTTGGTTGAGAAGTTTTTGTCGTCCAGTCTGCTCTCGAAAAAGCTGAATGTTAGAATTTATAAAACGGTTATATTACCGATTGGTCTGTATGGTTGTGAAACTTGGACTCTCACTTTGAGAGAGGAACACAGGTTAAGATTGTTTGAAAATAAGGTGCTTAGGAAAACGTTTGGTGCTAAGAGGGATGAAGTTATAGGAAAATGGTGAATGATATACAAAGCAGAACTGCACGCATTGTATTCTTAATAACCCGTGGCGCTACAGCCCGTGAAGGGCCTAGACCGACCAGCCGGCTGCTGGTCTCATGCCCACATGCCGAAGCAGAGGTGGACGATCACCCAACCAGAATGGAGGTATCGTATGGTTAGCACGATGATCCCCCCAGTCGTTATAGCTGGTATTCGCAACAGGATTTCGCTACCTATCGTAGCTCCCCAAGTGCATCACGATGCTGGGTAGGCACCGGTCCCATACACTGGCCGAAATTTCATGAGAAAATTTCTTCCACCATGAGGACTCGAACCAGCGTGCATTCCGTAACGCGAATCCTAGGCGGGATGCCTTAGACCGCGACGCCACGGCGCGGGACGCATTGTATTCTTACCAGACATAAATATTAGGTACCGGTACATTAAATTTAGACGTTTTAGATGAGCAGGGCATGTAGCACGTATGGGCGAATCCAGAATTACAAAGTGTTAATTGAGAGGCCGGAGGGAAAAAGGCCTTTGGAGAGACCGAGACGTAGATGGAAGGATAATGTAAAAGTGGATTTGAGAGGGTAGAATATGATAGTAGGGACTGGATTAATGTTTCCCAGGGTAGGCATTGATGGTGGGCCTATGTGAGGGCGGCAATGAACTATCGGGTTCTCTAAAAGCCATAAGTAACGGCACGAACGCTGAAGTATCAACTTAACATTATTTCTTAGGATTTGAAGCAGAAGTGGTCCAGCTGTATAAAATTAACGAAGAGTTTTAGTTCATAACCAACGCAGTGCTGTGGTTTTGAATTGAAAGATTGCGTCTACTGTCCTTGAAGATGCTTTGTATCGTGAAATTTTCTTTCACCCACTCCTTCCAACACGTCTTCATTTCTTAATCTGTCGTCCATTTCGCACGCTCCATTCTTCTCCACATCCACATTTTAACTACATTTCCATGTATATGGCCATGTATAGAATAATCAATCAATCAATCAATCAATCAATCAATCAATCAATATAACCAGGAGTACAGTATGTTATTTATATCATATTCATTACTGAACTTGTTTATCTCGAAGACCTAGTAACATTTAAGTGTCTACCTATTGTGAAAGCTTTTGATAAAGTCCGAAGAGACCTTTTATTCGACATATTACAAGATAAAAATATTCCAAATTTGCTATTACAAAATATAATATAAATCTACACAGACAGCAAAATAAGTGTCAAAATAAATAACTGTATATCCGAAAGAAAATTAGTTAATAATGGAGTTCGACAAGGTTGTCCACTATCACCAACTTTATTTATTATTTATATAAATGAAATTATTTTAAAATGGAACCAAATCTACACATCAGGAATCAAAATAACCAGTGCTATAACATTAAATATCTTACTCTATGCCGATGATCAAGTCATAATTTCCAATTCAGAGCATAATTTACAAAGAGGATTGTATACATTAAATAAAATATTAAAAGATTTTGGGATGGAAATTTCAGCACAAAAATCAAAAGTAATGACATTTTTAGCACAAGACCCAGTCAGAAGTAAGATAATACATAATAACCAATGCTTCGAACAAGTGCAAAATTTCAATTATCTGGGTTGTGAAATATCTTATCAAAATGAAAAGGATGTGAACAAGAAAATTACCAAATTTACACAAATTCTAGGAATAATAAACAATACATTAAAAGCTAAATTAGTACAAAAATCTACAATAATAAAAATATATAATACACTATCATTACCCTCCCTTTTATACGGAAGCGAGATTTGGACATTAAAGAAAAAAGACATGAACAGAATCAAAGCAACGGAAATGAAATTTTTCAGCAGAACAGCAGGATATACTCTTTTAGACCGAAAAAGGAATGAAGAAATTTTAGAACAATTAGAAATAGAGTCAGTAGAAGAAAAAATCAGCAGATACAAATTAAATTGGCTAGATCATGTAAGAAGAATAGAAAATTCAAGAATCCCAAAAATTATGATGCGATATAAACCTAGAGGACATCGTCGACCAAGAAGACCTTTAAGAAGACTGCTAGATGGGGCCGAAACAAGTCTACAGAGACCTAATTCGTGAAGGATGATGATGATGATGATGATGATGATGATGATGATGACCTATTGCATATCTAAAGAAGTAATTATACAATCACTTGAATAATGTCATTACATTGCTCAATATATATGTTAAATCAAATATGTAATTCAGAAGAATATATAAAACCATACTCATGATTGTTCTGACACTTGTCTCCCTAGATTGATACTTTACCACCAGCTCGCAGCCTTTTGTAAACAGCTGCGATGGCTATGGGTAAGAAATAAATGGACCTGAATTATAGTGGGGCTTATGATGACGACCCTTAAAACGAACATTTTGAACATTTATAAATGAATTCGGTCAGGAAGAAAATTGGATCCCCTCTATGACATATCTCCTAAATTTAATCCCCCTATTAATTGATACCAGCAGTTTATCAATCGGACACACAATTTCTCAAACAAATTATTCCCAAACCCGTTCTGAAATATATTTATTAGCGAAGAGAATGGAATAATTCGTCATTGGATTTCGAAACCAGAAAATGAAAGAAATGGTCATTGCAGGCGGGCTAAACCAGATGCGCACCAATTAAAAAAGTTATTTATATCCGAGACGGGAGCTGTCACAAATTTAAAGATCGCATTTTTGGACGCGCATCAGCATTCGATGCAGACATGCGACTCGCATGATGAATTAATTCCCTTCTCTGGTGTCACAATGAAGGGAAAAATTGAAATAATTACTTTTCCTACATTTTGCCAATTTACAATCAAAGACTGAACGCATGAGTGTCATCCTTAAAGCAGTTTGCAAGTCGATTTATCGAACTTTGAAACGCACACTACACATTCTTAAATTTTCTGACAATTTTGTCTG
Organism: Periplaneta americana; assembly: GCA_025594305.2. Lineage (NCBI taxonomy): Eukaryota > Metazoa > Arthropoda > Insecta > Blattodea > Blattidae > Periplaneta > Periplaneta americana. The sequence continues at coordinate 18,123,630 of JAJSOF020000039.1, read as the reverse complement.
TAATATTTACATTTATCGTGCGAAATTACAAGCAAGAATACATACAATTTTACATCAAAATGCCAGCATATCATTTCATTTCCCCATACTAAAGGCAGGCTTCAGACTCAATCCCAAGTCAGGGATCTTCCATTTGCTTCTTTTACGTTTCAGTAGTTCATCATCTATTCTTGTTCTAACCCATTCTATGTACAGCGACATCATTTTATTTTTACTTCAATTTTTATTGTACCCGAGTTTTTGAATGTACTTCCCTCTCACCCCTTCTACTAATGAAGTCCAACCGTCCTCCACACAGATCCAAGACCGCATATACAGTCACAGTAGCCTTACGGTCATAGTAAACAGTAAGTTCCAAAAATATGCTCGCGTTTTCCAGTGACGAAAGATCTTTCAATTTTATCATTTTCGCACAGGTACTGTCGTCCATTTGCCTACGTCGCATCCCGGTTTCCCCCACCTGCTTCTATTCGCCTCTTTGTAAAATCTAGTGGCTGGGCTATCTTAGCTCTTTTCTGAAAACATTAATTTCTGTTAGGAATTGGACGTCTACGTAATATTATACCCATACAGTTGTTTAAAATAACTTAAATAAAAGGGCCTCGTTAAGTAATTAACTGTCACGTGATTTCCTCCTTTCTACGACCCTGCAATATAACCACTTGGACGGACAGTAGATAGCATGCCTGAGTAATTTTATCTTTTCGGATCGGGCACAAGTGAAGATTGAATTTACAGTACGTAAGGTACTCTTTTATAGAGTAGGTACAGAATTATTTCAACATGAGTTACTGATACGAAGTACGAACCTTGTAATTGGAATTACGTACAATAGCCTATAGTGCGATAATATGCACATTAGAACTGAAACCTGTATCGAAATGAACGGCCACCATTTAAAAAATGTGTTTAAATATCCATATTGTGATTATTTTTCAATTTAACTTCATTCTCTATATTGTACGTTAATGTGCTGTAGACAGTATAATATACACTGCATAATGAATACGTCCACATGGACAGCTCAGTTCGTGAGTAAAAACACTCATTGTTAATACTGTACTGTATTTTGATTAAAAAAAAAACATAATGAAAATTATCCAACTCAAAATCGTGATATTTCCTAGTTTACATAAATGGATGAACTACTTTTCTTCCCACCTATACCTAGTAAAGTGATTTGTTTCTGTATTACGCCAGTATCATCGAACTCCATTCGTGGAAGGGGGTAGCAAACTGTGTTTCCGGTTTTAAATCGTTGATCCAAAGGTATAGCCAGGTTAATATTAGAAATGTTAGTAAAAATAAAATGGTGTCCCTGTATATTTTAATGGAGGTTGTTAATGCGTTTTCGAATACGTAGAAAACCAGGTTCATTGTGGCAGCACTTATGAATGAATTGCTTACGTAATAATTTATAACTGGAGCCCGGATTTGTATGCGAAATGCTCATTCTTTTTTATACATTTAAAAGTATATTTAAATGATATACTCTGTAAGTCGCACCTTCACAAACAATTTGATCTGTGTTTGATAATGCATAAAAATGCATATTCCCGGAAAAACCAATATTTTAAATTATTAATGCAAAAATGCATATTTCACTAGTGAATGTGGTATTAAATTATAATTTTCCCCTTTTTATTACTAGTACTTTACGAAACATTTCATTGAAGAGAAAAAAGTGTTACATTCCTTAAATGCGGAAGATACAGGAATGTTTTTCTGAAAATGGTATCGAGAGAAACGTTCAGTATATTCATTAGCGCTCCTCTAAGTTACCTGAAATTGTAACACATTTGGAGGCTCGAAATAATTCTTTGGAGTAATCACTTTCTCTTATAGAGCAAATTCCAAATTTGTCTTCAGAAACTCATGATATAGCTAAAATTGTATTCGATGACCTTAGTCACGTATTAAATGAAAATCCTGGTTACAGAACAAAACATCAAATTAGCAAAACGATGTCTGGTGATAGTGAAAAACTGTAACAGAAAAGGAATTCACAGAAGAAGAGTTGTGATGTTTTTCACAAGCACCTGTGACATCATGCGGTACGGAAAGTACATTTTCATTCTATAAAACTTTCTTCACTGATATACGTAGGAGTTTCAAGTAAAAAAAACCTCTAATATAACAGCCACGAATAAGGTAAGATTACCCACAAAACAAATAGTTTATTTGTTTTTGCATATTATGGTGCATATTTTCTACATTTTTCACACATATTTGCATGCATATTTTACTATTTGATTGTGCATACGAACACGGGCTCTAGTGATAACTCATATCTGTTCCTATTTCATAAACAACACTTACAGAATATGTATACTCATACAATGAGTGACACTTGTAACAGTAAGATATATGGCACCATTGCAGCCTGTAATGTCACGGCCGATTGGATTAATTTGCTTTTAAGTTACTGAACAAGCAGAGCATGAATCAGTTATTATTATTAGTTCATTGTTGAATTCATTGATTTAGATTTATTTACTGAGATTGATTCACTCATTCATTCGTTCGTTCATTTATTCGTTTATTTATTCATTCATTCCTTTATCCATTCATTCGTTTATTTATTGAGATTCGTTAACTCGTTTATTTAGATTCATTTATTCGTTCCTTAGTCAGTCAGTCAGTCAGAAGTTCGTTTATTTAAATATTTAAATATTTATTTATTTAAATATTTAAATATTTATTTATTTAAATATTTAAATATTTATTTATTTAAATATTTAAATATTTATTTGATTTATTTATTTATTTATTTAATTTAATTTATTTGATTTATTTATTTATTTATTTATTTATTTATTTATTTATTTATTTATTTATTTATTTATTTATTTATTTAATTTGATTTATTTAATTTATTTATTTAATTTGATTTATTTGATTTATTTATTTAATTTGATTTAATTGATTTATTTATTTAATTTGATTTATTTGATTTATTTATTTATATATTTGATTGATTTATTTATATATTTGATTTATTTATTTATTTAATTTGATTTATTTAATTTATTTATTTAATTTGATTTATTTAATTTATTTATTTAATTTGATTTATTTGATTTATTTATTTAATTTGATTTATTTGATTTATTTATTTATTTGATTTATTTATTTTTATTTATTTATTTACTTATTTATTTATTTACTTATTTATTTATTTACTTATTTATTTATTTATTTATTTATTTACTTATTTATTTATTTATTTATTTATTTATTTATTTATTTATTTATTTATTTATTTATTTATTTATTTATTTATAATTACTAGGGTTGGATAAAAAGTAATGGCAACAGTTCGATATTTCTGACATGGCTTTATTCACAGGGGTACAACATTTACGTACCTTCTATATAGTCGCCCCCCTTATTTATTATCTTTTGCCAAATGTTTGGAAGGCGTCGTACACCATCAGCGCGTCCATCTTTGTTGATGTTCCGTATTGACCGCACTAAAGCACGGATAAGTTCATCTCTGGTATTGTACCGGGTCCCTCGCAGTGGTTCTTTCACTTTGATGAAAAGATCGTAATCGCATGGATCATATCGGGTGAGTACGGTGGATGTTCCAGTAGTCCGCGTTTTCCGTCTGCCTTGGAGGTACAGCGTGGTGCAGTATTACCCCATCAATGTCATACGCCACAATGAACATCTCCTTCACAGCACTTTGTGTAGGGCGCACTTTCTTTGGACGAGGAGAACCGGGATGCTTCCATTCATTTGATTGGCGTTTCAAGTTTGGTTCATACGAGCGAGTCCAGGTTTCGTCCATAGCGACGATTCGTCCAAGAAAGTCGTCACCTTCCCTTTGGTACCGGTGCAACAAGGCCTTCCCGGAACGCTTTAACCCATCGTGCAACTGTGCGATATGGCAACGCTGCATCGCCACATGCTTCACGCAGTCCCTGAAAACATTCTTGTGTACTATGACCTCGTGCCATTTCAATTTTGATCCAGGAACGTTGCTCTAGTTTTGTAAGGATTGTCTTAGGGCGCTCGCACTATCCCTATGAAAGTGAACGTTCTACAGACTGCAGTAGATTGATGGAGTACTGTCGCCGCTGGCTGCACTAGCTCATCTAACAGCCCTTGTTCATATCCACACAGCTGGGAGCTCTCGAACGTTCCATCGTCACGTGACAGCAGTGTTTCCATTACTTTTTAACCAACCTATGTAGAATACAAAACCGACAGGAGGTAGATGCTATTTTTAGCAGGTAGTCTATGGTTGGCTCAGTACACTGCTGAATACCACTTTTATTACGAGAGGTCCCTTAATTTCTCAGCCGTCGTTGCCAAGATGGAGTAGGAGAGATTACTCGTACCGTACAGGTTTTCCACCACTTGCTTCTCTTTATGCTCTGAAATATGTTCTCATAATTTCTATATATTATGACACAGTCATAAAATAATTCTTTATACATCCGTTGATTATGAGGAATGTACACTGTTCAAGACTTTTTAAAATCATTGTATGTAGTGTTTTATTGACAGTCCGGAACAAGTACTTAAATACCTGATAATGATGATAAACGGTCGGTACCAACTCTTCGAGGATATATCTTAGGATAGATCCTCGAGGAGTTGATATCGGCAGTTCATTATCCTCAGTATACCATACATGACGTCTCCTTTCAATGTTGTCACTAACTCCCGCATCAGTGTGCTCCCAACTGTAAGGACGCATGCCGGGATGTAGGGCCTACTCTGCTATTTTGCGAAGGGCAGAACCAAATACCTTACTATAATAATATCGGACAGCTAGTACTGCGCGCGAACGGCGCAGGTGCTGCTACCTAGGCGGCAGGGTGTACTAAAACCCGAGAAGCAAGCTGTAATATAGGCCTAATACAATTTAAATTGTTCCTGGGCTAGTACAGGGTGGTCTGATGCGTGAGTAATACCTGATAACCGTTTCAGAGCTTCTCTCATGTTTGTAAATAACACCGCCGCCGTCTGGAACAACGAGACGCTAAGCGAGGGGATCCAGACGGCGGTGGTTAATACTATTATTATAGCACTAGCCGTACCCGTGAGCTCCGCTGCACCCGTTAGAAATAAATATAAAGTAATTACATAATTAAAATAGGACATTTGACCCAGGGAACATTCGTGTTTGATAGAAGGATAAATCGTTTAATATGTTACTTAATTTAAATTGCATCCAAATAATTAAAATGCAATCATTTTGGTCCAGAGACACTCATTTGGTGCAATGACAATTAATTTAATATATTTCTTAATTTTTATTACATGCAACCATAGTTTAATGAAGATTGAATTCATTTAGATTTATTGTGTATACTTTATATTACTTGCTATATGTTTCCATTGAATTTTGGTAAGAACTTAATTTTAACCCTTGTTTTCTACGTATTCAGTAAATGGCGCTTGGCCCACTACGGTTCTGAACCCTTCAAATAACTTAAAATATATTATATTATATATTATATTATATTATACATTATATTATATTATACATTATATTATATTATACATTATATTATATTATATTATATTATATTATATTATATTATATTATATTATATATTATATTATATATTATATTATATTATTATATTATATTATATATTATATTATATTATATTATATTATATTATATTATATTATATTATATTATATTATATTATATTATATTATATTTTTTTATGCTCGACCATACCGAAATGTAGTAATTATACACCTGGTAGCAGTCCTTTAATGCATGTCATTAAAGTACACCTACTCATTAAAGTACAGGTGTTCAGCCAATGACAAGTCAGCTTTGTACCGTTATAAAACCGCAAGTATCGATTATTATCGGATATGCAATCGAAAGAGAATTAGCGAAAAGTCACGGAGGCTGGAAATCCAATACTGTCGGAGGAGGTTATGTTCTGTTACTATAATAATTTGCATTAATTGTAAATAATATTCAAATAAATTCAATTTGTCATCTCGTTTTTCAATGTCTAATTTAATTTCAATGTTATATCAAAGTTAATATTTAGTTTACTCTGTAGGTTCTTATGGGCTATCAAGGTCAAAGTGGACATCTGTTCCTCGGAAGAAATCAATACTTTCGCGTCTGCGCACAACTCACAATTTACGAGGTATTGCTCAAGGTCAGACACAAATAAAATGAATAATTTCAAGTTATAAATATTGTCGAGCATAAAAAGTCGTATGAAACTCGCCTATAATGGTAATTAAGAAGCGAGTATGAATGTTTATGAAACGAGCGCAAGCGAGGCTCGTTGCATAATGTACTAATATTATATTATATCAGAAGTTACTGTAATAACATTATAGCATTATGTCCATACAGAGAAACTACACTTTCCAATGGTGAAATAATAATTAATTATACAAATCGGTTAATTTAGTTTCCGATATTACTTCATACAAACACAGAAACATTTTCTGTAGGCTATCTTTCATAGCTTTCGATTGTTGCTGTCCAAGGCCCCTTATAGACGAAGTCATTTGTTTTTTAATTCATTACACGGCCTTAGATGGCAGTTATTTTAATTTTAAAACTCACTTATCTCATTAAATATCAGTCCTATCAAAAATTTTCAAGGAATAAAACTTATCGCAAATTATTTTTAAAGAAACGTTTGTTATGTAACATGTTTCACAAAAATCAATAATAAGCGAGATATTTCGATTTATTTAATTCAGGCCCTCTTATAACCTTCCTTTTAAATAATGTATTTTGAATGCCATATAGCCTAAAATCTAAGTTACAACGAACTTAATTTATATTCCAATTTTCATCGAAATCCGTTCAGCCATTATCGCGTGAAAAGGTAACAAACATACAGACAGACAGACAGACAGACATACAAACAAAAATTTCAAAAAAGCGATTTTCGGTTTCAGGGTGGTTAATCATATATGTTAGGACCAATTATTTTTGGAAAATCGAAAATTACCAGAAAAATGTTGGCTACAGATTTATTATTAGTATAGATGTTGTCTTAACCTCAAATTTAAGACCTTCCCGGAAAAAGGATGTAGGCACATCAAAATAATGAACTAGGCCTATGTAAAAAGTGGAAAAAGTAATTGTGAAGCATTTACTTATACCAATAAATTATTAAATCCAATAGCAGAATAAACAAGGGGCATGGCGTCTACGTTGTCGGTGCAAAATACTTAAACCAGCGGTGACCAAAATGGATGTCATGATTACATCGTGTAATCACAGACATTCAAACGGGTATGAGTAGTTTCCTTATATTGCTGTGTGTTTCAGTCACGTACTGAAGGCAAGCAGTGGCGGTATCAAGTCCCTCTACAAACTCTGTTTCTACAAGCTGTAAGAAGAGGTGGTTTTGTAAAGAATGAGAAGGAGAACTTTTTTGTAGTTCTGTCGCACAAAATGTACATGTTTACTTAGCTCAACGGTTCAATTAGGAGTATATAGAAACATTAATTGCCACTCTGAATAATTTATCATTATTAATATTATCATTATCCTTATCATTATTACTGACCACTAAGTATGTGTTTCTGTAATATTCTTCTGTATGTGCATGAATATTGATATTTTTAGATCTTCTCCCTAGAATAATAAAATTATTAGGTTTTATCTCAATTTTAATCTTCTTTATCTTTAGATGAGGATAACTATTTATTAATTATTCATTTAATAATAATGTTATAGAAAACTGATTCAATATTATATGCCAACGAACTGTTAAACGTCAGGAATTGGCATGTCTTAAATCATAGTCAGGAAGAGAAAGATGAGATAAATAAATGTAAAGAAATCAGCTACCAAATGGGGTTTGAAATATCTCGTGCTCTATTTAACGGAACAGAATTTCTCAAAAGAGTAATGATTAAAATATTTTAAATAACTTGTCCATAAGAAGTTTTTAATTTTGAAAAACTACGAATTTCTCGACCAAGTATCTAGAGAAGAATTTAGAAAATTCCTGATTATATTCAAGAGGAAGATTAAAAAAGAAGCAAGAACAATCGTATATTATTCACTGGCTGTTAATGACAGCAGTGACATTACTGATACAGCAAAGCTTGAGATTTTTATCCGCGGGATTAATCAAGATGTTAGTACAGGAACCACCACTGGTTGTAGTTTTCATGCCAAGGACCTTTTCTAAGTCTCCTTACTTCATAAGCTGTCTGTCGCATGTAATCACTGAAGTTCGAGTTTTGGTCACCGCTGACTTAAACATCATGGGTAATACCTTAACATGAAGCTCTTAAAAATGAACTCGTATTTACAGGGTGTCCGTGAAAGATCTCATGAAAAAGAAATAACTAATCTCTGAAACTATTGCATTTATTGCCGTGATATTTTCACAGTTACAAAGGGAAATACAATAAGTTTAATGTACCTCTATATGAGTACCATTTGTGGCCCGGGCTATGTCCAGGCGATACTCTATCTCCTGCCACACACGCGAAAGCATCTCCGGTGTGACTATTCCTATTGCTTCGTAAATTCGGCCACGTAACTCTGCAATATCGGTCACAGGAGTGCGATACACTTTGTCTTTCACAAACCCCACAGAAAGAAATCGAGTGGGTCATGTCCGGCGACCGTGGTGGCCATGGTGTAGGTCCTCTCCCAATTCAACGGTCAGGGAACGTGTCATCGAGAGAAGCGCACACATGGTTAGCATAGTGTGGGGGGCTCCGTCCTGTTGAAACACGGTTTCTGGCGGTAGTTGTGGGACAGCGTAATTTCGCAGAATATCCAGGTGTGTGTTACCTGTCACTGTGAGCTCTTGTCCGTTTGAAAACGACGTTTTACACCCTTGACTGACTTAAATTCAGCCAGCCATAAAACGCATTTCTGCTTTCTTTACTGTAGTAAACATTGTTCGGCTGATCACTTGGTACACGCACAAGTTGTATTCCCAGGTCTCAGAGCAAGGCTGACTACATACGCTGCGCAGAACGACCTTTTTCTCGTTTTCTCCTCGCGCAATGATATGCGCACGCGCGTAACATGCTGCTAGATAACAAAACTGATTGAGTTTCTCATTCGAACTGTGAAAACGTTGTGATAATAACTGTAATAGTTTCAGATATATAATTACTTTTTTTCGTCAGGTCTTTCCCGAACACTCTGTATATTCCTGTCCTGAATTTCAAAATACACAGATTTACGAGTTTCATCAAGATTTGTATAAGATGGAGCTTGCAGATGCTTTGTCACAAGTTAAAATGCTCAGTGAAATGATTTTGACAATTTCTGCGAATAGAGCTTCAGCAGAAAGTTCGTTCTCAGCTCTCCAGAGAATTCATATCCATCTACGCAATACTCAATTTCAAAATAGGCTAACTGCTCTCTTCGTATTATCAGTGGAAAAAAATTGCTTCGGCAACTTCAGAAACACCCATCATTCGAAGACTTATTGACATGTTCTTGGACAAGGATCGACGAATTGAAGTACAAGTAGGCACAACACAACTTCTGGCACATCTTCAAATACAGTACTTTCAGGTAATTTTTCCACATTTATTTTTACTATAATTCTATACATACCTATACATTTTTGAAGGAAGATTTTTTTCAGTAAAACGTTAGTACAAAGCTCGAAAGAAATTTATCCTCTCCTCGACCGTGCTATCATTTTCGAACCGGCACACCCAGAAAATTCCCACGCAACGTCAGTGGAATAAACTTGTATCCTTGATTGATTAATCAAATGGCTCTGCTAGTAAATATATGCCTGTAGAAATATGCGCCTGAAATTATTTTTCTTTTCCCCGAAACGTGAATTATAGATCTGTTGGTTACACCCTCATTCCGGAGAGGCCTTCAATTATGCCTGAAGGGAAAGCATTTCACAGAACAAGAAAGACTTTATCTGCAGAGATATTGTATTCAAATACAAATACATAATAGGAAAAAAAGAAAGTGATAACGTTTCTACCCCAAAGAGGGATAGATTTTTCTTGGAATTAAACGCCAGTTCTGAAAGTAATTAATTATAATAAATGAATGGTCAGTAAAAATTTCAAGGTTATTACCAGGCTTCGAGACTTCGGACCCAATAGAGCAGTTCAGTGGGAAATCCGCATAACGGCGTACTAAGTATAGTGGTAAAGCGTACAGTGGGTGGGGGTACTGTAGAATGAAATCCAACAAATACGCAAAGGAAAACGCTCTGGATTTGAAGGTTCTGACGAATAATTTGGTTTTCATACAAACTGTGTCTGAAACTATTACACGGTTAGAAAAGTCAGAGCAAGAGGTGCCGGAAGCCCTCAAATTAATTTAGAAAATGATGCAGAGAATTAATGAGACATCAAGTACACCGGTTACTGAACGTGTAAAACAGAAGTGGAAATCAATTTTATGTAAAAATAACGGATATGGAACATTGCGTAACATAAACAGCAAATTAGTGGACATAGAGTCACCCGAGAATAAAGGACTGTCTCTTAGAGACTGCAATGATGTTAGGTTTTTTCGTTTTGCTCCTATCACGTCATGCGACGTAGAGCGCAGCTTTCTACAGTACAAACTTTGGCAGATAACCGAAAAAGATTTACGTTTGAGACACTGAAAATGTATCTTGTAGTAGGTACATTGCAATTCGGTATTGTAACTGCACTTCCTAAAGACGACCAATACGATAAATGTAAAAATTAAAATTGCTACATGCTTATTTCCACCATTAACACTGTGTATAATTAAACACAAATGCATATAAAATACAGGAGAATAAATGATTTTCACATTCTTTTGACATTATCATTGTGTAATGTATATTTACTTTCAAAATGTACATATGCGTGTTTCCCCATACTACCGTACTCTACTCTAAATAGCAACGTTGTTACCTCAACACATCTATATCTAGCTGCAGCGAGTCAACAACCTATAGTGCATGCACAGTAAACTTATTGTATCGGGTACAAAGTCTCGAAGCCTGGTTATTACTAATGCAAATAACTGTCAATGAATTGTTTTTTTAAAGGGCGTAAGTCAGGTAAAGTAAATTTGTGGTAGGTTGAAAAAAAACTGTGTCAGAGGAGAAAACTGTTTACATACATAAGTGTTCTGCCCATGGGCAGGTCTTTCACTGCAAACCCAGCATTATTCAATCTTTCCTATTTTCTGCCTTCTTCTTAGTCTCCGTATATGATCGACATATCTTAATGTCGTCTATCATCTGATATCTTCTTCTGCCTCGAACTCTTCTCCCGTTCACCATTCCTTCCAGTGCATCCTTCAGTAAGCAATTTCTTCTCAGCCAGTGACCGAACCAAATCCTTTTTCTCTTTCTGATCTATTTCAGCATCATTCATTTTTCACCCACTCTTTCCAACACAACTTAATTTCTTATTCTATCTGTCCAATTCACACTCCCCCTTCTTCTTCATATCCACATTTCAAAAGCTTCTATTCGTTTCTTTCACTTCGTTGTAATGTCTATGTTTCTGCCTCCAAACTATTTAGAAATATATAATTCCGGACATGTGGGCTGAGAGCGTAGGTTACAGTTGTTGGTTTTTAAACTAATTATACGCATCACGCGTCCATCATCTTTTGCCGATCTTCCTCTCCTATTTTCAAACTATAGACCTCAGTCATTTTTCAACAACAGCCTATAAATTTGTTGTGAAGCATAAAAATCAGTTTTTCTCCTCTTTTTAGCCAAAATATCTGTAACTTCAGGTATTTCCTTCCATATTCCAGTGATCAGAAATATATTCCAATGAATCGTTTTCCTGTCTCGATCGCTGTGAAAATATTATAACTCTTACCCATAAGATTCAATCACTCTAAGCGCAATTACACTGAGAAATCTCTTACAGAAAATATTCTGCTTTTTATTTAACTACGGTTTCTTTAACGACACTCGCAGCTGCCGAGGTTATATCAGCATCGCCGATGTGCCGGAATTATGTCCCTCAGGAGTGCAATATGCCAATAAATCTACTGACATAAGCCTGTTGCTTTTCAGCACATTTAAATGCCATCGGTCTGAGCCGGAATCGAACCTGCAAACTTGGGCATAGAAGGCCAGCACTACCATTTGCGCCACCCAGATCGACTTCTACTTTTTAGTCAAGAATGAATATACGGGGGGGATCTGTATTAAAATCATTGAGATATTAGGTATCATATCAATGTTATGTTCAGTTAAAATATATTAAGATTATTTTGTGCGAGATCGTGCGTATTTGCTTGGTTTCCGCAAAAAAAAAAAAAAACAATCCGCGGAAAGTATAAAATTCCACATTCACTATTCCCAACCTAATACACATAACAATTTCCCTCTTCTTACCGCTTAAGTGACATATTGATTTTACTGCTTTAGGCTTTTAACATATCATTTTTAGACACGTTCAATATAGTAATAATTATAAATTGGAAAATTACCACTGCAATTTCACCTAAATTGCACTGTTAATTATTTTTTTTAAATATTTGCAAAAATTAAGTAAACTCTATAACTCCATTAAAGTTACTGCATTCGTGATGCAAGTAATATTAAGGAATTAAATGTCAAAGATTTTTCCATTTCTAAACATCTCCTTGACCGGCAAAATTAAACTTACCGATGTTATTACTGCAATATGTTATATAAATAATACTGTTAAAATATTAAAATGAAAAATAAAACATTACATAACCTTACCGTTTGTTTTAAGTTCGCATTTATAGACTGGGAGGAAAAAAAAGACAGACATATATCACGCCCTGCTGGAGTATAATAAACACAGAAAACATTTTAAAGCAACAATGTTGAAGATAGATATTTTTGTTTTACAAATTTGCTGTCATTGAACAGAAACCAAGATGGAGATTTCATTGCAACTAATTAGAAATTCCTCTTTCAGGTATGTAATAAACGATCTTCGCACAAAATAATGTACGATACACGAGCGGTATATTTTCTTTCAATTCTCGGAAATTAAAAAAGCTCAACTACGTTTCGCTTTTTCAAACTTTTCCTCGAACATGAAAACTTCAACATACCGCTCTTGTAACGCATATTACTATTACTATCTAAAAGTCGGGAACATTTCGTATCGAAAATAACAAGGAAGGTATATTGTAACACCATTTCTTTTCTAGACACTGCCAATTTTCTGTTTTACACTCCCTTAATATACTTACTTACTTACAAATGGCTTTTAAGGAACCCGAAGGTTCATTGCCGCCCTCACATAAGCCCGCCATCGGTCCCTATCCTGTGCAAGATTAAGCCAGTCTCTATCATCATACCCCACCTCCCTCAAATTCATTTTAATATTATCCTCCCATCTACGTCTCGGCCTCCCTAAAGGTCTTAATATACGAGTATTATACTCGTAATATACTCCCTTAATATACGAGTATTAAATCCATTTATTTTTATGTCCCGATGCACTAGAATTCCAGCAATAAAGTCGAAATTTATCTGTTTCCTAAAGGTAGTGGTTGTGTACTTCGTCACGAAAGTTGTTCTCGTGTTGTATTGGCCTCAGAGCTAAGGAATCCAGCTAGTAATGAATATCTAGAGTTCATATTAAGACAGAAAGAAGAATGTAATGGCAAGAGATCCTAGTCCTAGGAACTAGATCGTGGCGATGATAGAAATTCTATAATCAAGTTCGAATCCTGAAATAAGATATTTATGTAGATTGTTACCTGTAACTTACGTAGAAATAAAAAAAACCTCTAGTCAACGCCTGTGGAGTAACGGTTAGCGAGTCTGACTGCGAAATCAGGTGGTCCGGGTTTCAATCCCTATCAGAGCAAGTACTTGGTTGAGGTTTTTTTCGGAGTTTTCCCTCAATCTAATACAGAGTGATTTATATAGCCTAGAACTGACACATTTCTTTCTTTAATTATTCCGCTGGAAATTCATTCAATGACCCAATTTTAGCACCAAATTAAGCAGAATGTTCTGGAGTGTCGATTCCTTGTCACTAGATGCGCAGATATTTATGTTTTATTCGTATTGTTGGCAGCACTGACCCAATTTTAGCACCAAATTAAGCAGAATGTTCTGGAGTTTCGATTCCTTGTCACTAGATGCGCAGATGTTTATGTTTTATTCCTCTTCTTGGCAGCTGTTTTCGACATTTTGTGTCAACGCGAAAATGCAGTACACATTAAATCAACGACTTTTCCTTGTGAAGCAATAATGGATTACGAATTCAATTACAGCTACTCAAAGGGCATACCAGAGAGAATTTGGTGTTCGGAATCCTCCCAAAAGAAACACAATACTGGGACTGGTAAACAAATTAGAAACAACTGGATCTCTGGTGAGTGAAAAGGGCAAGCATCGTTCATCTAGGCTTCCCACGGTTGTTGTTGACGTAAGAGCACGACTGGAGCAGTCACCCAAAAAATCATTAAGACCTTTGTCGCAGGAGACAGGGTATACCTACTCAATGTGTCAGAGAGCCTAAAGCCATATAGGGTTACGGTTGTTCATCAGCTACAGGAACCAGATAAGGATAAAAGATTGAATTATTGTCGTTGGTTTCAGACGTTCATTGTGCAAAATCCTGCCATATTGTCCATCACATGGTTCACAGATGAAGCATGGTTCCATTTATCCGGTTGTGTGAAGACCGAGCAATTTCCAGAAACCTGTGGCCACCGAGATCTCCGGATTTGACAACGCCGGACTTCTTTCTATGGGGTGACTTAAAAGACAGGGTTTACGCCACACGTCCCCAGACATTGGACGATCTGAAGTACACCACCACACAGGAGATTCAAGGTAACAACAGAGTCCTCCAACGAGTGGCCAGTAACATGGAACGACGTGTTGAGTTGTGCCTTATGCAGGATGGAGGACATTTTCAACATTTGCTATAGAGGTAAATAATCTCCCAAAATTCCTCTACATTTTAGGTATAATAAGTTGTCGCTACTAGCACAATTCGTTTTGAAACAATTAATGAAAGAAATGTGTCAGTTCTATATAAATCAATAAGCAAATGCTGGGTAAATATCGGTGCTGGATCCTGGACTCATTTCACCGGTATTATCACCTTCATATAATTCAGACGATAAATAACCTAAGATCACTGGCTCAGAAGAAACTGCCTACTGAAGGATACACTGGAAGGAATGGTGAATGGGATAAAAGTTCGGGCAGAAGAAGGTATCAGATAATAGACGAAGGACATTAAGATTTATCGATCATATGCGGAGACTAAGAGAAAAGTGTCCAACGTTGTGAAGTAACGGTTATCATTCCTGATCGTGAAACGAGCTGTCCCGGATTCAAATCCTGGGTAAAATTACCTGGTTGAAGTTTTTCGGGAGTTTTCCCTCAACCCATTAAGAGCAAATGCTGGATAACTTTCGTCGTTGGACCGTGGACTTATTTCGCTGGCATTATCAACAGTAATCTCACTAGAAACTCGAGTGGGATTTAATTGACTATTACACGATTAGAAGAAAGAATATAAAGATTAGAAGTAACAAAGTACTCCAATACAATAAAATATTAATTGGCTTACGAAAATACAAAACTGTCTCCAAATGTATTATTGTACATCTCAACATTACGCTAGATGGTAGTAGTGTTTTATGATTATGTTTTCTTGTTATCAGTTGTGCCAACTATGGAATCTTCATTGAACTCTGTGGACGTTTACTAGCAACGAGTTAAATACTAGTATCTAACTCGTTGGTTACTAGTCAAGAAGGCTTTGTTGATTCATTTTCATTTTTACTAAAACATTTGCATTCCACTTCAATCATCCGGATCCCAGTAATCAACGTCATTTGACAGATGATTTTGAATAAATCTTGGTATTAAACAATCTCTGATACGTGACTATCCATAATAATATATAGCAGAAGCTATAACAAACATAACCTAAATAATATAAACAAGTGTCAGAAAAGTTTTAATTAGGGATGATGAAAAAAAAAAAAACAAGAAACGTTTTAATTAACGATGATGAAATAAAAAATATACATTAATAATTTTAAAAGAAACAATTATTGAAAGTACAATTTTCAAATTTGAATGTTTTAGCGGTTGGTGGTTCAATTGATGGTATATTGGACATGTGCATAAAAGAAGTGAACTCGGTGATGTACATGGTGTATCCCTCAACTTATTCAGGATTTCCGAATGGTGCTCTTCTTATATGACTAGTGATCTTTATTAATTCTTGTTCTTGAATGCCAATGCGAGTCATATTTGAAAGTGCTGTGCATCAACTGGAGTGGATTGTAATTTTCTCTTTTTTGACGTCCACACCAGTGCAGTTTGAAATGTTGGCAAACAAAGAAACAAATGCTAGGGTAGTGATAAAAATAAACAAATGCTAGGGACGCGATAAAATTAAATAAATGCTAGGGACGCGATAAAATTGTGCGATAAGCAGCCATGATTGGTTGAAAGACGCCCTTTCGTACCGTTTTATTGGTTCAAAGTAGTGTGACGTAGTAAAAGTGTAATAGTGAACTTAATCTCTCAGACGCTATATCACCATAGCAGTTGAAAAAGCGTCGTAAAATAACAAATTAAATATGAGGAATGCAGAAAATAAGAAAGAATGGATAATGCTGGGTTTGCAGTGAAAGACCTATGAATGAATTGTCACTGGCATCATTAGTTAACATCAACATCATTGTTATCATTACCATAAGCAATTTTATATTATTATTGTTATTAGGGCTAGGATTTTGATGAAACTGCATCTTTATTCTAGTAAGCCAGAAATATAGCTGCTTTAGTATTTATGTGTTATGTGATAAACTGAGTGTTTTAAGACATATTTGTTAGGGCATTTTTTTGCATTTTTTGCCTGTTTCAACTAATAAGAGCATCTTTTGTTTTATTCGGTCATTTTTTAGGCATTTTCATTTAATTTTGGCCATAAATCCCCATTATTAATGTAAAATAATGTCTATTTCCTTTTATATTTTCTTTACATATTTTGTCCATTAATACTCATTATTTTGTATAATACTTTAATCGTTTTTCTACACAAATATAGCCATTTTAACGTAGTACACCCCCATGTAATGGATCAGTCCAACCACCCCTTCCATAAAGATTCCTCTATACCTGCTAATTCCAGAAAAGAGTGGCCTTGTGGTAGATTACACGGAAACTAGAAGTAAAGTAAATCCATGGTGCTACAGCCCATGAAGGGCCAAGACCGACCAGCCGACTGCTGACCTCACGTCCACATGCCGACGCAGAGGTGAACGATCATACATGGAAACTACATCAGATAAAATAATTAAAGTGTACTACTTAGAAAAAATTATGTAAAATTTAATTTAATTACTAGTCTAAATATTAAGTATTCCCAAGAAACTAGCTCGATTAATTAAAATGTATCTCAGTGAAACATACAGCAGAGTCCGTATAGGTCAGTTTCTATCTGATGCTTTTCCAATTCACTGCGGGCTAAAGCAGGGAGATGCACTATCACCTTTAATTTTTAACTTCGCTTTAGAATATGCCATTAGGAAAGTTCAGGATAACAGGCAGGGTTTGGAATTGAACGGGTTACATCAGCTTCTTGTCTATACGGATGACGTGAATATATTGGGAGAAAATCCACAAACGATTAGGGAAAACACGGGAATTTTACTGGAAGCAAGTAAAGCGATCGGTTTGGAAGTAAATCTCGAAAAGACAAAGTATATGATTATGTCTTGTGACCAGAATATTGTACGAAATGGAAATATAAAAATTGGAGATTTATCCTTCGAAGGGGTGGAAAAATTCATATTTCTTGCAGCAAAATTAACAAATATAAATGACACTCGGGAGGAAATTAAACGCAGAATAAATATGGGAAATGCGTGTTATTATTCGGTTGAGAAGCTTTTATCATCTAGTCTGCTGTCAAAAAATCTGAAAGTTAGAATTTATAAAACAGTTATATTACCGGTTGTTCTGTATGGTTGTGAAACTTGGACTCTCACTCTGAGAGAGGAACATAGGTTCAGGGTGTTTGAGAATAAGGTGCTTAGGAAAATATTTGGGGCTAAGCGGGATGAAGTTACAGGAGAATGGAGAAAGTTACACAACGCAGAACTGCACGCATTGTATTCTTCACCTGACATAATTAGGAACATTAAATCCAGACGTTTGAGATGAACAAGGCATGTAGCACGTATAGGCGAATCCAGAAATGCATATAGAGAGTTAGTTGGGAGACCGGAGGGAAAAAGACCTTTAGGGAGACCGAGACGTAGATGGGACGATAATATTAAAATGGATTTGAGGGAGGTGGGATATTATGATAGAGACTGGATTAATCTTGCACAGGATAGGGACCGATGGCGGGCTTATGTGAGGGCGGCAATGAACCTTCGGGTTCCTTAAAAGCCATTTGTAAGTAAGTAAGTAAATATTAAGTAGTAAAAACCTCTTTTCCTACTAAGGTATTTATGTAAGATCAATTTTTAGGGTATTTTAAGAGCATTTTTTAAAAACTTTTAGGTCATAAATGCATTGTTTTTAGGACATCAAAATCCTAGCCGTAATTATTATTATCATCATTATCATCATTTTGATTAATCCACTTATGAAAATAGCTTTGGAAACCAGACATGCATCAAAAGTTAGAAGGAAATGAATTTTCATTTCTTTACTAGAACTCCTCTCGAAGGGTGGCAACAGATGCGAAAGAGGGCAGAAGTTTTCCCTGAGGCTACTCAAAAGAGAAAAATACTAAAAGTGAATAAAGGTTGATCGATGAGAGAGGCGGGTAGGAAATCCATGCAATCTAAAGGAAACACATAGGCCAAAGAGGGCAAGAAAGAAAGAGAAGGCGGAAGAGAATAAAAAAAAGAAAGTAGAGAAGCAGAAGGATAAAGGTCCTATGCAGATCCAAGTGGCATAATGCAAAATAAATCCCCTTCCAATCGAAGATTTCGGGGAGGAAGATGCTACTGGGGCTTTAAACCAAAAATAGGTTTGCTTTTCCAACACTTTTTTTTGCCTTTGTCTTTTCTTTCTTCTTTTTCCTCATACCTTTTTATGTTTTGTTTATCTCACAGCCGACTCCACGTGAAGAAGATAGAGGTCTCGGCCAACCTTGTATTTTCTCTTGTTCAGACAGTTAGAAACAGTGAAGAACGGGGCCCGCTGATGTTTTCATTGTTTCCCAGCTGCCAAAAGGGATTCTGACTGAATTTTTCACGAGGGTAAGAGAAATATCGATGTTAGGTGTTGTGAGAATTGGTACATGTTGAATGAAAGGATGGCCTGGAATTGATCAATGTTGTTTTGTTACTGTAGCCATGTTAACATCTTTTACAAGATTTCACTGCTATACCCACGGGCAATCCACGAACTCCGGAACAAGATTGATCTCTTTGAAACTATTTCCTATGAACTTCTGAGCCCTGCCTTATAGGTCAGTAATTGCGGTATCTAGTCCCTAATCGGTTGCCAGTGCAATGAGAGATTGCAAATAGATATTACTTCGACGTTTCAACATTCTATCAAACAATCATATTTGCAGAAGATAAAAGACATTGAAACTGAAGATACAGCCTATAGTTCCTCTAATATATTTAACAACGTATTTCTACAGGGACATCATTTTATTTTTACTAACAGTTTTAATATTTACCTGGCTATACCTTTGAATTAATGGACCGAGAACCGGAAACATCGTTTCCTACCCCTTCCACGACTGGAGTTCGATTATACTGGCGTAAAATACAAACAAATCACTTTACTAGGTATAGGAGGGAAGAAAAGTAGTTCATCCATTTACGTAAACTAGGAAATATCGCAATTTTGAGTTTGATAATTTTCATTAGGTTTTTGTTTAATCAAAACACAGTACAATATTATCAATGAGTGTTTTTACTCACGAACTGAGCTTTCCATGCGCACGTATTCATTATGCAGTGTATATTTTACTGTCTACAGCACATTAGCTACACTATAGAGAATGAAGTTAAATTGAAAAATAATCATAATATGGATATTTAAACACATTTTGAAACTGGTGGCCGTTCATTTCGATACAGGCTTCAGTTTTTTTGTGCATATTATCGCACGATAGACTATTGCATCTAATTCCAATTATTACACGTTTCGTTCTCCGTACTAGTAACTCATGTTGAAATAATTCTATACCTACTCTATAAAAGAGTACCTTACGTACTGTAAATTCAATCTTCACTTCTGCCCGACCCGCAGGATCGTATAAAGGGGGAAAATCACGTGACAGTTAATTACTCAACAAGGCCCTTTTATTTGAGTTATTTTAAACAATTGTATAATATTAAGAAGACGTCCAATTTCTAACAGAAATTATTGTTTTCAGAAAAGATCTAAGACAGACCAGCCACTAGTCCTTACAGAGGGGCGAGCAGAAGCAAGTGGGGGAAATCGGGATGCGACGTAGGCAAACGGACGACAGTACCTGTGCGGAAATATGATTCAATATTGAAAGCTCTTTCGTCACTGGAAAACGCGAACATATTTCTGAAACATAGTATACTCACTAACTCACTGCGGCCTTGGTTCTGTGTGGAGGACAGTTGGAAGTTCATTAATAGAAGGGTTGGGAGTGAAGTACATTAAAAAACTCAGGTACAATAAAAATTGAAGTAAAAATAAAATGATGTCCCTGTATAAAAGCATATATATATATATATATATATATATATATATATATACACACACACACACACACACACACACACACATATATATATATATATATATATATATATATATATATAATCCATTATACAGGGTTAGTTAAAGTCCCACACCACCTAAATAACTTTTGAAGCATACGGTTCAGTGACATGACACTTGGTACCATACACTAGGAACTTAATAATGGTATTACCGAGTTTTTTTCTACTAACTAACAACTCTCTTATTTTAAATGGAACACCCAATATGTTTTTTATTTTTTGAATAGTGCTCTTAAGAGCTTTTCAGAAAGTACCCACACTGATACTTCTGTGTGTTGCTAAGTCAGGAAAACAGAAAAGTTATCGAATATTAAAATAATAAACGCACCACCTAAATAACTTTTGAAGCATATGATATGAAACTTGGTATGTGAGGATAAACATGAACTCAATAATGGCATTACCGAGTTTTTCTACTATTTTCTTTTATTTTAAATGAAACATCAATATATTTTTTTAATAAAGCTCATTAAGAATTTTTCAAAAAAGTACCAACAATTGATACTTCTGTACAAATTTAGTGTTGCTAAATAAAAATGGAAGTTGTGAAAGATATTCCTAAAGCCTGGTTAAATCATTCCTTAAATGGCTTCTATGATCGAGTGACACATTGTAGAGCAGCTGAGGGCTACCAATTTGAACACCTAATTTAGAAGGTGAGCTAGCTTTGTTTTGTTTTTGTTAAGGAACGAGTATTTTATTATTTTAATATTCCATACACTTTTCTGTTTTCTTGACTTAGCAACACTGAATTTGTACAGAAGTATCAAGTGTGGGTACTTTTTGAAAAGCTCTTAATGAGCACTATTAAAAAATAAAAAATATATATATTGGGTGTTCCATTTAAAACAAGAGAATTGGAGTTACTTCCGCCTAAACCGGAAATAGAAAAAACTCGGTAATACCATTATTGAGTTCTTAGTATATATGGTTATCCTCACATACCAAGTTTCATGTCACTGAACCATATGCTTCAAAAGTTATTTAGGTGGTGCGGGACTTTTAACTAACCCTGTATATAATGATTAAAGGCAGTAGTGTAACAATTCTGATCCTAATTCACAAATCGAAATAAACTTCGCAAAGCGAAACTACGATGTTCAAATTTATGTATACCAAGTTTCGCAAATATGTAGCCATTCTCATGTACATTTGTCCACGTAATCAGAATGAACCTCGTACGAAAGAAAGTAAGAATACCCATGAATGAAAAGAAAGAACACATGCATGTGCAACAGATTTACGTATAAAGAAAAGACCTGTGAGATATTAATTATTCATGGGAAAGGAAATGTTCACAATACTCCATGATCTCCTGGCCTAGTTGCCTCATAAGTGCTACCTTCTTGGTATCACATATGAGCTTCAGACCTGTCTTGGGACAGTTGACTAAACAACAACAACAAATAACAATCCATTACTATATTAATACGAATTGATGAATGAAAAATTGAGTTACCAGCGAGTGGATGAATCAATCAATGACTGAATGCGTGAATGTACCGTACGGACGAATAGAAGAGTGAATGCGTGAGTGTACCGTACGGACGAATGTACGACTTAGTACGTGAGTGTACTTATGGACTAAGTGCGTATGTGTACCGTGTGGAATGAACGCATGAATGTACCCTATAAACTGAGCGCGTGAGTGTACCGTATGGACTGACCGCGAACGTATTCTTTGGACTGAGCACATGAGTGTACCCTATGGACTGAGTGCGTGAGTTTATCGTATGGACTGAGCGTGAACGTATTCTTTGGACTGAGAACGTGAGTGTACCCTATGGATTGAGCGCGTGAGTTTATCGTATGGACTGAGCGCGTGAGTGTACCGTATGGACTGAGCGCGTGAGTGTACCGTATGGACTGACCGCGAACGTATTCTTTGGACTGAGCACATGAGTGTACCCTATGGACTGATGGAGTTTATAGTATGGACTGAGCGTGAACGTATTCTTTGGACTGAGAACGTGAATGTACCGCATGGACTGGGCTGAGCGCGTGAGTGTACCGTATGGACTGAGCGCGTGAGTGTACCGTTATGAATTGAGCGTGAGTGTACCGTATGGGCTGAGCGCGTGAGTGTACCGTTTGGACTGAGCGCGTGAGTGTACCGTATCGACTGGGCGCGTGAGTGTACCATATGGACCGAGCGCGTGAGTGTACCCTATGGACCGAGCGCGTGAGTGTACCGTATGGATTGAGCGCGCCGTATGGACTGAGCGCGTGAATGTACCGTATGGACTGAGCGCGTGAATACCGTATGGACCGCCGTATGGACTGAGCGCGTGAGCGTACCGTATGGACTGAGCGCGTGAGCGTACCCTATGGACTGAGCACGTGAGCGTACCGAATGGACTGAGCACGTGAGCGTACCGAATGGACTGAGCACGTGAGCGTACCGAATGGACTGAGCACGTGAGCGTACCGTATGGACTGAGCACGTGAGCGTACCGTATGGACTGAGCACGTGAGCGTACCGCATGGACTGAGCACGTGAGCGTACCGCATGGCACGTGAGCGTACCGTGGACTGAGCACGTGAGCGTAGTGAGCACGTGAGCGTACCGATGGACTGAGTGAGCGTACCGCATGGACTGAGCACGTGAATGTACCGTATGGACTGAGCACGTGAGCGTACCGTATGGACTGAGCGCGTGAGCGTACCGTATGGACTGAGCGCGTGAGCGTACCGTATGGACTGAGCACGTGAGCGTACCGTGGACTGAGCACGTAGCGTACCGAATGGACTGAGCACGTGAGCGTACCGCATGGACTGAGCACGTGAGCGTACCGAATGGACTGAGCACGTGAGCGTACCGTATGGACTGAGCACGTGGCGTACCGAATGGACTGAGCACGTGAGCGTACCGAATGGACTGAGCACGTGAGCGTACCGTATGGACTGAGCACGTGAGCGTACCGTATGGACTGAGCATGTGAGCGTACCGTATGGACTGAGCACGTGAGCGTACCGTATGGACTGAGCACGTGAGCGTACCGTATGGACTGAGCGCGTGAATGTATCGACTGGGCGCGTGAGTGTACAATATGGACCGAGCGCGTGAGTGTACCGCATGGACTGAGCGCGTGAATGTACCGCATGGACTGAGCGCGTGAATGTACCGTATGGAATGAGCGCGTGAGTGTACCGTATGGACTGAGCGCGTGAGCGTACCGCATGGACTGAGCGCGTGAGCGTACCGCATGGACTGAGCGCGTGAATGTACCGCATGGACTGAGCGCGTGAATGTACCGCATGGACTGAGCACGTGAATGTACCGCATGGACTGAGCACGTGAGCGTACCGTATGGACTGAGCACGTGAGCGTACCGTATGGACTGAGCGCGTGAGTGTACCGTATGGACTGAGCGCGTGAATGTACCGCATGGACTGAGCGTGAGCGTAATGGACTGAGCACGCCGTATGGACTGAGCGCGTGAATGCGTACCGTATGGACTGAGCGTGAGCGTACCGTATGGACTGAGCATGTGAGCGTACCGTATGGACTGAGCACGTGAGCGTACCGTATGGACTGGACTGAGCGTACCGTATGGACTGAGCATGAGCGTACCGTATGGACTGAGCGCGTGAGCGTACCGTATGGACTGAGCACGTGAGCGTACCGTATGGACTGAGCATGTGAGCGTACCGTATGGACTGAGCACGTGAGCGTACCGTATGGACTGAGCATGTGAATGTACCGTATGGATGGACTGAGCGTACCGTGGACTGAATGTACCGCATGGACTGAGTGTGTGAATGTACCGTATGGACTGAGCATGTGAATGCGTACCGTATGGACTGAGCGCCGTGGACTGAGCACGTGTACCGTATGGACAAATACACGAGTGTATGTCTCAATGTATCGTGTGGGTGAATAATAATGAGGAATGGATAATATACTAGTGAATGCGTGAATGTATCGGAGGCCTAGGGATGAATATACTAGTGAATGCATGAATGTAATGAATTAATGAACATACAACTGAAGGCGTTAACTATGGGAAGCGTGAACGTGTGCATGAATATATTTATAAACAGACGATTTCCCAGCATTTTAGAAAATAAATATATCAAATGATTTTACAAATGAATGCAGCAGCGTACGAAATATCATATGCGCTAATATA
This sequence comes from Periplaneta americana, assembly GCA_025594305.2. Lineage (NCBI taxonomy): Eukaryota > Metazoa > Arthropoda > Insecta > Blattodea > Blattidae > Periplaneta > Periplaneta americana. The sequence goes on along the minus strand of JAJSOF020000039.1, from coordinate 18,098,829 downwards.
CGTGTATATTTTCATGTATGTATAAACTACTATGTATTTTATTCTCAGTATACATCTTAGTTAATGTGTAAGTACAGGAATGTGAAATTCTCGCATGTTATGTAGTTTACGGTTAGAGATGAGTTTATGATTAAAGTGAGTTTTATGATTGGATGGAAGCTTTGAACGAGAGTGGAGCTCGTAAAAACAGTGAGGCTAGTACAGCAAGAGAATATTGCGGATAAGTGTAGGGTAAAGTTACAGTATGTACGAGAATGGTGTTGGGAATGTGTGTGGGGATGAAGATACACATTCAGAATCTTGAATCCTTTTGCGGAGAGCGTAACCCTAACAAACTCTTCTTTCTTCAAACAATTTAATCTGACGAACGTAGACAATCAGCCATTTCTCTCGGGCGCTGCAAACATTGGACAAACACTATTCTTTTCTGCTTAACGGTGCTTCATCGATGGAAAAGCGTAATAAAAGTTTCGTCACCTTTATTTAACATGTAGAATCACTTCTTAACTTTTGGTGCAGAGGTTACTATCCGGTTACCAGACATAAAGTCCAGGATTATAATGTCCATACGTCAAAATGTCCATGGAATAATGTCCACGTTGAAAATGTCCATGTTAAATCGTCCAGAGTCGAAATGTCCATAGTTCTATAATGTCCTCTTCACACTGATGTCCAGAGTCAAAATGTCCATAGTTCTATAATGTCCTCTTCACTCTGATGTCCAGAGTCAAAATGTCCATAGTTCTATAATGTCCTCTTCACTCTGATGTCCAGAGTCAAAATGTCCATAGTTCTATAATGTCCTCTTCACTCTGATGTCCAGAGTCAAAATGTCCATAGTTCTATAATGTCCTCTTCACTCTGATGTCCAGAGTCAAAATGTCCATAGTTCTATAATGTCCTCTTCACTCTGATGTCCAGAGTCAAAATGTCCATAGTTCTATAATGTCCTCTTCACTCTGATGTCCAGAGTGAAAATGTCCATAGTTCTATAATGTCCTCTTCACTCTGATGTCCAGAGTCAAAATGTCCATAGTTCTATAATGTCCTCTTCACTCTGATGTCCAGAGTCAAAATGTTCATAGTTCTATAATGTCCTCTTCACTCTGATGTCCAGAGTCAAAATGTCCATAGTAGTATAATGTCCTCTTCACTCTGATGTCCAGAGTCAAATGTCCATAGTTCTATAAAGTCCTCTTCACTCTGATGTCCAGAGTCATAATGTCCATAGTTCTATAATGTCCTCTTCACTCTGATGTCCAGAGTCAAAATGTCCATAGTTCTATAATGTCCTCTTCACTCTGATGTCCACAGTCATAATGTCCATAGTTCTATAATGTCCTCTTCACTCTGATGTCCAGAATCAAAATGTCCATAGTTCTATAATGTCCTCTTCACTCTGATGTCCAGAGTCAAAATGTCCATAGTAGTATAATGTCCTCTTCACTCTGATGTCCAGAGTCAAAATGTCCATAGTTCTATAAAGTCCTCTTCACTCTGATGTCCAGAGTCAAAATGTCCATAGTTCTATAATGTCCTCTTCACTCTGATGTCCAGAGTCATAATGTCCATAGTTCTATAATGTCCTCTTCACTCTGATGTCCAGAGTCAAAATGTCCATAGTTCTATAATGTCCTCTTCACTCTGATGTCCAGAGTCATAATGTCCATAGTTCTATAATGTCCTCTTCACTCTGATGTCCAGAGTCAAAATGTCCATAGTAGTATAATGTCTACTTCACTCTGATGTCCAGAGTCATAATGTCCATAGCTCTATAATATACACTATAGACTATCCATTGTTCATGGTAGTTATAGTAAACTATGTAAAAATTTTAAAATGCAGAACTAATCAGAACTGAATTTTTTAAAGACGGAACGAAATCCTCAGTTAGTGCCATCACAGAAGGGTAAGCCACTTCTTTCTTTTCGTGGATACCTGTACCAACATCATGACTTTAATAGGGATAGGACAAAAATATATTGGCGATACAGGAACATGAACCTCCCAAGCCTGAAAGGCATGCAGCACACAAACAACGCGGTACAAGACTGGCCCAATCTTCTTCAACGCGTGATGGCTGTACATCCATCCACTTGACGATTTATACAGTGCCTAAAGCGCGAAGAAAATGAAATTTGGACGCAAATATTGCAAGCAAGAGTGAAGCATACACAAATTAAAGAGCCGGGAATGAAACGTATTTGACGAATCAAAGACAAATTCTCCAGATTGTGAGAAACTGCAACAGGTACAAAGAAAAATGAGAAATTCTCCTAAATCTTAAAAGTATTAGTTACCATCTTAAAAGTGGGGCTCCGGTTCCCGATGATTAATAACTGATTTGTACGAGTTATGGAATAAAATTTATTGTGTTCTATTCATGCAGAATTTTCCTTTGGACTTTGACATTATGGACGTTTGACACTATGGACATTTTGACCTAACGGACGTTTTATCATACGACCTTTCTGTCGTATGGACATTTAGTACATGGACATTTTCACCGTATGGACATTTTGACCTTATGGACGTTTTATCATATGGACGTTCTGTAGTATGACTACAGGCCTTTATGGTGGAAGCTACTATCCACACTGTATATAAGGTTCTTTGTGTAAAGTTACAGTTTACGTATATATTTGTAGGCCTACAGCTTTTCAAAATTCAGAGCTCTCGTTTTCCTTTTTACGGATCATTCAAATCTTTACAATTCATCAATTGATCCATACCTGGTTTTAAGTTTTCTGCTTACTTGTCTGACGTCAAAGTTCGAGGCAATTGTTCCAATCCGCTGAAGCACGACATCGATTGCGTAAGTAAGACTTATTCCAATTTAGTTGGCTTACTGAATGTTACTCGGTCTCAATCTCATTGGAGACAGCGAATATGCAAGAATTTGTGTAATCATTGGTCTCAAGAAAATTTTAGAGTATCGCCGTTCAGTATTAATACATTATTATCCATTACGTTCAAACAGAGGCACTGTAGAAAATGTTTATGCATCTGAATTATTACAAAGATCAGCAATGACGGTACACGGGCAGTTCGAAGGTCGTGTTTAATACATACTATTGATTCACGGTCTCAAAATGTAGTGAGAAAGAGCTAGAAAGGAAACCTTCTTAAGTACTCTCTTTCGCTCTATCACAATGTTAAAAGAATTGTTCATTAAATTGTTATTTTTACAAATAAAGAGATTATGATGATGATAATAATAATAACAAATTTAATTATATTTAATGTGCTGTACAACAGCCAATGGCCAATTACAGTTCAGCACAAATGAATAATAATAATAATAATAATAATAATAATAATAATAATTATTATTATTATTATTATTATTATTATTATTATTATTATTATTATTATTATTATAGGCCTAGTCATCCAGTCTGCTCTCAAAAAATCTGAAAGTTGGAAATTATAAAACAGTTATAATACCGGTTGCTCTGTATGGCTGTGAAACTTGGACTGTCACTTTGAGAGAGGAACATAAGTTAAGGGTGTTTGAGAATAAGGTTCTCAGGAACATATTTCGGGCTAAGAGGAGAAAAAAATGTGACTTCTCAAAATCTAAATAAATCCAGTTATATTACCGGTTGTTCTGTATGGCTGTGAAACTTGGACTCTCACTTTGAGGGAGGAACAGAGATTAAGGGTCTTTGAGAATAAGGTTCTCAGGAACATATCTGGGTTAAGAGGAGGAAAAAAATGTGACTTCTCAAAATCTAAATAAATCCAGTTATATTACCGGTTGTTCTGTATGGCTGTGAAACTTGGACTCTCACTTTGAGGGAGGAAGAGAGATTAAGGGTGTTTGAGAATAAGGTTCTCAGGAACATATTTGGGGCTAAGAGGAGAAAAAAATGTGACTTCTCAAAATCTAAATAAATCCAGTTATATTACCGGTTGTTCTGTATGGCTGTGAAACTTGGACTGTCACTTTGAGAGAGGAACATAGGTTAAGGGTGTTTGAGAATAAGGTTCTCAGGAACATATCTGGGGTAAGAGGAGAAAAAATGTGACTTCTCAAAATCTAAATAAATCCAGTTATATTACCGGTTGTTCTCTATGGCTGTGAAACTTGGACTCTCACTTTGAGGGAGGAACAGAGATTAAGGGTGTTTGAAAATAAGGTTCTCAGGAACATATTTGCGGCTAAGAGGAGAAAAAAATGTGACTTCTCAAAATCTAAATAAATCCAGTTATATTACCGGTTGTTCTGTACGGCTGTGAAACTTGGACTGTCACTTTGAGAGAGGAACATAGGTTAAGGGTGTTTGAGAATAAGGTTCTCAGGAACATATTTGGGGCTAAGAGGAGAAAAAAAATGTGACTTCTCAAAATCTAAATATATCCAGTTATATTACCGGTTGTTCTATATGGCTGTGAAACTTGGACTGTCACTTTGAGAGAGGAACATAGGTTAAGGGTGTTTGAGAATAAGGTTCTCAGGAACATATTTGGGGCTAAGAGGAGAAAAAAATGTGACTTCTCAAAATCTAAATAAATCCAAAAACAATGGCATCACCTTATGAGTATTGTTACAGCATTCCTTCCAAAACGTTTTCTTCACGTTGATTTGATCACTTTACGAAGGATATTTTATATCATCAGTCAGTATCCCAGCTCGGATCCATCACATTCAGAATCCAGTGCTTCTGACTAATGAGCAGCTTCGAAAAGCTTCTGATAGTACTGTCTGCTCTCTTCAGTGACGTCTAAACGTTTGCACCGACACTAGAGTTCTCTACTCTTTACGTAACGAAACTGCGACATAGTCATATCACAGTCTAGTATATACAGTCACGAAGCTCAATAGGTAGTAAATATGCATCCATAGATAGTTGCTGACCACTAGGATCGCTCATATCGCCTCATTACAGACAATGCGAAATAGTACCGGCACAGTCTATTGTTCCTAGCAACCTCACAACTCAAGCTTCGTGACTGTATATACTAGACTGTGGTCATATTATAAGCTGTGCGTAAGCAGTAAGACATTTCATACTAGCCACCAATGTGATGGAACAGCAAGATAAGTGCATTTGCTCTCTATTTCTAATGATGGCGACCAGAGACCTGCAAGAGAGCGATGCTTAACGATATCTGAGATCGGTTTTACCGAATGCACTTCGTGTGTAATCGCTCGAGCTCGGGTTTGGCCTGCGCTCGCTCGAGCTCGCCCGGGGATCGCTCCCTGTCGGAACGAGCGCTCGCTTCAACCACTGTACGCGAAGCAGTATGCTACAGTACTACGTAGTTCAGCATTGGTAAAAATCGAATGCATTCATTTGATTATCAAAACCATTCGAAATAATAGAAATATTCACAATATCACTTGATTATTCATTGATTTTGCTTACCACCACAACAAGCCGTATGAAGTTACACAAAATATGTACTCGCATAACAGAATGTGTTCCATTTTAAGATAATGATAAGAGCTTCGAGTTCAGAATCATATGACGCAAAAATAGAATGATAAGCTTCGAATGTTCTGTGTGGTTGTAGCGTACTGACTCTTCTAACAGCCCCAGTATCTGACCCTGATCTTTATTAAATTAAACACCTGACCTACATGGTGATAAGAAAAAGAGCGCTGCTCTCAGGCTATATGCCTACGTATAGAATGACTAATCAACATACTGCAATGTTATTGAACAATTCATTCATGCATTCGAATGATTTAATCCTACAATGGAATAATCATAGAAATCACTGGATTGTTTTCAACAATTATATATTTTAGTGGAAATTTAATTAATTACACATTTTTCTTTGTTTAGATTGAAACAGCCTGAAATGATTTTCTGTATAAATATATTTCATTCCTACTCAGTTTAACATTTAACTTCAAAAACAAACTGAGACACAAATTTAATCGTGATAATATTGTAAATGCAAATGAAATGTTTGGTTATATTACTATAAAATGTATATAAAACCGAGAAATTACATTTAATACGTGGTAACAACAGCCAACCACAACCCATCCAAGTCAACGCAACCAGTTTACAGTACGTGGAAGATTACATCTATCTGGGCCAATTGGTCGGATTCAAAAGCTGCATGACGAGAGAACTAAAAAGAAGAATTGCATCAGCATGGAGAGCTTTCTGGTCACTGCAATTCATACTCCTTGACAAGAAACTGAACCGCAAACTAAAGCTGGAGGTGCTGCAATCCTGTATCTTCCCAACCTTACTTTACGGCTGTCAGACCTGGAAACTGACCGTGAACCAGAAGACGCAGATTCAGATCTGCCAGCGCAAAATGGAGAGGAAAATCCTAGGACTCTCCCTCAGAGACAAGATTTCCAACACCAGACTAAAGCAGATGACAAACACCAGAGACATGGCACACCAAGGGAACGCCTGAAATGGAAATGGGAGGCCACGTGTCGAGACTCCAAGGCTGCAGATGGGCGCATATTTCCACCACGTGGGATCCACGCATCGGGAGGCGAAACCGAGGAAGACCTGGGACCAGATGGGCGGACTTCTTCAAGAGCCTAGCTGGACCCCTGTGGTCCAGAACAGCCAAGAACCGAGAAGAATGGAGATCGCTACAGTTTGCCAGTATCGAGTGAGAGTGCAAGTGTACACACACAAACGACGAACAAAACTTATATAGAACAGAATCTACCGTCATGCGGATTAGCTCACCGCATGATCTCTAAAGAGCTCCCCTTTTAGGAGGCCATAGCCCTTCACGGGAAATCCAAAGGCTATTTCATTTCATTTCATTTCATTTCAACTAAAAATGTCTATCTAAGTATGAAATGCAAATAATAAATTAGTAGCTATATATTTTGTTTCATCTCAAACGTAATATGAACTTTACTCATTAACTTGGGAATATTTTTATTTTAGTAGGTTATTTTACGACGCTTTATCAACAGCTTAGGTTATTTAGCGTCTGAATGAAATGAAGGTGATAATGCCGGTGAAATGAGTCTGGGGTCCAGCACCGAAAGTTACCCAGCATTTGCTCGTATTGGGTTGAGGGAAAACCCCGGAAAAAGCGTTAACCAGGTAACTTGCCCCGACCGGGATTCGAACCCGGGCCACCTGGTTTCACGCTGACCGTTACTCCACAGGTGTGGACAATCCTATGTACTTTAAGGTATTCTTATCGCTTACTTCTCCGAATTTAGTCCAAGCAGAGCTAGTAGGTAACTGCTTTCCCTTTTCTTCCACTACTCTGACTCTGCTGATTTAACTTTATTTTCGGCATATACTTTTGACATCGTGTCTTGTAATCTTTTACCATCAACAGAGACGGTGTCCGAGCCTCTGCTTGAGATCGACGTCGATACTATTGAATCATCTTCAACATTCGTTTTGATGAAACGTACTGATTAGACAAGCCTACATTCACCTACTGCTTACTGCTACCGGAAGAGTACTCATCCTAACACCGAGCGCTCGTCGTCAGACCCGATCGCTCGGTGTGTTGCCTCTTCGTGATTTATCGGAACTATTCGTATATGATCGCTATTCATTCAGTCAGTGCCTTCCTGGACTGATAACGATATCCCGCGCTCGGTCTCTTGCAGGTCTCTGATGGCGACTATACTGAAGTATGTGTACATACCTTGTTATTGCAAAGCACCCCTCAATTATCAATAAAAGAATTGCATAGTCTTGAGTCGAATTTAGAACTGTGCGTCAGATCAGATTCAATAATTAATGGGAGAAAAATAGCATATATTCTCATCCATTTTGCTAGTACTTAGTTTCATTTTTGTGTTAATATGCTAATAATATTTATTCGTAATTTTTATGTTTAGAACTTTTATTTCTAATTACCGGTAAATGAAATTTTTTGAACAATTCAATGCTTATTTTAAAAAAATAAATTAATTATTCTCTTAATAAGCTGATTAAAAGAAAAAAGGACAGATTTTATTATACCATCCCAACCTGTTATTCCATACTGAAAAACAGACTGGACTGAATCTAAATAAATAGACCGCATTATGTTACATGTCAGAAGGGATCGTAGCAAGTCAAACTTAGATATGTATCAATTTTCTCAGTTTAGAGTAAAGATAATCTATATGTTTTTTTCCAACGCAACTTTTGTACTACTATAATGCCTACATATTTCACCTGTTTGCGACTGAAAATTTTAGAACACAAGCTAGGATAAACATTAGAACAATTTCTGGTGTGCAAGTTATTTTGAAATTATTTTCACTCGGGGAAATCCCACTTTACTCAAAGGAATGTGTACAAAAGTAAATGGTATGCAGTAAGGTATCTTTTATTTGGTCTAGAAAACCACTGGCAGTCTCGTATAGCCCCGTCTGTCCTGCTACTGGGATAAAATATTGATTATAATATTACTATGTATTGATGTATACAAATGGGTCCATATTATTGTTTTTATTTTCAGTCTTCCAGGTTACTTATGATTTATTTCACTTCTATGTACAGGCCTACTCATGTATGAACGTACATGTATGTATAAAAATTTAAGCACAAGTGAACGTTAAAAATATTAATATTTGGTTATTAGAGGAGAAAAATTCGCTCCGGCACCGGGATCGAACCCGGGTTCTTGGTTCTACGCACCAAGTGCTCTAACCACTGAGCTACCCCGAAGTTCAATCCACAGCACCGGATCTAATCCATCTCCTCTAGTGTTTTTTTATGTGATATTACGAAAGTGATACAAAATTGTTAAAGATTGGAAATGAATTATACGTTACCTTCTGTCCTGCATTTAATTTCTTGTTACGTGTCGCCCTAGATCATAATTATATACCCAGATAGCTCGGCCTTGTAGGCTTTGACGGTACAACTTTTTTCAGGTTGACTATGCTGCCATCTAGTTGTTACATAAGGAGTTACGTCATAATTGCATTAGCGACTGTACTGTCATCTCGTGATCCTGGCGGTTGTTCTCTTCAAAGTGCTACCGATTTTAACATAGGGATGAGCTATTTGTTACATGTATGATCTAGGGTGTCGCGTAGAAGCGGTAAGCAAGATATTCAGACGAGTTGCGTACATCCCGACCCAAGCGTTCCGGTATTACGTCACAGCGAATAAGTCATTGTTATTATTGGCACGCGTGCATAATAAGGCGATTAAGCACGATATTGGATGTAGTAACAAACTGTTTATAATGCTAGGATGGCATAAAGAAAGTTTAATATAAAGATGAAGAAGAAGAAAATTAAAATAAGATATAATTAGGCTTCGTATTCCAGCTACCAAAAGACTGAAGTTCAAGACACATTATATAGGATCCCGAACACAGGTAATGCGATGAATAAGGATATAAGCAAACAGATCGTCGTTGCATGTTCGTGGAGTACAGTCAACTGCCGACATCCTGAAGCTATACTAATAAACACAACCTTCAGCCGTGATGTTCATTTTCGTCGTGATCTTTGCAATAAATAATAACGTGCATTCGGAACTTGAACATATGCTTTGTTACTTGAAATGATTTTATAATGCAAGAAATTATTTCAATACCACATGAAGTTATTGAAGCATGATTTAGTACAAGATATTGCTATTGTCTAATATTTTTTCGTGTTTCATTAGAATATTGCATATGTCATTACTAAAAACCTGGGTACTAATTTTCTATGCACTTTTCTAAAAATTCCCTAAAATATAGACTATGTAATTTATTAATTGGGATGTTGGCACTGAACATTATGGTAGACTAAACAAATACATGCTAAACGTGTAGTTAATATCTTCATAATTTTCAGATTTTTATGGTACTGGTTCTTTTGATTAAGTTCAACACGCATTCTGTGCTTTTTGGCATTTCAATGTCCTTAGTGCAGTGTTTTTGTTACTTTTAAGTTTATTTTAAACAATGTATATGTAATATTGTCTATATTTGAAGTGAAAATACATACTAGGTTCAAAAAGTTCCCAGAATTTGCTAGCATCATAGAAACAACGTACCTTAAACACTATTCTACAGCATTCCCTTCAAAATAGTTGCCTTCCGCAACAACACACTTTTGCCAACGCGTGTAGAGTTCCTGGAAGCAGGCCTGGAAGCCATTTTGTGAAACCCGTCTTAGTGCTCTCGTCGCGTTTGCGATAACCTCTTCAGCATTGAATCTCCGTCCTTTCAGATGACTTTTCAGACGGGGAAACAGAAAGTAATCAGGTGGTGAGAGATCAGGAGAGTACGGTGGGTGATCCAAAGCAGTTATGTTGTGCCTGGCAAGAAAATTCTTTACAATAATTGCGCGATGAGCAGGTGCATTGTCATGCATAAGGAACCAGTTGTTTTCTACCCACTTTTCTGGACGTTTCCTTCTCACTGCGTCCCAGAGGCGACGGAGGGTTTCTACGTACAATTCTTTCGTTATACAGTACGACCTTCTGGAATGAACTCATGGTGCATGAGACCCTGAGAGTCGAAGAAGAACTTCCAACATAACTTTGCTTTAAGTGTGCTTAAATGCGACAGGCTCATGTCAGTAGATTTACTGGCATGTGAAAGAACTCCTGCGGGACAAAATTCCGGCACATCCGGCGATGCTGATATAACCTCTGCAGTTGCGAGCGTCGTTAAATAAAACATAACATTTAAAATAACTTTGCCTTTGGAAGTGTCCCTAGGAAATTTTTGCTTCCGAGGAGATGTTTTCGATTTCCACTCAGATGACTGTCGTTTAGGGACTGGGTCGTACAAGTAGCACCAGTTTCATTTTGTTTAAGAAATCACCATCTTCATCAGCCATACTGATCATGTCCCAAGCAAAACACAGAACTTGATGTTTGTACTTTGCTCTGTGGACATAATTACAAAATGCGACGAACAAACAAAACACTATGATAAACAATTGCCTACAACTCAAAACCAATAATTGCCATTATCAGCAAACTTTAAGGAAATGACATCATGAATGTTACCAACAAAACAAATGTATAATATCCCTTGTTATATATTAATAAGAAAAATGGTAGTAAAATTCCGGGAACTTTTTGAACCTAGTAGTATTAGTTCAAATATCTTAAACTATGCCCTGCAACATTACACGCTTGAGCGTCTTACCCAAGACATTTTACCTGTGCAATGAACCTTCAATCAGCCACAAATATGTAGTTATTTAAATAATACGACTAGTAAGAGCAGTTATCGATAAGACTACTCGCTATGACTGCGTCCCGGCTTCGACTTATTACAGCGAGAAGGCAGAGCGTGCAAAACTATTTTGTATAGAACGTACATGTACCTGCGCTGTGACGTCACATATACTTCGAATCAAGCAACTTCATTCCAGCTTATAGGTAGCTGAATTACGAAGCCTAGATATAATAATTGTAATTTTTACAGAATTGAGTTTGAATGCACCGCTTATTCTATAGAAGTATGAACTTCTTACAGATTCTATAAGAAACCGTTCACGTACAAGCTAAAGAAAGAAATGGGTGATTCGCTATGACAGGTAGCGAAAGTTACAAATAAGCTAGACATGAATATATTCCTCTAAAGAAGGAAATTGAATAATTTGTGGGAGAGTTGATTGTGTGACTTTCTTGTGCGAGTTCTGTGTTATCTATCTCAGCAATTATGCCTGCTTTATGACTATTAATTCGTTAACTAATTACCGTACAATTTTAATGTAGTTCTTCCTTCGGTTTGGACACACATATGCAAAAACGAGATAGCTAAAACTGTTAAATTGCTTGTGTGAATTAACGCATAAAATTAAGAAATAGTACACGTGTAACGCTGTGTTACAAAGGACAAATTACTAACTGAAATACAGGAAACGTCATTAATTATTAACACTTCATAATGTAGATTATTTTTAACATTAACACTACCGATACACAATTGTAACTTAAGAGAGATTATGTTTCCTTGAAATTGTGGGTATTAGTCCATTTGTCTAGTAAACCCTCCTGATTGGAGTTAAGGGCATAAAAATATAACAGACGTAGCTCCATTCTTCGCGTGCAACTTGCCTCCGTGTTTCTGAAAGTGTTAGATATTGATTGGTATTGACTACCATCTAAGGAAACATCCCCAGCTGTTTTAAGCATGCGATTTCAACAGCCATCGCATGTTCAATCTCCCGGCTCCATTTCTATGTACAGAATGGTACGTAGGAGAGTAAACTTCAGATTTCGAAAACTTCCAAGACTTTTTCTTTTCGAAATGATGCTAATTATATGAATACCTGAGCGCAAAAAGGTTGTAAAGTGCAAATTATAAGTTTTATAGGAGAGGAAAAAATATTTTCTGCTGGAATTTTATTTGAAAATGTTTCCTATTTTTTTCTTTGCATTATTCTACATTGCATGTATAGGGACATCATTTTATTTTTACTTCAATTTTTATTGTACCTGAATTTTTAATATACTTCACTCCCACCCCTTCTACTAATAAACTTCCACCTGTCCTCACACAGAACCAAGGCCACATATGCAATGAGCGTCGTACGGGCATAGTACAATATACAGCAATGCGTGAGTGAGTACAGTACGTTCCCGAAATATGGTCGGATTTTTCAGTGAAGAAGGAGTATATTCATTTATTGAATCACGGGTATTTTCGCACAGGTACTGTTACGTCCTTTGGGTACGTCATATCCCGGTTTCCCCGACCCATTTCTGCTGGCCCCTCTGTAAAGACCAGTGACAACGTATTATACAACATTTTAAAATAATTTAAATAAAAGGATCCCGTCAAGTAACTGTCACGTGATTTTCCCACTTTCTACGACCCTGCGACATAACCACTTGGACGGATAACAGATAACATGTCTGAGTAAATTTTTCTATGCGGATCGGGCAGAAGTGAAGATTGAATTTACAGTACGTAAGGTACTCTGTTATAGAGTAGGTAGAGAACTATTTCAACATGAGCAGGATTATGACTTTCCATGTGGCCTGATTTGAGTGCTTTGCATTATTTCTTTTGAGGCCTGTATCGAAATGAACGTCCACCATTTTCAACAATTTGTTTAAATATCCAGATTTTGATTAGTTCTCAATTTAAATGCACTCTCCAAATTGTATGCTAATGTGCTGTACACAGTATACTATACATTGCATAATTAATACGTTTGCCTGGATAGTTCAATTAGTAAGTAAAAAAACACTTATCGTTAATACTGTACTATGTTTTGAGTAAATAAAAATCGAACGAAAATTATAAAAATCAAAATCGTAATATTTCCTAATTTACGTAAATTGATGCACTACTTTTCTTCCCTCCTATACCTAGTAAAGTGATTTGTTTTTGTTTTACGCTAGTATCATCAAACACTCCGGTCGTGGAAGGGGTAACAAACAGTGTTTCCGATCCTCAACCTATAATTCAAAGGTATAGCCAGGTTAATATTAGAAATGTTAGTAAAAATAAAATGATGTCCCGGTATAATAACATGTTGGGTTGGAAAAAAAAGTAATGAACAAATCTAGGCCTATGTGTTTTTCCGTGCAAAAAGGTAATACTTGCTTAGATTGTAAGTTATAACCTTTTGATTGTTTTATAAAGTTTCTTTTTCTGTATAATACTCAAAAGGTATCAAATACAAAATATTACTATACAATTATCAAAATTATTTACTTCTGAACACTAAAAATGAATATAATTTTATACCTTTTAGCATAACAAGAATCACCTAAAGTCTTTTCTAGTTTTCATAGAAGTTCCTGTATTTTTGGGGGAGGGGAATGAATTTTTTTTAAATTTCATTGGGTTATTTTACGACGCTGTATCAACATCTAGATTATTTAGCGTCTGAATGATATGAAGGTGATAATGCCGGTGAAATGAGTCCGGGGTCCAGCACCGAAAGTTACCCAGCATTTGCTCGTATTGGGTTGAGGAAAAACCCCGGAAAAAAACACCTCAACCAGGTAACTTGCTCCGACCGGGATTCGAACCCGGGCCACCTGGTTTCGCAACCAGACGCGCTGACCGTTACTCCACAGGTGTGGACGAGGGGAATGAATAGACACATACTAGGTAATAAGATCCCGTTTCTTTTTTACAAATTAATTCTATTTCCTCTCAGGCAGATTGTGCAATCTTCCAACAACTGGTGCAACTGTACTTCAGTTCTACCTCTAGAAAGCTTGACCAAGTTTAGTCATTTTTTATTGTTTCCATACTGAAGAACTGTAGGCGAATCCGAGAACATTTCGAGACAAATATAATATGTCAGTTTATATAATATAAAATTATTTCCAGAAGTTTCCAAAGCTCCAAGTGAAGATTAAAGGTGGTAAATCTTTATGACGATAGGGGAAAGCATAAAAACCGTCCGAATGAACTTAAGGATGATGTTAGATATGTCATAAACACACAAACCGAGCGAAAAGGTTTTAATACGCAAATTCTAAATTTTATAGGAGAGGAAATGCGGTATTCAATTCCTGCTAGAATTTTATTTGAAAATGTTTTCTATTTTTACTTTGCATTCCATAGTACATGTACAACAATATGTTTAACTGAAGAAAAACATGAAAAAGTGCTTCATTTTATAACATGAACAAAACTATGTGCCTTTTTCGTGTAAAAAGGTTGTAGCCTAACAGTTGCTTACATTGTAAGTTACAACCTTTTAGATATAGACCAGTGGTGGGCAAAATGAACGCAACCCACAAGACAAGATTTAAATGGCAACTACATTCTGTGGGAGGGGTTGCACTTTACAGTGCAGTGACGAATTTACAGACAGTTGCGCCACTACACTCCTGCCTACCATATGTAATTAGAATAGTCCATTTACGTGATATTTAATTAATCATTTTTGAAAGCAATTTCTTCGAAATAGCAATTTCTTCGAAATTGCGATTTATATCTGAGCATGCTATTTTCAGTTGCGCAATGAGATGAGCATCGCTTAAGCGGGATCTCTGGCTGGACTTTATAAATTTCATTTTAGAAAACAGCTGTTCGCACTGGTAGGTTGATGAATACATACAGTCATTTTCCATAACTATGGTCCTGGAACACAACTATGGTCCACGATACAACCATTCAAACATCATTGTAGAAGTAACATAGACTGTTCGTAGATAGCTGCAGGACTTGAATTCAAACTACAGTACAGCAAAAATACAGATACACGAGGTACTACGTTATGGAGTACAAAATGTGAATAAATGTGTCGTGGACAATAGTTATGTTACAGGACCATAGTTATGGGAAATGACGGTACTCATTATTTTTTAGCGAACTGTCTAAGCAGTGGATATGTAACTTAGATCTAGACATCTTTTAAAAAATTTTAGACCCCAGTAGACCTTCACATTCTGCTTTCAAGAAGCCATCATTCTGTAAATCCAGTACCTCTAACAGCAATTCTGGGATAACATTTTCAATTTAAACATGAAAAGGAGTGGCAAAAATATTGAAATCTTACTCCATCCTTTGAAAATCACTGAATCTGTGTTCTTTGAACTCGTATAACAGGTGATCTATTTTAAGAATATAATTATTTAAGTTCGCGTCCTGAATATTTGTAATGATCCTAAACATTAGAAATGAAAGAAGCGCCTTTCTTGTAAGTTTGATATCCTCTCGATTCATATCATTATGCGAAAGACATTGCATCACTAATGAAGCTCCGAAGTACAGAAATCCAGTATAATCCGCCACGTACACGCGCAGTATTTTCATGGAGTGGGGGAGGGGAAAGTAGGGGGTAAGTTTGATGCTTCAATGAGGTCTGACATCACTGCGGCAATGCCGCAGGAAGGCCCGCCATTGCTATAGACTGATTACAAACTTTGTGCTATCGCACTACTGACAATTGAAATATGACCAGCAAAATATCAGGTTTGTCAATATTAACTCAATAGATTCACTTTCCATGATGTACATAACCGTTATGAATGGAAAAATTAATTTTACAAGAAGATGCGTGTTACAACCTTTTTGCCACGCAAATATTCATATATTGTAATCATATTTCAGTTCTTTTAATGAAGGACAATATTGTATAGGGTGCGTCAGAAAGAACGGATGGATTTCACAGGGCAAGAAAATTGTAAGGATTTATCAAATCAAAAATTTATTGTTATCAACAGACTCACCAACACAAGCAGTTTATTTATGGTATACAACATCATCCATATGATGACCTTGGCTTTCGATACAGGCATCGAGGCGTTTTCTGAAGTTCGCCGTCACTTTACAGTCATAGTTGGTGGGATTGCCGCGATTTCTTCACGAATCGCCGTCTTCAGTTCGTCCAGTGTATGTGGTTACTTACGCCTTCAAATGATCCCAAAGAAAGAACTCGCAGGGTGCGAGATCTTACAGTAAGCTCGGACAATCGCAGTGCAATAGCATGTTTGCGGGCTGATCGTTGAGGCGGCCGGACAACCTACTGTCTGTCTCCACATTTGCAGGTGTACTCGCGCTCCGTGTTCGTCCAGATGATTTCTTCTTTAATGTTGAACCTGTGGTACGAAATGAAGCCACCCACCGCAAAATTGTATTCCAAGTTGGAATCCTAGCGTGACGTTCGATGTCGAAATGAGTCCTGAGTGGCGATCATTGACCAACACCATGTTCTCAACTGAAACTGCATTCTCTCGCTGACCCAACAGTCGTGATCCCTCTCACTCTCTCCCTCTCCTCGCCGCGTATCGATAGTTTGAAATTCATCCGTTCTTTCTGACGCACACTGTATTATCTGAAATGACGTCTGATTACTTTTCAGATGTCAAGATTTGAGAACCGACTCACTGGCCCTTCTCAAATGATTTCGGTCTAACTGGTACACTTTTCTACTTGTGTGTCTCGCATAAACACTGGTTCAGTACAAAACTATGAACCAATGATATTTTATTTATGCATTCCCACACTATTTTTTGTCAAATGTATTGCCACCGGCCTAGCTCAAGCGGTTGGTACGTTTGCCTGCTGATCCAGAGCAGAGTTCAATTTCGGGATCGTTCAATTTCCACTTGGGGCGATTACCTGGTTGGGTTTTATCTGATGTTTCCCTCAACTGTAGGATAAATGTCAGATGATATCACCACGAGACCTCTGTCTGATCTTGCTAAATACCACCTTGCTATCACTAATTTCATCGACACTGAAAGACCTAGCAGTTGATACAGCGTCGATAAATAACAGACTAAATGAAATTTAGTAATATAGGCTGTTGTGAGGAATCTATTGCTGAGATGCGGAAAATGAGGCGAATGATATGTCAGAGTTGTAGAATCTTATGTGCGCCCTAAATAAAATTGCTCATCGTAAAGCGTTAGCAGATTGAGTGTTTCATTCGTTGCTAATTGCGGGAAATAAACTTACTCATCACGGTAGGAAGAAGTGAAATGGCATGCTATTTTCCCTACAACAACTTATGCTTGGCAGCGATCATAAATCTAATCCATTAAACCAAAGAAATATGAAATTCATTTTGATGTAGTTTAAAGACGCAGCTAAAATAGTAAGCATGACTCAATTACTACCAAGGAAAATTAGAGAATCAGACATATAAATATCTATAGCACACCGCCATTAAATATATGAAAAAGACCCACACCACTTGATTAATAACTATAAAAGTATTTCATTTTTAATAATGATGTTGTTACTTTACTAAGTTTTATAGTTTTCAGTAATATATATATATATATATATATATATATATATATATATATATATAGCCGTTACTCAGAAAATTATAGAAATGAAGATTAATATAAAATATTCTTTCACTGCGTCTACTTATATAAAGCCCCAAAAACTTTCACTTTCATATCATCAATATAGCATTATGTGTTGCATTAAGTATAATATTTCATTTTTAATGGTAATAATGTCATCAAACATTCTTAAGTTTTGTAGTTCTTAATATCCAATACACAACTGTACTCTGAAAACTATATACCAGATAATCAGACCTGTAAATTATTTTTTATATGTTATCAAAAAATTACACAAATGAATATAGACATATTGGCATTATAATGGGAAAGAATCTGAGCCATCTGAACTCTAAATATGTCAGCAATCCTGCAGGTCATGGACTTCGTGTAATATCCTATTGTTTATTGTAGTGTGTGTTTTGTTTTACTCTGAAATGCAATTAATTAGTTCTCAAAACTGACGAAAGATGGATTTTGGAAAATAGGAAAATGATATAGGAAAATTGACATTTCACTGAAAACTACTATTTTTCTCAAAACCTTTAGTTCCAAGCTTCAAAATGAGGGGTCATTTATTAAAATCCGTTCAGCCGTTTTCCCGTAAATTCCATTACCAGTTCAAATTATATATATACTAGTGGCTTGTGCAGCAAATGCTGCTGCAAACTAAGTTCGTTAGACGTTCAAATAAAAATTTTTCAGATTTATTTTCAATGAAGAATACTTGTCTTTTTGATAGTTATTTGCTTCCATAATAATTAAACATACTCCCTCTGAATGGATTTTTTTAGGCCAAATACTTTTCCTTGAACCTATTCAACTTCAGTTTTTGAGTTTCAACGCGAAAACGCAAGTATCAATGTCAGGACGATAGCAGTAGCTATTTCAGGTCATTGTGGATTGTAGGCGAAAGTTAAAAAAAATGTCAGGTTTGCTAAGCTTTCGAACAGTAGAATTTTCGTATAGCTGCTGCATGTAGAACTTGAAATGTAGAGCGTAAAATCATTTTGTCCTACTAAGAGATCTTGCTGAAATGATCTGGAGACTACAAAATTTTCTAGACCTCTTATTTTATCAGTAAGTAATACCTTTTGATCTTTCCTTAGGAACTGTAATTTTGCGCTCTCTCGAGACAATGCTGAAGACAATGACTCATATCAATACCTACATTACACCGCCATTAAGTATATGAAAAAGACCCAACCCCACTGGGTTAATAAGTATAAAATTACTTTATTTTTAATAACAATATTATTATCTTACTTAAGTTTTGTAGTTATGTATAGCAGCCACTCAGTAAATTATAGAAATGAAGATCTAAATTAAGATATTCTCCACATTTACTTACATAACCTCAAAACGTTTCACTTTCATGTCATCAATATAGCATCAATATTATGTACAATTAATGAAAAAATAGATGCATCATGATATTAACTATAATAATATTTAATTTCTAATGGTAATAATGTTATCACCACCTCAAGTTTTATAGATTTGAATATCCAATACACAGCTGTACTCAGAAAATTATTATACACTGCAGAATCAGTTTTTAATAATAAATTGAATTGAGCTATAAACATGTCGGCAATCCTGCAGGTCATGGCCTTCGTGTAATAGTCTATTGTTTATTGTAGTGTGTGTTTTGTTCTGAAATTCAATCAAGTCCGCCGTGATTCGATAAAATTAGTTCTCAAAACTGACAACAGATGGATTTTGGAAAACAGGAAAATGATATAGGAAAATTGACATTTCACTGAAAACTACTATTTTTCTCAAAACCTTTAGTTCCAAGCTTCAAAATGAGGGGTCATTCATTAAAATCCGTTCAGCCGTTTCCCGTAATTTCCATTGCCAGTTCAAATTATATATATTAGTGGCTTGTGCAGCAAATGCTGCAAACTAAGTTCATTAGACGTTCATATAAACATTTTTCAGATTTATTTTCAATGAAGAATACCAGACATTCTGAAAGTTATTTGCTTCCATAATAATGAAACATACTCTCTCTCGAGCCAATAGTGAAGAGAACCACGCATATAAATATCTACACCACACCGCCATTAAATATGTGAAAAAGACTCAACCCCACTTGATTAATAACTATAAAAATATTTGATTTTTAATAATGTTATTATCTTACGTAAGTTTTATAGCTTTCAGTAACATATACTATATATACTATATAGCCGCCACTCAGTAAAATATAGAAATCAAAATCTAATTTAAGTTATTCTCTACATCTACTTATATAACTCCAAAATGTTTCACTTTCATAACTTATCATCAATATAGCATTAATATGTATAATTAATGAAAAATAGTCACATCGCGGCATTAACTACAATAATATTTCATTTCTAATAGTAATAATGTCATCAAACCACCTCAAGTTTTGTAGATTTTAATATCCAATATACAGCTGTACCCAGAAAATTACAAGCAACAGAATCGAACCTGTAAATTATTTTAGTAAGTTAAGTTTTTAATAACCAATTTCATTTGAGCTCTAAATATGTCAGCATTCTTGCAGATCATGGCCTTCGTGTAATATTGTTTAATGTAGTGTGTGTTTTGTTTTATTCTGAAATGCAACACGACCGACTTGATGCTCGCTTCGCTTCTCCTGAATGCAATTAGTTAGTTCTCAAAACTGACGACAGATGGATTTTGGAAAATAGGAAAATTATGTAGAAAAATTGACATTTCACTGAAAACTACTATTTTTTCGAAAAACTTTGGGTTCGAAGCTTCAAAATGAGGGGCCATTTATTAAAATCCGTTCAGCCGTTTTCCCGTAATTTCCATTACCAGTTCAAATTATATATATACATAAATATGTTCTGAGAAACTTGAATGTTCATCCTCTCTCGATGTCTCCCCTGGAAATATTTCCAGTTCAAGGCCTACGAAACTACTATTTATGAGAGAACAATAATAAATTGCGTCATGGGATTGAAAAGTTTACATACCAGCTGTAGGACATTATGTCGTTAATTTTCGCGCAGCGCTGGCTTGTGTGTCTGTAATCGTACGACAGTTTTGAACACCTCTTGCAAGGCAAAACTAGGAAAATAAATTTACTGATGTTTGTCTGTACAGCAGTTTGATATGATATGTATACTAGTGTGTAAGTTTCCATAACTTCTTACGTAAGACTCGTATGATATGCATATAATATTTTTTATGATCGTATTTACTTATGATGTCCACAAAATTCTGGTGAAGTATGCCCTTAGTAATGGTTCACTGTGTATATAATTGTCTGTACACTTACTTGTATGAATACGTGTAAATGCAAGGGTAAGTCTTATGTGTGTAAATACATTTTATACCAATGTGTTTGTATTTGTGCGTGCTGTGAAGTCTAGCCTGTTGCGATGGACTTAAACTTGTTTACAGCTCAATTTGATGAATTAAGTCACGTTAATATGTACAAGTTTCTTTTATTCTTATTATTTATATAGCAACTTCGGCACAAAATTCCTCCAAAAAAATGTAGGACTCTGATCAAATAATAGTATATAAGTTAGTAAACATGCGACAGTTTTCAATAAGTGATAAAATGTAATATTACATTAATGAATCATTTCTTACTAATTAAGATACTAATAAATGGACTGTGGAGAATAGGTCTGCATCGGACGTTTTCGCTCGAGCGCCAAGTAATTCATAGCATAATCCGATAGGTAGCGCACATGCATCATGGGTAAAATTGTCGCGAGCGATAAATCCTCGAACGGTTTAAGTCGAGCGTTAGACATTCGTTCTTGTTACATTGATGAACTGTGTAGTAACATCATAGATTTTGATCATTTCAAAACTTTGCAATGTTTAACTAACTTCTCCATAGTACAACTACAAGACTTACTTTAAAATGTAATATAAATGTTGTAGGTAAATGTTTTTTTTTTTTCCTTCCACAGGAGTGATTTTGTTTTTGCCACATCTGATAGATGTTGTTGGATGTAAATGTAATTATTATAAATGGAGAACACAATCACGATAATGCAAGAACCGTATCAAGTTTTCTAGTAGTAATAATAATAATCTCTAACAAATAGTGTATCAATCTTTGCGTCTGTAACAGTTGTGCAACATGATTATTCGTTTTGTTATATTTTCTGTGACATTATCTCTGTATTGATATTGTTATTAATCTACTGCTATATCAATAATATATATGGAAAATTATTTACGATATCCAGGATTCAATTCCTTACTAAACTGCGATGATTATTGCACTTCAACATCATCCAACATGTGGGGCCTAATCCACATCTACATAAAAATTCTCGCAAATAAATATACGGACTGGTTATACAATTCATTGTAGCAATATGAAAGCGCAAGTATCGATTATTCTCGGATATGCAATCCAAAGACAACTAGTGAAACGTCACGGAGGCTGCAAATCCAATACTGTCGCAGAAGGTTATGTTCTGTTACTATAATAATTAGCGTTAATTGTAAATAATATTCAAATAAATTCAATTTGTCATCTCGTTTTTCAATGTCTAAATCAATTTCAAGGTTATACCGAGATTAATGTTTATTTTACTCTCTAGATTATATCAAGGTCAATGACATTTCTTTCTCGGAAAAAATCAATACTTTCGCGTCTGCGCACATCTCACAATTTATGAGATATTGCACAAGGTCAGTACCGCTCCCCAGTCAGATAAGAATAACATGAATAATTTTCAAGTTAGAAATGTGGTCGAGCATAAAAAGTCGTATGAAACTTGCCTATAATGGTAATTAAGACGCTCGTATGAAAATTATGAAACTCGCTTGCGCTCGTTTCATAAACATAGTCGCGTCTTAATTACTACCATTATAGGCTCGTCGCATAATGTACTATTAATGTTAGTCCCCATTTCTTATATTATTTTAGCAGCTCTCTAATGTGTCCCACGATCTCTTGGTCTTGAGCTATAACAAATTTGTCATCAGCAAAGTGTAGTGTATAAATCATAAATTCTATTCTTTGCTTTGTAGACTCCCATTTGTGAACACTTCTCTCTCAAAAACTTTCAGTTTCCGGAAGACAGATTTTCAATAACGTAGGAGATGTACAGCAACCTTGACATACCCGGCCCCGGAACAACTTTTCCCTTGAAATTATTCAAATCTGCTTCACAGGAAGCTTTACCTGAAAGACTAGATTTGCATAATATATACGTCACTGTGTATGTTAACAGAAAACCACAATTCCATGTCACACAGAGATTGTGTGCACTCGATGTGGGTCTCTGGCGTTTCGTCAGCCCACGCCAGTTGTGTGGATATAAAGGGAAAAGTTGAGACGGTGTCGGGTGGAGTTCCCGGGTAGCTCAGTTGGGAGAGCGCTGGTACGTTCAACCAGAGGTACCCCGGGATCGATACCCGGCCCCGGAACAATTTTTCTCTTGAAATTATTCAAATCTCCTTCACAGGGAGCTTTACCTGAAAGACTAGATTTGCATAGATTTGCAACCTTGACATAGTTCTTTGGAATATTAAAGCTCTTTGATAATTCTTTACGAATTTTTAGTCTTGCTGTTGAATCCTCGTTTGTATTGCCTTAATGATGTTTTTATTGCTGATCAGCGTAGTATAGAAGTCTGCTGTTATGCTGGCTTCATATGTTGGAAGTCTCACCATACATCACTTTAACATGATATTTATTATGGCCTCTAAAGGGAAACCGAAACGAAGCATACTAATTAAAATAATTCCTAAATGCACTTCATATCTTCCAAATTGCAGTTGCAATTAGTAGTTTACATTTACAACTCTTCACAATGGACAACAGGCATTCTTATGGAAAATTCGTTACCTACGACCTGAATAGTTCGTAATTGAATACTAGCTAAGTTTAATTGTGTATCTGCGAGCGATTAATTTTAGCAGCTGCTGCAATATCCTGTTATTGCATGTTATATTCCATCTCGCCTCAGGATACTGAACGCTTTGTTATCTGCTATGCACACAATTTATTTTATTACAACATTGTTTCCCATTGAAACCGAGAATTTCAGACCATTATGTTAGCATGATTACAGAAGGTTAAACATGAACAAATCCAGTAGGAAGAAAGAAACAGACGTCTAAAACAAAAGAGACCAGTACCGAAACAAATTCACAAGCGTAGCATGGTTACCGACTTATTGTTAATGCCCCAAAATAACATGAACATTCAATGTTTGTATTAAAACTGCTGGAGGCCACCGAAGTAACATCTCACGTTCTTTTTGGTGTATCACTCGTCTTAAAACAGTAATTCCATTCGTTCATTCATTCACTCATTAGCAAGTCGAACTCGAGATCTAATGCTGCACTCAAGCGTGGGTTGAAATTCGTTGGGTTTGTTTCCAAGTTTCCCCAAATTGTAAGGGGACTGTCAGGTCATGACGTGACGAATAATCGTATTCCTGTCGTCAAATATCAAATTCCTATTACCTATGCGACTGTCGGACTGAGTGAGTGAGTGACAGTGAGTAACGTGAGCGAGCGAGTGAGTGAGTGAATGAAAATGAGTAAATTAATTGTAATGAGTCTATGAATGAGTGAATTGAAATGAGTCAATGAATGAGTTAATTGAAATGAGTCAATGAATGTGTGAATTGAAATGAGTCAATGAATGTGTGAATTGAAATGAGTCAATGAATGAGTGAATTGAAATGAGTCAATGAATGAGTGAATTGAAATGAGTCAATGAATGAGTGAATTGAAATGAGTCAATGAATGAGTGAATTGAAATGAGTCAATGAATGAGTGAATTGAAATGAGTCAATGAATGAGTTAATTGAAATGGGTCAATGAATGAGTTAATTGAAATGAGTCAATGAATGTGTGAATTGAAATAAGTCAATGAATGAGTGAATTGAAATGAGTCAATGAATGAGTGAATTGAAATGAGTCAATGAATGGGTGAATTGAAATGAGTCAATGAATGAGTGAATTGAAATGGGTCAATGAATGAGTGAATTGAAATAGGTCAATGAATGAGTGAATTGAAATGAGTCAATGAATGAGTGAATTGAAATGAGTCAATGAATGAGTGAATTGAAATGGGTCAATGAATGAGTGAATTGAAATGGGTCAATCAATGAGGGAATTGAAATGCACCAATGAGTGAGTGAATTGAAATGAGTGAGTGTGTGTGAATCGGACGACAATGTAACAGAGTGTCCTAGTAGTCTTTTTTTGGTTATTTAACGACACTGTATTAGCTACGAGGTTATTTAGCGTCGATGAGATTGGTGATAGCGAGATGGTATTTGGCGAGATGAGGCCGAAGATTGGCCATAGATTAGACTACCTGGCATTCACCTTACGGCTGGGGAAAACCTCGGAAAAACCCAACCAGGTAATCAGCCCAAGCGGGGATCGAACCCGCGCCCGAGCGCAACTTCAGACCGGCAGGCAAACGCCTTAACCGACTGAGCCACGCCGGTGGCCCTATCTCGTTGTAGGACTGACTGAGTGCGTGAGTGAATGAAAATGAGTAAATAAATGAGTCAATGAATGAATGAATGAATGAATGAATGAGTGAATTGAAACGAGTCAATGAATGAGTGAATTGAAACGAGTCAATGAATGAATGAATTGAAATGAGTCCGTGAATTAATGAATTAAAATGAGTGAGTGAGTGAGTGAGTGAGTGAGTGAGTGAGTGAGTGAGTGAGTGAGTGAGTGAGTGAGTGAGTGAGTGAGTGAGTGAGTGAGTGAGTGAGTGAGTGGAAATCGAGAGACAATGTACCATAGAATATCCTAGTATTCTACTGTAGTGTATATAATTTACCGTGAGCGACAGAGTAACACTGAGTGAGTGACATTAAGTGATTGAATGAGTAATAGAGTCACTGAGTGAGTGACATTATGTGACACTGAGTGAGTGACTGACAATGAGTGACTGAGTGAATGAAAATGAGTCAACGAATGAGTGAATGAGTCAAATGATTCGATCAATGAGTGCATTAAAATGAGTGAGCGAGTGAGTGAGTGAGTGAGTGAGTGAATTAATGAAAATTGGGTGACAATGTGTAACATAGAATGTCCTAGTAGTCTACTGTAGTATTGGCCTAGGCCTATATAGTTTACTGTGCAACCAACAAAGAATTGTGACAAGAAATAGATAAACAATCCATTATGTTGTTTTGAACACTAAAACAATTCGTAGATTAGTAAATGATAAACAAAATAAATCATAACAGAAATAAGCAATGAAAGAGCTATTTTGAACAATAAACACTTCGTTTCAAAGCTACGTCCAGATACTACTCCAGAAGTGCATTTACTTGCAAGAAGTGTTGCCATATTGTGAAATTAAATATTCTTCCAAAGAAATTTTGTCACTAATATTTTTGTCTATATTATGATCCAGAATTCACACAATTTAGTCCTATACTTTAAGTTTTTGGCAGCATTCTATATTTAGAAATATTTAATATTTCCTCGAAATATAAAAGACTGGTAGTTGGTGGTGGTAGTAATAATAATAATAATAATAATAATAATAATAATAATAATAATAATAATCATCTTAAAAAATAAATCCGAGAGCTCATAAATTCAGAATTTTCAGGAAATAAACCTTTTTATTTTTCATTAATCCATTACCTTTCTTATAGTGATAACTTTTCTCGTTTTATCGTCTAACATTGAATCAATTATAGCGGCCTACTCTAACCAAGAATGGACTTGAAATTTGTGAATATTATTTATCAGCATACGACAGCCAGATAGGTCAGTTGGCACAGCAACTAGCTTCGAACTAGAAGGTCCGGGGTTCAATTACAGGCTTTTAACGTTGCCAAAACTTCAGAACTGCCCCGGGGTTCACTCCTCCTCCTATCAAATTGAGTATCGGGTCTTTCCGGGGGTAAAAGGCGGTCGGAGCGTGGTGCCAACCTCATTCTAGTGCCGAGATTATAGAAGTATGAAGTTCTACATCCATGTCCCCAAGCGTCTTCATGACGTATAATGAGGATATATTTATCTTTTTGGGTACACACAAAGGTTCAATACATTTAAATATACACTAGGGGCTTGTGCAGCAAATGCTGCAAACTAATTTCATTAGACGTTCAAACAAACATTTTTCAGATTTATTTTCAATGAAGAATACCAGACATTCTGAAAGTTATTTGCTTCCATAATAATGAAACATACTCTCTCTTTCGAGCAAATACTGAAGAGAACCACGCATATAAATATCTACACCACACCGCCATTAAATATATGTAAAAGACCCAACCCCACTTGATTAATAACTATAAAATATTTGATTTTTAGTAATATTATTATCTTACGTAAGTTTTATAGCTTTTAGTAACATATACTATATAGCCGCCAATCTGTAAAATATAGAAATCAAAATCTAATTTAAGTTATTCTCTACATCTACTTATATAATCCCAAAACGTTTCACTTTCTATATCAATATAGCATTAATATGTATAATTAATGAAAAATAGTCACATCAATAATATTAATTACAATAATATTTCATTTCTAATGGTAATAATGTCATCAAACCACCTCAAGTTTTGTAGTTTTAATATCCAATACCCAGAAAATTACACACCACAGAATCGAACCTGTAAATTATTTTTAATAAGTTAAGTTTTTAATAACCAATTTAATTTGAGCTCTAAATATGTCAGCATTCTTGCAGATCATGGCCTTCGTGTAATATTGTTTACTGTAGTGTGTGTTTTGTTTTATTCTGAAATGCAATTAGCTAGTTCTCAAAACTGACGACAGATGGATTTTGGAAAATAGGAAAATTATGTTGAAAAATTTACATTTCACTGAAAACTACTATTTTTCTGAAAAACGTTGAGTTCCAAGCTTCAAAATGAGGGGTCACTTATTAAAATCCGTTCAGACGTTTTTCCGTAATTTCCATTACCAGTTCAAATTATATATATAGATAGTGCGAAAAAATGTACTCCTTTGTATATTTTTTATAATTAATATAATTTTCAGACAGATGTACAGATTACATGAGAAAATTTTCTATATCTGGTTCATGAAAGTAATTTTCAGTAAGAAATGGAAATTAGATTTCGTAATAACGTATCAGTTTCTTAAGCTTCATAAAACAATTGAATGAAAGAATGTGCTACCATGTAAGGGAATTCCTTTGTTATCAGAAGTTTGCGTGATATTTGTAACATTACGTAACACTTTGGAATTGTTCAGGTTTTGATTTGTTGTCGAACAGTACTCCGGAAAGATGAAAGGGAATGGGACTGTACGGTATTGAGCCATTTCACCGTGTTTACCATCCTTGCAGGAGCCAGCATTGTTCGTCTCATGCCAGGTTTCACAAATCTGCATTAAAATGCATTCCGCTCCGCATTAGTTAATGCGATTATTAGTTTCAATTGGAGCTTAACGGGGCATTAAAATCACACGCATTTCAATGTCATAATATAAACTTACCGTTAGCACCTGACACGAACCAATATGCCATCGAACCTTTGTCAGAATGTGTGACCTATTACGGGAAATTGCATGGGCTACAGTTAAAGCATATTGAGATATTTAGATGAAATCTACTGTATGCTTATTGGAAGTGTAATATTGGTATGTACTCTTTATCAAAAGCAGGCTGATTCTATAAACTATCTTCTAAAGAAGTGATTAATGGAGACACGTTTTTAACAGAGATTTTCCTAAACCTATTTAATTTCCACTGAAAGACTACATTATTTTCTCAGCGAATACAGAATAAATTATAAGACTACTAGTGGCTTGTGCAGCAAATGCTGCAAACTAAGTTCATTACAATTCAAATTAAATTTTTTTCAAATTTATTGTCAATGAAGAATACCAGACATTTTGGAAGTTACTTGCTTCCATAATAAAGAAACATATCCCTCTGAATCTTTTCTATATGCTAAATACTTTATATTGAACCTATAGTATTACTATTACATCTTCTTACTTACTTACTTACTTATTGGCTTTTAAGGAACCCGGAGGTTCATGGCCGCCCTCACATAAGCCCGCCATTGATCCCTATCATGAGCAAGATTAATCCAGTCTCTACCACCATATCCCACCTCCCTCAAATCCATTTTAATATTATCTTCCCATCTACGTCTCGGCCTCCCCAAAGGTCTTTTTCCCGGCGGCCTCCCAACTAACACTCTATATGCATTTCTGGATTCGCCCATATGTGCTACATGTCCTGCCCATCTCAAGCGTCTGGATTTAATTATGTCAGGTGAAGAATACAATGCGTGCAGCTCTGCGTTGTAAGATTAATTCAGTCTCTACCATCATATCCCAGCTCTCTCAAATCGATTTTAATATTATCCTTTCATCTACGTCTGCCTCCCTCAAGGTCTTTTCCCTTCAGGTCTTCCAACTAACACTCTATACCATTTCTAGAATAACCCATACGTGCTACATGCGCTGCCATCTCAAATGTCTGGATTTAATGTTCCTAATTGTGTTAGGTGAAGAATACAATGCGTGTAGTTCTACATGGTGTAACTTTCTCCATTCCCTTATGACTTCATCCCTCTTAGCCCCAAATATTTTCCTAAGCATCTTATTTTCGAACACCCTTAATCTCTGTTCCTCTCTCAAAGTGAAAATCCAAGTTTCACAACCATAAAGAACAACCGGCAGCATAACTGTTTTATCAATTCTAACTTTCAGCTTTAAATATCTACACCACACCGCCATTAAATATATGGAAAAGATCCATACCACTTGATTAATAACTATAAAAATATTTCACTTTAATAACAATATTGTTATCTTAGTAAGTTTTGTATAGACTTCTATATAGCCGTC
The DNA here is from genome assembly GCA_025594305.2 of Periplaneta americana. NCBI lineage: Eukaryota > Metazoa > Arthropoda > Insecta > Blattodea > Blattidae > Periplaneta > Periplaneta americana. The sequence goes on along the minus strand of JAJSOF020000039.1, from coordinate 18,069,397 downwards.
ACTCAGTAAATATTATAGAAATGAAGATCTAACTTCAGATATTCTCTACGCCTATTTATATAACCCCAAAAGGTTTCACTTTCATATCATCAATAAAGCATTAATCTGTATAATTGGTGACAAATACATCATGTCGTTCACTATAATAATATTTCATTTTTAATGGTAATAATGTCATCAAACATTCTTAAGCTTTGTAGTTTTTAATATCCAATACACAGACAGCTGTACTCAGAAAATTACACACCAGAGAATCTTCTTTTTAGTAAATCCTGAAGTTTTTAATAACCAATATTACAGAAACGTTCAGAAAAATTTACACAAATGAAGATCGACATATTGGCATTATGTCAGCCATCTGAACTCTAAATATGTCAGCAATCCTGCAGGTCATAGCCTTCGTGTGATATTGTTTATTGTAGTGTGTTTGTGTTTTGTTTTCATTTATTCTGAAAGGGCCATTACCTATTTCTCAAAACTGACGACAGATGGATTTTGGAAAATAGGAAAAATGATGTAGGAAAATTGACATTTCATTACAAATTACTATTTTTCTGAAAAACTTTGGGTTCCAAGTTTCAAAATGAGGGGTCATTTATTAAAATCCGTTCAGCCGTTTTCCCGTAATTCCCATTATCAGTTCAAATTATATATAGAGATGTATATTGTAAGCCATATCGTCTATACAGGGTTAAGGTAGTGGTTTATTTTCCATAACGAATGATACTGTACTAAAGACTTCGTTACTGTTATTACTAAATTCCTCCTATATTAATTGTGTATAACGTTTTGATCTCAAAACTTTCTTTCCATTGTTTCATAAAACAGTTACAGTCAGTGTTAATGAATTTATTTTTCCATTAAGCCTATAGAGGGTTAAATTGATGTTTTGTTACTTGAAGTGTTATATCAGTGAAGAAGTGTGTTGTGTCAGTGAAGTGTGTTGTGTAAGTGAAGTGTGTTTGTGTCAGTAAAGTTATATAGTTTATAGTGGTAGTGCTAAGTATTTGAACAGTGAAATGTTTTAAAGTGTTACTGAAATCAGAATAGCATCAATGCAGTGAGTGGGTTGACAGCGAAATTAGTGTAGTGTTGAAAGGTACTTGTGCGTGTATCAACATATCATACTCATGGGTTTTAGTTCGAACTTAGGGTTAAGATACAAATTATATTTACTTTAAAAGTTATTTTAAGTGATCGTACTTCATTTAATTTAGGATGTTCCTTAGTATTATTACTATTAATTATTATTAGTATTTTTATTAATTGTGTTTATTATTAATTGTCATTATTCAGTGTAATTAGTTACCACTGCCACCAGGTATTTACCCACTTGCAGTGTGAGTAAATACAAACATAACATAACACATAACATATAACACATAACACAAAACACAAAACATAACATAACACACAGCATAACACAAAACGTAACATAACACAAAGCATAACACAAAACGTAACATAACACAAAGCATAACACAAAACGTAACATAACACAAAGCATAACACAAAACGTAACGTAACACAAAGCATAACACAAAACGTAACATAACACAAAGCATAACACAAAACGTAACATAACACAAAGCATAACACAAAACGTAACGTAACACAAAGCATAACACAAAACGTAACATAACACAAAGCATAACACAAAACGTAACATAACACAAAGCATAACACAAACATAACATAACACAAAACATAACACAAAGCATAACACAAAGCATAACACAAAGCACAACACAAAGCACAACACAAAACATAACACAAAGCATAACACAAAACATAACACACAACACAAAACATAACACACAACACGAAACATAATACACAACACGAAACATAACACACAACACGAAACATAACACACAACACGAAACATAACACACAACAAAACACAACACAAAACACAAAACACAACACACAACACGAAACATAACACACAACACAAAACATAACACACAACACAAAACATAACACACAACACAAAACACAACACAAAACACAACACACAACACAAAACACCACAGCACAAAACACAACACAGCACAAAACACAACACACAGCACAAAACACAACACAAAACATAACACAAAACAAACACCACACAACACAAAACACAACACAAAACATAACCCACTAACACAAAACAAAACATAATACACAACACAAAATAAAACACAACACACAACACAAAACATAACACACAATACAAAATATAACACACAACATAAAACATAACACAACACAAAACATAACACACAACACACAACACAAAACACCACAGCACAAAACACAACACACAGCACAAAACACAACACAAAACAACACACAACACAAAACATAACACAAAACACAAAACATAACACACAACACAAAACATAACACACAACACAAAACACACACAACACAAAACATAACACACAACACACAACACAAAACACAACACAAAACACAACACAAACACAAAAAAACACAACACAAAACACAACACAAAACACAAAACACAACACAAAACACAACACACAACACAAAACACAACACAAAACACAACACACAAATCACAACACTCAACACAAAAACACAAAACACCACAGCACAAAACACAAAACACCACAGCACAAAACACAAAACACCACAGCACAAAACACAAAACACACAGCACAAAACACAAAACACAACACAAAACACAAAACACACAGCACAAAACACAACACACAGCACAAAACACAACACACAGCACAAAACACAACACACAGCACAAAACACAACACACAGCACAAAACACAACACAAAACACAAAACACAAACACAACACAAAACACAACACACAACACAAAACACACAACAACAGCACAAAACACAACACACAAAAACACAACACACAGCACAAAACACAACAACAGCACAAACACAACAACAGCAAAAACACAAACACAGCACAAAACACAACACACAACAAAACAAAACACAGCAACAACACAGCACAAACACAACACAAACAAAACACAACACACACAAAAAACACAACACAAACACAAACACAACACAAACACAAACAAAACACAAAACAAAACAAAACACACAACACAAAATAAAACATAACACACAACACAAAACATAACACACAATACAAAACATAACACACAATACAAAACATAACACACAAAACAAAACATAACACACAACACAAAACATAACACACAACACAAAACATAACACACAACACAAAAACATAACACACAACACAAAACATAACACACAAATACAAAAACAAAAAAAACATAACAACAAACACAAAACAAAACAACACAACAGCACAAAAACATAACACACAACACAAATAACATAACACAAAACACAACACAAAACATAACACAAAACACAAAACACAAAATATAACACAAAACACATAACAGAAAACATATTACATAACATTACATTACATACATTTTACAGTAACTAATCTTATTCTTCCTCTGCTGAAACGAGGATTGGGTTACTTCCTTTTCCGAAATCAATTGAACTGTTCCCATCTATTCATACTAGTCCTCGTCCGTCACAGATTTCATTCGTACATTGTCCCTTACTGTCTTACTAGTGTATAAACTTTGTATAGTTTCTATACGAGAAACGGCCGATAAATTTTGTCTAAAGCCCATGAGGAGTACTACTTTCACATCACGTAAACGTGTGACATGAGGCTCTCAGAAATTTTATCTTATTTTAAATGTATTGCACCGATCGTTTTTGAACCCGCAATCTCCAAATTCACGTAAACCACTAGACCACCGGTACACTTAAGTAGATATAGTACATTCATAACGCGTGTTTCCATTTAAAATACAGCAGCATTACTAGCACAAGTTCGTCCTTTTATGAACATATAATCAAACAGAATTATTGATACCACTCACAACCAATTAAAATTAGCAACGTCGTACAATTTTCCCCTCACACCTCTGTCATCCCCTCACCTAACATCTGCTTGTTCCGATAGTATTTTATGGATACAGAAGTGGCTGAAATATAAAGTCAAATTTCGTAACAGTTTTATAAACTACATCACACATCGACATTAAGCAAAAACATCCAAAGTGGTTGATGCCCTTCACATTTCTGTATTTGGGGTCTCACCATCAATATTTACAGATTTATATAGCCTACTAAACTATTCGATTCTCAAAATTACATTCCTACCCCCCTTTCAGGCCTGGTGTACATTATAGTGTACATTGTTTATTTTTTCGTTTTTGTAATATCTTCGATACTTTTAAATATTTTGAAAAATTCAATGTGATAGAAATGGAGGCTACGTGCAGTTCGAAGCAGTTGAAACATAACGAGATGCCACAGTTTTCTAATCGTGAGTATCTGGACGTGTTATTAATAAATTTATGGCGAAACTCGTCACAATGCCGCTGCAGCTGCTCGCTTATACCGTGACATAACTAATAATAATAATAATAATAATAATAATAATAATAATAATAATATTTATTAATACTAAACACTTGAGCTACATTAGGCATTGCAGCCCGAAAGAGCAGAAGCTCGTGCTCCGCAGTTCAGATCAGTTATACAAAATATTTCACAAAATTAAGTTCATTGAGCACAATAATATTAATAAATGGTAAAATACATACAGAATGTAATAATAGGGTCTATATACAAATAGAAAATACAAAAGTACATGAATATTAGAGTAAATTTTTAACTCAATTAGCTTAAACAATTAAATAATTAATCTGATTTGTTCCTTAAATCTATGTGTGTTAAGTGTACTTAGCTCAGGGTAAGCTCTAATTAATGTATTATATATTTTGGGTCTCCAAATTTACCAAAACTTCTGCTGTGTTTTAATCCAGCAGTTGTGTGGCATTTGGGAGTATTTAGAAAGAAACTGTAGTTTTGTCTCATCTGGTATTCATGAGGATCAAATTTAAATTTATTGTGGTTTTTATGGAAGTAAATCAGCAATTTTTGTTTATAAATTTGTTATAGATTTGATACGCCAAATTCCTGAAAAATTAATTTTGTTGGGTAATCAAAAGGTTTATATAGACAAATTTTGATAATTCTTTTTTGGAGCAGATTTAAAGGACGGAGAGTCGATTTTGCCATTCCTCCCCAACCTAAAATACCATACTGAATTATTGATTGAAACAGAGCTAAGTACACAGTACGCAGAACATAAACAGGTTAAGAGCGTAGAATGGAAAATTTGTGGATTGTTTTACGCAAAATCTGTTACACAGAAAGGAGATATACTTGTCCCATTTTAAATGTTGGTCAATAATAATGCCTAAATATTTAACTTGTGAGGATATACTCAAAGCGTTACATGACCAAGTAGGTAGGTTACAATCATGTATAGTTATACTTATATTATTACTTATTTCTAGTTGCTCAAGGCCATGTGATGTTAATGAAAATGGTATTAATTTTGTTTTAGAAACGTTCAAAGAAAGTAAGTGAGCATCCAGCCATTCTTTAATAATATTAATACCACAGGATCAGGAGTGTGAAAGTTGCAGACACGCAACTGGTGGACACTTTGAACAATACCTTTAAAAGAAACTGTAGAGAATGGTGTACAAAATTGAACAGTGTACCTCACATTATTGTGTATCGTTTTCATTCAGTTTCAAAGTTGTTTATTTCTTCCAAACATTGTATTGTAATTGAGTTGGAGTGTCATCAACTGTATGATCATCGATGTAAAAAACTGTATTTAAAGGATTAATTTTGTTTTAAGCATAATTTTTCATTCTACTGAATTATTGATGAAATTGCCTTAAAATGTAACGGAAACTACGTGTTTGTTCGTACTATATTTAGTGCTGAAACGATACAATAACGAAAGTTTCATCATAGATAACGAATAACATAGTTCATGTAGTCCACACCTGTGGAGTAACGGTCAGCGCGTCTGGCCGCGAAACCAGGTGGCCCGGGTTCGAATCCCGGTCGGAGCAAGTTACCTGGTTGAGGTTTTTTCCGGGGTTTCACTCAACCCAATTCGAGCAAATGCTGGGCAACTTTCGGTGCTGGACCCCGGACTCATTTCACCGGCATTATCACCTTCATCTCATTCAGACGCTAAATAACCTGAGATGTTGATACAGCGTCGTAAAATAACCTAATAAAATAAAAATAGTTCATGTAATTAACATGTTACGATTACATAAATTTGGATATGACTGCATTCTCAACAGATGTTTTTATTTACAAAACGGTATGTGTGTACATCCTCAAAACCCCTGCCAAGTAGATGATTGGAACGGCATTCCTTATGCTGGAGTGCAATGATCTCGCGAAGTAAACACTGCTACTGTCTACAACAGCCGTGGCGAAAATGCCAACTAGTCACATCGTGCGCCGAGCCACTTCATAGACATCTGACAACGGCGGCCACTAGAGCACCTAAGGAGGGAGGCGGACATTAACCGGCGTTTCATTTTCCTTAGTGGATAAAGCATCAGCACGTAAATGAAAACCCGGGTTCAAACAAGGCTACAAATCGTATAATGTTTAGTACGTTTAACGAAGAAAGAAATGAACAAGAAAACATAGGACACATTATCACAACCTAAAATTAACTGTCTTCAGAATGTCTCTGCGACAGAGTTTCAAAATCAGGAATTATGTCACTTACTGCCAGTCGTAGTTGATCATTAAGGTATTTGTTTATCAGTCGTGATCTAAATTTGATTTTTACTATTTTCATTGTTGAAAATAATCTTTCACAAACGTAAGTTGTAGCGAACATGGCTTCAAAAGAGCAAGCGAAAGAATGAAGCTTCAAATATTTATTTTTTGCCTAAAATTTGAAACGTTCAACATTTGTCAAGTCCTTACATCTAGCTTTCATTTAACATCACATTGTAAATATGTGAGTTTAAATTGAAGATCTAACCGCATTATTCGTACATCTGCTGAAAAAGGATCGACGTACAGAGATCACTTAACCTTTTAATGTTTCATCAGTAACATGCAGTAACTTATAATGCCGTTTTATGTTATACAACCGTTTTCCTAGTAATACTTGTGAACAAATCATACATTTAATATTCTCATCATATTGGTAGCAAAAAAATGCGTCCTCCCATCCTACTTGCAACTTTCGTTTTTATAGAGGTACATGGTTTCGAGAGAGACGTTGCGACGATACGCCACTCGCAGGTCAGAGACAAATACAAATGGAACGGAGTTTGAATCCAGTGAGTGAGAGGGTGGGGGTTGTAGGTAGGAAGCAAGGGAAATGCACTGCGAGCCACAATGTGCTCGTGAGTCGCATTTTCGCCACGGCTGGTCTACAACATTGCAACATTCGTTTTCTCGAAATATTACAAAAACTATTGGTCGTATGAAAAAATATTATTTGACAAAACGTTCCCAAAAGTGACATGATCTGTTATGTGTGTGAAAGAATCTAAAAGGTTACCTTCTACCCTGTATAAATTCAATAACTTCTCACACTAGTAAACAAACCCGATAGTCCATAAGCGTGGATAAAAATAGCATTGTCTGTAGAAATTGTGCAGTCATATATCTCACATTACATATTTTCACATCCCACTCTGTGTCAATTACGTAATGAAATTGTTTTACAGTGATCTAAAAAAATATCCGGCTGGAATTTTGTCCCAGAAAGCGGATTTGCGTATGCGTGGGAAGGCCTGAACTGAGTTCATACGAGAATGTGAATATAAATGTTGTGTCTTAACAGTCTGAAAATGAATATGCACGTATAATTGGTAAATCATTCCTTTCCACCTTCTGCATTGTAACGAAGCTGAATAGTGTTTTACAATATCAATGTATTTCTCGTTATAATAGATTCGAAATGCCCCCTGCGATAGATACTCGTATTTACATATGGAAGTATCAGCAAGACTACATAGTTGCTCAGAGCCAGAGGTTTGGCTATGAAATTTATTCGTCTTGGGTTCGAATAAGAATCGTTACAGATTTAATTTTATGTTTTAGCATATTTATTTATTTTATTTATTTAAATTCAAATATACAGAATAAAGAAATATAATTACAAAACAAACAAAGAGAAATACAAATAAAATAATACAAGCAATATAAAAAGAAGATACAGTAGTATTAACAAAATTTGAGACCGAATGAGCAGCGCTCGTGTTCGGTCGCAGTTCAGATATAATATTAAAATAAAAATAATAATAATATAATAAATAAGTAAAATAAAATAGGAACTAAAATATAATTACAGCGGCAATGGAATTATATAATATAATATTAACACTAGAGAAGAATAATATCGCACGTGAAAAGTAGGAATAATATATATTTCAAAATTATAGAATACAAATATAATATAGGTTGATTAATTCATACACATAGGCTATAAATTATTTAATCAAATTGAAGATATTAACACGTTTCTAATTTTCTTGTTATATGTTAGTGGGTTACATGTTAGAAGTTCTGGGTGTAATTTAGTTAAAGCATTGTACAACCGAGGGACAAAATCTATGCTATGCTTTAGACCAGCAGATGTGAGACATTTGGATTCTACTAATGTTGAATTAATATTTCGTCATGTGTCATAATTGTGTGTCTGTAATACAAACTTATTACGATTTTATGATAAAATTTTAATAGCGTATACTTATAAATTTGTTCAATATTAAATACATTAAATTCAGAATAAGTTAATTTAGTTGGATAATCGAAACGTTTCTTCAAACAAATTTTAATTATTCGTTTTTGTAGTAAATTTAACGGACTAAGATTAATTTTTGTACTTCCACCCCAAACAATTATACCATATTGAATGATAGACTGAATAATGGCCAAATAAACATTTCGTAGAACTCTAATAGGTAAGTAGCATCGAAGATTAACGAATTTATAAATTGTTTTACGAAGCCTCTTACAAAGATAAGTAATGTGACGAGGCCATTTTAAATTCTGATCAATAATGATACCCTGATATTTGACATACGTGGCTTCTTTCAAAAGGTGGACATTTACAACTTTTGGGATCTAAACAATTTTCACTGTGTATTATTAGTCTATATTTATCGCTAAATTTTAAATTTTGAACACTAGCAGCTGTTAACGAAAAAGGAACTAAAGTTGATTTAGATATATTTAAAGAAAGGAAGTTGGAATTAAGCCTTTTTTTTTAACAATGTTAGCACCTGTATTAGCATTTCTATATGCGTCCTGCCAAGAAAAACCACTGAAAATAACTACTGTATCATCCGCATATGAATATATAGATCCATAAATTTTTCTAAATTTATATTTATATATCTCTGTAGTATAATCGTATTAATTCAATGATAAAATTTAGCTTCCCGAAGTACCCTCCTAAATATTTCTTAGGCTAATTATATCAGTTTTTAGACAGCAAATAGATTTAGGTTTGCAGGACTGAGTTTAGTAGATGAATAATTACTTATTTACTGGCTTTTAAGGAACCCGGATGTTCATTGCCGCCCTCACATAAGCCCGCCATTGGTCCCTATCCTGAGCAAGATTAATCCAGCCTCTATTACCATATCCCACCTCCTCAAATCCATTTTAATATTATCCTCCCATCTACGTCTCGGCCTACCCAAAGGTCTTTTTCCCTCCGGCCTCCCAACTAACACTCTACATCCATTTCTGGGTTCGCCCATACGTGCTACATGCCCTGCCCATCTCAAATGTCTGGATTTCATGTTCCTAATTATGTCAGGTGAAGAATACAATGCGCAGCTCTGCGTTGTGTAACTTTCTGCGTTCTCCTGTAACTTCATCCCTCTTCGCCTCAAATATTTTCCTAAGAACCTTATTCTCAAACACCCTTAATCTCTGTTCCTCTCTCAAATTGAGAGTCCAAGTTTCAAACCATACAGAACATAACTGTTTTATAAATTCTAACTTTCAGATTTTTTGACAGCAGTCTAGATGACAAAAGCTTCTCAACCGAATAATAACAGGCATTTCCCTTATTTATTCTGCGTTTAATTTCCTCCCAAGTGTCATTTATATTTGTTACTGTTGCTCCAAGATATTTGAATTTTTCCACCTCTTCGAAGGATAACTCTCCAATTTTTATATTTCCATTTCGTACAATATTCTGGTCATGAGACATAATCATATACTTAGTCTTTTCGGCATTTACTTCCAACCCTATCGCTTACTTGCTTCAAGTAGAACTTCAGCGTTTTTCCTAATCTTTTTGTGGATTTTCTCCTAACATATTCACGGCATCCGCATAGACAAGCAGCTGATGTAACTCGTTCAATTCCAAACCCTCTCTGTTATCCTGAACTTTCTTAATGGCATATTCTAGAGCGAAGTTAAAAAGTAAAGATGATAGTGCATCTCTCTGCTTTATTCCATAGTGAATAATTACTACATATTAATGCGATTTAATTTAAGCAATGAAATAACATGCGTTTAAAACTAAGCTACCGTAAGCACGACTTCTTTGTGAAATTTATGTCTTAACATTTTTATGGCGGAGTAGCAGGTTTCACACCAACATGTTTAAACTTCGTCATTCAGCTGCCTATGAGTTGAATAAAGTTAATGTTTAGGTGAATGGTTTGGACTTTTTTCCATTGCTGATTGTCACAATAAAAAAATTAAGACAACGCGAAGGGTGATTCCTATTGTTGGGATCGTTACGTACAGCTATTCTCTATGACTATGACTGTAGCTGTACGTAACGATCCCAACAATAGGTTTTTTTTTCTCTTTCCTACTTCCTTCCACCTGAAGACGAAGGTAGAACCACCTTAGAAACGTTGTGTCTTACTTTTTAGATTGTGACAACCAGCAATGGAAAAAGTGCAAACCCCCTAACCTAAACATTAACAATCCACCATTGCTTTCCAACCCCTCATTTGGAATAAAGTTGCTTGATTCTAAGTATACGTGACGTCACAGGGCAAGTAAACTCATCTGTTATTAAATAATTACGCAAACAGGAGTGTAACACGTTTATTTTTTCCCGGACAAGACTTCGTTAAATGTTGGTTGAAAGACAAGTTTATTTACAAGTCGTCCATACTCGTTTGTTTTGCTGGTCTGTTGACGTCTCGTGCTGCTGTGTTACTATGCATTCAGTTGCGTTACAGTCCAAGTTCAACTTACGAAAGAAACGAAATTCCTAGCTGTCATTACAATAGAAATTAAACATTTTCTTGAAAACAATTATGGGTTTAATATTATGTGCCACATCCGAGACACTTTATTAGATTCACAAAGTAGTTGTTCATCTGATGATAGGAAGAAATACTGTATCATATTTCAGATTTGCTCCAGTAACGTCTTGTGACGTACAACGAATATTTTCAGAGTGCAATTTTTTTTTCTAAACATAACAGCAGTATTTCTTTTGATAAAATGAAAATGTTAATTTTTATTTGTTGTAATGAAGTTAGAATCATAATAATTGTATACTTTGTTTGTTATTTTTATATGTAGTTATTTAGTTAGTTATTTAGTTAGTGGGGTTTAAAAAAGGGCGCGTCAGCTACTATGGCTATTTGCGCCCTTATCTAAACTTCTTCACAAAACAAACACAATACAATAACCAGAATACTTAAAAGAACTAGAAACCGATGTCAACGGTTAAAACGAGTTTCATAAATGCAGTTTCAACAAGGTGATGCATAATTTTTTTGTGCGAGATCGTGCGTATTTGCTTGTTTTCCGCACAGAACCAATACGCGGTAAGTGTGAAATACCACATTCAGTATTCCCAACGTAACATACATAACAATCTCCCTCTTCTTACCGCTTAAGCGCGACATTCATTTTACTGCTTTAGGCTTTTAACATATTATTTTTAGAGACGTTTAACATAGTAATAATTATAAATTGAAACTTACCACTGCAATTTCACCTAAATTGCAATGTTAATTATTGTTTTTAAATATTTGCAAAAATTAAGTAAAGTCTACTACTCCACGAAACTTATTGCATTCCTGATACAAGTAACATTAAGGAAGCCGTGAAAAATCAACGAGATTCCAGATGCCGATGTTATTACTGCAATATGTTATATAAATAATATTGTTAAAATATTAAATGAAAAATAAATTATTACATAACCTTACCGTTTGTTTTAAGTTCGCATTTATAGACTGGGGGAAAAAGACAGACGTATATCACGGCCTGCTGGAGTATAGTAAACACAGAAAACATTTTATAGCAACAATGTTGAAGAGAGATATGTTGGTTTTCCGAAGTTGCAGTCATTAAACAGAAACCAACATGGAGATTTCATTGCAACTAATTATAAATTCGTCTTTCAGGTATGTAATAAACGATCTTCGCACAAAATAATGTACGATACACGAGCGGTATGTTTGTTTTCATGTTCTCAAAAATTAAAAAGCTCAACTACGTTTCGCTTTTTCAATCTTTTCCTCGACCATGAAAACGTCAACATACCGCTCTTGTAACGTATATTACTATTATATGTATGGGTAAATTATTTTAGTTTGGGAGTTACAAAGTTTAAAATTACAAATTATTGCTTTTTATATTATTTCTTTATTGCTTTCTTATTTTAAGACCGTGGACGATTGGAGCACAAGTTTAATTATCGCCCGGCTGTACAGGTTTGTCGTTCTAGTTCAATGACACTGAGAACTGCGCTACTTTTCATTCGGTAGAGATATACTCCAAGCTCACACAACTTCACAGTTTCGGTGCCAACTTCCTAGCTCTGATCATGAATTGCTCCGGAGAGGAATAATGGCGAAATAAACACGCGGCAACTAACCGCGATTTCGTAACCAAGCGAAGTTGATGGTACATCGGTTTATATTCTTATTAGTTAACCACGTGTATCTAACCACGCTTTCTAACTGAGATTGGTGCACTCGGCCAACGATACGTATGCTTCTTTCTGTAGTAAATACTTTGTTTTATTTATTTTTTTTTTTGTGAAATTTGGTATGAAGTTACATTAGTTGTAATTGTGATAATTAATCATAACGGTAGTAATAATAATAACTGTTGTTTTACTATTTTATTATTAGTAGTATTATTTTCGTTTTGAAGTTTCAAACTGTGCATAGTTATAGCACGAATGGCCGTACGGGCTCGTGTGAAGGATCTTGTGTACATGAGTTTGTATAATTTATTATGTATCCGTTATTACACTTTATCTATATCTCTCTATATCTCTCTATCTCTCTCTCTCTCTCTCTCTCTCTATATATATATATATATATATATATATATATATATATATATATATATGGAAATAAATTACAATATATATATATATTGTAATTTATTTCCACTCAACAATAGAATTTTATTCTTCCAACAATAATTCCTTTCTACAATTCACCTTAAATTCTCTCGTCGACAATAGGATTTTTACTCAACACAGTATTCGTTATATCCTCCACTCACGGCAATGTCAATTTACTTGGACTATTACGAACAACAATGAACTGTTAATCTTAACTAATATTTACAAAGCACTATTTACAAATCAGAACTATCAGTTCTCAGTTCACAGTTCTTCTAGCTCAGTCACTCGATTTCACAGTATCTCCAACCACAGACCTTCAGAGACGGTCCACTGCACTCGAACTCAGGTCCCTCCAACTGCGGTCCACTGCACTCGAACTCAAGTCCCTCCAACTGCGGTCCACTGCACTCGAACTCAGGCATTCGGATGCTGATACAGTTGCGGACGCACACTCGAGTCGAACTCCGGTACACAAGTCTGGCTTGCTTGCTCTGGCTTACTCACTGACTGAATAACTGAAAACTACTGTCGTTCCTTCGCGACCGTAATTTATAACCACAGCGACGTAGCCTCGAAAGTTCGAATTCGCGAGTCTTCCACTTCGACGGATTTCTCGGCCTCTCTAGGCAAGCAGAAGATGCGCGCGCAAACTCCTCTCCACTCTCTCGCCGCGTAGGCCCTTCCCCTTACTTCTCTCCGCCGCGCGCCGTCTCCGCGCGATCTGCTTTCTTGCGGACGCTGGTCGTGAGTTCGAATCTCACGTCGCTGTCACAATATATATATATCCATCTATCTCTCTTTCTATATATCTCTCTCCATCTCTCCATCTATCTCTCTCCATCTCTCCATCTATCTCTCTTTCTATATATCTCTATATATATATATATATATATCTCTTTCCATCTCTCTCTCCATCTATCCCTCTTTCTATATCTCTCTCCATCTATCTCTCTTTCTATATATCTCTCTCCATCTATCTCTCTTTCTATATATATATCTCTATATATATATATATATATATATATATATATATCTCCATCTATCTCTCTCTCCATCTCTCTCTCCATCTCTCTCTCCATCTCTCCATCTATCTCTCTTTCTATATCTCTCTCTCTCTCTCTATATATATATATATATATCTCCATCTCTCCATCTATCTCTCTTTCTATATACAGTATCTCTCTATATATCTCTCTCCATCTATCTCTCTTTCTATATATCTCTCTCCATCTCTCCATCTCGCCATCTATCTCTCTCTCCATCTCTCCATCTATCTCTCTCCATCTCTCCATCTATCTCTCTCCATCTCTCCATCTATCTCTCTCTCCGTCTCTCTATCTATCTCTCTCCATCTCTCCATCCATCCATCCATCCATCCATCCACCCACCTACCTACCTACCTATCTATCTGTATATGTATATTAATTTGAAATATATTAACATTCTATGTATTTTAGTTTAATTCTGCTACCCAGTTTATTTCAGTGTTTAATTAATAGTTCATAGTATTTCGTTGTTTAATTCGTAAATAACTCTTGTATACATGTAACTCTTATCTAAATCAATTTGTTGAATTCTTTGTAAGTTCATGCATATGTACATACACTTTTGCTGGTTGTGTGGAAGAGAAGGCTTACGGCCTTAACTCTGCCAGCTAAAATAAATCATTATTATTATTATTATTATTATTATTATTATTATTATTATTATTATTATGTCTCATCTTTGAATATGTTGTGTGTTTTTTTAACTAACAATATGTTAAATACATGAGTACGCTCTGAAATGCGACACTAATCTTTGTCATACTAAGAACTTAATTCACTGAAGTAGTTGCAAACAGTTATTTACATTAATATGTACCTGCACAATTAATACCGCAGTATACCAAGCGTCTATCCACTAATGTAAGAGGGTAAGGGTTCAATAAAACAGCTAGGAATCAAATCTCCTTCTACCTCGGTTTACTGTCATTCTCTTTTCGTGTTTACTCTGATATCGACGGTTCACCATCGCACTGTCTCTCAATAGCCACTGTAAAATTTAGATCGAGGCAAATAGCATCGTATACCTCAAACTCAACACCAGTTGAATCCGCGACGGAAATTATTCTTATACTGGAAATAGCCAAGATTATTCAACTTAAGTTTTTATCAAACATCAATCCCAACACCTTCGTGCGATTCAATTTATTACTTGATTACAATTTAAGGGTTCGGTGAAATGTAATGCAATCCAGACGATTGACGGCTCAAAAATATATATAATCACAGACGTCCTCCAGGTTCTGGCTTGCCTAACGGGAATATGACGATTCCAGTAAGTCTGTGAGGTAGTGAGAACCATCAACAGAAGTATAAGGTAGGAATTTCATGGATGAAGAGAAGTACGTTATGTGGGGGATGGTGTTGACGGCTAAGCCGTCCAGTACAATCAGCCAAAGAGTTTTCCACCATGAGTACACAAAAAGCGAAGTGCTTAGGTATGTTTCATGTACTACACTATAATCTACAATAATGATGATGATGATAATAATAATAATAATAATAATAATAATAATAATTTATTTATTTATTTATTTGTAGTGGCAGAGTTAAAGCCAAGGGCCTTCCTCTTGCACTCTACCAAAGTATACAAGCAGTGAAAATTTAACAAAAAGTTAAAGAACAGAATACCAACATATTACAACAAAATAATAGCATAAAAAAATCGACACTAAACAACACGCGAGTTGTGTGGATATAAAAGGGAAAGTAGAGACGGTGTCGGGCGGAGTTCCCGGGTTGCTCAGTTGGTAGAGCGCTGGTACGTTCAACCAGAGGTCCCGGGATCGATACCCGGGCCCGGAACAATTTTTCCCTTGAAATTATTCAAATCTGCTTTACAGAGAGCTTCACCTGAAAGACTAGATTTGCATAATATTTACGTTAACAGAAAACCACAATTCCAAGTCACACAGAGATTGTGTGCACTCGATGTGGGTCTCTGGCATTTCGTCAGCCCACGCGAGTTGTGTGGATATAAAGGGGAAAGTTGAGTCGGTTTCGGGCGGAGTTCCCGGGTAGCTCAGTTGGTAGAGCGCTGGTACGTTCAACCAGAGGTCCCGGGATCGATACCCGGGCCCGGAACAATTTTTCCCTTGAAATTATTCAAATCTGCTTTACAGGGAGCTTTACCTGAAAGACTAAATTTGCAACATGAAAATAATACCATAATAGAAAAAAGGAAGTAAAGTACAGATCTAAAGATTGGAATATAATGAAAACAACTCGGTTAGTACAAATAGTTAATAGGGAAAACGTAAGGAAGAATACAACAAAACTATCTCAGGGAAAAGGGCTTATAAGTGAAAGGAATCTGAACTGAAAAAGTGAAATTTTAGTTTATTTTTGAAACTAGACAATGTCCGACAGTCTCCAACACGTTGTGATAGAGCTGCAGAGACGGGGAAAGATGAAGAGCAGAAGGATGTTGTATGTTTAGGAATGGCGAGTGTGAATTGGTGTTTGAGTGAGTACAGTACGATTATTTAGTCCTGACAGTCCCCGGCGATGTGCGCCTAGATCAGGCGAGTCCATTTACTTTCGCCAAGGGGTGTTTGGGTTAGTCTCTCGCTTGCCATCGGAGCTATCGAATGTCATGCGTGCGGTAGAGCGATATGTTTCTAGTACAATTCTGTACTGCATTCCTCTACCGACCGCTCGCCCTTATCTCTACTCCGGAGCTCTCTCCACTACTCCTATTATTTCCCCTCTTTCACGTCGCTGAGCTGTCAGGACTAAATAATCGGTCTGTACCGTATCTATATCGTGATATGATGACAAATGTTGAAAACGAGAAGCTAGGTAGCTAGGGTTAGAGTTCTAAAGAATACTGAAGAGTAAAGTGAGAGAGTGAACAGTTCTTCGCTCTTTGAGACGGACCCGGGACAGCATATTTAGTGAAGGTGTGATACGGTCAGATCTACGACGTTGCAAATAAATCGAACACATGTATTATGAACACGCTGTAGTCTGTCAGTCTCATATTAAGGACAGTGTAGAGAGTGTCACAGTACTCAAAATGAGGCATCAAGAGCGACGGCAGTAAATATATTATGCATTTTTTAAATTTATAATGCCTTGTTGAAAGATTATTATGCCTTTTTTCTACGTTTTCATTGCCTTTTTGCCTGCCTATTTTAACTGTTATAAATACCTAAACATCAGGGCTGCAATAATAATATTTAGTGGCATTGATGAATATAATATAATTGAGTGGTTATGTAGAGTGTGGTAATATTTGGTGGTAACGATAAAATAGTATTATTTAGTGGCAATTTTGAGCATAATAAAATATAGTGATAATAAAATTATTACTATTACTATAATTCAATTCAGTCATAATGATGACATGATGAGTACTGTCAGCGATTCTTTTGCACTTATGTTGCAGATTGCAAAACGGAATCCGATATTGTGGCTGCAAGAAAATAATATATATTTTTTATTGAGCAAGTATTACATTTTTAATATCTTGTTTGTGATGTACAGCAAGTTAAAAATAAACTAAGAGATAAATCAGAAAAGTGCAAAATTCAAAATAATTTGTGGCATAATCGGAAGAAAGTTAAAGGAAAAATAAAAAGACACAATTCTGTAATTGCTCGGGAAAAGTGGCACAAGTCAAAAATGTTAATTTTACAGAAGAAGGAAAAAAACTGCCTTCACACTGGTTTATGTCGATTTGATTTTATTCTGTATGAATTATTGTAATGGGAAAAATATTTATATCTCTTCTCCCAAGCGAGCAGATGTTCCGTAAGTTGTCAATAAATTAATAAAAATCTTTGTGGAAACTGACTTATGCCACTTTTCCCAAGCACTGCAGAATTAATATTTTACTCCATATGGCCCTCTCTGTATTCCTAAATGTTTATCTGGTTATTTACGACGCTTTAATTGCTGTGGTTATCCAGCGTCTGAATAACATAAAGGTGACAATTAGAGACTGGATGTTTAAGTATTTATAACAGTTAAAATAGGCAAGAAAAAGGCAATAAAACGTAAAAAAGGCACAATAATCGTTGAAAAGGCATTATAAATTTTAAAAAGGCATAATATAAATCGCATTTTTGGTCTTTGAATACTTAACATCTATTTTTGTTCCTTATTATGTTATAGTTTGGATAGAATTAAATATATACTAGTGGCTTCTGCAGCAACTGCCGCAAACTAAGTTCATTAGACATACAAATAAACATTTTTCAGATTTATTTTCAATGAAAAATACCAGATATTGTGAAAGTTATTTACTTCCATAATAATGAAACATACTCCGTCTGAATGGTTTTTATCCCAAATACATTTTCTTGAACCTATACATGTTCAGTTTTTTAGTTTGAACGCGAAAACGCAAGTAACAATGTCAGGACGATCAGTGAGTTAATCATGTGGGAGTAAAGCAATAGCTAATTCAGGTCATTGTGGATTGTAGTTAAAAGTTAAAAAAATGTCAGATTTGCCATGCTTTCGAAAAATAAGACATAGCATCCTGGTATAGCTGCTGCATGTTTCGTGAACTACTTTGAAATGTAGAGGGTAAAATCATTTTATCCTGCTAAGAGATCTTGCTGAAATGATCGGGAGACTACAAAATCTTGTAGGCCTCTTATTTTACCAGTAAGTAATATCTCTTGGTCTTTCCTTAGGAACTGTGATGTTTGCGCTCTCTTGAGCCAATACTGAAGAGAATGACGCATATAAATATCTACACCACACCGCCATTAAATATACGAAAAAGACCCAACCCCACTTGATTAATAACTATACAAATATTTTATATTTAGTAATATTATTATCTCACGTAAGCTTTGTAGTTTTCAGTAACATATACCATATATATATATATACTATATAGCCGCC
This sequence comes from Periplaneta americana, assembly GCA_025594305.2. NCBI lineage: Eukaryota > Metazoa > Arthropoda > Insecta > Blattodea > Blattidae > Periplaneta > Periplaneta americana. The sequence goes on along the minus strand of JAJSOF020000039.1, from coordinate 18,050,242 downwards.
ACTCAGTAAATTACAGAAATGATCTAATTTAAGATATTCCTTACATCTACTTATATAACTCCAAAACGTTTCACTTTCATATCATCAATATAGCCTCAAGGCATTTACTCTATTGTATCATGGTACTCTTTGTCGATGGCAACCTGTAGTGGTTACAGGAAGAAATTAAATTAAAAATTAATATGTATAATTAATGAAAAACAGTCACATCATTGCATTAACTATAATAATATTTCATTTCTAATGGTAATAATGTCATCAAACCACTTCAAGTTGTGCGGTTTTAATATCCACTGCACAGCTGTACTCAGAAAATTACACACCACAGAATCGAACCTATAAATTATTTTTAGTAAGTTAAGTTTTTAATAACCAATTTAATTTGAGCTCTAAATATGTCAGCATTCTTGCATATCATGGCCTTCGTGTAATATTGTTTACTGTAGTGTGTTTTTTGTTTTATTCTGAAATGCAACACGGCCGACTTCATGTTACCTTCGAAGGAGAAGCTAAGCGAGCATCAAGTGGACGGTGAATGCAATTAGCTAGTTCTCAAAACTGACGACAGATGGATTTTGGAAAATAAGAAAATTATGTTAAAAATTCATATTTCACTGAAAACTACTATTTTTCCGAAAAACTTTGAGTTCCAAGCTTCAATTGGATCGTTTATTGAAATGTGTTCAGCCGTTTTCCCGTAATTTCCATTACCAGTTAAAATTATATATATATATATATATATATATATATATATTTGTGACAGCTGCAACGAGGTTCGAACACGCGTCCGACAGGGCGCGTGGCAGACGAATCTGCATGCTGCATGCTGAAGGGCAGAGGGGGTGTATTACGTCAACGCGGCGAGGGGAGGCTGCGCGCGCAGCTGCTACGTGCGGAGTGAAGGGAGGACGGACCCACCCGAATCTTCTAGAGGAGTCCGTCGAAGTGGAGATATCCAGATAATTCGAGAGGACACCCGTAGAAATTTCTCATAACTATGGTTTTGCTATAAAAGAAGAAACGCGAGCGAACTTCGGCAGTTTTTCAGCTTATTCAGCCATTCAGTGAGTCAGCCAGAGCAAGCAAGCTAGTCTTGTGTACCGGAGTTCGACTCGAGTGTGCGTCCGCAACTGTGTCAGCATCCGAAGGCCTGAGTTCGAGTGCAGTGGACCGCAGTTGGAAGGACCTGAGTTCGAGTGCAGTGGACCGCAGTTGAAGGGACCTGAGTTCGAGTACAGTGGACTGTCTCTAAAGGTCTGTGGTTCGAGATACTGTGAACTCGAGTGACTGAGCTAGAAGAACTGTGAACTGAGAACTGACAGTTCTGATTTGTAAATAGTGCTTTGTAAATATTAGTTAAGATTAACAGTTCATTGTTGTTCGTAATAGTCCAAGTAAATTGTCATTGTTATCAGTGGAGTGCACTAACGAATACTGTGTTATTGTGTGGAGAGCAAATCCCATTGTTGCGGGAGTGAAGTTAAATTGTAGAGAGTGAAGAGTAATTGTTGAAATAATAAAAGTTACATTGTTGAGTTGAAATAAATTTACAATATATATATATATATATATATATATATATATATATATATAGATGCGTCATTAAAATATTTATGCAATTGAATTAATTATGTGTAAATATAAAACTTTCAGAAGGGTTTCCTACACTATTTTATACCAAGTCACAGTGAAATCTGAATTAAAAATATTTAGTAATTCCTACAATTACATCTTGAATAGCAGTGGAGAAAGTCCACGAACATCCTCTATAAAACACACTGTGTTACGTTCACTTGTGAATAATGCTTCAGAGTGACAGAATGTTACATTTCTGTGCCGCAAGAATATCGGTAGTTCATTTCAAATTTAATTAGATATAAAGTAGGTCGCTATTCCCTTGAGGCTGAATAAGAGGGGCAACAGCACAACTAAAATCAATAAATACTTCAAAACAAGCAAATGGAATGCACCGGTAGAATCCCAGTGAAAGTATTCATAAGTTATGGAGAGTATTTTAAATATCCGATTAAATATGCATTTTGAACAAAGCAGTCTGTTCAGATTTTGAACATGGTATGGGGACAATAGAGCATATGCACTCCATAGTCTCATAGTTTCCACAGACCATGCGGGAATTGAACTCTCTCCTTTTCTGCCCTGTTTAAAGTATGTCCGTGTTCTATCACGAGCTTGTCCACTACGGCTGAATCAGTTGAACTCGTGTAATGTTGCTGTAGTAAGGGGTTTCATACACTATAGCGGTTGCACTTTTCACAAAATATTAAATAACTAGACCAACAATTCATGTATTTTATTCAAATTTTGCGCAGTTAACCCACATTATTTTAGCTTTAATTTGATACTAGTGGCTTGTGCAGCAAATGCTGCAAACTAAGTTCATTAGATGTTCAAATAACAATTTTTCAGACTCATCTTCAATGAAAAATACCAGACATTTTCAAAGTTATTTCCTTCCATAATAATGAAACATAAGTTACTCCCTCTGAATGTTTCTTTTTATGCCAAATACCTTTTCTTGATCCTATCCCCCTTCAGTTTTCGAGTTTCAACGCGAAAACGCAAGTAACAATGTCAGGACGATCAGTGAGTTTTTCATACGGGAGTAAAGCAGTAGCAATTCAGGTCATTGTGGATTGTAGATGAAAATTAAAAAAAGTCAGGTTTGCTATGCTTTCGAACATCATCTTGGTATAGCTGCTGCATATAGAGCTTGAAATGTAGAGGGTAAAATCATTTTATCCTTCTAAGAGATCTTGCTGAAATAATCGGGAGACTATAATTTTGTAGGCCTCTTATTTTATCAGTAAGTAATACCTTTTGGTCTTTCCTTAGGAACTGTAATTTTTGCGCTCTCTCGAGCCAATACTGAAGAGAATGATGCATATAAATATCTACACCACACCGCCGTTAAGTACATGAAAAAGACCCAACACCATTTGATGAATAAGTATAAAAATATTTGATTTTTAATAACGATATTATCTTACGTAAATTTTGTAGTTATATACTATATAGCCGCCGCTCAGTAAATTATAGAAATGAAGATCTAATTTAAGATATTCTCTACATCTGCTTACATAACCCCAAAACTTTTCACTTTCATATTATCAATATAGAATTAATATGTATAATTAATGAAAAATAGTCACATCATGGCAATAATGTCATAAAATCACCTCAAATTTTGTAGATTTTAATGATCAATACGCAGTTGTACTCAGAGAATTACACACCGCAGAAGCAGACCTGTAAATTATTTTTAGTAAGTCTTGAAGTTTGTAATAACCAATTGAATTTGAGCTCTAAATATGTCCGCAGTCCTGCATGTCATGGCCTTCTTGTAACAGCCTATTGTTTTTGTAGTGTGTGTTTTGTTTTATACTGAAATGTAATTAGTTATCAAAACAGACGAAAAATGGATTTTGGATAATAGGAAAATTATGTAGGAAAAGTAACGCTTCACTGAAAGTTACTATTTTTCTGAAAACCCTTGGATTCCAAGCTTCAAAATGACGGGTCATTCATTCAAATCCGTTCAGCTGTTTTCCCGTAATTTCCATTACCAGTTCAAATTATATACAAAGATATAGCGTTATTCAAAATAAGTTCCCATTTTGAAACAGCTGTAACTTTTGTACATATCAGTAGTTTGGTTTCATACAAGTCCATTACTGTTTAGAAGGTTTGAGGTTTTTTTCTCGATGCGTATTTCGTTGCTATGGTAACTGTGTAACGCTTGTATAAACAATAATTGTTGTTCAGAATACAGACGGAAGTTGTAGGAGAGTAATGTTAACGCGAAAGTTATTTTGTAGAGGAATGGGGAAAAATACGAAATATTTTGTCTGTTCTAATTGGAGTTCAAATTAGGAATATAAAGTCATACCAGTATGTATCACAAAGAGCATTGTCACATCACGGGTAAGGCAATATTCTTTGCAATACATAATGTTTCCAATTTAGATACTTAGAAAAATCAGATATATTATGCTAAAAATAGTCATGATTAGACAGTGGATGCTGGATGACTTATCGTTGCATGTAGGTGCACATTTACTATATGTTACATTTTTTTCATTCAGACCATTGGCTGAACAGGTTTTAGACGTAAGCAGATGACGTCAACATGCTACTGTATCTCCGTACAGTCAGAAGGAAAAGAAAAATCAAGTACTGTAGCACACACCGCGTCATCATTCATGGCATTACTATCGTTGCAGTAAACGACGATATATTCTCGTAAGTTGTCGAAGCTGAATCGTCTTCGCCTATGGCTTAAACAGTTTTTGTATCGAAAGAATTTCTAAAATGAGGATCATTCAATTTCTTCAGAGGAATATTTGCACTGAGCATCATATTGCACATGTCTTTGCAAAACATTTCGTTTAGAACCGCACAACTAAATGATGAAGATGATGATGATTTAGAGGATTCCTCAGATTTCATTTCAACGCATTTCCTGTGCGATGTACTGTTGCAATGTTTCTCTATAACCTGAATTGTTCTGGTGTTTATTTCAATTTTACATACATTACACACGATATTGTCTTCGTTAATACTTACATAAAATGTCACGCCCATACTTCTTAATTATTGCACTTCGTATCTCTGAGCGAATTGAACGTTTTGCTCTTCGACATTATGAATGGATCAGCACAACACTATTCAACGCGTACTAAATACTTGAGCAGGATAACACAACTGCATACATTGCGTTGCAATGTTACTATGAACGGACCGGGGTTCCTTCGTTCTGTACGCTGCTGTACTCGCCAGGTACACAAAAGACAGACGACGCGGCACGTGCCATATACTCCGATACGAAACAACTTCACTTTTCCTTAAGTCATCCCGCATACACTGTCTGGTCATGATTCATATTATTAAATACTAACAAAATACCTTACCCTCTTTCTCGATAAATTTAGTGGTGTGTAAATAGATTAAAGAAGTAACAGAATTCATGTTTCAATTTATACAGACCTTGAAATCTCGTAACAATAATAAAATAAAGGAATTTTAATTTGCGTTAAAGCACTTCGATCAACAGTGAAGCAACCTTGTGATTAAATCCTGTACCTGTGTGTGTGTGTAAGTCGGTGAACAATAGCAATAGCACTTATGTATAAAATGTCACTTGCCTTTAATAAAAAAGTATTTATTTAGAAACGGCTTACATGCAGTACAATGATGTCTATTTTACAATAAGTAAAACTCGTGTATATAGGTATCTTAGATCTAATTAAATATTTTCTAAGTTAACAATTGAGAGTCCAACAAGCTAAGATTAAAAGGAACAAAGGTGAATCTTACTTTAGCACGAAAACTAGCAGTGACCTACTCAGAGGAACATCTTCATGAAGATGATGTAATGGAGCGCCTCTGTTCCCAGAACAAGTGGGACCACTTTTGATAGCAATGATAATAACATGACAGGCATCTACTTATTTTTGTTTATTAATAATTTCAGACACTTTGTAAATGTCACATCACAGTGCGATTAAGAGTTCTATTTTTTATCATTATTATTATGATTATTATTATTACTATTACTATTATTAATGTCTCCCACTATTGAGTTCATTCTATGCCCTTTGCTCTTTCTAATACACTGTTTTCAAATTATTCCCGTCCACACCTGTGGAGTAACGGCTAGCGCGTCTGGCCGCGAAACCAGGTGGCCCGGGTTCGATTCCCGGTTGGGGCAAGTTACCTGGTTGAGGTTTTTTCCGGGGTTTTCCCTCAACCCAATATGAGCAAATGCTGGGTAACTTTCGGTGCTGGACCCCGGATTCATTTCACCGTCATTATCACCTTCATCTCATTCAGACGCTAAATAACCTAAGCTGTTGATAAAGCGTCGTAAAATAACCCACTAAAAAAAATTATTCCCATAATATTTATGAATTCATAATGTAACCCATGATCACTATCAAGTTGGAATATTAAATAGGACATTTAATTGCAATTTTCAATAAAAGTATTCGTTTTTCAGTGTACAAAGTAATTATCATTATTTACAGACGTGTCCTTCGCGGCTTCACCCTTATCTCGTTTACAGGTAAAATGATTTGAACATGGACTATCTCCACAGGTACATTTGACGGGTTCGCCCTTCTCTTACGGAACGCCTTATATAAAGTTCAATTATTTTATTTCATGTTAATACTGTAATGATAATGTCCGAAATTACTTAATTAAAAATTAAATTTTCGGTAATGAAATTCATTTTTATACCGAGATTTAAAAAAACCGGCACTTACTCGCACGGAATTTTTGTAACCAAAGTACAAAACATTTGGGCTTTAAATTCCATATTAAGGCTTAAGGGGACACTCAACTTAAAAATTGGAGAAAAAGGTGTCATAGAAATGAAAAATTAAATTTCTACACTAATTTACGTGACAGAACTATATCAATACGCAGAATTCTTCCCCTATTCATTGAGAAGTCACAGTCAAATGCACAAAGCCAAAAAATAAAAACCTATAATTAAAAGTGATACTTAAATTAATGATTGATTGAAATATCACTTTTAATTATCATTTTTTATTTTTTGGCTTTGTGCATTTGACTGTGACTTCTCAATGAATAGGGGAAGAATTCTGCGTATTGCTTTATTTCTGTCACGTAAATTAGTGTAGAAATTTAATTTTTCATTTCTATGACACTTTTTCTCCAATTTTTAAGTTGAGTGTCCCCGTAACTACAATCGCGCGTCTTTATTCAATTTTTATTTATATATTTATTTGTTTTTATTTTAGGTAACTTGTAAAGAGTTACTTACTTATGGCTTTTAAGGAACCCGGAGGTTCATTGCCGCCCTCACATAAGCCACCCATCGGCTCCTATCCTGAGCAAGATTAATCCAGACTCTATCATCATATCCCACCTCCCTCAAATCCATTTTAATATTATCCTCCCATCTACGTCTCGGCCTCCCCAAAGGTCTTATTCCCTCCGGCCTCTCAACTAACACTCTATATGCATTTCTGGATTCGCCCATACGTGCTACATATCCTGCCCATGTAAAGAGTTATTTGAATTAATAAAAGTACAGTTGTTTAAGTCATATTATTACCCGATTTCACACATTTTCAAACTATCAGATACAATTGTATTCATAATTATCTATGCACTATAAAATTAGCATTGAATTATCACATTTCTAATTCAACAAATCGAAAAATTTGTGTGGAATTCAATTAAGCTTAGGAGAAAATTAACACATTGAAGCATGTTAACGTTCGAAACGACTTAACACTTCAAGTTTCAAATTTAAGAGTAATTTACGTAAAATATCCATTAGTAATTACATTTTTTTCCCTCTGAAAGTGAATCATTGCGTTGAAAGTTCAGGAAACTGAATTTATATTGAGGGTTTTAACTGCACGTGATTCAAAGCGTCTCTTAAGCTGGGACTAATGCAATTATGCATCGATATGATACGGTCATCATCCAGTGAGATGGAATAATTCATCCTGCTCCACACGGTTTAAATATCTGGCTTTTTAACAGCACGTATTATAAACTCAAATTTGCTAAATTGTTAAGAGCGATATGAACACACAATGACGCATTCACTGTCCAAAAATTTACTCAATAGATTGTCGGTTTTGTATTTTACAGGACACGCGGAACAAATCAAATTATTTCACCGTTAACTTACTACAATAACTGACTATATTTGTTTAATTTAATATTGTATTTCGATTCAATATCGGTACGTAGAATGACAGATCTTAAAAAGATTACTTTTATATTACAACTAGTGGCTTGTGCAGCAAATACTGCAAACTAAGTTCATTAGACGTTCAAATAAAAATGTTTCAGATTTATTTTCAACAGTAATCTCACTAGAGGTTTTGATTTATCTAGAGAAAATCAAAACTCGAGTGGGATTTAATTGACTATTACACGATTAGAAGAAAGTATATAAAGATTAGAAGTAACGAAGTACTCCAATACAATAAAATATTAATTGGCTTACGAAAATACAACTGTCTTCAAATGTATTATTCTACCATCTCAACATTACGCTAGATGGCAGTAGTGTTTTATAATTAGGTTTTCTTGTTACCGGTATCAGTTGTGCCAACTATGGAATCATCATTGAACTCTGTGGACTGTTACTAGTCAAGAAGGCTTTGTTGATTCAGTTTCATTTTATTAAAACATTTGCATTACACTTCAATCATCCGGATCCCAGTAATCAACGTCATTTGACAGATGATTTTCAATAAATCTTAGTATTAAACAATCTCTGATACGTGACTATCCATAATATCATATATCAGAAGCTATAATAAACATAACCTAAATAATATAAACACGTGTTAGAAAAGTTTTAATTAGGGATGATGGAATAAACAAGAAACGTTTTAATTAACGATGATGAAATAAAAAATAAACATGAATAATTTTAAAAGAAACAATTATTGCAAGTACAATTTTCAAATTTGAATGTTTCAGTGGTCGGTGGTTCAGTTGATGTTATATTGGACGTGTGCGTAAAAGAAGTGAACTCGTTGTTGTACATGATGTATCCCTCAACTTAGGCCTATTCAGGATTTCCGAATGGTGCTCTTCATATATTACCAGTGATCTTTATTAATTCTTGTTCTTGAATGCCAATGCGAGTCATATTTGAAAGTGCTGTGCATCGACTGGAGTGGTTTGTAATTTTCTGTTTTTTGACGTCCAGACCAGTGCAGTTTGAAATGTCGGCATACAAAGAAACAAATGCTAGGGTAGTGATAAAAATAAACAAATGCTAGGGACGCGATAAAATTAAACAAATGCTAGGGACGCGATAAAATAGTGCGTTAAGAAGCCATGATTGGTTGAAAGACGTCCTTTCGTACCGTTTTATTGGTCGAAAGTAGTGTGACATAGTAAAAGTGTAATAGTCAATGAAAAATACCAGCTATTTTCAAAGTTATTTCCTTCCATAATTATGAAACATACTCTCTCTGAATGTTTTTTTTATACCAAATACTTTTTCTTGAACCTATCAACCTTCAGTTTTTTAGTTTTAACACGAAAACGCAAATAACAATGTCAGAACGATCAGTGGGTTTTTCATGTGGGAGTTAAAGCATAGCTAATTCAGGTCATTGTGGATTGTAGGTGAAAGTTAAAAAAAAAAAACGTCAGGTTTGCTATGCTTTCGAACAATAGACACAGCATCTTGGTATAGCTGCTGCATGTAGAGCTTGAAATGTAAAGGGTAAAATCATTTTATCCTGCTAGGAGATCTTGTTAAAATGATCGGGAGACTACAAAATTTTGTAGGCTTCTTAATTTATCAGTAAGTAATACCGTCTTTCCTTAGGAACTGTAATTTTTTTCGCTTTCTTGAGCCAATACTGAAGCGAATGATGTATTTAAATATCTACACCACACTGTCATTAAATATATGAAAAAGACCCAACCCCACTTCATTAATAACTATAAAAATAGGCCTATTTAAATTTTAATAATATTATCTTACGCATTAACTATAATGATATTTCATTTCTAATGGTAATAATGTCATCAAACTACCTCAAGTTTTGTAGATTTTAATATGCAATACATAGCTGTACTCAGAAAATACACAACGCAGAATCAGACCTGTAAATTATTTTTAGCAAGTCTTGAAGTTTTTAATAACCAACTGAATTTGAACTCTGTGTCAGCAATGCTGCAGGTCATGGCCTTCGTGTAATAGCCTATTGTTTATTGTAGTGTCTGTTTTGTTTTATTCTGAAATGCAATTAGTTCTCAAAACTGACGAAAGATGGATTTTAGAAAATAGGAAAATTATGTAGGAAAATTAACGCTTCACTGAAAGTTACTATTTTTCTGAAAATCCTTGGATGCCAAGCTTCAAAATGACGGGTCATTCATTAAAATGCGTTCAGCCGTTTTCTCGTAATTTCCATTACCAGTTCCAATTATATATAGATACAAAATTGAAGGGTTCAGAGCCATAGTGGGCCAAGCGCCATTTATTAAAAACGGAGAAAACAAGGGTTAAAATTAACTGATTACCATAATTAAACGAAACATATAGCGAGTAAGATAAAGTATGCACGTTAAAATTAAATGATATGTCAATCTTCATTAAATTATGGTATTTACTTAATTTTAACCCTTGCTTTCTCCGTCTTTAAATATATGGCGCTTGGCCCGCTATGCCTCTGAACCCTTCAATTGAAGATTTACTACTATTATTGTAATAAAGATGCTTCAGTCATGATTTCAATTTAATAAAAATACCATAAAATAAGCATTCATCTAGATATAAAACAATCTTTTCTATTGCTGTTTTATTATATTTTTATTGGGTCCTGAGCGATTATTGTCTTCCGGAACATTATTTGCATTCTTGCGAGATCGTCCACTTCACTGTTTCCATATCTCGACATTTTCACTCTGTTAGTTATTTAATGATGCTGTATCAACTACTAGGTTATTTAACGTTGATTGAATTGGTGATAGCGAGATAGTATTTGGTGAGACGAGGCCAAGGATTCGCCATATATTACCTGACATTCGCCTTACGTTTAGGGAAAACCTCGGAAAAACCCAACCAGCTAATCAGCCCAAGTGGGAATCGAACCCACGCCCGAATACGACTCCGGGCCAGCAGGGAAATGCGCTACCGCTTGAGCTACGCCGGTGGCCTCTAGTGTTTGATGGTACTTCAACAGTTTCCTGCAATACATTCTTTGTACGAGTTTTTCTTCTTTCCTTCTATGACCTTGCATTACCAGTTTTAGTACCTTGTTCTCCGAAATTCTTCAGACATTTTAGAGTAATTATTTCCTATTTATAATGTCAATAACATCTTGGCTCTCACTTACACGGAGGACTGTCTTTATGTGTTAATATTTAATTTCTCCAATCTCGATATTTCGAAGATCTTCTAAAACAGACGTGGGAAATCTTATTGTAAACAGAGCAGTCAGAATGAGTATCTATGTACAACAGGAACTGTAGCGGGAGAAGCTAATCTCTCAGAGTCGCCATTTCCCGCCCGTTCTTAAACAACTATCTCAGTAACAAAATTATATTATTTTTCTCTATTTATATCTGCCAAACTTTCTATCTAACCTTCAATAAATTTGAATTATGAATTATGTAATTTTCTCTTTTTCCGACCTTATTCTTCCATAAACAGAATTTGGTCCATTTATTACTTTTATACGCTCCATAATATAAGATTTATAAAAAGATTTTTCCTTTTAGAAACTGCCGATGATACATTCTTAGCCTTCAGTCGAATTGCCTTACAAACTAAGATACTATTTTCGTAGTATTCAAGGAATTCATTAAAATTGAAGACACTAGTGTAAAAAGGGAGTAGCTTCACTTTTATTAACTTTTCAGGAGAAACAAAAAACTGAATGTGGAAGGATGTAATATTTTAACCGAAACCGTTGCTTCGATTTAAGGTAGTTCAGCAAAAAAAACACAACCTTCTCAAAATGTGTTTTGATTTTTTTTTTTAATTTTACATCAAAGATTGTTGTAATAAATTAATTTAAATTTTCAAAGTCAAGTGACCTACATATGTAAGAAAACTTTTTCCATAATTCATTCCCTCAAACACTTAACCAATGTTTTACCTCTTTTGCCTTAAAAAGAACCTGATCCAAGCTTTAGTGATGCCCCACTTCGATTATTGCGATTCTTTATTCACGAATCTAAATACTGATCTTGCCCATAGACTACAGCGTGTTCACAATATCTGCGTTCGTTTCGTTTGTAACATTAGAAAATTCGATCATGTAACACCGTCACTAGAATTGTTGTCTTGGAGTCCACTTAAAGAAAGAAGATTCTTCAACTCTCTCTCTTATTACTATTTAAAATCATCCACACCTGTGGAGTAACGGTTAGCATGCCTAGCCGCGAAACCAGGTGGCCCGGGTTCGATTCCCGGTCGGGGCAAGTTACCTGGTTGAGGTTTTTTCCGGGGTTTTCCCTCAACCCAATATGAGCAAATGCTGGGTAACTTTCGGTGTTGGACCCCGGACTCATTTCACCGGCATTATCACCTTCATCTCATTCAGACGCTAAATAACCTGAGCTGTTGATAAAGCGTCGTAAAATAACCTACTAAAATAAATAAATCCACACCTCCATACCCTCTTACCTAGCATCTCGTTTTGTTTACCTTTCACTACCTCGAACCCGGAACATGTACCTTCTCTCTATTCCTCTGCACAGAACATCCTTCTACTCATCATCTTTCAGCATATCTATTCCACGCCTCTGGAATTCTCTCCCTGACCACGTCAGAGACTGTCGGACAATATCAAAATTCAAATTTAAATTAAAAAATCACATTCTAGTTCGTGGAATTGTTTGTTGAACACATGTCAGGTTGCGCGACTTCACCTTAACCCATGACATATAGTAAATATTGTAACTATGCTGTTGTAAAATTGAAAATTAATATGTAATGTATTTATTATTATTATTATTGCTATTATTATTATTATTATTATTATTATTATTATTATTATTATTGTCAGTTATCAATATCATCATTGCTATCTCTGTTTTCTTTCTTTTCGTTGTATTAGCTCATTTTCAGCACTATAATGTACTTTTGTCTCTGTTGACCCTCTATAGGGCTTTAACTTAATTTGTATCATTTTCATCAGTGTTTGTATTTCTTTTTGTATTTATATGTGCTATCTGGTAGGATGGAAGAGAAGGCCTTATGGCCTTAATCCTGTCAGATTAAATAAATTATTATTATTATTAAATTATTATTATTAATATAGGCTTAAATATTGCATTAATAATAGTGTCTGTGAAAGAGTAACATTTTAATTTAAAATGTTCACAGCTAAGACTGTGTTTATTCTTTTGTAATACATAACACAGTCCTAATCTTGAAATAATTCCTTTATGTGCGTACTGTGCTGGTTGTTCTTGATGCGGAAGTAGTCTGTTTACATCGTGCAGCGCCGCGCGCCACTACTCTTCGTCGTGATTTGGTTCACTGCACATGAGTACTGACTAAGATTCCGTTCTCTAGCTAACACTAAATCACCGTGGCGATCTTGAAAAAATTCTAAGGGTCGAATTCATAGTCGTCACTTATAAAATGAGAAAACACTTAAGAAATGAGCATTTCCTTAGCACTCATTTCAGATCGTATTGCAGAGACGCTACTCTTTCATATGCCCTGAGCATTCCCTTGACATCGAAAGAAATATGGCAACATGGCTAGACGTGAGCGCTTTCCTACAACATTCAATTGTTTTCCAGCGCCTTCTAATTGTTAAATCGGCATTATTTTCGTACACAAATACAGTAGTAAATACTATAGAGCTAAAATTATACAAAATGTGGAGAAAGCATTTTACATAAAAGAAAGAAGTGAGCTAAGATAACTAGTTATGAAATATGGAGATATAGTCGAAAGTAAAAAAAAAATTGATAATTACTGTTCTCTCCAAAAGAAGAAATTGACATGGAACAAAATTGCAGTCGAGTTTAATGCAAACTCCGGAAATAGTCCTGTAAGTAAATCATTTCAATTTATGTTTCAGTTATTTTTATGCTAAACAAAGTGGAAGCGATATAATTACGCAAATTTTAACAGCTTATTCCTTGGGTAGAATACAAACAAAAATGCAAACAACACTTTGTTGGGACGTGAATACTTTTCGAAAAAATGCCACTTAAATCTACCTGAAATGATGCTGTATCATAGAATCTCAAAGCAACCAGTACTTTCAGCAGTGGCGAAATCGGTAAGCCTCATAGTTGTATTGTGAATTGAAATGAGAGACAGTAGAATATCCACAACAGTGTTCTTGTCGAAACGGTATCTCCTCTTAAATTGTTCATCATTATACATCTCTAAAGGGTTTTCCATATCTCTGATATATCTTTTGCTTGCCGAAACTCATTTTCATTTTAATTACAGAACTCAATAAAATGTATACTGAATCAGCTGATTACAATACATATGAGGAAACACTTGAGTAAGCAGACAAGCTACCTTATTTTAATAAGTGTTCACTTCAGTGGGATTTATGAATTAAAAATTATTATAAGCAACTGCTTAAAAGTTTCCTTACGATAAGTGTTGACTATGAATTCGGCCCTAAGAATTCTTAATTATAGCCTATAATTAATGTAACAAAATGGGTGAAATATATGTCTATTACCTAACTATTCAATCCTTAAACCCGAATCAGTTCTCGTTATTTTGTTGTCATTTGGTCTCCATGGCGAAATTCCAAACCTCTAAAGCAGCGGTCATCAGCACAATGCACTCTCGGGCTAGTATCACTTACAGCATCAACGTACACCCGTGACTCCTGGCGGGTCCCTTTCTCCTGCACGGCAGTGCATATTCCGATACACTCCTTACCCGTTACCCATTTTAGCGAGTACTGACAACCATTGCTCTAAAGAATACGAAAATCCTCCAATCTCTCTCCATACTTATTTCTTTCCATTTCTGTTCCTTTCCATTTATATCTCTCCTTCCTAACCATCATCTTTTGTTTTGTCTTATTTCATACTTCGCTACAGTCTTTTAATGGTCTACTTGTATCATCCAGAAATAGTCTATTGTTATTGACTAAGACACAATAGTTGCAAAGATATTTTAGAACGATTTCAAAAGAAACATCAGTACCCAAAGAAAATTCCCATAGAAATTTCATTTATTATCGATTCACCGGAATCGAACTCAAGCTCTACATTCAACAGCGTGGGAAGCTGTAGCAATTAAGCTAAATAAATAACCAATGTGTTGGTCGAGAATTGAACTCTAGTCCGCAAGTTTGAACAACGTACGTAGTTACCGACTACTCCTAACGAGTCGGCAGTAATTAAACAAACAGGTTCACTCTTGCACTTGGTGGTCCAACGGCCACCGTGCTTACCGCTGTATACTCAAATATACACACATCAAAACTGTCTAAGGAACAGATGATTTTATTAATAAAATTATTTCCAAACCCAAATAAGTACTAAGCATTGGGCACACATAAGTGAGTATTCATTTATCTATGCACCAGACACCATAGCAACCAGCGTTTTGTTTTATTTACATTACTAGCCGTACCCGTGCGCTCCTGAAATGAAATGAAGGTAATATTCTCCAAATTTTCAGCTCTTAGACCAAGAAATTGTATTCTACTTTATTTATTACAGAAGAAAATATGTCTTCATAAACCTATTGATTTTCCAGACTTCAAATCTAATTGAATACAATTGCTTACATACAAATTACAAAATGCGACGAACAAACAAAACACTCAATTGTTATTACATTAATATCTAGACCATAAAAGAACATGAAAGTAAATAATAAAAGTTGGATAAGTAATGTTAGTGTGACAATAATAAACATTGGTAAGAAATGGTTGTAATAATAATAATAATAATAATAATAATAGAAATAATAATAATAGAAATAATAATAATAATAATAGAAATAATAATAATAATAATAATAATAATAATAATAATAATAGAAATAATAATAATAATAATAATAGAAATAATAATAATAATAATAGAAATAATAATAATAATAATAGAAATAATAATAATAATAATAAAAATAATAATAATAATAATAATAATAGAAATAATAATAATAATAATAATAGAAATAATAATAATAATAATAATAGAAATAATAATAATAATAATAATAGAAATAATAATAATAATAATAGAAATAATAATAATAATAATAGAAATAATAATAATAATAATAAATAATAATAATAATAATAAAATAATAATAATAATAGAAATAATAAAATAATAATAATAATAAAAATAATAAAATAATAATAATAATAATAATAATAATAATAATAATAAAATAATAATAATGAGATAATTTAGATATTTATCTGTGATAAATATAACCATTAAACATTGAGAAACCTGAAACAGCTATTATTGTTAACAACAATTGTTAGAAAAATATTTCGTTAGTCTATTCTTAAATTCGTTTGATGTCTGACAGTCCCTGACATTACTCGGTAGGGAATTCCAAAGTCGAGGAACAGCCACAGTGAAAGAAGATGAATATGAGGATGTTCGGTGGGAGGGAATGAATAATATTGAGGAGTGTTGTGATCTTGTGTCTAGGTTATGATTGGTGGATAATTTTGAAAACGAGACGCAAGATAGACAGGAGTGGAGAAATGCAATATGTAAAAGAGAAGGGAAAGACAGTGGATTTCCCTACGATCTTCTAGACCAGGCCTGCACAAACAGCGCTCCTTCGGAGGGGGAGAGTGGTGTTTACCGCTCCCGAAACGGAGAGGAAGATACGTCAGAATGACATAGACTTGCTGTAGATGGAGGAGAGGGAAACGACCACTCAGTTATCTAGTGGAGTGCAGTGTGTAGGCCTATTCTCAGTAACTGTTTCACGTTGCTTACCTACTGCTACAGTACAGTATGGAGAATCTAAAAGACGGAACATAACATTTAACGATTTACAGCTCGAACTTATTGATCTTCAATGTGACCTAAGGGCTAAAGATCGTCTGAATAATACTACTAGCCTGGTTGAGTTTTACAAGACTAAACATTAGCAATAATATCCACGACTACACAAGCTGGCTGTGAAAATGATTGCTATGTTTGGCTCAACATTTATATTTGTGAGCAACTGTTTTCTATAATCAACTTTAATAAAGGCAGACATCGAACATCTGTAACTGATGTTTCATTATGATCAGTAGGCTACTGTTCCTTTCAGCTGCCAACAGCATAAAACCTCGTTTTGATGTACTAATAAATAAAAATATAACAAAATGATATTGTACATTTAAGTAGCTATAGAATTTCTATTACTTCTGTAAAATAAATATTTCTTTATTAATTAATAATAGTCCAAGATAGTTTTGTAAACAATGAACGGGAATTCATTTCATAAGCACTCGTAATAGTACTTCCTTTTGTGCATATTTTGTACGAGATCCACCCCTTCTTCCAGGCCAGCCTTATACAGAGCGCAGCTAATATCTGCATTCCGCTCATGAGCTGTGAGCCGGCTCGGAGAGCGCAAACCTTGTGCAGGCCTGTTCTAGACGGAGCCAGGGCAACATTTCGAGGGATGGTGTTACGTGATCAGCCCGGCGAATATTGCAGACGAAACGGACGCGCATATTACGAACATGTTGTAGTCTCTGCGCCGAAGTAACGCTTAGGTCAGTAAGCAGAATATCACAGTAATCGAAGTGGGGCATCACGAGTGTTTGCACTAACATTTTTTTTTATGGAAAAAGGTAGAAAATTCTTCAATCGCCTAAACGAGTGGATTAATTAGAATACTTTTTTGCAGGTTTCTGCAACTTTAATGTTCTAATTTTGCACACATGAAAGATTCTAGTGACCCATGGACAGCACTGGGACTACATCTGACAAAGGACAAACATTAGTGCTCTAGACGGGTTTAGAAGTAACTACGAAGCCATTTTAGAGAGGCCTGGAACTACTGTAACGACTAGCTAGCAAAATTGCGAGCGCTCCTCTTTAAAGCGTAGCCAGCCAGGCAGCGCTATAAGCATGCGGGTACACAGCGACATATTTGTCTCGAAACAGTAGTGTCACATATTTAACTGATGGATGAGCGAGGACGCTCAATTTCCGTCCACCATATGTGCTTCCAACACGTCTCCTAGCAACACAACTGCGACAAAAAATTGCGACGGATCAGAAAAATATGAAGACACAGGTGCGTAATAGCTGCGACTCATTTGAAACAAGTGACTGACAATAGAAATGGTGGCACACCTCAATTATTATATATGATGCCCCATTCTGTGTACGACACACACCCTTGCCTGACAGATGGATAAAAATATGGTTTGTTGGTTTCCAATGCACGCCATTTAACAAAATCATTGGCTCTTCTCGACCGGGCCAGGATTAGCTCACAATTTGCGACTCTTATAAACGTGCCTCAGCCGCTCCTCTTGTAGCCGAATGGTCTGTATTCGAGTTCCGGCCAGGTCACGAATTTTTTTTTATCCTTAGTAACATATGCGGCAGAGAAGGTCGCAGTTGATGTTCCCTCAGGGTTAGACATCTGCAGGGGCGTACACAAGGGGAGGTTACCGAGTTTGAACTTGTTCTATGAAACTGTTCCCATAGCAACCAAACTTTTGTATGAAACAAATGAAACTAAATAAATATCTATACTAATAATAAATCTGTAGTCGAAATTTTTCTGGTAATTTTCGATTTTCCAAAAATAGTGTTAACCGAAAATCGCTTTTTTGACATTTTTGTTTGTATGTCTGTCTGTCTGTCTGTCTGTCTGTCTGTCTGTCTGTATGTTTGTTACCTTTTCACGTGATAATGGCTGAACCGATTTATATGAAAATTGGAATATAAATTAAGTTCGTTGTAACTTAAATTTTAGGCTATATGGCATTCAAAATACTTTATTTAAAAGGGGAGTTATAAGGGGGCCTGAATTAAATAAATCGAAATATCTCGCTTACTATTGATTTTTGTGAAAAATATTACATAACAAAAGTTTCTTTAGAAATAATTTCCGATAAGTTTTGATCTTTACAAAATTTTGATAGGACTGATATTTAATGAGATAAATGAGTTTTAAAATTAAAATAACGCCATCTAAGACGGTGCAATGAATTAAGAACAAATGACTTCGTCTATAAGGGGCCTTGGACTACAACAATCGAAACAGGGGCCTTGGACATCAACAATCGAAAGCTATTAAACATAGCCTACAGAGAATGTTTCTGTGTTTGTATGAAGTAATATCGGAAGCTAAATTAACCGATTTGCATAATTAATTATTATTTCACCATTGGAAAGTGTAGTTTCTCTAGATGGACATAATGCTATAATGTTATTACAGTAACATCTGAGTAAATCGAGGACAGGTAAGATTAAAATAGCTTCTTATGCACAGAAAATTTGATAGGCTATTTTGTACATTCGTTTTCTGTATTTCTTAAAATAATATTTATGTACACTCATTTTAATCTCAGAGAATTAACGAACAACGAGAGTGTATTGATTTAGTATGCAGTAATAGTACGTTAGCTTAGAAATCCATTATTTTATAATTCAAATTTTAACTATGCTCAATTGAATCGTGTTAAAATACATAAAATATATACGCAATAAATGCAATGCAAAAAAATTGGGTAATGAGCGAAGCAGATTATCTTGAGCTGTTGTAAAAGTCGTTCCCTGGATCAAATGTCCTATTGTAATTATGTAATTACTTTATATTTATTTCTAACAGGTGCAGTGGAGCGCAAGGGTACGGCTAGTAATTAAATAAGATACCAAAATTCAGAATTGGTTGATCAAGGATTACGACAAGGATGTAGTTTATCCTCTATTCTCTTTAATCTCTATATAGACGAAGCTCTAAGAGAGTGGAAAATTAAATTAAATAATTATGGTTTTGACATAAGGAGAAAAATTATGTCTATATTATATGCGGATGACCAAGTAATCATAGCCAATAATGAGAATAATTTACAGAAAGCGGTACATGAACTTCAAAAAATAGTTGAAACATATAATTTAAAAATATCGACATCGAAAACTAAAGTAATGGCATTCAAAGGTATAAACCCTGTAAGATCCAAGAGTCATTAATAACACTCCTATCGAACAGATTCACCGCTTCACTTTCTTGGAATGTGATATATCTTTCTTACTTACTTACAAATGGCTTTTAAGGAACCCGAAGGTTCATTGCCGCCCTCTCATAAGCCCGCCATCGATCCCTATCCTGTGCAAGATTAATCCAGTCTCTATCATCATAACCCACCTCTTAATATTATCCTCCCATCTACGTCTCGGCCTCCCTAAAGGTCTTTTTCCCCTCCGGTCTCCCAACTAACACCCTATATGCATTTCTGGATTCGCCCATACGTGCTACATGCCCTGCCCATCTCAAACGTCTGGATTTAATGTTCCTAATTATGTCAGGTGAAGAATACAATGCGTGCAGTTCTGTGTTGTGTAACTTTCTCCATTCTCCTGTAACTTCATCCCACTTAGCCCCAAATATTTTCCTAAGCACCTTATTCTCAAACACCCTTAACCTATGT
The DNA here is from genome assembly GCA_025594305.2 of Periplaneta americana. NCBI lineage: Eukaryota > Metazoa > Arthropoda > Insecta > Blattodea > Blattidae > Periplaneta > Periplaneta americana. The sequence continues at coordinate 18,030,125 of JAJSOF020000039.1, read as the reverse complement.
TCCTCTCTCAAAGTGAGAGTCCAAGTTTCGCAACCATACAGAAGAACCGGTAATATAACTGTTTTATAAATTCTAACTTTCAGATTTTTGGACAGCAGACTGGATGATAAGAGCTTCTCAACCGAATAATAACACGCATTTCCCATATTTATTCTGTGTTTAATTTCCTCCCGAGTGTCATTTATATTTGTTACTGTTGCTCCAAGATATTTGAATTTTTCCACCTCTTCGAAGGATAAATCTCCAATTTTTATATTTCCATTTCGTACAATATTCTGGTCACGAGACATAATCATATATTTTGTCTTTTCGGGATTTACTTCCAAACCGATCGCTCTACTTGCTTCAAGTAAAACTTACGTCTTTTCCCTAATCGTTTGTGGATTTTCTCCTAACATATTCACGTCATCCGCATAGACAAGAAGCTGATGTAACCCGTTCAATTCCAAACCCTGCCTGTTATCCTGAACTTTCCTAATGGCATATTCTAGCGCGAAGTTAAAAAGTAAAGGTGATAGTGCATCTCCCTGCTTTAGCCCGCAGTGAATTGGAAAAACATCGGATAGAAACTGACCTATACGGACTCTGCTGTATGTTTCACTGAGACACATTTTAATTAATCGAACTAGTTTCTTGGGAATACCAAATTCAATAAGAATATCATATAATACTTCCCTCTTAACCGAGTCATATGCCTTTTTGAAATCTATGAATAACTGATGTACAGCTGTCAAAAAAAAAAGTGGCCGCACTCGTGAACAGCGAATATTTTCAAAGTCCACTTCGGGTCGCGGCGATGTTACACGATGCATGTGCTTGTACAAGGAGTTCGGAACTATAAAAGTGTTCCATATCTGCGCCTCGTAGACCAGCGGTAGAGTGCTTGTTTAATGATTCAAAGGTTGTGGGTTCGGGCCTTCTTCAAATTTTCATTTTATTTTTTAATCGTTCTTTAGCGATGTAAATGATATTCAAATTATCATTTATATCCAGTTATTGTTATTTATGGATATCACGTTATTTATATTTTGTTATCGTTCTTTAGAGATATGATTAAAATTCAGGTCATCATTTGTATTCTGTTATCGTATTATAACGATATGAATAATAATTATTATTGTATCTCCAATGGGGGTTAGCCCTATTTTACATATGTATGTTAGGGCTATAGTTTTATACACAAAAAAGATAAGTATAAAGAGAAATGGAAAAGAAAATTAAATTAGCTTACGCGATGTAAACAAAACATAAGCAATTCGTAAATTAGGCATTGCGATTGCAAAACAAATGTCAGGTATCAATTTGAAACATACAAAAACATTAACAACACACATACGTAACACTTCTATAACACAAATATGCAGCTTACCGTACCATACATAATAAATTAATACACAATAGTCACACAAACACAATCAAACTATAATTACGACATTGCGACGACATCAAGCATCCCATAACTGACTCACATACATAACAAATCAAGCATCCGTTACAACTCACACTTCAACATAGTAACCACACTTTTAAAAGTTACAAATTTGGCTCCAAGAAGAATAAATAGGACACTGTTACTAATTAGTATTCTTCTACAATTTCTTAAATACATCTGTAATAAATCTGTGAAATTCCGATATGAATAATATTCACGTTTTTATATTGTTATCGTTTTTAGCGATTTAAATAATATTCAAGTTATCATTTATATTGTTTTCCTTCATTAGCATTATAAAACAATATTCAAGTTATTTATATTGTTATTGTTCTTTCGCAATATATTAATTAAACAAACCGATATTTATCATTTATATTCTGTTATCGTTCTTTAGTGATACTGTATAAATAATATTCTAGTTATTTATATTGTAATCGTTCTTTAGCGATATAAATAACATAAATTTAATATTAGGTTTGGAAAAATCCATTTGCATAATACTGGTATTAGTTTTTCTTTTTGTATTATTACATTATACTATCTTGAACCACAATGAAATGAAAAGGAGTAACGAGGAATTGAACCTGAGACGTTGACTCTAAATTCCGACGTTCGTCCGCTGAGCTACGAGAGCAAAAGTGTGGAAACATTTTCGGAAAAATTGGCCCAATCACACTCTAAGATTTTCTGATGATTCCTAGAAGCTAGTCCAGGATGCGGGGACAAAGGCTAATTGAGATTTCCCGGTCTCTGACCGGGTCAAACATCCTGATAGAATTAATATTTAACCCTTGCCGTGACTTTCGGTGAAGTCCGGAGGGCCCAATTAGTCAAATCCACTCTCCTCATCTCCACGCTTGGGCCCCTTGGAATTTAATAAGATGCGAAAGAGATAGTGATGTGCGGAAAGCAACGGGATGTTACCGCATTTAGGCCTATCCTTCCCAAGAAAACTGCAAACATGAACAAAGGAAGCTTTTAATAGAAGAAGAAGGATCTTCTGCGGACCTCTGGAAAATAACTAAGGAAGAGACTAGTGAAGTGCTTTGTGTGGAGTGTGGCATTGTATGGGAAAGAACATGGACATTACGACGAAATGAAGAGAAACGAATTGAAGCATTTCAAATGTGGATGTGGAGAAGAACGGTGCGTGTGAAGTGGACAGACAGAATAAGAAATAAAATTGTGTTTGAAAAAGTGAGTGAAGAAAGAATGATGCTGAAACTGATTAGAAAGAGAAAAAGGAATTGGTTGGGTCTCTGGTTGAAAAGAATAATAGACGACATTAGGATACGTGGATCATATGCGGAGACTAAGAGGAAGGCAGAAAATAGGAAAGATTGGAGGTTGCTGGGTTTGCAATGAAAGACCTGCCCATGGACAGAACATTTATGTGTGTATGTTCAGAATGCCTGGAATATCGTGTCTAAGAACAGTCGCTATTTGCAAAGACTAGTCAATTCCATGCCCACTAGACCGCAAGATGATCGAGATAAGAGGAAGATAGACTAAATATTGAATTGTGGCTTTTTGTTTTGTTTTTGAACGCTTGTTTGAATGTTTTAAGGCCGACGCCAGTAAATTTGTTATGTTTATGCCACGAAAGATATTTTATTGAGAATAAAATCTTTTTTCTTTCCATTTGCAGCCACAATATCATAATGATAAAGTCATGGCATAATATATTAATGAACCTGATGTTAATTACTAAAATAATCATAAAAGAGAAAGGAGCCATTATGTGTAGTTTGTCTCTCTCAAACACAGAACAAAAAAGGACATAAAAAGCACGAGGTTGTAGTCGAACGCAGGACCTCATGAATAAGAGGCCTGAACGCTACCATTATGCTATCGAATAACACACAGTATACTTCAATTATAACTGTAGATATCAGCCAACGTGGTCCAACAACATGTAACATCGCCTGGCTCCGAATTGTAGCGAAGATACCCGAAGGGAACTTTGTTTGAGGAGAGCGGCCACTTTTTCTTTTGACAGCTGTACTGTACCCTTATACTCCCATTTTTTCTCCATTATCTGTCGAATACAAAAAATCTGATCAATAGTCGATCTATTACGCCGAAAACCGCACTGATGATCCCCAATAATTTCATCTACGTACGGAGTTAATCTTCTCAAAAGAATATTGGACAAAATTTTGTACGACGTCAACAAAAGTGATATTCCTCGAAAGTTACCACAGTTGGTTTTGTCCCCCTTTTTAAAAATAGGTACAATTATGGACTCCTTCCATTGTTCTGGTACAATTTCCTTTTCCCAAATAGCAAGTACAAGTTTATAAATTTCGCTATATAATGCACTTCCACCCTCTTGTATTAATTCTGCTGGAATTTGATCGATACCTGGAGACTTGTACTTTTTCAGATTTTCTATCGCAATTTCGACTTCAGAAAGTGTGGTTTGGGGTATAAATGGCTCAGCAGTTTGCATTTCAATTTCGTCCCGATCATTTCTATTTGGCCTATGTACATGTAGTAGTTACGCAAAATAGTTTTTCCATCTGTTTAGGATTGATGGAGAGTCTGCAAGCAAGTCACCATTCTCATCCTTGATCACGTTTACCCTTGACTGATATCCGTTCTCAAATTCTTTTATACCCTCATATAAATCTCGAATGTTTTTATTCTTACTATTTGTTTCTACCTTATTCAGTGTGATATATCTTACCATGGTGAAATTGACATCAACGGAAAAATAGCAAAATTTAATCAAATGAACGGCACAATTAGAAGAACGCTTAAACGAAAAGCAAGGAAGGAAACTATAATGAAGTTTTATAAAGTGATAGCGATACCAACATGCTTATACGGCAGCGAGACATGGACCATGACGAAGAGAGATATATCTAGATTGTAGGCAGCAGAAATGAGATTCCTAAGAGCAACGGCTGGATATAGTGTTTTTTTTTTTTCCTTTTTATTTCTGTTATTGTATTTGTATTCCTGGTGTTGTGGAAGAGAAGGCCTGATGGCCTTAACTACACCAGAATAAATAAATAAATAAATAAATAAATAAATAAAATAGTTTAACGGATAGGAAAAGGAATACAGATATTGGAAAGGATCTCAATGCTGAAAACTTAATAAAGAAAGTAGAAGACTACAGAAGTTCTTGGTCACAGCATGTTCAAAGAATGAATAATGTCCGTATTCCGAAGCAAATAATGGAATACAGGCCAAAGGGAAGAAGAAATTTAGGCCGTCCAAGGAGACGCTGGATAGACCAGCAAATAGAGGCGTAACAGGCGATAAGCCTAAATACTTGAAGATAAGAAGAAGACCAAAATTCAGAAAAAAAAATTAAAAAATTATATGTTGTCATTTAAAAATGTTGATGTCACACCCTGTACAATAATGGCTCAAGATTTTATTCTCTCTCTTTTTTTTTTTTTTAATTTTCCTCTCAAAATATTCAACGACGTGTCCGAGCATTTAAAAAAAAGAGTTTAATTTTATTTGCATTGTTCCTTACTTATGAAAAAACCTGTATAATAATAACATTAACAACAATAACAATAACAATAATAATAATAATAATAATAATAATAATAATAATAATAATAATAATAATACGTGGCGCTACAGCTCACGAAGGGCCAAAACCGACCAGCTGGCTGCTGGCCTCACGGCCACATGCCGAAGCAGAGGTGGACGATCATCCAACTAGAATGGAGGTATCGTGTAGTTAGCATGATGAGCCCCTCAGCCGTTATACCTGGTTTGCTTAACCGGATTTCGCTACCTATCGCAGCTCCCCAAGTGCATCACGATGCTGGGTGGGCACTGGTCCCATACACTGGTCGAAATTTGGTGAGAAAATTTCTTCCCCGTGAGGACTCGAACCAGCACGCATTCCGTAACGCGAGTCCTAGGCCAGATGCCTTAGACCACGACGCCACGGCGTGGGACTCTGTATAAAATAATAATAATAGTTTTGAAGGAACCCGGAGGTTCATTGCCGCCCTCACATAAGCCCGCTATCGGTCCCTATCCTGAGCAAGATTAATCCGGTCTCTAGAATCATATCTCACCTTCCTCAAATCTATTTTAATTTTATCCTCCCATCTACGACTCGTCCTCCCCAAAAGGTCTTTTTCGCTCCAGCCTCCCAACTAACACTATGTGCATTTCTGGATTCGCTCATATGTGCTACATGCCCTGCTCATCTCAAACGTCTGGATTTAATGTTCCTAATTAAGTCAGGTGAAGAATACAATGCCTGCAGTTCTGTGTTGTGTAACTTTCTCCATTCTCTTCATCCCTCTTAGCCCCAAATATTTTCCTAAGCACCTTATTCTCAAACACCCTTAACCTATGTTCCTCTCTCAAAGTGAGAGTCCAAATTTCACAACCATATAGAACAACCGGTAATATAACTGTTTTATAAATTCTAACTTTAAGATTTTTTGACAACAGACTGGATGATAAAAGCTTCTCAACCGAATAATAACAGGCATTTCCTATATTTATTCTGTGTTTAATTTCCTCCCGAGTATCATTTATATGTGTTACTGTTGCAACCAGGTATTTGAATTTTTCAACCTCTTCAAAGGATAAATTTCCAATTTTTATATTTCCATTTCGTACAATATTCTCGTCACGAAACATAATCATATACTTGTCCAATGTATTGTACAAAAACGAACTAAATATTAATTCAGAAAAAAAACACTTTGGCAATTATTTTGAAAGCTGAATTAATACCAGAAAAGTGTGCCTGAAGTATTGCAAGGAACACAAAATGCTTATCTCGAATTTTTAAACTCATACCAACTAAGGATGTTACACACTTATTCACTCACCGACTCTTTCATATATTCAAAATGATATTTAAGCATTACAAACACTCGGGATGTTAGATTCAAGAATCAGATTCAATGTATGCGGTACTTAAAATGTCGGATTATATTCTTTCACACATAAAATATCTTACAGCGAGGCAAGACTAAGAGAAAGTATTATTTCACACACTTTTAATATTACAACAGCAGTATAAAAGTACAACATAATATAATACAGTTTCACAAAGTTAAATTTGACATCTCCTATTATTATAATAATAATTATTAATGTCTCTAATACTTTCCGAACTGCACATTCATAACGAAAATTAAACGTTGTGACATACCGTTTCTAAAGAATGATGTGGATGGTCAGAGTACACTTCAAATGAACACCATTAACCCCCTTTTCTCATAGAATCTGATTAGTGCAGTAATGTTTTGGTTATGGGTATTTCAACAATGTTTTGAAAATATTCCATTTTGTAACATTACACTAAAATAACCTATAACATGGTGTTATGGTCTTGCTGGCTAAACATCACACACTATTACCAACATCTCTAATACCCCTCGATTTAATATTATCCGTACAAACAGATCACAAAAAATCGTGTTTTGATTTTAGAGTGTTTCACGCTTGTTTCTCAGAAGTTATGCATTCTCACAACAGTAACTATAGTCGCGACGCTGTTATTCCCGGCGTGACTCCTCCTCTTTGCTTACGTCTTAGGAAGTGAAGGCTCTATAAAGTCTAGGTAGGTAGTATCGTTCGCCATTTTTGTTCTTTCGTCGCCGAGCTACCATACGAGGAATCTATTTGCCACACCGTTAAACATTATCATGTCGTAGCTCCTATGATAATAAATCAAACGCACTGTAATTCAGCAAATAATTGTGCGGCAAATAACATCTTGGTGTGCTTTCTGCGAACGCCAACGAAAGAGTCAAAATGGCGGGCGATTATATTAAGTATTTATCAAGCCTTAAGAAATGAATAACGTCTTCATGAGTGAATCACAAGACGCACACGTTTAAATGTAGCCGACCTGCAACGCGATTGGCTGCCGGAAATTAGAGCGACGGGTCTATAAAAGGAAAGGATACAAGTAGTTCACAATTTTATTAACGTGTGCAACGTATTCAACCAAGATATTACATTCAATGTTCCTGTAACTGTAACAACATGGATTTAACCTTCATTTCTGTATGTCTAGTTATACGTAAAGTCGTTTTATACAGAACAGTCAATAATTGCATATACCGCCGTGTATGGTAATTACATGGCGACTGTTTCAAATGTTGGGTTTACTGTCCACATACTGCAAACGTCACTAAAGCAACAATGACTCTATTCATTACGATGGAAGCTTTCAGGTCATCCGTAACATTCAGAAGGTACACAAGGCAAATAATTAGTGAATCTTGATTTCACAGTTCGAATGAGGTCTATCCTATTTATTTAAGAGTTGAGAATACAGAATTAACTATCCTCCATGTTTCAGTTTAAAATTGTTTCAAGTTAAGTTAACTTTCTACTTATATTTTAGGTACCGGTATAATATTATTACTAATCATCACCATCAGCATATCATTATCATTATCATTATCATTATCATTATCATTATTATTATTATTATTATTATTATTATTATTATAATCCATTGCGTTACTACTGATAGCACAGCAAATCTAAAGAACACTTGTCTTTAGCTATAATGTTAAATTCATGTATTCATGTCCGTCCAAATATTCTCTTATACATCCACTCACCTATCCATAATACCACCACTCACCTATCCACCCACCCATAAATTCACCACTCACTTACACACCCATAGATCAACCACTCACCCATAAATCCACCATTAATCCATCCACCCACCCATAGATCCACCACTCACCCACCCATCCATAAATCCATCACACACCCACCCACCCATAAATCCACCACTCATCCATCCACCCATCTATAAATTAATCACTCACTCATCCACCCACCCATAAATCCGCCATTCACCCATCCACCCACATAGAAATCCATCACACACCCATCCACCCACCCATATATCCATCATTCACCCATCCACCCACTATAAATCCATCGCTCACTCATCCAACCACCTATAAATCCATCACTCACCCATCCACCCACTATAAATCCACCACTCATTCATCCACCCAATATAAATCCATCGCTCACCCATCCAACCACCTATAAATCAATTACTCACCCATCCAACCACCTATAAATCCATCACACACTCATCCATCACCCATGAATCCACCTCTCACCCATCCACCCACCCATTAATCCACCATTCACCCATCCACCCACCCATTAACCCACCTCTCACCCATCCACTCACCCATAAATCCACCATTCACCCATCCATCCACCCACCCAAAAATCCACCATTCACCATCCACCCACCCTTAAATCCACCACTCACCCATCCACCCACCTATAAATCCACCACTCACCCATCCACCCACGTATAAATCCACCACTCACCCATCCACCCACCTATAAACCCACCACCCACCTATAAATCCACCACTCACCCATCCACCCACCCACACTCCCTCCTATAAATCCACCACTCACCCATCCACCTACCTATAAATCCACCACTCACCCACACTCCCACCTATAAGTCCACCAAACTCCCACCTATAAATCCACCACACTCCCTCCTATAAATCCACCACTCACCCACACTCCTACCTATAAATCCACCACTCACCCACACTCCTACCTATAAATCCACCACTCACCCATCCACCCACTTATAAATCCACCACTCACCCACACTCCCACCTATAAATCCACCACTCACCCATCCACCTACCTATAAATCCACCACTCACCCATCCACCCACCTATAAATCCACCACTCACCAATCCACCTACCTATAAATCTACCACTCACCCATCCAACCACCTATAAATCCATCACACACTCATCCATCACCCATTAATCCACCATTCACCCATCCACCCACCCATTAACCCACCTCTCACCCATCCACCCACCCATAAATCCACCATTCACCCATTCAGCCACCCACCCACAAATCCACCATTCACCATCCACCCACCCTTAAATCCACCACTTACCCATCCACCCACCTATAAATCCACCACTCACCCATACACCCACCTATAAATCCACCACTCACCCATCCACCCACCTATAAATCCACCACTCACCCATCCACCCACCTATAAATCCACCACTCACCCATCCACCCACCTATAAATCCACCACTCACCCACACTCCCACCTATAAATCCACCACTCACCCATCCACCTACCTATAAATCCACCACTCACCCATCCACCCACCTATAAATCCACCACTCACACACACTCCCACCTATAAATCCACCGCTCACCCACACTCCCACCTATAAATCCACCATTCACCCATCCAGCCACCTATAAATCCACCACTCACCCACACTCCCACCTATAAATCCACCACTCACCCACTCACCCACACTCCCACCTATAAATCCACCGCTCACCCATCCACCTACCTATAAATCCACCACTCACCCAAACTCCCACCTATAAATCCACCACTCACTCACACTCCCACCCATAAATCCACCACTCACTCACACTCCCACCTATAAATCCACCACTCACCCATCCACCTACCTATAAATCCACCACTCACCCATCCACCTACCTATAAATCCACCACTCACCCATCCACCTACCTATAAATCCACCACTCACCCATCCACCTATCTATAAATCCATCACTCACCCATCCACCTATCTATAAATCCACCACTCACCCATCCACCCACCTATAAATCCACCACTCACCCATCCACCCACCTATAAATCCACCACTCACCCATCCACCCACCTATAAATCCACCACTCACCCATCCACCCCTATAAATCCACCACTCACCCATCCACCCACCTTTAAATCCACCACTCACCCATCCACCCACCTATAAATCCACCACTCACCACACACACTCCCACCTATAAATCCACCACTCACCCACACTCCCACCTATAAATCCACCATTCACCCATCCAGCCCCCAAAAAGCCACCACTCACCCACACTCCCACCTATAAATCCACCACTCACCCATCCACCTACCTATATATCCACCACTCACCCACACTCCCACCTATAAATCCACCACTCACCCATCCACCCACCTATAAATCCACCACTCACCCATCCACCCACCTATAAATCCACCACTCACCACACTCCCACCTATAAATCCACTACTCACCCATCCACCTACCTATAAATCCACCACTCACCCATCCACCTACCTATAAATCCACCACTCACCCATCCACCCACCTATAAATCCACCACTCACCCATCCACCCACCTATAAATCCACCACTCACCCATCCACCCACCTATAAATTCACCACTCACCCACACTCCCACCTATAAATCCACCACTCACCCATCCACCTACCTATAAATCCACCACTCACCCATCCACCCACCTATAAATCCACCACTCACACACACTCCCACCTATAAATCCACCACTCACCCATCCACCCACCTATAAATCCACCACTCACCTATCCACCCACCTATAAATCCACCACTCACCCATCCACCCACCTATAAATCCACCACTCACCCATCCACCTACCTATAAATGCACCATTCACCCATCCAGCCACCTATAAATCCACCACTCACCCATCCACCTACCTATAAATGCACCACTCACCCATTCACCTACCTATAAATCCAGTACTCACCCATTCACCCACCTATAAATCCACCACTCACCCACACTCCCACCTATAAATCCACCACTCACCCATCCACCTACCTATAAATCCACCACTCACCCATCCACCTACCTATAAATCCACCACTCACCCATTCACCTACCTATAAATCCACCACTCACCCATTCACCTACCTATAAATCCACCACTCACCCATTCACCCACCTATAAATCCACCACTCACACACACTCCCACCTATAAATCTACCACTCATCCATCCACCCACCTATAAATCCACCACTCACCCATCCACCCACCTATAAACCCACTACTCACATATACACCCATCTGTTCACCCATGAATTCACCCTCCCGCTTATAAACCCACTCACCTACTCATTAACACACTCAACCACTCATTAATTCAAAAAATCGTTTTGTCAATTCACTCATATTGTTTCATTCATCCATTGGTCCAATCCACTATTCATTTAACTATTGGAGTGCTTGCTTCCCAAAGTGGGAATCGGAACCTCTCGAGGTGTCGTGTAAAGAGCTGAAAAGGGTTGCGATGTGATTTAAAAATAAATAAAAAAGGTCTTAATAACATAGCTTAAACCTACTTATTTGGTATTTAGAAACACAAAAATATACAACGCTCAAAATAAGCGAAAAAAAAAAAAAAAAAGTAGCATCTTAAATATTGACTAAGTATTCAATACACATTGATATCATTTTGAATTTCAAGGAGATTTTTTCGCCTTTGTTTTGATGGAAATTATAGACAAGACAAGAAACTTATTTTGCATAAATACGGTGTTGCAAATGTTACCAAGTTTCTTTCGCAAGCCCTAGGTATTCCTTTCATTCAAAACTGAACTATGCTATGCAAAAAGTGTAGTTTCAACATTCCATCAGTAGGTACATGTCTCTATGAGTTTTTCCTCCAGTTTTTTTAATTTCAGTCCGTTGAACGCAATTGTCCAAAAACATATTCAGTATGCATCTGTAACTTTCGTATTTTTTTAAATTTCTTTCGGACAAAAAAAAAAACTGTTGTTTAAAATCGTACTTTGGGTGGTGTAAACTGATTTTGAATAAAATTATAGGTCCAGTTGTTTGCAATTTTACAATTATTTGTATTTTTTTAATTGGGTCAAGAACCTGTACAATATTAGGGTTCGCAAAGAGAATTCTCGCCGAAAAGTGGGTCGCGCCTTCAGAAAGTTTGGGAACGACTGAGCTATTGGTACAGGTCTTCATTCATTAATGCTTTCATCCATCCATCCTTCTTTACGACAGCATATGCCTTGTAATCAAGAACCTAGTTTGTGTTGAGTGAAAACTGTTAAACTAACAAGACACGTCCAAACTTTTTTTTTGAAATGTAACTACATAAAACTCAGCTGAATTTTAACCAGCATTAATGAATATTTATACATATGAAAGTTTCTCTCCAAAAGTTTAGACAGTAATATATTACATTAGATAGGAATATTGTTTTGAAAAATTCGCCGTTTTCGTTAACAATATGCTGTAGACTTAATTGTTAAACATAAAATGTCACAGGAAGAAACAATAGTAATTATAAAACGTTCATTTCTAGGATCGTAAAAATTTTTGGGACATTTAAACAAGATTTAGTAGCTTACTTATTTACGGCTTTTAGAGAACCAGGAGGTTCATTGCCGCAGTCACATAAGCCCGCCATCGATCCTTATCCTGAGCAAGATTAATCCAGTCCCTACCATCATATTCCATCTCCATTAAATCAATTTTAATATTATCCTCCCATATACGTCTCGGCCTCCTACCTCCCAACAAACACACTATAGGCTATACATTTTCTGTATTCGACCGTACGTGCTACATGTCCTGCCCATCTCAAACGTCTGGATTTAATGTTCCTAATTTTGTCAGGTGAAGAATACAATGAACCCATCCCGAAGCTTATTTTGGAGTTTTGTAACAAACTTTTTTTTTTTACGGTGATGAATTGTTAACCCTACGCTCAACCCCTAAGCTGGAAGACCATCCCTCATCCGCAGTCCGCAACTGATTATTTATTATATTCGCAGCTACTCTCCACATCTGGAGACGGTCTCCTCTATCCGCAACCTCAGGACGCGCTGATAGGGACCCCCAATACAAGATTTAGTTGCATGTTCATTTTTACCATTTTGCGAGTTAGCCATGAAATGTAGCGATCACGACGGATCCAAATATGTTTGTGAATTCAGGATATCGGGTTATAACTTGCTGAGTATAAGACATGGTATAATAGCATTATGTATATTATATATTGTACTTGAGTTTTATTTTTTAGTCATATTTTATATGTATTGAAAACTGCGACTTGTCTTATAACCTTTGGTTTTTGAAGGACATCTATCTAATCTAATCTAATCTAATCTAATCTAATCTAATCTAATCTAATCTATCTGATCTTATCCATACAAACCTATCATCCAATCCAATCCATCCATCCGTCCTATCCAATCCATCCCTTCATCCTATCCAATGAATCCATCCCTCCCTCCATCCTATCCAATCCATCCATCCCTCCATCCTATTCAATCCATCCATACCTCCATCCTATTCAATCCATCCATCCCTCCACCCTATCCAATCCATCTATTCCTCCATCCTATCCAATCCATCGATCCCTTCATCCTATCCAATCCATCTTCCAATCTATCCAGTCCATCCCTCCATCCTATCCAATCCATTCCTCCATCCTATCCAATCCATCGATCCCTCCATCCTATCCAATCCATCTATCCCTCCATCCTATCCAATCCATCGATCCCTTCATCCTATCCAATCCATCCTTCCAATCTATCCAGTCCATCCCTCCATCCTATCCAATCCATCCATCCCTCCATCCTATCAATCCATCCATCCCTCCATCCTTCCAATCTATCCAGTCCATCCCTCCATCCTATCCAATCCATTCCTCCATCCTATCCAATCCATCCATTCCCCCATCCTTCCAATCTATCCAGTCCATCCCTCCATCCTATCCAATCCATCCATTCCTCCATCCTATCCAATCCATCCATTCCTCCATCCTTCCAATCTATCCAGTCCATCCCTCCATCCTATCCATTCCTCCATCCTATCCAATCCATCCAACCCATCCCTCCATCCTATCCAATCCATCCATCCCTCCATCCTATCCAATCCATCCATTCCTCCATCCTTCCAATCTATCCAGTTCATCCCTCCATCCTATCCAAACCATTCCTCCATCCTATCCAATCCAACCCATCCAATCAATCCATTCAAATCCAATCCATTCCTCCATCCTATCCAATCAATCCCTCCATCCTAACTAATCCATCCCTCCATCCTAACTAATCCATCCCTCCATCCTAACTAATCCATCCAATCCATTCCAATCTATCCCTCTATCCTATCCAATCCATTCCTCCATCCTATCCAATCCATCCCTCCATCCTAACTAATCCATCCTTCCATCCTATCCAATCCATCCCTCCATCCTAACTAATCCATCCAATCCATCCCTCCATCCTATCCAATCCATCCCTCCATCCTATCCAATCCATCCCTCCATCCTATCCAATCCATCCCTCCATCCTATCCCATCCATCCTTCCATCCTATCCAATCCATCCCTCCATCCTAACTAATCCATCCAATCCATCCCTCCATCCTATCCAATCCATCCTCCATCCCTTCATCCTCCATCCCTTCATCCTATCCAATCCATCCCTCCATCCTACCCAATCCATCCCTCCATCCTATCCAATCCATCCCTCCATCCTATCCAATACATCCCTCCATTTAATCCAATCCATTCAAATCCAATCCATTCCTCCATCCTATCCAATCCAACCCTCCGTCCTAACTAATCCATCTAATCCATCCCTTCATCCTATCCAATCCATCCTTCCATCCTATCCAATCCATCCCTCCATCCTAACTAATCCATCCAATCCATCCATCCCTCCATCCTATCCAATCCATCCCTCCATCCCATCCAATCCATCCCTCCATCCATCCCTCCATCCATCCATCCCTCCAATAATTTAAACACTAGAATGTCCAAATTCTTCCGATTCTTTAATTTGTCTATTTCCGTCTTCTATTGTAGACTACTGTATATTTAAATCTCGATTATCATATGTGGGTCAGATTTAAAAGTTTTAAATAAACAAAGCTTGAGTTCACTGAAATTCAGAAGATTAGAAATGAAGGAGTCCTGCAAAAAGGAGGTAGCTCTAATTGTACAAAGTTGTGGAAAACAACAAAAAGATTCTAAAAATTTTAAGTTTCTTTCCTTTTGAAGAGTATATCCTGCGTATCTAGAGGTTTCATTTTATCACTCACTCATTTATTGCAATCAGTAACTTAGGGGGGTAAAATATATACAAATAACGGAGCCACTTCCTTTTTGAAATAAAATTGAATATAATCAGCCACATTTTGCATTATATTGTAAGAATATCATTACTAAAAACACAACATTATATACATATATATGCCTACATACGGAATTAACCGTACGTAATGTCATTCATTTCAGGGGGTTACTCTTTAAGATATTTCAAACAAAAAAATGTATTACAATTTTGCTTGTTTTTGCTTCCTTTTCGAGATAAAAATTGTTTTATATGAAATATTACATAGCATGTTTTCGGAAAATCGTTGATTTAATTCCGAATATGTTCATTCGATTGTAGAGAGCAGTGTATGATGATAATAAATGATTGAAAGAATTTTAGTTTTATTCTTTAAATGTGAAGAAATTTTATGAGAACAATTTTAACATTGTAAAACTCCTTCACAGAATGAAAAGTTACATTTTTTTCGGCTCAAATTTCTGCACATTTAAACGACAAAACTAAAATTCTTTCAATCATTTATTGTCATAATACATTGCTCTTTTAAACTGACTTAACAGTTTGAATACTAAATCGCGGGACATACTGCATATACAAGCTTTTAGGACAATAATATATTTTTCATACTATAACGTGTCAATGGATGTGGATGAATCACTTAATGCAGCTTTTAAAATACACTACCATCTTAGTTCTGTGCTATCAGTCCTATTTCCTGTCTTAACAAAATCAATTCGCGTGAAATATTAAAACCGTGTATATCCATTGAAGTATAACCTATACGAGGCAGAGAAATAAAACTTCCACGTACAGACCGATTATTTAGTCCTGACAGCTCGCGACGCGAAAGAGAGGAAGTAATAGGAGTAGTGGGGAGAATTCCGGAGTAGAGATAAGGGCGAGCGGTCGGTAAAGGAATGCAGTACTGTTTAACTGTACTGGAAACACAACGCTTGCGTGACATCCGATCGCTCTGACTGCAGGCAATAGACTAACCTGAACATCCCTTGGCGTAACTTAAGGTTATATGTACGTGAACGACCACAAATATTATCAGATAATGCAGGCTCTAAATTTATAAAATTTTATAAGGAAATGAACTCACAGTTGGACAAAAATTACAAGGTACCACAACAAGACTTATTAGAACTTCAATATCTGATAAAAGTATAAAAAAGGCTACTAATAATATTTTTTTTAGAATTCACTTTTAACTTTAAATTAAATTTTCCAAAATTTGAAAATTTTCACAAATATTATTTCATAACTGCACAACCATTAGAGATAGAATTCTGAAATTTTGTACACTGATTTAACATGCATTTATGCAAAATGCTAGACTACAGTAATGCCCATTTCTTTTAAAATAGAAAAATTAAGTCACAAAACATTATGTAAATTTTAATATATTTTATATAGGACAAATAAAAAATTAACTGTATTAAAATAAACAACTTTACATGTCTGAGAGTAGTCTACTTTTCAGAAATAAGTGTTTATTACATGCAGGAAAAATATTAAAGCTGTCAGAGAGACCATAACAATGTTACTTACAACAACTTACTTACAAATGGCTTTTAAGGAACCCGAAGGTTCATTGCAGCCCTCACATAAGCCCGCCATCGGTCCCTATCCTGTGCAAGATTAAGCCAGTCTCATCATACCCCACCTCCCTCAAATCCATTTAATATTATCCTCCCATCTACGTCTCGGCCTCCCTAAAGATCATTTTCCCTCCGGTCTCCCAACTAACACTCTATATGCATTTCTGGATTCGCCCATACGTGCTACATGCCCTGCCCATCTCAAACGTCTGGATTTCAAGTTCCTAATTATGTCAGGTGAAGAATACAATGCGTGCAGTTCTGTGTTGTGTAACTTTCTCCATTCTCCTGTAACTTCATCCCGCTTAGCCCCAAATATTTTCCTAAGCACCTTATTCTCAAACACCCTTAACCTATGTTCCTCTCTCAGAGTGAGAGTCCAAGTTTCACAGCCATATAGAACAACCGGTAATATAACTGTTTTATAAATTCTAACTTTCAGATTTTTTGACAGCAGACTGGATGATAAGAGCTTCTCAACCGAATAATAACACGCATTTCCCATATTTATTCTGTGTTTAATTTCCTCCCGAGTGTCATTTATATTTGTTACTGTTGCTCCAAGATATTTGAATTTTTCCACCTCTTCGAAGGATAAATCTCCAATATTTATATTTCCATTTCGTACAATATTCTGGTCACGAGACATAATCATATACTTTGTCTTTTCGGGATTTACTTCCAAACCGATCGCTTTACTTGCTTCAAGTAAAATTTCCGTGTTTTCCCTAACCGTTTGTGTATTTTCTCCTAACATATTCACGTCATCTGCATAGACAAGAAGCTGATGTAGCCCGTTCAATTCCAAACCCTGCCTGTTATCCTGAACTTTCCTAATGGCATATTCTAAAGCGAAGTTAAAAAGTAAAGGTGATAGTGCATCTTCCTGCTTTAGCCCGCAGTGAATTGGAAAAGGATCACATAGAAACTGACCTATACGGACTCTGCTGTATGTTTCACTGAGACACATTTTAATTAAATGAACTAGTTTCTTGGGAATACCAAATTCAATAAGAATATCATTGGTTACCAAATGATGTAACTGCAGAATTTTTTTGTTTTTCTTTTTTTTAATACTTTGATAAAACTAGTTTGAAAAATATTATTAATAATCTTTTTTATACTTTAATCAGAATGATATTTAAGTTCTAATAAGTCTTTTTGTGGTACCTTGTAATTTTTATCGAATTGTGAGTTTATTTTCTTATAAAATTTTAGAAATTTAAAGCCTGCATTATCTGATAATATTCGTGGTCGTTCACGTGCATATACCCTTAATGGACTCGCCTGATCCAGGCGTAGATTTCCGGAGACTGTCAGGACTAAATAATCGCCATGTACCTTTATCCCAGTACTAGAAGATGGCGTTATCATCATCGTGCATGTCTTTTTTAACCCGTGAGAAAAACCCGGTACACCATTTCATAGGAGACCGAATAAACTCTAGAAGTTGGACTCGCAAGATTCCGTGCTGTTTCATTTACTGGTCTAAAGCTCTACGGACAGAGCTAACTCATTCCGTTTACAATCATTTATTATACAATATAATTATATGGAAATAGAAAGAAGGCACAGAGTTCTCTTCAATGTTAATGTAAATATATCAAAGGAAGAAGCTCATGAAAGCCTCGGTTTCTAGTTCCCATGACAGCAAGAGATGATCTAATTTGAAATAAATAGGCTATATAACCGCAATGGCTGGAAATAATAATTTTGGTAACGAAGCTATGATAGTAGTTGCATATTTTAAGTTAAAATTCATTTCTTAAAGTTATTGGAGTGCATATTTCTTTAAACCCAGAAATAAAGATAAGGTCATGCCTAGAAGGAACAAAATGCGGCCAATAAAATATATCAATCAGAATACTGTAGCCTATAATTTTCTCTTTGAAGTAGATGTTCCAAGCTATACAACTAGCCTCTACCGAATATGTCTCTGTCAATTCAGCAAATATCTTCCAGTCACGTAATACTCTTACTTAAATACAAGGTCACAAACGTCAAGCGACTCAAAGAAGTTCTCTACGAAATGAGAAAGGAGAGAGAAAATTATTATTACCTATGGCTGTGCTAATCACAGGTTATGGTCGAGTTACGAGGAAGTGCAGTCTGTGTTTGTGAATTCAAGAGTCTGACTACAAACTCGCGGAACTCCGCTACTTATAAATGCATATTTTTATTAGCAATACGCCCCTACGTCACATTCTTTCTACTTTCTGTATTATTATTGTTCATTATGATCACGGCAGTTTAGGTAATTTACCTTCAACGCCAGTTCCAGTTTCACACTCTAATCAGAAATTTCTTAGAAGTCCTCTTCTATTTAAATGTATGTATGTATTTATTTACACTGCAAGTGGGGATGCACCCGGTGGCAGTGGTATACACAATATAAACAATACACAAAGAAATGATAAGCAATATTTACAATATACAATACAATTATACAATACACAATAGGCCTACAATTTTATACACAATACAAAAAGAATACACAATATAATTTAACACAATAATAATAAAACATAAATAAAATACTAATTTTACATTACAACCTACATTATTATGTACAGGCCCTACGTAAGTTTCAATAGTCTTTCACTTTATTCTCATCTCACTCACTGTAGTGGCACTATGACGCATTTCATTGACACTTTAGCACACATTTCACTGACACTATAGAACACATTTCATTGACGCTATAAATTATCACTGATCGGAACTGTTCACTGCACTGTAAAACCATAACTTCACTGACTCACCTCGCTTCACTGATACAACAGTTCAAATAAGTCAGATAATTACACCCTTATGCATACTTATAAACAGAACTACATTTAAACTAAACATTTCTAGTCTAAGGCCCTCTTACACGCTATTTTTAAATAATTTACAATTCAAATCAAGGAAGTAACTCATCAGGCTAAATAAATACATGTTACCTTAAAAAATTAAATGTTAAATGTCGCCTTAATTTTAATTTGCACTTTATACACAACTTTTTAAATTATTCTTCTTAGTCTTCTTATAGACAGATATTGTACAGTAGTGGCAAAAAAAAAACCGGACCGACTCTTGTAG
This sequence comes from Periplaneta americana, assembly GCA_025594305.2. NCBI lineage: Eukaryota > Metazoa > Arthropoda > Insecta > Blattodea > Blattidae > Periplaneta > Periplaneta americana. The sequence goes on along the minus strand of JAJSOF020000039.1, from coordinate 18,010,092 downwards.
CTCATTTCAGAGCCTTGTTCACTCCAGAGCACGATAGACTGGTTCGAATCCTGCCTGGGAAGGAAACTTTTTTTTTTGTTCCTTATTCGAACTTATTCCCAATACTTTTCGATTGCAGCGATATTTTACTACTTAATTTACTTATTATTCCCAGAACATGAATTTTACCAGCAACCGAAAAGTATTGGGAATAAATTTGAATAACGAACAAAAAAAAAAAAAAAACTTTCCTTCCCAGGCAGGATTCGAACCACGAAAGTCTTAGTTACCAGTCTATCGTGCTGTGGAGTGAACAAGGCTCTGAAATCAGCCACAAGGGTTGGTCCGGTTTTTTTGCTACAACTGTACTTATTGTAATGTGTACTGGTTTGTTTTTGGGGTGCAATGTGCTTGCGCTAGATTTGTTGTTTGTTTGTAATAATTGTGGAATACGATTATACGAATACATTACAGTACAGCCATTCCATAATTACGGGTGGAAAATTCTTATTAATTTTTCTTTCAACTTCAAATGGCTATATTACTTTACGATAAATGAATCATATGCGGGGACTAAAAGGAAGATAGTCCATCGTTGTATCTGACGGGTTAGCGAGTCTAACTCCGAACGCAGCGGTCCCGGGTTCGATTTCCGGTCAGGATGAGATGCCTGGATGCGGTCTTTCGACTCCTATGGATGAATATCAGGTAACTTTATCAAGAATTGGGACCGCCGCCCTTTCCTCCCCCATCATACTTTCCTCATCATCCTGTTTCTGGTTTTTCAAATCACTCTTCCGGCGGCCTCCCGAAGTGACTCACCGGCCTCCGTGGAATGTTTCAGCGATGTTGGATGGCTACTGCAATGGCACCCAAGGCGGAGCTACTCTTGGGAGGAGTTTCGCCTCGGACCGACAAGGGGGCCTTGGGGGAATTTTCCGAAGCAGGAATGGTATATGGATTCTGTCGGCTGTAGGGACCGGTCGTTAAGGGAGTCATGTGGTTAGGGCGGTGGGCGTAGGGGATCTGTGGCATGCAACTCATTCCAGATCGAGGATTAACGCAATAGATCTCAATAGGTCGCAGTGCTGGGCCATTCGTGTCCCCCCTCAGTTAAATTCCATTTCAAGAGGAAAACGAAATAAAGGGAAGATTGGAGAATGCTGGATTTGCAGTGAAAGACCAGCCCGTGGACAAGACACTGAATCAGTGAATGTTGGAGTATCTTTTATAAATAAAAATAATAATGACATTGTTACAGACGAAATTTTAAGAGAAAAATTATAAAATATACGTTCTTACAAGGCAATTTTGGCCAGAAAGAAATAATCTGTGCCCTCCAAAGAGGTTGGCCACTGGTCTCACTCTGTTCTTCACAGTTAGTGGAAAGGACTTAGAAATTCTGAAGGGGATTAACCGAAAAATTGATGTAATCTAATAGATTACATTTTGTTTTCAAACCTAAGATTATTTAAGAAGTGTGTTAATTTAGAAAAATGAATAAAAAAAGATGGCTAGAAATGTCAAACTTTGTAGAATAGAATAAAAAGAACTTGAAATAAATTCGAGGGGAAATATCAGGTACCATTAACAGGGAATTTCACAACTTCAAAACGTAAGATATCCATCTTTTTTCTTTTTATTTTTGTCATAGTAGTGTAATGTTGTTATTCTTGTTTTTTATAGCCTATCATTGATGATTTGCTATTCAGATAATATTGCTGAATATTATCATGGATCTATTTTACACAATAGTTTACTAAAATAAAAATTGTCCTACTACAGAGTTTGTTACGCTGCGGTTACACACTGCAGAGACCGCAATCTGGTTTAACGCCATCCAGACCACTTATAATCGCGATCACAATAAGTGTTTTGCACTGTCACCACTTATTTTTCAATAAATTCCGCCATCATTATAAACCACCGAATATATTCCTGCATTTCTTTTCATTTGTAACAGCTTAAAAATTCTAAAGCTTATTTACTGACGTAAATAATTTCCCATGAGATATGATACTTAAGATCTTCGAACAGGGTGTAAGAGGATATGCAAGCATCTTCTCTGGTTTATTTTTTTATTATTTAACGACGCTGAATAAGCTAATACGTTATTTAGCGTCGATGAGATTGGTGATAGCGAGATGATGCCGAGGATTCGCCATAGATTACCTGGCATTCACCTTACCGTTCGGGAAAACCTCGGAAAAAACCAACCAGGTAATCAGCCCAAGCGGGGATCGAACCCATGCCTGAGCGCAACTTCAGACCGGCAGGCAAGCGCCTTAACCGACAGAGCCACGCAGGTGGCTGTCGCTGGTTTAAATTTAATACTTACTTATTTACTTACTGGCTTTTAAGGAACCCGGAGGTTCATTGCCGCCCTCACATAAGCCCGCCATTGGTCCCTATCCTGAGATACATTAATCCATGCTCTATCATCACCTCCCTCAAATTCATTTTAATATTATCTTTCCATCTATGTCTCGGCCTCCCTAAAGGTCTTTTTCCCTCCGGCCTGCCAACTAACACTCTATATGCATTTCTGGATTCCCCATACTTGCGACATGCCCTGCCCATCTCAAACGTCTGGATTTAATGTTCCTAATTATGTCAGGTGAAGAATACAATGCGTGTAGTTCTGTGTTGTGTAACTTTCTCCATTCTCCTGTAACTTCACTCCTCTTAGCCCCAAATATTTTCCTAAGCACCTTATTCTCAAACACCCTTAACTTATGTTCCTCTCTCAAAGTGAGAGTCCAAGTTTCACAACCATAAAGAACAACCGGTAATATAACTGTTTTATAAATTCAAACTTTCAGATTTTTGACAGGTTTAAATTTAAATTTACTACAACTCTAAATACAATTTCTACGTATTCTGAATTAATATTTTGCTGGAATTTGGTACAGAGATTAGATAATACTTTTAGATTAATAAACCATTTTTAGAATACAAAAAAATAACTTCCGCTGTTAAAGGTAATAATTATAACTTTAAATTGGGACGTGCCATTTGTGTAGGAGAAATATTTTTTCCTGATATCTTGCAAAATTTTGATTGTTGGAGACAGAACTGAGACAACGTCAGTGTGAAGATGTGAAATTCTATATATACTAAGTATTTAATAATGGATGATGAAGCATTTCATGCAACTCATAATGTGATATTAAAAGTTTTGTGGTTTTTACGGACCATGTGTACTTAAATTCCGCCATTTTCTTTCTTCTCAGTCACAGATTTTATCAAAGTTATGATGATGACCATAACTTATCACAGAATTATGTCACAGCTAGATGTGATCATATACTGGGTGTTCATTTCAAAGTATGTCATGACGTCACTGTTGTGAGTCAGCGATTTGAAGCGAGTTTGAGCTTTTATTTCAGAGAAGTTGCCTATTATTCAAGGCGTTCAATCTGAACTCGAGAACGTGTATGGTATAACTTGAACGTCGTAGCAACAGATGGCGGTCTGTAAAGTCTGTTTGCTACCATAACCTGTTTCGAACTGTGTTTTGCGCGGGCAAGTCGTGCGCAGGGTATTTGTTATCATCGGTTGCGTACGGCAACATTCCACAACACAAATCAAATGCTCCGTGTCCATGTTGACCGTCCAAGTTAATGTCAACAAATACGTAAGTAATCGTCTTAACCCTCTCCCCATATCCCGACAGTAAGAAAAAAAACTCATCTCAGTACGTGTTTCCAAACAGTTCACATTCCTGCCACTACCAGCGGCGTTACCGTACGTATCGGTACGTACTCTTCAGAATGAACGCCGTACTTGCTAGGCAACTTCTCTGGCACATAGGTAATACGCCCTTGCTGAGCCCTCTAGACTCATCGGCTAGCCACATGACGGCATACGGCGAGCCATGACACACTTTGAACTGAACACGCAGTATACTATAATACACTGTAAAATATTTTGTGCGAGATCGTGCGTATTTGCTTGCTTTCCGCACAGAACCAATACGCGGTAAGTGTGAAATACTACATTTAGTATTCCCAACGTAACACACATAACAATTTTCCTCTTCTTACCGCTTAAGAGCGACATTCATTTTACTGCCTTAGGCTTTTAACATATTATTTTTAGAGACGTTTAACATAGTACTAATTATAAATTGAAACTTACCACTGCAATTCCACCTAAATTGCAATGTTAATTATTGTTTTCAAATATTTGCAAAAATTAAGTGAAATCTACTACTCCACGAAACTTATTGCATTCTTGATACAAGTAACATTAAGGAAGCCGTGAAAAAATCAACAAGATTCCAGATGCCGATGTTATTACTGCAATATGTTATATAAATAATATTGTTAAAATATTAAAATGAAAAATAAATCATTACATAACCTTACCGTTTGTTTTAAGTTCGCATTTATAGACTGGGGGAAAAAAGACAGACGTATATCACGGCCTTCTGGAGTATAGTAAACACAGAAAACATTTTATAGCAACAATGTTGAAGAAATATATTTTGGTTTTCCGAAGTTCCCGTCATTAAACAGAAACCAACATGGAGATTTCATTGCAACTAATTAGAAATTCGTCTTTTAGGTATGTATAAACGATCTTCGCACAAAATAATGTACGATACACGTGCGATATGTTTGTTTTCATGTTCTCGGAAATTAAAAAAGCTCAACTACGTTTCGCTTTTTCAATATTTTCCTGGAACATGAAAACGTCAACATACCGCTCTTGTAACGTATATTACTATTATCATAGAGATATTTTAACAAACTTCTGTGACACAGAAATATGACAGTGTAATATAGGCCTTAACATGCTTCTTGATTAAACTGAACTAAAAAGAAAATATTGCCGATTTAATGAAAATGGATCGAGATTTTTGGACCACACTGTATTGCTTTTCAAACAACATAACATTACTTTTACTTTATACAATGCGCAAGTAGAACTTTTTCTGAACATATTGTACGACTTCATTACTAATGGGTGAGGTAGGTTGACATTGCAAACTTTACAACTCAGTTCACTATCGTTATCAGCGTGATGTTGAAAAGACTCGCGTTTCGTAGCTAGCAGTATGTGTATAGCGAACTCCATCCTCGGAATTTTATCCTTTTGTTGAACAGTCACGAACATTTAAAACAAATCGGCGTAACTGCTGTAGCGGAATATCTGAGCTTTGCATGCTTCAGATGCGACTGAAATAAAAGGCAAGTCGCGTCGTGTGAAGGAACTATTTTCAAGATTCGTCTCATTCCGTCGCATACATGGAACTTTCGCAAGCAACGTAGCTAATTATTTCGCAGAACCAGTCGTTACATCTGCAGGGTCATCAGTCCTATTCAGCCCTCGATATGGTTACAGTTATATTAAAAGATTCTTCTGTAAAATTTCCGTCACTAGTATAATCCTTTCGTCAGGCATTGCCTCTAGCGACGTACTTTTCATTAAATGGAAGTTTTTTGGACTTAGCTATTACGTCTCTTTCACTAATTGGCTTATTATATGAGCTAGCCTTGACCTCTCCATTCGCTGTGCGTGTAATATCCAATTATCTCAGAGTTCCTTTTATTTTAAATTAAATATTCTAAATCCTCCTGAATGCCAGTATTCCTTTTCTTATCTCTACCTTTCAGTAGTTTCAGAATCTTTATTTCATTAATATTCATGTTTCGCTTTATCAATAATAGTTATAGGAGTGTAATTCCACCTTTGCAAAACCTGAATATTCATAACTTCTAAATAAATAACTAACTAAATAACTAAAATAACTAACAAAATAACTAAGATAACTAACTAAATAACTAACTAAATAACTAAAATAACTAACTAAATAACTAAAATAAATAACTAAATAAATAAATAACTAAATAAATAACTAAATGACTAAATAAATAACTAAATAACTAACTAAATAACTAAATAACTAACTAAATAACTAAATAGCAAACTAAATAACTAAATAGCAAACTAAATAACTAACTAAATAACAAACTAAATAACTAAATAACAAAGTATATAACTAAATAAATAAAGTAACTACATAACTAACTAAATAATTAAATAAATAAACTAACTAAATAATTAAATAAATAAACTAACTAAATAATTAAATAAATAAACTAACTAAACAACTAACTAAATAACTATGTAAATAAGTAACTAATTAAATAAGTAACTAATTAAATAAGTAACTAATTAAATAAGTAACTAATTAAGTAAGTAACTAATTAAGTAAGTAACTAATTAAATAAATAGCTAAATAAACAAATAACTAAATAAACAAATAAATAACTAAAATAACTAAATAACTAAAATAACTAAATAAGATATAACTAAATAACTAAAATAACTAGGATAACTAACTAAATAAATAACTAAATAACTAAATAAATAAAATAACTAAGTAACTAAATAACAAACTAAATAACTATCTAAATAACTAAACTAAATAATTAAATAACTAAACTAAATAATTAAATAACTAAACTAAATAAATAAATAAATAACTAAATGACTAAATAAATAACTAAATGACTAAATAAATAACTAAATGACTAAATAAATAACTAAATAACTAAATAACTAACTAAATAGCAAACTAAATAACTAACTAAATAACAAACTAAATAACTAAATAACAAACTGAATAACTAAATAAATAAAATAACTAAATAACTAAATAATTAACTAAATAAATAATTAACTAAATAACTAAACTAACTAAACAACTAAATAAGTAACTAAATAAATAAGTAACTAAATAAATAAGTAACTAAATAAATAAGTAACTAAATAAATAAGTAACTAAATAAATAACTAAGTAGCTAAATAAACAAATAAGTAGCTAAATAAACAAATAAGTAGCTAAATAAACAAATAAGTAGCGAAATAAACAAATAAGTAGCTAAATAAACAAATAAGTAGCTAAATAAACAAATAAGTAGCTAAATAAACAAATAAGTAGCTAAATAAACAAATAAATAACTAAATAAATAGCTAAATAAATAAATAACTAAATAATATTAAAAAGGTTTAAAGAAAAGTATAATATGTTTTGAAAGCATAGAAAAGAAGTTAAAATCTTCTATTAACTTTACTTAAATTAATACACCTAAATCAATAATAATATTCAAATCAACTACCTAAAAATCTAACCAACAATACTAAAGTCTTTAAATAAAAACGTGCACAAATTAATAAAGGGGTACGAAAAATAATTCAACTATGAAAACTATCACCTATAATAGCTATATCACCTAATATTCCTCTAATTATATTAAATCTATATTCACCTATATTAAATATTGTCAATATATTGAAATCACCACACAAAGTATAATAAAATAAACGAAATAAATAAACAGTTAAACCTGCATAAAAAAATAAAAAAACTATTTATGTACTCGTATGTTAAGGGGAGATATACAGGTTTCAGAATCAAAAAAAGTCATTTTTCAATTTATTTTCATATAAAGACTGGACATTTACCTTTATGTCAGTGAAGGAATTTTTACAACATATACATTATTCTGGTAGCTATGACCATAAACGTGTGAGCTTGCGCTAATTTAGGTCTCCACATAAAGTATAATTAACGCTAATTTCCCATAACTGGTATTTTTCAAAACCGTTTTTGTGATAACTCTGTAGGTATTTAAGATACCGAAGTAAAATTTTGCACGCAACTGTGTTTCATACTTGTGAACAAGATAACTACAATTTTTATATTGTAATAAATGTAGTTCATTTCCTGTGTTTAATGTGTGTTGCTTTGAGGTTTTAAATCTCCAAACCAATCCCTACAAAAAAATCAATAAGCACAGCGTACACGCATGCCATCTGTTGCACTACTCGGAAACACGCTGAAAGGACACTCACACTCGTGCCATCTGTTGCAATAATCGAGAACATGCTGAAAATACACGCAAATAACAAGGTAAGATATTTGTAAAAACAAAAAGAGTCGTATGCATCTTGCCTATAATGGTAATTAAGAGGCTCCTATGAAAATTATTAAATTCGCTTACGATTGTTTCATAAACAAACTCGTGTCTTAATTTCTACCATTATAAGCTCGTTGCATAATATACTATTAGGCCTATATATAATGGCATCGATGCTAATATTGTTTAAGGAGGAGTTACAGGATATATCACCTTTGAGGACCTTACAAAAGAACAGATAATCGAGCTCATGGCACACAATTAAAATATTCGCATTTTCTCTCGTAACTATACCCGGAGTTAATGGGCAGAATTCTGAATAAACATAAAGATATAATATATACTATTTTTAATGTACCGAAGTACATATGATATTTCCATGCAGATATTCTGCGTCATCATACGATGAAAGAGTAATGGAACGGAGAAAAATTCTCTCCGGCACCGGGATTTGAAACCGGGTTTTCAGCTCTACGTGCTGATGCTTTATCCACTAAGCCACAGCGGATACCCATCCCAGTGTCGGACAGAATCGTCTCAGTTCAAGTTCCAACTCTTGGGTTCCCTCTAGTGGCCGCCCTCTGCACTACGTCATAGATGTCTATGAACGTAGAACTGAAGTCCACACACGTGTTGAGATGCACTCATTATGAGTGACTAGTTGGTCGGGATCCGACGGAATAAGCGCAGTCTTAAATCAGGAAGTGATTTACGCATATCATATATACTATTTTTAATGTACCGAAGTACATATTATATTTCCATGCAGATATTCTGCGTCATCATACGATGAAAGAGTAATGGAACGGAGAAAAATTCTCTCCGGCACCGGTATTTGAACCCGGGTTTTCAGCTCTACGTGCTGATGCTTTATCCACTACCCATCCCGGTGTCGGACAGAATCGTCTCAGTTTAAGTTCCAACTCTTGGGTTCCCTCTAGTGGCCGCTCTCTGCACTACGTCATAGACGTCTATGAACATAGGACTGAAGTCCACACACATATGCTGAGGTGCACTCGTTATGAGTGACTAGTTGGCCGGGATCCGACGGAATAAGCGCCGTCTTAAATCACGAAGTGATTTACGCATATCATATATACTATTTTTCATGTAGCGAAGTACATATGATATTTCCATGCAGATATTCTGCGTCATCATACGATGAAAGAGTAATGGAATGGAGAAAAATTCAAATGCCGGTGCCGGAGAGAATTTTCTCCGTTCCATTACTCTTTCATCGTATAAAATATTATATATATTCTTTGTATATTTTCTAATTTAGCCGAATCTACAAATGACAGTAATATTAATAATAATAGTAATAATAATAATAATAATAATAATAATAATAATAATAATCAAATCTCACATATAAGGTCAATTAAACTATGTTCAGGGGTTAGATGAGAAACATACAATATATACAGGGACATCATTTTATTTTTACTAACATTTTTAATATTAACCTGGCTATACCTTTGGATCAACGATTAACAACCGGATACATCGTTTGCACATTAGCGTACACTATAGAGTATGAAGTTAAATTGAAAAATAATCACAATATTGACATTTAAACATATTTTTGAAAATGGTGGCCGTTAATTTCGATACAGGTTTCAGTTCTAATGTGCATATTATCGCACTATAGACAATTGTACGTAAATCCAATTACCAGGTTCGTTCCTCGTATCAGTAACACATGTTGAAATAATTCTGTACCTACTCTGTAAAAGAGCACCTTACGTACTTTAAATTCAATCTTCACTTCTGCCCGACCCGAAAATATAAAATTACTCAGACATGCTATCTACTGTCCGTCCAAGTGGTTATGTCGCAGGGTCGTAGAAAGGAGTAATTCACGTGACAGTTAATTACTTAACGAGGTCCTTTTATTTAAGTTATTTTAAACAGTTGTATAATATTACGTAGACGTCCAATTCATAACAGAAATTAATGTTTTCAGAAAAGAGCAAAGACAGCCCAGCCATTGGCCTTTACAGAGAGGCGAGCAGAAGCAGGTGGGGAAACCGGGATGCGACGTAGGAAAATGGACGACAGTACCTGTGCGAAAATGATTCGATATTGAAAGTTGTTTCGTCACTGGAAAACGTGAACATATTTTTGGAACGTACTGTTTACTATGACCGTAAGGCTACTATAACTGTATATGCGGCCTTGGAGGACGGAGGACTGTTAAACTTCATTAGTAGAAGGGTGGGAGTGAAGTACATTCAAAAACTCGGGTACAATAAAAATTGAAGTAACAATAAAATGATGTCCCTGTATAACAGTTGTATGAACACTTTTAAAAATAAAATAAATTATTAAAATTGATAAAATTCAGACATGTTTCGAAGATTGCGTGGCTTAAAGGAGACTGACGCTACTTTGCGGTCGACCACCTGAACCAGCCGTCGTGGTACAGTCACTGAAGATGAAGAGGCAATCTTCGAAACATGTCTGAATTTTATCAATTTTAATAATTTATTTAGTTTTTAAAAGTGTTCATACAACTGTGTTATATATATTGTACGTTTCTCAATAATAGTAATAGTAGTAATAATAATAATAATAATAATAATAATAATAATAATAATAATAATAATAATAATAATAATAATAATAATAAGGAAATACAGCTTCGCTAAATTAAGCATTGTTTTGTGTAAATATGTTTGTGCGAGATCGTGCGTATTTGCTTGTTTTCCGCACAGAACCAATACGCGGTAAGTGTGAAATACCACATTCAGTATTCCCAACGTAACACACACAACAATTTCCCTCTTCTTACCGCTTAAGCGCGACATTCATTTTACTGCTTTAGGCTTTTAACATATTATTTTTAGAGACGTTTAACATAGTAATAATTATAAATTGAAACTTACCACTGCAATTTCACCTAAATTGCAATGTTAATTATTGTTTTTAAATATTTGCAAAAATTAAGTAAAGTCTACTACTCCACGAAACTTATTGCATTCCTGATACAAGTAACATTAAGGAAGCCGTGAAAAAATCAACAAGATTCCAGATGCCGATGTTATTACTGCAATATGTTATATAAATAGCTAATATTGTTAAAATATTAAAATGAAAAATAAATCATTACATAACCTTACCGTTTGTTTTAAGTTCGCATTTATAGACTGGGGGGGGAAGACAGACGTATATCACGGCCTGCTGGAGTATAGTAAACACAGAAAGCATTTTATAGCAACAATGTTGAAGAAAGATATTTTGGTTTTCCGAAGTTGGCGTCACTAAACAGAAACCAACATGGAGATTTCATTGCAACTAATTAGAAATTCGTCTTTCAGGTATGTAATAAACGATCTTCGCACAAAATAATGTACGATACACGACCGGTATGTTTGTTTTCATGTTCTCGGAAATTAAAAATGCTCAACTACGTTTCGCTTTTTCAGTCTTTTCCTCGACCATGAAAATGTCAACATACCGCTCTTGTAACGTATATTACTATTGTAACGTTATTTCAGAAACACACCGTATATTCCTAACAATAAGATGGCCGTAACATTTGACTCTCAGCATTTTCTACAGCTTCTCTCCTTTCCTACCATCCTTTTTCCAATCCCATGGCGCAAGAAGATAACTTCTAGGATAGCTGGAGGTTCCCAAGTCTTTGACTGTGGTTTTACGTCCGCAATTTGTTACGCTTTAGGTTTTCCAATTTGTCTTGCGACACGGGAAGATCGCAGCACCAGGAGCTGCAACCCAAAGCACGATCCGTCATCATTACAATTCGTTCTTAACGATCTCGCTGCAAGTCGCACAATGGAGTTGAACAGCCATTGTGGACGGCTCGGATCACGTGTTGATGCGCGTAATCAGCGCTCAGGGAATATATGCAGATCAAATACCGACCCACCTGGCTGATGAGATTTTGATAGCTATCCGTTGTTGCTCACAAGTCTGGACTCTTGTCCAACCGGAACCAGGAGTCAATGAAATAGCTGATGGGTTTCATTTAGGTCCAATTGTATAAAACTCCGTAACTAAAGATCAACTTTGATCGAAGATCGAAAAGTGAACCGAGTTCAGACACTTCTTCTATTGTACAGGGACATCATTTTATTATTACTAACATTTTTAATATTAACCTGGCTATACCTTCGCTTCAATGATTGAGACCCGGAAACACAATTTGCTACCTCCTTCCACGACTGGAGTTCGATGATACTGGCGTAAAATACAAACAAATCACTTTACTAGGTATAGGAGGAAGAAAAGTAGTTCATCCATTTACGTAAACTAGGAAATATCACGATTTTGAGTTCGATAATTTTCATTAGGTTTTTGTTTAATCAAAATACAGTACAGTATTAACAATAAGTGTTTTTACTCACGAACTGAGCTATCCATACGGACGTATTCATTATGCAGTGTATATTATACTGACTACACCACATTAGTGTACAATATAGAGACTGAAGTTAAATTGAAAAATAATCATAATATGGATATTTAAACACGTTTTTGAAAATGGTGGCCGTTCATTTCGATACAGGCTTCAGTTCTTTTGTCCATATTATCGCACTATAGACTATTGTACCTAATTCCAATTACCAGTTTCGTTCTTCGTACCAAGAACTCATGTTGAAATAATTCTGTATCTACTCTATAAAAGAGTACCTTATGTACTGTAAATTCAATCTTCACTTCTGCCCGATCCGAAGAGATAAAATTACATGCTATCTACTGTCCGTCTAAGTGGCTATGTCGCAGGGTCGTAGAAAGGGAGGAAATCAGGTGACAGTTAATTTATTTAACGAGGCCCTTCTACTTAAGTTATTTTAAACAGTTGTATAATATTACGTAGACGTCCAATTCCTAACAGAAATTAATGTTCTCAGAAAAAGCTAAGAAGCCCAGCCACTATCCTTTACAGAGAGGAGAATAGAAGCAAGTGGGGAAACCGGGATGCGACGTAGGCAAATGGACGACAGTACCTGTGCGAAAATGATTCAATATTGAAAGCCCTTTCGTCACTGGAAAACGCGAACATATTTTTGGAACGTACTGTTTACTATGACCGTAAGGCTACTATGACTGTATATGCGGTCTTGGATCTGTGTGGAGGACGGTTGAACTTTATTAGTAGAAGGGGTGGGAGTGAAGTACATTCAAAAACTCAAGTACAATAAAAACTGAAGTAAAAATAAAATGATGTCCCTGTATAAAACTTTTCTGCGATCAAATTACCTTGGTTCAAATGCAATCTAAGTTCACGTGAAAAGGATTTGGCAACATCGCATAAACAGGTGAAATATGTGATGTGCGGACCATGTTGTACAAGTTTGTTCAGTGTTACCAATCTAGTGACTTTAACTCTTTTTCAATAACAATTTATTTTAACTTTTGTATTGCTTAAATAGGGATTTAGCGAACTTTTTAGCACCCCATAGTGACAAAATTTAATCTTTCTTTGTTGATAATGAGAAATCTAGGGACTTTACAACTACTTTTGGAGACTTTCCGTACACTCTGTTAGAGACACTGGTTTATTTGTGCAATGTAAATAATGGAGGACAATAAGAAGAAGGTTGACTGTTCTCCAAATTGTTATAATGTTATGATGTTTGATACCGCTAAACATAATAAAGCTTTATAAAACGACAAATTGAAAATTTATGAATGTACCGATCACATCCATTAATAATTAATGGTTGTTATAAACATAATATAATTATAGGTTATGTTATTTGATACTGCTGAACACGATAGAGCCTTATAAAATATAAGATTGTTTGTGTATTAAGGCAAGAAATTGAAAAAATATATAAAAGTGGAACTACCATATCTATTAATATTAATAATAATGGTTATTCTAGTTGCACAGTCTGCCACTCGTATATTTCAAACAGAAAAGAAATAGCTGAACTTGGATTAGTCTTGGATCATCTAACTTAATCGGAGAAATTTCTTCAGTCGAAGTTGACTTTAGTTTGAGACAAATTAATCTCAGATTAGATTTTATACAACACAAAATTACAAGTTCAGCTAGAACAAGGATCAATTTAACCTCTGATCTAAGATTAAGTGGTTTATACAATCGGCCCTTAGTGTCACATTGAGAGAAGGAAAAATGGCGGCGCAATGTCGTTTGCTGAAATTCCAAATGATCTTTTCCGCGAAACTATTTTTATTACTATCGCTCTTTGGATGTTTTATTTTAACTTCCAACTTCTATTCAAATATTAGGTCAGGTGCTCTAGTCTACCCTTTTATCGTGCTAGATATACAGTTAACTTACATGTTGTAGCCCTGATCACGTATATAACAGACTGGCCAACTTAATGTTTCAAAAAGTAGCATGTAGAAGAAACAACCAGCCGGATCGCCACCGCCGAATTCTTGACATTTCACAGTACTGTGTAAATATAATAATATTAAATGGTAAACATATTACATTGTATAAAATATTATTGTTTTTAAGGTATTAATTCTGTACATATTTCATATTTGCATTTTATATGTATTGCATTTTATTGTTAAACGTAAGAATTGGACATGTTCTTTATTCTATGCTATAAAGCAAATATAAGAATATTATGGAACGAATAAATCTATATATCTATCTAAAACAACCGCTAGATGGGAGTACAGTTGTTCCATGCAATTCAAAAGAGAGTTATGACGTGACCCCTACTGTCGCCAGATGGCAGTATAGTAAACTTGATAAAAGTTGTTGCCTCCAAACCTGTAAGGCTCAGCAATCTGTTATATATATATATATATAGCGATCAGGGGTTGTAGGAAAGGCGTTTGACAGAGTGGATTGGAATAAACTGATGGGAATCCTGAAGAAAATTGGTGTGGATTGAAAAGACAGGAGGCTGTTCAGTAATCTTTATATGAAGAAATGTTAGGAGGAAAGTGAAAAAAGGGAGAGGAGTACGACAAGGATGTCATTTATCACCTATCCTGTTCAACATTTAGGCTATTTGTCCACACCTGTGGAGTAACGGTTAGCGCGTCTGGCCGTGAAACCGGGTGCCCTGGTTCGATTCCCGGTTGGGGCAAGTTACATGGTTGAGGTTCTTTCTGGGGTTTTCCCTCAACCCATTATGAGCAAATGCGAGGTAACTATCGGTGCTGAACCCTGGACTCCTTTCACCGGCATTACACCTTCATCTCATTCAGACGCTAAATGACATAAGATGTTCATAACGCGTCGTAAAATAACTACTACAATTAAAAAACATTTGCTTGGGGATTTAGTAAATAACGGTTTTCAGAACATAGCAGGAAAATAGTAGGATGAAGAAGAATAAAGTTCATAAATATTTGCTGATGATATATCGTTGTTAACAGAAGAGGAGACTATACTAAGAGATATGCTACTGGAGCTAAATGACATCTGTGAGGACTATGGAATGAAGATAAAAGCAAACAAGACGAAGATCATGGTTGTCGGAAAGAAAAATAAAAAAGATTAACTTGCGAAAATTTTTAACGAGGCAGTAGAATAAGTGAACAGCTTCAAATACTTGGGATGTACTATAAGCGATAACATGAGCTGCTTCCAGGAAGTCGAAAGGAGAATAGCAATGCCAAAGAAAGCTTTTAATAGTGAAAAAAGGAGCATCTTCTGCGAAACTATGCAAATAGAACTAAGGGAGATACTAGTGAAGTGTTTCATGTGGAGTGTGACATTGTATGAGGGCAGAAACATGTATATTACTACGTAGTGAAGAAAATCTACTATAGAGGCCTTTGAGATGTGGATGTAGAGAAGGATGGAACGTGTGTAATGGACAGACAAAATAAGAAATGAAGCTGTGTTGGAAAGAATGGATGAAGAAAGAATGGTGCTGAAACTGATCAGGACGAGAAGAAGGAATTAGTTGGGTCACTGGCTGAGAAGAAACTGTCTACTGAAGTATGCACTGGAAGGAATGGTGAACGGGAGAAGAGTCCGGAGGAGAAGAAAATATCAGATAAAACGACATTAAGATATATGGAGACTAAGAGGAAGGCAGAAAATAGGAAAGATTGGAGAATGCTGGGTTTACAGTGAAAGACACAGCATTTGACAGAAAAGAGAGAGACAGAGACAGTGTGTGTATTGTATGTATGTATGTATTTATGTATTGTGAAGTTACCAAAAACAAAGTTTGGGCCTTTGAAATATCCCGTCACAGACATAAGATAGCCTATTACACATTATCGGAGACCCAGAGCACAGCTACAGAAAATAACGTGCAATCGAGTTATTTAAATTCACTCTATTTCGTTTGCTATTGGAATTCGTTCCGAAACTCGTTTTAATAACTGGAAGAGAAATGTTAATTTATTGTATATATTAGGTTAATGTTATTAAACATTAATCTAATTATCTTTTGTGCGTTTCGAAGTTTTACATGTAGCGAAGATTTAGATAGCTAAATGAAAGGATGTCTGTAAGTTCTAAATAGTATGTTTATAACAAAAGAAATGTGACCAGAGTTGACTTGTTTTAATTTTAATTTTTATTCCCTAATGAAACTTAGAAAATTTTCAATATATGACTTTACTGTAACAATATGTTCTAACAAATACTGTATTAATAATTACACATTTACAACATTATCCATACGAGCACATGTATATTTCAGCACAGATTATTATTATCCAAACACCGACGTAGCTCAGTCGGTTTAGACGCTTGTCTTCTGAACCAGAAATGCGCTTGGGCGTGGGTTCGATTCCCGCTTGGGCTCATTACCCGGTTAGGCTTTTTCTTAAATTTTCCCCCAACCTAAGGCAAATGTCGGATAGTCTTTGGCGAATCCTCGGCCTCATCTCTCCAAATACCATCTCGCTACCATCAATCCCATCAACGCTAAATAACCTAACAGTTAATAGAGCGCCATTAAATAACCCACTAAATATTATTCGCCACACTTATTTTACTTTCACCCCACTCATTGCCAAGCTTAGTATTCCTGCTACCAAAAGACTCAAGTTGCGGGTAAATAGTCTATATAGTAGGTGGAACCAGGTGATGCAGCAGAGAAAGAGGCAGACAAACATGTTCTTACTGCATGTTCGTAGAGTACATCCAACCTGAAATAAAAGTAGAGCAACTACTGACTTTATAATCCAACGGCGCAACAGCCCCAAGTTGGCCACGGCCTACCTGCGTGACTAACATTTTTTCTTCAGTAATCTCACTAGACGTTTTGATTTATCTAGAGAAAATCAAAACTCGAGTGGGATTTAATCGACTATTACACGATTAGAAGAAAGTATATAAAGATTAGAAGTAACGAAGTATTCCAATACAATAAAATATTAATTGACTTACGAAAATACAACTGTATTCAAATGTATTATTGTACTATCTCAACATTACAAATATTACGCTAGATGCATGCTAGATGGCAGTAGTGAGCAATGCCTTCTCGTCGAGAAGTTCTCGATCTACACGTATACACGATGGCAATGTTACTAGTCAAGAAGGCTTTGTTGATTCAGTTTCATTTTTATTATTAAAACAGTTGCATTCCACTTCAATTATCCGAATCCCAGTAATCAACGTCACTTGACAGATGATTTTCAGTAAATTTTAATATTAAACAATCTGATACGTGACTATCCATAATATCATATAGCAGAAGCTATAACATAACCCAACTAATATACTGTACACAAGTGTTAGAAAAGTTTTAATTAACGACGATGACATAAAGAACAGACATGAATAATTTTAAAAGGAATAATTATTGAATGTACAAATTTCAAATTTGAATGTGGTTGGTGGTTCAATTGATGTTATATTGGACGTGTGCGTAATAGAAGTGGAACTCGTTGATTTAGGCCTACATGGTGTAGTCAACTTATTCAGGATTGCTGAATGAATAATTTTAAAAGGAATAATTATTGAATGTACAATTTTCAAATTTGAATGTGGTTGGTGGTTCAATTGATGTTATATTGGACGTGTGCGTAATAGAAGTAGAACTCGTTGATTTAGGCCTACATGGTGTATTCAACTTATTCAGGATTTCCGAATGGTGCTCTTCATTTATTTGTAAATCGGATTTCAGAAGATGCATAGGTATGATCAGTGATTTTTATTAATTCTTGTTCTTGAATGCCAATGCGAGTCATATTTGAAACTGCTGTGCATCGACTGGAGTGGTTTGTAATTTTATATATATATATTTTTTTTTTTTGACGTCCAGACCAGCGCAGTTTTAAATGTTGGCAAACAAAGAAACAAATGCTAGGGACGCGATAAAATTAAACAAATGCTAGGAGCGCGATAAAATTAAACAAATGCTAGGGACGCGATAAAATTGTGCGATAAGCAGCCATGATTGGTTGAAATACATCCTTTCGTACCGTTTTATTGGTCAAAAGTAGTATGACGTAGTAAGAGTGTAATAGTCTTCATAAAGTATGGGTACAAAGTGCTGACGGAGTTGGGGCTCACTTGGAATATGTTCCTTCGTGTACTTTTTCTAGAAATTCTCTAGTGTTTATTGTTCAATTTATTAAGCGGTATATTGGCATTGACCATCATGGCACATAGATCCCTGCAAAACATGGATTTCTTATCGTACTCTCTCTCATAGTTTGATGGTACTGCTTGTTTTGAGTTACGTTCAACCATATTTCTATGGATTTTTGTATTGCAGTGTATTTCAATGCACTGTTTTCTTGTAACTTTTATATCTACTTTGCACAACTTACATGCAATGTAAATTATTACTGGCTCCAAACTCTGAATTAAGTCCTACAGCCTTTCATACTTCGAACTTTTTGTCTTCGGCATTTTACTTCGTCACAAATACCAATGTTGCGTAAAGTAAAAATACGATTTTTACATTTCACTGGTTTAAAGCACTCACTATGACCGTGTTCCGGCTTCAACACAAACTAGAGTGAGCGTGAGTAAGATGCGGTTCTATGTAGTATCAGACGGGACGTATCCCTGGGCTGTGACGTCAGGTACAGTATGAGAGTAGGCAACTGTATTCCAGCTTAGACGTAGCTGGAATACTAAGCTTACTCATTGCAATGAAGCTATGATACCTTTCACTGTAATTTCGAAAACACTTTTTACAGCCATTATAACACTAACTTCACTGCCGCAATACGAGTACTTCGAATCACTATCCTTATTTATGACATTTAATTAATTAATGTATTTATTTATTTAGGTTATTTATTTATTTATTTATTTAGGTTATTTATTTATTTATTTATTTAGGTTATTTATCTATTTATTTATTTAGGTTATTTATCTATTTATTTATTTAGGTTATTTATCTATTTACTTATTTATTTAGGTTATTTATTTATTTATTTACTTATTTAGGTTATTTATTTATTTATTTAGGTTATTTATTTATTTATTTATTTAGGTTATTTATTTATTTATTTATTTAGGTTATTTATTTATTTATTTATTTATTTATTTAGGTTATTTATTTATTTATTTATTTAGGTTATTTATTTATTTATTTATTTAGGTTATTTATTTATTTATTTATTTATTTAGGTTATTTATTTATTTATTTATTTAGGTTATTTATTTATTTATTTATTTATTTAGGTTATTTATTTATTTATTTATTTATTTATTTAGGTTATTTATTTATTTATTTATTTATTTAGGTTATTTATTTATTTATTTATTTAGGTTATTTATTTATTTATTTATTTATTTAGGTTATTTATTTAGGTTATTTATTTAGGTTATTTATTTATTTATTTATTTAGGTTATTTATTTAGGTTATTTATTTAGGTTATTTATTTAGGTTATTTATTTAGGTTATTTATTTAGGTTATTTATTTATTTATTTATTTATTTATTTATTTATTTATTTATTTATTTATTTATTTATTTATTTTGCTAATAATTGTAACATAAAATATAATATATACAGAAAAACTTTAGCTCGCCCCTGAAAGAGTAGAACTCGATAAACTACTTGCACTAATTACGCTACTTACACTAATGTCTATTAGTAATAGCCCGAAGCACATTTTTAACTAACTTGACGCATCTTGGAAAAGTCTCTTAATTCTACAGGTAAATCGTTCCAGTCCCGGACAGTTGAGTTCAGAAATAAAAATATTTTGATATCCGTTCTCTGATTTACTGAGTTTATTTTGTGAGAATATTATAATTGTATTTCTTTCCAGGCACGCTCATCACTGTACATTTCAATACTGAACATAGTCGAGTTTGTGTTCCTCTTTCCGCGAGTAGTCCCACTCCAGTGTGTCATTATCTTCGACATAGCTCAAATGCCCCTTTTCGGATCTTACCTAAGGTATTAGCATGTATGTTCTATGCCGTACCTGCACAAACAGCGCTCAACGAGCTCGCGCGCTCCTTCGGTGGGAGAGAGCCGTGTTTACCGCTCGCCGAAACGGAGAGTAAGATACGTCAGAATGACAGACTTTTTATAGGTAGAGGAGAGGGAAACGACCACTCAGCTATCTAGTGGAGTGCAGTGTGTATTCTCAGTAACTGTTTCACGTTGCTTACCTACTGCTACAGTACAGTATGGAGGAATCTAAGAGACGGAAAAATGATCATCAGGCGAATTCTTTCAATGTTGCATGGGAAAATGCTTATTTTTATAGCTGCTGGAGTAAATACTCAGTGCCTTATCTGCCACAACATTTTGAAAGGTAGAAAGAAACATAACATAATGCGTCATTACGAATCCAGACAAAGATACTTACTGTTGTTTTGTTCCTGAAGATCGCAGTGAAAAGTTTCAGGATTTGAAAGCTGCATTATTACCCGAAGTAGGTACAGTTGGCATTTATTTTTTATGAATTTGAAATACACTGTCTTATCAGAGGTACCGGTACTTTCTTAATTACTTCTACGCCCGAGGTTTTGGGTTCGATTCCGGGCCAGGTCGATTGCATTTAAGTGTGCTGATATAACCTCGGCAGTTGCGAGCGTCGTTAAATAGGCCTAAAACATAACATTTAACATTTAACGATTTACAGCTCGAACTTCATGATCTTCATTGTGACCTATGGGCTAAAGATCGTTTGAATAACACTACTAGCCTGGTTGAGTTTTACAAGACTAAACATTAGTAATAATATCTACGACTACACAGGCTGGATGTGAAAATGATTGCTATGTTTGGCTCAAAATTTATATTTGAGCGCAACTCTTTTCTCTAATCAGCTTTAATAAGACAAGCATCGAACATCTGTAACTGATGTTTCATTCTCATCAGTAGGCTACCGTTTCTTTCAGCTGCCAACAGCATAAAACCTCGTTTTCAAAAAGTATAACAAAATGATATTGTACATTTAAGTAGCTATATAATTTCTATTATTTCTGTAAAATAAATATTTCTTTATTAATTAATAATAGTCCAAGATAGTTTTGTAAACACTGAACGGGAATTCATTTCATGAACACTCGTAATAGTACTTCCTTTTGTGTACATTTTGTACGAGATCACCCTTTCTTCCAGTCCACCCTTATACAGAGCGCAGCTAATATTTGCATTCCGCTCATGAGCTGTGAGCCGGCTCGGAGAGCGCAAACTTTGTGCAGGCCTGTTCTATGTGAACGGATCCTAATATTTTGCACCGTACTCCAAAACTAGGAGGACTAGCGACTTGTATGCTATCTATTTACACTTTTTTTAACCTTGCGTTTGTACTCTCTTCGCAAAATTTAACGCTCTCATGTCTTAGCATCAGGAGAGGCAAGCAAGAGTGTTATCTTCGTGTTCTTGTAAATGTTGAAATGTGGTAAAACTTTTACTCACTTCAGAATATTTTTATGTAGTAAACGTTCGTAGTTCACCTTTAAAATTATTTAGGGATTTAAAAATGATTTAAATAATGACAATTACTCTTTATATCCGGTTAGTTTTGTTTAAATGTTGGTATTAAAGGAGAAATATTCTAATCAAATGTAACAATTTTAGATGCCATTGTTTTGATTGTTCACTTTAACTTACTTACAAATGGCTTTTAAGGAACCCGGAGGTTCATTGCCGCCTTCGCATAAACCCGCCATCGGTCTCTATTCTGTGCAAGATCAATCCAGTCTCTATAATCATATCCCACCTCCCTCAAATCCATTTTAATATTATTCTTCCTTCTACGTCTCTGCCTCACCAAAGGTCTTTTTCCTCCGGTCTCCCAACTAACACTGTATATGTATTTCTGGATTCTCCCATACGTGCTACATGCCCTGCCCTTCTCAAACGCCTGCATTTAATGTTCCTAATTATGTCAGATGAAGAATACAATGCGTGCAGTTCAGCGTTGTGTAACTTTCTCCATTCTCCTGTAACTTCATCCCTCTTAGCCCCAATATTGTTCACTTTAACACTTGAAACTTTCTAGAGTTGAAACGTTAAAAGTGGTACAATTTTTAGAAAAGGGCAATGTACTTTTATAACGGCGGGTCCTTTTGAACACCGGTGTGGTGTCATCTTCAGTGTGCTTCGAACTACTGCTGCTCCAGCTGGTCTTGATTTCCGGAGTTTGCTTTCGTCAGTGGTTGGGATGGAGGTAGGTGTTTGCTGTTATGATGAGGATTGATTGTGTGTCGTGTGTTATGAGAACGAATAATGTATGTGTATTGAATTGTAATTGTGTGTTATGTATATGCTGAGAGTATGTTATTGTGTGCTTGTACTAGCAGAGTCAAAATTAACCGAACATGTGTATAAAACTTTGTTGCAGATGACATAAGCATTTACACAGCACCGCCTTCAAAGTATGCCCCTAGTCAGTGACACACTTCTGACAGCGTCCATACCACTTTTCGAAACATCCTGCAGCCCATCTTTGGTCACTTCCCGCAGAACGCGCGTCGCCTTGGATGTTCACCTCTTCGGCTGACACAAACCGCCGTGCCTTGAATAAGGATTTGATCTTTGGAAATAGGTAGAAATCTGCTGGAGCAAGGTCTGGAGAATATGGTGGCTGTGTAGGACAGGTATTTTGTCTTCTGAGAAGAATTCGCTCACCAAGAGCGACCGATGTGCTAGGGCAGTGATGTCAAATAAAGCGCATTTTTCTGACCTTGAAGTCGTGCGCGGGCATCAAGCGCCAGTTATGGAAAGAGGAAGGGTTGTGTATATGAATAAGCAACCTGTTGGAATAAGAAAACAGTGATGCACAAATTTCAAACGGAACGTGAAATTTTATGTCGTTATTTTTATATGCCTTCTTTCTGTTTGATATTATCTATATTGTCTGTAAAACAAAAATACTAATACCAATTTCTTAATATTGAAGTTGTGTTTTAAATGTTAATAACATAATAAAGAGTTAAGAAGGAATATTCACTTAAATTCCATAGTAGTACAACTATACTGTACTAAGTGGATGAAACACATCATGCATAAAGAAAGTGATATCCCCCAAAAAAAAAAAGAAAAAAATATATATATATATATATATATATATATCACATGATAAGTTGGAATTGATATTGATGGCACCTTTAGCCTTATAAAAGTAATCAATAAACTAATCAAAACAATGTTACAGTACAAAGCAAATTTACCTAGGTACTGTATATGTTTTAAGTGTAACTAATATTCCATAACAAAGCTCTTATCGCATTATGCTTTTAAGATGATATTAGTGAGCAACTTCCTACCATCAGAATATTAAATTATTTTCTCGAAATCTGCTGAAGCTATAAAGCTGACATTTTTACAACACATGGGCACGTATCTTTTGCTTGTGACGTAACAGTAGTTGCTTTGTTAATTCATTTCCTTACAAACAATTTCCATGCGAATATTTTTAAAAATTTCAATACACTAACTTCAGTAATACGTATTTAAGGTATATTAGATTTACGAAAACATTCTGTAAGGCTACTAAATAAATAGGCCTATATCTTAAAATTTCACTTTTCTATAAAAAAAAGTTGAGAAAATATTTCTCTTGAATAAAAAAATCAAACTTGTGAAAAATGAGCATTAAAATTAAAACTTACATTCTTATAATGCACTTATACTTCTCAGAAAAATCTAAAAATTAACATGGATACAGTTTTAATAAGTTCTCTTCCCTTTATCTATTGAATCAGTGCTGGCCATCCCTGTATACAGCTCGACCAAGCGGCATATAATGCCTCTTTCGTCTGTCTCTTTCCTTTCCGCGGTAAAGCGCTCAGGCTCTCCTGAGCTCTAAAGCGCGCGCTTGCTTCTATGGATATCAATTGACATGACTGTGCTAGGGTATTGTCATGATGAAGAACCCAATTCTGTCCTTGTCACAAATTGGGTCTTTTCGTCGAACTACATCACGAAGACATGGAAGAATTGCAAAATGCGTCTTGTTACTGACAGTTCAGGAATAAACTCCAAATTTACGAGACCCTGGAAATCGAAGAACACTTCAAGCATTACTTTCCCTCTTTGATCGGCCGGCACACTGAGTATAAGCCTGGAGAGTAGGCTACATGCCACACGGACAAGGCAGAGAAGTTGCCTATAGAACATGGCGTTTCCACTCGAATTTCGGGTACTTTCTGACTACTATATATTTCGTATTGTTCTAATACAGTATTTTTAACTGTGGACTTTTTGGTGTGATGTGTAGTATTTCCATATCTGTTTTTATGTTATTGTAGTCGTGATTTTTGTTAGCAAAATGTGCTGCGTAAGCAAACGCCAGGAAGAAAGATCAGCTGGAAGAGCAGTAATTTTAAAAACACTGAAGTTGACACCACACCGATGTTGAAACGGGGCCCGTCTATCATAAGGTGCATTGCTTTTTTTATTTTAACACTTTTGAACGTTTTAAATCTATAAAGTTTTTATAATTTTAGATGTCAAATGAATTTATGAGCCCAGACATGGTGATCTGGAATTGAAGAGTTGGGACGAATAACGGTCTATGTTACAATCTCTTAATTGTACAGGAAGAACAAAATGTTACATCGTAATTCAGCTCATTAATTTACTATCGGACGGGCGACATCAATATGTTTTGTACACTAAGCGAAGTATACGATTGTATGTTATTGAAAGTCATATTACACATCATAGAAATTTCTAACATTTCTAACTCCATACACTTGCTATTGGGAAATACAAAAGTTTAATACAATCAGAATATTATGAAATATACAAAATAAATAAGAAGGTTAAATTGCGTGACATCTTTTTAAGATTATATGGATCATTATTCCATTAAAAATTCGACTTTGAACAATTGTAACACAGACCGTTATTCGGCCCAACGCTTCAATTTCACGTTTCCTGAAGTGTGCACGAACACCTTTACTTTCAATGCTTCGAATTTAAAAAAATTAAGTTACAAAAATATTGTTAAATAAAAGACATCAGAATGAAAAATCTGTTTCGATCAAGAAGCATTTTTCAAATAGCATTGCGAAGGATGGGGTATGATAGGGATGAAAGCGTGGCTACGTCTGAGTGGAAAAGCCGTCCTCATTTGCATTCTGTCAGGATCGCATCCCATTCAAATTGGATCAGTGGTACGTAGATAAAAATCAATTCGTACACACCCGATAGGGGAAATAAATTTAAAGTATGACGATTCGAGAGACTCTTGTGCGGCCATTTGCATATGAACAGTGGCTATGTGAGCGCAGTAGCGTTATGCGTCATTGATTGTAAATATTTTGTAGGAACGAATGGAAAGCAGAAATCGAAAGACACGCTGAAATGGTTTAATAGGACACTAACAAAATTTAACATTGTCACGTCTGGTTATAGGTAAAGGAGATTCGTTGTGTGAAGACAGACGCTGGCAGACAATTCCATAATTGATATAAATTTTTCTCCGAAAATTGCAATTTCTTTCTTCGTAAATTTGTAACATTAATAATTTATATATATTATTATAATGTACCGAAGTACATACGATATTTCAATGCAGATATTCTGCGTCATCATACGATGAAAGAGTAATGGAACGGAGAAAAATTCTCTCCGGCGCCGGGATTTGAACCCGGGTTTTCAGCTCTTCGTGCTGACGCTTTATCCACTAAGCTACACCGGATTCTACCCCGGCTCGGAAGAATAGTCTCAGTTTTAAGTTCCAACTCTTTTTCCTCTGGTTCCCCCTGTTCTTTTACGTCATAGATATCTATGAACCTAGGACCGAAGTCCACACATGTGCTGAGGTGCACTCGTAAATGAGTGACTAGTTGAACGGGATCCGACGGAATAAGCGCCGTCTTAAATCACGAAGTGATTTACGCATATCATATATATTATTATAATGTACCGAAGTACATATGATATTTCCATGCAGTTATTCTGCGTCATCATACGATGAAAGAGTAATGGAACTTAGAAAAATTCTCTCCGGCGCCGGGATTTGAACCCGGGTTTTCAGCTCTACGTGCTGACCCTTTATCCACTAAGCTACACCGGATTCTACCCCGGCTTTTAAGAATCGTCTCAGTTTTAAGTTCCAACTCTTGGGTTCCTCTGGTGGCCGCCCTCTGCACTACGTCATAGATATCTTAAACCTAGGACCGAAGTCCACACATGTGTTGAGGTGCACTCATTTTTTATGAGTGACTAGTTGGCCGGAATGCGACGGAATAAGCGCCGTCTTAAATCACGAAGTGATTTACGCATATCATATATATTATTATAATGTACCGAAGTACATATGATATTTCCATGCAGTTATTCTGATCATCATACGATGAAAGAGTAATGGAACTAAGAAAAATTCTCTCCGGCGCCGGGATTTGAACCCGGGTTTTCGGCGGCTACGTGCTGACCCTTTATCCACTAAGCTACACCGGATTCTAGCCGGCTCGGAAGAATCGTCTCATTTTAAGTTCCAACTCTTGGGTTCCCTCTGTGGCCGCCCTCTGCACTGGTCATAGATATCTATGAACCTAGGACCGAAGTCCACACATGTGCTGAGGTGCACTTCGTTATGAGTGACTAGTTGGCCGGAATGCGACGGAATAACAAATTTCTTAAATCACGAAGTGATTTACTTTCATATCATATATTTATTATTATTATTATTATTATTATTATTATTATTATTATATAATGTACTGAAGTACATATGAAGTTTCCATGCAGATATTCTGCGTCATCATACGATGAAAGAGTAATGGAACTGAGAAAAATTCTCTTCGGCGCCGGGATTTGAACCCGGGTTTTCAGCTCTTCGTGCTGACGCTTTATCCACTAAGCTACACCGGATTCTACCCCGGCTCGGAAGAATAGTCTCAGTTTTAAGTTCCAACTCTTGGGTTCCCTCTGGTGGCCGCCCTCTGCACTACGTCATAGATATCTATGAACCTAGGACCGAAGTCCACACATGTGCTGAGGTGCACTCGTTATGAGTGACTAGTTGGCCGGGATCCGACGGAATAAGCGCCTCCTTAAATCACGAAGTGATTTACGCATATCATATATACAGGGACATCATTTCATTTTTACTTCAATTTTATTTTTATTGTACCTGAGTTTTTTAATGTACTTCACTCCCACCCCTTCTACTAAGGAAGTTCCAACTCCACACAGAACCAAGACCGCAGATAGTAAGCAGTACTAAGTTACTGAGTATAGTACGTTCCAGAAATATGTTCGCGTTTTCCAGTGACGAAAGAGCTTTCAATATTGAATCATATTTTCGCACAGGTACTGTCCGTTTGCCTACGTCGCATCCCGATTTCCCCCACCTGCTTCTGCTTGCCCCTCTGTAATAGCTGGGCTGTCTTAGCTCTTTTCTGAAAACATTAATTTCTCTTAGGAATTGGAAGTTTACGTAATATTATACAGCTATTCAATTTAACTTAAATAAAAGGGCCTCGTTAAGTAATTAACTGTCACGTGATTTCCTCCCTTTCTACAATCCTGCGGCATAACCACTTGGACGGACAGTAGATAACATGTCTGAGTAATTTTATATTTTCGGGTCGGGCAGAAGTGAAGATTGAATTTACAGTACGTAGAGTAGGTACAGAATTATTTCAACCTGAGTTACTAGCACGAAGGACGAAACTGGCAATTGGAATTACATGCAATAGTCTATAGTGCGATAATATGCACAAAAGAACTGAAGCCTGTATCGAAATGAACGGCCACCATTTTCAAAATTGTGTTTAAATATTCATATTATGATTATTTTTCAATTTAACTTCTTTCTCTATATTGTACGCTAATGTGCTGTAGACAGTATAATGTACACTGCATAATGAATACGTTCGCATGGATAACTCACTTCGTGAGTAAAAACACTTATTCTTAATACAGTACTGTACCTTGATTAAAGAAAAACCTAATGAAAATTATCAAACTCAAAATCGCGATATTTTCTAGTTTACGTAAATGGATTAACTACTTTTCTTCCTTCCTATACCTAGTAGAGTGATGTGTTTTACGCCAGTATCATCGAACTCCAGTCCTGGAGGGGGGAGCAAGCGGTGTTTCCGGTTCTCTAAAGGTATAGACAGGTTAATATTAAAAATGTTAGTAAAAATAAAATGATGATTCTGTACAATCCCACTTTTCCTCTATATTTTTATATATTAAGCGTTTGGCTCCATACAACTATAAAGGCACCGCCGCGCCATAAGGATATTCCTACACTAACAGAGCTGAAAGCTTCATGTTTCATATAACGTGTGTGGGCCAGTTATTTCCTCCGCAGTGTACCAGTGTTGACAAGTATTAATATTCCATACAGCGCAAACACGGAAACACCCCCCCTTCATCTGTACACAGTACTCCAGCTATTTACATTTTATTTATATTAAATTCCAAGCGAGTGTACGTGTTCATGGGAAGCTGTTGATCAATAAATGTGACTTCAAAATACGCAATAACGAAGTTCCACTGACAATTAATCCTCATACATTGCATTAATACTTGCGAGATAAACTGTGACAGCTCGGCTGATAACTGGCCGTTTGCGAAACAAACAGAGACACGATATTGTCAGTAGATTATCCGAGAGAAAGTATGAAAGAAAAAGTACGGGATTTGTGAACCTTAATTAATACCTAATGCGGAAAATCTTACAATTATATTATTGTGACTATTACACTTTTACTACGTCATACTTCTTTCGACCAATAATCCGGTACGGAACGTCGTGTTTCAACTGATCATGGCTGCTAATCCTACAATTTTTATCACCTCCTTAGCATTTGTTTTTCTCACCTCTCTGGGATTTGTTTCTTTGTTCGCCAACAATTTACTTCCAATGTTTATTCTTCATCCTTAATTAATAAATAATTAACATAAACAACGTTGAACGTAACTATCAACAAATGTTTCAGTATTTAAAAAGTAAAACATAACAACATAAATATGTCTATTATAGATTTATTAATTTGTCCTACATAATGATATCTGTAATATTGACGATTAATATTTAAGGAGAAAACTTCGCTCCGGCGCCGGAGATCGAACCCGGGTTCTTGGTTCTACGTACCAAGCGCTCTGACCACTGAGCTACGCCGAATTCAATCCATAGCACCGGATCGACCTTCCTCCTTCAATGTTTCCCTTTGTGGCCTGACTCCAAGTTAGGCATATATATGTTGACGTATATGTCCAATGTCAACTGTCAATATTTTTCTCCTCAAATATTAATAATAAATATGTCTGTTTTTCAGAAAGTAGCTTCTCAAATCTAGACTCTGCATTCGATGCACACAGTGATACTTTTAAGTTCAAAGAAATGTCTTGCTTTTGTTTTGATATTATTCATAGACGAAAAACCTTACTTTGTATAAATACAAGGTTACAAATATTGTTAAATATTCAAGAGCTTCTTTTGTTACCTCGAGTTATTCTTGAATTCATTTCATCCAAATCTAGTTTACGCTCTGCGAAAAAAGTCTAGTTTGAAACATGCCATCAGTAAGTATATATTTCAAGAGTTTTTCCTTCACATTTTCTGCAATTCCAGCCAGTTGAACGCAAATGCATAAAAAGAGATTCAGCACCCTATTTACGGCTGTCGTATTGGTTTTGAGTTTCTTCCGGAAATTACTCAGAAAGCTGATGTTTAAAATTTTGCAAACTTAATTACCTGGCCTCTAAAACGAACTCTATATTTGTCGTAGATCCATAACAAGTATAACTAAATTTTCCATCTGTGAGTTCTTTAATACACAAGAATGAATTAAATTTATTTTTGTCAAAATTTATATCGACTATAAATCAAGTTTATTTATAAATCCGTTGGGTAACATCATATATGTAACAAATAACTCATCTCTATGTTAAAATCGGCAGCACTTTGAAGAGAATCGCCACCCGTCCGCCGTAAACGAACACGAGATGGCAGTACGTTCGCTAATGCAATTCAAATGGAGTTACGACGTGACTCCTTATGTAACAACTAGATGGCAGCGTAGTAAACCTGACAAAAGTTGTTAACGTCAAAGCCTATAAGGCCGACCTATCTGTTACATATAATTTTTTAATTATGGTTTATTTAACGACGCTCGCAACTGCAGAGGTTATATCAGCGTCGCCGGTGTGCCGGAAATTTTGTCTCGCAGCATTTCTTTTACATGCCAGTAAATCTACTGACAAGAGCCTGTCGCATTTAAACACACTTAAATGCCTCGGCCGGGATCGAACCCGCAACCTCGAGCATAGAAAGCCAGCGCTATACCAACTACGCTACCAAGGGCGACTGTTACATATATGATCTAGGGTAACATGTAGCGCTAGCATCATTTTCGAGTTTCATATAACTATTACCGCAGTGTCATGGCTGTAACCTAATAGTTTTAAGTACTAGAAATGATTTTTGCATAATATTTCTCATCATTTTTGCACCATTTACTTGTAATTTTGTCGTCCTTTTGGTAGTATCCACTGGTTTCAGGTAAAATTTTCTTTGTGTTTGTGTTTACTGGAATTTGTATTTTTCGAATGGTGCTAAGTACCGGTATGGTGGCGAGGGTCGGTCGCAAACAACGTCTCGTCTCGTCCAAAAATGGGTCACTCCTTCAAAAATTTTGGGAAGCACTGTTATAATTAATACTAAAATGAAGAGTGGCAGTGGAAGACGGAAAGAAACTGAGAACCCCGACAAAAACCCTCAGAAACCTTAACTTTCTCCACCACAAATAAAACTTTGCTATCACCAGGATTCGAACTGGGGTCCGCAATCATAAGTGACTGCTAAAATAAACGTTACCTGCAAAGTTGCTTACTTTAAGGCGATAAAAACAGAATTTGAAACGGGGTCTGCCGAGAAGAGTTATGTAGGCTAAGGCGTGCCACGTTCTAACTTAGCTAACAAGATTTTCTCGTCTTCAATTTCTATCACGACTGCGATGTAAGAACGAGTAACGACTGGGATGACGAGAGAAATGTTTTTTCCAATACATAAGTACGTCAGATATGTTTGAACAAATACGAATCATGATGCGGAAATTTCATTCTGACATGCACAACAGAGAGAAATTGCACGCATATTGGAGGAAAAAAAACCCTCTTGATATTCACAGACATGTAAATGCGTAGTGAAGCTTCTACCACGTTCTAGAAAGCAGAAAGAACGAAAGTAATATTCTCCCTTTTCACAGAATTAAAGAGTAGATTGTAATAGTATATTACCGATACAAGGTTAGGAAATTATTTTTACAAAAAGTTATACCTGATAGCTTGATTTGCATAATATACGTCACTGTTCGTTAACAGAAAACCACAATTTAAGTCACACAGAGTTAGTGTGCACTCAATGTTGGTTGCTTGACGATTGTCAGCCCACTTTGAGGTCTGTGGATATAGAAGGAAAAATTGGACCGGTGTCGGGTAGATTTCCTGGGTAGCTCAGTTAGTAGAGCGTTGGTACGTTTAATCAAAGGTCCCAGGTTCGATACCCGGCCCGGAATAATTTTCCCTCGACATTATTCAAATTTTAATTATTCGTTTTTGTAGTAAATTTAAAGGACTAAGATTAATTTTCCCGCCTAGGTCTCGCGTTACGGAATGCGCGCTGGTTCGAGTCCTCATGGGGGAAGAAATTTTCTCATGAAATTTCGGCCAGTGTATGGGACCGGTGCCCACCCAGCATCGTAATGCACTTGGGGAGCTACGATAGGCAGCGAAATCCGGTTGCGAATACCAGCTATAACGGCTGGGGGGATCATCGTGCTAACCACACGATACCTCCATTCTGGTTGGATGATCGTCCACCTCTGCTTCGACATGTGGGCGTGAAGCCAGCAGCCGGCTGGTCGGTCTAGGCCCTTCACGGGCTGTAGCGCCACGGATTATTTATTAAGATTAATTTTTGTACTTCCACCCCAAACAATAATGTCATATTGAATAATAGACTGGAAAATGTCCAAATAAACATTTCGTAGAACTCTGATGAGAAAGTAGCTTGTTGCTTTAAAGTACTTACTTACTTACTGGCTTTTAAGGAACCCGGAGGTTCATTGCCGCCCTCACATATGCCCGCCATTGGTCCCTATCCTGAGCAAGATTAATCCATTCTCTATCATATACCACTTCCCTCAAATCCATTTTAATATTATCTTCCCATCTATGTCTCGGCCTCCCTAAAGGTCTTTTTCCCTCCGGCCTCCCAACTAACTCTATATGCATTTCTGGATTCGCCCATACGTGCTACATGCCCTGCCCATCTCAAACGTCTGGATTTAATGTTCCTAATTATGTCAGGTGAAGAATACAATGCGTGCAGTTCTGTGTTGTGTAACTTTCTCCATTCTCCTGTAACGTCATACCTCTTAGCCCCAAATATTTTCCTAAGCACCTTATTCTCAAACACCCTTAACCTATGTTCCTCTCTCAAAGTGAGAGTCCAAGTTTCACAACCATAAAGAACAACCGGTAATATAACGTTACTTGAAAGTAGCAAAATTTAGAACTTCTAATTGGATTTTGAAGGAAAAATAATGCTTACTTTACATCATAATATCTGCCTTTTGACACACATTTCTACACTTACTAGTTCAGGAAACAGAAAGGATTGTACTTCCAACATCCCCGCAGAGTATTTACACTAGAAAGATAGTTCGGTATAAATATGCATGCTTGCGAAGTTGAGTATCTCGAGGTACAAGTACACACAAATCGAGGCAATGCAAAGCTTCCAGCCAATTTAAATGTTGTAGAATACAAATAGTTATACATAATGACATCTCAACACCACAAAGGACCCAGGTTCATTAGAGTGCGGCCTTTTGCGTTTGAATCAGTTATACAGAATGTTGCAAAACGTTCCTCCATTCAATTTGAACTAAAAATATTCCATGTTGTGTTTCAGTTGTTTTTTCTAGCAAGTACTCAGACTGTCAGACTAGCAGTCTGAGCTCCTAGAAGTTTGTGCGCCTGAAAACTCATTTTCCTATGTCTCTTGCTCTAATTGGCGTATATTGTACGTTCTCCTGTGTACTAATGATTTTAAGATTATTAAGTATTTTGTATCTAAGTAATTACGAACGAGTTCATATTTATCAATTCATATTTTAGAGGTTCTCAATTTATTGCAGTAACATCTCTAAGACGTATATATTTAACAGATGGAATTAATACACCAACAGTCACATTAAAAATTATTGTTCATAGATTAAAATAATTAAAACTATGAATATTCAGATTTTGCAAAAGTTTAATTTGTTTCATATGTAGAGTGAACTGTAAGTGATGTCATTAATTTTCAGGGGGTTATTCCTCGAGATATTTCAATATGAAAAGTATTATATAACTTTGCTCGTTTTTGCTTCCTTTTCCGAGATAAAAATTGTATTATATGAAACATTTCATGTCGTATTTTGGGAAGATAACGTTTGAGGTCGGTAGGCTATAATTTAACTTAAAAATATGTAATTCTAAAGGAAACTATTTTCTCTCATACATGTTTTGAACGATAACATAACTTACTGCGTGCTTTAAATCACTCAAAATTCATGTAATCCTCCCCAAATAACTTACAATGTAACTATGACAGCTTTATCCCTCATTTTACCTCTAAGACTAACTAGAATGTTATTATTTAAATAAATGCATGATCATCACAAGCCTAGTTCTACATGTAAGTCTATCTGTTCTTCTAAATGTCTGTCAGAATTGTTTTACGCTGTCGAACTTCTTGTACAAAAGCATAGGCCCTACATAAACAAATTTTAACTAAATTCAATTGACACGATTTCTTCCGGTTCTTTTCAGCAGACTTCTTATTGAAATAAAATGTCAGTCATACAAAACAAGTATGATTACACAAACAGAATAATTTAAGTTTTCATTAACATCCACACTGACCTAATACTAGGGAATCGAGAGCAGGTAACTAAATAAAACTTCAAAAATTCACGATGATAAATTTACAAAACATTCAAGGAAATGAATTACGAAAGAAAAAATTTTACAAATTGCTTTTAAAGAACCCGGAGGTTCATTGCCGCCCTCACATAAGTCCGCCATCGGTCCCTATCCTGAGCAAGATTAGTCCAGTCTCTATCATCATATCCCACCTCCATCAAATCCATTTTAATATTATCCTCCCATCTACGTCTCGATCTCCCCGAAGGTATTTTTCCCTCCGGCCTCCCAACTAAAACTCTATAAGCATTTCTGGATTCGCCCATTCGTGCTACAAGCCCTGCCCATCTCAAACGTCTCGATTTAAAGTTCCTAATTATGTCAGGTGAAGAATACAATGCGTTGTGTAACTTTCTCCATTCTCCTGTAACTTCATCCCTCTTAGCCCCAAATATTTTACTAAGCACCTTATTCTTAAACACCCTTAAACTCAGTTCCTCTCTCGAAGTGAGAGTCCAAGTTTCACAACCATACAGAACAACCGGTAATAGATCTGATTTATAAATCCTAACTTTCAGATTTTTTGACAGCATGCTAGATGACAAAAGCTTCTCAACCGAATAATAACAGACATTTCCTTCCGTGTAATTTCCTCCCGAGTGTCATTCATATTTGTTATTGTTCCTAAAGATATTTGAATATTTCCACCACTTCGAAGGATAAGTCTCCAATTTGTATATTTCCATTTCGTACAATATTCTGGTCACGAGACATAATCATATACTTTGTCTTTTCGGAATTTTCTTCCAAACCTATCGCTTTACTTGATTCAAGTAAAAGTTTCGTGTTTTCTCTAATCGTTTGTGGACTTTCTCCTAACCTATTCACATCATCTGCATAGACAATAATCTGCAGTAACAAAAGATATAGATGTAAAATAACAAAAAATATTTATATATCTCCAAGTAAGTAAAATTACGCTGATATAAATAGGATACTAGTACAATAAGAATCCTGAACAAATGGCTAATATTTGTTTTTCAATCATTCCGCGAAGAGAACGTACCAAGAAAGACCCTTCAAAACATTGCAGGTAAATGTGTGGTTCAGCATCTTTGGCTTCTAAGATCTAAATTCTAAATATAGAGTTGTACTTAGTTCATCTTTTAAGCTTATTATTTAACAACGTTGTATCAACTACTAGACTAGTCGATGAGATTTGTGGTAGTGAGATGTTATTTGGAGAGCTAAGGCAGAGAAATCTTCATAATTCGCCTTACGATTCGGGAAAACATCTGAAAATACTAGACCAAATTTTCAGTCTAAGAGAGAATTGAACCCACGCCAAAGTGCAGCTCCGGACTAGCAGACAATCTCAGTAACGCCTGAATTGAGGCTCAGTTTTTCTTAAATGTAGTAACTACTGAATAGTAAGTACAGGGACATCATTTTATTTTTACTTCAATTTTTATTGTACCTAAGTTTTTGAATGTACTTCACTCCCACCCCTTCTACTAATGAAGTTCAACCGTCTTCCACACAGATCCAAGACCGCATATACAGTCATAGTAGTCTTACCGTCACAGTACGTTCCAAAAATATGTTCGCGTTTTCCAATGACGAAAGAGCTTCCAATATTGCATCATTTTCGCATAGGTACTGTCGCCAATTTGCCTACGTCGCATTCCGGTTTTCCCCACCAGCTTCTATTCGCCTCTCTGTAAAGGCTAGTGGCTGGGCTGTCTTAGCTCTTTTCTGAGAACATTAATTTCTGTTAGGAATTGGACATCTACGCAATATTATACCCATACAACTGTTTAAAATAACTTAAATAAAAGGGCCTCGTTAAGTAATTAACTGTCACGTGATTTCCCTCCTTTCTTCGATCCTGCGACATAACCACTTGGACGGACAGTAGATAGCATGTCTGAGTAATTTTATCTTTTCGGACCGAGCAGAAGTGAAGATTGAATTTACAGTACGTAAGGTACTCTTTTACAGAGTAGGTACAGAATTATTTCAACATGAGTTACTAGTACGAAGGACGAAACTGGTAATTGGAATGACATACATTAGAACTGAAACCTGTATCCAAATGAAGGGCCACCATTTTGAAAAATGTGTTTAAATATCCATACTTACTTACTTACAAATGGCTTTTAAGGAACCCGAAGGTTCATTGCCGCCCTCACATAAGCCCGCCAGCGGTCCCTATCCTGAGCAAGATTAATCCAGTCTCTATCATCATACCCCACCTCCCTCAAATCCATTTTAATATTATCCTCCCATCTACGTCTCGGCCTCCCTAAAGGTCTTTTTCCCTCCGGTCTCCCAACTAACACTCTATATGCATTTCTGGATTTGCCCATACGTGCTACATGCCCTGCCCATCTCAAACGTCTGGATTTAATGTTCCTAATTATGTCAGGTGAAGAATACAATGCGTGCAGTTCTGTGTTGTGTAACTTTCTCCATTCTCCTGTAACTTCATCCCTCTTAGCCCCAAATATTTTCCTAAGCACGTTATTCTCAAACACCCTGAACCTATGTTCCTCTCTCAGAGTGAGAGTCCAAGTTTCACAACCATACAGAAGAACCGGTAATATAACTGTTTTATAAATTCTAACTTTCAGATTTTTGGACAGCAGACTGAATGATAAGAGCTTCTCAACCGAATAATAACTCGCATTTCCCATATTTATTCTGCGTTTAATTTCCTCCCGAGTGTCATTTATATTTGTTACTGTTGCTCCAAGATATTTGAATTTTTCCACCTCTTCGAAGGATAAATCTCCAATTTTTATATTTCCATTTCGTACAATATTCTGGTCACGAGACATAATCATATACTTTGTCTTTTCGGGATTTACTTCCAAACCGATCGCTCTATTTGCTTCAAATAAAATTTCCGTGTTTTCCCTAATCGTTTGTGTATTTTCTCCTAATATATTCACGTCATCCGCATAGACAAGAAGCTGATGTAACCCGTTCAATTCCAAACCCTGCCTGTTATCCTGAACTTTCCTAATGGCATATTCTAAAGCGAAGTTAAAAAGTAAAGGTGATAGTGCATCTCCCTGCTTTAGCCCGCAGTGAATTGGAAAAGCATCAGATAGAAACTGACCTATACGGACTCTGCTGTATGTTTCACTGAGACACATTTTAATTAATCGAACTAGTGTTTAAATATCCATATTATGATTATTTTTCAATTTAACTTCATTCTCTATAGTGTAAGCTAATGTGCTATAGACAGTATAATATACACTGCATAACGAATACGTCCGTATGGACAGCTCAGTTCGTGAGTAAAAACACACATTGTTAATACTGTACTGTATTCTGATTAAACAAAAACCTAAAGAAAATTATCAAACTCAAAAGCGTGATATTTCATAGTTTACTTAAATGGATGAATTACTTTTCTTCCCTCCTATACCTAGTAAAGTGATTTGTTTGTGTATTACGCCATCGAACTCCAGTCGTGGAAGGGGATAGCAACCGTTGATTCAAAGGTATAGCCAGGTTAATATCAGAAATGTTAGTAAAAATAAAATGATGTCCCTGTACAATGTCCTAATACCTTAATTATTGTTACATTTTTCAACACATATTATGGGTAAATATGCGTTTTTCCATAAGGTTATACATACTAAATTTCATTTTGTTTAAATTGTGGTCAAAATACGCATAACAATTAGAACTCTTAGGTCTGTGATTTCATGTTTTTTAAATATGAGTATTGTGAAATAGAAAAAACTGCGATCTCAAGATTACTATAATGAAAGAGTGCTTCTTGACATGTATTTTCTATTACGTGTCTTCGTCTTTATACATAGTAGTCACTTATCTTATTACTGGACCGATTTTGGATTAACTCTTCTCGGGCTCTCAACCAGGCGAGTTGGATTGTACACAGAAACGAATGATCCTGTCGATTCCTCTACACAGTGTGAAGGGAATTTCGGACCAAGAGAGTCTCCCTTCAGAGATTCGACACCTACACTAAGGTCTGATTGTATAAACCATTTAATCTTAGATCAGAGGTTAAATTGATCCTTGTTTTAGCTGAACTTGGAATTTTGTGTCGTATAAAGTCTAATCTGAGATTAATTTGTCTCAAACTAAAGTCAACTTTGACTGAAGAAATTTCTCCGATTAAGTTAGATGATCCAAGTTCAGTTATTTATTTTCTGTTTGAAATATACGAGTAACAGATTGTGCAAATAAAATATCCATTATTATTAATATTAATAGATATGGTAAGTACATTTATATATATTTCTTTCAATTTCTTGCCTTAATACACAAACAATCTTATATTTTATAAGGCTCTATCGTGTTCAGCAGTATCAAATAACATAACCTATAATTATATTATGTTTATATGGATATGATAGGTACATTCATAAATTTTCAATTAACTGTATTTGTAAACGAAAATTGTCGTTTTATAAAGCTTTATCATGTTTAGCAGTATCAAACACCATAACATGATAACAACTTGGAGAACAGTCAACCTTCTTCTTATTGTCCGCCATTATTTACAGTGCAAAAAAAAAACAGTGTCTCCAACAGAGTGTACGGAAAGTCGCCAAAAAGTAGTTGTGAAGTCGTTAGATTTCTCATTATCAACAAAGAAAAATTAAATTTTGTTACTATGGGGTGCTAAAAAGGTCACTAAATCCCTATTTAAGCAATATAAAAGTTAAAAGAAATTGTTGTTGAAAAAGAGTTAAAGTCGCTAGATTGGCAACACTGAACAAACCTGTATAACATTGTCCGCGCATCACGTATTTTACCTGTTTATGGGATGTTGCCAAATCCTTTTCACGTGAACTTAGATTGCATTTGAACCAAGGTAATTTGATCGCAGAAAAGTTTTATACAATAGAAGAAGTGTCTGAACTCGGTTCACTTTTCGATCTTCGATCAAAGTTGATCTTTAGTCAGGGAGTTTTATACAATTGGGCCTAAGCGTTCTAGCAGAACAACTTCGGCAACAAAGAAATTAGTTTGTCTCTCAAAAGGATCTTCTCTGATGAACCACCCGTCGAGGAAAAAGAGGAGACGAATGGCACGGCATACGTCCCGTTTTATGGCCCCACCTCAAATAAAATTGACAGGCTACTAAGAAAACACGGAATTAAGACTATCCATAAGCCGCCCACATAGATTCAGAACTTACTGACCAGTTAAATATAGCCTTGGTTTTAGGATACCTAGTGTCTGCGAAATACCTTGTGAGTGTGGAAAGTGCTACATTGGCCAGACGGGACGCACCATTATGGAACGCTGGAAGAAACATCAACGCAGCATAAAGGTAAGCGTTCACTACATCGTATCGCACGCATCGGACGAATCGCACGAATCGGAAAAAGACTATCTTTGCTGTAATTCTTATGTAACCGCGTTCACTACATCGTATCGCACGCATCGCCTCTCGGCAAATCCGTCCACGTTTCTCGGATGAGCAACTTTTCCGATGCGTGCGATCATGTCCTCCTTCAATAAGTCAATTTTAATTGCTCAACTGTTACTATTATGTTGTGCCATGTTCAGTGTCGCGCCAAAATGGCAGACTGAAACTTATTTCGCGTGTAGAAAATTGCGAAGAATTGTATAATTTGAGGCGTTCCCATTACAGTAATCAAGTCATTTCTTACATATATATTATGCAACCAATATTTCTTTCGTTTCTTCCTCTTCAATTAAGACGCATGAAGCAATTACAAATTCTTATTCGCTAACAGACATAATTAATAGACCTAACCTCAACTCCTCTGTTTTCAGCAATGTCAATTTCTTACGACGTCATGTTTTAAACAGCTGATAGGGGAATCCTATGAGGCGATGAGGTGGAGCCGTTACAGTGAACGCACTGCACTTAAAATATCAGTTGCGTGCGATTCGTACGAGGAGGGCGATACGATGTAGTGAACGCTTACCTTAAGACTGTATTACCTCGATAATTTGACAGTAGCATAACTCAGCCTGAAAACGGACCATAAGATAGATTTCGACGCACCTCCTGGACAAGACATCGGTTTGCTGGGACTAGGTCATCAAGGAAGCTATCGAAATCCAACTAGATGGTAATAACAACAGAGACGGGGGCCTACAGCATGGAAATCTAAAAACAACAACCAGAACACGGCAGGCGGACGGGACTAGGAGCTAGGCTCTGATTGGCCCACAGCGGGACGCCCTATTGACCGCTTATATACCGGCTAGACATGTTTTTTTTTTTTTTTCACTCCCAAAAAAATGTTCTAGAGTTCATTCGCTGGAGCATGAAACCAGAAGTGAGACAAGTAGCCAACAGCCTTGGAGGTCACGTATTCAGTTTCTCTCAGCTCCGAATTTCCTTTGCAGGACGAGTTTTCGCGTACCTTTCACTTTTCCCCTCCCATTTCCCCTCTCTTTCAATCAACTCAATTCGGAGTATTTCCGTCATTTCCCTTGGGAGATAGGACAAATGTCGGGATGAGACTTAAACCAAATGAGCCACGAACCTCCTTCCTTCCTTGTACTTTCCCCACACGTATTTCTTATCATATCCATCCTAATTATTGGATCGGGTGGCCCCTCTCTCCCAGGCTCTTCCTTGTGCCAACAATAAAATTATTCAGATCTGGCTTTTTTCTGCTACTTTTAATGAACTTAGTTTGCAGAATTTGCTCCACAAGTCACTAGTATGCTATAATTTTAATAGAACAATAGAAGAAAAATTGGTAGGAAAATTAAAATTTCACAATACTACAGGGACATCATTTTATTTTTACTAACATTTTTAATATTAACCTGGCTATACCTTTCGATTAATGGTTGCGACCCGGAAACAACTTTTGCTACACTCTTCCACGACTGGAGTTCGGTGATACTGACGTAATATACAAACAAATCACTTTATTAGGTATAGGAGGGAAGAAAAGTAGTTCATCCACTTATGTAAAGTAGGAAATATTGCAATTTTGAGTTTGATACTTTTCATTAGATTTTGTTTAATCAAAATACAGTACTGTATTAACAATAAGTGGTTTACTCATGAACTGAGCTATCCATGCGAACGTATTCATTATGCAGTGTATATTATACTGTTTACAGCACATTAGCGTACAATACAGAGAATGAAGTTAAATTGAAAAATAATCATAATATGGATATTTCAACACATTTTTGAAAATGGTGGCCGTTCATTTCGATACAGGCTTCAGTTCTTTTGTGCATATTATCCCACTATAGATTATTGTACGTAATTCCAATTGCCAGAAGTCCTTCGTACTAGTAACTCATGTTGAAATAATTCTGTACCTACTCTATAAAAGGCTACCTTACGTATTGTAAATTCAATCTTCACTTCTGCCCGACCCGCACAGATAAAATTACTCAGACATGCTATCTACTGTCCGTCCAAGTGGTTATGTCGTAGGGTCGTAGAAAGGGGGAAATCACGTGATAGTTAATTACTTAACGAAGCCTTTCTATTTAAGTTATTTTAAACAGTTGCCTAATATTACGTAGACGTTCAATTAGTTCCTAATAGAAATTAATGTTTTCAGAAAAGAGCTATGACAGCCCAGCCACTAGTCTTTACAGAGGGGCGAGCAGAAGCAGGTGGGAAAAATCGGGATGCGACGTAGGCAAACGGACAATACCTGTGCGAAAATATGATTCAATATTGGAATTTTTCGTCACTGGAAAACGCGAACATATTTCTGAAACGTACTATATGTTACTCACTAACTCAATACTGCTTACTATATGCGGCCTTGGTTCTGTGTGGAGGACAGTTGGAACTTCGTTAGTAGAAGGGGTGGGAATGAAGTACAGTCAAAAACTCAGGTACAATAAAAATTGAAGTAAAAATAAAATAATGTCCCTGTATAATATGTGTGTGTATCTAATGCTCTGGATTTAACAATGAAGTCATCATCCTTCTTGCTTCCCAATATTTTGATGGAAGGTCCACAAATGTCCTAAGAGTTTCACAATTAGCCAGGTGCTCCATCTCCATGTCCTCTTCTCTGGTACACAGTAAGCATTTAGGTGAATTCAGTACTCCAATACTATGGAGGTGTTTACTGAGGCAATCATGACTAGTAATCAATCTAAACATGGCCACGGCAGATTTTCGAGGTAGATTAGGAATTAGTTTTGGATCTTTGAATGATTCTTTCCACTTTTAAATTTTGATGTTTTGCCAGGTCGCTGTAACTTATTCTTTTTATGACTCGCTTTATTGATTCATATGGGAACTTGAAATTTGTTTTTAAGTTGATTTTAGTTCCCTTCTTTGCTAACATATCTGCTTTCTCGTTACCGTTCAGTCCGCAGTGGGCCGGGATCCATTGGAAGATCACTTTTTTATTTAGCATTTGAATTTGTTTTACCATGCAATGAATTTCTTTTACTTTTTCCATTTTAGGGGTTGTAGTTGAGCTGACGGACTGGATTGCAGCTTTGGAGTCAGACAGGATGACTATGTTTTTGCACTGGTTTAGCCAAACAAATACATTTTGAAGTGATGTATAAATGGCTTCAACTTCGCCATCAAAATTTGTTGCGTACTTGCCAACATTTTTATAAAGAGAAAAGTATTGGCAAGTAGCTCCTGCTCCAGCTTCTTCAATACTATAATATTGTACAACATATAAAATATGGACATTGCGATAGTTTTCTTTACAGTCCGACACGGTTTAATAAACTAGTGTGTGAAATTAAGTTTTGCCAATTTAAGAGTTACCATTGATCCAATATTTCCTAATCTTTTTATTAAATATCAATTAAATAATGAAGATTGATAATTTGTATAAACAAAAGCCGCCCTAAATAAGGGTTCGATAGATCGGCCTACTAATCAATTCATAAAGAATAATAAGTAAACAAAACAATTTTGTGACACTTGGAAAGAAAAAGAAAAAACATTAAGATAAGAAAACGTAGGAAATCATTTACAATAAAAATTTTGTTGGGTACAAATGATTACTAATTATAGCTAAGGATGATTTTAACACTTGAGATCCTATGGCATCAATCGTTGCATCAGAAATTTTGTATTGTTTAAGTTGATTTATAGTTTCACGTGGGATCGTGCCACGGGCACCGAACATGAGCCCAAAAACTGTCCAATGTGTGATGTGGTATTGTGCTCCAAGATGCTGACAACAAGGCTCATATATGACTTGTTTTTCACGACACACCTCTTGTGGCTGTTGCTCATGAATCTCAAAACGGATTGTGGGATCAAGAATGACACCCTTATCCTCCTGCCGATCAATTATGATGATATCAGCCCGTCTAGTAGAGCCATCAGAAGAGACGCAACCAACCTCCTCATAAACCTCATAGGAAGCATTCTGACGGATTGAAGCTGCGATGAGAGAACGAACCGTATTATGTCTGTTGATTCCGAGCAATTCTCCATGATGGCAGAAACCCAAGACGTGAGGAAGCGTTTCTTGCTCGTCGCATCTTCTGCAACGGGTTGAGTCAAGAGTTCTACCAGGGAGAGTACGTACAGGTATTGTATTACAGTTCATCTTAATGGCTTGCGTCCACTGACTGCTCGAAAGTCCCTTTTTGGTTGAGATCCACGAATTACCTTTCTTCCAGTGAGAATAGAAAACAACTCCCAAACCTTTACTTTTCAATTTGCTCCATTGATGAAAAGAATCTTCACGCATAAAATACAGCTTGTGAAGATATTTCCTTTGACTTATACATGATTGTCACACTTTGAACTACCTACTATCATACGCATGTTCAAGTAATTTAATTCTAATTTTATAACTATGCATTTTTTACTCTTGTGCCTACAATTAACACAAAATTATGACCTTTCCCGGACAGACCACAAGAGTCTAACGTTTAGAAAGTACAGCAACGATTCAAATAGACACGTTACTGAGAGTACTGTCAGAGATTTGAGTCTAGGATAATTAATAAGAGTGAAAACACTGGAGTATGCATGGTAAGCAAACAAAGAGGGTTTATTAAGTTTTGTCCTAATGATGACTTTTTCCGCCCTTCTTTGGCTATCACTGTATCCTGCATCTACAAAGTTATTTGTGGACAGATTATGAAAGTGACATGTTCTGAGTGTTATCTTTAAATTGTGAATTCAATTTGCTTCAAATCACTGCAAAGAAGGAAATTCAAAGTGT
Source organism: Periplaneta americana (assembly GCA_025594305.2). Classification (NCBI taxonomy): domain Eukaryota; kingdom Metazoa; phylum Arthropoda; class Insecta; order Blattodea; family Blattidae; genus Periplaneta; species Periplaneta americana. The sequence goes on along the minus strand of JAJSOF020000039.1, from coordinate 17,965,778 downwards.
TACTAGAAGGGCTGGATAACTAGGATAGGGAGTACATTGAAGTCCGATGGCTGAATAGAGATAAGGTTCTAAGCATATTTGCGGAACTTCTTACCAGAGATAAAGACATTTGTGTTTGAGATACAGGAAGACTACCCACAACTTACGACTTGAGATAGTTGTTGGATTTTTCACTTCTAACTAATGTGACTAGTTTGATTAATTAAAATGTGTCTCAGTGAAACGTACAGCAGAGTTCGTATAGGTCAGTTTCTGTCAGATGAGTTTCCAATTCACTGTGGGCTGAAGCAAGGAGATGCACTATCACCTTTACTTTTTAACTTTGCTCTAGAGTATGCCATTAGGAAAGTCCAAGATAATAGAGAGGGTTTGGAATTGAACGGGTTACATCAGCTGCTTGTCTATGCGGATGACGTGAATATGTTAGGAGAAAATCCACAAACGATTAGGGAAAACACGGAAATTTTACTTGAAGCAAGTAAAGCGATAGGTTTGGAAGTAAATCCCGAAAAGACAAAATATATGATTATGTCTCGTGACGAGAATATTGTACGAAATGGAAATATAAAAATTGGAAATTTATCTTTTAAAGAAGTGGAGAAATTCAAATATCTGGGAGCAACAGTAACAAATATAAATGTTACTCAGGAGGAAATTAAACACAGAATAAATATGGGAAATGCCTGTTATTATTCGGTTGAGAAACTTTTATCATCCAGTCTGCTGTCAAAAAATCTGAAAGTTAGAATTTATAAAACAGTTATATTACCGGTTGTTCTTTATGGTTGTGAAACTTGGACTCTCACTTTGAGAGAGGAACATAGGTTAAGGGTGTTTGAGAATAAGGTACTTAGGAAAATATTTGGGGCTAAGAGGGATGAAGTTACAGGAGAATGGAGAAAGTTACACAACGCAGAACTGCACGCATTGTATTCTTCACCTGATATAATTAGGAACATTAAATCCAGACTTCTGAGATGGGCAGGGCATGTAGCACGTATGGGCGAATCCAGAAATGCATATAGAGTGTTAGTTGGGAGGCCGGAGGGAAAAAAGACCTTTAGGGAGGCCGAGACGTAGATGGGAAGACAATATTAAAATGGATTTGAGGGAGGTGAGATATGATGATAGAGACTGGATTAATCTTGCTCAGGATAGGGACCAATGGCGGGCTTATGTGAGGGCGGCAATGAACCTACGGGTTCCTTAAAAGCCAGTAAGTAAGTAAGTAACTAATGTGACAGCTAAACGACAAACAAAGAACTTCAATGAAAAAAACCGAACTATTATAGCACTTATGTCACATATGAACGGCTTTATGCAAAAACTCGATGTTTGGATACCACAGGTGTAGAAATGTATTGTCAAAAATCTCTCTCCAAACTAGTGATGAACTCGAACGTCAAAAAAAAAAAGAAATCTTTGGATCATGAAATTGCAAATTAGTACGGACCCATCTCACAGCACTGAAGACAGAATTTCAAGCCAGTTTTTTCAGATTTGAAAGTAATGGGACCTGTTATATCTTTCAGAGCCCAGCCGTTCCCACAAGCGGATGTGGAAAAATATCTCAAGTAATATCAGCTGTCAGTTTTTCTGCAGTCAATCTGAACTTGAAAAATAAAATAATTTTGTGCGAGATCGTGCGTATTTGCTTGATTTCCGCACAAAACTAATCCACGGAAAGTCTAAAATTCCACATTCAGTATTCCCAACCTAACACACATAACAATTTCCCTCTTCTTACCGCTTAAGTGACATATTGATTTTACTGCTTTAGGCTTTTAACATATTATTTTTAGAGACGTTCAATTTAGTAATAATTATAAATTGGAAACTTACCACTGCAATTTCAACTAAATTGCACTGTTAATTATTGTTTTTAAATATTTGCAAAAATTAAGTAAACTTTACAACTCCACTAAAGTTACTGCATTCGTGATGCAAGTAACATTAAGGAAGCCGTGAAAAAAAAAATCAAGAAACTTGCCGATGTTATTACTGTAATATGTTATATAAATAATATTGTTAAAATATTAAGATGAAAAATAAATCATTACATAACCTTACCGTTTGTTTTAAGTTCGCATCTATAGACTGGAGGAAAAAAAAAAAGACAGACGTATATCACGGTCTACTGGAGTATAGTAAACACAGAAAACATTTTAAAGCAACAATGTTGAAGATAGATATTTTTGTTTTGCAAATTTGCCGTCATTGAACAGAAACCAAGATGGAGATTTCATTGCAACTAATTAGAAATTCGTCTTTCAGGTATGTAATAAACGATCTTCGCACAAAATAATGTACGATACACGAGCGGTATGTTTTCTTTCAATTCTCGGAAATTAGAAAGCTCAACTACGTTTCGCTTTTTCAAACTTTTCCTCGAACATGAAAACTTTAACATACCGCTCTTGTAACGCATATTACTATTCCTACAACCAATTTTTCATTAAAAGCAGAACACAAAGAAGACAACTTCCGGAGTTCAGTGAGTGCAGAAATGTATCCAAACTTTTGCAAGTGGCATATGTCTTGTCATTTTTTTATCAACTTTTTGTGTGAATCTGAGTTTTCTGTATTAAAATTGTGAAATCTAAGTGTAGAAACAAACTAATTCCCACTTTTCAAACTGCGTTTGATTGGCTCTTTACCCAATTATTAGGCTACTTGTATAATAAATAACGTTTGAACACAACTAAAACTTCCATTCCATATTTGAAGTTGGCAGAAAACGAAGTTTAGTTTATAATGTGTTACTTAATGTTTAGAAAAAAATCTTAGCCTGACTTATCCGAAGCAGCAACCTCAAACACAAAATAAATCAGTATGCTTGAGGCACGTATCCTTGTTACTTGGGCGAAGGATTCCTGGAGCTTTTAAACGCTAAGCTAACTCACTGGCACTTTCAGATTCCCCACTCCCTCCTAATTGCAGCTTCCGCCAGCAGAGATGGAACCCTTGCTAGGGTTTCATTCCCCAGACTCTGCGAGAAGGTCTTAGCGTGCGGATATTATGTGCTGCTAAATACTTTAAACGCCACTTAAGCACTACTGTTATCTTGCAGATACATACGGATTTCTATACTAAAGTAAATGATTCCCAACTCATCAAAGGATACTAGAAAGTTACCACATTATTTCATAATCAGCAATATTCATATAGTATGATTTGACTTAAAGGAGATATTATTATTATTATTATTATTATTATTATTATTATTATTATTATTATTATTATTATTATTGCTGTTGATCAATAAAAATATTTAATCGATTAACTATTTGAATTGGATCGATTGACAGATTAATCAAGTATTGATCGAGTTGAAAAAAACATTTGTCCGAGATCGTGCGTATTTGCTTGGTTTCCGCACAAAACCAATCCGCGGAAAGTCTAAAATTCCACATTCAGTATTCCCAACCTAACACACATAACAATTTCCCTCTTCTTACCGCTTAAGTGACATATTGATTTTACTGCTTTAGGCTTTAACATATTATTTTTAGAGACGTTCAATATAGTAATAATTATAAATTGAAACTTACCACTGCAATTTCACCTAAATTGCACTGTTAATTTTTTAAATATTTGAAAAATTAAGTAAACTCTACAACTCCACTAAAGTTACTGCATTCGTGATGCAAGTAAAATTAAGGAAGCCATGAAAAAATCAACAAGATTCCATAGACGGGGAAAAAGAGACAGACTTATATCACGGCCTGCTGGAGTATAGTAAGCACAGAAAACATTTTAAAGCAACAATGTTGAAGATAGATGTTTTTGTTTTGCAAATTTGCCGTCACTGAACACAAACCAAGATGGAGATTTCATTGCAACTAATTAGAAATTCCTCTTTCAGGTATGTAATAAACGATCTTCGCACAAAATAATGTACGATACACGAGCGGTATGTTTTCTTTCAATTCTCGGAAATTAAAAAAGCTCAAATACGTTTCGCTTTTTCAAACTTTTCCTCGAACATGAAAACTTCAACATACCGCTCTTGTAACGCATATTAATATTTAAGGGGAGTGGGTAGTGATGTCTGTGCCATTAAAAAATTCTAATACAAAAGTTTAGTTCAATATTTCTAGGCTTTAGTGTTCAGAATTGAATAAAAGTTTCCAGGCTTATACAGTCAACCATTTTGAATTCAGTGGCATAAAAGACAACTAATTTGTTTCGTATCCAAGTGCAAAAAAGGTCCTAATTGGCAACCTGTTTTCCCACTACCTCATTCTTCAGGTGCATATTACTTGCTACAATCTTCACTCATATACCTTGTATTTTTTTTAAGTTATTGAGTAATGTGTATTGCAAATTCTAAAGCAAAATTTAGTTAAATATTTCACCCCCAGTGAAACATAAAAAATATTAAACTTTGTTTAACATATTTTACAATTTTTTTCTCGTGTTATGTGCGTGATATTCCTAAACCCGTAGGTCTACTATATAAAACACAGGCTGCAGAAAACACTGTAAAAATTTCGTGTAAATCGATTCAGTAGTCTCAGAGAAAAATGCACTTAAGTTCGAAAAGTGTCAATTCACGGAAAACTGCATTTAAAAAAAAGTATGTATGAATTACATGCACCGCCAAATTTAAAGAGGTAATTTAAAAAGCTTATCTACAGAAATACCCCCACAATATTCATATTATTTTAAAGAGTAATTTTTTACTTTATTTTAAAATACAAAATGAATCTGAGTTTTGACCCCTAATCACTACGTGGTTCCCTTAATATACTGTAATACATAATTATTGTTAAATTTAACTTGTGTTCGGTGATGAGCATAAGTATTAAATGTTGTATATCTGTCTATATAATATTGTATCGTTATATTACAAAACAACAATTTTAATTACTTACTAACATATTTATTATGAGGCTTATAATTTATTGTGTCAATTTCTCCGGGAATTTTTGAGACAAACATAAATAACAAAAAGGAAGGCTCGCCTAGTTAATACTGCTTCATCCATGATTTCAACATGCGAGTGCATTCACTTGCTCCGAATTAAATGCTGTTCTATGTTTAGTAACAATGTTTCCTGCATCACTAAACACAAAAAAAAAAGTTTTTTTTTCTGTCACGCACTTCTCCACGATCGTTCAATTTAAATCCAAACGTTTCACAGAGTTTACCTCTCAAAGTCTCATATGACACAATGGAGTTTGCACTTTTCACAAACCACAGAAAACTGATTTTTTTTCTTTATCAAATTAAACACACAACCTTCATATGCAAACTCAGTACACAACTGCAAAAGTACAGCGGTCGAAACAGAAGATTGTATGTATGTATGTATGTATGTATGTATGTACGTACATATTTACACTGCAAATGGGTAAGTACCCGGTGGCAGTGGTAACTAATTACACTCAATAATTACAATTATAATAAAATAGTCATAATATTAATAATAAAATAATAATAGCAATATATAATAATATTAAAAAGGAGCATCCTAAATTAAATGAATCACTTAATGTAACACAATTAATTAAAGTAAATCTAATTTATATCTTAACCCTAAGGTAGAACTTAAAACCACGAGAACTTAAAACCTATTGTAATCGAATTACCAGATTTTAGAAAGAGAAGGTATTACGCTCTCACTTGCACACAATGTAGACATCGCTATTTTATAAGGGATGAGGGGACGAATCCCAGAATAGTATGCATTTCATATGCTAGGAAGATGAGCTGACAACACGGTGGAAGTTTTCTTGGAAAACCATAAAACTTAATAATTGTTTCGCGTTGTGTTTCAACTTTCAATAGAGATAGACTGTCCTCATACCTCCATCTGTTTCTGAAGTGTTTGTGCAAAGATTTTCCCTACGCTATTACACTTAGAAAATAACATGTGCTTTTAAGTGAGCAATATCCGAGAGAGAAATATTGTCGGAATTTTTAGTATGAGTTTGTATTAACAAAATAATAATTAATATCAACTACAACCGATTAATTTTAATCGTCTCAATTATTCAATTAAATATTTTTGATCGATTAATCTTACAACAGAAATTGTTCGTTTAAATCCCGCAACACATTATTATTATTATTATTATTATTATTATTATTATTATTATTATTATCAAATCCGTCCATTTGTTTGCTGTAATGATTTTCAGTAATGATTACTTATTCCTGTAGAGATTACCAGTCTGTAGCAAGATTTGGAGTGACAGGGCTTCTGTCTTCTATCTTAAACCCCTGCCACTGTGCATACCAAAGTTAAGGCATTCTGGAGGAAATCAGCTGTTAGATCAAAAATAATTTTGGAAGACTATTTCGTTCATATGACACCATTCAATTGCGAACAATGAAGTAGAAGAGCATAAGAAAACAAAAGACATTTAAAAAACAGTGGTTCCACCATGTTCATCAGAATAGATTAGTTTATTTCATATATATCATTCAGTGCGTATATTTATTTCATCACATCTATCACGCCAGTCCTGTAAACTTTAAATTTCATTTTTTTTTCGTTTAATATTAATATTCAGGAGATTGCATTATTGATTAATCTGTAGTCAGCAATCCTACTGATTTGGAACCTCAGAAGTGGTACCAATAAAACATCACTCATGACGCAATTAAGCCTGGACATTATGGAGTAGGGTGGCTAGTTCCTTTTCCTTCTCCATTACCTACATCGCTGTGATGTTTTCCTATCTCAAATATTATAATACTTATAGCTGTTTAATGTTTGAACTGACTTTTGAAATAACCTATACAACGTTTTATCTTATGTTAATAAGTCTTGTAAGTATTTTCCATCCTATATAATATTAGTTAATGAAAAATTTATAATTCTAGCAGGATTTAAAAATGCCTTTGTTGCTAAGTTACCTATCGGTCATAAATTAAATGTTTGTTTCTGACCACCAAATTATTTTCACATGTGAAGTAATAAGCTATTTCTAATAGTTGTATGCCCAAGGTTGCGGGTTCGATCCCGGGCCAGGTCGATGACATTTAAGTGTGCTGATATAACCTCTGCATTTGCGAGCGTCGTTAAATAAAACATAACATTCTAATAGTTGCCAACAGTTTGATAAACAGTACACTATGTTAGTAGGATAAAATAAAATATTTCATGCTCGACCATGCCGAAATATAGTATTTATACACCTGGTAGCAGCCCTTTAATAGACCTCATTAAAGTACACCTATTCATTAAAGTTCAGGTGTTCCACCAATCAGAAAATACCATTGTAGCAATATGAAAGCGCAAGTATCGATTATTCTCGGATATGCAATCGAAAGACAACTAGCGAAACGTCAAGGAGGCTGGAAATCCAATACTGTCGCAGAAGGTTATGTTCTGTTACTATAATAATTAGCGTTAATTGTAAATAATATTCAAATAAATTCAATTTGTCATCTCGTTTTACAATTCTAAATCAATTTCCAGGTTATATCAAAATTAGTTCATGTTATTCTCTAGATTATAACAAGGTCAATGACATTATTGTTCCTCGGAAAAAATCAATACTGCGTCCGCGCAGATCTCAATTTACGAGCTATGCACAAGGTCACTTCCACTCTTCAGTCAGATGAGAATAAAATGAATACTTCTGAATAATTTAAAGTTATAAATATGGTCGAGCATAAAAAGTCGTATGAAACTTGCCTATAATGGTAATTAAGACGCTCGTATGAAAATTATGAAACTCGCTTGCTCTCTTTTCAGAAACATACTCGCGTCTTAATTACTAACATTTTAGGCTCGTTGCATAATGTACTATTTCCATCCTATACGAGTATAATATTAGTTAATGAATAATTTAAAATTATAGCATGATGTAAAAATTCCTTTGCTGCTAAGTTATCGATCGGTCATAAATTAAATGTTTGTTTCTGACCACCAAATTATTTTCACATGTGAAGTAATGATTTATTTCTAATAGTTGCCAACAGTTTGTTGAACAGTAAGAATAAAACAAAATATTTTACATCAAATTTTCAGAACGTTTCGGAACAGTTAGAAACTGAGGCTCACTGCGATGACATAATGGTTGGATATCGCAGATCACACACTTACAGATCCTACATTTACATCTCTTTTTTCAAAGGGGCCAAAACAAATTATATAAAACAACACAGAAGAAACTGGCAACGGACGTACTTCTCTTCTCTTTTAAAAACAGCTTCTTCAAATTGAATTGTCCATTTTAGAGTTTACGTCTTCCTGCTGCAAGTACCTACACCCTAATGGCAGTAACTACGAGTTTACTAGATTCTTGGTTCGTATCTGGACTCGTAAACGAGGAAACCTAATTCTCGAATTCGGGACCCGATCAATGACGGCGCTAAGCGAGGTCTGCTCTTGCGACTGAGAAAATTGCATTCACTGCTAAATGATAGGATACGCTCTCTTTTGTGTACAGACAGGTTACGCTCTGTTCCCGACATTTTCCTTCTCACATTATCCAAGTACAACTGGAATGAGACCTGGAGGTCACACGGTTATTACACCATTCCTGAGTTCTCTTGCAACGACACTAAAGAGCTCGTACTTCTAGACACTATGTCTCCCTTCCAATTTCCCCTTTTATCAATATACAGGGACACCATTTTATCTTTATTTCAATTTTTATTGTACCTGAGTTTTTTAATGTACTTCACTCCCACCCCTTCTACTAATGAAGTTAAACCGTCCTCCACACAGATTCAAGACCGCATACAGAGTCATAGTAAACAGTACGTTCCAAAAATATGTTCGCGTTTTCCAGTGACGAAAGAGCTTTCAATATTGCATCATTTTCCATTTGCCTACGTCGCATCCCGGTTTCACCCAGCTGCTTCTATTCGCCTCTCTGTAAATGCTAGTGGCTGAGCTGTCTGAGCTCTTTTCTGAGAACATTAATTTCTGTTAGGAATTGGACATCTACGTAATATAATACCCATACAATTGTTCCAATTAACTTAAATAAAAGGGCCTCGTTAAGTAATTAACTGTCATGTGATTTCCTCCCTTTCTACGACGCTGCGACGTAACCACTTGGACGGACAGTAGATAGCATGTCTGAGTAATTTTATCTTTTCGGATCGGGCGGAAGTGAAGATTTAATTTACAGTACGTAAGATCTCTTTTATAGAGTAGGTACAGAATTATTTCAACATGAGTTACTGATACGAAGTACGAACCTGGCAATTGGAATTAGATGCAGTAGTCTATAGTGCGAAATATGCACAAAAGAACTGAAGCCTGTATCGAAATGAACGGTCACCATTTTCAGAAATGTATTTAAACATCCATATAATGATTATTTTTCAATTTAACTTCATTCTCTATATTGTACGCTAATGTGCTGTAGACAGTACAATATACACTGCATAATGAATACGTCCGCATGGAAAGCTCAGTTCGTGAGTAAAAACACTCATTGTTAATACTGTACTGTATTTTGATTAAACAAAAACCTAATGAAAATTATCAAACTCAAAATCGCGATATTTCCTAGTTTACGTAAATGGATGAACTACTTTTCTTCCCTCCTATACCTAGTAAAGTGATTTGTTTGTATATTACGCCAGTATCATCGAACTCCAGTCGTGGAAGGGGGTAGCAAACGGTGTTTCCGGTTCTCAATCGTTGATCCAAAGGTATAGCCAGGTTAATATTAGAAATGCTAGTAAAAATAAAATGATGTCCTTGTACAATATTCATTTTAATAACAACTGCTCAGAGATAAAATTAAGAAAGGAAGTAAGAAGATTTAAAAAGATTGGTCGTGTTATGAAATCTTTCAAAGAATATACTGGAAATTACGAAAACTCCTACACTTACAGAAACTTTAAAATGTAGTAAAGAGGTGTGGACTGCAAAGACAGGAGGCTGTTCAGTAACATTTATATCAAACAACGAGTCAAAGTCGGGATAGGAGAAGATTTGTCTTCATGAAGTGAAATAGGGAGAGGAGTACGACAAGGATGCCCTTTATCACCTACCCTGTTCAACATCTACTTGGAGGATTTAGTGAAGAACTGTTTTCAGAACATGGGAGGCGTGACAGTAGGAAGAAGAACAAAGTGCATAAGATTTGCTGATGATATGACGTTGTTAGCAGCAGAGGAGACGATACTAAGGGACATGTTACTGGAGCTAAATGACAGCTGTCAGCAGTATAGGAAGAAGATAAATGCCAACAAGACGAAGGGCATGGTCATAGGAAGAAAAATAAAGAAGTTAAACTTGCAAATTCTAAATGAGACAGTAAAGCAAGTGGACAGTTTCATATACTGGGAGTGTACTACAGGGACATCATTTTATTTTTACTTCAATTTTTATTGTACCTTGGTTTCTAAATGTACTTTACTCCCACCCCTTTCACTAATGTCCTTGCTAACGTCAGTCACACAAACTTACGGCCGCTGTTGCTAGCAGTGAAATAAACAGTACAGAGTACAGTGTGTTTCAGAAATATTTTCTATAGAAGAAAGAGCTTATATTATTGAAGTTTATTTTCACACAGGTATCGTGTGTAGCATAACTGAATTTATCTGTGTGGACTGAGCACAAGTGAAGATTAGAGTTACCGAAAGTACGGTACCCTATAATATGGTACGGTACTTAACAGCGTTATTTAAACAAGAGTTTTGTTTTACTGTTTGTAGGTATGAAGGACGATGACGGAAACTAGAATTGCAATATAACCGAATGTGAACAACAGTTTTTTTTTTTAACAATTTCCTGATTATATCATTACGGAATATTTTCGTAGAAATTTCAGTAATCTTGTAGATAAATTTAGAGCAAAAGAGTGTACAGAGAGGAAGAAAAGTGTAATATGACCAACAAAGGTGACAGAAGATACAGTGGGGTCCTAATAAGTCGGTCAAGAAGTTAGCTGTAGAAATTGGGGTTTCTTACGGAAATGCTCACACAATTCTCAGGAATAAATTAGGTTAGTAATATGCTGAATAAAGTAGACATTACGTAATATATATAACCACCTGAAGAGTTGAGTTTGTGAAAAAAAATTGTTACTATTCTACTGTTTTTGATAAAATACTGTAAAAGTAATGACCAAACTGAAAATCGCAATACTCTATTTTCCTGTAACATAAATGGATATAATACTTTTCTCTCCTCCTATAACTAGTAAAATGATTTGTTTACATATTGCACTAGTAACATCAAACTCCTGTAATGGAAGGAGGTAACAGTGTTTCCGAGTATAGCCAGGTTAATGTTAAAAATGTTAGTAAAAATAAAGTGATGTCCCTGTATAAGCAGTAACATGAACTGCTGCCAAGAAGTCAAAAGGAGGATAGCAATGGCCAAGGAAGCTTTTAATAGAAAAAAGAGCATCTTCTGCGGACATCTGGAAAACGAACTAAGGAAGAGACTAGTGAAGTGCTTTGTGTGGAGTTTGGCGTTGTATGGAACAGAATCATAAACATTACGATGAAGTGAGAAAAGCATTTGAAATGTAGATATGGAGAAGAATAGAGCGTTTGAAGTGTACAGACAGAATAAGAAATGAAGCTGTGTTGGAAAGAGTGGATGAAGAAAGGATGATGCTGAAATTGATCAGGAAGAGGAAAAGGAATTGGTTGGGTAACTGGCTGGGAAGAAACTGCCTACTGAAGGATGCACTGGAAGGAATGGTGAACCGGAGCAGAGTTCGGGGCAGAAGATGATGTCAGATGATAGACGACATTAAGATATATGGATCATATGAGGAGACTAAGAGGAAGGCAGGAAATAGGAATGCTGGGTTTGCAGTGAAAGACCTGCACTTGGGCAGAACACGTATGTGCTTTCAGATGTTAAGCAGATACACGTGTTGTAATTTCAAAGGTCCTATCGTTATAATTATGATCGTTGACCTTTAGTGGGAGTCTAATCAGGAAAACCAGTACTATATAATAAGGTAAAGTTTGCTTTATTTTGTCTCTCGACTTAACGTCATCTAAGGTCTAAGACGTCATACGTAGTCGCGTTTGTGGTTCAAGTGTTAGCGCGGCGGTCTGTCATCCAAGTGGCCCGGAGTCGATCCCCGTACAGGTCGTGAATCGTTAATTCAAAAGAAAAATTTTGGCACTTCAGAAGAAAAAGCAGTGTCCAGTACCTCAGGAATACGAAAAACGTACTGTGTGTACAATATCCCTGCAAAGAAGAAGGAAATAACTCACTTCTATTGCAAAAACTGCAGAAAACCATTTTGTAAAGAACATAGGCTTTTACTGCGTCTTAGCTGTAAGAAGGGGAAAATGTGACTTAATATTGTAGTATACTCATGTAACATTAAATTTAGTGTAAAATATATCTTCAGTGAACAGAATTTCCTAGCTCCCAAGATATGAAAACGGGTAGTAAAAAATACGACCGTTTACCTTTTGTGTACATGAAATTGACCATGACCTGTCTAGGATTAACGACGCTGTATCAGCTACTAAGTAAGACTTCCTAATTATAGACTCAGTCTAATAGAGAAGGAGGGATTTTCCATTTGAAACACTGAAAATGTATACGTAGTTATTCGCTATAATGCCTTTCAATTTTATTTATTTTTTATTTTCGTAGGTTATTTTACGACGCTTTTTCAGCATCTTAGGTTATTTAGCGTGTGAATGAGGTGAAGGTGATAATGCCGGTGAAATGAGTCCGGGGTCCAAAACCGAAAGTTACCCAGCATTTGCTCATATTAGGTTGAGGGAAAACCCCGGGAAAAACCTCAATCAGGTGACTTGCCCCAACCGGGAATTGAACCCGGGCCATCTGGTTTCGCGGCTACACGCGCTAACCGTTACTCCACAGGTGTGGGCAATGCCTTTCAACAGACAATTTTAACTTTATTGTAAAAGCTTCGAAAATGTTATTGCTTTATTTGTATTCAAAACTGTATAATTAGTCAATTACTTAGCTTTGGATGCTTAGTTACTTAGGTTCTAGATAGGCCTAATATATACTGGGCAATTGACACATACTTTTTGCATTTCTACCCGTTGTTTTCTGTATTTGTATTTTTTAATTGTATTTGTACTCTCATTTTTTGTCTTATTTAATTTATGTGCATTTTTTTTTTTTTGTATTCCCGGTGGCGTGGAACAGAAGACCTGTTGGCCATAATTTCACTGGAAAAAAATTAATGAATACTATGTAAATTGGTTTTTATGTAATTTATATTTTCATAGAGTTACATGTTCCTTTTTTTACATTTAATTTGAATGTTTTAGTTTTGATATAAAATTATCTTGGAGCATTTATTCGTTGTAGATGGTTTTTTTTACTTGATTATTTAACGACGCTGTATCAACTACGAGTTTATTTAGCGTCGATCAAATTGGTGATAGCGACATGGTATTTTGCGAGACGAGGCCGAGGATTCGACACATTACCTGACATATGCCTTACGGTTGGGGAAAACCAATGAAAAACCCAGAAAGGTAATCATCCCGAGCGGGAATCGAACCCGCGCCCAAGCGTAGCTCAGGATAGGCAGGCAAGCACCTCAGCCAACTGAGTTATGCTGTATAAAAAGAATGAAATAGTAATGTACGTTACAAGAGCGGAATGTTGACGTTTTCATGGTCGAGGAAAAGATTGAAAAAGCGAAACGTAGTTGAGCTTTTTTAATTTCCGAGAACATGAAAACAAACATACCGCTCGTGTATCGTATATTATTTTGTGCGAAGATCGTTTATTACATACCTGAAAGACGAATTTCTAATTAGTTGCAATGAAATCTCCATCTTGGTTTCTGTTTAATGACGGCAACTTCGGAAAACCATAATATCTTTCTTCAACATTGTTGCTATAAAATGTTTTCTGTGTTTACTATACTCCAGCAGCCCGTGATATACGTCTGTCTTTTTTTCCCCCAGTCTATAAATGCGAACTTAAAACAAACGGTAAGGTTATGTAATGATTTATTGTTCATTTCAATATTTTAACAATATTATTTATATAACATATTGCAATAATAACATCGGCATCTGGAATCTTGTTGATTTTTTCACGGCTTCCTTAATGTCACTTCTATCAGGAATGCAATAAGTTTCGTGGAGTAGTAGACTTTACTTAATTTTTGCAAATACTTAAAAACAATAATTAACATTACAATTTAGGTGAAATTGCAGTGGTAAGTTTCCAATTTATAATTATTACTATGTTAAACATCTCTAAAAATAATATGTTAAAAGCCTAAAGCAGTAAAATGAACGTCGCGCTTAAGCGGTAAGAAGAGGGAAATTGTTATGTGTGTTACGTTGGGAATACTGAATGTGGTATTTCACACTTACCGCGTATTGGTTCTGTGCGGAAAACAAGCAAATACGCACGATCTCGCACAAAAATAGTTTAAAATTATGATCGTATACAATTTGTGTTAACCGTCTGTACCCGCCTACATTATACACAAGAGACACAAGCATGTAGATGTAGATGCGCCGTCCGCACCTGTCCACAGCTTTGGGAATGCAGTCACTGCTTACAAAATTTGTGTCAAATTTTATCGTATAAGATGACATCAGAAGTTAAAAGTTCATGTATTTTGTTTTTGATTGCCAGTGAATCACAACACTAAATTTATAAATGTAGAAAATCCAGATTGTATTCCTCACCTTAAACAAAAATTTTACAATGACTATTACACTTTTACTACGTCACACAACTTCTGATCAATAAAACGGTACGAAAGGACGTCTTTCAAACAATCATGGCTGCTTATCGCACAATTTTATCACGTCCCTAGCATTTGTTTAATTATATCGCTTCCCTAGCATTTGTTTATTTTTATCACTACCCTAGCATTTGTTTCTTTGTTTGCCAACATTTCAAACTGCCCTGGTCTGGACGTCAAAAAACAGAAAATTACAAACCACTCCAGTCGATGCACAGCACTTTCAAATATGACTCGCATTGACATTCAAGAACAAGAATTAATAAAAATCACTGGTCAAAGCTATGCATCTTCCCTGAAACCCTAGTTACAAATAAATGAAGAGCACCATTCGGAAATCCTGAATAAGTTGAGGGATAAACCATGTACATCAACGAGTTCACTTCTTTTACGCACACGTCCAAAATAACCTCAACTGAACCACCAACCACTAAAACATTGAAATTTGAATATTGTACTTTCAATAATTGTTTATTTTAAAATTATTCATGTTTATTTTTTATTTCATCATCGTTAATTAAAACGTTTGTTGTTTATTTCATCATCCCTAATTAAAACTTTTCTAACACTTGTTTATACAGTATTATTTAGGTTATGTTTGTTATAGCTTCTGCTATATGATATTATGGATAGTCACGTATCAGAGATTGTTTAATACTTACTTACTTACAAATGGCTTTTAAGGAACCCGAAGGTTCATTGCCGCCCTCACATAAGCCCGCCATCGGTCCCTATCCTGTGCAAGATTAATCCAGTCTCTATCATCATATCCCACCTCCCTCAAATCCATTTTAATATTATTCTCCCATCTACGTCGCGGCCTCCCCAAAGGTCTTTTTCCCTCCGGTCTCCCAACTAACACTCTATATGCATTTCTGGATTCGCCCATACATGCTACATGCCCTGCCCATCTCAAATGTCTGGATTATTGTAGGGATTCGTAACAAGCTGTTTTTTTACGGTGATGGGTTGTTAGCCCTTCGCCCAACCCCCAAGCTGGAGGACCACGAGATTGTTTAATACTAAGATTTATTGAAAATCATCTGTCAAGTGACGTTGATTACTGGGATCCGGATAATTGAAGCGGAATGCAACTGTTTTAATAAAAATGAAACTGAATCAACAAAGCCTTCTTGACCAGTAACCTTCCACAAAGTTCAATGAAGATTCCATAGTTGGCACAACTGATAACAAGAAAACAGCTAATAATAACACACTACTGCCATCTACTAGCGTAATATTTATAATGTTGAGATGATACAAACTTGAAGACAGTTTTGTATTTTCTTAAGATAATTAATATTTTATTGTATTGGAGTACTTCGTTACTTCTAATCTTTATATACTTTCTTCTAATCGTGTAATAGCCAATTAAATCCCACTCGAGTTTTGATTTTCTCTAGATAAATCAAAACCTCTAGTGAGATTACTGTTGACAATCACACTCAACGACACACATTAACAGACTGCCCAGGAACGAACCTATCCAGAACTGTTGACGGCGTTAATATTCTATTGGCTCTTATTTCCCGAACGTCCCCAGTATAAATTCATTTTTGACAGTGACATCATTAGTAACATCAATCTCTCCTTCAATGCATTTAAAGTTAATGTAATTTGCTTGTTAAATTACATTTAGTTTTGTAAAATAAAACTAGGGCCTAGGGCAACTGTATTAAATGTACAGATTTTTCTCTCGTCATTTACCTGTCAACGTACAATTTAAATCAAAATATTGTTAGAGAAAAGAAGTTCCTATTAAATTCATGAAATGTTACAATACTACTTCTCAGCAGAATGGAATTTTGAGTTGTAATTATGAATTTAAAATATGACGGAGACAAGGATAAATTATAGGCCTATTTGATCTTTGTTATTTGTCAGCCAACTTTACAATTCATAGTTATGGTGGACCTTTACATTTCTGCTTTTCTATCCATCATCCCTTTAATATATACCACAACTTTTTGTTAATATATTCATTTGTTAAGTATTGCCTGATTACTTCCCATTCTTCTATTTTAACTCAATTGAAATCTATCCTTCTCTATTTATCTCCTTCTATTCTCTCTCATACCTAGACAGACTCCCTTCCATTTCTCGCTTATCTCTTTAATGTTGCATATTCCCTTCCTTAATTTGTATTATTTATTTTTTATTTCTTTATTCTCTATTCTCAAATCTTACTTGCAAGATTCCAAATGGCTTTTAAGGAACCCACAGTTTCATTGCCGCCCTCACATAAGCCCGCCATCGGTCCCTATCCTGAGCTAGATTAATCCACTCTCTACCATCCTATTCCACTTCCCTCAAATCCACTTTAATATTATCCTCCCATCTACGTCTCGGGCTATCTAAAGGTCTTTTTCCCTCCGGCCTCCCAACTAACACTCTATATGCATTTCTGAATTCGCCCATACGTGCTACATGCCCTGCCCATCTCAAATGTCTGGATTTAATGTTCCTAATTATTTCAGGTGAAGAATACAATGCGTGCAGTTCTGCGTTGTATAACTTTCTCCATTCTCCTGTAACTTCACCCCTTTTAGCACCAAATATTTTCGTAAGAACCTTATTCTCAAACATCCTTAATCTCTGTTTCTCTCTCAAAGTGAGAGTCCAAGTTTCACAACCATACAGAACAACCGGTAATATAACTGTTTTATAAATTCTAACTTTCAGATTTTTTGGCAGCAAACTACATGACAAAAGCTTCTGAACCGAATAATAACAGGCATTTCCCATATTTATTCTGCGTTTAATTTCCTCCCGAGTGTCATTTATAGGTCTACTTGTTACTGTTGTTCCAAGATATTTTAATTTTTCCACCTCTTCTAAAGATAAATCTCAAATTTTTATATTTCCATTTCGTAGAATATTCTAATCACGAGACATAATCATATAATTCGTCCTTTCGGGATTTACTTCCAACCCTATGTCTTTACTTGCTTCAACTAGAATTTCCGCGTTTCCCCTAATCGTTTGTGGATTTTCTCCCAACATATTCACGTCATCCGCATAGACAAGAAGCTGATGTAACCCGTTCAATTCTAAACTCTCTGTGTTATCCTGAACTTTCCTAATGGCATATTCTAGAGCGAAGTTAAAAAGTAAAGGTGATAGTGCATCTCCTTGTTTTAGCCCGCAGTGAATTGGATAAGCATCAGACAGAAGCTGGCCTATACGGACTCTCCTGTAAGTTTAATTGGATAATTATATACATCATAATAAAAATGACTATAGAGGGGATTACGAAAAAAATATAATAATAATAATAATAATAGTAATAATAATAATCTATTTAACAGTTTTCTACAAGACAGTAGTTTCCCTACAACCCATTAGTAATTCCGTTTCTCCCTACGTTCCTAACCTCCGTGTCTTCTTCGACTTCTTCGGACCCCATCCATCTACCGACAATAATAAATATGCCACAGAAAACTAATGATGGAGGCAACGATAATTATGATACGAGTAACAAAGGTTCATTCCCTTACGGAATCAGTCATTACGTAGATTAGCATCATTCTTAATGCCTTCAATACGACGCAACGCCATCGCTTGATAAATTACAGAACAAACAAAGAGAACGTGTTCAGTCAATTGCTATGAAAGAGCTTAATCTTTACAGTCTTCATCGGGAAATCAATCCAAATTCGAGAGCGTCTCGAAACAATGACTCAATAAACGCTATTTATGAATAATGTTGCTTTATTATCAACATCCAACAGCGGAAATACAGGGTGTAAGGGGTATAAGCGCCGTCCTTTTCACAGTCTTCGGGGACCGTCTACAGCAAGCCTGCAAAAACGACGCTCATTGTGCGCGGCCGTTCCTTCGGAACAGGAGAGTCGTCTAACGGCTTGCCGGAATGACGTAGATCTGCTATAGGTAGAGGATAGTCCATGCAGCTATCTGGTGTGGTATGTACAGGCATATCATTTTATTTTTACTTCAATTTCTATTTTACCTGAATTTTTTTAATGTACTTCACTCCCACCCCTTCTACCACTGAAGTTCAACCGTCCTCCGCACAGATCCAAGACCGCACATAAAGTCATAGTAGCCTTACGGTCATAGTAAACAGTATGTTCCAAAAATATGTTTGTGACGAAAGAGCTTTCAATACTGAATCATTTTCGCATAGGCACTGTCGTCCATTTGCCTACGTCGTATCCCGGTTTCCCCCCACCTGCTTTTATTTGCCAGCTAGTGGCTGGGCTGTCGTCTTAGCTCTTTTGTGATAACATTAATTTCTGTTAGGAATTGGACGTCTACGTAATACTATACAATTGTTTAAAACAACTTAAATAAAAGGGCCTCGTTAAGTAATTAACTGTCACGTGATTTCCTCCCTTTCTACGACCCTACGACATAACCACTTGGACGGACAGTAGATAGTATGTCTGAGTAATTTTATTTCTTCGGATCCGGCAGAAGTGAAGATTTAATTTACAGTACGTAAGACATTCTTTTATAGAGTAGGTACAGAATTATTTCAACATGAGTTACTAGTTACGAAGGACGAAACTGGTAATTGGGATTAGGTACAATAGTCTATAGTGCGATAAAATGCGCATTAGAACTGAAGTCTGTATCGAAATGAACGGCCACCATTTTCAAAAATATGTTTAAAGATCCATATTATGATTATTTTTCAATTTAATTTAATTCTCTATATTGTACGCTAATATGCTGCAGACAGTATGCATAATGAATACGTCCACATAGACAGCTCAATTCGTGAGTAAAAACACTCATTGTTAATACTATACTGTATTTTGATTAAACAAAAACCTAATGAAAATGATCAAACTAAAAAGCGCGATATTTCCTAGTTTACGTAAATGGATCAAAAGACTTTTCTTCCCTCCTATACCTAGGTTTAAGTGATTTGTTTATATATTACGCCAGTATCGTCGAACTCTGTCGTGAAGGGGTACAAACGATGTTGATCCAAAAACGTATACAATTTTAATATTAAAAATGTTAGTAAAAATAAAATGATGTCCCTGTATTATTAGTAGCTGTATTTCATTTTAACTATCTACGGTTACATAATGGAGGAATCTAAAATATGGAAAAGTGGTCATCAGGCAAATTCTTTGAATATTGCATGTGAAAATGCTAATTTTTTCACACCAGCTGGAATCAATACTTATCTGCCACAAAAAAAGTTTGAAGGAAAGAGGAACACGTAACAGAATGCGTCATTATTAATCCACACATACAGATAGGATGGTTTTATTGGTGAAGATCGCAGTGAAAAGGTTCAGGAGTTGAAAGTTGCATTATTACATGAAGTAGGGTACGTTAGAATTTATTAATCTTCAACAACTTAAATATCTCTCTTCAGGGAAAAGGCGAGCTCAATGTTGATATGTTCAATAAATTAAGGGATTTCAGCCGTAAACTTACACTTTTCGTAAGTCAGTTTCGGGAATGAAATATGGCTCACTTTCCAACAACAAAACTGCTCATGATGAAGCCATATTGAACGATTATATGCAAATATTAATTGAAATTCAAAATGAATTTAATTCTAGGTTCCAAGATCTTGTCTTAATTGGAAAGAAGTTTAAAGTTATCATAACAAATTCCTTCAAATGCCAGTTGAAACTAGTGTCATTTATTTTCTTGAACTTGTGGATCTTCAATGTGGCCTAAAGGCTAAAGACATTTTGAATAATACTATTAGCCTGGTTGAGTTTTACAAGACTAAACCTCAGCAATAATATCCACGACTACACAAGCTGGCTGTGAAAATGATTGCTATGTTTGGCTCAACATTCATGTTTGTGAGCAACTGTTTTCTATAATCAACTTTAATAAAGGCAGACATCGAACATCTGTAACTGTTATTTCATTACGATCAGTACTGTTCCTTTCAGCTGCCAACCGCATAAAAACCCGTTTTGATGTACTAATAAATAAAAATATAACAAAATTATATTGTATATTTAAGTAGCTTTAGAATTTCTATATTTCTGTAAAATAAATATTTCTTTATTAATTAATAAAAGTCCAAGATAGTTTTGTAAGCACTGAACGGGAATTCATTTCATGAACACTCGTACTAGTACTTCCTTTTATGTATATTTTGTACGAGTTCACCCCTTCTTCCAGTCCACCCTTATACAGAGCGCAACCAATATCCGCATTCCGCTCACGAGCTGTGAGCCGACTCTGAGAGCGTAAACTTTGTGCAGGCTTGATCTACAGGATCAAAAAATGTCCATACAACATAGGGTCAAAACTTCATATTTTTTCCCAGAAAAAAAATATTCGTCCTTATTTTATTCTCGTTATACTGCTTATATCGTTAGTGAAATTACGAAAACAATTGCATCAGTAGGTATATCTAGCAAAGAGTTAATATTAGCTTAAATAAATATTTGTATATTCTACTACGTTTTCGTGAAATTGAATAATGCATGCTTAAATTTGTTAATATTCTGGCGTGAGAGACGTGGCAACGTGTTCAGTAGGATTCATGCACCTGACCATAATCTGCACAGACATACAGCTCAGCTGTGTTCGAGCTCCCTGTCCATAGGTCTTCTGCCGAGCGGATGGCAGTTCAGTACAGGGTACTCGATAAACAACTTGCAATGTCATTCACAGTTCAGGAATATCATATGTTATTAATTTATGGAGAAAGTCGTCGTAATTCCAGTGCGGCAAGAAGGATGTACCGCCTACGTTTTCCGCAAAGGCTACCTAATCATAAACAGAAATTTTATTATGTTGTCAGAGTTAAAATAGCTGCGTACTGTGGAACTGTGTTTTTCCATCACTAGCTACATATGAATATGCTTTAAGTTATTACGACTTAACTATGAATAATATAAGACTATACCAGTGATGTCAACTGATGCCCATAGGAGCAAGCGCGCGTTTTAGAGCCCAGGAGAGCCTGAGCGCTTTACAGCGGAAAGGAAAGAGACAGAAGAAAGAGGTGGTATATGCCGCTTGGTCGAGCTATATACAGGGATGGCCAGCACTGATTCAATGGATAAAGGGAAGAGAACTTATTAAAACTCTATCAATGTTAATTTTTAGATTTGCCTGAGAAGTATAAGTCCATTATAAGAATGTAAGTTTTAATTTTAATGCTCATTTTTCACAAGTTTGCTTTTTTATTCAAAAGGAATATTTTCTCAACTTTTTTACAGAAAAGTGAAATTTTCAGATATATTTGTTTAGTAGCCTTATAGGTATTAAACAATGTTTTCGTAAATCTAATATATCGTAAATACGTATTACTGAAGATAGCATATTAAAATGTTTGAAAATATTCGCATGGAAATTGTTTGTAAGGAAATGAATTAACAAAGCAAATACTGTTACATCACAAACAAAAGATATGTGCATATATGTCGGTAAAATGTCAGCTCTATAGTTTCAGCAAATTTCGAGATAATTTAATATTCTGATAATAGAAAGTTGCGCACCAATATCACCTAAAAGCATAATGCGATAAGAGTTTTATTATGTAATATTAGTTACATTTAAAACATATACCTAGGCAACTTTCCTTTGTACTATAATATTGTTTTGATTACTTTTATAAGGCTAAAGCTACCATCAATATCAATTCAACTTATCATATCATAATATTCAGTGTCTTTCTTTGGGATAACACTTTCTTTATGAATGATGTGTTTAATTCACTTAGTACAGTATAGTTGTAGTTATTATGGAATTTGTGTGAATATTCCTCCTTTACTCTTTATTATGTCATTAACGTTTAAAATACAACTCCAATATTAGGCTAAGAAATAGGTGTTAGTACTTTTGTTTTACAGGCAATATAGAAAATAACAAACAGAAAGAAACCATATAAAAATAACGACATTAAAACCAGCAAATGCTGGGTAACTTTCGGTGCTGGACCTCGGACGCATTTCACCGGCATTATCACCTTCATATCATTCAGACGCTAAATAACCTAGATGTTGATACAGCGTCGTAAAATAACAATAAAATAAAATAAAATAAACGACATGAAATTTCACGTTCCGTTTGAAGTTAGTGCACTACTGTTTTCTTAATCCAACTGGCTTCTTATTCCTCCTAGCATACCTAGCGCTTGATGCCCGCGCACGACGTCAAGGTCAGAAAAATGCGCTTGCTTTGACATCACTGGGCTATACGAAAGAAGTAAAAGTACTCATGATTTTTCTTAGACAATTCATTACCAGCTTCAGCGTTATGTATCTAGAATTTCTTTATCTATCCAGATATCTGAAGGAGTCTCACGTAATACTCGTCACTCTCAGTTCTATCGCCATCAAGGTGCACACCACAAATTAAGAGAATCATAAAATAATGCACGTAAGCTTGCAGATTCCTCCCATTTACTCTTCTTAATATCGTATAATTAGTTCAAATTATTAAGTAATAAAAAATGTCGGAATATCCGGTATTAAATATGGGCAAAACCACCACAATAAATACGGTCAGGTTCTACAGAGAGAACCAGCCGGGGCTTGGCTACTAACCGCATGCACGGCGGCTGATTCATACGTAACGACGCTACCATATGCGGGGGATTCGTTCCGCGCTTTTGCGGTTAATATTGCGTAACAATGTACTTACCGGATTCACAATTCATGTTCGAAATGACGTCCTAGTGATATCTTGCACACGATACCCTTATTTTTATGTCATGTAGCGGTCGTTTGTGAAAACGGTATGGATTTTCAATGTCCCAGTAACGATTGTTTTGAGTGTTCACGTAACCACAGAGGTGGAACCATGCTTCCTCACTAAAAAAAAAAATTAAGGTGGGGTCAAGTAGTCCATCATACATTGACTGTTGGGACCACATGCAAAACCAAAGTCTGCTCTGATAATCGGGTTCCGTTAACCTCTGCACTACAAGAATGTTGTAAGGCAGGCATCGTCAACCGATCGCACAGTCGTTGCACAAGTCTACACGTGAATCAGTCGCTGTGCAGAAGAGGGGAGGGGATGATAGTTGAAACCGGCTCAGTGGCGGTCTACCAGTACAGTCATTCAAGCGTTGTCCGTATCCCTTATACTCTTATAGCCTATTGGTTATGCACCATTCCACGTGTTTCTATTTGAAACATACGTAATAAAATTTATCCTATAACTTAAAGAATTTGAAACCTGCAATCATTAATTTATTCTGGCAAATAAGTAAACGAACCGAGCATATTAAATATGCTGAAATCACCCAAATAATAGACTGAGTTTAACGATCCATTTTGTTCCTAAAGCTGAAAAAAGTTTCTTCAATGAAGTATTCCTTCGTTCAACAACCGTTAACTAAATTATTACATGAAAATAAAGGCCACAAATATGTACAACTAATAAAAATTAATAAACTATACTCAACACTTCTCCATCAAACTACAGCCTATATAAGAGAATTGTTTTCCTGTACAGTATATCTAACAAACATTTTTCCTTTCTAAAAACATATTAAAAGCCAAATGAGCTTATTAAACTTACTTTAAGATAACGAATTGCAAAAATTAGTTACTTTTGTACCGATAGAGTTAGGGAAAGAATGTGTAATGTGTAATCATTTGAGTAATAGGATGAATAATATCGTTGTCGATTGAAATTCCTTCTGTTATTCAGAACTTTACCACAAACCAAACACGTGGGCACTCCCGACTTTTCAGCAAATAGAAATGACTCTGCCCGTAATAACAAATTCAATGGCGTGGATGACCCTTCTTCTGACATTTCTGATCCGCCACTGTGTACTACAGAGAACAAACTATGTCCGAGGGCCTGTTGCAAGGACTTAATTTTAATTTGTTTCGTACCTCTTATCACTGAAGACTGTGACACCCCTACCTGCTGAGCTACACGGCGAGATGATGTCGCAGAACTTCTCACTAGTCGGTGGCTAATTTCATCTAACATCTCCTTAGTGAAAACACGTTTCACATATGTTCGCTTCTTATCCAATATTGATCCAGTTGTACGAAATTTCTTCACTAAACTGTAAATCATTTCTTCAAAAGGCTCTGGCAAATCAGGGAATAATGACGGAAGTTCCTTACAACTTATTCTCCAAAATTCGTATTTCACAAAGTTGTCGTAATATACACTCGTTGTTCAAGGCTATACTTCATAATGGACACACTACGGCACTCTAAATGTACGGTATACAGCTGCACCCTCACTGTGTGAACGTGTTTACGTAACTAAACATGAAACGTACGCGAGCAAGAGGTCTGATCACTGCGATGGTGCAGCAGTTACTACGCATACGACTTTCCGCTGACGCCCGTCTAGCTCTGGCTGACTTATTCTTTACCTACAGAAAGTGAAGATGACCTACAAAAATCAGTTCCAGATTAAAAAATATTTTGTGCGAGATCGTGCGTATTTGCTTGTTTTCCGCACAGAACCAATACGCGGTAAGTGTGAAATACCACATTCAGTATTCCCAACGTAACACACATAACAATTTCCCTCTTCTTACCGCTTAAGCGCGACATTCATTTTACTGCTTTAGGCTTTTAACATATTATTTTTAGAGACGTTTAACATAGTAATAATTATAAATTGGAAACTTACCACTGCAATTTCACATAAATTTCAATGTTAATTATTGTTTTTAAGTATTTGCAAAAATTAAGTAAAGTCTACTACTCCACGAAACTTATTGCATTCCTGATACAAGTAACATTAAGGAAGCCGTGAAAAAATCAACAAGATTCCAGATGCCGAAGTTATTACTGCAATATGTTATATAAATAATATTGATAAATATTAAAATTAAAAATAAATCATTACATAACCTTACCGTTTATTTTAAGTTCGCATTTATAGACTGGGGGAAAAAAAGACAGACGTATATCACGGCCTGCTGGAGTATAGTAAACACAGAAAACATTTTATAGCAACAATGTTGAAGAAAGATATTTTGGTTTTCCGAAGTTGCCGTCATTAAACAGAAAGCAACATGGAGATTTCATTGCAACTAATTAGAAATTCGTTTTTCAGGTATGTAATAAACGATCTTCGCACAAAATAATGTACGATACACGAGCGGTATGTTTGTTTTCATGTTCTCGGAAATTAAAAAATCTCAACTACGTTTCGCTTTTTCAATCTTTTCGTCGAACATGAAAACGTCAACATACCGCTCTTGTAACGTATATTACTATTATAAAACTATAACATGAAGATCTCAAAAGAAAAAGAAATGGTAATATCTGGGAAACATTTTGTAAGAGTAAAACTAAGTATCAATAATAAAGTAATAGAAAAAAATACAGATTTTGTTTATTTAGGAAGTCATATTTCTGTATGAAATAATACCAACCAAAAGGACGCCGAGAAAAAAAAAAACCTCAGGAAAGTATAACAGACTGAATAGAATTTTACGACAAAGTTTTGAAAAACAAGTTGCGAAGGAAATTCGAATGCGATTTCATAATATATTACCAAAACCAGCATTCTTGTGTGGCAGCGAATGTTGGACAATGCGCCAAAATGATGAAAGTAGGATAAATACGCCAAAAATAAGGTTTATACGATTCTCGTCAAGTGTTACACTCAGATGTCATATTAGAAGCGAATATCTAAGAAACTAACGGAAAATAGAAGAGGTGACCTGGGATGTCCAGAACTACCAAAAAAAAAAAAAAATAGGAACATGTTGCATCACACTTACAGGTATATTAATAGTTAACCAGAATTTTACAACCCGGGCGGAATTACAATAAGCTCTCTAACAGTTTAAAAATGACGATATTAGATTATCATAGTTGCGTTCATTTTTACCAGGTCTGTAGATACCTGACGTCGGGCAGACAAAAACAAGACACTAGTGTAGCACTGCGTGTAGTGTGTGTTGGCTGCAGGTGAACCGGTTTTGTTATCTTGTGTGTCAAAATGAATCTTCTAAATGTAGCTAGAATACTTATTACAAAATTTCAAGACGAAGGCTATGCAGACAGTTCAATTACAGAAAAACAAACAGAATTGGCAAATGAAATGCACAGAGTGATTAAAATTTATGCATCGCAAAATGTTGAAATAGACCGCACTTTTGATATATATTTTTAAGTAGGTTATTTTACGACGCTGTATCAACACATTAGGTTATTTAGCGTCTGAATGATATGAAGGTGATAATGCCAGTGAAATGAGTCCGGGTCCAGCACCGAAAGTTGCCCAGCATTTGCTCGTATTGGGTTGAGGGAAAACCCCGGAAAAAACCTCAACTTGCCCCGACCGGGATTCGAACCCGGGCCACCTGGTTTCGCGGCCAGCCGTGCTAACCGACTTTTGATATTGAAGTAAATGAACATGAACAAGAAGAAGAAGAAGAAGAAGAAGAAGAAGAAGAAGAAATGTATTATGAACAAGAACGTAGAATATTAGAATCAGTATCTTCTTCTGACAATGAAACAAGTAGTGAATCCTGTACTTCAAAGCAATCTTGATCACAATACGCACCATTTCCAGAGAAAAAAAAACAAGAGAAATTTCATTCGAAGAAAAGATCGAAGTGATTAACTACTGGTTACTTCCTAGACCTCCAAAACATCATAGACAGATGTTCAACCACAGGACCTGGTCGACCATGAAACATCATTTTACTTGGCTTATAAATGAACGACAATTGTATAGAATGAAACAAGTTGAACGTCACCAAAAACCCCTAACAGATTAAAGAAGTGCATAAATATACAGTTAATGAATTATAAGACGGAGATCAAAAACAGAAATAGTTAAAGATAGTGATTTAAAGAAAATCGCTATGGTTAAATCTACATGCCCTGCCCATATGAAACGACTGGATTTAATGTTCCTAATTATGTCAGGTGAACAATACAATGCGTCCAGTTCTGCGTTGTGTAACTTTCTTCATTGTCCTGTAACTTCATTTCTCTTAGCCCCTAATGTTTTCCGAACCCTGTAATCTGTCGTCACTGTGTAAGCTTGTAAAAATTTGAAGGTGTTTCATAAGATTTTCTTTTGAATGCCGTTTATTCCCTAGAAAATAGACTTTCAATGATGAGAGAAGAAAAATAGCGAACATACAGTAGAGTATATGAATATTTTACTTATCTTAAATAAATTAGTAATCCAACTACAGATTTAATTCATGCAGTTGCACGAGAGACTAACATTTGATATATGTGCATTAAAATACACACAGTACTATTCAGAAGTCGGGAAATACTATCTTATTTTCACAAAAAACTTCTATTTTAATTGTTCTATATTTTTCCTATGGCAAATGAAATAA
This sequence comes from Periplaneta americana, assembly GCA_025594305.2. Lineage (NCBI taxonomy): Eukaryota > Metazoa > Arthropoda > Insecta > Blattodea > Blattidae > Periplaneta > Periplaneta americana. The sequence goes on along the minus strand of JAJSOF020000039.1, from coordinate 17,937,875 downwards.
ACAGAAATTTAAACTATACTTGAGCGAGTGAATGTGGGTCCATTTTCTTTAAATCTATACGCTACCATAAAAATTGGAACATAATAGAGATTGTTCTATCGCTCTGAGAAGGTGCAGAACCTACATGGATTGAGGTATGAACGCTGTAATTTGTCATCAATGTGGAAGTTTGCAAAAATGTTAAGGTATTCCGCAATATTTTCTTCTGAATGTCGTACATTTCTTAGTAGAGAAACTTCCAATGATAAATTGTAAATTATGTTTTATTTAAAGACGCTCGCAACTGCCGAGGTTATATCAGTGTCGCCGGTGTGCCGGAAGTTTGTCCCACAGGAGTTCTTTTACATGCCAGTAAATCTACTGATATGAGCCTGTTGCATTTAAGCACAATTAAATGCCAACGACCTGGGACGGGATCGAATCCGCAACCTCGCGCATAGGTCAGCACTCTACCGGACTGCACCACTCAGACAGACACTTCTAATTGTTTATACTTCAATAAGCCGTAATCATTTCTTAACAAAACGCTTATTTTCCTACAAACTTTCTTCGTAACGACTTCCAGATCTTTCATGAAATTTGAATACCCTACTAAATATGCCTATAAAATTTATATAATTATTACTACTTTTACAAAATAACTTCTCTTTTATGTGTGTAACTTATTATGTACTTTTATCTGAAGGACACATGCTATTACTTTAAGCAGAAATACTGGAACAAAACTTATTTAAAATAGATTTTTCATTATTGTCAGTTTTAGAAGCAGCTTACAGTAGGGTTATAACTAGGGGACAGAATCATATGCACTAAAAAAGGGAAAGCATGCACTTAAAAATCACCATTTATGCACTAAAAATAAAAAAATGTGCACTTTTAAAATTAAAAAAAGAATTAGCAGTTTATTATTGTTGATGGTTTTTCTGTTATATGCAAGAATATTGAAACACCATCAGTTGCTAAAGTTGCGTGTCCTTCAATCCACTCCGTAAATAGTATTCCTTCTAGCACATTTTTCGTCAGGCATCGTTGATAAAACTAATTCAAAATTAATAATTTTCTTGCAGCTAAGCTGTACTAAAATACAATGCACTCTACACAGTCGAAGGTTCCAGTTCCTGCCACTATAACAAAATTTAATATTGTGATCTGCCACGTTTGTACGTAAAAAACAGAAAATTGGATTATCTTGCCTATATTATTGTTGCCAGGTGACGAAATTCGAATTTAGCGAATTCCAAAGAGCTACTAACACTTTCTGTAACTTCTGCTCCAATCATATTGCAGGGTTCTAGTAACAAAATCTTATGCACGTGCGGAGTAGACAATAAGGTGGCTTCTTGTTTTGGATATCTGTTCTTTTAATCACAACTTTCATCCATCTTAACGTCCCAATATTGTAAATTTGCACAGTGTCAGCAATGCACTTGAGTGCGTTGATTGTCAAGGATTTTTTCAAAATGATTCACCGAGAACAGTGCACTATCTGCATGTTGTCAGATTGCAATAAATAAAATATAACCCCTGTAATGTGTTTCAATGACTTCCTTCTGTATTCCATTTTTCCGATTTTCCGTATCCTTAATCTTGGTTTAAGCACCACATTGCTATAAAAAAAAAAAAACTATTATATACGCTAAAAGTTGAAATATGCATTAACCCCACAAATATGTATCGTATAGCACTACAAAATCTTGACTTTGGTTACCAATGACTTGAAATGCATTTATATAATGGTAGCATTTGACTGTAACTGAGGAATAAAACAAGCAAATATGCTGCAATCCGCCCCCTAGTTATGACAAAAAACATTAGAATGTTCCATGTAGCAAGTGACAGTACCTATATATATATATATATATATATATATATATATATATATATATATATATATATAATTTGAACTGGTAATGGAAATTACGAGAAAACGGCTGAATGGATTTTAATGAATGACCCGTCATTTTGAAGCTTGGCATCCATAAATTTTCAGAAAAATAGTAACTTTCAGTGAAGCGTTAGTTTTCCTACATAATTTTCCTATTTTCATCTTTCGTCAGTTTTGAGAACTAATTTCATTTCAGAATAAAACAAAACACACTACAATAAACAATAGGCTATTACACGAAGGCCATGATCTGTAGTATTTCTGACATATTTAGAGTTCAAATTCAATTGGTTATTAAAAACTTCAAGATTTAAAAAAAGTAATTTACAGGTCTGATTCTGTGGTGTGTAATTTTCTGAATACAGCTGTGTATTGGACATTAAAATCTACAAAACTTGAGGTGGTTTGATGACATTATTACCATTAGAAATTAAATATTGTTATAGTCAATGCCATGATGAGACTATTTTTCATTAATTATACATATTAATGCTATATTGATGATATGAAAGCGAAACGTTTTGTGATTATATAAGTATATGTAGAAAATATATGAAATTAGATCTTCATTTCTACAATTTACTGAGTGAAGGCTATATAATATATAACTACAAAACTTACGGAAGATAATATTATTAAAAATGAAATATTTTATAGTTATTAATCAAGTGGGGTTGGGTCTTTTTCATATACTTAATAGTCGTGTGGTATAGATATTTATATGCGTGATTCTCTTCAGTATTGGCTCGAGAGAGCGCAAAAATTACAGTTCCTAAGGAAAAACTAAAAGGTATTACTTACTGATAAAATAAGAGGCCTAGAAAATTTCGTAGTCTCCCGATCATTTCAGCAAGATCTCTGAGCAGGATAAAATGATTCTACTCTCTACATTTCAAGTTCCTACATGCAGCAGCTATACCAAGATGCTATGTCTATTGTTCGAAAGCATAGCAAACCTGACATTTTTTTTAAACTTTCACCTACAATCCACAATGACCTGAAATAGCTATTGCTTTACTCCCACATGAAAAACCCACTGATCGTCCTGACATTGTCACTTGTGTTTTCGCGATGAAACTCAAACACTGAAGGTCGATAGGTTCAAGAAAAATATTTGGCATAAAACACCATTCAGAAGGTATGTTTCATTATTATGGAAGCAAATAACTTTCAAAATATCTGCTATTCTTCATTGAAAATAAATCTGAAAAATTTTTATTTGAACGTGTAATGAACTTAGTTTGCAGCATTTGCTGCACAAGCCACTAGTTGGTGTACATACTGAGTGTTACATTGAAAATATAAATTTATTATAAAGTCTTCGTTAACTTAATTTGCTACAAATGTTTTGCTTACGTCTTTAATTCTGATATACAAGTAGGCTTATTGTACGTCCTGCATCCAAAACTATCACTGCCTCATTAATAATAATAAAATATAAAAATGGGATAAAAGACCTAGGAAACTCTTGTTGAATTGAAACGGACAGTACCTTCATGTATTGAAAAGAAATAAGACAGTCAAATCATTCTTTCCACACTGTAAATTGCCTTTTATTTTTGTAATGGTGCGTTTTAAAAATAGCGATTGAATGAACGTTTCGATTTCTACAGCTCAGCTTTTAAGAGAGCGTGTCTCCGCAAGGAGATCAGGAGACGCCGGTGTCGCTCAGAGCGCGACTCGAGAGATAATTGTCGATGAGTAAGGGTTGAAATTTTCGATCCCATCTAAAAGATGCAAATAAATGTTAATATTTCTATTTTCTACACTCTCAGTTCAGAATTATACTACGAGAATATTGTGCACTTCACCATTATGTATGTGTAATTATGACAAATGGTCTGATAAATATTTATTCTAGTTACTACGTTTTCAAATCTTTATTTTCCACATGTGCAATTTCCGTCAAACAACATATAAGTTCAACTTACAGAAGTTTTTACAATACTTATGGCATTTTCAGGTAACAATATTCATTGTTTCATTATTAAACTACTTCAAGAATTAAAAATTATCGGCGTTTGACAACGAAACTCTAAGCAAGCATGACCCAACGTTAACCAGTTGACTAACACATAAGTACGTTTTCATTGATTTTCCATCTCAAAAATTGGTTTTAGACTTTAATCTTCCTAAAATAAGACAAATTGATTATATTGTATTAAAAAAATTCATACATAAAAATCGAAATAATTTTGAATTGTATTCTCCTGTTATGAAACAAAAAGGTATGAATTCTTTAAGAATGTTTGAACGAAAATGCAATAACATCTGATAGCCGTCCAAATCTTGGATTTAAAATATAGGCACCCTAATCAATTCAAATGAACGAAAAATAAAATGTAAATTAATGTTAAATATACATAATGAAATTTTAAAAAAGAATATTCTGCGACAAGATGTGGTGGCTATCAAAACGATAAAAATTTATTGAAAATAAATAATATACAGTATTTAATCATAGTAGTAAGTTAGGTCCAAGAATATGTAACAAATTTATATTTAAATGTCCTAATCTTGTCAATTCTAATATTTCTGGTATTCAATTTAAAAAGTTATGTATCGATTTTATAAAAATTGAAAAATTGTAATTTTAAATTTATATATTCTTATTGCATAGTAGACATAAGACAAATCGTAGTATATACTTCTTAATTTCAAGTCAGGAATCCGCCCCTGAGAACGAGTTCTACTCTTTAAGACGTGAGCTAAAGTTTTTCTGTTTATATTATATTTTATATTAGAATTATTAGCAAAATAAATTTATTTTGTTTTATTTTAAATAAATAAATTTATTTTATTTTATTTTAAGAAATTCGAAATCTATAATTTTATTGGCTGCAAATGATTAATTGTGAAACCTACATTATGACAGATTATTTTATATTAGGAAGCTGTAAAACAAGTCATCTCCTAACTCCTGTAATCAGACAAGGATATGGGAAAATATAATTTAGATTTGTTGCAGCGCAATGAAATTGGTCCACTGATTGTCACTATTTTGAAATAGGGCCTATGTTTAATCTGACCGTTTTTTACTTCCACTAACAGTTATCGTTGAAGAATAAATAGGCATAATATTACAATTATCTATTCTCGACCGATCTTTACAATTCATTTCTTGCAAGGCCACAGTTTTATCTTGTATAATTTACCTGTACCACCTGTCCCACTGGCTGCAAACGCCTAAAAACGTCACTATAGCCAATGGTACTCGCTTTATATTTGGGATAAGTTCCTGTTTTGTAGAATGTTATATATATTTTTAATCTATAGTTTTCTGTTAGATTATGATTCCCAAATGCACCTAACTTTAAATCTAAATGTACTGTAACGATATTGTTGTAGTTTATTGTACCTGAAAAATAATCTGCGACAATAATATTAGTAGGATCTTCAGTATAGTTTCTCAATGAATAAGTCTTAAACTTGACGATTTTGACTTCTAACTCCTCCTCATAAATAAAGTTGCAAGCTTCTGGGGCGACATTTGATACTTGAGAATAAAGGATTATATCTGATAAATTAATAGATTGAACAGTTTTTAATAGGCTACATCAAATGTTTCATCTATAGTGGTGGGAGATTCAAATTTTATGACAGAAGCTGAGTCTTTAACTTTTTGGGGTTTTATGTTTTTGAAATATCGTTTGGAATTTCGAGATTTACTTATAGACCAAATGGAGGCAGAAAGAGGGAATTCACTTCCATAATATGGGCAGGACATGGTTACGCCCCACTGGCAGGTAAGATGCAGAAGATAAAAACGGATCCCTGTTTTGTGGGCATAATTGCGCCCCGTTCCCATCAAGTAGAGAAAAGGGGCATGGCATAGTTGCGCCCCGATGAAATAAGTAAACAAAAAAGACATTATGGAAACTCGAGTCTCGTAATCAACCAACATTATTGATTTCTTATTCGATTTAATACTCATTATCGATACCGTTAAAATGAACACCATGAAGTTGGCAGTACTTTATTAGCTGTTTTTCTACTGTTTATGCAGTGATTATCGATAGCCTACCGTTAAAATGAACACCATGAAGTTGGCAGTACTTTAATAACAGACATATTCAAATCAGTGAGTCGTTGGAATATGGGGCCTTAGCAGTCTTGACATTTTATTAGTGATTTTCACACGGTCTGTGGTGTATAGTGAGGTTAATTTAAAATGAATGTTAAGTTTAGTCAAAAGGGTAAAGAGTTAATAATTCACAATGGTTCTAAGTTTCTATTTGCGAAACCCTGTACCGTAGGGTTAAGATATCGGTGTACAAACACAAAATGCAGTTCATTTATTGTGTGTGATCGATGAAAAAAAAAGTGTTATTTTAAATAGCAAAATTGATCATATGCTACCTGATTTCAGTGCAGCTACCACTATAATATTTTTAAGTAGGCCTAATTTATTTATTTTATGACAATCACTTTCGTGTGTAGTATGCCCATCGGGGCGCAACTATGCCATGTCCATTCTGCTACCTGGTTTCTTCGGAGCACAACTATGCCATGTCCATTCTGCTACCTGATTTCTTCGGAGCGCAGCTATGCCATGCCTAGGCCTCCCAATTAACCGCGGGGCGCAACTATGCCATACCGCAGAATATATGGCGTATTTAATAGCTTTCAACTTCTGGTCATTAAGACTTATTTAACTTGATCGTCTGTCAGCGTTAGGAACCTCAAATGCTTGAATACACCCGTTTCTACTAAGACAGACTTCACTGACTTTCCATTCAGTGAAGTGTCTCAAACACCTATATTGAAGTTATGTTTGGGCCATTCCATGTCAAATCAACACAAAAAGGTGGACTTTTCAACCCGACCACCTCAGATTTTCATTAAATTTGATGGGATGGTAAAGAACTTTAAGTTAATTAATTATGTAAAATTTTAGCCCTCAATAATGCACGATATCCATACAGCAATTCTGTCAATACGAGATAAAATGTAAAAATGTCGCATACTGTGTCAACAAAAATAATTCACAACTTCTCTTCTAACTGAGGTAGAATCTTAAACTTGGGCTTATTAGCTAAGGGCTCATACGTTTCAATAAAAATAGGTTTGCATCAAAGTAATGAATTCTTTATTGAATGGTCACATGAAACACATTTTAACATTGAATATATATAAATGCGGGACAAATTATTTCGCGAAAAATGTATGTTATAGAGGTAAGAGTATTCTCCCCTTGGTGTAAGTTTCATTTTGGAAACGTTTCAGGAATATCAGTAAAAATATATATATCAATGCATCGGTTTGTAGCACTTAAGCATTTCTTATAGAACTTCAGTTTTAACAAAATCCATGTGACAATTTATTTGAGGTAATCATTAAAAAAATCGAATTATGTACTACATGTTAAATTACATAGCAACATTCAAGAATGTGATCAAATATAATTAAATACAACGAATGTGTGGGACATAATTATCGCGACTTACACGGTTAGCTTATGCTTGCAGTGACACAATAATTTTTATCTTTGTAACCTATGATGATTCCAAGTTGAAACTTATCAGTTCATTATATCCCTAATTGAAGCGTACTATACCTATATTTTTTTCCTTAAAATAGAACCCCCGCATTTTTAAATATGAATATATGAAAATTGTTTTATCATGTTTTTGTAGTGTAATTGAATACATGCAGAAAAGAATATAAGCAATAAAAACTATCACATATTAAGAATGTATCACCCAATTTTTGTAAATTTATCTGGTGACGTTGGTGAGATATATAATTTTAATTGAAGCGTCGTGCTTACAAAAATATGATTTTTCTTCATGTTTGAAACGCCACTGACAGAAAACGAAAAGCACAGGACATATGAAACTCGGCAGTTTTAGTTTGCGCGGCAGGTAAAACAAACCCTCAAATTTTGAAATAAATCTGAGTCGGTCGGGTTGAGCGCCTTGTTGATTTGATATGGAATGACCCGTTTATTAAAATAAAACATTCATATTTGGTTATTCTCAAGATTATTAAAAATAATTATTAAAGAAACACACACAATGGTTATCATTATCAGAAAGAATGCTGTATAGAGAAATTCTCACACGCTGGAAAATTATGAGTATATTTTGATTTTTAAGAAAATGAATCATATTAGTCTTCCATGGCCTGGAAAACAACTGTACAGACAATAGTGACGTAATCATCAAATATTATATGTATTTATTTAATAGATAATTATTTTATCCAACATAACAAAGCCGATGAAAGATAAAAATATATTTTCGAAATTAAATGGTCCCAAACCAACATTAAGATGTGGCGGTCAAGCAATAAAAAGTCTTTGTGTTCATTTGTTTTTTTTTTATTTTATCCGTTTTGTGTTGACGTGGTTTGTGCGACGGTTGTCAAAGAATGATTATGCTTCTTCCCAGTCTATTTTTCGATGTCCAATAATTGCTTAATAGGCAATAATTTTAACGTCAGATTCTGAATATGTAAAGAATGGACGATTTTCAGATTTTCAATGAGCTATTGTTGAGTATTGAACTTCGATCATTTTCTGTTGAGACACGGCATATTGTCTGATAAAAAAGTTAAATTATAGTTTATTTAACGACGCTCGCAACTGCAGAGGTTATATCAGCGTCGCCGATGTGTCGGAATTTTGTCCCGCGGGAGTTATTTTACATGCCAGTAAATCTGACGTCAGTCTGTCCCATTTAAACACACTTAAATGCCATCGAACTGGGCCGGATCTAACCCGTAACCTCCAGCACAGAAGACCAGCGCTATACTGACTACGCTAGTCAGGCCAACTTGCCCGGTAAATGTGTACAGTATGTGCAAATTGTGGAACTGTAAAATAAGTGTGTTTTCGTAAGATCTAGGATTAGTGATAGGTTAGATTTGGTTTGTTCAGACTTCTGGTGTGCCTTTCATGTACGTTTTTTGGTAGATGGGTAGATACAGTAGATAGAAAACGAGTTTTTGTAAGCTCGAGAATCAGTGACAGATTAGGTTTGGTTTGTTCAGACTTCTAGTATTGCCTTGTACATACGCTTTTTGTTAGATGGATACATAGATATATGTATAATTGTGCTACGTTAGTTAAAATTAAGTCATTTCGTATTTTTTTCTTTAAAATTGTCCATTTTTAGCCATTTTTGAAATTTGGGATTTGTAGGCGTAATATTTCACGACGTTTTAGATATGTAAATTATATTTCTCGCCATTTTCCAGTAATTTTCGTTTCGGAAAATCGTAAAATACAACCATTAAAAAAAAAAAAAAAAGGCCATCATGACGCGCTGCAGTTTTACCATTTAATATTTTAAGTACATGACATGCTTGGTCATTACCTACAGAAAGTATTTTACGAATAACCATATGTTATAAAAAGTATTCAATACAAAATGTTGGTTATTATGGTTTAATATTTTAATTTTATAAAATTTTTAATAGCGAAAACGTTTGTTAAATTGAATTTGTATAATATAAGTGATTTGACGAAAATTATTTGTACCAATAGGCACATTGAACAAAAATATTACACATCACGACTTATCGGAAGCAAAGCTTAAAATAAATTTTAAAATATTCTTCTAAATCAAAAGACAATTTGATTGGAGAAGGCACAAATTATCCATTTTTAGCCATTTTTTAATTTGGAAATTATAGGCCTAATATTTCATGAGGTTCTAGATATTTAAATTGTGTTTTCCGCCATTTTACAGTATTTTTGTTTCGGAAAAATCTTAAAATACAGCCATTTTTAAAGAAAAAAGCAAAAAGAGGCCGTCATGATGGGCTACAGTTTTACCATTTAATATTTTAAGTACATGATTGCTTGGACATTACGTACAGAAAGTATTTTAAGAATAACCGTATGTTATAAAAGTATTCAATAAAAATTTTGGTTATTATGATTTAATATTTTAATTTTCTAAAATGTTTAATTGCAAAAACGTTTGTAAATTGAATTTCTATATTATAAGTCATTTGACGAAAATTATTTGTACCAATAGGTACACGGCTTATCGGAAACAAAGCTTAAAATGAATTTCAAAATACTCTTTTAAATCAAAATACAATTTGATTGGAGAAGGCACAATAATATTGACATAAAATACATCTACAATGCACTGCTAATCAAACGATAAGGCCATTTTTTCACACCTTGCTATTCCAAATGAAAATTGTTAGACTACAAATACGGTATTGGAACGTGTTTTATTGCGATCCTCCCATTTCATAATATTACACTACTTATGCATTCATTATCAATCTGCTTCATTGTATTAGCAAGTCTTGCTGACATTGCTATGTGCCTACGGACATTATGACTGACGGCAAACTACTCGTAAACAACTGCCCATCCTCCAGAGATTCCTGTGAACTCTCTCTATACGCTGTTTTGGATAAGTAAAAAACATACTATCTTATTGGCGACTATAATAAAGCTATAGTAAAATAAACAAGTTACACGAATTGAAACATCAGTTCACCGGTGCAAGTAACTGTCTCTTAACCAATTTCTAGTAAACTAGTGGCTTGTGCAGCAAATGCTGCAAACTAAGTTCATTAGACGTTCAAATAAACATTTTTCAGATTTATTTTCAATGAATAATACCAGACATTCTGAAAGTAATTTGCTTCCATAATAATGAAAGATACTCTCTCTCGAGCCAATACTGAAGAGAACCACGCATATAAATATCTACACCACACCGCTATTAAAAATATGAAAAATACCCAGCCCCACTTAATTAATAACTACAAAAATATTTGATTTTTAATAATATTATCTTACGTAAGTTTTATAGCTTTCAGTAACATATACTATATAGCCGCCACTCAGTAAAATATAGAAATCAAAATCTAGTTTAAGTTATTCTCTACATCTACTTATATAACCCCAAAACGTTTCACTTTCATATCATCAATATAGCATTAATATGTATAATTAATGAAAAATAGTCGCATCATGGCATTAACTACAATAATATTTTATTTCTAATGGTAATAATGTCATCAAACCACCTCAAGTTCTGTATAGTTTTTAACATCCAATACACAGCTGTACCCAGAAAATTACACACCACAGAATCGAACCTGTAAATTATTTTTAGTAAATTAAGTTTTTAATAACCAAATTTAATTTGAGCTCTAAATATGTCAGCATTCTTGCAGATCATGCGTAACATTGTTTACTGTAGTGTGTGTTTTGTTTTATTCTGAAAAGCAATTAGCTAGTTCTTAAAACTAACAACAGATGAATTCTGTAAAATAGGAAAATTATGTTTAAAATTTTCATTTCACTGAAAACTACTATTTTTCTGAAAAACTTTGAGTTCCAAGCTTCAAAATGAGGGGTTATTTATTAAAATCCGTTCAGCCGTTTTCCCGTAATTTCCATTACCAGTTCAAATTATATATATATATAGATTAGTAAAACTTTCTGCTGCTAGTAATAGTTATGAACTTGTATCCGCTACGTACTATGTTCTTGTCGCATATAAGTTGCTCTTCCTCTATTTTTCCATCGTTTTATGCTAACGAAAGCTATATTTTCATGAATGATTGTTTTCTTAAATTATCACCTGTCCGTATCAATTCTATTGAAACTTTATTTTCATGCGAATAAGTAGGCCTACTGAAAATATAACAATACCTTGAATAACGGCTTACGTTATTGTGCTGTGAACTGAATGACGTACGTGTGATGTAGTAGTATAGGGTACTATGCAGTGAAAATTAAAGACTTTTAAAGATATTTATACTTTCTCCATTTTTCAACATATTTATTTGCCTCCTACTTTCAGCGACCACAAGGACACCTCCGCAATACTTAAATTTTTGTCGCATCTAGCCACTATCAGATTTGGAATTCCACATAGACATCAACTCGTTAACTACAATTGTTTTATAATTTTAAAGCTTATCATGTAATATTTTAACATCAACAATTTTAACGCCTGAATATGGCTCATATAGCCAGTTTTATATAGGCCTAGTAATGTAATATCGCCGTATATTTAATGTTTTAAGAATCATGATATTTTATATTATTTGGGTTTATTTGTATTGCATTATATGTGTACCTTTATCATGCATATGGGCACAAATGGTTCTGATGATGGCTCAATAGAGCCGAAAACGTTCAAATTCAATATATATATGTAACAAAGTATTGATAAACCAATAAATTTGTTAAAAGGATAAGCATAGACGGTATATGAAATAAAACCTTGATTGTTATTATTGATATTTATAAATACTATGATTCGTGAAGTTGTATCAAATGATGTCCAAGTTTTATTAAAATCGCAAGTACAAGAGCAAGACAAGTCTGTTATAAAATTGAATTGGGCTTAATTTTATCAGTAAATTAGAAAGCCTTCGTGACAAATGTTAAACCACTTATTCATTATTCATTATGAGTTATCAATTCTAAGTCATGGTAAAATATAGTACACAAGAGATTATTATACTATGCAGAACATTGCAAGAATCGTGCCTAAGCTCATTTCTTCGTAATTTATTTCCATACTGGTGTTAGTAAGTTCCTATTAACTCAGCAACGTTTCATTTTGTAGGCCTACCTAATGTTCTGTAATAGCTCCATTTTATGATACTTTGGATAACACATTAATAGGTCGCGCTAACCTCACATCACGGGAATCCCGACTTTAGTATGTATGTCTGATGTTAGGCAGCGAGAACTACTTCTGAAGTATGTCAGGGCCCCACAAGGATGAACCCGTTAATTTGCGAATCGATCGATGAATAATTTATTAGTCATCGTCTATAATCAAATATTGAGCAATGTCTTTCTTTTCCGATCACTTCAACAAAAACCATTCCTTCTCAGTCCACCAGATTCTTACATTCCCATTGATCGTGATTCTAGCAATATTTTAATCTGAAAGAGCAATTAAATCATATTCACAGTTGTTAGTGTACTTCTTAATTTTCTCATTGAAGTTAAGAATATGTATTTATTCTCCAAGTGCTTAGTTTTTCTTTATTCTAACAACATGTATTTCGTAACTACCAGTAAAAATCTCATTTCTGATGACCATGTTATGACTTCATCTTATATTGAAGTGCCCAAAATTAGAAACAAAATTAGATAATTTATCCATTACATTCTAGAATTTTGTAAGTTCTAACGTAGAAGTAAAAATTCGTGAATTTGAATAAAAGTTGTTTTTTTTATTTCAACGTTTCTTCAGCTGAAATATCCGGTCAGATAAGATACCTCAATATGGCAGAGGACAAGCGAATAGTGTTGGAAATACAAAAAGCTATCTAATGAACGTATGACAAGGTGAATTCATAATTATTTTTTTTATAAATCGAGAAAAACGCATAAAAAGCTGTATACCACCTTTTTCACCAAACATCTTGGGTGCTATGCATAGACATTTCGCTAGCCCCGGCTATCGAGTGATTACTTGTACAGGATTCACATCATATCATATCGCAAACACTGGTTTAAGAATACGAAAAACGTTAGTTCGCTAATCATCCACCGGAAGCCCGCGCTAAGAATGTCTATGAATATGGCCCCTTAAATTTATTTTCCTAGAATTTCAGCCTTGACTTGGGAATGAGAAGTCTGTAAGCTATCCATCGACCACAAAGTTTTAAAAAATATTATATTTATACATAAATTTTATGAATATTTACCAATACTTTCTTATAAGTAACTTTGTAATTATTTTTGAATACTGTGTCAACATTGTGATAATTTCAAAATGATATTAATATGTTATTCCCTTAATTTGAACACTTCGTAATGTTTTACTTAAAGTAAGTGTTTCCCGTTTAATATTGTGCTTTCAGATTTTTCTAATAACGTACAGGTGACTTCACATTCTTATATAGACTATGTTTATCGTGCCGTCAATGTTTCGTTATCGTCCAGTAATTTTTTTTAATTTTTGTGTCTGAGATTTACAAATATTTCATTCGTAGCAATGTTTATTTTAAATAATTTCATCAAATATTAAATATCAGCAGTTTATGATTTCCTAACCTCCTTCTTCAAGTATTAAGTGCCTATGGTTTCAAATCTTGTTCGTTACCGTTATGTACGATTACAAGACAGTTACTTAAAAAAAAACTTTTAATTTTGACGTAAAGCTTGTAATATTTTAAAGATAATATTATCTTACTTTATTTAAATATTGTACCTTAATTTACGATCTAAGTTGTCATCATTCGTTGTTTTAAGTGAATATAATAATTTCAATGTACTGTATTAGATCTATAGCTCAAAATCATTTGAGATTTTAATTCCCATTTCCCTATGCCGTAACTTTCACGACGACTCTGCGGTTCAAACCTTCGCCTCAACACCAGTGCCGAGGATTCTTTCCTTGCGATTAAACGCGTCACAAACGCATTCTCCTAGAACGACGGTCAAGAAAGCAGAGATTTCTACGTCACTTTATCTCACAAAACTTAAGCGCGTGTTCTAAGGTAAACATTTTACATAAATCATAACATCAATGATTATTAGGCTACTATTTCTCACAAAATATATAACCTAACAGAGGAATTTATGTGACTTTAGTACATGTGTGTATGGAGTCCATAAGAAACATATATCGCATTAAACTTACAGAAATTTCATCACTATGACGTGACAATACTATTCAGTTACTGAAGACGATCATGCTTATTATACAATTTACAAATGTCTTTTGTGAAATTATTGAAAAGCAAGTAAATGTAGAATTCACGGTACCATTTAATGGTATATTTTCAACAAGATTATCGTGTATCAATCGTTCTATTTCTTTAATTTTGCATTTTTTTCTGCCCTACATTCCCTTTAAATGATTAATTTATTATTTATCTTCCAATTACATAATAATATTTTCATCTCAATAAAAAAACCTATTTAAAGTTATCCTATTTTTGTTATAAGGTCTATCTCATAGTTGAAGCATATTTAAATATGAAAATCTTAAAATCACAGTCCTCCTTACCCTACAATTGAATATGAACCTGAATAAATCGTGCTCTAAATATAATAGGCTATTGTGTCCCTCTACCATGGAGAAAGACTACTTTTATCACAGTACAAGGCAAGAACATAGGCCTACAGTTGCTATTCAAAGAGGATAAGCTTTGTTTGTATCGGAAATCAAATCGCAGTCCACTAGATTTGTAGTCATACGCGGCACTATATCGCAGTAAATACTTTGAAACCTCTCAATTCAAGCGTTCACTCTAAGACAGAAAATGGACGAGAAATTTGTTATACACCGTCATGGAGATACTCTCGCATTACATGGCCGACTTAATCATTTTTTCAGATCCTTTTCTCTGTCGCATATTACACTAAAACTTCACCAACACGTCAAAAATTACAACTAAATTGAAACAAATTTTTTGCCATGCAATTCTTACCTTGTTGTTCAGGAACAAGAATTCTCGCCTGCGAAGTCTTCAGTGCCAAGAAGAGAAAAACGATGCTGAAGACAGAAGCATTCCCAGAAAACTTCGCAAATGTTCCGCTCACCGAATTCTGTTGCGTTTTCTTCATTTTTGATATAAACGTTTTTCTTCCGTTCCTGTAATTAACACACCTGAGATAAAACATATTTCCACTTATATTTATCATATGCATTTTCTTTAAAAGTGAAATTTATTTCACTTAAATTCACTGTAACGAACACTGTCACACTCGATTAAAAATCACAAGAAATCACTAGAAACATCTACTCGTTCCACTACACTGTCACGTTGATTGTAGTTATTTGCAATCCGAAGCACTTGCAGCTCCAATCACTTTGTCAGCCGAGGTTATTGTTCGTATTATTTTTTAAGCTTCCACACACGAAAAGTTATTAACCGCGAAAACAACTGTACGTTATTCCGAGAGAAGTTATTTCCTGTGACGTAACGATTTCTATAATCGGTTAACACTTTTTTTTCCAATACAGATTGCGGATTCAGAATAGTACAGATTAAATACTTGTTCACTTGCAGTTTATTCCAGGAACTACTTCACATCCGTGAAGCACGCACTATAGTTCTAAATAGTACAAGAAAAAGATTAACGAAACACGAATATTGTATCGAATATCACGGTAAAGTTTACACGGAAGCTATATAAAACAGCAACTGTACTACCAAACATATATACACTCTCCAGAACACTTAAAACTTTAATATGCATCAAGGTTCGGAAGTACTGTCAATGCAATCATTGATGATTATGATTAATTGATGATAAATTATGACTAATTAATGTAGTCATGTAACACCGCGAATGTAGTGAATAGAACGTTGCGATGTTCACTTATTTTTTTCTATAATTTAAATGTTACATCATTTCCCTTTTATGTAGTTCATACCGGTATATTTTATTTTTCTAAGTTTATGCAGTTGCATAAAATACATTCCGAATTCATTACAGAATTAGTTCAAACACTTCTGCAGTTCCCAACATTGAATGACACTTTAATATGGAAAAGAATACGGAATGGAGTTGAAGATCAAGAAGCGAAAAGATACGGAACATAAAAAACACCTGCCTGTACTACGAACGATCAGGGTCTCCAGTCGTAACGAAGTCCCGATAGTAGACGCGCGAACAACGGCAACACGAACCACTTCGAACAAGTGACTGAGGGCGAATTGCCGCCGACCAAACTTTGCGTTGCGGATTTCTTCCCCTACAAAATCCACCCCTCTTTAGAAATATCCCCTCCTCTACTATATCTCTACAAACTTCCCCTCTTCACCCTTCAGTCCAATACTGCCTCGCTCCACATTACACATATACAGAGCCCCTTTACCCCCACCAGCGCTGGAAATGGGGCTGTTGGTGTGGCTGGCGCAGAATCATTGATTCTGCGCAGTAGAGACACCAGCAGTAAGTACATTTGTAACAGTAATAATTGCAACATTTCACAACGGCTTATCGATGATCGTAACCTACAGCCAAAAATAATTTCATGTGATGATACGGTAATCAAAATGAGATCCTCTTACTAGGCCAAAGCAATAACATCAACATTTCACGTTGACTTATGCATATTCGTAGGTCACGCTAATTTACCAGCATTCTTATTAACTGTTTGTGAACTATGAGTAACAGTGGCATTCTTAACTTTGAAATATTGGTTAATATTTCACCATTTCACAAAATCGATTCATAGGCGTTGCGTTGGCTTGAAATATGTATATGAATTACTTCTGGTAGAATTCCGTCTCTACAAACAGTTGTCTTTCTATGGCTCACAGACTGACCAACAACTAGTAAATCGACTGACACACTTTTTCTTTTTCTTTTTATGTATATTAAGCCTACTACTAATCATGGGAGTCATTTTAAGTTTTACTTGGGTTTGAAAGACTTCGTCTTTATTCTTCCTTACGTCGTTTGGCAGTCTCTAAATCACAGAATATCCTAGTCTTTATCTTCTGGTGTCATATCCAATTAACTTAAAATTTATGTTATTTTTCTTACTGTGTCTATTTCCATTTTAAAAATCTCTACAGTTTTGGAGCTTAATGCTATTATCTTGAGGTGATACTAGAGGAAAATATGCTACTGGAACTAAATGACAGCTGTGAGCAGTATGGGATGAAAATAAATGTAAATACGACGAAGATAATGTTCTTTTTTTTAGTAGGTTATTTTACGACGCTTTATCAACAGCTTAGGTTATTTAGCGTCTGAATGAGGTGAAGGTGATACTGCCGGTGAAATGAGTCCGGGGTCCAGCACCGAAAGTTACCCAATATTTGCTCATACTGGTTTGAGGGAAAACTCCGGAAAAAAACCTCAAGCAGGTAAC
This sequence comes from Periplaneta americana, assembly GCA_025594305.2. Classification (NCBI taxonomy): domain Eukaryota; kingdom Metazoa; phylum Arthropoda; class Insecta; order Blattodea; family Blattidae; genus Periplaneta; species Periplaneta americana. The sequence goes on along the minus strand of JAJSOF020000039.1, from coordinate 17,920,208 downwards.
TTGCCCCGACCGGGAATCGAACCCGGGCCACCTAGTTTCGCGGTCAGACTCCACAGGCGTGGACAAAGACAATTGTCACAGGAATAAAAATAAAGAAATAAACTTGCAAATTACAAATGAGGCAGTAGAGCGCTAAGATGAGCTTGTTGTCCACCTCTGTGGAATAATGGTTAGCACATCTGATCATAAAACGAGCGGGCCCGGGTTCAAATCCTGTTTGGGACAAGTTAATAATAATTCATAATAAAATATAAATGGTTTACCTGGCAGAGTTAAGGAAACGACAAACCAGAAAAAATTACTACAATGGTAAATATTGTTACTCAATAAAAAAAATGTATTTAAATGTGAGCATTCACAATTAACTACTGTGAATGGTCACATTTAAATACACTTATTTTAATAATATTTCCGTTCTCGTTCTCGTTGTCGTTTCCGTTCCCGGTTTATTGTGAACCAGCCTTTACCTGGTTCGTGTTTTTTTCGGGGTTTTTCCCTCAACCAATTGAAGCAGAATTGCTGGGTAACTTTCGGCGTTGGACCTCGAACTCATTCCGCCATCATTAATTCACACCATCATCATTATCATTATCATCCATACAACAGCCCTGGTTAAGTTCACGGTGCAGCGCGGTGTACTTGTACAAGAGCGCGGCTGTTCGGCTACCCAATCATTCACAGATTAGGAGTGGTAAGCACAATAAGCCTCAGGCTGCAGTGCAAGCCTTCGGGTCCCTCCTCCATACAAAAAGAGATTTAGAAATGCTAAACAAATAATTAAAAACGGAAATATCAGTATATCAGTTCTATTTCATCATTGATACATCCCTTCGCAGTAGATACGATACAAATCACTGACTCACGACTTTTTTGCAAGGACTAGAAGTTTACAAGCTTTAAATCACTGTATACAAATTCGTGACTGAATCCCTTCTTCTGCAGAATGATAAATCTACATTTAAACTATACGTTTCAATGAAAAAATATTATTCTGACATGTTCTTTTTCGTAATGACCGGTTCATTTATACAGGGACATCATTTTATTTTTACTTGCATATTTATTGTACCTTCATTTCTAAACGTAATTTAAAGAAACCCCTTCACTAATGTCCTTGCTCCCGTCAGACACACAAACTTATTTTGCATTCGAAGATCTTTATTACATAAGTAAACACTGCATATATAATTGTTTCAGAAATATGATTGCGTTTTCTATAGAAGAAAGAACCTATATTAATAATATCGTACTAAAAAAATATATTCAAGAAACGATAAATTCAATTTCATTGAATATGCTTCAAAATGTTTCTAATAATATGCGTACTGAATTGAAGCCTGCATTGTAATGAACGGCAACCATTTCAGCAACTTGTTTAAAAATTCAGATTAGCTTTTTTGAATTGAGGTGGCTATAAAAAGGAATGCTAGTGAATTTGTAATAACATGAGTTAAGTGCATCCAGTGTAAGCTAAAGTATGTTATTTTTCTAAAATTTTAGTGGCAATATGTTTTAATCGCATCAACATTAAAAATTAAATAAAAATTTCACCGGTTTTACTGGAATCTTGTTATTTTTTCACCCCATTTTCTCAAATGTAACTTAAGTGCATTACAAATGACCCCTTTTAAATGCACTCTTATATTGTATGTTAACACCAATAATTAATATGCTAAATAAAGTAGACATTACATAACGAACATAGCCGCCTGAAAAGTTGAGTTTTTGAAAAAAAAAAAATGCTACTCTACTGTATTTTGATAAATTTATAATTGATTAAACTGAAAATCGTAAAACGTATTTCTAAAAATAAATGGATAAAAGCTCTCCTCCAATACCTAGTAAAATGAATTGTTTACATATTGCACTAGTAACATCAAACTCCTGTAATGGAAGGGGGCAACAGTGTTTTATAGTGAGGTTAATGTTAAAAATGTTGGTAAAAATAAAGTGATGTCCCTGTATTTGCATTTCTTAGTGCTTATTCACTACGAAGCAAAAAAATCCCAAAAGTTTCTTAGCATGAAAATCTCGCAGGCCTACTTGAATAAAATACGTTCTTGGAAACAAGAGCAAATATGTTGACGTTTTCATGGACCCCCGAGGAAGAGATTATCAATTATAAACCGAAACGATTGATATACGACATTAGAATCTGTGACTACTTTATAAATGCGAACTTTTTAACAAATGAATGTCAATTAAGGAAAACTTTATTTTTCTTTTAATATTTTAACAAAATTGATTTATATAACATATTGCAGTAACTAACATCAGTCTGGAATCTCGTTGATTTTTTCAAATCTCGGATAAAGCCTTAATGTTAGCAACTAGAAACAATAGACTGTCCACGGTCGACTTTGGACTGTGTCGTATTTCCATCGATGTTAGCTCGTTGCGTATACATTGATGCTTATGAAATGTTCGTTATTGGTTGTAATGAAAATGTTAATGGCTAAAATACAATAATTGGAATAATTATATTTTACTACAGACGTAATTTAAGTTTGTTTTAATGAAATTTATTGATCAGTTTTATTTTCAATTTATAATTATTACTATGTTAAACCTCTTTTTTTTTTTTTTCAAAAATAATATTTAAAAGCCTTAAGTTGTTAAATTTATTTGTTACTTTACTAGAGACGTAAGAAAAGTAAAATAAAATTTATTGATCACGTTTTATTTCCAATTCTGGTGTGATTATTATTTCAAACTCATCCCACGTTTGTTCTACGTAAAACAAGCAAATACCGGATCTCGCAAAAAACTATTATTCATATTTCCTTTTATTTTGTAAAGAGAAATGAAAATTAATATTTATTAGTTTCATAAAATCATTATCGCTATAATCTTGAATAGTGAAGCGATTATAGTCAATTTCAGTTCGTTTTGCACAAATAAAAAGTAATATCGTTTTCTTGTGACCTTCCCGAGTTTAGAGATGATCAATTATAAACCGAATTCATTAAAATAAAAAATTAACATTAGAATCATTTAATTTTTTAATGGAAGAAAGGTCAATTTTTAAAATGAATGTCAATGTAACATATTTTCCGTCTATTCTTCTGCGATGATGAGGCATGGTAGCATTGATTGGGAAATCATGTTTGTAAAATACTTATTGAGCTTCGGCATTGTATAGGACTGTGTAGTAGCGGCAAGGTTTAGTGTCTGATGCTCCAATACGTAATGGGTTCGAATCCTACTTCTGTTCATTACCCGGTTTCGGTTTTTCTAAAGATTTTATGCTCGACCATGCCGAAATGTAGTAATTATACACCTGGTAGCAGCCCTTTAATGGACCTCATTAAAGTACACCTATTCATTAAAGTTCAGGTTTTCCACCAATCAGAAAGCACCATTGTAACAATATGAAAGCGAAAGTATCGATTATTCTCGGATATGCAATCGAAAGACAACTAGCGAAAAGTCACGGAGGCTGGAAATCCAATACTGTCGCAGAAGGTTATGTTCTGTTACTATAATAATTAGCGTTAATTGCTGATAATATTCAAATAAATTCAATTTGTCATCTCGTTTTTCAAAATCTAAATCAATTCATAAGATTAATGTTCATTTTACTCTCTAGATTATATCAAGGTAAATGACAATTTGTTCCTCGGAAAAAATCAATATTTTCGCCTTTGCGCACATCTTACAATTTACGAGGTATTGCACAAGGTCACTTCCGCTCCCCAGTCAGATAAAAATAATATGAATACTTATGAATAATTTTAAGTTAGAAATATGATCGAGCATAAAAAGTCGTATGAAACTTGCCTATAATAATAATTAAGACGCTCGTTTGAAAATAATGAAACTCGCTTGCGCTCGTTTCATAAACATACTCGCGTCTTAATTACTACCATTATAGGCTCGTTGCACAATGTACTATTCCCCAGCAGTAAAGAGAATGAAAAATAATCCTATGCGGAGTCATAGTCCTCATATCCACATCGCCAATTTCATCAAACTAGATAATCACGCAGTTCAGATAGCGTCGGTAAGTAACCAATCATAATAATGATAATTAGAATAGCGATGTAGGTTAATAGGCATAATAATACGTTAATGTCATCAACATTTCATCATTACATGTGAGTCATGGAAAATTTATAATGCAGAAACACGACAGATGGATTTATTAATTGCGCGGCGCATTCTTTTCTTAACTGTCTGTAATAATAATAATAATAATAATAATAATAATAATAATCATCATCATCATCATCATCATAATGATCATAATGATCATCACAAACACGACACCGTGAGGATTTACACTGCACTCCTACCTACCATATTATGTAATTAGAATAATCCATTCACGTGATATTTAATTAATCATTTTTCAAATCATTTTCATGCTATTTTCAGTTGCGCAAGGAGATGAGCATGGCTTAAGCGGGATCTATGGCTGGACTTTATAAATTTAATTTTAGAAAACAGCTGTTCGCACTGGTAGGTTGATGAATACATACCGTCATTTCCCATAACAATGGTCCTGGAAAACAACTATGGTCCAAGATACAATCATTCAAAGATCATTGTAGAAGTAACATAGACTGTTCGTAGATAGTTGCAGTGACTTGAATTCAAACTACATTACAACAAGAATATAGATAAAAGAGGTACTACGTTAAGGAGTACAAAATTTGAATAGTTGTATTGTGGACAATAGTTATGTTCCAGGACCATAGTTATGGGAAATGACGGTACTCATTATTTTTGAAACAAACTGTCTAAGCAGTGGATATGTAGTACTGGACATCTTTTAAAAAATTTTAGCCTCCAGTAGATCTTCACATTCTGCTTTCATGAAGCCATCATTCTGCAAATCCAGTACCTCTAACAGCAATTCTGGGATAACATTTTCAATTTAAACATGAAAAGGAGTGGCAAAAATATTGAAATCTTTCTCCATTCTTTGAAAATCACTGAATCTGTGTTCTTTGAACTCGTATAACAGGTGATCTATTTTAAGAATGTACATATTTAAGTTCGCGTCCTGAATATTTGTAACTGATCCTAAACATGAGAAATGAAAGAACCGCCTTTCTTGTAAGTGTGATATCCTCTCGATTCATACGATTCTGCGAATGACATTGTATTACTAATGAAGCTCCGAAGTACAGCAGTCCACTAATGGGTGTTCATTTCAAAGTGTGTCATGACGTCACTGTTGTTGGGTCACCGATTTGAAGCGAGTTTCAGCTTATATGTTAGAGAAGTTGCCTATTATTTAAGGCGTTCTTCAATCTGAACTTGAAAACGTGTACGGTATAACTTGAACGTCGTAGCAACAGATGGCGGTCTGTACGGTCTGTGTGCTACCATAACCTCTTTCTAACTGTGTTTTGCGCCGGCAAGTCGTACGCAGGGTATTTGTTATCATCGGTTGCGTACGGTAACATTCCACAACACAAATCAAATGCTCCGTGTCCATGTTGACCGTCGAAGTTAATGTCAACAAATAGGTAAGTAATCGTCTTAACCCTCTCCCCATATCCCGACAGTACGCATTTCCAAACAGTTCACATTCCTGCCACTACCGGCGTTACCGTACGTATCGGCACGTACTCTTCAGAATGAACGCCGTACTTGCTAGGCAACTTCTCTGCCTCTTAGGTTATACACCTCTGCGGAAGTGTAGGAAGATTGAATTCTCTAGGCTCATCGGCTAGCCACATGACGGCATACAGCGAGCCATGACACATTTTGAACTGAATACCCAGTATAATCCGCCACGTACACGCGCAGTATTTTCATGGAGTGGGGGAAGGGGAAGGTAGGGGGTAAGTTTGATACTTCGCTGAGGTCTGATATCACTGCGACAATGCCACAGGAATGCCCAACATTGGGCTACAGTATGGGTACTGCAATAACTCACCCATGCTCGGACTGTATTCCTTATGAAATACATAAGTTTTATTTATTATTTTCATAAAATTTATATTATATTCTATAAACTCACCTTCCTGGATCTTTCGGAAGAAGGATAACACTAATCTATTTTTCTTACAATTTATAGTACTACAAACGTCCCCTTGTCCCATATTATTATTCAAATTATTGTATTTTAGCCATTTACATTTATTACAACCAATAACGAACATTTCACAGTTTACATAGCTTTCCACAAAAATGCGAAATACGGCACAGTCAATGCCTTTTCGATCTAGATCAGGCCGTAATGTATGTTCGGGTTTTCTATTTCAGTGTATGGAGCTCAGTGAAACATTATAACTTTATTGCTAAGTTTTATTTAGTGTAATGTGTCCAAAAGTTCCGTTTACTTCTTGTTGCATAATACGTTGCAGAAATAATTACAAAACTGTTATTTTAAAATATAAATAGAAGAGAATTTTACTTGTCAACATAATCTGTTCCCATCAACATTTTAAGTTTAGAATGGAAGCTATTTTGAGGTTCAAGAAAAACGAATTTATATTGTGATTTTAATTTAGCACATCTACCTTCCTTAATTGTAAACAGAAAATTTACCATACCACTCCTATGAAATTAGTGTACGTACGATTGTGTTACTTCGTCTCTTAAGTAGTATATAAATACAGTATTTCAGTAGTCAATTGTAGTATTAAAATGCAGACAAATAGAATGTGACGGGTGTCATACATGACATTATGTTTAATTATAATATATAATTGCGAATATAGGAATATAAGTTAAATATAGTAAACATAACCTATAATTTTCATATAACATAACATACATATTTAGTGGCAGGGCATTGGATACCACTAAAATTAGACAGAAAGGGGCAACTGGTACAGTAAACATAACCTATAATTTTCATATGACATAACATACATATTTAGTGGCAGGGCATTGGAAACCACTAAAATTAGACAGAAAGGGGCAACTGGTACAGTAAACATAACCTATAATTTTCATATGACATAAGATACATATTTAGTGGCAGGGCATTGGAAACCACTAAAATTAGACAGAAAGGGGCAACTGGTACAGTAAACATAACCTATAATTTTCATATGACATAAGATACATATTTAGTGGCAGGGCATTGGAAACCACTAAAATTAGACAGAAAGGGGCAACTGGTACAGTTAACATAACCTATAATTTTCATATTACATAACATATATATTTAGTGGCAGGGCATTGGAAACCACTAAAATTAGACAGAAAGGGGCAACTGGTACAGTAAACATAACCTATAATTTCAACATATCTAAATATCCGTGCTGTACAACTGAAAATTACTGAATCGTGCATAAATGAATGTACAAGAATTTCGCAATATTTAAACGAAATAGAGGCAGGCATTACACATACGAACAACGTAATTTTCACACAAAAATAATATTACACCTTAACTCGCAAGGAATTATGTCTGAAGAGGCTCCTAATCATTGTTTTAAATTTTATTAATGCAATTACACTACATTTTAGAGAAATATATGTTACTCTTTATGCATTCCAATTAATTTATATGATTAAAACGCTGCACTTCGTGATCGGGCTAAGCGAGTCACATGGCCTGTATTAGATCACGATGGCAGTGACACAGTCTATTGTTCCTAGTGCTCACAGCGCTCCAAGCGGCTAGCAACTATCGCGAGAAATGCAAAAAATCATCCCAAGTTTCGTGACTGTATATTGTAAACTGTGATTACACTGTAAGGTTTTTTTTTTTTTAGTTTATTCCTCCTTTCACTATCAACTTCAGAGATAATTGGCTAAGTTCTGGCGTCTTGTTGGTGTATAGTTGCCGACATTGGTCTGGAATCATCTGGCAACCCTGCACACAGCAGCACTGTGCGTTGGCTCAATAGCACGTGAGAAGTCCCGAGTGAACAAATTTCCTTCTAGCAGTGCGTTCCAAGAAGCTGCCTGTGAAAGGATTCCACGTATCGGTCACCAGCAGTCCCTTGCTCTGGGAATTCACAGACAACACTCTTCTGGACGCCCTCAGAGAATAAATCCACCGGAGATCGCGATAGCTAGGCGAGAGATTCCCCTGCTAATTCAGAGCACAGGAAAGACTCTCTAGTGGTGGAAAATGGACCTGAGCGCAAATCAGTAGTAGGTTATGTGGAGGCGAAGTCGGTGAGAATCCTGCAGTTTAGATACAGGGACATCATTTTATTTTTACTAACATTGCTAATATTAACCTGGCTATACCTTTGGATCAACGATTAAGAACCAGAAACACCGTTTGCTACCCCCTTCCACGACTGGAGTTCGATGTTACTGGCGTAATATACAAAACAAATCACTTTACTAGGTATAGGAGGGAAGAAAAGTAGTTCATCCATTTACCTAAACTAGGAAATATCGCGATTTTGAGTTTGATAATTTTCATTAGGTTTTTGTTGAATCAAAATATAGTACAGCATTAACAATGAGCGTTTTTACTCACGAAGTGAACTTTCCATGCTGACGTATTCATTATGCAGTGTATATTATACTATCTACAGCACATTAGCGTACTATATAGAGAATGAAGTTAAATTGAAAAATAATTATAATATGGATATTTAAACACATTTTTGAAAATGGTGGCCGTTCATTTCGATACAGGCTTCAGTTCTTTTGTGCATATTATCGCACTATAGACTATTGTACCTAATTCCAATTACCAGTTTCGTCCTTCGTACGAGTAACTCATGTTGAAATAATTCTGTACCTACTCTATAAAAGAGTACCTTACGTACTGTAAATTCAATCTTCACTTCTGCTCGATCCGAAAAGATGAAATCATTCAGAAATGCTATCTACTGTCCGTTCAAGTGGTTTTTTCGCAGGGTTGTAGAAAGGGGGAAATCACGTGACAGTTAATTACTTAAGGAGGTCCTTTAATTTAAGTTATTTTAAACACTTGAATAATATTACGTAGACGTCCAATTCCTAACAGAAATTAATGTTTTCAGAAAAGAGCTAAGATAGCCCAGCTACTATACTTTACAAAGGGGCGAACAGAAGCAGGTGGGGGAAACCGGGATGCGACATAGGGAAACGGACGACAGTACCCGTACCAAAATATGATTCAATATTGAAAGCTCTTTCGTCACTGGAAATCGCGAACATATTTCTGAAACGTACTATACTCAGTAACTCAGTACTGCTTACGCGCCCTCGGCTCTGTGTCGTGAACGGTTGGAAGTTTACTAGTAGAAGGGGTGGGAGTGAAGTACATTCCAAAACTCAGGTACAATAAAAATTGAAGTAAAAATAAAATGATGTCCCTGTATTAACCTGGCTATACCTTTGGATCAACGATTAAGAACTGGAAACACCGTTTGCTACCCCCTTCCATGAATGGAGTTCGATGATACTGGCGTAATATACAAACAAATCACTTTACTATAGTCACGACGCTGTTATTTCCGGCGTGACTCCGCCTCTTTGCATACGTCTTAGGAAGTGAAGGCTCTATAAAGTCTAGGTAGGTAGTATCGTTCGCCATTTTTGTTCCTTCGTTCCCGAGCTACCATACGAGGAATCTATTTGCCACACCATTAAACATTATCATGTCGTAGCTCCTATGGTAATAAATCAAACACACTGTAATTCAGCAAATAACTGAGTAGCAAATAACGTCTTCGTGTGCTTTCTGTGAACGCCAACGAAAGAGCCAAAATGGCGGGTGATTATATTAAGTATTTATCGAGCCTTAAGAAATGAATAACCTCTTCATAAGCGAATCACAAGACGCACACGTTTAAATGTAGCCCACCTGCAACGCGATTGGCTGTCGGAAATTAGAGCGACGGGACTATAGGTATGGGAGGAAAGAAAGTACTTCATCCATTTACGTAAACTAGGAAATATCGCAATTATTTTGAGTTTGATAACTTTCATTAGGTTTTTGTTTAATCAAAATACAGTACTGTATTAACAATAAGTGTTTTACTCACGAACTGAGCTTTCCATGCGGACGTATTCGTTATGCAGTGTATATTATACTGTCTAAAGGACATTAGCGTACAATATAGAGAATGAAGTTGAATTGAAAAATAATCATAATATGGATATTTAAAAACATTTCTGAAAATGGTGGCCGTTCATTTCGATATAGGCTTCAGTTCTAATGTGCATATTATCGCACTATAGGCTATTGCACCTAATTCCAATAACCAGGTTCGTACTTCGTATCAGTAACTCATGTTGAAATAATTCAGTACCTACTCTATAAAAGACACCTTACGTACTGTAAATTAAATCTTCACTTCTGCCCGATCCGAAAAGATAAAATTACTCAGACATGCTATCTACTGTCCGTCCAAGTGGTTACTTCGCAGCGTCGTAGAAAGGGAGGAAATCACGTGACAGTCAATTATTTAACGAGGCCCTTTTATTTAAGCTATTTTAAACAATTGTATGGGTATAATATTACGTAGACGTCCAATTCCTAACAGAAATTATGTTTTCAGAAAAGAGCTAAGACAGCCCAGCTACTAGCCTTTACAGAGAGGCGAATAGAAGCAGGTGGGACAAACCGGGATACGACGTATGCAAATGGAAAATGATGCAATATTGAAAGCTTTTTCGTCACTGTAAAACGCGAACATATTTTTGGAACGTACTTTTACTATGACCGTAAGGCTACTATGACTGTATATGCAGTCTTGGATCTGTGTGGAGGACGGTTGAGCTTCATTACTAGAAGGGGTGGGAGTGAAGTACATTCAAAAACTCAGGTACAATAAAAATTGAAGTAAAAATAAAATGATGTCCTGTACTTCACATTGTGTTCTAAGTTCAATCTCTCTGTTTATGTTTGTTTACATTAACCGTTTTTGAAGTGGTGTGTACATGTAGAGGAAGAGTTACAAATATGAAATAGGGGTGCACATATTAAATAGTGTGATATACGACCTGAGACGTGTTGTATTCTAGCGGAAGCCTTTCAAATTACTACGCAATTTTTTTAAGATTGTTTGTTTGTTACTGTTTTAGTAATACAGCAATTCAAGAGCTTACATTATCAATCTCTACGAACCTATATTACAAATCAAAATGATAAAAATTTTGCATGTCCAAAACCAGTGTTTCAAGTGAATCAGTATTACGACACTATACCTAAGCGATAGGAACATAGCCTATTATTCATATTATACACACTTTCATTTGCCTAAATTACGTTGAAAAATAATTCAAATTTACTATCTTCGCTGAAAAAAAAAAACGAAAGGACACTTTCATTCCTAGCAGTTACATTACAAAGGCCAGTGTCCTTATACTTTTAAGCTCTGGTAAATTTCTCTATACTTTATATATATATATATATATATATATATATATATATATACTTATTACTTACTGGCTTTTAAGGAACCCGGAGGTTCATTGCCGCCCTCACATAAGCCCGCCATTGGTCCCTATTCTCAGCAAGATTAATCCAGTCTCTACCATCATATCCCACCTCCCTCAAATCCATTTTAATATTATCTTCCCGTTTACGTCTCGGCCTCCCTAAAGGTCTTTTTCCCTCCGGCCTCCAAATTAACACTCTAAATGCATTTCTGAATTCACCCATACGTGCTACATGTCCTGCCCATCTCAAACGTCTGGATTTTATGTTCCTAATTATGTCAGGTGAAGAATACAAAGCGTGCAGCTCTGTGTTGTGTAACTTTCTCCATTCTCCTGTAACTTCATCCCGCTTAGGCCCAAATATTTTCCTAAGAACCTTATTCTCAAACACCCTTAATCTCTGTTCCTCTCTCAAAGTGAGAGTCCAAGTTTCAAAACCATACAGAACAACCGGTAATATAACTGTTTTATAAATTCTAACTTTCATATTTTTTGACAGAAGACTATATGACAAAAGCTTCTCAACCGAATAATAACATGCATTTCCCATAATTATTCTGCGTTTAATTTCCTCCCGACTGTCATTTATATTTGTTACTGTTGCTCCAAGATATTTGAAGTTTTCCACCTCTTCGAAAGATAAATCTCCTATTTTTATAGTTCTATTTCGTACAATATTCTTCATACAATATTCTGGTCACGAGACACAATCATATACTTAGACTTTTCGGGATTTACTTCCAACCCTATCGTTTACTTGCTTCAACTACAATTTCCGTGTTTTCCATAATCGTTTGTGGATTTTCCCCTAGCATATTCACATCATCCGCATAGATAAGAAGCTGATGTAACCCATTCAACTCCAAACCCTGTCTATTATCCTGAACTTTCCTAATGGCATATTCTAGAGCGAAGTTAAAAAGTAAAGGTGATAGTACATCTCCCTGCTTTAGCCCGCAGTGAATTCGAAAAGTGTCAGATAGAAACTGGCCTATACGGACTGGTAATGGAAATTACGGCAAACGGCTGAACTGATTTTAATAAATGGCCCGTCATTTTGAAGCTTGGAACCCAAAGTTTTTCGGAAAAATAGTAGTTTTCAGTGAAATGTCAATTTTCCTACATAATCTTCCTATTTTCCAAAATCCACCTGTCGTCAGTTATGAAAACTAGCTAATTGCATTCCGGAGAAGCGAAGCGAGCATCAAGTCGGCCGTGTTGCATTTCAGGATAAAACAAAACACACACTACAGTAGACAATATTACACTAAGGCCATGATCTGCAAGAATGCTGACATATTTAGAGCTCAAATTAAATTGGTTATTAAAAACTTAACTTACTAAAAATAATTTACAGCTTCGATTCTGTGGGGTGTAATTTTCCGGGTACAACTGTGTATTGGATATTAAAAACTACAAAACTTGAGGTGGTTTGATGACATTATTACTATTAGAAATGAATTATTATTGTAGTTAATGCCAGGATATGACTATTTTTCATTAATTATACATATTAATGCTATATTAATGATATGAAGGTGAAACGTTTTGGGTTATATAAGTAGATGTAGAGAATAACTTAAATTAGATTTTGATTTCTATATTTTACTGAGTGGCGACTATATAGTATATATAGTATATGTTACTGAAAGCTATAAAACTTACGTAAGATAATAATATTATTAAAAATCAAATATTTTTATAGTTATTAATCAAGTGGGGTTTGGTATTTCTCATATATTTAATAGCGGTGTGGTGTAGATATTTATATGCGTGGTTCCCTTCAGTATTGGCTCGAGAGAGAGTATCTTTCATTATTATGGAAGCAAATAACTTTGAGAATGTCTGGTATTCTTCATTGAAAATAAATCTGAAGAATGTTTATTTGAACGTCTAATGAACTTAGTTTGCAGCATTTGCTGCACAAGCCTCTAGTATATTATATATTCGTGGCACAAATACCGCAAAATTAAGTAACATTGTTGATACTTTTGCAAAGGCAGGATCCAGAGGCAGAAACGTGTAACACTATATTACCACACGGCCGACTTTTTTTCCTCGGTACTGCCGATGCCAATGACACCCAGTGTTGCCAATGTTGATGTCGGTCTGTGCTGCCAATGTTGATGTCGGCCTGTGTTGCCAATGCTCATGTCGCCCTGTGTTGCCAATGTTGATGTCGCCCTGTGTTGCCAATGCTGATGTCGCCCTGTATTGCCAATGTTGATGTCGTCCTGTGTTGCCAATGTTGATGTCGGCCTGTGTTACCAATGTTGATGTCGCCCTGTGTTGCCAATGTTGATGTCGGCCTGTGTTGCAAATGTTGATGTCGGCCTGTGCTGCCAATGCTGATGTCGGCCTGTGCTGCCAATGTTGATGTCGGCCTGTGCTGCCAATGTTGATGTCGGCCTGTGCTGCCAATGTTGATGTCGCCCTGTGTTGCCAATGCTGATGTCGGCCTGTGCTGCCAATGTTGATGTCGGCCTGTGCTGCCAATGTTGATGTCGGCCTGTGCTGCCAATGTTGATGTCGGCCTGTGCCGCCAATGTTGATGTCGGCCTGTGCTGCAATGTTGATGTCGGCCTGTGCTGCCAATGCTGATGTCGGCCTGTGCCGCCAATGTTGATGTCGGCCTGTGTTGCCAATGCTGATGTCGGCCTGTGTTGCCAATGTTGATGTCGGCCTGTGCTGCCAATGTTGATGTCGGCCTGTGTTGCCAATGTTGATGTCGGCCTGTGTTGCCAATGTTGATGTCGGCCTGTGTTGCCAATGTTGATGTCGGCCTGTGTTGCCAATGTTGATGTCGCCCTGTGTTGCCAATGCTGATGTCGGCCTGTGCTGCCAATGCTGATGTCGTCCTGTGTTGCCAATGCTCATGTCGGCCTGTGTGCTCGCCCTGTGTTTCCAATGTTGGTGTCGCCCTGTGTTGCCAATGCTGATGTCGGCCTGTGCTGCCAGTGCTGATATCGTCCTGTGTTGCCAATGCTCATGTCGCCCTGTGTTGCCAATGTTGATGTCGCCCTGTGTTGCCAATGTTGATGACGGCCTGTGTTGCCAATGTTCATGACGGCCTGTGTTGCCAATGCTGATGTCGGCCTGTGTTGCCAATGTTGATGTCGCCCTGTGTTGCCAATGTTGATGTCGCCCTGTGCTGCCAATGTTGATGTCGCCCTGTGTTGCCAATGATGTCGGCCTGTGTTGCCAATGTTGATGTGTCGGCCTGTGCGGCCTGTGTTGCCAATGTTGATGTCGGCCTGTGTTGCCAATGCTGATGTCGGCCTGTGCTGCCAATGTTGATGTCGGCCTGTGCTGCCAATGTTGATGTCGGCCTGTGCTGCCAATGTTGATGTCGGCCTGTGTTGCCAATGTTGATGTCGGCCTGTGTTGCCAATGTTGATGTCGGCCTGTGTTGCCAATGTTGATGTCGGCCTGTGTTGCCAATGTTGATGTCGCCCTGTGTTGCCAATGCTGATGTCGGCCTGTGCTCACAATGCTGATATCGTCCTGTGTTGCCAATGTTGATGTCGGCCTGCCAATGCTCATGTCGCCCTGTCGTTGTGTTGCCAATGTTGATGTCGCCCTGTGTTGCCAATGCTGATGTCATGTCCCCTGCCAATGTCGGCCTGTGCTGCCAATGCTGATGTCGTCCTGTGTTGCCAATGTTGATGTCGCCCTGTGTTGCCAATGTTGATGTCGTCCTGTGTTGCCAATGTTGATGTCGGCCTGTGTTGCCAATGTTGATGTCGGCCTGTGTTGCCAATGTTGATGTCGGCCTGTGTTGCCAATGTTGATGTCGCCCTGTGCTGCCAATGTTGATGTCGCCTGTGTTGCCAATGTTGATGTCGGCCTGTGTCGTTGCCAATGTTGATGTCGGCCTGTGTTGCCAATGTTGATGTCGGCCTGTGCTGCCAATGTTGATGTCGCCAATGCCTGTGCTGCCAATGTTGATGTCGGCCTGTGCTGCCAATGTTGATGTCGCCCTGTGCTGCCAATGCTGATGTCGGCCTGTGTTGCCAATGCTGATATGTTGATGTCGTCGCCTGTGTTGCCAATGTTGATGTCGCCCTGTGTTGCCAATGCTGATGTCGGCCTGTGTTGCCAATGTTCATCGTCTGTGCTTGCTGATGTCGCCAATGTTGATGTCGCCAATGTTGATGTCGCCTGTGCTGCCAATGTTGATGTCGCCCTGTGTTGCCAATGTTTATGTCGGCCTGTGTTGCCAATGCTGATGTCGCCTGTGTTGCCAATGTTGATGTCGCCCTGTGTTGCCAATGTTGATGTCGTCCTGTGTTGCCAATGTTGATGTCGCCTGTGTTGCCATGATCGCCCTGTGTTGCCAATGTTGATGTCGTCCTGTGTTGCCAATGTTGATGTCGGCCTGTGTTACCAATGTTGATGTCGCCCTGTGTTGCCAATGTTGATGTCGGCCTGTGTTGCAAATGTTGATGTCGGCCTGTGCTGCCAATGTTGATGTCGGCCTGTGCTGCCAATGTTGATGTCGCCCTGTGTTGCCAATGCTGATGTCGGCCTGTGCTGCCAATGCTGATGTCGGCCTGTGCTGCCAATGTTGATGTCGGCCTGTGCTGCCAATGTTGATGTCGGCCTGTGCTGCCAATGTTGATGTCGGCCTGTGTTGCAAATGTTGATGTCGGCCCTTGCTGCCAATGTTGATGTCGGCCTGTGTTGCCAATGTTGATGTTGGCCTGTGTTGCCAATGTTGATGTCGGCCTATGCTGCCAATGCTGATGTCGGCCTGTGCTGCCAATGTTGATGTCGGCCTGTGCTGCCAATGTTGATGTCGCCCTTTGTTGCCAATGCTGATGTCGGCCTGTGCTGCCAATATTGATGTCGGCCTGTGTTGCAAATGTTGATGTCGGCCTGTGCTGCCAATGTGATGTCGGCCTGTGCTGCCAATGTTGATGTCGTCCTGTGTTGCCAATGTTGATGTCGTCCTGTGTTGCCAATGTTGATGTCGCCCTGTGTTGCCAATGTTGATGTCGCCCTGTGTTGCCAATGTTGATGTCGCCCTGTGTTGCCAATGTTGATGTCGCCCTGTGTTGCCAATGTTGATGTCGGCCTATGCTGCCACACTGATACTCTCTTTGGCGGAAATGCGTTAGTTTACAGTTATAGCTGAATTGTTGAAACGTTTATCATTATTGCGTTTTCAAGGAAAGTGAAAATTTGGTGGTTAGTTCTTTTCTTGAATATACATTGTTATTCCTCAATGGCAGAAATATTAATTATGCTACGTTTATATCAATATAGGTATGTTTAATTCTTTATTAGAATTTTGTACAATTTACATTGTCCGTATTTTAAATATTGTTTATTATTATTAATATTATTTTTATTATTATTATTATTATTATTATTATTATTATTATTATGTTACGGTGTATTTATTAATATTACCGTATGTTCTAATAGAACAAATTCATAAATATCCTTATAATATCTTTCAAACGTAATTTTTTTCCGTTCAATTTTGTATATAAAAATATATATATATATATATATATATATATATATATATATATAAATAAAGTTTCACAACCATAATGAACAGCCGGTAATATAACTGTTTTATAAATTCTAACTTTCAGATTTTTTGACAGCAGACTGGATGATAAAAGCTTCTCTACCGAATAATAACAGGCATTTCCCATATTTATTCTGTGTTTGAATTTCCTCCCGAGTATCATTTATATTTGTTACTGTTGCTCCAAGATATTTGAACTTCTCCACCTCTTCAAAAGATAAATTTCCAATTTTTATATTTCCATTTCGTACAATATTCTCGTCACGAGACATAATCATATACTTTGTCTTTTCGGGATTTACTTCCAAACCTATCTCTTTACTTGCTGCAAGTAAAATTCCCGTGTTGTCCCTAATCGTTTGTGGATTTTCTCCCCTAACATATTCACGTCATCCGCATAGACAAGCAGCTGATGTAACCCGTTCAATTCCAAACCCTCTCTGTTATCCTGGACTTTCCTAATGGCATACCTTAGAGCGAAGTTAAAAAGTAAAGGTGATAGTGCATCTCCCTGCTTCAGCCCACAGTGAATTGGAAACGCATCTGACAGAAACTGACCTATACGGACTCTGCTGTACGTTTCACTGAGATACATTTTAATTAATCGAACTAGTTCCTATATTTTACATGCAAAGACAATACCTTACTGTCCATGCTCTAAACTGTAAAATAACCTGTGAACAACCAATATGCACTGTTTTTCAAAAGCACTGTTGCTACAAACGTTTCGTCAAATTCATACATCTTATATATTCAAGGTTATAATTTCATCTTTATCATCATGATAATCCAAAACATATATTAGACTAGATGGTCTGTTAAGGTCTCACGTCAGTCCAACTCTTAGCAGGGCGACCAACGAATTTTCTTTCACGAGGAGCGTACTGCAGGATTTGTTTCGGTATCAGTGTTCTATCCATATTGTAATATTGATTCGACTTTGAGTTATTTCAGGATATCATTATTTCTTTCGTGGTTCCATTTTGTGTCTCATGAAGTCCATGTCGGCAGCGATTAAAACTGTCGGGCAAGAGTTCTTTTTTTTAACTGCGATTCGTGTATAACTCTAAATAAATGATGGTTTTAAAATTGTATTTATTATGCATTATGTTTTTATAAATTTGGTAAATTTATTTTGTATATCAAAGTCATGTGTAAGTGAT
Source organism: Periplaneta americana (assembly GCA_025594305.2). Lineage (NCBI taxonomy): Eukaryota > Metazoa > Arthropoda > Insecta > Blattodea > Blattidae > Periplaneta > Periplaneta americana. Next base: position 17,902,202 of record JAJSOF020000039.1, on the reverse strand, counting down.
AATGGATGTCCAAGGTATTTAATATTGTTCATCCTTTTCAATTATCTGTTACTGACGTACATCTTGCTGTGTATATATATATGTATCTGTGTGGGAAATGTATATAAGTATGTATGTATGTATGTATGTATGTATGTATGCATGTGTATATTTATAAATATATGTCTACATGTTGTTATATTATGTCTACAAATGTAGATATTTTAGCGAAATGTCTTAATATGATCTACAAGTTCAACATGTCTATTCATGTTAAATTCTCTAGGTATTTCTATTATAATTTGAAGCCTTCAATCAAATTAATGTTTATCCACCGTATGTATCTATATGTTATGTCTCTACATACGTAAGTATGTATGTATGTATGTATGTATGTATGTATGTATGTATGTATGTATGTATGTATGTGTATATTAGCGAAGTGTCATAATATTATCTATAAGTGCAACATGCTATTCATGTTAAATTCTCTATGTTTTTCGACTGTAATTTCAAGGCATTAATTTAATTAATTTATATATGTTACACTCTTACAAGTGTATATTTATTGTATGGTAGTCTATAAGTTTAAATTTGTTATGATTAGTTTAAAATATAACCCTAATATACTATATGAAAATAGGGTTTATAAATATGGAATAAATACTACTACTACTACTACTACTACTACTACTACTACTAGTTCCTTGGGAATACCAAATTCAATGAGAATATCATATAAAACTTCTCTTTTAACCCAGTCATATGCCTTTTTCAAATCTATGAATAATTGATGCACTGTATCCTTATACTCCCATTTTTTCTCCATTATCTGTCGAATATAAAATATCTGATCAATATTTATTATTATTATTATTATTATTATTATTATTATTATTATTATTATTATTATTACCTGGAAATAATAAGCTAAATATTTTACAAAATAATGAGTATTCGTGATGCAATCCCACAACAGCTAGGTGCAAATTGAGAGAGAGCAAAGTCAAAGACATGACATAGAAGTTGAGCCTCCTTATGCAAGGAAAACGTGAGCTCCGGTGGAAACGCGCAGACATTTGACGGCTGCACTCAGGTCGAAGATGTGAGAGGATATGTATAATGTAAAAGGAGCAAGGCGCCCTCGCTCCTACGTCGACTGCGAGCTCCGTGTTTGACCCGGATAAATCCGAATTTTTCAAACTTCCAAGAGAAAGCACCATATATTGGAAGGTGTCGTAGCTACAGGAACCGCAATCCTTCAGGGTCTGTATTGTGCGAACGTAAAACATACGTACAAATATTAATAATATCGGCATATTTTATCATATAGTATGTACATACCCATAATTACAATATACGTAATCTCATTTCTTAACCAAATGCATGCTTAATATTGCACGAAGTATGTTCAATAACTAAATGCAAACTATTACTAATCTTTTATAATCGTTTCTCAGTTCGAGCTAACTTTCTTTTCGGATGTATATCACTTGTGTATTATAATCGGTATCCAATCATTTATCTATCTTTGAATTCTTTAAAATGTGGTGAGTCACTACTAATTACAATCGACATCTAATCACTTTCATAGTTGTTGAGTAAAAGCTGTCTTTTGAATTTTTGACAAGTGATTTGAGTCACTTGTATTTTACAATTGACAGCTAATCATCTTCATTAAAATTACTCAGTTTAAGCTAACTTTGAGTTTTTTACAAATGAGTTGGGTCACGTGTGTACTACAATCGACACCTAATCACCATTATTATTACTCAGTTCAAGCAATCTTTCAGTTTTTTACAAATGAGTTGAGTCACTTGTGTACTACAATAGACACCTAATCACCATCATTATTGTCCTCAGTTCAAGCAATCTTTCAATTTTTTACAAATGAGTTGAGTCACTTGTGTACTACAATAGACACCTAATCACCATCATTATTGTTCCTCAGTTCAAGCAATCTTTCAATTTTTTACAAATGAGTTGAGTCACTTGTGTACTACAATAGACACCTAATCACCATCATTATTGTTCCTCAGTTCAAGCAATCTTTCAATTTTTTACAAATGAGTTGAGTCACTTGTGTACTACAATAGACACCTAATCACCATCATTATTGTTCCTCAGTTCAAGCAATCTTTCAATTTTTTACAAATGAGTTGAGTCACTTGTGTACTACAATAGACACCTAATCACCATCATTATTGTTCCTCAGTTCAAGCAATCTTTCAATTTTTATAAATGAGTTGAGTCACTTGTGTACTACAATAGACACCTAATCACCATCATTATTGTTCCTCAGTTCAAGCAAACTTTCAATTTTTTACAAATGAGTTGAGTCACTTGTGTACTACAATAGACACCTAATCACCATCATTATTGTTCCTCAGTTCAAGCAATCTTTCAATTTTTTATAAATGAGTTGAGTCACTTGTGTACTACAATAGACACCTAATCACCATCATTATTGTTCCTCAGTTCAAGCAATCTTTCAATTTTTTATAAATGAGTTGAGTCACTTGTGTACTACAATAGACACCTAATCACCATCATTATTGTTCCTCAGTTCAAGCAATCTTTCAATTTTTACAAATGAGTTGAGTCACTTGTGTACTACAATAGACACCTAATCACCATCATTATTGTTCCTCAGTTCAAGCAATCTTTCAATTTTTTATAAATGAGTTGAGTCACTTGTGTACTACAATAGACACCTAATCACCATCATTATTGTTCCTCAGTTCAAGCAATCTTTCAATTTTTTACAAATGAGTTGAGTCACTTGTGTACTACAATAGACACCTAATTATATTCATTATTGTTACTCAGTTCAAAGCTATCTTTGAATTTTTGACAAATGAGGTGAATAACTGTATAATACAATCGACACTTAATCACTTCATTATTGTTACTCAGTTCAAGCAATCTTTGAATTTTTTAAAATGAGGTGAGTCACTTGTGTACTACAATTGACACCTAATCACCTTCATTATTGTTACTCAGTTCAAGCAATCTTTGAATTTTTGGCAAATGAGGTGAATAACTTGTATAATACAATCAACACTTAATCACTTCATTATTGTTACTCAGTTCAAGCAATCTTTGAATTTCTGACCAATGAGGTGAATCAATTGTATACTACAATTGACACGTAATCACGTTCAATATTGTTACTCTATTCAAGCAATCTTTCCACTTTTACAAATGAGTTGACTCACTAGTATATTACAATTGACACCTAATCACCTTCATTATTGTTACTCAGTTCAAGCAATCTTTAATTTTTTACAAATGAGTTGAGTCACATTTGTACAATTGAAAACTAATCATCTTCATTATTGTTACTCAGTTCAAGGTATCTTTGAATTTTTGACAAATGAGTTGAGTCATTTAAATTTTACAATACACCTAATCATCTTCATTATTGTTACTCAGTTCAAGCAATCTTTGATTTTTTTTAAAATGTTCTTGACTATAATTGACACCTAATCACCTTCATTATTGTTACTCAGTTCAAGCAATCTTTGAATTTTTGGCAAATATAATAACTTGTATAATACAATCGACACCTAATCACTTCATTATTGTTACTCAGTTCAAACAATCTTTCTACTTTTATAAATGAGTTGACTCACTTGTATATTACAATTGACACCTAATCACCTTCATTATTGTTACTCAGTTCAAGCAATCTTCCAATTTTTACAAATGAGTTGAGTCACTTGTATAATACAATCGACACCTAATCACCTTCATTATTGTTACTCAGTTCAAGCTATCTTTGAAGTTTTGACATATATATATATATATTATACAATCGACACCTAATCACTTCATTATTGTTACTCAGTTCAAACAATCTTTCTACTTTTATAAATGAGTTGACTCACTAGTATATTACAATTGACACCTAATCACCTTCATTATTGTTACTCAGTTCAAGCAATCTTCCAATTTTTTACAAATGAGTTGAGTCACTTGTATAATACAATCGACACCTAATCACCTTCATTATTGTTACTCAGTTCAAGCTATCTTTGAATTTTTGACATATATTGAGTCATTGTATATATAATCGACACCTAATCACCTTCATTATTGTTATAGTTCAAGCTACCTTTGATTTTGATATATATATATATATATAAAATACAATCGACACCTAATCACTTCATTATTGTTACTCAGTTCAAACAATCTTTCTACTTTTATAAATGAGTTGAGTCACCAGTATATTACAATTGACATCTAATCACCTTCATTATTGTTACTCAGTTCAAGCAATCTTCCAATTTTTTACAAATGAGTTGAGTCACTTGTATAATACAATCGACACCTAATCACCTTCATTATTGTTACTCAATTCAAGGAATCTTTCAATCTTTTTACATATGAAGTTTTGACATATATAATCATCTACCTCAATATTACTCAGTTTAAGCTAACTTTGAATTTTTGACAAATGAGGTGAGTCACTTGCATAATACAATCGACACCTAATCACTTTCATTATTGTTACTCAATTCAAGGAATCTTTCAATCTTTTTACATATGAATTGAGTCACTTGTATTGTACAATTGACACCTAATCATCTACCTCAATATTACTCAGTTTAAGCTAACTTTGAATTTTTGACAAATGAGGTGAGTCACTTGTATAATACAATCGACACGTACTGTAATCACCATCATTACTGTTACTCAGTTCAAGCAATCTTTCTATTTTTACAAATGAGTTGAGTTGTATACTACAATTGACACCTAATCACCTTCATTATTGTTACTCAGATCAAGCTATCTTTGAATTTTTGACAAATGAGGTGATTAACTTGCATAATACAACCGACACTTAATCATTTCATTATTGTAAGTCAGTTCAAGCAATCTTTGATTTATTTATAAATGAGGTGAGTCACTTCTGTACTACAATTGACACCTAATCACCTTCATTATTGTTTTCAGGTCAAGCAATCTTTTAATTTTTACAAATGAATTGAGTTACTTTTATTTTAGAATTGACACCTAATCATCTTCATTATTGTTACTCAGTTCAAGCTATCGTTGAATTTTTTAAAAATGAGGTGAGTCACTTGTATAATACAATCGACACCTAATCACCTTCATTTTTATATTGGGTTATTTTACGACGCTGTATTAACATCTGGGTTATTTAGCGTCTGAATGAAATGAAGGTGATAATGCCGGTGAAATGAGTCCGGGTCCAGCACCGAAAGTTATCCAGCATTTGCTCGTATTAGGTTGAGGGAAAATCCCGGAAAAAACCTCAACCAGGTAACTTGCCCCGACCAGGATTCGAACCCGGGCCCTAATCACTTTAATTATTGTTACTCAGTTGAAGCAATTTTTCTACTTTTACAAATGAGTTGGGTCACTTGTATATTACAATTAACACCTAATCACCTTCATTATTGTTACTCAGTTCAAGCTATCTTCCAATTTTTTTACAATAAGTTTAGTAACTTGTATACTACAATCGACACCTAATCACACAGACTTCTGACAAGTAACATATATAACAATCATTAACGGTGGACCATACTTTCAACAAAATGGACCGAGACTTTTGGACTGTCCAGTATATTATTATTAAAACCAAATAATGTATTTGTTTAATGGAAAACTTAAAAAATAACGGGAATCCATTGTACTTCAAATTACAAACATTGCTTTGTCGGACATTGTTCCTGATTGTGAGAGAGAAATGCGAAATGAAAGTAGAGAAAGCAGACCAAAAAGCTTATGTATAGCTAAAATAAAATGCAATTACACAACCGGAAAAATAAATATTCTCTCATTTTACAAACAAAAGCAATACTCAAAGAGTAAATGCTATAAACCTTCAAAACACAAACTGACTAATACCTCTTAAATATTTTCAACGTAGGTTAATTTTTTCTAATTCCATCACTGCGTGGCGTAGTGGACTGTATCATGAATATTCTCGTTCCGAATGTGATGGCCTCGCGAGGTCTCTCTTTGTTTACTTTTCATGTTCTCTGAATGTAAAAGGAAAAGTAATTTATTTTTAATTTCAAGCGCATTTGTGATATGCGGGTTCGTTTTATGCCGGGTAATAATTGTCGTAAGGGCCCTTACTTTTTCATATTGAGCTGGGAGCGTTCTGTGTGAATGCGGCGTCCAAATGGTTCATCGCTTCGGATGACCTGCACACAACACGGGCAGGTGACGCCAAACGAAGCAAAAGAACCGAAGAATTTCATCTCGCGGTGTCGGTAAGAACTTAATCATTAGGGAAAAATCTTCCTTCAGCTATTTCTTCATTTTATCCAAAGTGACAAAAATAAGTTTATGAAACAATACTTATTAAATCAAATTGCAAATACGACAAATAAAGCTTTCGTAAATATTAAAAATAACATTTGTGCGAGATCGTGCGTATTTGCTTGTTTTCCGCACAGAACCAATACGCGGTAAGTGTGAAATAACACATTCAGTATTCCCAACGTAACACACATAACAATTTCCCTCTTCTTACCGCTTAAGTGCGGCATTCATTTTACTGCTGTAGGCTTTTAACATATTATTTTTAGAAACGTTTAACATAGTAATAATTATAAATTGGAAACTTACCACTGCAATTTCACCTAAATTGCAATGTTAATTATTGTTTTTAAATATTTGCAAAAATTAAGTAAAGTCTACTACTCCACGAAACTTATTGCATTCCTGATACAAGTAACATTAAGGAAGCCGTGAAAGAATCAACAAGATTCCAGATGCCGATGTTATTACTGCAATATGTTATATAAATAATATTGTTAAAATATTAAAATGAAACATAAATCATTACATAACCTTACCGCTTGTTTTAAGTTCGCATTTATAGACTGGGAGGAAAAAAAAGACAGACGTATATCACGGCCTGCTGGAATATAGTAAACACAGAAAACATTTTATAGCAACAATGTTGAAGAAAGATATTTTGGTTTTCCGAAGTTGCCGCCATTAAACAGAAACCAACATGGAGATTTCATTGCAACTAATTAGAAATTCGTCTTTCAGGTATGTAATAAACGATCTTCGCACAAAATAATGTACGATACACGAGCGGTATGTTTGTTTTCATGCTCTCGGAAATTAAAAAAGCTCAACTACGTTTCGCTTTTTCAATCTTTTCCTCGAACATGAAAACGTCAACATTCCGCTCTTGTAACGTATATTACTATTATAATATAGGGTTAGGGTGGTTATGAAATAACTTAGCTACAAGAAACAGGTCAGCAAGCCTAAATCTAATTAAATCAAGATGTAAAAATGTAACTAAACAAAATGATTTTAGTCCACACCTGTAGAGTAACGGTTAGCGAGTCTAGCCGCGGAACCAGGTGGCCCGGGTTCGATTCCCGGTCGGGGCAAGTTACCTGGTTGAGGTTTTTTCGGGGTTTTCCCTCAACCCAATATGCTTGGTAACTTTCGGTGTTGGACCCCGGACTCATTTTACCGGCATTATCACCTTCATCTCATTCAGACGCTAAATAACCTAAGCTGTTGATAAAGCGTCGTAAAATAACCTACTAAAATGATTTTATTAGTAACAATGAAATGGGATCCCTAATATTGTTAATGAATATAAAAAATATGGGGAAAGAGTACATATATAGTAACATGAATATGAAAGAGAGATTTTGACTAGTCTGGTTCAGACTGGGGATTTGGAGATTAAGAAGTAATAGAGGCAATATACCTCAAGGCACGTGCCCATTATGTGGACGGAGAGAAGATGACATTCACATTGTTCTTGAATGTCAAAATACAAAAGATATACACATGAAATTTATAAAAGAAAAGTTCCTACAAATAAATAAAGAAATAGCTATAAAAAAACTGATGAATAATAATAACACGAAGTTACAAAAGCAATTAGGTTTATATCTGTTTTGACTAAAAAGTTAGAATGGAAAGAATAAACGAAATAGCTAAAATTGGATGAAAAAAATAAATAAATAATTTAAAAAATATTAAGAATAATGATTATTAAACAAATATGTTTAACGTTTGTTTTTTGTGTTATAGATGTAAAATTATGCATAGAAGAAAGTAGCAAGTAACAACATACTAAAATGAGTTAAGTCTTGCACAAAACTAAACGCAAGTGCAAGATAAAACGAAACATTTTTTTTTTTGTATATTAAATATTTAAATTGTAGAAATTACATTTAAATAATAGTATGTATATATGTGTCTGTGTCTGTGTCGGTGTCGGTGTCTGTGTATATAAATATATATACAGGGTGTTTCAAAAATACGGGGCATAATTTCAGGTATGTATTTCCCACATGTAGACAATTAAAATAGTTCATTACAACATGTGTCCGAAAATGCTTTATTTCCGAGTTATGGCCTTCACAACATTGAAATTCACCGGAACGTTTTTCTTTCCGCAGGTCGTTGTCATTACAGAAGATGTTCAAAATGTCCACTTCCTGCTTGAATACAGACCTCACATCGATTTCTCATTGACCTGCGAACACGATCCCAAACTCCAGAGTATTGCGTATGTCCTCAGAACATGCCACAATTCGATTCCGAAGGGATTCCAAATCAGGCACCGGAGACGAATAAACCAATGATTTTAAATGGCCCCACAAGTAGAAATCGAGAGGGTTCAGATCAGGTGAGCGTGGAAGCCAAGCAATTGGGCCACCTCTACCTATCCATCGATCAAGAAACCTTCGATCCAAGTACGACTGAAGTGTGCAGGAGCGCCATCATGCAAGAAGTGAATGTGTTGACGATTGATCAGTGGAGTACCTCTCCTGATACAAACGACGAGCCAGCGCAGCATTGCCGTCCGCCTTACCGTACATGAAGTTTATCTCTGTCAGCTCTTGATTTGAATACATGTCGCACAGTGTAACGCCTATACAACACTGAATGTAACCTTCGCCTCGGAATGAACTGTCAGAGTGCCCTCTTAATGTCTCCTTTGACGGCAACGACCTGCGGAAAGAAAAACGTTCCGGGGAATTTCAATGTTGTGAAGGCCATAACTCGGAAATGAAGCATTTCCGGACACATGTTGTAATGAACTATTTTGATTGTCTACATGTGGGAAATACATACCAGAAATTATGCCCCGTATTTTTAAACGCCCTGTATATATATATATATATAATTATAAAGTGTGTAATGTATGGGTTTAAATGATTACTTGTATGTACTTTGTCTGTGAACTATAATATAATACATATCAATATCTTCATTTCTTCGTTTTCTTCCTGCTTAAGCAACGCTCGTACTAGTCGTGCAAGCAATGAGATTATGACTGTCAACGCACGAGCATGACGTCCTCATATCTATTACATTTTCATTATACGACAACAATTTTCAGGCAAGGAAGCAATTTCTCGTTAAGTGTAGCGATATAAGACTAAGCAGTAAGGGACGAAATATCGGTGACGCTTTTCCTTTCTTTGTATTTAGTGCAGTTCTGATCTACCTGGAAATTAAAATGCGTAGCTATGTATAAACAACATGCACACGCACACACACACACACACGCATACATATAGAGTTGGGTCAATTCGTGAACGAATCGTTCATTCGAACGACTAATAATAAAAAATCGCAAGAATCGATTCGTGGTATGAACGAATCGCCGTTCAAAAGAATAGTAACGAATCGTCATGGTCGTTAATCGTACACCACTATTCTATTTACTCGTACTTGTTTGAGGTAACTGTCAGCGGACATTTCCAAACCGTGCCATCAACTATATTAGGATTCTGATCAGCATCGTTATTTACTCGTACCATTTTACAAGTTGGAAGGTGTACGTACCTTTCATCATTTTCAGTATAAAAATTGCATGTAAGTTAACCATATAGACTGGCTCATGGGGACAATGAACTATCGCTATGGAAAATAAACAATCATGACAGTTGAATATTAAAAATATCTAAATGTATAAAATTGAATGTGGGTATGTATGTATGTATGTATGTATGTATGTATGTATGTATGTGGGTGTGTATGTTCTCTATACAAATCTACACGCTTTGACTGATATGTGCCAAAGTTTGCATATTTAACCTTCATAACCAGGAGAAGAACATAGGCTACATTAAAATTGTGCAAATGGAAGTTAAATTAATTAAATATATAAAAAATAAAAATAAATAGATCATATATTCATGTATTATATTAAAATGCAAAATCTTCTACAGTCAATTGTTCTTTATTGCTCTCTGTTGTATTCAACATAGACTTTCACGAGGCCTTGGAAATTTTAACACGAAATTAAATTACATTGCTGTTACACATCTTGAAGGCTAAAACTTGATAATTCATGCAATAAGTATCTTTACGCAGTCCAGGATCGTATTATGAATTCGTCGATGCAGTTGTGTAGATAGTGAGCAGACTGGTTTATCCAATTGAATTCTAGAATTCTTTCAAACTACAATGATTACTACCACATAATTTACTTAATATTGAATAGCCATAGTAGACCTACTATTGCGAAATATTGACTCACCAAAATTATGCACTAACAAGAATTTGTGTCAAAAATTCATGCGAAACGTAACATGAGTGGCAATATTAACTGGAAAAACGAAAGAAGATAATGTTTTTATCCCACGTATTGCTATTATAGCCATTCGATTTTAAGCAATTATTATAAGTTATAGTAATATTTGTGATAATATTACAATATTATAATATTGCAATAATAATATAGAGCCTATTTTACTGTTACTGTTAACCCGTCTCTTATTAATAAGTTATGGTCACTAATGACTTGGCCGTTTATAGAAAAATATGATTTTCTGTTGTGGTAGTGTTCTACATTGCCTTCTCCAGGAGAGTGAATTCTGATGAGTATAGTCTCCGTTACTGCAAAACACCCTGAAATCCATGTATTTGATAGAATCCATCCGTTACAGATTGTAGTTTGGCCTTGAAGGAAATTAAATCTATTGTGGGCAGAAAGGCTTAATAATGCATAATGCCGTGGTACGATAAATATTATCATCAACCACAATGTTAAATATCTTAAATATCCCTGTAGCATAAGGTCTTAATGTTGTTAAGACTCTATTCATAGGTGAGATGGAATTATTTCGATTAGTCAGTTTCTTTGGATATTAGTGGCACTTTCTTTAATATTCGTCACTAAGGAGGAAAAAACATAAGTAAATATGGTTCGTTTTGGTTTTATATAGTTCCCTTGCCGAGGTCTCCGATAAGTCTAACAAACAGTTTATTTATAAATAGACCAAAATTTAAAACCCGGGCAAAGCCGGGTAATTTAAGCTAGTAGTTAAATATAATTAGTTTCAAGTATTTGCTATTGTTATATTAAATCAGTGATGTCAAAGCAAGCACATTTTTCTGACCTTGACGTCGTGCGCGGGCAGCAAGCGCTAAGAATGGAAAGAGGAAGGGTAATGTATGTGAATAAGCAGCCTGTTGGATTAAGAAAACAGTGGTGCACAAACTTCAAACGGAACTTGAAATTTTATGTAATTTTTATATGGCTTCTTTCTGTTTGATATTATCTATATTGTCTGTAAAACAAAAGTATTAATATCAATTTCTTAATATTGCAGTTGTGTTTTAAATCTTAATAACATAATACAGAGTTAAGAAGGAATATTCACATAAATTCCATAGTAGTACAACTATACTGTACTAAATGGATGAAAAACATCATTCATAAAGAAAGTGATATCCCCAAGAAAGAGACTGAGTATGGCATGATAAGTTGGAATTGATATTGATGGTACCTTTAGCCTTATAAAAATAATCAATAAACAAATCAAAACAATATTACAGTACAAAGCAAAGTTACCTAGGTGCTGTATATGTTTTAAGTGTAACTAATATTCCATAACAAAACTCTTATCGCATTATGCTTTTAAGGTGATATTGGTGAGCAACTTCATATCATCAGAATATTAAATTATTTACTCGAAATATGCTGAAGCTATAGAGCTGACATTTTTACAACATATAGGCACGTATCTTTTGCTTATGATGTAACAGTAGTTGCTTTGTTAATTCATTTCCTTACAAACAATTTCCATGCGAATATTTTCAAAATTTTCAATATACTATCTTCAGTAATACGTATTTACGGTTTATTATATTCACGAAAACATTCTGTAAGGCTACTAAATAAATAGGCCTATACCTGAAAATTTCAATTTTCTATTTAAAAAGTTGAGAAAATATTTCTTTTGAATAAAAAAAATCAAACTTGTGAAAAAGGAGCATTACAATTAAAACTTTCATTCTTATAATGCACTTAAACTTCTCAGACAGATCTAAAATTACCATGGATACAGTTTTAATAAGTTCTCTTCCCTTTATCTATTGAATCAGTGCTGGCCATCCCTGAATATAGCTCGACCAAGCGGCATATACTACTACTTTCGTCTGTCTCTTTCCTTTCCGCTATAAAGCGCTCAGGCTCTTCTGAGATCTAAAGCGCACGCTTGCTCCTATGGACATCAACTGACATGACTGTATTAAATTATTATATTATTATATGTACTATACCGTACACTGAATACAAGACAGCTGTATATTAATATTCTAATTTTGATGTTTCTTCAGCCTGTGTTATCCGTCTATACTACGCAACACACTATTTCCACGGCAGTCGCATTCAATTTTTTTTATTTTAGTTGGTTATTTAACGACGCTGTATCAACTACTAAGTTATTTAGCGTCGGTGAGATTGGTGATAGCGAAATGAGGCCGAGGATTCGCCATACATTACCTTGCATTCACATTACGATTGGGTAAAACCTCGGAAAAAAACCCAACCAGGTAATCAGCCCAAGCGGGGATCGAACCCGCACCCGAATGCAACTTCAGACCGGCAGGCAAGCGCCTTAACCGACTGAAGTCGGCCTAGGTAGCGTAGTCGGTATAGCGCTGTCCTTCTGTACTCGAGATTGCAGGTTTGATCCCGGGCCAGGTCGATGGCATTTAAGTGTGTTTAAATGAGACAGGCTCTTGTCAGTAGATTTACTGACATGTAAAAGAACTCCTACGGGACAAAATCCCGGCTGTATAAACTCGGCAGTTGCGAGCGTCGTTAAATAAACCATAATTTAATTTAATTTTACTGAGAATGCTCCCTTAATGAATCACCAGGGGTCGCTCACGACTCTATGAACTTAGGCCCAGGATATTATACCAATGATGATAATGTTCCGGTTGAGGAGTTACAATATGGTAAACTTAATGTATATGTACATCCACAAAACGCAAAAAATGATGAAAAATTAGAATTTTCAAGATATAACTATTTTAATAGAGAATTTTCTCCCCTTTAATTTGATATAAGAATTTTCGATTTATGCCTTATGGTTTTTCAGATAAGTTCCATTTTCCAAAATTCTGCGTCATCAGCCACGGTCACTTCTACGAAGATCACTCCAAAAGTAATGCACAACATTTTTTAAATTTATTTTTTATTCTAAACCTTTGCAATTTATGGAGGTCATAGATACATCCTTCCCCCTTGTATTCAAATTTAATTTAAGTCGTTCCCGTGAGTGGCGCCACAGAGTAGCTCAGAGTGTTGGTTCAGACTTTTATAGTGCAGGTATATAGGCCGTCATTCCAAGGTGGCGTAGGGCAGTTGAAAGATGCGGAGATTATGGGGAAAAGTGACGTATTGTTCCTGAAGGATGTATCTACATTCTATGAAAATAGCAAAGCTGTAGGCTAAAAATGTAATTTTTAAATAAATATTGTGGATTACTTTTGGAGTGATCCTCGTAGCAGTCAATCCCCTCGTCCAGCATTGCTTGTAAAATAAACTTCTTTCTAGTTCCAAAATAAATGCATAGATATCAGTGGATGATCATTAGATTGAAAACACGTTTTTACCTAATGAAGTAATTTATAATCTTTTACTGTTAGTCATAAAACTGTAAATTAGTGTGTCAGTGATGTTGTACGTCATTTTAGTAAGAGTCCAAAAGGAGAAATTAAAATTCTGAGGAGGATGAGCATGAACCCTGGGACAAGCACCATTGCAGGATTTGTTGCATCAATGGAAAATAAGGACAAAAATGCCAAAAAAAAAAACATTCAACACGTTAAGTTAAAACAAGGAGGAGGAATTTGAGAGTAAGAAAGATGCTGAAACAGAACCGACATGAAGCTGCTTAAGGGGTAACATATGATGATGCAGTCTTCTAGGCTCTGAACGTTTATGGTTCATTTCCTGTAAATAGTAATTTTAGAATATTCAATTCATTAAACATGATATCTTAGTCAAACATGGTGATACCAATAAGACATTGGTGTCGTTTTTAAGATTGAAATGTGCGCTAGTGCCTGACAATGAGTAAAACGACATTAATGTAGTTAATAATTATCTATGGATTTTTTACATGATATATGCAACATAAAATATTGGTATAAGTTACATATATGGTAATATTTAATTAATGTAAATGAAAATAAAAAATAGCTCTATGCCAGGCACTAAAGAATAGTTTTAGCTATAAAACAGTAAAAAAAACTGTGGCTCTATCTTAAAAATTGCATGAGCTATCATGTTTCAAGTTGTATGTCAAAATTATGAACAATAGCACATTATGCAACGAGCCTATAATGAAGGTAATTAAGAAGCGAGTATGGATATTTATGAAACGAGCGCAAGCGAGTTTCATAATTTTCATACGAGCTTCTTAATTACCATTATAGGCGAGTTTCATACGACTTTTTATGCTCGACCATATTTCTAACTTGATATTATTAATTTTCTTTGTATCTGACCTTGGCCAATGTCCCGTATGTTGTGAGATGCGTGCAGACGTGAAAGTATTGATTTTTTCCGAGGAACAGATGTTCACATTGACCTTGCTAAGCCATAAGAACCTACAGAGATAACATTAAAATTAAATTAGACATTGAAAAACGAGATGACAAATTGAATTTATTTGAATATTGTTTACAATTAACGCTAATTATTATAGTAACAGAACATAACCTTCTGCGACAGTATTGGATTTCCAGCCTCCGTGACTTTTCGCTAATTCTCTTTCGATTGCATCTCCGAGAATAATCGATACTTGCGGTTTTATAACGGTAGAAAGCTGACCTGTCATTGGCTGAAAGACCTGTACTTTAATGAGTAGGTGTACTTTAATGACATACATTAAAGGTCTGCTACCAGGTGTATAATTACTACATTTCGGCATGGTCGAGCATAAAATAATTTTTATAACCAATTTAGACATAATTTCAAGGGATCTGTTCACGTCATTGTCTTTCTGGTACCATTCTCAATTGTATAAAAAGTTTATAGACTAAAATTATGCAAAACAAAATTTGTTTGTATGTAAACGTGTACATATACCTTAATCTAATTAGACACATTTCAATTAAACTGCTATTAACAGTTGAAATGGACTCAGATATGATTTCATTTATATATTTATTTTAAACTTTTTAAATACACGAATGGATTTCTTTATGAACTGCAGTTCATCGGAACTTGGACAGAGATTAAAGCTGGTTGTCACTGATATTGATTGAGTTGACACTCGACAAAGCAGTAGCCCGAGAGGAATCATGGAAACCTCTGACGAGCGTCAACATGCATCAGCTGGTCGCTAATAAATGATGATGAATGGACTAACACTAGTAACATGCTTTAAAACTCATCCACAGCCAGCAATGTATACTATGCTGTTTTTTCCTACAGAAAAATATAATTTTCACGCAAAGGAAAACGATGAAGTTCCTGTGCCTCAGGAAGTTAATATGTTACAACTATTTTATATTTCCATCATTACACTTCCTTCCTCTTCTTTGTTCTTCCTTTATTGACTACTATATGGGCACTTTCATTACAATCCTCTTCTACTTCTCATTTTTTCAACCACTCAAATATGCTAATTGCTCAAAGTTAATATCATTATTATTACAATAATAATAATAATAATAATAATAATAATAATAATAATAATAATAATAATAATATAATAATAAAATAACGATAACAATAAAATATTTATTTACTTATCTATTTATTTATATATTTCTTTTTATTTATTTATGTATTTATATATTTATTTGCTAATATTATATTGTGTTGTACAACAGCCAGAGGCCAATAAGAGTTCAGCACAAAATGACAATAAATATTTTCTTACTTACTTTACTTACTTACTTGCTTACTTACTTAGTTACTTACTTACTTACAAATAGCTTCTAAGGAACCCTCAGTTTCATTGCCTCTCTCACATAAGCCCGTCATCGGTCCCTATCCTGTTCAAGATTAATCCACTCTCTATCATCATACCCCACTTCCCTCAAATCCATTTTAATATTATCCTCCCATCTACGTCTCAGCCTCCCCAAAGGTCTTTTTCCCTCCGGCCTCCCAACTAACACTATATGCAGTTCTGGATTCGCCCATACGTGCTACATGCCCTGCCCATCTCAAACGTCTGGATTTAATGTTCCTAATTATATCAGGTGAAGAATACAATGCATGCAGCTTTGCGTTGTGTAACTTTCTCCATTCTCCTGTAACTTCATCCCTCTTAGCCCCAAATATTTTCCTAAGAACCTTATTTTCAAATGCCCTTAATCTCTTTTCCTCTCTCCAAGTGAAAGTCCAAGTTTCACAACCATACAGAACAACCGGTAATATAACTGTTTTATAACTTCTAAATTTAAGATTTTTTTGACAGCAGACTAGATGGCAAAAGCTGCTCAACTGAATAATAACAGGCATTTCCCATATTTATTCTTCGTTTAATTTCCTCCCAAGTGTCATTTATATTTGTTACTGTTGCTCCAAGATATTTGAATTCTTCCACCTCTTCGAAGAATACTTACTTACTTACTTACGTACTTACTTACTTATTTACTTACTTACTTACTTACTTACTTACTTACTTACTTACTGGCTTTTAAGGAACCCGGAGGTTCATTGCCGCCCTCACATAAGTCCGCCATCGGTCCCTATCCTGTTCAAGATTAATCCACTCTCTATCTTCATACCCCACTTCCCCCAAATCCTTTTTAATATTATCCTCCCATCTACGTCTCAGCCTCCCCAAAGGTCTTTTTCCCTCCGGCCTCCCAACTAACACTATATGCAGTTCTGAATTCGCACATACGTGCTACATGCCCTGCCCATCTCAAACGTCTGGATTTAATGTTCCTAATTATATCAGGTGAAGAATACAATGCATGCAGCTCTGCGTTGTGTAACTTTCTCCATCCTCCTGTAACTTCATCCCTCTTAGCCCCAAATATTTTCCTAAGAACCTTATTCTCAAATACCCTTAATCTCTTTTCCTCTCTCAAAGTGAGAGTCCAAGTTTCACAACCATACAGAACAACCGGTAGTATAACTGTTTTATAACTTCTAAATTTAAGATTTTTTGACAGCAGACTAGATGACAAAAGCTTCTCAACTGAATAATAACAGGCATTTCCCATATTTATTCTTCGTTTTAATTTGCTCCCGAGTGTCATTTATATTTGATACTGTTGCTCCAAGATATTTGAATTTTTCCACCTCTTCGAAGGATAAATTTCCAATTTTTATATTTCCATTTCGTACAATATTCTGGTCACGAGATATAATCATATACTTTGTCTTTTCGGGATGTACTTTCAAATCTTGCTTTACTTACTTCAACTGAAATTTTCGTGCTCTCGTGCAATGCTCGTTTATTATCCTTAAAGTCCACACCTGTGGAGTAACGGTTAGTGCGTCTGGCCGCGAAACCAGGTGGCACGGGTTCGATTCCCGGTCGGGGCAAGTTACCTAGTTGAAGTTTTTTCCGGTGTTTTTTCTCAATCCAATACGAGCAAACGCTGGGTTACTTTCGGTGCTCGACCCCGGACTCATTTCACCGGCATTATCACCTTCATCTCATTCAGACGCTAAATAACCTGAGCTGTTGATAAAGCGTCGTAAAATTATCTACTAAAATAAAAAATTATCCTTAAACAGTGATTGCAGAGTACGTACTCCACACAAGTTACATTAAGAGTTTCTGAACGCATAATTATATAAAATATCGGCGTTGTAACCTACCGCTAATAACTTTTAACTGAGCACGTGAATTTTCCGAATACCAAAACTGTAACATCAACCATAAAATGGTAAATAAACGCATATCCATAATCTACTTTTCACATCTTACTATTTTGCATGTGAAATTGAAAAAATTAACAATAGTAATAATTCCATATGAATTCAACTCTTTAATTTTTTATCTGTCTCGTAACTAGTTACTAAAAGGTTCATTTATATTCATGAATATAAATTAAATTTGAACCCATGACAGCACATCAAATGACACATCATTGGAGATTCCAGTAACTATGTATTCAAAAATCAACACTAGGAGTGGCAGCATATATCGATCTTCGATATAGCATACAGTTTAATCACTGAATCGGGAGATAGTATCAGTAAAACTGCAAACAGGAACGGTGAAAGTTTCCAATATGATTGAAGTATATCCTTCTTAAATGATTGCTCGAAAGCATAACATTAATGAGTCTTCCACTGAAACATCATACTAGTTACTTCGATTGGACGTTGCCCGCAAAATAAAAGCAACACACCGTGATTAAAAAATAATGGTACAAAAGTAAAGACCTCTACGGAGAGCGACAACAAAGATAAACAGTCAATTATTCATAATTAGACAGTGGATGCGAGATGACTTATCGTTGAATGTAGGTGCACATTTACTATATGTTACAGACCATTGGCTCAACAGGTTTTAAACGTAAACAGACGACGTCAACATGCTACTGTATTTCCGTACAGTCAGAAGGAAAAGAAAAATAACGTACTGTAGTACATACCTTGCAAGTTCAGTCCTCGTCATCATTGATGCAATTACCAGCGTTGCAGTAAACGACGATATATTCTCGTAAGTTGTCGAAGCTGAATCGTCTTCACCTATCGCTTAAACAGTTTTTGTATCGAGAGAATTTCTGAATAAAACCTCTAAAATGGAGATCACTCAATTTCTTTAGAGGAATATTTGTACTGAGCATCATGTTGCACGTGTCGTTAGACCCTCAAAACTAAATGATGATGATGATGATGATGATGATGATGATGATGATGATGATGGTTTCTCAGATTTCATTTCAACGCATTTCCTGTGCGATGTACTGTTGCAATGTTTCTCTATAGCCTGAGTTGTTCTGGTTTTTATTTCAATTTTACATACATTACACACGATATTGTCTTCGTTAATACATAAAATGTAACTCTCATACAGTACTTCTTAATTGCATTTCGTATCTCTGAGCGAATTTAACATTTTGCCATTATGAATGGATCAGCACAACACTATTAATTAATAATAATAATAATAATAATAATAATAATAATAATAATAATTATTTAACCTGGCAGAGTTAAGGCCATACGACCTTCTCTAACACTCAACCAGGAGTAAAACTGCGTTACAAAAACACTACAAATTTATAAAGTACACTACAATTTTACACACAAAACTGAATAAAATAATAATAATGTAATGTATACAACAAGTATATAATGGTATATCTATAATGTGATAAGTTGAGCTATATATATAATCATAATTTTCCTTATTGTGTGTACTTAAAAATATTGTATTCAATGTATGCTTTGTACTGCACTATTTTATTATTACTATTACTATTATAATAATAATAATTATTATTATTATTATTATTGTTATTACTATTACTATCCTTTTATTTTATTATTATTATTATTATTATTATAATTGTCTTATTTTTATACTTTATACTTTATACTTTGTATGTCTCATTTATTTTGACCTGCTGTTCACATTTTATTATGCTTTTTTTCTTTCTTTCTGTATGTTATATATTATGTCTGATTTCTACTTACTTGTTGTTTACATTTTATTGTTATTATCTTATTCAGTTTTGTGTGTAAAATTGTAGTGTACTTTGTAAATTTGTAGTGTTTTTCGTAATGCAGTTTTACTCCTGGTTGAGTGTTAGAGAAGGTCGTATGGCCTTAACTCTGCCAGGTTAAATAAATTATTATTATTATTATTATTATTATTATTATTATTATTATTATTATTATTATTATAAGTAAGTAGAAATCAGACATAATATATATTATATTATATTATATTATATTATATTATATTACATTGCATTGCATTGCATTATATTATTGCATTATATTATATTATATTATATTATATTATATTATATTATATTATATTATATTATATTATTACATTGCATTGCATTATATTATATTATTACATTACTTATATTATATTATATTATATTTTATTATATTATATATTATTACTATTGAACGCGTACTAAATACTTGAGCAGGATAACACAGCTGCACACATTGGGTTATGAACGGACCGGGGTTCCTTCGTTTTGTAAGTTGCTGTACTCTCCAGGTACACAAAAGACGGACGGCGCGGCACGTGCCATATACTCTGATACGAAACAACTTCACTTTTCCTTAAGTCATCCCGCATACACTGTCTATCCATAATAGTGAAAGCGACAGGTCTCAAGTTATTGTGTTTATTTGCCAGCTCGTCATCACCACCAGAGACGTAGTGTAGTGCTACACAAGATAGCAATATCGAAGCAAGACGAGTTTTGTGTCATTGAATTCTCACGAACAAGGGACTGTTGTGACTAGAGCTAAGAAATTGGTACCAAAATTGTTAAGTTGTGTGAGGTTAGACTATATCTCTACCGAATGAAAAGTATTAACGCAACTCTCAATGTCAGTGAACCAGAACAATAAACATGTACAACCGGGTGGTAACCAAACATGTGCTCCAATCGTCCACGGTCTTAGAACAAGAAAATAATAAGCGAATAATATAAAAAAGCAATAATTTGTAATTATTGCGCTCACATTTTTTTCCACCCGAGGAATATTTCTTGGGAAGCAACACAGTTCTTACAACGCTTATCCCCAGCTTCAACAGGAAAGTAAAGAATACAGTTTTAACCTCGAAATTTCCTTCCACTTAACTTTTTTTAATTGAAAATTCCAAACATTTCAAGGTGTCAAGTACTACATTTTTCTACTGATTATATGCGGAGGCAACTTATGAACTGACTACAGTGCAACTCCACAAATAGACGCTCACTCTCGTATACTTCACGATACAAGGTACGTCAACTCGCCCTGTCCCGTGCTGCACAGGGCTAACCAGTTGAACCAGCGCAGTAGTGTGCAGATACTGGTACACGTTGGCAGCAAGGCAGGGAACAACAAATGTGTACTTATGTTGAAGCAGAAGTTACAAATATTGGAACGGTTTAAAAAAGGTGAATCAATCAGAGCCATCCCTCAAGAATTTGACATTTCGGTCAGAACAGTGCATAGGATAAAACAAAATTCATCTAAATACGACGCATGTAGTGCTTATAACAAGCGTTGTTATTATCAGTTGATTATAGGATGAAAACACAGCTTATTTTGTATAATTTCCTAAATTTAACCAATAAGGATGATTTATGTTCTCTCTTGAAGGGTATACACCATTTTAATAGTAATATACGTTACAAGAGCGGTATGTTGACGTTTTCATGGTCGAGGAAAAGATTGAAAAAGCGAAACGTAGTTGAGCTTTTTTAATTTCCGAGAACATGAAAACAAACATACCGCTCGTGTATCGTACATTATTTTGTGCGAAGATCGTTTATTACATACCTGAAAGACAAATTTCTAATTAGTTCCAATGAAATCTCCATCTTGGTTTCTGTTTAATGACGGCAACTTCGCAAGACCAAAATATCTTTCTTCAACATTGTTGCTATAAAATATTTTCTGTGTTTACTATACTCCAGCAGGCCGTGATATACGTCTGTCTTTTTTTCCCAGTCTATAAATGCGAACTTAAAACAAACGGTAAGGTTATGTAATGATTTATTTTTCATTTTAATATTTTAACAATATTATTTATATAACATATTGCAGTAATAACATCGGCATCTGGAATCTCGTTGATTTTTTCACGGCTTCCTTAATGTTACTTGTATCAGGAATGCAATAAGTTTCGTGGAGTAGTAGACTTTACTTAATTTTTGCAAATATTTAAAAACAATAATTAACAGTGCAATTTAGGTGAAATTGCAGTGGTAAGTTTCCAATTTATAATTATTACTGTGTTAAACATCTCTAAAAATAATATGTTAAAAGCCTAAAGCAGTAAAAAGAATGTCGCGCTTAAGCGGTAAGAAGAGGGAAATTGTTATGTGTGTTACGTTGGGAATACTGAATGTGGTATTTCACACTTACCGCGTATTGGTTTTGTGCGGAAAACAAGCAAATACGTACGATCTCGCACAAAATAATTTAATATACAGACACAACTATTACATGAAATGCTCAATACGTTTTTGTTGGATTATTCTCTTCAGCTCTAACCAACAATAACAATAATCCAGGTTGCCAGACGACTATAGAAAAGATGCGAAAGCGAATGAGGTGTATAAAAAATTGAATGCTCTTTCATATTTAAGTATAAAATATAGGGGTGCCATTTGAAATTTCAAAGTGGGGAAGGCTGCGGTTGGGAGGTGAAATCTAAAATGCAATTAAGCCTCGTTTAAGACTTCCCCCTCAATATCTAAATGTACGTGTATTTTTTTTTTTTTTTGTTTAAAATGAATTCAATTTAAATAACTAATTATTTAGAGTGGAATGTTTTGAAATGAAAACCTTGTATGTAGATACATTTAGAGAGGTTTTCCTCCCGAAGTTTGTTTTATGTTTCAAGCGTATCACGTATATTATACAGGGACATCATTTTATTTTTACTAACATTTCTAATATTAACCTGGCTATACCTTTGGATCAACGATTAAGAACCGGAAACACCGTTTGCTACCTCCTTCCACGACTGGAGTTCGATGATACTGGCGTAATATACAAACAAATCACTCTACTAGGTATAGGAGGGACGAATCATCCATTTACGTAAACTAGGAAATATCGCGCTTTTGAGTTTGATCATCTTCATTAGGTTTTTGTTTAATTAAAATACAGTACAGTATTAACAATGAGTGTTTTTACTCACGAACTGAGCTATTCCATGCTGACGTATTCATTATGCAGTGTATATTATATTGTCTACAGCACATTAGCGTACAATATAGAAAATTAAGTTAAATTGAAAAATAATCATAATATGGATATTTATTTAAACACATTTTTGAAAATGGTGGCCGTTCATTTCGATACAGACTTCAGTTCTAATGTGCATATTATCGCACTATAGACTATTGTACCTAATTCCAATTACCAGGTTCGTACTTCGTATCAGTAACTCATGTTGAAATAATTCTGTACCTACTCTATAAAAGAGTACCTGACGTACTGTAAATTCAATCTTACTTCTGCCCGATCCGAAAAGATAAAATTACTCAGACATGCTATCTACTGTCCGTCCGAGTGGTTACGTCGCAGCGTCGTAGAAAGGGAGGAAGTCACGTGACAGTTAATTACTTAACGAGACCCTTTTATTCAAGTTATTTAAAAAATTGTATGAGTATAATATTACGTAGACGTCCAATTCCAAACAGAAATTAATATTCCCAGAAAAAAGCTAAGACAGCCCAGCCACTAGCCTTTACAGAGGGGCGAATAGAAGCTGGTGGGGGAAACCGGAATGCGACGTAGGCAAATGGAAAATGAAGCAATATTGAAAGCTCTTTCGTCACTGCAAAACGCGAGCATATTTTTGGAACGTACTGTTTACTATGACCGTAAGGCTACTATGACTGTATATACGGTCTTGGATCTGTGAGGAGGACGATTGAACTTCATTAGTAGAAGGGGTGGGAGTGAAGTACATTCAAAAACTCAGGTGCAATAAAAATTGAAGTAAACATAAAATGATGTCCCTGTACTTAATCAGGAAGTTGTTTTGTTATATATTTTGCAAATACTATAATATATTGTGACAGCGACGTGAGATTTGAACTCACGACCAGCGTCCCGCAAGAAAGCAGATCGCGCGGAGCACGGTGGAATGGCGCGCGTCGAAGAGGGGAAAGGGCCAACGCGGCGAGAGAGTGGAGCTGGAGTGCGCGCGCATCTGGTGCTGGTAGAGAGGAGAGGGCTCTGGCTTTTTCTGGAGTGCCATCTCTAGAGACGCGTGGAACCTTCGAGGCTACGTCGCTGTGGTTATAAATTACGGACGCGAAGGAACGACAGCAGTTTTCAGTTTTCAGTTATTCAGTCAGTGAGTAAGCCAGAGCAAGCAAGCCAGACTTGTGTGCCGGAGTTCGACTCGAGTGTGCGTCCGCATCTGCGTCAGCATCCGAAGGCCTGAGTTCGAGTGCAGTGGACCGCAGTTGGAGGGACCTGAGTTCGAGTGCAGTGAACTGTCTCTGAAGGTCTGTGGTTCGAGATACTGTGAACTCGAGTGACTGAGATAGAAGAACTGTGAACTGAGAACTGATAGTTCTGATTTGTAAATAGTGCTTTGTAAATATTAGTTAAGATTAACAGTTCATTGTTGTTCGTACTAGTCCAAGTAAATTGTCATTGTCATCAGTGGAGTGCTATAACGAATACTGTGTTCAGTGAAAATCCAATTGTTGACGAGAGCGTTCAAGGCGAATTGTAGAAAGAAATCATTGTTGTGACGAATAAATTACATTGTTGTTACTAATAAAATTTACAATATTATTTAAAATTATGTACGTTAATTATGTTTCGGTCCGCAGCCATTTAAAACATTGTACAGCCCTTATTTTTACCAATGTCCGCAGTACTTCGTAGAAAGACAGAGTTCGTACCTCGTCTCGCACACAGACCATTGCTGTGTCTATTTGTGGAGTTCCACCGTATCTTAGTTATTCTGGTTTCGGATAATCCTATTCATGGAAGGCTCCGAAGGAATAAAGCCGCCGCGATGACACCATTTGCATTGCGGCATTGTTATCCATGATTGGCAATGGAAAAGCTTTCCGCGAATTGATGATGCTCGCGATGCTGTGCGGGGCGCAATTTGTCCCCGTCTAAATGACTAATCAAATAGTGACTCCGGTCGAAGCGGCCCGTATGTTACGTTGATGGCGTGGAAAAACGCTGCGTTGAGGTGTGGGTCCTGTGAATGAGCGGGAGAACGAGCGAGGAAAAGCCTGAATTAAATGCTACCGGGAAAATGAAAACAACCATTTGCGAGGCGCTCGTTTTTCCATCGTTCATTTTAAATTATACACTCAGAGCGTGGCGAATATAAAGTAAGAGAAATAAGTCACATATTTATACAAGGGGCAGAAGAAATAGGCGGCTATGGCTAACGGTACCTCTCCTCTACCTCTCAGAACCTGTTTGATGTCTGGTCCTGTCCCAAATAACTTACACCTCCATTCACAAGGTTTGCACTATAGGGAAAGTTAAAACAACAAAATATATCGTGGTTTCTAGTACTGTAATTACTTGACTTCGTTGAATTGCCACATGCAGCATGCTATCAGGTTGCCGATGTACGGTAGTATAGAGGAGGTGAGCGACTGTATAAGCAGTTCATGTTAAGAGTTGTGACCGGTCCAAATAGATAGAGCAGCTACAGTTAATGTATACCTATGTAAACACTTATTTTTGCATTACTGTGGTTGGAATAGTCAAAGCTTAACATTTGTTCCGTGCAGATAAGAATTAAATGAAGCATACTACAGTACAATGAGAGTGAGTGTTGCTGTTCCAAATAATTGCCCCTGGAATACCCTTACCCCTGCAGCCTGTCTTGACCCGTTGGGGAACGTGGTTGGATGCTGTTAATTGTTATGCAGAACATTACGGCAAAAATAATGGAGGTAATTGATGCATTGGATAGCACAGACAGTTCCGCTATTGCAGCTGTAAAATCATTGCCTTCTGAACAGCTATTGAAAGATATTCTGTTCATTTATTCTAATTTTAAAATCGTGTCCAAAAGCATCATCCTGTTAGAATCGTCTAAACTACAACTCTCAGAAGCCCTTAATATAGTGGATAAAGTATCACAAACCGTTATCCAAAACAACAATTAATTAATTTCGGAAAAAGTGAAATGTAAGTTGAGAAACATTATTGCTAAAAATTCTGCCTATTCACAACTTCATATTATAAATGATGTACCATCAGGTCACGACAAGACATCTGAAGTTGGTGTACTAGAAAGTAGTGACTTTCCGTTCTTCAAATATGTACGTATTACATCGTGTGATGTTGAACGTACATTTTCCCAAAATAACAACTGTTTAAGTGACCATCGGAGGAGGTTACTTTGCAGTCGCTCAAAATGTACACAACTGTTCACTGCAATGCACATATTCAAGGATGATGTGAGTATCTTATATTAAATTTTAAGAGTTAATTATCTCACTATAAAATAATTGTGTATTTACATGTTTAGACATTTCCTACTTCAATGCTCATTCATTATATTTCTTGATTGCAGGATAAAGGTTCAATTGTAACCGCAGTATATTGCTCAGTGTTTACATCAGAGGCATACTCCATTGCACGCCCCCTTCTCATACAGTCTATACTGCGTGCGCAGTAAACCTTACGATTCTCGTGGCAATTCCACGAAGTCTACAAATACCTGATGTACTGAATATTGTTGTTTTGTTTATCAACTGTCCGAACATAGGTCTGAAACTCATAAGTGACAACAATTTGGCATCACTCATGAGGTAACTAACATAAGCCAGGAGATAATGGGTTATGGTGGCCAGTTCTCTTTCCCCGTCCATTAGCATACATCACTCAATAGTAACATATTACACTAATCAGGCTTTAGATGATATTATCTTCATAATATTTCGCAAGTTACCCATTTCACAAATGTAATAATTAGCCTGTAATGTAATGTAAACCTAATACGAGAAATAAAATATTTAGCATTACACACAAGTATTTTGTTTATATGTGTTTTCAGAATATTTTATTGAAATAGTAAATAAGCCTACTAAATAATGTTTATACAGTTATCAACTTTGTGAATCATGACAAAATTAAAAATTAAAGTGCAAAAATTAATATATTTTTACTATGTGTAGAAAATGTACCCATTATAACATGAACGAGTTTCGTAATAAAAACAAATATTTATGTACTAGCCGTACCCGTTCGCTCCGCTGCACCTGTTAGAAATAAATATAAAGTAATTGCATAATTAAAATAGGAAGTTTGATCCGGGGAACAACTTTTACAACAGCGTAAGATAATCTGCTTCGCTCATTACCCAATTTTTTTGCATTGCATTTATTGCATATATATTTTATGTATTTTAACACGATTCAATTAAGCATAGTTAAAATTTGAATTATAAAATAATGGATTGCTAAGCTAACGTACTATTACTGCATACTAAATCAATACACTCTCGTTGTTCGTTAATTCTCTGAGATTAAAACGAGTGTACATAAATATTATTTTAAGAAATACAGAAAACGAATGCACAAAATAGCCTATCAAATTTTCTGTGCATAAGAAGCTATTTTAATCTTACCTGTCCTCGATTTACTCAGACGTTACTGTAATAACAATAACATTATAGTATTATGTCCATCTAGAGAAACTACACTTTCCAATGGTGATATAATTAATTATACAAATCGGTTAATTTAGCTTCTGATATTACTTCATACAAACACAGAAATATTCTCTGTAGGCTATGTTTAATAGCTTTCGATTGTTGATGTCCAAGGCCCCTGTTTCGATTGTTGTTGTCCAAGGCCCCTTATAGACGAAGTTATTTGTTCTTAATTCATTGCACCGTCTTAGATGGCGTTATTTTAATTTTAAAGCTCATTTATCTCATTAAATATCAGACCTATCAAAATTTTGTAAAGAATAAAACTTATCGGAAATTATTTTTAACGAAGCTTTTTTATGCAACAGTTTTCATGAAAATCAATAATAAGCGAGATATTTCGATTTATTTAATTCAGGCCCCCTTATAACCCCCTTTTAAATAAAGTATTTTGAATGCCATATAGCCTAAAATCTAAATTACAACGAACTTAATTTATATTCCAATTTTCATATAAATCGGTTCAGCCATTATCGCGTGGAAAGGTAACAAACATACAGACAGACATAGAAACAAAAATTTCAAAATGCGATTTTCGGTTTCAGGGTGGTTAATTATATATGTTGGGACCAATTATTTTTGGAAAATCGAAAATTACCAGAAAAATTTCGGCTAGAGATTTATTATTAGTATAGATATAGATTAGAAGCACACTTAAGAATGATTTAACTTAACAAAACAAATAACACAATAAATATGACAAAAAATCGTTTTGCATAAATTCTCTGAACCGATCGAAGAGAAACACTACACGCCTTGGCAGTGGCTGTCTGTGTTGATGATAGGATAATTTTAATGTCGTCACAATCTTTAAGTTCTTTCAAGAAACAGTAAACTTGATAAATAATGCCTTTAGTATGACTTCTGATATCTGATCTCGACTGAGACATGAAAGCGATTACTTGGATGATTAGTATTTAAAAATACTGTTTATTATGATATACATACTAGGTTCAAAAAGTTCCCGGAATTTGCTAGCATCATAGAAACAACGTACCTTAAACACTATTCTACAGCATTCCCTTCAAAATAGTTGCCTTCCGCAACAACACACTTTTGCCAACGCGTGTAGAGTTCCTGGAAGCAGGCCTGGAAGCCATTTTGTGAAACCCGTCTTAGTGCTCTCGTCGCGTTTGCGATAACCTCTTCAGCATTGAATCTCCGTCCTTTCAGATGACTTTTCAGACGGGGAAACAGAAAGTAATCAGGTGGTGAGAGATCACTGCGTCCCGGAGGCGACGGAGGATTTCTACGTACAATTCTTTCGTTACAGTACTACCTTCTGGAATGAACTCATGGTGGATGAGACCCTGAAAGTCGAAGAAAACTCCCTTTGGAAGTGTCCCTAGGAAATTTTTGCTTCCGAGGAGATGTTTTCTATTTCCACTCAGATGACTGTCGTTTAGGGACTGGGTCGTACAAGTAGCACCAAGTTTCATCTCCAGCAATAATTTTGTTTAAGAAATCACCATCTTCATCAGCCATACTGATCATATCCCCAGCAAGAGCAAGAGGAGTAGAAATACTGTTCTACTCCTCTTGAGCAAGAGTCATTCTTGTTTCTTTCTGTTCTGCCGACAACATTTTCGGAACCAACTTCTGAGACACGTAATGCATGTTGAGATGCTCGTGAAGAACATTGTGTAATCTTAATGTCTCTGCAGGAGTTTTGTGTTTGTACGTTGCTCTGTGGACGTTAATTACAAAATGCGACGAACAAACAAAACACTATGATAAACAATTGCCTACAACTCAAAACCAACAATCGCCATTATCAACAAACTTTAAGGAAATGACATCATGAATGTTACCAACAAAACAAATGTATAACATCCCTTGTTATATATTAATACGAAAAATGGTAGTAAAATTCCGGGAACTTTTTGAAATAAGTAGTATATATATGCGAACAAGCTATGATATTGTGATAACACAGACGAGCACTTAACAACTAGCATGCGAACGCAGCGACAAGAAGGTCTCTTTGTTCAGGTCATAACTGCTAGAGAAACTGTGGAGTGAGTAGTTTCCGCGCAAGACCAAAAACCCGCCTATTTCTTCTGCCTTTACTATAGTCATTACTAGGGAAAGGGATTTGGAGTATCATAAAGAATGGTGAAACGTAGTATAGACATTTGTAGATCAGTGACTGTCAAGCGAGCTGCGTCACAGAGCATGGACGAGTACAGTTCACTTCATACAAACTTACACGCAACGTGCTGTAAACGTATTTCAGAATAAACATATAGAATAGTTTAATGACATATAGTGGCCTACATACATAATCTGTAGTTCACTTTGAACTACATGTGTTTTTCTTGGCAACGCACAAAACACCAATAAACAACATTACAAATATACATAATTAAATATCAATCTCTGCGTCCTCGCGTGTCAGGGGAAATATTGATGGCTGATAGTTGTCTTCTGTATGGAACTCGACTCTGAATATGTGTGTTTTTCTGTCAGGAGCGTGCTAAATTAAAATCTTTATTTACAATATCATGAAATATGATAATATGTACACAACGTACACTACTATATATATATAATACTACAATATTTACAACATAGCCTAATAGAGTATCATTAAATGTTGAACAAAATGTAGAGTCAAACGAAATGGCATTTTCAATTAATGCTATGTTTTGGTGATGAAACAATTATTCCTGCTGTGCCTTGTTATAATAAATTGTAAATATCATTTTCAAATTTTCTAAACACAACTTTGCTCTTTTGCAAGGAAGGAAATTTTTTAAGATGGAAAAACTCCGCTCTACATCTGCAGAGACAATTGGAGAGTACTTGAAACAAAATATGTCAATTAAATTTACATGTTGAATGACGTCATTGAGACACGTGTTTGTTAGTGCATCTGAAATCCGGCTGAGAATACTGTACCCATCATTTTTAATCAAAACTCTGTTCATTTTTTCACCTTCTACTGCACTCAGTTTATTTACAATAGTACCCATAATATTTATTTGCTTAACTAGTTCTACTCCTGACTGTACTAATCGAATAATGGCATCCGGTAAATATAAAAAATTTGACTTAATATCCATGATTTCTTTTTTGATTATTCTATCATTTAGCTGTTCCTGGCATATTTGAATCGCAATCGAAAGACTGGACCACTTTCTTCACAGATTGGAAGTGATGTGCGTAATAATAATTATTGCAAGCTTCTAACCATGACCCCCATCTCTTAAGAACTGGACATGGGGAAGCGATAATTTAGGGAATTGTTTCCTGAATTTTGATACTCGATCTTAGCTTTTACAAATATAGTCTTTCAATTGTGTATTGTTAGTTGGTTTCACTTTCGGCATTGTACCTACACTTCACTACTCTGAACTGCAAACCTGCATGTTGAAGTTCTTATGCGACAACTGTCCCGTTCACCTGTTGTTTACGTGGAGAGATCTGCGAGTATGTCATGGAGGGGAGGACTTGGTATAAAGGGTTGCAAACAAATGACTGTGTAGATGCCAATACTAGCTTTTACTACTCCAAATTCCGTTCCCTAGTCATTACAATGACCAACCGGACATGCTTCGTTAATTCTTCTTAGTTGTTTGCCTAAAAAAAATCTAAACTCTAGGGGAGAGTTGGGCAGTATCGGACTTCGGGTAATGTCAGACTGTGCGTTTCTTTCATCTACCACCAGATGATAGTACCTGAATGACATGGTTACGTTTCTGTATGCGACATCACAGAAACGTAACCATGTCATTCAGGTACTATCATCTGGTGGTAAATTAAAGAAACTCACTGTCCGATATTACCCGATGTCCGATACTACCTTACTCTCCCCTAACTCATAAAATTGATCTGCCTTCATAAAACTTTACGAAGGTATCAATTTCTGTATTTTAAATATACAAATTTCACATATATAGGTTAATTTCCACTGACAATTTCCTTATTAAAACTACAATTTCTCTAGAATGTATAACGTCTTAAACTTTCAGTATAGTCCGGGTCAGCTTACTTCATACCCTAAGGGTGAAACCTAACCATTTTTCCCCATTATACTACATATGCCAGGGGATTGTGGTGATTTCCTCGGAGGCGGTAAACTGCACACACGTTTCAGGTATATGACCTAAAAGAAGGTAATTTACACACATGCAATTTACACACACCGATTTTAGATATGTAATCTGCACACTCAAATAACCCAAGTAATAAAAACAGGATGTAAATTGCACACAGAGCTACAATGGCATATATTTACTTCGAACACTCACTATAACAATAGTAACATATTAACCAATAATTTATATTGGTAGGTGGTATTTTGCTCTCATAATGAATTCCACTGGGGATATATGCCCCTCATTAAAATCTTTTATATTTCTCTCTATTCTTTCCTCCACGAAAAATTGGAAATTGGAAATTTATCTTTTGAAGAAGTGGAGAAGTTCAAATATGTTGGAGCAACAGTAACAAATATAAATGAGGAGGAAATTAAACACAGAATAAATATGGGAAATGCCTGTTATTATTCGGTTGAGAAGCTTTTATCATCCAGTCTACTGTCAAAAAATCTGAAAGTTACAATTTATAAAACAGTTATATTACCGGTTGTTCTTTATGGTTGTGAAACTTGGACTCTCACTTTGAGAGAGGAACATAGGTTAAGGGTGTTTGAGAATAAGGCGCTTAGGAAAATATTTGGAGCTAAGAGGAATGAAGTTACAAGAGAATGGAAAAAGTTACACAACACAGAATTGCACGCATTGTATTCTCCAACTGACATCATTAGGAACATTACATCCAGACGTTTGAGATGGTCAGGGCATGTAGCACGTATAGACGAATCCAGAAATTCATATAGAGTGTTAGTTGGGATGCCGGAGGGAAAGAGACCTTTAGGGAGGCCGAGACGTAGGTGGGAAGATAATATTAAAATGGATTTGAGGGAGGTGGGAAATGATGATAGAGAATGGATTAATCTTGCTCAGGATAGGGACTAATGGCGGGCTTATGTGAGGGCGGCAATGAACCTCCGGGTTCCTTAAAAGCCAGTAAGTAAGTAAATATTCTTTCCTCCTTAAGGAGCACTTATTTTTAATTTTTGCAGCAGTAGATATCCCCTGAATGTTCACGTATGTGGCTATTTGAAATTCAATTGACCTATTTGTGAAAGTATAAATATCTGGATAAGCAGAGTAAAATGTCTTGTTGAATCTAATATGAAAATACGTATAGGCATTAATTAGTTGTACGCTGCAAGCCTTCTGTTTTAGCTGCCCAGATTGAAGGAGGAAAGTTAGCATCATCGTCTACTAATAGTCACGAAAGTTATCTAGTCTTTCATCTTGTGGCTTAATGACCACCAAATCAGATACAAAAGAGTCGGCAACCTCATGAGCAGGGAACGGATTTATATGGACTAAAAATATATGAAATATGTAAATATATATGTAGTTATTTTTACCAAAATATGGAATTAAATATGGATTTTTACCAAAATATGGAATTAAATATGGATTTAAAATTATAAAAAATGACTATGTACGTTAAATATTGGTACATTTTAATCAAACTAAACAAAAATATAATGGACGTACCTTATCTTCCAATGTAGTTTCAACAAAACACAATTTTTATTGTCTGTTACCATAACAATAGGTTACAAACATTTCTTTCAAGTGCTGAAAAGTGAATCTTCTTCTATTGTCTCTGAGGATAGATTTATACTGACTAAAAGAGCGTTCGACGTCACAAGAAGTAACTGGTACATAATTCAATTTCACAATGTCTGCTGGGGATAAGTCCAAGTTAATCTTCACTGTTGATTCACCACTCATCACAGCAACAACCTTTGTAGTTCTTCATATCCAGGGTTTTTGAAAGTTGACAGTGTCCACCTTAGCTCTTACTGCATCTGCAACTTTACCTCTACCACGATTCAGTTGTTCCACAGTACTATTTATAATTTCAAAACTTTCAGATAGTGAAAGGTGCCTATTTTGGAGACTTTTGAGCGTTTTTATGATGCATGAAAATGTATGCTGAATGTGAGCTAAGTCATTCTTCACACTTATGTCACAGGTAACTGTTTTCGCAGTATCAATTGAGACTGCATCTTCAGAGTCCAATGCAAGGAGAACATTGTTAATAGAGTCTATATGTTCGGCATAATATTCAACTGCTTCTAGCCATGTACCCCATCTAGTTAAAATTGGCTTTGGTGGCAATGGAATTTCAGGGTACATTTCTTTCAACACGTTAACTCTACTGGGAGCTTTGAGAAATACTTTTTTCACTGATGAAATCAACAAATCTACTTTAGGAAATTGTCTCTGACCACTTCTGCCACACGATGAAATGCATGCGCCACACAAGTAAAATGAGTCAATTTAGGATATACAACAGATAATGCTTGTCCAGCTTTGACCATATAAGGGGCAGCATCGCTAATAAAGAATAACACATTATCGTACATAATACCCTTTGGCCACAGGATACCCATAGCTTCGTTGAACAGTTTAACTATAGTTTTGTTATTGCACTTTTCTAGAACATCACAATGTAAAAGAATTCGTTCAGAATATTGTTCACTTAACAAACCGATAACTACATTACCAACAAGTCTACCTTCTTTGTCGGGAGTCTCATCAATGGAAACCCAAATTGAACTATCTTTAATTTCATCTCTTATCTTCTGTATTGTCTCATCGTAGATGGATGGAGCATACGTCTTCCTAAGTGTTGACTCATCCGGGATTGTATGTTGAGTATATTTTTCAAGGAATTCCCTGAAGACCTTATTCTTTAGTTTGTAGAGAGGAATATCAGCAGAGATGAGAGAACGGCACAGGTCGATGTTAAACTCAGATCTTACATTCGATGTTGTTGGTTGTGTTAAAAACAATTGTCTCTGCTTGGAATTTAGTTGTTTGTTGGCCTGATGTTTACTAGTTGTAATGTGTTGTTGCACCAGGAACTTTTGTGTAGATGATACTGCACACTGACACAAATTACAAAATAATATTTTATTGTCAGTTGATAAACCATCTTCTTTAAATTCTGAAATGTAACTTGTTAGTTTTGATTTTAAATTGACTGAATGACGTACTTTTGGCATATTTACCGTCTTTATAGTATGATTTACAAAACTGAACCTATGTGTACTCTGACTGGCATTTAACTGTTGAGCTGCACAACTGAAGTCTGTTAAAAATTTTAAATTAAATTAATACAGTTTTGTAACTTACTTTCCCATTGTTGATAGGACTGCTAATTTTCAAATAACTCTGATGTTAAAGGGATTACTGAACATGTGTTTAAATCTCTATTGTTGAAATGTATTTTTAAAAGTTAATGGAATTTTGTTTTGTTTTATTGTTAAACCTAATATAATATGGACTGTTTTATATGAAATATGGAAAATATATGGAAATTAACGAAAATATGTACTAAACTCTAAAATATGGAAAATATGGAAAATAAAAGTAGGATTTTTCAACCCTACACATTGTGAAACATAAAGATAATGCAAAATATAAATTATATTAGCTTTATAAGTAAATATGTATTTACATATAAATCCTTTCCCTGCTCATGAGTGTTTAAACATGGTAGACTGGATACAAGGTTTAACCATCTGCCTATTTGAGAATCACGTTTATATTTGTTTATGCTCGACCATGCCGAAATGTAGTAATTATACACCTGGTAGCAGTCCTTTAATGCATGTCATTAAAGTACACCTATTCATTATAGTTCAGGTTTTCGATTATTCTCGGATATGCAATCGAAAGACAACGAGGGAAACGTCACGGAGGCTGGAAATCCAATACTGTCGCAGAAGGTTATGTTCTGTTACTATAATAATTAGCGTTAATTGTAAATAATATTTAAATAAATTCAATTTGTCATCTCGTTTTCCAATTCTAAATCAATTTCCAGGTTATATCAATTAGTTCATGTTACATTTTTTTAATTGGGTTATTATACGACGCTGTATCAACATCTAGGTTATTTAACGTCTGAATGATATGAAGGTGATAATGCCGGTGAAATGAGTACGGGGTCCAGCACCGAAAGTTACCCAGCATTCACGTTACATTACATCAAGGTCAATGACATTATTGTTCCTCGGAAAAAATCAATACTTTCGCGCCTGCGCACATCTCACAATTTAAGAGCTATGAACAAGGTCACTTCCGATCTTCTGTCAGATACAAATAAAATGAATACTTCTGAATAATTTCAAGTTAGAAATATGGTCGAGCATAAAAAGTCGTATGAAACTTACCTATAATGGTAATTAAGACGCTCGTATGAAAATTATGAAACTCGCCTGCGCTCGTTTCATAAACAAACATACTCGAGTCTTAATTACTATCATTATAGTCTCGTTGCATAATGTACTATTATGAAAGCATATTTTCTAATCTGACGAAGCCAAAATTGACTTAAGTGGAATGTACATCCAATGACATTGGCCTCATTCCATACAACGTTCATTGCAGCATGGATAGCTCCTATAAGCAACTGCGTTGAACTGCTGCGTAACTATCCGTTCAGTCAGTGTAAAGGGCTGGTTCACAATAAACCGGGAACGGAAACGACAACGAGAACGAGAACGGAAATATTGTAAAAATACATATACCGGTACTTAAATCTGAACATTCACAATGAACTATTGTGAATGCTCACATTTAAATACATTTATTTTAACATTATTTCCGTTCTCGTTCTCTTTGTAGTTTCCGTTCCCGGTTTATTGTGAACCAGCCTTAACTCATACAGTACCGCTCTCCTTCCATTACAAGCTGCTTGTCATCCGTAACATTGGTTGACATTGCGTTCCATTTACATGTCATTTATTAAAAAGTAACTCCAGTCATGCTGTTTGTGTAATTTACATACAACCCCTACCACCTAGGTTTTGTTGCGTGTGCAGATTACATATCACAAGTGTATAGCAAAGGTATGGAAAAAAATATACCTGGAAAGTGTGTGTACTTTACCTCCGCTCGATTTTCTAGTTCCCAGGTTGAATTTTCTTTTGCCAACTTCGTTTCGAATTTCGATACTGACAAATACTACAAATGGTAGTGATTTTGTAACTGTATGTTGGCAGCTGAAACAGACGTTGTCAGTACTGGAGT
This sequence comes from Periplaneta americana, assembly GCA_025594305.2. Classification (NCBI taxonomy): domain Eukaryota; kingdom Metazoa; phylum Arthropoda; class Insecta; order Blattodea; family Blattidae; genus Periplaneta; species Periplaneta americana. The sequence continues at coordinate 17,865,484 of JAJSOF020000039.1, read as the reverse complement.
TCCATGGAATTAAAATTGTACTAGATTTCTGAGCCGGTTACTGGAGGCTAGTGAAATTTTAACAGACTAATAATTAATTAATGCCAGTATTAATATTTAGTATTTAGTAGTATTTATTTATTTAGTATTTATTTATTTAACCTGGTAGAGTTAAGGCCGCCAGGCCTTCTCTGCCCCTCTACCAGGGGATTACAACTATAACATGAACAATAAGATTACAACTAATATTAAATTTACAATTACAATTACAATAAAATTTAAAGTACGACAAGAATACCCGATTAATGAAAGCTAGACATTTTATCATAGAAATTAAGAACAAAGAATATTTTTGAATTTACTAAATTACAAATTAAACCTACAATAACAAAATTCTATAGTGATGAAATTACCGGATATTGAAATATTTTGTGATAGATTAAGAGAACTATTTACAAGAAACCATGTCTGAACGAGTCTCAATTACTGACCAAGTGCCTAGTAAGTTTGCATTTGAATTCAATTTTATTTCGACAGTCCCTGATGCCAGCAGGTAACGAATTCCAGAGTCTTGGCAGGGCTATTGTGAAAGAGGATGAGTATGAGGAGGTTCGATGGGATGGTATTGTTAGTATTGTTTCATGGCGAGAGCGTGTGTTCACAATACACAATAGTTATTTCATGTGTTGCGTTGCGTTGTAGTTACAATTCAAGATATAGTCAGATAAGTGTAAATAAATATAACATACTTGGGTGTGATAATGCAGGTGGGTGATCGATAGAAATACCATTTCATATTTTAATTAATTTCTTTCGTGTTTAGATTTTTATTACAATAATGTGTGTGTCTAATGTCTACCCACTTTACTTGCGTGATTCGGGTTTCATTATAATAATGCCAAAGACAGAAAAAAAAAGGCATGGCAGCGACTCCACCAAGAAAGCGCAAAGCGTGCTGCGAGGAAGGGATAACTTCCCCTACTGGAATTCTGTTCTTTCAGATTTAACCGAAAAAAAGATAATGAAGAAGGAATTATGCTCACTGAGACAATAATTGTAACATTAGAATAGCAATATTATTAGGAGTAAGTATTCGTAAGCATATTTCATGGTGATATTTCGTTTTCGGAGTTAGTACTAATAATTTCACGTTTTCAAACAAAATACATCTTTAGGGGAATCGTGAATCAATTGTTTAGTCAAACCAATGAATTTCATATTGCTAGACAAAATACTTAACACGTTGATCTTTTTCTAGTATAGTTTGCCTAAGAAAATATGTTACAAATTACTGAATTATTTACAATAACTTTCCAACATAAAGTTAAAGCACGATAAGTAAAAAAGCATTCAGTACGTAGGATAGTGATTTTTACTTCATATGGTGATATGTGGTAACAGTTGGTAACACTGACAAGACGGCAATATTTGGTATTTAGGACCTGTTCTCACGTGACCTTCACTATACATGTTTTCATACTTGCCTTTCGGTGTCAAGTACTAAATTTTAACTATTTTGATGCATTGGTTCCCTTCCTCCAAATCTTTTCAGTTTTTTTAGGTCGAATATAGACTTCTTCTTCTTCTTCTTCTTCAGTCCCTTCTGCTGCTAAGCGTCGGGTTCGCCTCTCTCCGTCCATTTCATCCATTTTTCCCGGTCTCTACACATTCTCTTCATTTCTACCATTGTTTTTCCTTTCTGTTGGCCTATTCTTTCTATTGTATCCTCCCATTTAATCCTTGGTCTTCCTCTTCTCTTTCTTCCTACCACTCTCATTTCCATCACCTGTTTAACCTTCCTTTCTTCTCCCATACGATATACAAGCCCAAACCATTTCAATTGCCTTTCATTAATCACCTCTGTTAATGCTTTTCTCAGTTTAACTTCTTCTCTTATCCTGTCATTCCTTATCCTATCTCTTCTGGTCTTTCCTACAGTTCTTCTAAGATATTTCATTTCCACTGCTGTTAATTCACTTCGATGTTTATGTAAGAGTGGTAAGCTTTCGGTACTATATTGTATTATAGGTTTAATTATTGAATTATATATCTGTATAGACTTCACACGTCAAAATGGAAGTAAAACAGACACATATAATATCTTCCTTAGGAAAAAATGGCAAGAAACACAACCAAAATAGTGATGACTACAGTCCACTCACAATAAATTAAAAAAAGGATTGACAATGTGGCAGCTTGACATATCGTCCGCGGTAATCGTTCAAACCAAGCAATTAGGAGCAACTGGAAACAAAGGGTTGGCATTGCAGCCACTTCGGTTTGTAGTAACCACGTGGTCCGAGTTTGAGTTGTGTGGTGGGGTATGTGTTCGTGCTATAGCTCGGCAGTTAGTTTCATGTTATTTTGTGGTTTCGTTTCTACTTTTGTCACAATTATTACTGCAGATGTAGTTATTGTTTTAGTGGGCAACCGAGAGTGTTTTCATGTAATCTATAATGAACGTATTTACCGTGTTTTGTGTTTTCCACAGTGTTGACTGCATGGACTTTGTAACTGAAAGTTCAATATAGCTTCGTCCATACAATTTTTATTCAGATATTAACACATGATCTATAAACAGTACTAGCTTAAGTTTCTTTTATGTCTTTTATGTTTATTTCATATCAATGTACGTACTCTAAACTAATAATAATAATAATAATAATAATAATAATAATAATATTTACTTACGGGCTTTTAAGGAACCCGAGGTTCATTGCCGCCCTCACATAAGTCCACCATCGCTCCCTATCCTGAGCAAGAATAATCCAGTCTTTATCATCATATCCCACCTCCCTCAAATCCATTTTTATATTAACTTCCCATCTACGTCTCGGCCACCCCAAAGGTCTTTTTCCCTCCGGCCTCCCAACTAACACTCTATATGCATTTCTGGATTCGCCCATACGTGCTACATGCCCTATCCATCTCAAACGTCTGGATTTAATGTTCCTAATTATGTCAGGTGAAGAATACAATGCGTGCAGTTTTGTGTTGTGTAACTTTCTCCATTCTCCTGTAATTTAATCCCTCTTAGCCCCAAATATTTTCCTATTCTCAAACACCCTTAACACCTTATTCTCAAACACCCTGAACCTATGTTCCTCTCTCAAAGTGAGAGTCCAAGTTTCACAATCATAAAGAACAACCGGTAATATAACTGTTTTATAAATTCTAACTTTCAGATTTTTTGACAGCAGACTGGCTGATAAAAGCTTCTCAACCGAATAATAACACGCATTTCCCATATTTATTCTGTGTTTAATTTCCTCCCAAGTATCATTTATATTTGTTACTGTTGCTCCCAGATATTTGAACTTCTCCACCTCTTCAAAAGATAAAGTTCCAATTTTCATATTTCTATTTCGTACAATATTCTCGTCACGAGACATAATCATATACTTTGTCTTTTCGGGATTTACTTCCAAACCTATCTCTTTACTTGCTTCTAGTAAAATTCCCGTGTTTTCCCTAATAGTTTGTAGATTTTCTCGTAACATATTCACGTCATCCACATAGAATTAATTATAATTATCATAAATAATTATGTAAAAATCTTCGATGAATAAATAAAACATAAATATTAATCAAATAATGAGATAAAGGTAAGAACTCTCCCCCCGTTGTAAAAGTAGCAAATAGTCAAAGTACAGCTTCGTCTTTTAACTTTGTCATTGAAGAATAAAAATGGTTAGTAGAATAATAACCTCCAATCATTTTACTTATGGTGGAGTAATATTTGGCATTCACGTAACAGTTTTAGTAGAAATCAATGCTGTTTTGCAAGTCACAATGGACAGATTCCCGTCTATCTGATATACGACACTCCCACTTCGCATTCAGTCTCTTTATTTATTACACTAACTCGTCAAATTATTTACCAACATCACTGTCATCATTATTATCATTATCGTTAACAGTGGCAGGACATAAACAGAACTAATGACATTATTTTCATCCTCAGCTGAAGGATTAAAACCTTTCCACCCGTTACGTTTCCCATATGAATTACACATTAAGATTATACAGAGCGGCCCAGTCAAACTTCGCTGAATTTGATTGTCCATGAAAGAAAGACCAAAGGAAAATGGAAAATTTTGTCGTTTTTAATTGGGAAGTTCAACTTATATGAACAGCTATTTGTTAAAAGGGTCAAAGTCGCATTTTTTTTTCAAAAACCACTTTCTTAGCTTATAATGTTCTTTGAACACAGAGACATTATATACGTGGTACAGTCATTAAGTTCTGACACTGACGCCTGAAGGGTAGGCACCCACAAGAATCTGGATGTCTCAGAAGATGCCGCGTGATACGGCGTACACTTAAACAGATCGACATCCTCCCTCAATATAGTCGCCGTTGGCCGCTATGCACGTCTGCCAACGTTGGTGTAGCTGCTGGAAGCACCGCTGAAAGATGTTGGCAGGAAGATGCCGTACGGCTTCTCTTGTGGCAGTCATGACCTTTTCGGCCGCATAAAAATTACGCCCTCGTAGAATTGATTTCATGAGGGGAAAGAGAAAACAAATCGCATGGTGCGAGATCAGGTGAGTACGGAGGGTGTGGCAAAACAGCGACCTGTTGCCTTGCAAGTTCCTCTTGGACAAGGATGGAGCTATGTGCAGGGGCGTTGTCGTGTAGCAACAGCCAATTCTTCCTATGCCAAAGCTCAGGACGCTTACGGCGAATTGAATTGCTTAAACGGCCAAGAATCTCTTTGTAGAGGATCTTGTCTACAGTTGCACTTTGTGGGATGAATTCTATGTGAACAATTCCATTTGAATAAAAAAAAACTGTTAAAGCATCACCTTGCCTTTTGACCTGTCTTTTTGCGGATTTTTCTGTCGTGGAAATAATGGCGTTTTCCAGGTGGCGGATTGTCGCTTCAGTTGCGGATCGTAAAGGAAATACCATGTTTCGTCTCCAGTTATGATCGGTTATAGCAGTTTCGCCTAATTTCTGACAGAACGTGACGTTTGCCAGTTGCTCAAACTGCAACATACTCGAGTTCCGACGCGCGCATTCAAATCACCGTCACAACAAAGACCGTAGTTCTGCTTACAGTGCATGCACTCAACTGTCTCTTGTTGGGTCGAGAGACTAACTGGCAAGGTATCATACCATGGCGCCACCTATGCGCTATAGTGCACCACAACGCCACTATGCGCTCAGTATTAGAACTTAATGACTGTACCACGTATGTATCGAATATGAATGAGGTCTCGCCCACCTCATTGCATATTACACGACTAATGTGAACTACTCAGTTTGTTTTAATACCATTAAGTACGAGAAAAATTCGTATCGGCACCGGGAATCGAACCCAGGAATATGGCTATAAAGTCATTTAATATGCGCTCCTGTATATATATGACGTGTATCGGCTTAAATGCAGGTAGTAAGGCCATAACATAATACTACGAGAGGAGTTCGACCGGCGTCGTGAATCGTGTCCCGGCATAGCTCAGTTGGTTAGAGAGCACTCAGCGCGCACAGCTGAGAGGTCCTGGGTTCGATTCCCGGTGCCGGTACGAATTTTTCTCGTACTTAATGGTATTAAAACAGAGACATTGTTTTATGTTAGAAGAACCGACAAATGTCCACTGTAAGAGGCAACTAGACATCATCCAATATCACGATTTTTGTTAAAAATGCAGAAGTGCCTTTCAAACAAACAATATTATACATTTGGATACTTAGATGTTGCCTAAACTTCATCAATTAAGTTATTTCAGTTAAAGCTAATAATAACACTTGTGGTCATTGTTGCAGTACCGGTACATGTGTTCCAGTCAACACACAGCTTTATAAGACGTGTACATACTATTGTGTTTAATATTTCATTACAATGAAATCTGAAAGTGAAGTAAACGATGTAGTTCATACTGATATTAAAAAAAGGCAAGGGGCTTGCAAATCCAGGCATCTACACACCTAAATGATGCTTCCAAAAGAGCAGCAGCTACAGAAATAACTATTCCTTCGGAATATGTATGATAAGATTTTCTTGTCTTAAATTCTAATGTACCTTGTTTACATGTTTCGACCTATTTATGGGTCATCTTCAGAACTGGTCGTTGCTGGTCTTGATGCCACTTGTTTTGTTTCCTGTGTGGGTGTGTTCGTGTGGTGTAAAGTGGAGTCAAAGAGTGTGTTTGTTCTGAAATTGAGTTGAATGTTGAGAATTTCATTGGGGTGTGTTTTTGTGTGTCTGTACGTTTTGTAAGCAATGTTCGTAAATTTGATCATATTACCCCATCCCTGGAAGCAATAGGTTGGCTTAAACTAGATAAGAAAAGAAATTTACATTCACTTCTCTTTCCCTTCGAAATCTTGAACTCTTCTATTCCTTCGTACCTGTCGTCTCGCTTCACTTACCTTTCTTCCCACCATAATCTGAACACACGCTCTCGTCATGAAACAATACTAACAATACCATCCCATCGCACCTCCTCATACTCATCTTCTTTCACAATAGCCCTGCCAAGACTCTGGAATTCGCTACCTGCTAGCATCAAGGACTGTCGAAATAAAATTGAATTCAAACGAAAACTTACTAGGCACCCTTATACAGAGCGCAGATAAATTGAACGAAGACATTGACTCAATTGTGACTTGGACAAAGAAACTCCGTCTTAAAATCAATCCTGGAAAGACACAAGCAATTATATTAGGACACAAACGGCAAGACGCTGTAAAACACCTCGACATTTCCCCGTTAAATAAGTACAGTGCATATCCCTTTCAGTTCTTCAGTAAAAATCTTGGCATTCACATGGATAATAATCTCAACTGGGACATGCAAATCACAGAAACCTCCAGAAAAGTATATTCATTTCGACTATGCGGACATTTTACTGACTGACCTCTCCAGCGACAACAAAATGAAACTTCAACGTGCTCATAATTTGTGTGTACGTTTTGTAAGCAATGTTCGTAAATATGATCATATTACCCCATCCCTGGAAGCAATAGGTTGGCTTAAACTAGATAAGAAAAGAAATTTACATTCACTTCTCTTTCCTTCGAAATCTTGAACTCTTCTATTCCTTCGTACCTGTCGTCTCGCTTCACTTACCTTTCTTCCCACCATAATCTGAACACACGCTCTCGTCATGAAACAATACTAACAATACCATCCCATCGCACCTCCTCATACTCATCTTCTTTCACAATAGCCCTGCCAAGACTCTGGAATTCGCTACCTGCTAGCATCAAGGACTGTCGAAATAAAATTGAATTCAAACGAAAACTTACTAGGCACCCATATACAGAGCGCAGATAGGCACTTGGTCAGTAATTGATTTCTTGTAAATAGTTTCTTTAATCTATCACAAAATATTTCAATATTCAGTAATTTAATCGCTATACAATTTTGTTATTCTAGATTTAATTTGTAATTCAGTAAATATAAAATATTCTTTGTTTCTCTATGATAAATTATCTAGCTTTAATTATTCAGGTAATCTTTTCGTACTTTGATTTTATTGTAATTGTAATTGTAAATTTAATACTAATTGTAATGTTATTTGTAATTGTAATTATAAATTTAATATTAATTGTAATTTTATTGTTGATATTATAGTTGGAATCTCCTGGTAGAGGGGCAGAGAAGGCCTGATGGCCTTATCTCTACCAGGTTAAATAAATAAATACTAAATATATTTCATATTGTTCTAGTGTGTTTAGTTTCTGGCTTTTTGGTTGGATGTGTAGTATTTCCATGTCTGTGTTGATGTCTCTGTAGGTATGGTTAGCGTTTGTGATGTGTTCTGCATATGTGGAGGTGTTTTGTAATTTTGTTATGGCTGTGATGTGTTCTTTGTAACGTGTTTGAAATGATCTGCCTGGCTGTCCTATGTAGAAGTTGTTGCAGGTGTTACATTTGAGTTTGTATACTCCTGTGTGGTTGTTTTTTTTTGTTTGTGTTGTTTGTGTGTTGAGATGTTTTTGTAGGGTGTTATTTGTTCTGTATGCGATGTTATAATTTAATTTCTTGAATGAGGTTGGAATCTTGCTTGTGTTTTTGTTTTCGTAAGTTAGTGTGATGTATTTTTTGTGTTGTTGTGTTTGTGTTGTATTCATGTGTTTTGTGGTTTTGTTTTGTCTTACGTATTATGTTGCCTATTATGTTAGGGTTGTATCAGTTTTCTTGTGCTATGTATTTGATTGTGTTTAGCTCTTCGTTGTAATCCTGTTGGTTCATTGGTATGTTGAGTAGTCTGTGTACCATTGTTCGGAATGCAGCTTGTTTGTGTTGTGTCGGGTGGTTGGATATGTTGGGTATGTGTGTTGTTGTTGTTGTTGTGGGTTTTCTGTATACTTTTAACGTGTGTTTGTTGTTTACTTTTGTTATTACAACAACAACCATTATTTTATATAATTCTGAATTCCAGTGCTGCAGAGGTGGACAATTTTTGTTTATGAACATCAAAAAAAATACATTAGGAACAGCAAGAGATGATCTAAGATCTCTACAGATCTCCGCGTACAAAAAGGCTCCAAACAGACAAAATTTTCTTTTCCCCATACGATTAATTAAAAAAATTGTATGTTCCCATACGATGTATGGCCTCGTATGGCCTCCATGACAACACTGATGATATCCTCCAAGTAGAAGTTGAACAGGGTAGGAGATAGGGAGCATCCCTGACGTACTTCAAACAGTGAAACTATTTTTAATGAGCATAGTCCCCCTAAAATATTTACTATTACTCCTGGATCACCTTGTACCTTTTCTTATACCGCGCCTGTTCATGATTTGTTGGACGAGGGTTTAAAATAAGAAAAATAAAAAAGATGCACTGTTTTGTTATTCATGAAACGATAGCCCGATTTTATATAACTTCAGAAAAATTGTCAGTGGAATCGTTTTCGTAAAAAAATAATGTAGAATTTGGATCTTCAGAACCAGATGTAGAAATTCAATTGCCAGTAAGATGACATTGTCATTATCACCTTTAAGGTGACATTAATTGCCAATATCAGCACAGTCATGCTTTCATGGTGTGCTGCCCGCAATATTGAAGACCTTGAAGTGACCTACAGTTCCAAGTCATTTCATTATCCTTAGGTTGTAAATTACCTGCCATTAGTAAACAATTAATTACAAGTAGTTTAAAAACCTTTACTGCCCAATGCAATATTAAAAAACAAACTTTTACTACATACAACATTTTAGTCCCAGAACAATTTGGATTTAGGAAAAATAAAGGCACAGAAAATGCAACATTTAGTTTAACTGACAAAATTCTGGAGGCAGTAAATAAAAAATTACAAGTTGGAGGGATTTTCTGTGATTTATCCAAAGCATTTGACTGTATAAATCATAAAATGCTGCTAGATAAATTAGATTATTATGGACTTAAAGGTGTTGCACACCAATGGTTTCACTCATATCTCATGGTAGGAAACAAAAGTTGAAATCAATACAACTGAGAAATCTTACATCGATATGGGGAACTATTAATAATGGAAATTCCTCAAAATCAATATTAGGTCCCCTACTTTTTCTAGTGTTTATAAATGATCTTGCCCCCTTATAAAAGATGTAGGTCATCCCATATTATTTGCAGATGACACAAATATAGTAATTACAACCAATAACTCCAACACATTCCAATCTTCAACAGAGGAAATTCTCTTCAAAATATGTGACTGGTTCTCAGTCAATAAATTAGTATTAAATTGTAACAAAACTAACATAATTCAATTTAAATCCTGTCCAAATTGAACGTCGCAAATTTCTAGCGCAATAATTAACAATAGATCCCTATTAGAAACAACAACAACCAAATTTCTTGGCTTAAAAATGGATAATGTGTTAAATTGGAAAAATCATATTAAAGAAATTACCCCAAACTAAATTCAGCTTGTTTTGCTATTAGATCTATGCAAAAGATAGTAAATATCAATACCTTAAAAACAATATACTTTTCATACTTCCACTCGGTAATGAGTTTTGGAATAATATTCTGGGAAATTCCACAGATAGTAACAATATGTTTCTATTACAAAAAAGAGTAATTAGAATAATAGTAGGTGCCAAATCTAGGGACTCGTGTAGGACTATTTTCAAAAAACTACAAATAATGCCCATTGCTTGTCAATATATCTTTTCATTAATAGTCTTCCTCGTATGTAATCGTGAAAACTTTGTAACTATTTCAACAGTTCATAGCATAAATACACGTCAAAAAAACTTTCATATCCATCGGCAAGTCTATCGTGCTATCAAAAAGGAGTGCGTTATATGGCAGTAAAAATTTTTAATAGCCTCCCTATCGATATAAATAATGAAACTCAAAACATAAAATTATTTAGGGCCAAATTAAAGAAGTACCTAATTTCTCACGCCTTCTATTCTGTAGGTGAATTCATGACATTCAATAACACTTCATGAAATTGATACTAAAACTATGTGTTGTACTAGTAGACTATATTGTAAATCTCGTCTGTATATATTTCATCTAGACTGTGACTATAAATTAAGATTTTATAATAGTATTAAGTTTTTGACTTGTTCCATATTCTAGCTGTAAGCATGTATGAATACCATGGAATGTTAATAAATACAATACAATACAATACAATACAATACAATACAATACAATACAATACAATACAATACAATACAATAATGTAATATTGAATGTTTCTGTCGTGAATTATTTGGAAAGTCCTTAGTACTAGCTGATTCCTCTTGTATTGTTTTTTCCACATTTGTTCCATTTATCAAATATATTTTATTAGCTGTCAGTAAGGCAGTGATTGGCCTTGAATTTAATCGTGCATTGGCGGTGACAAACCCACAATTAACGGAATAATTAGCTGGCATGCTGCAACAAATTGGAAGAACACCCACTGCCACCGCTGCGATGGTTAATTAAAAAGCCGCCGCCAGTGCACAAAATAAATCTTCCAATGCAGGGAATTACATGCACATGCGAGTTAATGCGCTTAACTTTCTCACTCGAAAAATTAACAACCGAACAGGCACGCTGCTACATTAGTAAGAGCAACTTTGTAAATTATAGATTAGCCAGTGTTCGGATGCTCCTGAAACTGAGTGATCACCGACAGGACGTGGAAATAAATACAAGCAGGACAATACACTTGTTTCAATTTATACAAGTGTACACAAGCTTAAATTCCAGCAATAACTATTAAATTATGTTAACAATTATATAGCAACAGCATACACAGAGTGACCCGTTTGAATATGGAAATAAAAACACCGTAAAACATTTTCTAACGCATGCCCCATTTACAATCTGTCTACAAGAGACAATAAGTAAATATTATAAAAGAATATGACATGAGTGGAGATGTTATCCCGTGACAACATTCCAGAAGAAAAATAACAAAGATTAAATTACATAAGTTAGGTCAGATGCAACAGTGTTGATGAGTAGAATAGTTATACGAGGGGGATCCAGGAAATAACGACCGTTCGCGCATACCCGCCGCGCAGCTGACTCCCCTTCCTTGTTTGAAGGTCAACTGGCTTCCTTAACAAGTGTTCTCATAATGTTGTGAGTACTGGTTGCAACAAGTCGCCATTGTGCATTTCGTGTTACTTCAAAATGAACGACGTGATTGATAATCCCGCCGACTGTGAGGTGAGGAGTGTGATTCGATTTTTGAATGCCCGACATTTGAAACCTGCAGAAATTTACCGGTAATTGAAAGAAGTGTATGGTGATACTGTAATGAATGAAAGAAATGTGAGAAAATGGTGCGAAATGTTCAACAATGGGCGAACAAATGTCCGATGAAACTCGACCCGGACGCCCATCACTCATCACAGAAGACCTGAAGACTAAAGTGAACGACAGAATCTTGCAAGACAGGCGCACATCACTCGACGAATTGCATATTGCCTTTCCTGACATTTCTCGTTCTTTGCTTGGTGAAATTGTGTCGCAATATCTTGGCTACCACAAAATCTGTGCCCGCCCGCACACTGCTGCTTCAACTCGAGAATTGCTGGATCAATTCGGTTGGGAAATCTTTGATCATCCGCCCTATAGTCCAGACCTTGCTCCTAGCGATTTTCACCTTTTCAATGAGCTGAAAGACTTTCTGGGTGGTACGCATTTTGGAAGTGATGAAGAGTTGAAGAAGACAGTGAACACCTGACTTAATGAACTGGCGGCAGAGGAGTATAACACGGGAATTCTAAAGCTCGTGAACAGATACGACAAATGTTTAAATGTAGGTGGTGATTATGTAGAGAAGTAAAGGAAGCTTCAGTTATGTAACAGACTTTGTTTTTTCAAATAAATATTTTTTTCTAATTATTACAACAAAACGGTCGTTATTTCCTGGATCCCCCTCGTATATAATACAAGTAATTTGATACAGTTATATGAACACTTTTTAATGATTGAATAAAATTAATAAAATCGGTTAAAAACCATACATGTTTCGGAGGAATGCTCCTCCATCTTCAGTGGTAGTACCACGACTGTAACAAGAACATAAATTGTGTAAAGCTCATGGTTGATAATAGAATTTTACAAAGATACATAATTTAAAAGTCAACAATTGTTAAATAAAATGACCTGAATGTTGTTCAGTTCACATGCATATTATAAACTTAAATACAAAATAATTGATTAAAATAGTTATTTAAAATTTTTAAAATGCAATGTCTAATAGTAACACGCATTGTATTCTTCACCTGACATAATTAGAAACATTAAATCCAGACGTTTGAGATGGGCAGGGCATGTAGCACGTATGGGCGAATCCAGAAATGCATATACAGTGTTAGTTGGGAGAACGGATGGAAAAAGACCTTTAGGGAGGCCGAGACGTAGATCGGAGGATAATATTAAAATGGATTTGAGGGAGGTGGGGTATGATAATAGAGACAGGATTAATCTTGCACAGGATAGGGACCGCTGGCGGGCTTATGTGAGGGCGGCAATGAACCTTCGGGTTCCTTAAAAGCCATTTGTTAGTAAGTAATGTCTAATAGTAAAAATATATGTATTAAGTACAAAATAATTAACCAGAGAATAAATAATTAGTGTATGATATTGAAATTAACAAAAAGCAATGTTAAAATATCAGGATTATTAAAAATGAAAAAAATGTGACAATACCTAAGTATTGATCATTTCAAAGTATTAGGTCATTAAGATTAGTAATAAAATTAGAATAAGAAAATAGACATTTAAGAGAATAACTCTTCTCGGGTTCTCAGCCAGGTGAGTTGGAGATTAGCTTCAAGCTTTCGACGGCTAGCTTCGTCCCTGAAGAAGATGGCAGAGCTAGCCGTCGAAAGCTTGGTAGCTAATCTCCAACTCACCTGGCTGAGAACCCGAGAAGAGTTATTCTTTTAAGATGTCTTAAAATATACTGCCTAGAAAAAAACTTGTGTTTATGTTAATAAGTACAATGAAAACGAAGTGGGAATAATGGACAGAATTACAATCAAGATGTTGAACTCACCGCTGGTGTGGATGTTCGACCGCGTAACGTAGCTTAAGGAAGACTGACTACGATAAAGAACATGACGCAGATTGCGTGACCAATACGACGTTGATCGTTTCCTGTTTAACTCGGAAGTGATGTAAAGATCAAAAAGGATGTTATTATCATATATAGCTGTATTAAAATTGAATGGAAGGTCAAGAGCATTGGTCATCCAGACTGCAGTGAGCTTGAAACACTTGGACACGTGCTTGGACAATGCCCCAAAGGCGAGCTGCTGATCAATGCTAGACATCATCGTGTACGACATGCTTTGGCGATATCGTTAAAAACTTTGAATTGGGAGATTCATGAGGAAGTACATTGTGTATCTTCAGATGGTTCTTTCAGACGGGCAGACATTATTGCTATCAACGGACGCTTAAAACGGGCTCTTGTTCTTGACCCTACTATCCGTTTCGAAAGAAACCTAAATCAGGCCACCGAGGTTGATATTGAGAAGAAGTCCATATATGAACCTTGTCTGCCGTATCTTTCTCAAAAGTACAACATCCCTCTTAAACAATGGTCCGTCATTGGTTTGCTGTTGGGCAGTAGAGGTTCAATCACAAAATTCACATGGAATTATCTTAAGGAACTTCACATTCCTTTTGATTATGTAATGTCTATTCTTATTAATATTATCAAGGATTCTCTTCAAATATTACATCATCATCTCTATTTCAATTAATCAACTTCTATTTGTCTTCCACAATTAACTTTCTTTTTTCTTTAATATATCACATCACATTATATTGTACATGTGTATTGTATTCAGGACCCTTGTGGTCACTCAAAATTCTTTGAGCTGATGTCTATAATTTAGAATTTATTATATATGGTTTGACTATTATCCAGCAAATTCAATGCATGATGATTGGGTAGGTCTGTACTTGGACAGAAAATTGACTTGGAATACACATATAAGCAATCTAGTGAAACGACTCCGACATAAATCATATCAAGTTAAACATCTGTTGAAGGGTTCATCACCACTACCGCTACACTTGAAAAGACTTATATGTTTCTCACTGATCAGACCTTAACTTAACTTACTTAACTGGTGTATAAATAAAGGGAGGTGCACCATCTTTCATGAAGATTGTGTTTTCAAAGTCAGGATTTCGTATATCAAAATTCTGCAGCTCCACTATTCCCAATACTCAATTCGAATTTAGATCTTCACATTCTTGCCCGCAACAGCTACATCGATTAGTGGACACTATCTTGGACACTTTTGAAGAAAAATCTGTTTGTCTTGGTCTGTTTTTAGATACCGAAAAAGCCTTCGATAAAGTGTAACATGAGGGACGCTTGTTTAAATTAATACCAATAGTTTCAGACACATTATTTAGAATACTACAGTCCCATCTCTGCAACAGAACATTTTCAGTGAAGTATGAAAATGTAGTATCCCAGGTCAGAAGTATTCAAGCAGGTGTACCTCAGGGTAGTGTACTTGGACCTTACCTTTATCTGATTTATGTGTATGATTTCCCCAGAGACGCCAATTTAACAACAGCTCAGTTTGCAGATGATGTTGCTGTTCTGTGCAAAGATTCATGCGAAATGACAGCTAATAAACTGCGACAGTGGATGTATGGTGTAACAAATGGAAAGTTAAAATGAACCCTAGCAAATCCAATGTTATTCAGTTCACCTATAAAAGAAAAACTGAAAATCAATCCATCACCCTACAAGGTGAAGAAGTATCACATGCTGAGTCAGTGCGGTACCTAGGTCTGTACTTGGAATACACATATAAGCAACCTATTGAAAAGACTCCGACATAAATTACATCAAGTTAAACATCTGTTGAAGGGTTCATCACCACTGCTACACTTGAAAAGACATATATTTCTCAATGATCAGACGTATATGGATGTATGGCTGTGGTATATGGGGATCTGCATCCAATTCCCAAATCAGACGAATTCAGACAATACAGAACCGGGTCCTTCGTCTAATCGTGGATGCACCCTGGTACATTCGCAATGACAACCTACACAAAGACTTGAACGTGCCTACAGTTGAATCCACCCTGCGCAGCTCCTACATAAGACTTCATCACTCAATGGTTAACCATCAAAATGAACTCCTTAATACCATCCCAGAACAACTTCCACCGCCTCACCAAATAAGAAGATTAAAAAGAAAAAGACACTCAGGTCTGTTGTTTGAAGATTAACATTTTTGTTTTGTTTCACATTTTGCCAGAGGACAGTCATAGGACTGCAACCTCCTACATGTTTCTTGTGTGCTTTTATAGCACAGTATTTATGATTTTTAAGCACAATTGTATTTTACATAATTGTATAATAAAGTTTTCTTATGATTGAGAGAGAAAAAATAATGATTGGGATGTTGATTTAATCGGTGCAAGTATTTTTACTGAATTTGGAGATTTCTTCTTTCACAGTTGAAATGTTGAGGTCACAATGAATGACATCATTACGGACATACCATGATGCAGTGACAATGGAACGTAACGTTTTAGACTGATACCTCTGCAGTAGTAAAACACTTACTACTATACTTTATCTGTTGAAACCTCGTGCATGCAACACTGAAAGATGGGAGATTCCTCAGAGCTCAATATGACCCCCATTGCGCACCATGCACAACTCATAACGGTGATGAAATTCAGCCCATGTCTGTTATAACATAAGAAGGGTGATATGTTGAAGAGCTTGAGTAATTTTTACTCTCAGATCATCAATGTTCCTGGGTTTTTGTGAATAGACAATGTCTTTAACAAAACCCTACACGAAGAAGTCTGGAGTTTGGGGGCCAAGCCAAGAGATAGCTGCTTCTCGCACTGGGTTTCGCCTGCGTCTTCCTGCATGTTTTTTTTTTTTTTAACACAGAACACGGAAAAATGAATCTAACAATGTTTTTGTCGTATGCGCACAGCAAAGAAGAACTTTCTAACTGATAATGAAAAACAGCAGTTTCCATCTAGGTGTACCAAAAATGATATTTTTTTTTTACATTTTTTGGTATACAGAAACTTTGAAAAGAATAATTAAATAGGGCAAGATGATTTAATGTCCTCATTTATTAAATTTCCATGTGTTTAGCTCTGATGTTTGTCTATTTACTTACCACACAGTTATTTCTTACTTCCTGAGTAAACGATAAAATTCTTGCATTTATTGTGACTACAATATTACAGAAATCGGTACAGAGTTTCCCCTTCTTCCTTCCTCATCTTCATCCTCATCCTCACTCATTCCCTACACTACACTTACACATACACTCACTCTGGTACACGACATAACTCTTCACAGATACACATCATGCACAGCCCTCCGAAGTGGTGTGCAACTTAAAAATGGGTTACAGGCCCATCATCTATCCGAAATATGCGAAACCCGAATCACGCAAGTGAAGTAGGTAGGCTTTGGATACACATACACATATTACAGAAACATTTACAAGATACTCAAAATTATTTATGCTCGACCACGCCGAAATGTAGTAATTATACACCTGGTAGCAGACCTTTAATGTATGTCATTAAAGTACAAATTAAAGGTCAGGTCTTTCAGCCAATGACGTTACAACTGTTCAGCCAATGACAGGTCAGCTTTCTACCGTTATAAAACCGCAAGTAAATTCTCGGATATGCAATCGAAAGAAATTAGCAAATCCAATACTGTCGCAGAAGGTTATGTTCTGTTACTATAATAATTAGCGTTAATTGTAAATAATATTCAAATAAATTCGATTTAACATCTCGTTTTTCAATGTTTTAATGTTATCTCTGTAGGTTCTTATGGCCTAGCAAGGTCAATGTGAACATCTGTTCCTCGGAAAAAATCAATACTTTCGCGTCTGCGCACATCTCACAAATACGGGATATTGGTCAAGGTCAGATACAAAGAAAATAATTATCAGAAAATTAAAAAGTCGTATGAAACTCGCCTATTATGGTAATTAAGAAGCTCGTATAGGTTCGTTGCAAATGTACTATTATCAATCTAATGATTATCTACAAAAAAAATGCAACATATTTGAAGCCATCAAATTAGTGAAACAAAAATTGTGTTGATATTTAGAAATCTATAGCAACATTCGTCGGAAAAGAATTCTCATATCTCTATGAAATTGTGTGTTGTAGATTAGAACATTTATAGAAATTAACATTTACAATAAACTCAATTTAACCTTGTAATGATTATCTGTAAAATCCAATACATCAGAAAACAGTTTAATTTTCAAATTAAGGATACTGCTCACATTTAGAGTTTTAAAGTACGTATCTGGGATAGAATTATCTTATGCCCAAAGTATAACATTATTGCAGAAATAAGCACTTACAAGAAACTCAATTTAGCTATGTAATGATTGTAAAATTTCAATAAAGTTATTACTTATTAAAACATAAAATATAGTTTTGAGTAAAAAAATGTGCCTTTTTATGTCATTTCTGGCTTGCACACAAAAATACATAAAGGAGAGCTAAAATTTTTTAATAAGTTCTTTTCTTCTCAGATCTGTATTATGTAATTGGTATCCCATGCAACGAAATACTACAGTATATGCTATTTCTGCGCATAGAATGCATACGAAAGCAAGGCCAACCTGCGAAATTTGATAAATTTATTTTAAAATGTTCAATCAATATGATTTATCTATATTTTGTTATTTGCTATGACATCTCAACTGGATATTAACGTTTTCGCCTTTTCGGCATCATCAGATATTTTAAAAGGACGAAATCTAAACTTAATCCATTAAACCATACATAGTAATGTGCATGATAAAATTGATTGCATGGGTTTTATTTAATTGAAAATTATTGATAAGCAGTTCAATTTTGAATTTGATTTCGAAAAATATAAATTTTAGAATTGTGAATGTGACTGTGGATACATATAACTCATGTTACATTGTTAAAATACCACTTATTATAAAAATAAATAATTAAAATGACTATTACACTTTTACTACGTCACACAACTTTCGACTAATAAAACGGTACGAAAGGACGTCTTTCAACCAATCATGGCTGCTTATCGCACAATTTTATCGCGTCTCTAGCATTTGTTTAATTTTATCGCGTCCCTAGCATTTGTTTAATTTTATCGCGTCCCTAGCATTAGTTTCTTTGTTTGCCAACATTTGAAACTGCGCTGGTCTGGACGTCAAATATATATATATATATATATATATATATATATATATATAATTACAAACCACTCCAGTCGATGCACAGCAGTTTCAAATATGACTCGCATTGGCATTCAAGAACAAGAATTAATAAAAATCACTGATCATACCTATGCATCTTCTGAAATCCTATTTACAAATAAATGAAGAGCACCATAAATCATGAATAAGTTGAATTCACCATGTAGGCCTAAATCAACGAGTTCCACTTCTATTACCCACACTTCCAATATAATATCAATTGAACCACCAACCACATTCAAATTTGAAAATTGTACATTCAATAATTATTCCTTTTAAAATTATTCATTCGGAAATACTGAATGAGTTGAATACACCAAAGAGTTCCACTTCTATTACGCACACGTCCAATATACCATCAATTGAACCACCAACCACATTCAAATTTGTAAATTTTACATTCAATAATTATTCCTTTTAAAATTATTCATGTTTATTTTTATGTCATCGTCGTTAATTAAAACTTCTCTAACACTTATGTATATTATTTAGGTTATTTTATAGCTTCTGCTATATGATATTATGGATAGTCACGTATCAGAGATTGTTTAATATTAAGATTTATTGAAAATCATCTGTCAAGTGACGTCGATTACTCGGATTCGGATAGTTGAAGTGGAATGCAAGTCTTTTAATAAAAATGAAATTGAATCAACAAAGCCTTTTGACTAGTAACACTGCCATCATGATATAGATCGATAACTTCTCGACGAGAAGGCATTGCTAGTAATCATAACTCACTACTGCCATCTAGCATCCATCTAGCGTAATATTTGTAATGTTGAGATGGTACAGTAATACATTTGAAGATAGTTGCATTTTCGTAAGTCAATTAATATTTTATTGTATTGGAGTACTTCGTTACTTTCAGTCTTTATATACTTTCTTCTAATCGTGTAATAGTCAATTAAATCCCACTCGAGTTTTGATTTTCTCTAGATAAATCAAAACCTCTAGTGAGATTACTGTTGATAAATAGATAAAATTTACATTTTATACTTTGTGTCTAAATTAGAAAATATAGTGTCATGCTATTATTATTACGATGTAGTTAATGGTGTATGTTTTGCAATGCATTTGGATCTTCTGTGGTAGTCAATCGTCGTGTTCTTGGTCTGTAACATTTTAAATTTAGAAGTAATTGATAATATTCTGTGACTATTACACTCTTACTACGTCATATTACTTTTGACCAATAAAACGGTACGAAAGGACGTCTTTCAACTAATCATGGCTACTTATCGCACAATTTTATCGCGTCCCTAGCATTTGTTTAATTTTATCGCGTCCCTAGCATTTGTTTATTTTATCACTACCCTAGCATTTGTTTCTTTGTTTGCGAACATATCAAACTGCATTGGTCTGGACGTCAAAAAAAAAAATTACAAAGCACTCCAGTCGATACTCACATTGGCATTGGCATTCAAGAACAAGAATTAATAAAGATCACCGGTCATAGCTATGCATCTTCCTGAAATCCTATTTACAAGTAAATGAAGAGCACCATTAGGAAATCCTGAATAAGTTGAGGAATACACCCTGTACATCAACGAGTTCCACTTCTTTTACGCACACGTCCAATATAACATCAATTGAACCACCAACCACTAAAACATTCAAATTTGAAAATTGTGCTTTCTACAATTGTTTCTTTTAAAATTATTCATGTTTATTTTTTTATTTCATCATCGTTAATTAAAACGTTTCTTGTTTATTTCATTATCCTAATTAAAACTTTTCTAACATTTGTTTATATTATTTAGGTTATGTTATAGCTTCTGCTATATGATATTATGAATAGTCACATATCAGAGATTGTTTAATACTAAGATTTATTGAAAATCATCTGTCAAGTGACGTTGATTACTGGGATCGATATAATTGAAGTGGAATGCAACTGTTTTAATAAAAATGAAACTGAATCAACAAAGAATTCTTGACTAGTAACCGTCCACAGAGTTCAATGAAGATTCCATAGTTGGCACAACTGATAACAAGAAAACAGCTAAACATAACACACTACTGCCATCTAGCGTAATATTTGTAATTTAGAGATGGTACAAAATATTATGTTTTATTTAACGACGCTCGCAACTGCAGAAGTTATATCAGCGTCGCCGGATGTGCCGGAATTTTGTCCCGCAGGAGTTCTTTTACATGCCAGTAAATCTACTGACATGAGCCTGTCGCATTTAAGCACACTTAAATGCCATCGACCTGGCCGGAATCGAACCCGCAACCTTGGGCATAGAAGGCCAGCGAGATGGTACAATAATGCATTTGAAGACAGTTGTATTTTCGTAAGTCAATTAATATTTTATTGTATTGAGTACTTCGTTACTTCTAATCTTTATGTACTTTCTTCTAATCGTGTAATAGTCAATTAAATCCCACTCGAGTTTTGATTTTCTTTAGATAAATCAAAACCTCTAGTGGCATTACTGTTGATAAACTTAAGAATGAATTCAAAACATATTAATGTTAAATATATAGAAAAACTTACTTGTGTAAATAAGTACTGCTTTCATACTGATTGTGTTAAATATAACATTTTGCGTTTGACGTAGGCTTGTAGATTTTATGTCGAAGGGCGTGTTAGACCGAAATAAAGTTTGAATGAACAATATGAATGTTTGCAAATGTTTGATTTAAAAATATTATGAATTGGGTTTAATTGAAAAACTTACATAATGTATTTTCATATTGATTGTGTTAAATATAACATTTTGCGTTTGACGTAGGCTTGTAGATTTTATGTCGAAGGGCGTGTTAGACCGAAATAAAGTTTGAATGAACAATATGAATGTTTGCAAATGTTTGATTTAAAAAATATTATGAATTGGTTTTAATTGAAAAACTTGCATAATGTATTTTCATATTGATTGTGTTAAATATAACATTTTGCGTTTGACGTAGGTTTGTAGATTTTATGTCGAAGGGCGTGTTAGACCGAAATAAAGTTTGAATGAACAATATGAATGTTTGCAAATGTTTGATTTAAAAATATTATGAATTGGGTTTAATTGAAAAACTTACATAATGTATTTTCATATTGATTGTGTTAAATATAACATTTTGCGTTTGACGTAGGCTTGTAGATTTTATGTCGAAGGGCGTGTTAGACCGAAATAAAGTTTGAATGAACAATATGAATGTTTGCAAATGTTTGATTTAAAAATATTATGAATTGGTTTTAATTGAAAAACTTGCATAATGTATTTTCATATTGATTGTGTTAAATATAACATTTTGCGTTTGACGTAGGTTTGTAGATTTTATGTCGAAGGGCGTGTTAGACCGAAATAAAGTTTGAATGTACAATATGAATGTTTGCAAATGTTTGATTTAAAATATTATGAATTGGTTTTAATTGAAAAACTTGCATAATGTATTTTCATATTGATTGTGTTAAATATAACATTTTGCGTTTGAACGTAGGCTTGTAGATTTTATGTCGAAGGACGTGTTAGACTGAAATAAAGTTTGAAGGAACAATATGAATGTTTGCAAATGTTTGATTTAAAAATATTATGAATTGGTTTTAATTGAAAAACTTACATAATGTATTTTCATATTGATTGAACATTTTAAAATAAACATCAAATTGAATAGATTTATCTGAAACCAAAAATGAATTGTAAAATAACCTGCGAAAGATAGAAATGATATTAATTGCATACAATATGCTGTCACTGTTAGCCTGATTGTCGTATTATAAGACTGGGTTTCACTGTGAAACTAGCACAGATATTGATTACTAGCTCTCCTCTATCATAACATAGGGATGACGTTTTATAAAATTCACAATTTTGTTGTTATAGATTTGGAAAACTGAAAATATTATTTCAGTACGGCTTTATACATCTTGTTTATAAAATAAATAAGTATGAGTGGGTTATGATTTACCTACGGCAGTTACGACATTCAAGATAAATATTCGCACAGCATTGCACAAAAAGTACAACAAACAGCGATATGACGTATTATAGTATTAGTGAAACGAAACGCTTTATCGCTGGTTACAAAAATGTGATTTAATAAGTTAATATAGGCCTAGTGGACCGTTTTTAATTCGAACTCTAAGGGAAATATGGAAATATTCGAAATATCGCAAATTCGAAATAAATAGCAGACCATTTGTTTACAAAATCAATGTAAAAATGAATTAAACCCTTGGATAATGAATGCACAATGCACTTTTACTAAGTACCAACTGGCTTCTTTTATCCACGTCCGAATAAAACTTAAGCTGCCAATAGGAGAAAACACTACAGATTTCTTTGTGAACTTTAAACTTGTGTATACTTCACGCTTCGACGTTGTGAATGCAGAGAACAAGTAACACACTTACTTCTGTATGTACATCAATGAAGATTTTCACAAATTCATTCTCTTCCAATTATACCGAAGTACATATGATATTTTCGTGAAGGAATTCTGCGTTGACGGAAGATGGATAGACCAGAGAAAAATTTTAATAATATGATATGCGTGTGTAATCACTTAGTGATTCAAGACGGCGCTCAACCCGTCGGATCCCGACCACTTACAAGGAGAGGACACGCTCTGTATATCACCGAATTAAATAAGATTGTGTAAGATAAAAGTACAAGGCGTACTGTTTAAAGTCATACCTGATATGGGTGGCCAATGACCCTCGTTTTGGAAATATTGGCTATTGTTTGTGAAATACTTCCGTTAGGTGCTTAATAGGAAGCATTAGACTGTGTGAAAGCGTAGCTCATATGGTTGAGTGCTGAGTTGTTCTCCAGGCAACCTGAGTTCCAATCTTAACTGGTCCTATATTTTTTTCTTTTAATAATGATTAGGCCTAATAGTGTGATCACATAATCTATTTACATATATCGTATTTCTCAGGTATTGAACGCTTCATCGTGTTTTAAACAAATTACTAATTAACTAACATTGTATTGTAAAGGATAAACAAGGAAATATTGCTCACGTAGGCAGGTCACTGGTGTCTGTTCTGTTTCTATTCCACTTCATTTTGTACAAGATTCGTTATGATAAATGTCATAAAACACACAAAACATACATATTTCCTGCACCATGCACAGCAAATGAAAGAAGGTTGTCCACAGTCACACATATTTTTTCGCACTTCTGCTGCGAAACAGACATCCTTCACATTCACAAACACTTCTCGTTTCTTTTATTAATTTTGATGCATACCACGCATATTTCAACATGGCTTTGAATATAGGAGCTGACAACTGAAAATGAATTAAGGAGTGAATTTTGAGGGCATCCTCCCTTGAAGCAATTTGTCGTCCAGTTTGTAAAACGAAAGAGCTATTTTGCAAATATTTGATAAAAATCTTCACCTGTCTAAAAAAATAAACATTGCAGGACTGGCATAATCCAGTACATTTGAGTGAAATCACTTTAAGGTTGCACGTTACTTCATTTTCTTCATTTGTAAATATTTCATCTTGCAAAGAAGGATTTACCTGTCCTTCCACGAGTACAGAAATAGAAGAAATGGCTGCTCTTCCATATATGTCTTTATTACTTTCTCCAGGTATTGCTTATGGAGTTGAGATGCCAGCTTTCCTGATAAAGAACATTTTACATATATATTTCCGAATTTAGAAGTGAGTTCATCTACTTGACGTTGCACTCTTAGGCCAAATTGTCCTTTTGGTCCTAATAATAATAATAATAATAATAATAATAATAATAATAAGTTTTAAAACATGAGGAGGTATTAGGATTCGAACTAGGATTGCCTGGATGATAACTCAGCATCCAGCCATATGAGCTACGCTGTTACATAGTATAATGTTTTCCTATTAGGCACCTAACGGAAGTATGTCACAAACAATAGGCAATATTTCCAAAACGAGGGTCATTGGCCACTCATACCAGGTATGACTTTAAACAGTACGTCTTGTACTTTCATCTCACACAATCTTATTTAATTCGGTGATATACAGAGCGTGTCTTCTCCTTGTTAGTTACACGTAATAAGTGCACCTCTGTACATAGTGCGTTGGACATTGTGGCATTGTCACATATGTATTGTGACACAGGGAAAACTGAGAGATAGAACTTAAACTGGGAGGATTCGATGCGGCATTGAAACTGGAATCTAGTAGGCCTATAGCTTAATGGATAAAGCGTCAGCACGTAGGGCTGAAAATCCGGGTTCGAGTTCCGGTGCCGGAGAAAATTTTCTCTGTTCTATCCATTCTTCGTCCTTCTCTTCCAAGATACTGATTGATAAGTATGAGAAAGGTTCCACATTCACCTGTACGGATTTTCTTTACAATTTGAAATAGCACACGATTTTTGTTGAACTCAATTAAGTTCTTGCTTCGAATTATCGAAATATAGCCACTGATTAACTTTATAACTTCTTTACTGTGTTAACTTTTTAGGAGGTTACATGGCTGACAATGAAGAACATCACTTCGAAACTAGTCAGCCAGGTAATTTCCTAAAACGTTAACACAGTAAAGAAGTATAAAATTAAACAGTGATTATGTACGTAGAAGAAGAAGAATTTAGTACAGTCGCTCTTGATGCCTCATTTTGATTACTGTGACACTGTCTACACTGACCTTAACATGAGACTGACAGACAGACTACAGCGTGTTCATAATGCATGCGTTCGATTTATTTGTTACGTTCGTAGATCTGAACTGTATCACACCTTCACTAAATATGCTGTCCTGGGTCCGTCTCAAAGAGCGAAGAACTATTCACTCTCTCACGTTACTCTTCAATATTCTTCAGAGCTCTAACCCTAGCCACTTAGCTTCTCGTTTTCAACATTTGTCCTCATATCACGAAATAGATACTCGCTCACAACACCATATCACACTCTCCATTCCTAAACACAGAACATCCTTCTACTCTTCATCTTTCACCGTCTCTGCAGCTCATCTCTGGTACTCTCTACCACAACATGTCAGAGACTGTCGGACATTGTCTAGTTTCAGAATTAAATTAAAATTGCACTCTTTGAATTAGATTCCTTTCAGTTATAAGCCCTTTTCTCTGCGATAGTTTTGTAAAATATAGGCTATATATTTCCTTTTCCTTCCTTTCCCCTTTTTGTTCTCTTTATCAGTCGATGAATTTATTATCATAGCCTATTTATCGTGAATTTTATTTAATTTTCGTATTTATTTTCTTCTTTATTATTATTTTATTATATTCCATTTTGTTGTATTCTTCCTTAAGTTTTTCCATATTAACCATTTGTACTAAATGAATTGCTTCCACTATATCTCAATGTATTTTACTTCTTTTTTTCATTATAGTATTATTTTTATGTTGTTTAGTGTCCATTTTATTATGCTATTATTATTTTTTTGTAATATGTTAGTATTCTGTTCTTTAACTTTTTGTTAAATTTTAACTCCTTGTATACTTTGTGACCTGGTAGAGTGTAAGAGAAGGCCCTATGGCCTTAAGTCTTCCAGTATAATAAATTATTATTATTATTATTATTATTATTATTATTATTATTATTATTATTATTATTATTATTATTATTATTATTATTATTATTATTAAAGTGTAGACGGAAATAATACGAAGGATTTCTCTCGCGTGGAAGGCATTCTGGACTCTGAAGTTCATCGTACTGGAGAGAACACTCAGCAAGAAACTAAGAGTAGAAATATTGGAGACCTGTGTAACTCCTGTACTGTTATATGGGTGCCAGACGTGGTCTCTCACTGCCAAACTTCGTAACAGTCTCCAAATATGCCAAAGAAAGATGCTCAGAAGGATACTAGGCTTATCACTGAGGGACAGAGTTCCAAACGAAGTGCTACAAAAGATGGCAGCAATTAAAGATCCAGCACTGCAAGCCACCAACACCAAATGGAAGTGGGGAGGCCATGTTGCACGACTTAGAGACGGAAGATGGACGCAGACAGTCACACTATGGGATCCCCGCATTGGCAAGAGATCACGAGGAAGACCAAGAAGAAGATGGGCCGACCGCTTCAGTGAACGAGTAGGAATCCATTGGTCAAGCAGAGCAAGACATAGGGAAGACTGGAAATACCTAAGAAGACAAGTGAACAGCGACTAAAATCAGTGCGACAGAAACAAGCGAATAATACCAAACAGTGCAAAATGTGAACCAAGTGAGCAATTCCACTCTTACGCGGAGTAGCTCACCGCGTGAGACAAATAGAGCTCTCCCTCTATAGGAGGAGGCCTTTGCCCTTAACGGGACACTTTTAGGCTAATCATTTCATATAGAACAATGAAGAAATATAACCTTCGAAAATTCAATTAAATACAAATTTTTAAAATTTATGTTTAAATGTTACATTTTCAAAAGGAGATAACTATGTATTGAAATAAGCCTGCACAATAATTCGAATTAGACAATATCCAATTAATCAAAATTTACATTAATTAAATTATAAATAAAATAATTACACCGTCAATCATACTATCAACAGTACTGAAATGTCTTTTACAATATTACTGTTAAGGCAAATACATTTTACATAAATGGGGATTACTTTAGTACTAATGTGATAGAGAGTATATTATATAATATATGTAATCTTCATTACTCAAATATGTTATAGCAATGTACATTCATTCATAGTAGTCTGCCCAAGGGCAGGTATTTCACTGCAAACACAGCATTATACACACTTCCTATTTTCTATCTTTCTCTTTCTCTCCGCATATGATCCATATATCTTAATGTCGTTTATTATTTGATAACTTCTTCTGCCCCGAACTCCTCTCCCGTTCACCATTCATTCCAGTTTCTTCTCAGTCAGTGACCCAGCCCGCACAAGTTGCTCCTTTTCTATTAAAAGCTTCCTCTGCCAATGCTGTCCTCTTTTTTCATTTGCTGGCAGCAGCCCATATTACTGATAATAGTACACCCAAAATATTTCAAGCTTTCCATTTGCTCTACTGGCTCATTTAGATTACACAAATTTACCTTCTTTTCTTTTCTTCCTATGACCATGGTCTTTCGTCTTTTTAATTTATCTTCATGCTATACTAGTCACAGCTGTCATTTAGCTCCAATAAGATATCACTTAGTATCATCTCCTCTTCTACTATCAACGTCATATCATCAGCAAATCTTATGCACTTTATTCTTCTTCCTCCTACTATCACTCCTCCTATGTTCTGAAGAGTTCTTCATTAAATCCTCCAGTAAATCTTGAACAGGGTAGGTGATAAAGGGCATCCTTGACGTACTCCTCTTTCTATTGCGTCTCCTCCAGACATTTCTTCTCCTATACTGACTTTGACTCGTTGTTTTATATGTAAAAGTTTATTGAACAGTCTCCTCTCTTTCCAATTCACACCAATTTTCTTTAGGATTCCGAAGAGTATATTACAATCCACTCTGTCAAACGCTTTTTGTAAGTCCACAAATTGTATGTATGTATGTATGTATGTATGTATGTATGTATGTATGTATGTATGTATGTATGTATGTATGTATGTATGTATGTATGTATGTATGTATGTATGTATCCCAGTGATGTCAAAAAGCGCATTTTCTGACCTTGACGTCGTGCGCGGGCATTAAGCGCTAGGTATGCTAGGAGGAATAAGCAGCCTGTTGGATTGAGAAAACAGTGGTGCGCAAACTTCAAACGGAACGTGAAATTTTATGTCGTTATTTTTATATGGCTTCTTTCTGTTTGTTATTTTCTATATTGTCTGTAAAACAAAAGTACTAACACCTATTTCTTAGCCTAATATCGCAGTTGTGTTTTAAACGTTAATAACGTAATAAAGAGTAAAGAAGGAATATTAACACAAATTCCATAATAACTACAACTATACTGTACTAAGTGAATTAAACACATCATTCATAAAGAAAGTGTTATGCCAAAGAAAGACACTGAATGTGACATGATAAGTTGAAATTGATATTGATGGTATCTTTAACCTTATAAAAGTAATGAAAACAATATTATAGTACAAAGCAATGTTGCCTAGGTATATTTTCATCTGTAACTAATATTACATAATAAAACTCTTATTGCATTATGCTTTCAGGTGATACTGGAGCGCAACTTTCTGTTATCAGAATATTAAATTATCTCGAAATCTGCTGAAGCTATAGAGCTGAGTTTTACCAACATATAGGCACATATCATTTGTTTGTGATGTAACAGTATTTGCTTTGTTAATTCATTTCCTTACAAATATTTTCCATGCGAATATTTTCAAACATTTTAATACACTATCTTCAGTAATACGTATTTACGATATATTATATTTACGAAAACATCGTTTTAGTACCTGTAAGGCTACTAAACAAACATATTAGAAAATTTCACTTTTCTGTAAAAAAGTTCATAACATATTCCTTTTGAATAAAAAAGCAAACTTGTTAAAAATGAGCATTAAAATTAAAACTTACATTCTTATAATGCACTTATACTTCTCAGACAAATCTAAAAATTAACATGGATACAGTTTTAATAAGGTCTCTTCCCTTTACCCATTGAATCAGTGCTGGCCATCCCTGAATATAGCTCGACAAAGCGGCATATACTACATCTTTCGTCTGTCTCTTTCCTTTCAGCTGTAAAGCGCTCAGGCTCTCCTGGGCTCTAAAGCGCGCACTTGCTCCTGTGAGCATCAGTTGACATCACTGAATTATCAATGCCTACCCGCTTCACTTTACGTGATTCGGGTTCCGCATATTGCGGATAGATGGCAGTACTGTGACCCATTTTTCTAGTTGTACACCACTTCGACGGTCCACACTGTGCATGATGTGTATCTGTGGAAGTTATGTCGTGTACTAGGGTGAGTGTATGTGTAAGTGTAGTGTCTGGAATGAGTGATGATGAAGATGAGGAAGGGAGAAGGGGAAACCCGGTGCCGGTACGTAACCTACATATATCAAAGAATAACTCCCTGAAATTAATTACTAGGGCTAGGATTTTGATGAAATTGCATTTTTTTCTAATAAGCCAGAAACATAGCTGCTTTAGTATTTATATGTTATGTGATAAACTGAGTGTTTCAAGACATATTTGTTAGGGCATTTTTTTGCATTTTTTGCCTGTTTCAACTCATGAGAGCATCTCTTGTTTTATTCGGTCATTTTTAGGCATTTTCATTTAATTTTGGCCATAAATCCCCATTATTAATATAAAATAATGTTTATTTTCTTTGATATTTTCTTTACATATTTTGTCCATTAATCCCCATTATTTTGTATGATATTTTAATCGTTTTTCTACACAAATATTACCATTTTAATGTAGTACACCCCATGTAATCGATCACCCAACCACCCCTTCAATATAGACTCCTCTATACCTGCTAATTCCGGCCTTGTGTTAGACTACATGGAAACTAAAAGTAAAGTAAATCCATGGCGCTATAACCCATGAAGGCCCAAGACCGACCAACTGACTGCCGACCTCACGTCCACATGCCGACGCAGAATTATCATACATGGAAACTACATCAAGTAAAAATAATGAATTAAGGGGAGAGGATGGTATTTTTTAAAACTTTTGTCCTATTTGGTGGAAAATATTAATTTATTGTATGTAGAGAGCTCATAGCTGTGGCAACTCAACCAAATAAAATATTTTGAAAAAAAACTATTTGGGGACCCTAATTTGAAAAAAATATACCCAATGCAGGATTGTAATAAAACCGATATATCTAAACCGTTTTTAAAGATGGGTTCAAACGGTTTTTTGCAATGTATTTGGAAAAGCATGTTCTACAAACTGTCTGTAACAGAATTTTGATATTGGTCCCTACGTTTGTAAAATAAACAATTAATTTTAATAACAATTTTCTGATTTTCTTTCTTGCAAACAAACGGACGTATTTTTTAAATGAAATCAATTAACAAAATTCTATTAGAGAGAATCGTTTCCTAATAGTCTAAAGAATGTGTGTTATAAATTTCATACATGTATCTTTAATAGTTCAGAAATTATATCCATTTTTGTCTGGCAATGTAGCAAAAAAAAAATGATGTTACTGGAAACCGATAAAAGCGGGCGTGTGATTTAAAAATCCATAGCGCAGGAAGTTTAAAAATGACTTCTCAACATCCGATAAGGGCACAAATACCCACAAAATATTATGCAATGTATTTCACACATATCAAAGGGTATTTTAAAGAAAAAAAAAATTTGAAAATTTAATTTACCGGAAACAACAATAAAAGTGGGCGAGTGATTTAAAAATCTATAACGCAGGAAGTTTATAAATGGCGACTCAACATCAGATAAGGGCACAAATACCCAGAAAATGTTATGCTATGTATTCCACACATATCACAGAGTATTTTAAAGAATTTTCTTTTAATTTACTCATTTTTCACCAAAAATACCATTCTCTTCCCTAAAAGTGTACTAGGCTACTTAGAAAAAAATTATGTAAAATTTAATTTAATTACTAGTCTAAATATTAAGTAGTACAAAACCACTTTTGCTACTAAACCAATTATGTAAGATAAATTTTTAGGACATTTTTGAAAGATTTTTAGGTCATAAATGCATTGTCTTTAGGACAAGTTTTCATTATTTATATGTCATCAAAATCCTAGCCCTATTAATTATATTACTTATGGATCACCCTGTATATTCAAACAACTAGATTTAATTTATTTAATGTTTAAGATCTGATCACATATTATTTTAGTGAAAGGCTTCTTGTGTCCTTATCTGACTTTAAAGCCGGTCATACATTGCAGGTGATCCTATACGTAGCGTAGGCGCACTATGTCATACCTTTCACCTGGCTCTGTATATTAAAGGTTAATATCCGAGCTCTGTAAATGATTTGGTTGTTAACCGGAGATAACAATGTATCACTCAAACTCGATTATTACTGTCACGTGACGCAACTTCGCTCAGCTGATGTAAAGTGCATGAGACGTGTTGTACTGTGCGTTAATCCTTGGAAATTAAATATCACCCTATATTCTATGCAATTAGCTGTGGTCGCAGACAACTGCTGCTCTATATATATTTTGGCGTAATGACTGCAGTCTCAATTTAGTGAAGCGTATAAGCGAATTATATCATTATGGTCTAATCAGTTTGCATCAATTATTTATATATAGTCATACCCGTTAGTGACATTACCACTCACAGTAGATGGATTGATCATTTGAAATGTGAAACGCTGCTCGTCGCCTTTGAAATTACAACGCTTCAATTGCGAGCTGGTGTCGCATGAAGAACGCATTTTACAATATCTAACGTTTTAATTGTAGCTTTCTGTGATATCCGACTACGCAGATCTGATTCTGATTCAGGCGTCAACTTCATATTCCCAGAATCATACCAGAGTCAAATGTGGCAGTGGCGCCAACTTATACGGGCCCGTGGGGCCTGAATCCACTCAATAATTTGTCGTGTTATTTCATTTATTACTATTGTTATTATTATTATTATTATTATCATCATCATTAAAGATGAGGGATTTGTGCGGTTTGTCGTCAGGTTGCGTGTGCATAGACGTTATACAGGTGTATGCCCAGTGCCTGTGTTGACTTCCGACGTAAACAAACCACGCGAAGAGTACAGTCTAAAAATGAAAATGCAACACTCCGTTAATGTCTAGCAGATGACAATTTACAAATATGAGGAATATGTTTTAATTAATTAATTTATTTATTTATTTTAGTAGGTTATTTTACGACCCTTTATCAACAGCTTTGGTTATTTAGCGTCTGAATGAGATGAAGGTGATAATGCCGGTGAAATGAGTCGGGGTCCAGCACCGAAAATTACCCAGCATTTGCTCATATTGGGTTGAGGGAAAACCCGGAAAAAACCTCAACCAGGTAACTTGCCCCGACCGGGAATCGAACCCCGGCTGACCGTTACTCCACAGGTGTGGACTCAGGAGGAATATGTTGAAACATTAGTACAGTTAGAAGAAGAAACTTGCCTTTATGATTCATCCATAGCTTCAGAGCCATTACAAGCCAAATTGCACTGCACTACTACAGACGTTCTTAAATTATCGAATGTCAAACGTCGTCGTCGATCACTCAAACAGTTTTTGAACTGCGAAAAGCTTCTTTGAATGTCACAGGACGTTTAGTATACTATCCTATCGTTTGATGATTTTGCATTAATCAACCTGTTACAAATTGTTAAGTAGCTCTTATTTTTCTATTATTTATTCTTTATTCGCTGTGTGCAAGGTCTTGCAGGTCCTTTCTTGATTTTTTTCTGACACCTCTTTTATTATTGCTATGCCCTTGGATATTTCCAAACCAGATAGTCTTTACGGAGAGTTGTCTGATTCGGAACGCGTTGCTTGGTATATTGTTCAAAAAATCCTCGAACGGAATATTTGCTTTAATCATCATCGCACATAAATCCTTAACAAATTCTGATTTTGCATTTCATACTAATTTGGATGTTGAGGAAATCACCACCTTTAAAGCGTGTGCAATATTGTCTTTATGTTTTCTGCTGTTACAATGTCTTTCTACGTAATACTTCCTACATAATATTGTAATTTCATACTCACATACTGTACATACAATTCTGTTTGCTTGGATGCGCAACATATCACTGCTGTATCTCTGCAATGAAGTATTTAATTTCACATTCTTTGTTTGCTTAGTTTCCGTCATTGTAGGTAACTACTGCTTCGTTGACCACTGCAGTGCATTGGACTATGAAGGCCTGTGTTCGTTTCGTGTTATAAGACGGCAAGTAGGCAAATGGATAGCGTGTAGTTGCATTTCTTTTGGTTGCACTGGTCGTAGTTGTTCACCTGTCCGTCCACCTATGCTCCCTGTCGAGTCAACGTGTTGTTCGTGCCGCGCATAAACCCCTCATCTTTAATCATCATCATTTCCTTTTCTATTCTTTCCTGGCTTAGTTACCTCATGAGTGATGCCTTACTGGTGTCATTTATGAGGTACAAACCTATCTTCGTACAGTTGACTAAACAAGAACATGATTTATATTATTATGATGTACCGAAGTACATATGATATTTCCGTGCAGATATTCTGCGTCATCATGTGATGAAAGATGACTGGAAAAGAGAAAAATTCTCTCCGGCACCGGGATTTGAACCCGAGTTTTCAGCTCTACGTGCTGATGCTCTATCCACTAAGCCACACCGGATTCCCGTCCCGATATCGGACTGAATCCTCTCAGTTTAAGTTCCACCTCTTGGGTTCCCTCTAGTGGCCTACCCTCATGCACTGCGTCATAGAAGTATGACAGTGGGGCCAGCGAATAGGGATTATAAAGAATGGACACTTCGCGTCGGTACCTTTTATGTAGCCGGACTGATTTCAATGACCTTCAAGCCAGCTAGAGCGTCAGATTCTGCTTTCTTCCTAGAGTTGGCGATGACATCACACCAGCTAGCAGTCGACACAGCGGAAATATAATACATATAATTAATACATCTAGGTACATTATGTACTCAAATAAAATAAATTGAATCCATAAAATAATAAATCCTTCATTAACTGTAATGTCTAGACTCTAGAGTTCCTTTATAATGAGAGTTCAGACGTTGACCCCAACAACAATTAAAATATGATAGCGCTGAAAATGGAAAAACAAAACTCTTACGAGAAGTAAAACCATATGCCTATATTATATTATATACAAATATTAAACGAATTCGATACTTAATTTTATAATGTATTATATTATTTTATAATATAATTTATGATATCTGAAATATAAAATATTATTATTACAACTAGTTTGCCACTGAGAAATAAGGAAAAGCTGTTAACTTGAATTTATTTGAAGCAAAGCGTTACTGGATTATGCAATAAGGTAGGCGATGTTTGGATCCTGTGCCTTAATTCTATTATCAATTATTATCTTAGCGTATGCTCGATTACACTACCTCTAGCGCTTGAAAGTGGAACTAGCCGCTTGCGCACAGAGAAACAAAACACAGAAAAATTCGCTCAGTGTCCATTCTTTATAATCCCTATACGCTGGTGGGACCATGTCCACATATGTGCAGAGGTGCATTCAGTCACTCAGTCAGTGCAGTCTGAGTCCATTACTCTACCTCTTCTTACATAACAGTCAGAGTTATACAGATACGCAAATAAAATATTTGCAGCTCTCTTATTGCGCTTACAACACAATGCGCATGTGCAATAAACAAGAGCCCCTGTATACAGGGTGGAAGTGAAATAACCCTGCAGATTTTCGGAGAAAATACCTCATGTTGTATCTTACAAAAAGTGTAATACCATATTGATGGGAAGTTCGTAGTTTTCTCCCAAATGTTTAACACCCTCTTATTCGGTAACTGTTGCGAGTAGGATCATCATTTTTATTCATATCGATAGAAAATCTAATAAAGAATCATTTATCCCTCTGGCGTATTTCAATACCATGGACGATTTTCGAGTAAATTTCATTTATATCACTTAAATACCTAGTGACAGAAAAATAAAATTTTGTAAAAGGACTTATCTTCACTGAGCTCAGTATACAAGAATTAATAAAAAAAATTAAATACTGAACAAAAAGGCCTATAAAAAGAAAGACTGAATGCAAGTATACACAGGAGAAATTGAAAATAAAATCATGTAGAACGAATCACAAATTACAGAATCTCTGAAGCAGACTATTCGTGACAGTCAAAAAGGGGAAGTAGATCGTGTGAGATGCTGGTAACAATTTGATTCCAGAATAAATTAATCAAGTTAAAACACTCGAACTGACATGGAATGACAATCGTATTTTATAGCCAGATATACTAGGAACTCTACAATGATTTCAACCTGTTCTCAGTTCCTTCGTCCAAATAAATTAACTTCATTTAACTAAACCTCATCACCATTATTCTCATGATTTGGACATACGCGTTCCTTTAAGATTCCTCAGAACTGTTCCCACTATTTTTTAACGCCGTCACAATCTTCATGTAGAAATGCATTGCTCTATTAGACCCTTCTGAAGCTTCCATTCGTTCAAAATGGTCGTTCCAATTTTTATACTTCACGTATGTCACTAAGGCCAACTGTCGGACTCGAATATATAGATTGCAATCCACAAACGATTAGGGAAAACACGGAAATTTTACTTGAAGCAAGTAAAGCGATCGGTTTGGAAGTAAATCCCGAAAAAGACTAAGTATATGATTATGTCTCGTGACCAGAATATTGTACGAAATGGAAATATAACAATTGGAGATTTATCCTTCGAAGGGGTGGAAAAATTCAAATATCTTGGAGCAAAAGTAACAAATATAAATGACACTCGGGAGGAAATTAAACGCAGAATAAATAGAGGAAATTAAACGCAGAATAAATATGGGAAATGCGTGTTATTATTCGGTTGAGAAGCTCTTATCATCCAGTCTGCTGTCCAAAAATCTTAAAGTTAGAATTTATAAAACAGTTATATTACCGGTTGTTCTGTATGGTTGTCAAACTTGGACTCTCACTCTGAGAGAGGAACATAGGTTAAGGGTGTCTGAGAATAAGGTGCTTAGGAAAATATTTGGGGCTAAAAGGGATGAAGTTACAGGAGAATGGAGAAAGTTACACAACGCAGAACTGCACGCATTGTATTCTGCACCTGACATAATTAGGAACATTAAATCCAGACGTTTGAGATGGGCAGGGCATGTAGCACGTATGGGCGAATCCAGAAATGCATATAGAGTGTTAGTTGGGAGACCGGAGGAAAAAGACCTTTAGGGAGGCCGAGACGTAGATGGGAGGATAATATTAAAATGGATTTGAGGAGGTGGGATATGATGATAGAGACTGGATTAATCTTGCACAGGATAGGGACCGATGGCGGGCTTATGTGAGGGCGGCAATGAACCTTCGGGTTCCTTAAAAGCCATTTGTAAGTAAGTAAGTAACCTCTGCACTAAAATGAGACTGGTAATTGGTCATGAGGAGAGATTTAAAAAATCTAAATAAATATTTTCTTTAACATTTATCGTTTTATAGGAAATCGTTATGTTTCTATAAAGCATTTGGCAACAGCACGGATATTGTAATAACTCTACCAATCACGGCCTGCACTCCTTACCTCCTTCTCCTTCCCCTCTGCTGTACTCAGTCGGTGACGTACGACAGTGTGCTGCGTTGCAAAATTTATTTTAACCATTTTCGCAATTATAGATACTGTACAAAGGCTAGTCAGCAAGTTACAAATCGAAGTAGTGCTCTACATTTTTTGAGTGATGTATCTGAAGTTATCACCGAGAGATGACAATATTATACAGGTTTCAAGATGATCCATGTACGTACAAACGGAACAAAGAAGCAGCAGTTGCAAGATGACTGCACCTCTTCATGAGTCTACCATTGTCGTGCAGCGCTTCGTTGCGTGATTTTTCTGAGCGAAAGTTTTGGCAGTGAAGGATATTCATTAAGAAATGCTGCCCGTGTTTGATGAGCATTTCCTGTCACGTATAAAGAAATAGAAATTAAAAAAACTAATGAATAATAATAATAATAATAATAATAATAATAGTAATAATAATATTAATAATAATTTACAAAAAGATGTATTTACCTTTTATTTAGTTAAAAATAAAATAATTGTAATAATTAATGAAAAGCCGGTAATGAATAAGTAAATCTTAGTTGAAGAAAGACTGATAGTCATAAAATCTAATAAGAAAGAATTATACAAATATGCTTTATATAATATAAATGATTATGATTTTCTGTGTTATAGATATAGAATTTTACGAACTGTATAAATATTTCTGTTGTGAAAGAGGAATGGAAGAAAATAGCATAATGAATGATTTATATATACTGGCTACACATTGTAGAGTTAAACGAAACATACAACTTTTCAAGTAAATAAATATTAAGGTTTGCAATAAACTAGAGTGGGTGAACCTTGCACTAAAACTAGATGTAAGTGCAGGATAAGACAACATAAATTAAATATTTAAATTACAGAAATTGCGTTATAAAATTGTATATTTATTGTGTGAAATTACTAATTGTATATAGATTAGTTTTAATTATTCAGTGTATGTACTATATTTGTGAACTCTTAATAAATTGTGTCATTTCCTGTCATGTCAAGCTGTCTACAATAATTGGGTACAGAAGTTCTCTTATAGTTTTTAGTAGGTTATTTTACGACGCTTTATCAACATCTTAGATTATTTTGCATCTGAATGAGATGAAGGTGATATATATATTTTTTCATTTTATTTATTATATTCCATAGATCTTAATAATAATAATGATAATAATAATAATAATAATAATAATGTTTTATTTTCGCTGGCAGAGTTAAGGCCATAAGGCCTTCTCTTCTACTCAACCAACCTTAATCAATACAATACATATTTAAATTACAAATATTTACACTACACTTAAAAGGTTCTGCAGCTATATTCTTCAGTTAAGTTTTAAAGTTTTAAAGACTAGTAGACTACATATTTATTTAAATTTAGATCATCCTATAAGGTTAAGTACTAACTTAATTTATGAGCTAATTTAATTCAATCAATTATAATTAATTTAAGATTTGAGTTAGCTAGTAAAATGATGAAAATTAATTTAATATAAACTAGGACTATGTTACAGGGAGAAAGAAATATATATATATATATATATATAAATCTAAAATATATTTCTTACATTAGCAATGAAGCTTTAAGATGTGGAACAAGTCAAAATTTTACAAGATTACAATTACAATTACAATTTTTTTAATTTTTTACAATTTTTACAATATCGCACAATTTTTACAATTTTACAATTTTGCAATTTTCTACAATTTTATACAATTTTTACAATATTTTGGCAAGATGTAGTGAGATGAGGTGAGGTCCGAGGATTCGCCAAAAGATTACCTGTCATTTGCCTTATGGTTGGAGAAAACCTCAGGAAACCCAACCAGATAATCAGACCGAAATGGGTGAAATGAAGTGATGCCGAGGACTCGCCATAGACCACCCGGCATTAGTCCACGGCTGGGGAAAATGAGTCCTGGATCCAGCACCGATAGTTACCCAGCATTTGCTCATATACTGGGTTGAGGAAAACCCCGGAAAAACCCTCAACCACGTAACTTGCCCCGACCAGGAATCGAACCCGGGCCACCTGGTTTCGCGGCCAGACGCGCTAACCGTTACTCCACAGGTGTGGATCTGGAGATGATCATTGAGGCAAATGCGCAAGGTGGCGACTTGATGCGAACAGGCAGAATATATACTAATGCTGGGTTACAAGAAAGCATTTATAGGTTCGTTAAACATTATTGGTCCTGTAATTGTTCATTTAGCGTCAGTAAGCGTTGCAAGAACGACCTTTAAAGCTACTGGTTCGTTAAAAAACTCTGTAAACTATAGGTCGAAAATCGGAGCTATAAACTGTTAAAGAATCGTTAGCCGCCATAGGCCTATTGTACGTATATTTCTTGTTTTTTTATCTGACAGTATTTTTATTTTATTTTAGTAGGTTATTTTACGACGCTTTATCAACATCTTTGGTTATTTAGCGTCTGAATGAGATGAAGGTGATAATGCCAGTGAAATGAGTCCGGGGTCCAGCACCGAAAGTTACCCAGCATTTGCTCATATTGGGTTGAGGGAAAACCCCGGAAAAAACCTCAACCAGGTAACTTGCCCCGACCGGGAATCGAACCCGGGCCACCTGGTTTCGCGACCAGACGCGCTGACCGTTACTCCACAGGTGTGGTTCTGACAGTATTAAGTAATTTCGTGGATATGTTATCATCAGAAGTAAGTAAGTGAAATGTAATATACATATCACAGTGAACTCGAGATTCATGTGTATATAGGAAAAGTTTTGTGAATAAAACAATTTTATTACTATTATGGAATCGTTTGACGTAGAGGTTATGTTTGATATGGTACAACATCTACCAAGACCAAGAATACTAGAGACAGATCGAATCCTCTAGAAGAATACGATAATATTGATTTTAAGGTTAGAATTAGATTATCGAAAGACACATTCATGGCTCTCTTGCATGAAATAGGGCATTATATTGGAAAACAAATCGCACGCAGTAAATTGTCTTGCGCTATTACGCAATAGGAGCGTTTCAGAATGTGATAGTGGATCCTATTCCTGTTTATAAATCTACAGTTTGTAGAATAATAAGATGTGTGACTGCATTGCAAGAATGAGAGAACAATACATTACTATGCCTCAAGGAAATTCTGTACAAACAGTAAAGAGGATTTCTTCTCAATTTGCAATTTTTCCAACGTTATTGGTGCATAGACTGTAGCCATATGAAAATTCAAAGCCCTAGTGGACACCTGAATGAGATGTATCGAAACAGGAAGGGTTACTTCTCTATCAATCTGTACCAAGAATCGTTGCATGTTGGCCTGGGTCAGTATTTGATGCCTGTCTTGCGCAAAGTTTGAAAACAATGACTGTCCAAAAACACAATATTACCATAGCGACACGCACGTATAATAAGGAAATTATTTACGCCGGCTACGATGGCTCTGTCGTTTTGAATCTTTTCCGTTTAAAGATGGAATAGCTAACAGATCGTTAAATATCACATTTGCAACGACCTATACTTTAAAGATTGGAACAGTTTAATAATACATTATGCAACGAGCTTATAATGAAGGTAATTAAGAAGTGAGTATGATATTTATGAAACGAGCGCAAGCGAGGGTAGACAAAGGCGTTGATCCAAAGGTATAGCCAGGTTAATATTAAAAATGTTGGTAAAAATAAAATGATGTCCTTTAGAACTCGGTCACTTTACTTTTGTAGCGGTCTCATCCTCAGTTTTGCTCCAGTTCATCTCTCTGCTGCTTGTTTCGTTTCTGATCTCAGTGATACAGAAGTTCGATACACGTTAATGTATACAAATCGTGGTTTTTCTAAGTCGGGTAGTTGTCACTGACTCTCTATATTTAAACTTTGGTTATACCTTGAGAACCATACCTATTATCAGTGGTCATAAAGTCTGGTACAGCAGATACATGCACTTTTCGTCTAATCGCCAGCTTGGTGGACTCCGTTACAGGGCAGAGCATGGGCTGCATCATGATATAAGTCTTGCCCTCACGCACAATTTAACACGATGCTGTTCTAGACCGCGCAGAAAACGTATTACTTGTGCCAACAAAAACATGGCCCTCTGAGAACTGCGTGAAGGCGGAAGACGGAGAGGAGACGGAAGTCTGATGAAATTACTATCGTCTTCCACAAACTCTGTATTTGACAGTAAAGGAGTAACTCTAGTTGAGACAAAAACCAGAAGAACATTTTGATGCTCCAAGTAATCTCTCCATCTACAAATTAAGTGTTGTAATACACGTAGTTTTTTCTGTAAAGTCTTCTTAACGAGACAGAATTTTGTGGTGTTGATTCTCAAATATTGTACATAAACGTTCCAATTTGGAAATAGTTAAGTTTTCTAATACATAAATTGGTTTGGAGTGTTTAATACAGATCGTAATTAATCGGCTTTAAATGTACTTTTTTGAAGTAAATTAATTAGATTGAAGATTGTGCATCAGTGCTGTTGTTGGGCCAGAACGGACCGTATCGCAGCTCCGCTTAACATTTCAGTTGGACTTTCTCGTTCAAGCTAAAAATTAATAGGCTATAACTTCACCGTTCCGGTATGAATAATCTTTTAAGGTATATGTACACCTTCAGATACAAAAAATTGTGTTTTGTATCATTTTGCTCTGTAAAATTTTTATACAATTGAGAATGATACCAGAAAGAGAATGAAGTGAACAGATCCCTTGAAATTATGTCTAAATTGTTTATGAAAATTATTTTGTTTATAATTTTGACATGTAACTTGAAACATTGTAGCTCATGTAGTTTTTAAGATAGAGCCACATTTTTTTCATAACTAAAACTATTCTTTAGTGCCTGACATAGAGCTATTTTTTATTTTATTTACATTAATTAAATATTACCATATATGTAACTTACAATAATATTTTATGTTGCATAAATCATGTAAAAATCCATAGGTAATTATTAATTATATTAATGTTATTTTACTCACTGTAAGGCACTAGGGGATATTTCAAGCTTCAAAATGACACCAATATCTTCTTGGTATCACCATATCTGACTGAGATATCATGTTTGAAAGAATTAAATATTCTAAAATTACTACTTACAGGAAATGAGCCACAAATTTTCAGAGCCTAGAAGACTCCATCATCATATCACAGTCTAGTATATACAGTCGCGACGCTCTATACGTAGTAAATATGGAAACATTAGATAGTTGCTCACCATTAGGATCGCTAATATCGCCTCATTACAGGCAATGCAAAATAGTACCGTCACAGTCTATTGTTTCTAGCACCCTCAAAACTCAAGCTTCGTGACTGTATATACTAGACTGTGATCATATGTCACCCTTAAGCAGCTTCATGTCGGTCCAGTTTCAGCTTCTTTCTGCCTCTCAAACACCTCCGCCTTGTTTTAACTTCAGGTGTTGAATGTTTTTTTTTTTGGTATTTTCGTCCCTATTTCCATTGATGCAACAAATCCTGCGATGGTGTTTGTCCCAGGGTTTATGCCTATCCTCCTCAAATTGGAATTTCTACTTTTGGACTCTTATTAAAATGACGTACAACATCACTGACACAGAAATTTACAGTTATCAGTAAAAGATTATAAATACTTCATTATGTAAAAAGTTTTTTCAATCTAATGACCATGCCCAGATATCTATGCATCTATTTTGGGACTAGAAAGAAGTTTATTTACAAGCAATGCTCGACGAGGGGATTGACTGCTAAGAAGATCACTCCAAAATTAATGCACTCCAAAAGTAGCCTAAATGACCGTGGCTAATGACGCAGCATTTTGGAAAATGGGACTTATCTGAAAAACCATAAGGCATAAATCGAAAATTCTTATATCAAATTAAAGAGGAGAAAATTCTCTATTAAAATAGTTATATTTTTTTAATTCTAATTTTCATCATTTTTGCGTTTTGTGGGTGTACATATACCTTAAGTCTAAATGAATATATGTATATTTCTTTATTTCCGTCAAATAAGGGGTTCCCAACCGATGTGTTGCGACACACCGATGTATCGCGCAGCTCCATGGAGTGTGTCGCGATTTTTTGGTTTGAAAATAAATTTTATGTCATCAAGAAAGTCACTTTACAACGTATTTTTTTATTTCCAACTAAGTGTTTGATATGGTACATTTTATTTGTGACAGACTTTACCAATGAAACGTGAACACCTGCAACAATGCTCACTTCAGTTTTTCAACCATAAGGCCACGTATAAAGAAACTCTGTGCAACCTACTAACCGCAGATTTCACATTAATTTAAATAGGCGAGTTTTCAAAAACGATAATCTTTTATCGGCCATACAGCATAGATAGGTTGTGATTTTTGACACATACTTTCTTTTTCTAATGCCACTCAAATTGCTGCTTGTTCTTTTAGAATTTTTGAATTGAGTGTTAACATCGACCTATGTACAACACTATAAGGTACACTATAAGGTACCAAATAAAGCCACCTTAACACTTCAGTCACTTTTGCTCTGGAAATAAGTTATGTACAAACACGAAAATTAAGAAATAGAAACTGCAATCTTATCTTTACAAAACAGCACAATGAAAATGGATATATTATATACCGAACAAAATTAGAACTCAAATAGGAAAACTTTGTAAACTGGCGTTATTAGGAACAGGTTGTCCAATTAACGCCACCTATTTTCTAGTAACCTATACACTTATAAATTATTAATGAATTATTTTTTCCTAAGCAACACAAATAGAACTAAGCGACTAAATTTGAGTTTCTGTTAATAAAAGATACAAAATCACTCAATACTAATGTAAGATCTTGATCTGAAACTGAAACACCAGATGGATTAGGAAACTATGTTTTCCAGTGACTCCTTACTTTAAAAAAAAAGAGACAATGTGACACAGTAGAAAGTTATTAAACACAAAAGCATTTACCTTAGTTTAATATGATTATTTTCCAATAAGTAAAACAAAAAAATTAAGTTATGTAAAATAAAAATAAAAAAATAAGAATTCCATAAGCAATTGAACCAATATCATCACTGCACATTCTGAACATTTGTAAGTTGAAAGCTTAGTGATTTTCCTGATGTTTTCACACTGATGCTGTACTGTCAGCCTTAGTACTAACATAACCTAAAATTTTGTCTGTAGACCTTTAACGCCACGTGGCGTTAAAGCGCTACTGAGTACTTGATAACATGACATGCCTGTTTCTCTAACATTTTCAAATTTTATAGATAGCAAATACTTTCTATACATAGAAGAATGTTTAAGGATCACGAAAATATATAGTTTAATATAGTTATTATTTGCTCAACACACAAAATAAAATATTGCCTCTTACCTTGATATAAGAACAGCCATTCACTATCAACACACAAATGATGGAATATGTCACTCGTAAATGTCAGCGGACAGCTAGTAACTCATTTCATCACTAGATTGCAAGCGAATGCAGGCTACAGTAGTGCACTACCGAAAACTTGTGTCGTTAACAAATTTTAATAGGGTGGCGTTAAAGGTATACATGGCGTTATTTGGCTCAGGGACCTTATAGAAGTAGTTATCATTCCTTTTTCTGGCAGAACGCGCTGGAACGGCATTCCTGCACCTTTTTTTGTATTTTTCATCATGAAACCGAAATATGTGTGAATAACTATGTTTTTAATATAATTTTTCTTTGAATTCTGCTTAGACATTGAAAGTCTTA
The DNA here is from genome assembly GCA_025594305.2 of Periplaneta americana. NCBI lineage: Eukaryota > Metazoa > Arthropoda > Insecta > Blattodea > Blattidae > Periplaneta > Periplaneta americana. Next base: position 17,821,128 of record JAJSOF020000039.1, on the reverse strand, counting down.
GTTGGACAAAATTCCCGTGCAGTGAACAGTAATCATCTCCCCGTCGACTATAAAATATTCTACACAGAGTTTCGTCACCTTTTTCTCTAGAAGAAACCACTGGTTATTATTATTATTATTATTATTATTATTATTATTATTATTATTATTATCATCATTATTATTATATCAAATAAATGTGTCGCCATATCGTGAGCGTTGAGTAAATTGTGTCGTTAGTTAAAAAAGGTTGGAAACCACTGCATTAATTTACGACATAAAATGGAATATATTGTAGAACTTACAAGATACGAACGTTTTAACCATGAAGTGGCATCATCAGGTCTCGTAATAGTGGGTAACACATAAGGAACACTTTACAAATCTGGTTAATTTAACATTCTACCCTTAAATATAGATTTAGACAAAGATTAATAAAACAATAATAAAATGTTAATAAAACGTAACATGTATGGTTATTAAAAATGTAGGTTACATATGTAACATCAGTAGAATTTGTAAGTAATAATAGAGTCTATATTATAAAATGTTCAACCAGAATGTATTTCATGATTGGACACTATGGAAGATTCTTAAGATAATTACACACACTGTGTACTCTACTTCTAAGTAATTTATATACACTCTGTTACTACCTCAATATCCTTTGACTGGTATCTATACGTAACCATATTATCACATTTTATAATGGTAGGAACTGGACTAACTGTAGTAACTTTCGAGGAATAACTTATCACTTTTGTTGACGTCGTACAAAATTTTGTCCAATATTCTTTTGGGAAGATGAACTCCATATGTAGATGAAATTATTGGGAATCATCAGTGTGGTTTTAGGCGTAATAGATCAACTATTGACTAGATATTTTGTATTCGACAGATAATGGAGAAAAATGGGAGTATACGGGTACACAGTGCATCAGTTATTCATAGATTTCAAAAAGGCATATGTCTCGGTTAAGAGAGAAGTTCTATATGATATTCTTATTGAATTTGGTATTCCCAAGAAACTAGTTCGATTAATTAAAATGTGTCTCAGTGAAACGTTCAGCAGAGTTCGTATAGGTCAGTTTCTGTCAGATGCGTTTCCAATTCACTGTGGGCTAAAGCAAGGAGATGCACTATCGCCTTTATTTTTAACTTCGCTCTAGAGTATGCCATTAGGAAAGTCCAGGATAACAGAGAGGTTTGGAATTGAACGGGTTACATCAGCTGCTTGTCTATGCAGATGACGTGAATATGTTAGGAGAAAATCCACAAACTATTAGGGGAAATACGGGAATTTTACTGGAAGCAAGTAAAAAGATAGGTTTGGAAGTAAATTCCGAAAAGACAAAGTATATGATTATGTCTCGTGACCAGAATATTGCACGAAATAGAAATATAAAAATTGGAAATTTATCCTTTGAAGAGGTGCAGAAGTTCAAATATCTTCAAATAAAGCAACAGCACCAAATATTAAAGATACTCGAGAGGAAATTAAACACAGAATAAATATGGGAAATGCCTGTTATTATTCGGATGAGCTTTTATCATCCAGTCTGCTGTCAAAAAAAATCTGAAAGTAAGAATTTATAAAACAGTTATATTACCGGTTGTTCTTTTTTGGTTGTGAAACTTGAACTCTCATTTTGAGAGAGGAACATAGGTTAAGGGTGTTTGAGAATAAGGTGCTTAGGAAAATATTTGGAGCAAGAGGGTGAAGTTACAGGAGAATGGGGAAAGTTACACAACACAGAACTGCACGCATTGTATTCTTCACCTGACATAATTAGGAACATTAAATCCAGACGTATGAGATGGGTAGGGCATGCAGCACGTATGTGCGAATCCAGAAATGCATATAGAGTGTTAGTTAGGAGGCCGGAGGGAAAAAGACTTTTGGGAGGCCGAGACGTAGATGGGAATATAATATTAAAATGGATTTGAGGAGGTGGGATATGATGATAGAGAATGGATTAATCTTGCTCAGGATAGGGACCAATGGCGGGCTTATGTGAGGGCGGCAATGAACGTCCGGGTTCCTTAAAAGCCAGTAAGTAAGGAACTGGATTAATTTTGCTCAGGATAGGAACCGATAGCGGTCTTTTGTGAGAGCAGCAATGAACCTCCGAGTTCTCTAAAAGCCATTTGTAAATAAGTAAGTAAGTATCGGTACTTGCAAATAATGATGAAATATACATTAATTATTAATTAATATATCAAAGGATATTGTAAAAATCTTAGCCTAAAAAGTCGAGACTTATATTTAAATTATTCTTCACACCAGCTTCACTATATATTTTCAAAATAAAAATTAAAGTACAAAGAGACTGGTCCCACTAAAAACTCTACCTAACAATACGTCGGCGTACGGACAACTCCGTGCACATTGCCCTACGCAAACCGGTTCCACTCCACCGCTTAGTGTATCTTCCTGGGGACAGAAGTTCCGCCAACATTATACTTGGGACCGGTCTGTATAGGAACTCTGTGTAATAAATTTAGAGACAGGATTTTCACGCACTATCAATTCGTAAAATATGCATGCATCCATGCACTATCAAATGACCAAATATGCAGAATGAAGGAAAAAAATAACACTGAAAATATGCACTCTCAAAATTAAAACTTACATTTTATTTTTATGGCACAATGTACTACTAATAGTCTTTACAAATTTCTAAGATATTCTTCTCCCTTGATCCACTGCGCCGCAAGAACTCTTCTCGAACATTTAATGGGGGCATTACAACACTTCACAGATCACCACAGACCACAAGTGCAGTAGCTAATTCACAAAACACATGTAAGTTACATGTAGCCTACTACAGACCTTCTCCCTATCTACTTACCCAAATTAAAGGCAGGTAAGGGGAAGCATATTAGTGCTATTGTCGTCAAACTACGAAGTATGGAAGGGAGCAGAAGAGGCATCCTTCTAATAATAATTTTAGCCTCAGGGTAAGACTTGTATAGACCAGGAGTGTGAAATTCCAGTGTGACAATACAATGAGAGGATTAGCTGGTAAGTTTCAAGTCCTCACGTAAAAGCCCTGCAAACCGTTAGCATTTCACTTATATTTTTCAGTACATATACTCAAATATTGTAAGCTCAGAAATACCAAACTCTACGAGACAACATTTATAAAATGCAGTATCATGCGATTTAACATAAAACATGCAATAAAACTATCAAAATGGACGTAATATGCAACATGAACCTCAAAATATGCATTATTAAACTTTAAATCTAAAAACAAACATGCAGTATGCTTGACTTTACCAGTAAAAAGTCAAAACATGCAAATATGCACGGAAAAAGTATAACATTTCGAATCACTAAGCCATGAAAAGGATATTTACAAAGTTTGAGAACTTGAGCCGTTCAGAGCAGAAGTGGTGTAAGTCAAAAATGGATAATGAGGGTTAAAGTAAACATTCTGTAAAATACAGCGCAAAGTAACAATTAATATTGAATTTATTTAAACTATTAGTAGTCAGTGGATATCACGAAGGGCCTATTAATTGCTAAACGCTGTATTTTACAGAATTTTTACTTTCGAACCTCATTACCCAATTTTGACTTACACCACTTTTGCTCTGAACAACTCAACTGTAGCACGCTTATATAAAAACATGCATTTACATGGAAATCCTGTCTCTAGTAATAATGTAATGCTAAGAACGTCGATAAAAATTTTGTAGATTGTTTTCTCGATAATATCAAGTGATACTTTCACTTTATCTGTAGCTAATTCACATACGATTCGTCTGCAATACTCTTAAATTTGGCCATATAACACCTTCCCTCCAGTTACTTTCATGGGTGCGTCTGAAGGAACGAAGAAAAAACATTCGCTGTCTCTTCTGTTTAGAATCATGCATACTTCTACTCCGAATTATCTGTTATCGCGCTTCAATTTCTTACAACTCTTCGAAACCGACATCAAGCACTTCTTTCTATCCCTCATAATAGAACGTCTTTATACTCATCTTCCTATACTGTAGAAATACCTCGAATCTGGAATTCGTTACCTAATGACGTCAGGGACTGCCGGACTTTATCACAATTCAAAATTAAATTAGAAAATTTTGTCTTATTTAATGTTTTTTAGGTATTGCTAGAAGTATGGATTTGTGATTTTTTTTTTCTTTTTTAATCTAGATTAAAATTGCAAGTTTCTTGTTTATGTTAGTTAATTAGTTAGGATACAATTAATTATGATACTTAATCACTCATTTAAAATTTGTATGACTGCAAACTGTGTATATTTTTGTGCGAGATATTGCGTATTTGCTTGGTTTCCGCACAAAACCAATCCGCGGAAAGTCTAAAATTCCACATTCAGTATTTCCAACCTAACACATAACAATTTCCCTCTTCTTACCGCTTAAGTGACATATTGATTTTACTGCTTTAGGCTTTTAACATATTATTTTTAGAGACGTTCAATATAGTAATAATTATAAATTAGAAACTTACCACTGCAATTTCACCTAAATTGCAATGTTAATTATTGTTTTTAAATATTTGCAAAAATTAAGTAAACTACAATTCCACTAAAGTTACTGCATTTGTGATGCAAGTAACATTAAGGAAGCAGTGAAAAATCAACAAAATTCCAGATGCCGATGTTATTACTGCAATATTTATATAAATAATATTGTTAAAATATTAAAATGAAAAATAAATCATTACATAACCTTACCGTCTGTTTTAAGTTCGCATTTATAAACTGGGGGAAAAAAATACAGATGTATATCACGGCCTGCTGGAGTATAGTAAACACAGAAAACATTTTAAAGCAACAATGTTGAAGATAGATATTTTTGTTTTGCAAATTTACCAGGAATACAAATAACAGAAACCAAGATGATTTCATTGCAACTAATTAGAAATTCCTATTTTAGGTATGTAATAAACGATCTTCGCACAAAATAATGCACGATACACGAGCGGTATGTTTTCTTTCAATTCTCGGAAATTAAAAAGCTGAACTACGTTTCGCTTTTACAAACTTTTCCTCGAGCATGAAAACTTCAACATACCGCTCTTGTAACGCATATTACTATTGTGTGGCTTTTCTTTGTTTATATTGTTTTTTTCTCTCTCTCTCTCTTTATTTCTTGTGTAGCTTTACTTTGTATATAGTGTATTTTTTTCTGTTTATTTCTATTATTGTATTTGTATTCCTGGTGTTGTGGAAGAGAAGGCCTGATGGCCTTAACTACACCAGAATAAATAAATAACTAAATAAATATTCTTAATATTTCTACTACAGTATTTCTATGTGTACATTGATAATAATCAACTCTACAGAAAGCACATTGAACTGTCCTTTACACGCAATTATAATATAGTCCATAACGTAATTATGTATTCAAATTTGCATGTGTAACTCCGACACAAAAAAGCAATTTGAATAATTAATTTCATTGTTTATATGTAACATTATAAAGAGTTTAATTATAATCCAATATCCATATTTAATTTTAGTTTAACAATACACAATGGCAAAACAGCATTACTATTAATGTATCAATAATCATGCATTTGCATCAACGCATTCATAGAGAACAGAATCGCAGAAACCGCCACGCATAATAATGATGTTACAATTGTGTGAATTTTTAAGCAAATTTTCCCACGTGATTAGGTTGCGTTGCGTTCGACACGTCACTGAATCACGTGGATGAAGATGACCTTCTTTTCCTCCACTGGTGAGTACTAGAGACGAACAAAACTGCCTGTTTCGCTCGCTGTGTTCGTTGCATTTGTCTTTCGAATCTCGTCTCGTTATTCTCGAAATAGCATTTGGTCGGCGTGGAAAGATTTCGTAACTTTGAATAACATACATCTTTGAAATAAATAATATTATAAATATGACTATTACACTTTTACTACGTCACACTAGTTTTGACCAATAAAACGGTACGAAAGGACGTCTTTCAACCAACACGTGGCTCCTTATCGCACAATTTTATCGCGTCCCTAGCATTTGTTTAATTTTATCTCGTCCCTAGCATTTGTTTATTTTTATCACCACCCTAGCATTTGTTTCTTTGTTTGCCAACATTTCAAACTGCACAGGTCTGGACGTCAAAAATGCAGAAAATTTGCAAACCACTCCAGTCGATGCACAGCACTTTCAAATATACACTCGCATTGGCATTCAAGAACAAGAATTAATAAGGATCACTGGTCATATATGAAGAGCACCATTCTTTCTAAATCCTGAATAAGTTGAGGATACACCATGTACATCAACGAGTTTTTACTTCTTTTTGACGCATTTTATGTCAATATAGATGATTAACTGAACCACAAACCACTGAAACATTCAAATTTCAAAATTGTACTTTCAATAATTGTTTGTTTTAAAATTATTAATATTTCTTTTTTATTTCATCATCGTTAATTAAAGCGTTTCTTGTTTATTTCATCATCCCTAATTAAAACTTTTCTAATACTTGTTTATATTATTTAGAATATGTTTGTTATAGCTTCTGCTATATGATATTATGGATAGTCACGTATCAGATTTATTGTTTAATATTAAGATTTATTGAAAATCATCTGTCAAGTGACGTTGATTACTGTTTTATCCGGATGATTGAAGTGGAATGCAACTTTATAATAAAAATGAAACTGAATGAACAAAGCCTTCTTGACTAGTAATAGAATGCCACAGAGTTCAATTGAAGATTCCATAGTTATATAACTGATAACAAGAAAACATAATCATAAAACACTACTGCCATCTAGAGTAATGTTGAGATGGTACAAAAATACATTTGAAGACAGTTGTATTTTCGTAAGCCAATTAATATTTTATTGTATTGGAGTACTTTGTTACTTCTAATCTTTATATACTTTCTTCTAATCGTGTAATAGTCCATTAAATCCCACTCGAGTTTTGATTTTCTCTAGATAAATCAAAACCTCTAGTGAGATTATTGTTGATAAATTTATTTTAAATGCTCAATCAATATGATTTATCTATTTGCAAATTTTATTATTTGCTATTACATCTTTAGTAGATATGAACGTTTTCGCCTGTACGGCATCATCAGATATTTTAAAATTGACGAAATCTAAACTTAATCCCTTAAATTGTATAAAGTTGATTGAGTTTATCATGAGTTTTATAAAATGGAAAACGTATTGGTAGAAATGTTTAATTTTGAATTTGTGTAAATTTGTTTTTCCAAAAAATAAAGTATGAAATTTAAGATTGTGGATGTGAATATTAATACATATATAACTCATTAATTACATTGTTTGTTAAAATACCACTTGTTGTAAAGATAAAATAGTTAAAATTGATGAAATTTATAAAAATAGTTTATTTTGTGACTAAATAAGAACAGATCACATTTAGACACAAAGTATAATATTTTATAAACGAATAAATATCAAATATTATATCATGTATCGTATCTTATAATTTTATTCATTCATTCGTTCACTCATCCACTCATTCACTTACTTATTCACTCAGTTACTTACTTATTCACTCACTTAATTACTTATTCACTCAATTATTCACTCACATACTTATTCACTCACTCACTTCCTTATTCACTCATTTACTTAATCCTCACTCACCTACTTACTTATTAAATCACTCAATTATTCACTCACATACTTATTCACTCACTGACTTACTTAATCACTCACTTAATTATTCAGTCACTTACTTATTCAGTCACTTACTTAATTACTCACTCACTTATGCACTTACTTACCTACTTATGCACTCACTTATTCACTCACCTACTTATTCACTCAATTAATTACTTATGCACTCACTTACTTATTTATTCACTCACTCACTTATTCACTCACTACTTATTCACTCAATTAATTACTTATGCACTCACTTACTTACTTATTCACTCTCTGACTTACTTAATCACTCACTTAATTATTCAGTCACTTACTTATTCAGTCACTTACTTAATGACTCGCTTACTTATGCACTTACTTACCTACTTATGCACTCACTTACTTATGCACTCACTTACTCATTCACTCACTCACTTATTTACTCACCTACTTATTCACTCAATTAATTACTTATGCACTCACTTACTTACTTATTCACTCACTCACTTACTTATTCACTCACTCACTTATTCACTCAATTAATTACTTATGCACTCACTTACTTATTCACTCACTCACTTACTTATTCACTCACTCACTTATTCACTCACCTACTTATTCACTCAATTAATTACTTATGCACTCACTTACTTATTCACTCACTGACTTACTTATTGACTCAATTATTCAGTCACTTAATTACTTACTTATGCACTTACCTAATTATGCACTCACTTACTTATTCACTCACTCACTTATTCAATCACCTACTTATTCACTCAGTTAATTACTTATGCACTAACACTTATTCACTCAGTTACTAACTTATTCATTCATTCACTTAATTATGCACTCATTCACTTATTCTCCGCTCAATTACTTATTTACTCACTTGCTTACTTATTCACTTACATATTTATTTATTTATGATACGATCGTTTTAATTGCGATAGATTGTATTTTAGTTTGTTATTTAACGACTACTTATCAACTACTAGGTTATTTTGTCATCGATGGGATCGGTGACAGTGTGCTGGTATTTGGCGACGTGGGGCCGAAAATCCGCCATGAGATTAACTGACATCCGCCCTACAGTTAGAAAACCTCGAGAAAAATTCAACCAGGTAATGAGCCCAAGAGGGAATCGAACCCACGCGCTACTGCAGCTCAAATTCAGTAAAGAAACACTCCAATCTTCTGTGGTTTGGCACATTGTTATGAAGGAAATGCTTTCACATGTAGTGAGGATATCTGTATTCTGTTCCGGCAATATGAACTATGGCAATCCTTCTCAAGGAGGAAGAGAGTTAAGAAATATGAAGAGTGTGATAGAAGAGAACGTTGTAATCGTCAATTTTGCAATTACTCTAGCACATGGCGTTCGTGTACATTCATTGTTCCTAGCGTCCAATTACCTGCCTGCCTCCCTGCCTACAAAGAGAGAAGGGAGAGGGTTGGTTTGCAATAATTAAGTCTGCCTGTTAGTAGGGTTGTGTCAGGTCAGAGGTAGGATGTTGGATCCTCGTAATAAATAGACAGGGGTGGAGGGTGTGTTGTGCAACGGACCGAATGGGGGTGGGGGTTAGATGGACGGACTACACGACTGACGATCACTGATTGCAACCCACCCGTGGGTCAACCACGCCTCATGAATTGTATACAACACTCTCATTGCCTCCCCGTAACAATGTTGACCAAGTTACAACCAGAAAATCTACTGCGAGAAACTGAGCAAATATTTAAAACCTAGTTCTCAATACACTGACCCTGAAACTCGATAGGGGTGACCAAAATAGCAACTGTATCTAAAAAAATTATGATTTTGAGGTTAATTTAGCTAGCAGGTTTCCTCTAAAGAACTAAGTAATTAACTTACAAGCAAGAAAATATACTTTCCACTCCTCTACCCAGATCGATCTTAAATGCCGTTGCTTATGTATGTATATATTTATTAACACTACAATTAGGTATACACCCGGTGGCAGTGGTATATAATATACAATAATACCATTACAATAATATAACAATTACAGCAATAAAAAATAAAATAAACGTAAATTTACTTCTAAATATAAATGAACCTAGGACTATAAATAAAATAAATACATAAAAATAAATAAAACTATGCTATAATAACGTCTACAATAAGCAAAAGTAAACCTAACCTATTTCACCCAACTATTACCAATTTAAGTACTGTCGGTGACTCAGGAGAAGACGAGAGCGGACTGAGGAGGAAGGGATGTGAACAGATAACGTACGACAACACGTGCAATATTTGTTCTGCAGTAAGCGGAAACATTGGGTCTCCTTCTGTTCAACTTAGCTTTAATTTCCATACGCATTGTTACTCATGTTTTCTGCACGAGTAATAACCAGGCTACTGGGATGCTTATCTGAGCTATGTTTATAATAATCAACAGCGATAGTCAAGAAGGTCACATTCTTTCCGCTCGTCTTCTTCTGAGTAAAGGCCCATTCACAATGAAAATTAAACATAACCGTAACATAAACACAGAAGTTTGCGCCCAGCCTACCAAATGGGATCATTCACAATGATTCACATAAGCATTGACATAAACATTACCGTAAGACGTTAACATGAAAGTTTGCAAACTCCAAACTTTCATGCTTATGCTTACGTAATTTACAATTCATTTTTATAATTTCAATATGCCTAGTGAATTATTAAATAATTATATAATAAATTTTCAATCTTAAGACATATCAACTTTCAAATGTTTATTTGCTATTTAATAAGACATATTAACGTTTTCGCCGTTTGGGGCATCTTCAGATATAACAAAAACATACAATCTGAACTTATAATAATAATAATAATAATAATAATAATAATAATAAATTATTATGCAAATAATAAGAATAAAGAACAATGTATGTATGCAATGCATGAGATTCATGAGCTTTATGTAAAATGTGAAATAATACAGGATAATTGTTGATATAATCTTTATATTTGAAATTGAATTGGACGGATATTTTATACATATAGCTCATGTTACAAATAAAATATACAATTATGATTAAAATTTGTCAATAATGTTAAAATTTATGATGATGATTGATAAAATAGATATTTTAAGAATAGTCATTAGTTGAGGGTTGTCGTAGGGTATACGATAATTTGCGTAGATGATGTTCGTATGTTATGTATGTATTTCATTGAAACCACCAACACATCAACACCAACACATACAAATAAATCTGATGACGCGCAACAGTTATAATCAATAGGATGTCATCAAATCAGAGTAATCACCAACGTCAAACAACATTTCATAAGCGAACGATCTCTTGAATGATTGAAATTCATACTTAACTTACGATTTATCTACTACGAAAATCATCGTATACTCTACGACATCCATAACCAACGAGCATTCATTTCAAATAATATCTCAACAAATCTGATTGCACGTAACAGTCATTTATAATCAATAAGATGTCATCAAGTCAGATAATAAATTGAAATAGTAATCTCCGACATAAAATAACATTTAGTTCATTAGCGAACGTTTTTCAATGAAATACATACATAACACACGAACATCAGCTACGCAAATTATACGACAACCCTCAACTAATGACTATTCTTAAAATATCTATTTTATCAATCACCATCATAAATTTTAACATTATTGACAAATTTTAATCTTAATTGTATATTTTATTTGTAACATGAGCTATATGTATAAAATATCCATCCAATTCAATTTCAAATATAAAGATTATATCAATAATTATCCTGTATTATTTCACATTTTACATAAAGCTCATGAATCTCATGCATTGCATACATACATTGTTCTTTATTCTTGTTATTTGCATAATTTATTATGGAACAACTGGATAATACCCACGGCAGACCAATATCGATAGTCGACGCTATTCGCTGGCCACTAGTTACCGGGCCGTACCGATCCGTATCAAACAAAATATAATCGAAATGGTGGTAGTCAAATTCGCGACTATATTCTTAAATAATTCACTCCATTAGTCAAGTTCAAGGTTTTATGTAGTACAACGGCTGTTTTTTGAATGCATTAAAAGAAAATGAAGATGTAATAAGATCATAAACTAGGTTATCACAAGGAAATTAACAGGAAAAAAGGTGTGTTTCACGGAATACCATTAAAATGACGGAAAGTAAATTTCCGGTTAAAGTTCGCCATGCGTAAAGTACGTAATTATGACGGCGTTGCCGTTTTATTTCTGGCCTATAGAAAAATACCTAGCCTTTTACGAAAAAAAATTTTAGGAACCATGAAATTATTCACCGCTTTCATTATAGGCCTATTATTTTTTTTATCAATATTACGAATCAAGTCATATTATATAATTTTAACTACTACATGGACGAATGAAATCAAGCTAACCTAACAAAACCAAACCTAACCTAACCTAACCAAAGCTAACCTAACCTAACCAAAACTAACCTAACCTAACCAAAACTAACCTAACTTAAGCTAAGCTGATCTAACCTAAGCTAAGCTAAGCTGACCTAACCTAAGCTAACCTAACCTAACCAAAGCTAACCTAACCAAAGCTAAACTAACCAAAGCTAAACTAACCTAACCAAAGCTAACTTAACCTAACCTAACCTAACCTAACCAAAGCTAACCTAACCTAACCTAATCAAAGCTAACCTAACCAAAGCCAACCTAACCTAACCTTCGTAAATGCAAGGTCTGTAACCGAATCAAGAAGATATCTCAATAATTTAACCTGCAATGTACACGCAAAAATAAATTCAAGTAAGGATCACGCTCCCACTACATGAGAAGTCCACGCATGCGCTACAGCAAAACTGTTTCTGTCCCGAGCCTCTCGTCATAATTTACTCGCGCAATATTTACGCAAATACACAGTGTCGCTAACAGTGGTGCTATCTCTCAATAATGTTCAGAACGAAGAAGATAGACAGAGAGAGAGAGAGAAAAAAAAAGAAATATAGCACAAAACTGTTTTGTCTCAAGACTCTCATCTAAGACACGTAATAAGTCACGTAATCTACTTGCAATATATTTGCGCAAATACACTTTGTAGCTAACACTGGTGCTATCTCTCAGTAATGTTCAGAACGAAGGAGGCAGAGAGAGAGAGAGAGAGAGAGAAATTTCTCCCGCCAACTACGCCACACACCAACGTCATGTTCTTATGTTGGTGACATTGTGTATTTACTTAAATTTGGTGGTAAACGTAACGGCACGGTTCAAAGTGACCGTGGTAATTCTCCAGTATAGCGTTTATTATTATAGGTTCAGATTATATGTTTTCGTTATGTCTGATGATGCCCCAAACGGCGAAAACGTTCATATGTCTTATTAAATAGCAAATAAACATTTGCAAGTTGATATGTCTTAACATTGAAAATTTATTATATACTTATTTAATTATGCTCACGTGATTTGCGAACAGAACACAATCGTGGAGCGTTGAAGTATACGACAGAATATGAGGAAATGGCGTCGTTGTTATGTTTCCATGGTTACCAAGTATGTTTGCTGTTATATTTATGTTCCCATCGTGAATGATGGTATGACTTCTTGATTTTACCGTAACGTTAAGTTAATGCTTATGTTATGTTTAATTTTCATTGTGAATGAGCCTTAACGGACAGTAATTACATACCACCTTAATTAATTACATATCAACTTAATTACATATAATCTTAATTATTAACATATCACCTTCATTTATTTACATATCAACTTAATTACATATCTTCTTAATTAATTACATATCAACTTAATTAATTACATGACACAACTTAGATAATTACACTGCACCTACAAATTACGTTGTCAGTCTAATCTTTTCAACCTTTCCTTAAATGTATTGATTTTGAGAGGACCACCCTGAAAGATTGCCGCAGGTAAGCTGTTCCAGTCTACTATTGTGCGGTTAACATTTATTCAATATTATTTTATTAACATATAAAGAATTCCGAACATAATTTTATTTAGAAATTGTCTTAAACAAAATAAATGAATATCTAATAAAATTATGTTTCCGTATCTGAAATCAAATTTATACTCATATTATTTTTCCTTCTTTCTATATTATGTTTCTTCATTCATTCATTCATTCATTTTTCTTGATTCTTTTGTATATTTTTCCTCGCGCTAACGCTCTTTTTTCCTTGCTTTCTTTCCTTCTTCATCATATTCCTCTCTTTCCTTTATCCCTTCTTTCTAGACTTTCCCATCTTTTATTTCTTCTTTTCTTCAGCATTCAATCTTCCCCTTTATTTGTTACCTTCTAATGAATATTTCTTTTTCCCGTTTATTTATCTATGATTTCATTTCCTTCTATTTACAATAGTAATCAACGTCACTTGACAGATGATTTTCAATAAATCTTAGTATTAAACAATCTCTGACTATTCATAATATCATATAGCAGAAGCTACAACATAACCTAAATAATATAAACGAGTGTTAGAAAAGGTTTAATTAGGGATGATGAAATAAACAAGAAACGTTTTAATGAACAATGCTGAAATAAAAAATAAACATCAATAATTTTAAAAGAAACAATTATTGAAAGTACAATTTTGAATGTTTTAGTGGTTGGTGGTTCAGTTGATGTTATATTGGACGTGTGCGTAAAAGAAGTGGAACTCGTTGATGTACATGGTGTATTCCTCAACTTACTCAGGATTTCCTAATGGTGATTTCATTTATTTGTAAATGGGATTTCAGGGAAGATGCATAGCTATGACCAGTGATCTTTATTAATTCTTGTTATTGAATGCCAATGCGAGTCATATTTGAAAGTGCTGTACATCGACTGGAGTGGTTTGTAATTTTCTGTTTTTTGACGTCCAGACCAGTGCAGTTTGAAATGTTGGCAAACAAAGAAACAAATGCTAGGGTAGTGATAAAAATAAATAAATGCTAGGGACGCGATAAAATTAAACAAATGCTAGGGACGCGATAAAATTGTGCGATAAGCAGCCATGATTGGTTGAAAGACGTCCTTTCGTATCGTTTTATTGGTCGAAAGTAGTGTGACGTAGTAAAAGTGTAATAGTCAATAAAACTATGCAGTAAATATTTTTATATTATTTACAGTAAGTTTAATCTATTTTTGTTTCCAGAAAATTTGGAGAAATATTTATTTGTGTACTGTAACAAAAACAATTGATCAAATGATCATGAATTGATTGGTGAATGATATTTTATATAATGAATATAATGATTAATGACATAAGCACATGATTAATGAGAATTAGGCCTATGTAAGTATGCTAATTATAATTTAACTGCCAAATAAATTCAATGAAAGAACAACATCATTCCATTTTTATCATTAGTTCATTACATTTATTACTTGAATAAATTTATGGGAAATTGTGAATTTCCACACTTTCTTGTGCATATTTCTTAATTTTTTAGAACATATTTCCAACGTTTTTACTGCATAAATGCATGGATATATTCATTAGTTTTAGTTCATATAAATCCGCCCTCTAATAATAAGCATAATAATGAAATTATTTATTAATTTATTTATTTATTTATTTATTTATTTATTTATTGACATTTTTGATTTATTTATTTTGATTTATTGATTTATTTATTTATTTATATTTATTTATTTAAATTTATTTATTTATTTATTTATTTATTTATTTATTTATTTATTTATTTTGCAATAATTGAACATAAATATAATATATAAAGAGAAACTAGCTCGCCCCTGAAAGAGCAGAACTCGTGCTCAGGGGCGGATTCCTGAATTGAAATTAATAAGTACACAATACAATTTGTCTTATATCTACTATACAATTAGAATATATAAATTTAAATTAAAAATTTTTCAATTTTTATAAAATCCATTCATAACTTTTTTAATTTAATATTAGAACTATTAGATTTGACAAGATTAGGATATTTAAATATGACAACTTAAATTGACAACTTATTTCAGGAAATACTAACCAAAAGTAGTGAACACCGAAATTACTCATTTTATTTCACCAAAAAAAGCGTTCTGTAATGATTATATTATATTATACAAATATCTCAACCTGCGAGTAGGAATTGCCTTCACTTGAGCTTCACAGTTCTGGGAATGTGAGCATAGTTGCAATAACAGGTTCTAATTAACCATGAGGCACGATGATTCCCTCGAGAAGTGATGTTAATAGCAGTGATGGATCCAGTGCTTATCGAGGCGGACACAGGCTTAGGACAGTACATGTGGAACAAATACAAAGAGCAGATATTGCGAAATACTCGTACCAAAGTAGTCGGTATTCCTAGTCTAATACTGAAATTAACAGGGTGGAAGCGAAGTAAACCTTCAGCTTTGTAGAGCGAATTGTTCATATTGAATATAAAAAAGTCTAATACTATATCGGTAGTTTTCGAAATAAAAAATGTTTGTTTCTAAAAACTTTAACGTCGTCGTTGTGGATTTATAATTCATTTCCAAGAAATAGTCTGCCCAGGCATCCAGGCATTGTCAATAACAGAATAATATTACAAATACAAGAATAATAACGTATTACAGCAAATGGATGAATCAAATTAAATGTGAACTTAGAACTTGAATTTTAGAAATAATATAAATTCTGTGGCCAGGAGGAAAAAGGTCTTAAGTCAATTCTTTGTGAAAATGAGATTTTTATATATTCTGAAAGGAGGAACAATTGAGGACCGTTTTTGCAAAACTTGCTAACTGAAAAAAACTAAATTTTACAGGAGAAACAAAACACTATAGTAAGCAAGTTTTGCTGTATCTCTTACAAAAGAGAAAGCAAGTTTTGAAAAAAGCGATCACACTTTGACATGCTACAATGAAGAGAAATAACCCAATTTTATTAAGACGCTTTGAACATCATGCCTTATGTTAACGAATCCATCAAAATCTCAATTTTGCAAATGCAGTTAGCAAGTTTTGCAAAAACGGTCGTCAATTATTCTCTACAATCTGGTAAAACGGTTAAAGTCAAATAAGACTCCTGACTGGATTTATAGAGCGTTACCAAATGTCCTAAGTACTTTCTGAATCGAGCACACACAGAATGAAGGACTTAAGAATATTTAATACTTTATTCCTTACAAACCATCACATGTTTACTTTTCATGCTTCCCTATTATAAAGTTCTAACTTGTATTTTAGCCATTTTATCACATACTGATGCCCTTTCCTTTTAAAACTTTAAGTACCAGGGTAAACAGTCTTATAATTGTTTAAGACCCGTTTTGTATTCCTAATAATTCACATTTCTCATTTATTTTGACATGAAGAAGGTCTTATGTTTAATAGTCCCTTCTACTCTGTTTGGGTCCTAGTTTTAAAAGGGCTTAAGTGCGGCTATTTTTTTAAATAATCAAGAAAATGGTTAAATGAGCAATATTACCTATTTCAGAAGAAATATAAACAAAATATCCAGGAAAACCTCTTAATTAAGAGAACTCTATAATTGACACCAATTTCAATCTTTCTACTGCTCTCCTGAAAAGTATAAAACTTTTATTCAAGACCTTTCTCCTCCCGGACACAGAATTATACCTATATTTATAACAATCACATATTAACGAATAGAAAAGGGGGGGGATTATGATGTTCCGTATAAATGATTTTTGAGAATTGCCACAGATCCTTTAATGCTTGAAGTGATTATTTTAGGAATGATATCATGGATTCCAAATGTTTTGATAATGTTTACAGTTCATCGTGGGATGATGCCCCTCGCTCCGATTAAAACCACGTACTTCTTAGGTGCCCTCCATCTGGTATTTTTCACGAAAATACGGAATACAAGTTGTTGGGTAGGCAGATGATTTGGACATCATGGGTAGATCAAAAGCCAAAGTAGAAGAGATACTTAAAGACATTGAAAAAGCAGCAGGAAAAATAGGATTCAACATTAATTAACAGCAAGACAAAGTGGATGATACAGTCCAGAAATACTCTAATATCCAATCAACAGATAGGTTCAGATAGATTCGAAACCACGAAGGATTTTAAATATCTTGGGCCAGTAATAACCAATGATAAAAAGAATGGACAGATATACAAACACGCATGACGAAAGGAAATCAAACATACTTTTCATTATTGGATATCCTGAAATCAAGATTTTAAGAAAACTAAATTTCGAATCTATAAAAGAATGATTAGAACAGTACTGTATTACGAATGTGAAACTTTGGTAATTAATAATAAGACAGAATCAGCCTTAGGTGCATTTGAAAGAAAGATATTGAGGCGGATAGTTGGACTAGTTAACTCTGGCGGCTCGTGAACTTGTGGATTGGGAGAGCTGCAGTAGATTTCGGTACATACAAATTTCACTTCTTGATACCATTACTAATAAGTACAGGACAAAAATAAATGCACTACATATCGAAAAACCAAAACTTCCTGACTTAGTTGGGAGATGTCTGTGGGACCATTTGCTAATCCCTAAGAAAAACTAATACCATTGATTTCAGTCTGAATTTCAGATCGGCAGACACTCAACTTACAATCTACCAGTTCATTCTGAATTGTCTTAGAATAACCTTTAACAGTGACATGTTCCAAACGATTTTTGAGAGGCTCGTTTAGATTACTCACGAACTGTAGCAACCCACGAAACACATCAGGGTTCTTCGAATCGTTTTTTCATCATGTCCCCTAAGGGGAAGTTCATATTGGCCACAAAATTTGATACAATCAATATTTTTTTTTAATAATTTTACGAATTTTTTCACTTCTTGATTATGTTTGAGAATGTTTGTTCTGTTCGTTTCACTTAATTGCACAGCAGTATGAGTTGCGTAACATAGCCAATGAAACAACATTTTTCAGGTGAGACTGCAAAGATTCGTGCATTTTGCTTTTCAGGGGCAAATGTCCTAAATCTGTCACACCACTCCTAGTCCATGCAGCATCACCACCGAAGAGGAGGCAAGGAAAACAAAATACAGATTTTTTTTTGTTCACATCCACGTAACCACAAATGCTTAGCGTAAATTTCATTGTTATACTTCCTTACATATATGCACTATTTCGGCTGGATGAAGCTTAAGTAAGATTTAAGACGGGTAACGGACGACCCTTTAATTTCATTTCATTACATCAATATTCTCCGCAAGGGAAAGTTGAGAAAAATAAAATTAATATTCTGTAATTCACACACTCATGCTTGCAAATTTGCACTGGTTAAATTACGGTATTAAGACGTCACACCAAAGCAACACTCAGATATACTGATGGTCAACAATTTTCTAAAACTGGAAAAAAGTCTCTTTCGTATTTTACGTGCTATATCAAAAGGATTCTACTCGTGCAATCATTTTGAGTTAAAGCAAATATTAGGTTCTGCTGGAGGCTGGATATATACGTAATAATAAGGCAAAAGAGAATATTAATTTCGTTATATTAACTCGATAAGATTCTACAACAATAAGTATGTGAAAAGAAAAGAAAAATTTTGTCATTTAGTTTCAAGGGAATAGAGAATCCATTTGACGCAGCATTACAATAGCGGTGTGGGAGGAGAGGAAAGATCTTTCCTTGTTGCCTGGCTCTGCAAGCCACTGCAGCGAGATATGGGTTTTAAACAGCGGCAGTTTCCCTCTGCTTCCCTTCACCTCTCTACCCCCTGACCCTGCAAGACACACTCTCTATGGGCTGACCAACCTGCAGATCCCAGGACGAATTTGAATACAGTGTCAATCCCAATACAGTCGACGCGCAAAAAGATTATGCATAACATAATAGTACATATTCTCGGCCAGATGAAATATAAAGCAATTTACCAATAAAAGCTGTAACAATTCTTCTAAAAGTTAAAATAAATATTATTTTTATTTTCCTGTCAAAGCAGGGAGTGCTGCAGCTCCGCAGCTCTCATGGACGAGCCGCCCCTGCTAGTTAATAAAAATAGACAATGGAGGATAAGGTATAACCAGGAAGTAATGGAACAATATCGAGATAAGGACGTAGTGACATACATCAAACTCCGAAGATTGGAATGGACTGGGCATATCAATAGAATGGAGAACCAGAGGATACCTTGGGAAATAATGGAGGGAAGGATATATGGTAAAAGACCGATAGGCAGACCGAAGGATAGATGGGCCACTGCAGTGAGAGAGGATGCTAGACAAGTTTTGGGAGTAACGGCATGGAAGAGAACATCACTGGACAGATCTGATTGGAAGAGGAGAATAGAGGAGGTCAAGGCCCGATTTGGGCTGTAGTACCATAGTAGTAGTAGAAGTAGAAGAAGAAAAAGAAGAAGAAGAAGAAGAAGAAGAAGAAGGCTCATAAATTTGTTGTTTCTCTTTGTTGACCTCAAATGGTTGGGTCTGACTCATCTCAAATCTAACAGTTGGGTCCAGTATAAAACCTTTACTATTAGCCTTGTCTAGCCACGATGTCCGCTCTTCTAATTCCGCCGCCTTCAGACGCAACGTAGTGCACCTCTTCATGGACCTCGAAGGATTTTTTCTAAGGGCCTGTGCTGTTAGTTTTCGGATATTATGATGGCGTGAATTTCTCAGGAGTCCTCCATGTTGGCAGGACCCTAGGGCGTGTGCTAAGGTTTCAATCTCGTTGCAGTATCTGCAACAGAAACCGTCCAAGGATCTCCCATGAAGAACTTCTCACTGGTGTTACGTTAACATTCATCTTAACAGCGTCCCGCCATTCAGAGGAAGACAGATCCTCCTTAGAAAAAATCCATTTATTACCGGAAGTATATTGTTTAAATAAAATAACACCTCTTCCTTTATGTGAAAGCGCACACCATTTATCTACTCTTGTTCCCTAAGATTTTGTCGTAGTTCATGGACATTGATGTTATTTATCTCCAGATCTTCAGGTGGAATTTTTAACTTCCTTGAACAGACTTTCTTGTCTGCTACGATGTTCCTTGTAGAAACGACAAGAGGATTCGAGGTTCTCAATAATGTATTACAAATATTGAGATGTAAATATGCTTCCCATTGAGCTTTGAAGAGACGAGACCTTTATATTTACGTTGTGTACAACATTGCGTCGGGCGTGTCTCCTGGCAAACATAAAGTTTCTTTCACCGAACTTTTATATAATTTATCCATATCTTCAAGAAACCGGTCAGAAAGCTGGTGAAGGAGAGCATTTTGAAGTGGATAAACAAGTACAGGCCAAATATACGTATTTAAAACATTGAGTTTTTGTTCTGGTTTCAGAAGGTAGGTAGATGTTAAAGCTGGGATCTTATTACTATGCATAGGATCTTGATTTCTCTCAATACCAATAGGGAATGTAAGAAAGATTTTGTTTTATTTGTCGTATTTCGATTGAATGGACGGTTTTCGTGTAAATTAAATAAAAAGTATTATAAATTTGTTTCCTGATCAACAGAATTAGACGCGGCAACCCTGATCAGCTGTTCTCGCTCCATATGAGTTGGTAGTCAAGGTCATCTTGTCCCAGTGCCGTTCTACGCTTGGTTTCCGGCAGGATATACGGTATATCACAGTCTACTATATACAGTCACGAAGTTTGAGTTTTGAGGGTGCTAGAAACAATAGACTGTGCTGGTACTATTTCGCATTGTTTGTAATGAGGCGATATTAGCGATCCTAGTGGTGAGCAACTATCTAATGTTTGCATATTTACTACGTATTGAGCTTCGTGACTGTATATACTAGACTGTGATATATATTGTAGACTATTTCATTTTTATGACGCGTTGCTTACGAGATTATACAAGCTGGCGCATAGCGCTTGAAATACGGGTCTAAAGTGATTCCCGTGTAATGCCAATTCCGCCGCTTGGAGCGCTGTTCGGTTCTAGAGATTCATAGCAGAATACTTAAATGACATTGACATTTGGGACATTTAAAGGACTCACCGTTGCTTATTAAATGCTTCGTACAATATTTTATGATCAATAGACATAATTTCAAAACTTCTACGTCTCAATTACATTAAATTCAATGGCTGTCATTCTTGATTTTGCAATACGTAGCCTTTTGTTTAAATCTCACGTTGGATGAGTTCAATGCTTCCGTGCGGAATGTTGAGCATTGCGATGTTGCCAGCGTTCTTCAGCTTTCGATGCAATTATTTAATTATCCATACACTAAAACAAAAAATCTGTTATACATTTTGAGGACTTTTATCATCCAGTCTGCTGTCAAAAAATCTGAAAGTTAGAATTTATAAAACAGTTACATTACCGGTTGTTCTTTATGGTTGTGAAACTTGGACTCTCACTTTGAGAGAGGAATATAGGTTAAGGATGTTTGAGAATGAGGTGCTTAGGAAAATATTTGGGGCTAAGAGGGATGAAGTTACAGGAGAATGGAGAAAGTTACACAACACAGAACTGAACGCATTGTATTCTTCACCTGACATAATTAGGAACATTAAATCCAGACGTTTGAGACGGGCAGGGCATGTAGCACATATGAGCGAATCCAGAAATGCATATAGAGTGTTAGTTGGGAGACCGGAGGGAAAAAGACCTTTAGGGAGGCCGAGATGTAGATGGAAAGATAATATTAAAATGGATTTGAGAGAGGTGGGATATGATGATAGAGACTGGATTAATCTTGCTCAGAATAGGGACCGATGGCGGGCTTATGTGAGGGCGGCAATGAACCTCCGGGTTCCTTAAAAGCCAGTAAGTAAGTAAGTAAATAAGTATACATTTTGAAGTTATTTTCATGTAATCTATCCCTCCTTTCTATGCGGAGGGTTATATCGCTTCCACCCCGTATTTCAGGAGAGTAATTTTAACAGTTCTCACAAAGAAATTGTTTCTTACATTGTGAGGAGATCATCTTAAAAAATAATGGCAGTTGTTTATAACACTCTTTACAATTGTATTATAATGAAGACATCTGAGCATCATACTCCATAATTTTATTACTGTAAATGTGTAAAAATTCTTCAGATAAAGAAACAATAAAATTCAACAAATATACTAGCTTTTTGAGTGTCGAAGTGCAGAATATAGTATTTAAATTGTATAAAATAAGGACGAAATGTAAAATAACAACATGGGAACTACGCAAATTCTAATGAATTTATCAATTAAAATTTAATAACATAAAAATCTAGTTCAGTAAGAGAAGATTCCATCATAAAATTTACTGATGTACACGTGAAATATGCGCTCTCTCATAATGAAATATTCATGTGTGTGGTGAATTATGCTTCTGTTTTAAGCACCGATCACAGAATTAGGTAGGCTTACCTCATTGGAACTCTGCAATTCCCAAAGTACTTATAATATATGTATTCTCTCTTTTTGTGTTTAATTCCCTATTGGCAAAAACGAAATGCATCAATGCCCCTGTTCCCAGTTCTCTATTACCTTTCTACATGTATTGCTTACAGATTTGTAATACGTATGTACTGTATATGGCTTCCTATGCTTTCGTTATTTAGTTATTTATCTATTTCATTGCTTGTTTATTTATATTTGATTATATATTTATTAATAACTTTTTGTATTATTGATTTACTTACTTATTTAATCACTTCTTTGTTATTCATTTGCTTATTTTTTTAATACTTACTTGTTCCTTTACTTGTTTACTTATTTACTCGTTTATCAGTTTAACAATTTATCCTTTTGCCAATTTGTCTAATCGTCCAATCATTAGTCATTTACTAACCCAATTATCAATCAATCAATCCATCCACCTACCTACTACTTTCCTAACTACATATTTATTTATTTACTTATTTAATTTACTTATTTATTAATTTATTTATCTGTGTCTATCTGCCTGCCTGTCCGCCTATCCATTTACCTACCTATCTATCCATCTTTCTATCCACCTACCTACCTATCCATCCATCTTTCTATCCACCTACCTACCTATCCATCCATCTTTCTATCCACGTACCTACCTATCCATCCATCTTTCTATCCACCTACCTACCTATCCATCCATCTTTCTATCCACCTACCTACCTATCCATCCATCTTTCTATCCACGTACCTACCTATCCATCCATATTTCTATCCACCTACCTACCTATCCATCCATATTTCTATCCACCTACCTACCTATCCATCCATCTTTCTATCCACCTACCTCTATCCACCTACCTACCTATCCATCCATCTTTCTATCCACCTACCTACCTATCCATCCATCTTTCTATCCACCTACCTACCTATCCATCCATCTTTCTATCCACGTACCTACCTATCTATCCATCTTTCTATCCACCTACCTACCTATCCATCCATCTTTCTATCCACGCACCTACCTATCCATCCATCTTTCTATCCATCTACCTACCTATCTATCCATCTTTCTATCCACCTACCTACCTATCCATCCATCTTTCTATCCACCTACCTACCTCCATCTTTCTATCCATCCATCTTTCCATCCATCTTTCTACCACGTACCTATCCATCCATCTTACTATCCACCTACCTACCTATCTATCCATCTTTCTATCCACCTACCTACCTATCCATCCATCTTTCTATCCACGTACCTACCTATCCATCCATCTTCCATTCATCTTTCATCCACGTACCTACCTATCCATCCATCTTTCTATCCACCTACCTACCTATCCATCCATCTTTCTATCCACCTACCTACCTATCCATCCATCTTTCTATCCACGTACCTACCTATCCATCCATCTTTCTATCCACCTACCTACCTATCCATCCATCTTTCTATCCACCTACCTACCTATCCATCCATCTTTCTATCCACCTACCTACCTATCCATCCATCTTTCTATCCACCTACCTACCTATCCATCCATCTTTCTATCCACCATCCATCCTACCTATCCATCCATCTTTCTATCCACCTACCTACCTATCCATCCATCTTTCTATCCACCTACCTACCTATCCATCCATCTTTCTATCCACCTACCTACCTATCCATCCATCTTTCTATCCACCTACCTACCTATCCATCCATCTTTCTATCCACCTACCTACTGTACCTTTCCATCCATCTTTCTATCCACCTACCTACCTATCCATCCATTTTTCTATCCACGTACCTACCTATCCATCCATCTTTCTATCCACCTACCTACCTATCCATCCATCTTCTCTATCCACCTACCTACCTATCCATCCATCTTTCTATCCACGTACCTACCTATCCATCCATCTTTCTATCCACCTACCTACCTATCCATCCATCTTTCTATCCACCTACCTACCTATCCATCCATCTTTCTATCCACGTACCTACCTATCCATCCATCTTTCTATCCACCTACCTACCTATCCATCCATCTTTCTATCCATCTTCTACCTACCTATCCATCCATATTTCTATCCACCTACCTACCTATCCATCCATCTTCCTATCCACCAACCTACCTATCCATCCATCTATTTCTATCCATGTACCTACCTATCCATCCATCTTTCTATCTACCTATCTATCCATCCATCTTTCTATCCATCCATCCTCCATCCATCCATCTTTCCATCCATCCATCCATCTATCTTTCCATCCATCCATCCATCTATCTATCTATCTATCTATCTATCTATCTATCTATCTATCTATCTATCTATCTATCTATCTATCTATCTATCTATCTATCTATCTATCTATCTATCTATCTATCTATCTATCCACCCGAATATCTGTTCTGGCTCAGAGAGAATCTCTCCATCTGGTTCTAGAACGACCAACATCATCTCTATGACCTTCTGGTTTATAATGTAGAACGAATGAATGAATGAATGAATTCACTGTGTTTCATGAAGGGCTAGGGCCTCCTACAGGAAGGGAAGCTCGGTTGGTGTGGTTCACATGATGAGCTATTTCACGTGAACAATATTTACATTCACATTCACTACGTGAGATACACTAGAGTTTGTCAAATTTTAGATCTATATGAGTCTGTTCACTATGTCTCCACTCGTTCCTTTTGCGGCCGATGGTTTACCAGTTCCCTCCCAGCTGCAGCTTGAATGTATCTGCCGATCGTCTTCTTGGCCTGCCTTGTGTTCTCCTTCCTATGTACGGGTCCCACATAATGTAGAATATTTTTACTTATTCTATTAGAATTCATTTCGCATTATGTGATTATACGAGCTATTTTTATACTAGTTTAATAATGAGGCATATTATGCACGAGTTTGTATAACGATAAAGTCCTTTATAATATTGATGTACATAAAAAGATTTTATGGTCAACACATAATTTAACAATGCATTAATATGAAAGCTTAATATCACCATTTTACTTTTAAATCACTACAAGTGTTGTACGGTTTATAAAAACAATAGTATGTATTGTACTTTCATGCATCCAACAACATGTCACAATTTTATGTCGAAATTACACATTTAAAAATTATGTTTTCACAGAATAATACGTATGTATTAATAAAAATGTATACAGTATGTACCAGTTGATTTGTAATTATATTTAATTTTTAGCTGCAAGGACTACATGGTTGTAGGCCTATTGAAATTGCACGTATGTCACATTAATTATTTTATTTATATTTTAAAATAACATAATTATTTTAATATCAATCATCTATATAAGCTAATAATTTTATTTGAAATGTTTAAATGTTTTTAAATATTGAATACATTGCCTGAAGATGTGAAAATAATCACCACGATGAATTTATAAGTGTCTATTTTACGTTAGTTAGAATATTATATTTTACATTGTTTGTAACAGGTTACTTTGTTCTGGTTGAGTGGAGGAAAAGATCTGAAGATCTTTGGTCTTCAATCGTCACAGTACCCGAGACACGTGTAGGTTCCATTTCTAGGTATGCTATGAACCAAATTAACACACGTACTTCTTCCTCAATCCTTCAACTGCAAGTGACGTAATTTTCATTGGTGTTGCGTCATCCACTTCAAAATTCTACCAACCTGTGCATTATTTTTTAATTGACCCTCGTATATTAGTGTTAGCTCTATACTTTAGTGATATGCTGAACCACAATAATTTTAGCCACCGGCATGGCTCAGCCGGTTAAGGCGCTTGCCTACCGGTCTGAAATTGCGCTCGGGCGCGGTTTCGATCCCCGCTTGGGCTGATTATCTGGTTGGGTTTCTTCCGAGGTTTTCCCCAACCGCCAGGTAATCTATGGCGAATCCTCGGCCTCATTTTGCTAAATACCATCTCGGTATCACCAATCTCATCGACGCTAAATAACCTAGTAGTTGATACAGTGTTGTTAAATAACCAACTAAAAAAAATATAAAACGTGAGTCAACAAAATTCTTTATTAGGCTTAATGCCTTTGTCTCTGTGTTGACAGAACAATAAAAATTAGCTTTTTTATTTAGTCCTAATAAATGAATAGAATTTAAAATATATTGGCAATTTTAAGGTGTTAGCTAATTAAGTTTTATTGTTGTCCACATGCCTTTACTAATTATTACAAGCATCAGATTACTACCATTTTCATCTCTGGAGTTGTCAGCAATGGGTATATAAAGCGTTATTGTAAATTCATTCTTAATGTTAGAATTAATTTTGTCTCACTAAAGCTAATAAAAAATACGCAACAATTAATTACGGAAAGTAATATGAAGCATGCTATATTTCTCATAATATGCAGCTTTGATATAAAATAATGTTAGATTAAATACTATTCCACATTTCTTAAGTGTCTCGTATATTATTCCAGATCATAGTCCCGACGCTGTTATTTCCGGCGTGACTCCGCCTCTTTGCTTACGTCTTAGAAAGTGAAGGCTCTATAAAGTCTAGGTAGGTAGTATCGTTCGCCATTTTTGTTCTTACGTTGCCGAGCTACCATACCAGGAATCTATTTGCCACACCGTTAAACATTATCATGTCGTAGCTCCTATGATAATATATCAAACGCAATGTAATTCAGCAAATAATTGAGCGGCAAATAACGAACGCCAAGGAAAGAGCTAAAATGGCGGGAGATTATATTAAGTATTTGTCGAGCCTTAAGAAATGAATCAGCGAATCACAAGACGCACACGTTTAAATGTAGCCGAATTGCAACGCGATTGGCTGCCGGAAATTAAAGCGACGGGACTATAGTACCTCACGTTTTAAACAATAGTCCGATTCCCGCTATGTTAATATTTGTATTTGTGGACGTAACTGCACGCCGCTCCGCTAGATGTCAAGTCCGCGATATTTCGCACTCACGTCAATGCTGTTAGTATACGCTAAATAACCTCGTAGTTGATACAGCTTCGTTAAAAATCAAATAAAAAAAAAAAAAAACAATAATTTTGCATCAGAAACGAGGTTTTCTTACTGTAATCTAAGCACTGTTCTTAGCGTATAATTTAAAACGTCCCACTAAATCTTAGAACCATCGAAAAATGAAATAAATACAAAAATAAAGAATCCAAATGTCACATGCGAAGTACAGTGTTAAAAATCACAACAGTTGAGTTGTTATCCATTCAAATTAGGTTAATTAGATATCTAATAGTCCCCTGAAAGAATCCAGATGTGCATGTTGCGGCTTCATGTTACACAGAGGGCGGGGATCTAATTCTCACTGTTTATTGGATTCTTACACGCTCGCCTCACTAAGGGATACAAAGCTACCATTTTACTTGTAGAGAATAGTTGGATAACAAAACAACAGAATGATGAGCCCCCTGTGTGTAGGAGGAAATCATTATCTTCCACCGATATCTGATATGTTAGTGATGTACATTTTCTAAATTTCCTAACCATAATGAAGGATATTTACCTTATGTAAGAGCTATCATGAGTGTACAAGGTATGTAAATTCTAGAACAATACATGTTACGACTTCCGAAATTTTACGAAGTTACCTTCATCATTCATGAACGGCTGCTCGAGATCAGTTATAATCCATCTACATGGCGAAATTCCGTCGTGAAACGTTTATATTCCACTTACAGACTGAGAAAATGTGTAACAATTTTCTGTAAGATGAAGTAGACGAATTTCCTGAAGTTTATTACAGGGGCAGCACCATTGCTTTCGTTACTGCATCAGCCGATAGATGGTAGTTTTTCAAACGAAATGAGTGTAA
Source organism: Periplaneta americana (assembly GCA_025594305.2). NCBI lineage: Eukaryota > Metazoa > Arthropoda > Insecta > Blattodea > Blattidae > Periplaneta > Periplaneta americana. Next base: position 17,792,539 of record JAJSOF020000039.1, on the reverse strand, counting down.
AAGGAAATGATAAGTTTTAAACCAAACAAAAATAATTTTGTTCAGTACTTTCTCCTCTATAAGACGGTGTCAGTAACTCAATTTGGTCAATTGGAAGCTCATTTCCTATGGACTGTCACATTTAGAGGGTATCACTGAAATACAAGTTGGTTGGGTTGGGTTGGTTTATTCATTTACGGATTTGTGCAAACGTTCATTGCTTGACTAATTGATTGGCTGGCTAATTTCTTTATTCTTGATTGAATTATAAGTTGACGGTTATGCTGCTCAACTTGTCGACCTAGGTTGCTAGGTAGATATGTAGGCAGGTAGATAGGTAGGGAATAAAGTTGCCAGATATCTATTTCGCTAGACAGGTAAATAGATTGGTTAATAATTAATTGGTATATTGGTTTTATACAGCTTGTCCCTAAATGATTATCGGAATTTAAAAGTTGTTTAATTTCTCTTATTTGCTATATATATATATATATATATATATATATATATAGTACTAGGGGAACAACTGGATAATACCCACGGCAGGCCAATATCGTTAGTCGACGCTACTCGCCGGCCACTAGTCACCGGGCCGTACCGAGCCGTATCAAACAAAATATAATCGAAATGGTGGTAGTCAAATTCGCAACTATATTCTTTTTAATGCATTAAAAGAAAATGAAGATGTAATAAGATCATAAACTAGGTTATCACAAGGAAATTAACAGGAAAAAAAGGTGTGTTTCACGGAATACCATTAAAATGACGGAAAGTAAATTTCCGGTTAATGTTCGCCAAAGCGTAAAGTACGTAATTATGACGGCGTTGCTGTTTTATTTCTGGCCTATAGAAAAATACCTAGCCTTTTACGAAAAAAAAATTAGGGACCATGAAATTATTCACCGCTTTCATTATAGGCCTATTATTTTTTTATCAATATTACGAATCAAAAACTGTCATATTATATAATTTTAACTACTACATGGACGAATGAAATGAAGCTAACCTAACCAAAGCTAACCTAACCTAACCTAACCAAAGCTAACCTAACCTAACCAAAGTTAAGCTAAGCTAAGCTAACCTAACCAAAGCTAACCTAAGCTAACCTAACCTAACCAAACCAAAGCAAAGCTAAGCTAAGCTAACCTAACCTAACCAAACCAAAGCTAACCTAACCTACTCGCAATATTTACGCAAATACACATTGTCGCTAACAGTGGTGTTATCTCTCAATAATGTTCAGAACGAAGGAGGTAGACAGAGAGAGAAAAAAAAACGAAATATAGCACAAAACTGTTTTGTCTCAAAACTCTCATCTAAGACACGTAATAAGTCACGTAATCTTACTTGCAATATATTTGCGCAAATACACTTTGTAGCTAACACTGGTGCTATCTCTCAGTAATGTTCAGAAGGAAGGAGGCAGAGAGAGAGAGAGAGAGAAAACAAATCTCCCGCCAACTACGCCACACACCAACGTCATGTTCTTATGTTGGTGACATTGCGTATTTACTTAAATATGGTGGTAAACGTAACGGCACGGTTGAAAGTGACCGTGGTAATTCTCCAGTATAGCGGTACTAGGTTGCTAGGTAGATATGTAGGCAGGTAGATACAGTAGCGTGCAAATTAATCCGAACAAGACATATTTTTACATTTTCTGTCATTGTTGGCCTCACAGCTGCTCATACCGCTTTAATTGACATCTGTAGTACGTGTAATTCCATCGTTGAAGGTTTGTCTTTATTATTTTTTTTATAATATGTGACATTTTGCCTGTCGTTTTGTACTTATAAGCATTTCAGTTGTGTTGAAGACTAAATACTGCAATCCTGTGTACATTCTGTCGTCTTCACAAATGGATACAACTCCACGAAAACGGTCTAAAATTATAACATTAGCAGAGCATTCTTCTATGACACAGAGGCAAATTGCTGCAGAATGTCACGTCGGTTTGGCTACTGTTAATTCGATCATAAAACGATACAGGGAGACTGGATCCATCACACCCCAGATAAAAGGAAACTGTGGCCGGAAAAGGAAGACTTCACCTGCAGATGATCGTTTAATTGTCAGAAAAAGTAAATTAAATCCTAGACTAACTGCTGTCCACTTAACCCGCGAGTTAATGGCTACCACTGGGGCGAATATTCACGTCACAACAGTGCGGCGTAGGCTTTTGGAAGCTAGACGAAGGGCTCGTAAGCCTATTAAGAAGCAATTGCTAACCCCTGTTATGTGCAAAAAACGCTTAATGTGGGCAAAATTACATCAACAGTGGACAGTGAATGACTGGAAGAATGTACTTTTCCGATGAGTCTCATTTCGAGATCCTCGGCCACTGTGTTTCTTACGTACGGAAAGGATCCGAAAAAGTAACAGCAGCTCATCTCCAACAAGCACCCAAATACCCCCCTAAAGTAATGTTTTGGGGTTGTTTTACACATGAAGGGCCTGGAGCAATAATACCTATCAAGGGAATGATGAATTCTGACAAATATATTCACTTATTGGAAACCAGAATCGTACCCCAGCTGCAAAAATCATTTCCGGATGGCAGAGGGTATTCCAACAAGACCTGGCACCATGTCATACGTCTCGAAAAACTACAGAATTCTTCAACAAGAAGAATATTCAGGTACTCCCCTGGCCAGGCAAGTTACCCGACATCAACCCCATTGAGAACTTGTGGTAAATTTGCAAAAGAAGAATGCAAAAATGGATTGTTGTACAAAGGAGAAGATGATTTCTGCCCTCATTGGTGTATGGTTTCGCGATGAAGAAATGAAGAATATTAGTGGGAAATTAGTGGAATCCATGCCAAATCGTCTCAGAGCTGTTATTAGGAACAAGGGAGGGCACATAGATTACTGAGGTATGTCTTAGATCCTTTTTCTATCCCGTTTGAGTGTTTTTGCATAAGTAATTACGTTGTTCGGATTAATTTGCACGCTACTGTAAGTACAGTGCATATCCCTTTCAGTTCTTCGGTAAAAAATCTTGGCATTCACATGGATAATAATCTCAACTGGGACATGCAAATCACAGAAACCTGCAGAAAAGTATATTCCATTATCCATGTGCTAAAATAGGTAAATGTTCATCTTCCCTCTTCCTTAAAAAAGTCCCTTGTGCAGACGCTTGTATTTCCCTATTTTGACTACGCTGACATTTTACTGACTGACCTTTCCAGCGATAACAAAACGAAACTTCAACGTGCTCATAATTTGTGTGTACGTTTTGTAAGCAATGTTCGTAAATATGATCATATTACTCCATCCCTGGAAACAATAGGTTGGCTTAAACTAGATAAGAAATAGTAATATGCGTCACAAGAGCGGTATGTTGAAGTTTTCATGTTTGAGGAAAAGTTTGAAAAAGCGAAACGTAGTTGAGCTTTTTTAATTTCCGAGAACATGAAAACAAACATACCGCTCGTGTGTCGTACATTATTTTGTGCGAAGATCGTTTATTACATACCTTCAATAGAGAATTTATAATTAGTTGCAATGAAATCTCCATCTTGGTTTCTGTTCAATGACGGCAATTTTGGAAAACAAAAATATCTATCTTCAACATTGTTGCTTTAAAATGTTTTCTGTGTTTACTATACTCCAGCAGGCCGTGATATACGCCTGTCTTTTTTTTCCTCCAGTCTATAAATGCGAACTTAAAACAAACGGCTTCCTTAATGTTACATGCATCACGAAATGCAGTAACTTTATTGGAGTTGTAGAGTTTCCTTATTTTTTGCAAATATTTAAAAACAATAATTAACAGTGCAATTTAGGTGAAATTGCAGTGGTAAGTTTCCAATTTATAATTATTACTATATTGAACGTCTCTAAAAATAATATGTTAAAAGCCTAAAGCAGTAAAATCAATATGTCACTTAAGCGGTAAGAAGAGGGAAATTGTTATGTGTGTTCGGTTGGGAATACTGAATGTGGAATTTTAGACTTACCGCGGGTTGGTTTTGTGCGGAAACCAAGCAAATACGCACGATCTCGCACAAAGAAGTTTACATTCACTTCTCCTTCTCTTCGAAATCTTGAACTCTTCTATTCCTTCGTACCTGTCGTCTCGCTTCACTTACCTTTCTTCCCACCATAATCTGAACACACGCTCTCGCTATGAAACAATTACTAACAATACCATCCCATCGCACTCCTCATACTCATCCTCTTTCACAATAGCCCTGCCAAGACTCTGGAATTCGTTATCTGCTAGCATCAGCGACTGTCGAAATAAAATTGAATTCAAACGCAAACTTATTATGCACTTGGTCAGTAATTGAGACTCGTTCAGACATGTTTTCTTGTAAATAGTTCTCTCAATATATGGTAATTTCATCACTATAGAATTTTGTTATTCTAGGTTTAATTTGTAATTCAGTAAATACAAAAGTATTCTTTGTTCTTAACTTCTATGATAAATTGTCTAGCTTTCATTAATCAGGTAACCTTGTCGTACTTTATTTTTTATTGTAAATGTAATAATTGTAAATTTAATATTAATTGTAATTTTATTATTCATATTATAGTTGTAATCCCCTGGTAGAGGGGCAGAGAAGGCCTGATGGCCTTATCTCTACTAGGTTAAATAAATAAATACTAAATAAAAATAACACTAAGAAACATTCACAGTTCTTCTTTCATTACACGAAAGAAAGAAACAGAAACTTTCGTTTGTAAAGCTATGCCAATCACCTAAAACACCGATAATTTAGGAACATGGATGTAGTATACTTTGACGAGTTGATATGTTAGTTCAATTGATTTATAATTAATGAATAATTGATTAGTTCATTGCGTTATAATTTATTAATTAGCTAACAGGTCGATTGATTGATACCGAAAGTTTGTCAGGAGGTGAAATTGAAGAAAAGTTATCTAAAATGTACGGTCGTGTTAGTGACCTCGTATAGATTCTCAGGAATAATAACATTTTTAGAGTTCCAAGTGTGTTAAAAACTTGCCTATCTCTGGAGTATTTTGTTCATGAAGGAATGAAATAATATTCGTTGGAAACCCGAGAAGAGGACATTACTTAGTAGTTGTTATTTAGTCAACTGTCCGAAGACAAGTTTGAACCTCAGAAGTGACACCAATAAGGCATTATTCATGAGGCAACTAAGTCAGGAGATAATGGGGTAAGGTTCCTTTCTTACTTGGAAAAATGTAAAAAAGAAAGAGGAAGTCTACCACTAAGCACTAGGCATCTTAATAATTGAATCGTTTATTTTAGAGAGGGCAAAAGTCACAGTTTCCAAATTTTACAGAAGACACAAAAAACTATTTAAATTAAAGAATTATTTTTCTTTCAGTTCTTTGCATTGCATCTTGGGGAGGATACTAAAATACAATTTACACAAGAGTTTCAGATTTTTTTTTAATGAAAAGGGTGGTTTCTATAATTTTTTTGTCTTGGACGTGTCGTTTCTAAACTAAACACAGGAAGAATGAGAGACCAGAAAGTGGACATGTTACAAATTAATGCTTTAATGAACAATGAGTGTACAAAATAGTGATAAACATGGAAATATGCTTCTTATTTTCACTTTTGGCATGAATAACTTTACCCTACATTACCCTGTGTTGTAGTAGTCCAATTTGCAATGGTGTCATAGAAAGACTTTGCCTCTTCACTTACATATTTGAGAACGTTTTTGATATCTTCAATTTTTTCCCCATTAATAAGTTCTTTTTTTCTTCAAAAGCCCGTTCATTCGGAAAAGTGTTACGTATTACATTAGATATATATTATTTAATGTACCGAAGTACATATGATATTTCCATGCAGATATTCTGCGTCATCATACGATGAAAGAGTAATGGAACGGAGAAAAATTCTCTCCGGCGCCGGGATTTGAACCCGGGTTTTCAGCTCTATGTGCTGATGCTTTATCCACTAAGCCACACCGGATACAATTCCGACGCCGGTTAGAATCGTCTCAGATTAAGCTCCAACTCTCGGGTTCCCTCTAGTGGCCGCCCTCTGCACTACGTCGTAGATGTCTACGAACGCAGGACCGAAGTCCACACTTGTGCTGAGGTGCACTCGATATGAGTGACTAGTTGGCCGGGATCCGACGTAATAAGCGCCGTTGTATCCGGTGTGGCTTAGTGGATAAATCATCAGCACGTAGAGCTGAAAACCCGGGTTCAAATCCCGGCGCCGGAGAGAATTTTTCTCCGTTCCATTACTCTTTCATCGTATTACATTAGGTTTCTTAAGATGAAACGTACTTTGATCCAGTACATTGATATCAGCATTTCTTTGTATAGCTCGGATATTTTAAAAACCTTTCCCTCTTTCTTATTTTTGATTGACATTGTTTCACTTGAAGTTATAGTCCCAGTCAGCTTACTTAATACCTAAGGGTGAAACCTAACCATTTTTCCCCCCATTACTACATATGCTAATGGATTATAGCGATTTTCTTGCTCTCAGGTTGAATTTTCTTTTACCAACTTCGTTTCGAATTTCGAGTATTGACAAATACTACAACTGGCAGGTATTTTCTAATTGTTATGTTGGCATCAATAACTTCGGTTTGCAGTAAAATGAACTGATGGAAATGCAAGTATCTAGGCTTGTGAATTAATAATTAATTAATAATACCGGTATTAATATCAATATCAATACACAATTCAGTTCTGTTGATTGCGATTCCAATTCAATTCTATATTCAGGTAAGTCTAATAAAATAAGAAATAACTTATAGACCTACTTCGTATGAAACATGCATGTAAATATATTGACATTTTAATGAAATTCTTTCGTGTTTAGATTTTTATTAAAATATCTAGGAAGGAAATAGCATGGTAGCGATTTCTCCAAGAAAGTAAGTGCTTGAAATTATTTTAAGTAAGCTGTACAGTAGTGGCAAAAAAACCGGACCGAAGCTTGTACCTGATTCCAGAGCCTTGTCACTCCAGACTGGTAAATAAGACTTTCGTGGTTCGAATCCTGCTGGTTAAATCCATGTTCTGGGATAAATAAGTTAATTAAGTAGTAAAATATCGCTGCAATCGAAAAGTATTGGGAATAAATTTGAATAATGAACAAAAAAAAATTTCCTTCCCAGGCAGGATTCGAACCACGAAAGTCTTAGTTACCAGTCTATAGTGTTCTGGAGTGAACGAGGCTCTGAAATCAGCTACAAGGGCCGGTCCGGTTTTTTTTTTTTTTGCCACTATTGTACGTTTTAAAGTGGTGTTCTGTTTTCGGAATTCGTACTAATTATTTCACGTGATCAAACTATATTTTTAGGTTAGGTCTCGTGAATCGTAAACTGTTTAGTTAAAGCAATGAATTTCATGTTGCCAGACAAAATAAATTTTAATATTAGATCATACTAATCCTAATTACCAACGTAATATGCGAGAATTCCAGAAGGACAATATACTATTTCATAAATTATTGAAACATGTAGAAAACACCTCGCAAAATAAAGATGAGATGTGGTAGGCCTAAATAGGTAAGACATGTAAATTATTGTTAATTACTGTATTATTATTATTATTATTATTATTATTATTATTATTATTATTATTATTATTATTATTTTATTATTTCAGTACATAGCATTGTGATTTTTTCCCTTTTGGTAATAACTGTTATTAGTTGGCAACACTGAAGAGACGGCCAAATGAGACTTTACTATGATTTTACCGTCTGTTAATAACACTGACCTCTTGAGCCCTCTTTTATCAGTGTTTCATACTATTCTGAGGTGTACACTCTGTCTTTTTTTAATAGCTCTTCTGATAACTCCAAAAGTAGGCTACGGTTATGTACTCTTTCTCAAATAAACGTATTTATCTAATCTCCATAGCAACAAACGGAGTCGACTTAGGAATGTGCCCTTTCTAAACTTAATGCGGCTACCCCAATACAGTATTTAATATTTTACGAGAAAAATTCGCTCCGGCGCCGGGGATCGAGCCCGGGTTCCTTAGTTCTACGCACCAAGCGCTCTGGCCACTGAGCTACACCGAATTCAATCCACAGCACCGGATCGAACCTTCCTCCTTCGATGTTTCCCTTGTGGCCTGACTCCAAGTTAGGCATATATATATATAAGTGTCAATATTACATATAAATTCTATAGGACAAATTAATTTATCTATAATATTCTCTTAGCTAGCAGTGCATAATAACTGTGGATTCCCGGCCAACAAGTCACTCAGCTGAGTGCGCTCCTAGTATAATGGCAGTTGACATTGGATACACGTCAACATATATATGCTTAACTTGGAGTCAGGCCACAAAGTGAAACATCGAAGGAGGAAGGTTCGATCCGGTGCTGTGGATTGAATTCGGCGTAGCTCAGTGCTCAGAGCGCTTGGTATGTAGAACCAAGGACCCGGGTTCGGTCCCCGGCGCCGTAGCGAATTTTTCTCCTAAAATATTAAATGTTAATATTACAGATAAATTCTGTAGGACAAATTAATATATCTATAATATTCCAATACAGTATAGTATTAAAAAAACATCAATTTGCACAAAAAGTGACTTCAGCCCTTTCTAAAATAAACGATTGAATTCTCAGTCGCTTTCTTTGCAAAACAATTTCATCAGTAGTTATTTTAACCGATGGCTGTTAATTGGTTTAGATATCAATCCCAATAAACCCGTATATTATTTTTTCGCGGTATATCTAATGATATTTTTTCCCCTTTCTTAACTGTAAATGAGCACAAACGCTACTTAGGTGTATATTCGATTCCCTAACCGTTTCAAATGTATATCATTTTACCTTTTAGGTGTGTTTCCAAATTATATGTAGGCCTAATACGCATTGTCAAATCTGGCAACCTTTTCATAAGGGGAGCTAAATTTATTTATTTATATGGATAGTTTAATAAGAATTATCTATTTTCATGGTCTTGCAGTGTAAGAAACACAATGCATACACCAAAGTAACAGAGTAAAAGGCACTCAGGATATCCGATAACAAGGCTGGGATTCATGCCAGAAAAGACTGTGAAGCGTCATTGGATATAAATTATTCAAAATGAACATAAATTCTTGGCGTGCATTTTACATGCACTATTAGCTACAAATCTGTTCTCCATGTAGAACCTAACTGAAACAGCTGTAGCGTGTGCCCAGATCCCTTGCTTTTATTTTAATTTCGTTCCATTGATTATACTCTTTGATACATATTATATGGCGGAGTCCGGAGGAGATGAAATGAACTACAATATAGCTTCAAAACACGTAATGAACCCACGTTGTATGGGGTGGTCTGCAATGCGGACGTTATCTGCCAGTACAATAAACCGCAACACAACCCTCATCGGTCACTTCATACCAATCGATGTCCACTTCTTCCAATTACATTCTGTGAGTCCGGACACTGCTCACCATCATAACTTCGTCTTGTATGGAGTCATGTTCGATAAGACCACTGTGGAACCAGAAACAGCAGTCACTACAGTAGCTCGAAGCCTTGTCTTAAGACTTCCATACACTCACACATGAATGCATACGCACACGAGTGCAGACACACACATATACATACATACATACATACATACATACATACATACATACATACATACATACATACATACACACACATACATACATACATACATGCATACACACACATACATACATACATACACACACACACACACACACATACATACATACATACATACATACACACATACACACATACATATACACATACACACATACATACACACATACATACATACATACATACATACACACATACATACATACACACATACATAGCCTACATACATATACACATACACACATACACATTTACACACATACATACATACATACATACATACATACATACATACATACATACATATATACATACATACATACATACATACATAATAATAATAATAATAATTTTTTATTTTCGCTGGCAGAGTTAAGGCCATAAGGCCTTCTCTTCCACTCAACCAGCCTTAATCAACACAATACATATTTAAATTACAAATATTTACACTACACTTAAAAGGTTCTCCAGCTATATTCTTCAGTTAAGTTTTAAAGTTTTAAAGGCTAGTAGACTACATATTTATTTAAATTTAGATAAACTTATAAGGTAAAGTAGTAACTTAATTTATGAGCTAATTTAATTCAGTCAATTATAATTAATTTAAGATTTGAGTTAGCTAGTAAAATGATGAAAATTAATTTATTATAAGCTTACTAGGACTATGTTACAGGGAGAAAAAAAATATATATATAAATCTAAAATATATTTCTATAATGAGAATATTAATGTAATTGCCATTAGAGGTTTTGTAAACCTATTCAGAGAAATTAATGATAATAATAAGAATGGACAAATGTTAGTTTCATTATAGGTAACATACATACATACATACATACATACATACATACATACATACATACATACATACATACATACATACATACATACATAAAGAATCAAGAATAGTGCGACATGTGTCTGTGGGGATGGGGCTCAGACAGTGGCTCATATCATTTAGCCCAGCGGTTCCCAAAGTGTGCTCCGCGGAGCCCTTAGGGCTCCGCCAATGATTCTCAGGGGCTCCGTCCGCGGAAGTTATAAAGATGACAAAAATTGCTAAATCCATCTAGTCTCTAGCGGAGAAAACAGAAAGTACTTCCATCAAGCGAAAAATGCTTTCTGAGAAAGTAGTTTGCGTTCTTCTTGCTACATTGAAGCATTAATATTAGATTTACTCGTCACTGGAACTATCTCGATCTTTGTTGATTCCCAAGTGCTCAATGATTCCCGAAATTTATTTCATTTTTTATATGCTGGGCAGGCAGCATTTGTTATTCGTGGTACGTGGAATCTACAATCTATTGACTGTTTCGTTACCTCAAAAAATATATACTGTATACCTGCATCTTAATTTGATAGCAGATGTGTTAGCTGAACTTTCGTTGAACCGGAACTGTGGCTTAAGACGGGCTCCTTAAGACCTAAGAGTCATTAGCCATCAACCAATGCTCAGTCAAAGGGAGATAACAACAGCTATAACCTTACTTTCAAAGAAGATAGTACAAATTCCTGGGAATTGAGTTCGGAATATGTTGAACATGATCCTGTCTCAGAGTCTACGATGCCTAGTGTAGAGGTATTGAAAGTAACAAACGAAAATATTGTGATTTATATTTGGACATGGGATTCACTGAGTTTGCTGATGAACGTCCACAGTGTGTGATATGTAACAAAGTTTTTTTCCAATAGTTCTATGTTCCCTGCCAAGCTTAGACGGCATTTCTCAATTCAAAATTCAGAAATAAAACTGCAGACTACTTCGAAAGAAAAAGTGACGAACTCCATGCAGTTCAGACAAAATTTCACCTCGTGTAAATACAAACAAAGAGAAAGCACTGAAAACGTCGTACTTGGTTAGTTATGACTAGGCTCTTGCTGGTAAACCTCACCCTTGCTGAAACTCTTATGAAACCACTATTAGTGAAGGTAGTGAAGTGCATGGTGGACGAGAAAACTGCAAACTTGATTTCCAGTGTGCCCTTATCAAATAACACTGTGCATAATCGAATCCAGAATATATGAAAAGGCGTAAAAAAATATCATGATTTCCCGTATCAGTTAAACGAAATTTTCGTTACAGCTTGACAAATCCACGGTCTTTGCCGGATTACAATAGCTATGTTAATTATGTTTGTGCGGTATGAATTTTCAGGCTTTTTCATGAAATATTTTGTTCTGCAGCCATTGCCATCCTCTACAAACGGTTGGGTAAACTTATCTAATTCCGTGACTCATGTAATTCCGTTATACTGAATATATTGAGTATCACTGAATTATGTGTATGTGACAAATTGTTGGTAGTTTGTTCAATGGATAGCAGCACTAATCAGCTACCGTATCAAGGAGTTTGGACTTCTGGGAGCAAGTGCAGTGCTAACAGGAAGTCATTTCATAGTGCGCCCTTGATAAAAAGTGTGGTTTGAGTTTTCCTGATGTCGTACCCTAAAATATGTTTTAAAAACATATATGTGTATAATTATACATATAAATAAATATATATTTCTTTAAAGAGTGCTTTGAAGATTTAGAATGTGTATACAGTTCTCAGTTAACTTATATGATTAAGTCTATAAACCTTAAGTTGTCTGCACAATTTCTTAGGATTTTAAACATTTGGCAGCCATTACTGTATCACGGAATTAAGTGAAAAGAATATGAAAATTCGTTAAATGCACGTCACATGGCCTGTACGTCTAGTCATCATCTATATTAATTATATCTGCTTAATTTTAAAACGAATTTGGATATATAAACAGTTTTATAATATTTATTTATAGTAATTAGATAATTTATATTAAGTAATCGAACATTAACGCCAATTAAAATGAAGAAAACTATGCCTATGATATAGCGTACATATTTAATAATGGCCATCCTTGTGTAAGGAGCAGCACGTCTATTCTCTGATCCGCAAGTGAGTTCGATTCTCGGAACTCTCAAGATATGTTTAGTCAGGGACTGGTCTGAAGCTTAATCTACCCATATTCTTAAAGATAACTGAATATCTAACTCTCAACAAAGGAATGGATCAATTGTGATCTCTTTCTTGATTCGATGCGTCACTTTGTGAAGAACATCCCTCCAAGAAAACCTTTCCTTTTGTTGATGGACTCGCATGGAAGTCACGTAGGTCCAGAAGTGTTGGTTTTGGCAAGAGAAATCAAGATCATCCTCTTTATCATAGCCTCTCATACCAGTCATATTCTGCAACACGATTTTACTTCCACAAGTTATTCAACATGGCATATGAAAAGGCAATGACACCAACAAGTATCCGTTCAAGGTTTTATAAAACGGGAATTTATCCTTTCAACCCATCTTCTGTGACAGACGAAGGCCTTACAGCTAGCAATTTAACTGACAAGCCAACTCCTGGAAGCCAACAAACGTAGGGTGAACTTCCAGAAGAAAGACATTGCTCAGCTGGCTGTTTCATCACAACAAAATGATTCTGTTCAGTTGCCTGTTCCAACATCAGAGAAACGACGTCAGGCTGTAAGAGATTTGTTGAAGACACCCACATATGATCCATCAAAGAAAAATAAATCGGTTAACCGCAAAATAGATGTCGGAGCCAAGCGCCTTACGCCACCAACCAAATCTCCAGCTGATGCTTCACCGCAGAAGTCTACAAAATCTCCTCAAGGGAAGCCATCCACATCACGAACCTGTTCTAACTATGAAAATTAGGTTTATGGAGTTTGTAATGGATCCTATAAAGCTGACGTCAAAAAACGAAATGGTGAAAATTGGATCGCTTTCTCATTCTCTGGGAAAACATATCATGGGAAGTGTCAAATTGCAGAAACTGATTCTGATGTTTTTATGTGTGATAGTTGTGTCACTTCTGATGCTGATAGTGATGATACAAGTTGATTTTATGAATAATGAATAACGTTCATGCTAATGTTCAAAATCACAGTGTAAGCTTATTGTCTTTATTTTATGTAAGCTATTGTGTCACGGAATTAAGGTTACAGTGTCACGGAATTAAGGTTACAGTGTCACGAAATTAAGTGAAATATCACGGAATTGAATGTAATGTGAAATGTTTCTCTCTAAGTAAATACAACTATCAGTTATTACTTCACGGATTGTCATGTTACGACGTTTGAACAAATGTTTACAGTAATAAACATTAGGCTATTATTTTTTGTATTCGTATGGAAATAATAGTAATAAAATCTTATTATCACGGAATTAGATGAGTTTACCCTACTGAATTATTTTCTTCTTCATTGAAAACTCGATACCGTGGGACAATTGCATTGACGTGTGCACAGATGGCGCAAAGGCCATGGTAGGTCCTGTTGCTGGCGCTATTGCAAGGGTCAAGAAAGTTTTAAAAACTGCACAAGTAGTCACTGTGTACTACACCAAAACGCCCTCACAACAAAACAATTCCAGCGTTATTAAAGCAGGTGCTAGACAACGCCGTCAAAGTTGTCAACTTTGTTAAGGCACGACCTTCGCAGTGTAGGCTACTTAAAATCCTGTGTGAAGATATGGGTAGTATAGGCCTACACAGGTCTTTGCTAGTAACATTACACACAGAAGTGCGATGGTTGTCGCGCGGTAAAGCGTTGTCCCGCTTACATGAACTTCGAACGGAAGTTTCTTCACTTTTGAATTACCAGAACAGTTTGCTAGCAGATTATTTGAATGATCAGGAATGTTGTACATATTTTGTTACTTCGCAGACATTTTTCAAAAATGAATTCAGCATACAAGGTAAACGGAAGACTATATTCGATGCTGATGACGAAATTGTCGCACTGAAGAAAAAGATAGCGTTTTACATAGAAAGCGTCGACAATAAGGATCTTACGTTTATCATTGACTTCAAACTTTATAGAAGAAAATAACATAACAATGGATGTCTCATTCATAGCAATAATGAAAGAAAACCTTGACAATTTCCTTCAAAATATGAATTCATGCTTTCCAAGGGACACTCAAGAATCGATTCTAAAGAAATATGAGTGCATCGTAGATCCATTTCCAGTGATGTCAAAACCAGCAGCCCTCACTGCTTCAAATATGAGGTCCTTAATAGAAATTATTTCGAATAGCCACTGTCAGGCATCATTTAAAAGCAAACCATTTCCCCAATTTTGGGCTAAGTTAGGGGAGGATCTTTTGATATTAAGTTCAAAACCTAAATTTCTCTCACTGTCTTTTGGTAGCACACTGTGTACCTCAGTGAAACGACCTTTTCGAGGTACACGGCTACAAAAACAAAATATCGAACTTGTTTGGACACACAAGACGGTATGCGTCTTCAACTGACTTCTATGACACCGGACATTGACAAACTCGGTCGCAAGAAACAGGCACATTCTTCACATTAACTTCGGGTTTACATGTATTTTTGTAACATTTTTTAAATATCTTAACTACAAGTTAATATCACTTTGTAGATTTAAATAAATTATATCCAGTACTTTTTTACTATTGCTTCCTTTATTAATATATATATATAAATATATATATATATATATATTCCGTTTATGTATCGTGTGAAATATGCTTCATAGAACATAAACAGATACACTAAAAAGTAAACATTTCTTGGGGCTCCACGAGAAACTTTTGCTTCAAAAAGGGCTCCGTGGCTGAAAAAGTTTGGGAACCGCTGATTTAGCCTATGACTGTACGAAATTAGGAAAGAAAAGAGGAACACTAACCCAGTCTATACATAAATGTGGGGGAATCAGTTATGTTGGATTGGCCTATGGACAAGACAAAATTAGTGAAAAGTTATATGAAATATTTTATAAAATTTGCAAATAGTATAGGCTGGCTAGTATATAAGGATAAGTTACTTGAGAAGATAAAGAGGTTGAAAGTCAGAATTAAGTGATAAGGGCCAAAAGTAGGCTACCGGTACTTATATTCATTATACAATGTTAACACAATTATTTTTGTAAAATCGAAAATTACTATAAAAATTTAGGTTATAGTTTTATTATTAGTATAGATTTTGTTTGATTTATTTATACTTATATTTTTGTGAACTTTTAGTAATATTAATAATAAGGAAAATTGCAAGATATATCAGTGGAGTTTGGGTAAAGGGAGATAAGTCATTAAAATGAGTTCGGAGATAAATGAAATTTAAACTTGGAACCCTTATTACAAATAATTTTCTACACAAATAAAACACATCAACTGCTAGTATTCTTTGATTTTTGCACACCCGCTTGTATAATTTAACTTGTGTGTTCATCGGGAATAAAATTCCACCTGGACAAAAAAATGACTTATACCCCTTTACCCGAACACCACAGATATGCCTGATATTCTTACGCAGCTACAACATAAAGGCGCAAGGAGAGGAGGGACTAAGGAGAATGGCACCGAACATATATAAGCAAAGGGAAACATTGTACAAACCCAAAGGAAGCTTCGATTTTACAGAGACTCGGCAAACTTCAACCGAACATACGGTCTCTGACCGGTTTTCAACAGACTCGATTATTTTAGTTTACATGCTTCATTTTCAAGTATTGTTGGGATGTCTATGGAGTAGGGCGAAGTTCGTAGTATCTTGATATCCCTCTCAACTTTCGAACATTGCACGACACTATTTTGCACTACCACTGTAAACTATAAAACTTCATTGACAACACACTTCACTGACATAACACACTTCTTCGCTAGTGCAACGTTTTAAATAACAAAACATCAATTACAAACTTATTATTCCGTATTTACTAATTTATTTATTTATAATTTATTATTTATTTATTATTTACTTATTTATTTATTTATTTATTTATTTATTTATTTATTTATTTATTTATTAATTTATTATTTATTTATTTATTTCGAATATTAATGTGCAAAACAACAGCACAAAGCCAATTACAGTTTAGCACAAAATAAAAACAAAAAAAAACAGAACAATGATGTGAATGAATGACAGAAAATGGCAGTGAGATTAAATACAATCAATATAATGGTCAACATTAACCATTCACCAAATGCAACAAAATAAATGACAGTATCTAACAAATAATAAAAGATATTAAATAACAAGTAAGGATATATCATGCATAAGTAAAATCAAATCAGATCTTGCAAATTAGCACATTTAATACACCCGGCTACTGGAGAAAGGGATTTAAATAATTTAGTGAAGAAAATTCTTTGACCACGAAAACCTTTCACGGGAATTCTAAGGTAGGTCTTATGTATAAAAGAATCACAATCAATGACACCATTAATAGCATTATTAAAGAAAGTGTAATCAATATCCTGACGTCTCAAATACAGACTGGTACACTTAAAATATTTACTAGATAGTTCATAATTTAAACAAGAGGAGTTAGGTACAAATTTGAACACAGAAAGAGAAATGAATTTTCTTTGGATATTTTCTAGTCTAGCCGAATCAGTAGAAGTAATAGAGTTCCACGCAACAGATGCATATTCTAATTTAGACCTTACTAAAGCATGATATAATGTAAGTAGTGTATCGGGAGAGTAAAAGGAATAAGTAATAGACCTAATGAGACTAAGCTTTCTTAGTGAATGATTAAATAAATGATCAACATGGTCATAAAAGTACATAATAATAATAATAATAATAATAATAATAATAATAATAATATTTTTAGAACATATATAGTAGCGCAGCAAAAATTTGTGCAGACTACAGTCGGAACACTTTCACGGATTGCACAGTCATTTATAAAGTATCTTTGGTTGTTTTCACAGACGTCCGCAAACTTAACAACTAGAGATGAACAAAACTGACTGCCGCTCTCGCTCGCTGTGTTCGTTGCACTTGTATTTCGAGTCTCGTCTCGTAAGTCTCGTGCGCTTCGAGTCTTGCTCATCATTCTCGAAATAGCATTTGGTCGGCGCGGAAAGATTTCGTAACTTGAATAACATATAGCCTGTCAATGTAATAAATAACATTGAAAATGTTTAATAGATATGGAAAGACAAAGCAAAACAGTATCATAGTTATCAAAATGTTCTGAATCTATTATCAGATATTACGAATGGTTATGTAAATAAAAAAACTCTCAAATAAATTTGCATTCCTAAGAAACATAAAACATAACGTTAAATAAAGCGTTGGGGCCGTATTCATAGACATTTTTAGCGCGGGTTTCCGGTGGATGATCAGCGTTTTTCGTATTCATAAACCAGTGTTAGCGATAGGATATGATTTGAATTCTGTACAAGTAACCAGTGGATAGCCGGGGCTAGCTTAGTACGCTCGTAGCGCGTGCTGCGAAATGTCTATGAATAGCACCCTTAATGTTTTTACTTGAGATTGTAGACTTGATCTCAAAAATACGAATAAAAATCCTAGTCTTTTAATAAGGTGCTAGTAATTAAATTAAGATTGGGGAATGGATTATTATACACTGAAAGGTAGATATGATGCTTAAAATACATTAATTGATTGTTTATACATATATAACAGTTGCCAAAATAGATAAAAGTTCAGTCTAGTATAAACAACTGTGGCGATTCAAGCTGCTTGACGTTCGAGAGTTGATCACTCCCGAAGTCCCGATGTCTTGAACTTTTGCTTACAAGCAGTCAATGACGCAGGCAATACTGTAGTGCGGGTTTTCGGATTTGCGGGCGCTTTAGTCTTGCCTTCTCGATCGTTGTTCAACTCTATTAACCACACTATCATGGATGCGAAACTTACTGAGTTTCCCGTAACACATACTAGAGTTGCTGTTGTAGAAATTGATCTTGCTGCCACCTGTTGGGGGGACGGGTGTTATTATATCTAGCAGCGCACCAAGTAGCGAAAAGAGTAACTAATTACTTCATGCATTTAGCATGTTAAACTGTGCAGAAAGTATTCCCTCCCACCCTCATCGATATTCAAAACTAACCCAATTTAAAATAAAACATTTACATTTTTATTCCTCACAGCATCTTCTACTGAAAATTCTTACCGGAGCCAACAGGAAGATAAAAGAGACGATCTATTTTACACTACCCAATTAAAATATAACCAGACACAGACAAAAATAAAGCAAAAGGTTAGATAATTGGGATTGTATTCTTTGGGTATTTATTGTGCAGCGCAATGGAAAAGTCTGCAAGAACTACTTAGATAGTTCAATTTATTATATTACTATTACTTTATAATACATTCAACAACACTATTTTTACAACGTTCATAAACATCACTGTTTAACATACACTGCTTATACACACACACACGTATCACTTTATGTTCACTTATTAGCAAGTTTCTGTCTGCCATTTTCTCCCCTCGAGCAATATCTCGAACAGATAAATAGAGAACTCTGGGTAATGTACCCAACACGTAGTTCTAATGTTCACCACTTACGACGTTGGGCGCTGATCATCTTATTTCAGCCCCCGCCGCCAGATGGTGCTGACCGCAGTTTCGCATCCTATTATACGAGGCGAATCCAGAAAGTAAGTTTCCCGATTTTTTCCCTTGAAAGTAAACGTAAGCAGATGGTGCGTCGCTGGTGTAGCCAGTTTTCCGAAGGTCGTCAAAGTGTCCATGATGAAGAGCGCAGTGGGCGACCGTCCCACATCAATGATGATCGTGTTGAGCTGGTGCGGCAGTGCATCATGGAGAACCGTCGCTTCACGATTACGGAGCTGAGCAGCCATTTTCCGCAGATATCGCGATCCTTGTTGCATGAGATTGTCACTAAGCACATG
This sequence comes from Periplaneta americana, assembly GCA_025594305.2. Lineage (NCBI taxonomy): Eukaryota > Metazoa > Arthropoda > Insecta > Blattodea > Blattidae > Periplaneta > Periplaneta americana. The sequence continues at coordinate 17,773,320 of JAJSOF020000039.1, read as the reverse complement.
CTGTTCAAAAATTGTGTGCCAGGTGGGTGCCGAAAAACCTGACATCCGAACACAAAATGCAACGTTTAGGAGAAGCACCGACATTTCTGCAACCGCATCACGATGACGGCGACGAGTTCCTCGACAGGATCGTCACGGGCGATGAGACTTGGATTTCGCACTTCACCCCGGAAACCAAGCAGCAGTCAATGCATTGGCGGCATAGTGGATCTCCGGTCAGGACGAAATTCAAACAGACGCTGTCGGTACGGAAAGTGATGTGCACGGTGTTCTGGGACAGGAAGGTCATTCTGCTTATTGACTTCCTAGAGGTGAAACATTGAACGCTGACCGTTACTGTGAAACATTGCGAAAATTGCGACGTGCCATTCAAAACAAGAGGCGTGGAATGCTTACTGCAGGTGTTGTGCTCCTCCATGACAATTCTCGTCCACATACGGCTCGGCGCACAGCAGCCGTTTTGACGGAATTTAGCTGGAAGTTGTTTGATCATCCACCCTACAGTCCTGATCTTACTCCCAGCGATTTTCACGTTTTCTTGCACCTCAAGAAATTCCTGTCCTCCGGTGAGCGTTTTGGCAACGACGAAGAGCTGAAGACGTCTGTCACACGCTGGTTCCATTCACAGGCGGCAGAGTTCTACGACAGATAGATAGAAAAGTTGATCCCACGATACAAGTGTTTCAATTATGATGGTGGCTATGTTGAAAATAGGTGAAACATTGCTGTACCTGTTGCCAATAAATATTTTCCTGAAAGTGTGTGTTATTTTTTTAAAATAGGGAAACTTACTTTCTGGATGCGCCTCGTATATTTATCTCCAGCTTAGCAGTCTTCGTTCCGATGGAGAAGATGGTCACACTTCATTTACGTACTCATGTTATACTAAGCAAAATTCTTGTTAAGGCAAGGGTCCACGTGACCTGGAACTTGTAATGACATGTGTCTTTATTGACACCATCAAATAAATAAAAAATATATATTTATCCATGACACTATGGTGTAGGCGCCATCTCTCCAAGGCATCACCCACTTGTTTCATAGGCTAATTGAGATTTCCTTGAGAGAAAGTGAGGCCTGTTAGCAATGCAGACCTACCTGAAACGATTACCTGGGTCACATGTTCCGGAAGGGATGGTCATTTGTTTCCATGTAAAGCCTATTTATTTATTGTCACGCTGAGCACTTGTCACGTGGGAGATGTAATTTATTATGTTGCAAACAGCATCGTGTCACTTAATTGCTACATAAAATCACCTATTAACCCCGTGTGCGATGGGAGCTAATCCAACATACACTGCCACAGCTATGGCTGCCATCGTCATCCATTTTAAAAGTAAAGAGTGCGTGACGTAGCCAGATTATGAATGCGTATGCCTGTGTGCGTAGGTTTATAACTTGTTACCCAGCAATTATTATAGGCACTTTGATGTTTATTTTCAACGTACAACTTGTGCAAATGAATTTCAAACTGCAGCAGCCCTTCAGTGTATAATTGGAGTTTATATTTGAAGATAATATAACGTGATTTAATTAAAGGTATTCTGAGAAATAACACTTCACAGTGATATTTCAATTCAATATTCTATGTAAATGATAAAAACGCGCCTAACGGGGCAATAGTCTAGGGTTGCTTATCTACAGAGTGTCCCAAATTCATGTATATGTTACTGTAAATGTACGAAGACCGGTAAATCTTAGAATTTACCGGTATAAACTAACATTTACCGTTATGATGCTGTAAAACCCCAAAATATCTTATTAGATGCATACATTTTGAACTTTTACCAAGAGATGTTGGTAAATCTCAGGATTTACCGATACTAGCTGGTAAAAGCTAGATCGAAGAATCCAGAACGAAGAATCTCGCCTTCGTTGTGCAGATTCAGACATGTTTCCGAGAGCCTGCCAAAGAAGGTCTTGAAATGCAAGCGAAGAAAATGAAAGCAGCACTTGTAACAAAATTTCAAAATTTTTAGTCGGATAGAATGTGAGAATCAAAGTACCGGATGCAAAAATTGACCCAAAATCAATAATAAGAGTGATCATAAATATTTAAGATGAGTTTTATCAACTTGGTACCAAAGCTGGTAAACTGAAGTCATTGTACTCTAGGAACCAACTTATATTGTGTAAAGACAATTTTATCAGCATTGAATAATTACAAAAAGAAGGAATTATTATACGGGAAGTGGTTGGTCAATTGTCTTTCGTTGGAGGACAAGGGTTCAAAAAGTGTAAATGTTTAAAAGTGTTCAACAAAAAAGTGCTTCATAATGTGTGTTTTACTTTATTTGTGGACCTAGACTCTTTGAGGAGATGTAAAGACTTTGTTAATTTTTATATGAAATGCTATATATAACAGGCAGAGGTTAAATTATAATATTTTTCACTATTTTTAATATAGAATATTGTTCATTATACTCACATTAGAATGTATGAATATTTAAATAACTTAAATTAAAAATAAATACAAATTATTTCAGACATTGCTGAGGTGATTTTTGTTTATGTTTTTAAATAGATCCTAAAACAACAATAAAAGATTAATTGGAAATAGATATGTAAAAGTGCGAAGAACGGCAAATCTTAGTAAAGATTCTTTTTTCTTCTTTAATACGATTTTACCACAGCTGAACGGTACCTCCTGAGATTTGCCAACATTTCTTGGTAAAAGTTCAAAATGTATACATCTAATAAGATATTTCGGGTTTTTAGCGCACTGTAATGGCAAATGTTAGGTTATACCGGTAAATTCTAAGATTTACCGGTTTTCGTACATTTACAGTAACATATACACAGTTTGAAACAATATTTCTCAGCAACAAGATGAAACAAAAATACGACTTTTGCGGTTTTGTATTCATTAAGCCCGTACATGTTCAAAATGGCCCTTTTTGGCCACATTACTCTCCCAACAACGATGTAGGCCTACAACAGAGCGACATACCAACTGGATTGTTGCTAATGAAATATCATTACATGCATGTTCAATCTCAACTCTCAGTTTCTCCAGTATTTCTGGTTTCGTGGCATAGACTGTCTAAGAAACTAAGCTCTTATATTAGTTTAAGGTATAGGAAGGCCTTAGACAATAACGCAACGGCGCTGTATCTTCGATAGAGTCTCTAAGGAGTGGTATTCAATCTTTTTTGCTAGCGTGCCCCCAAAATACATTTTTTTTTCATTCGTACAACAAAACTCCATTGTATTATATAAAAAATAACAAAAAGACTATTACAGAAGTACCAAAATAATTAAATAATAATAATAACAATAATAGCCCGTGCTAAGTGGGGATGAAGTTACAGAAGAATACAGAAAGTTACACAACGAAGAACTGTACGCATTTATATAATTATGAACATTAAATCCAGACATTTCAGATGAACATGGCAAGTGTCACGTAAGAGCGAATTGAGAAATGAATTTAGAGTGTTAATTTGGAGTCCAAAGGGAAAGAGATCTTTGGGGATACCGAGACGTAGATGGAAGGATAATATTAAAATGGATTTGAGGGAAGTGGGATATGATGATAGAGACTGGATTAATCTTGCACAGAATAGGGACAAATAGCGGGCTTATGTGAGGGCGGCAATGAACCTGAGGGTTCCTTAAAAGCGATTTGTAAGTAAGCACGAAAATACAGATACGTGGTAGTTTGACAAGTTTGTCCAATTATTACGCATCTATTATTATTATTATTATTATTATTATTATTATTATTATTATTATTATTATTATTATTACTAGCCGTACCCTTGCGCTCCGCTCCACCCGTTAGAAATAAATATAAAGTAATTACATAATTAAAATAGGACGTTTTTGATCGAGAGAACATCCGTGTTTGATAGAAGGATAAATGGTTTAATATGTTACTTAATTTAAATTGTATTTAAATAATTAAAATGCGATCATTTTGGTCCAGAGAGCACTCATTTGGTGCAATGACAATTCCTTTAACATGTTTCTTATTTGTTATTACATGCAACCATAGTTTAATGAATGTACAAAATAGCCTATTAAGTTTTCTGTCCATAAGAAGTTATTTTAATCTTACCTGTTCTCGATTCACTCAGAAGTTATTGTAATAATATTATAGGTCTAGCATTATGTCCATCTAGAGAAACTACACTTTCCAATGGTGAAATAATAATTAAATATACAAATCGGTTAATTTAGCTTCCGATATTACTTCATACAAACACAGAAACATTCTCTGTAGGCTATGACTAATATCTTTCGATTGTTGTTGTCCAAGGTCCCTTATAGACGAAGTCATTTTTTCTTATTTCATTGCACCGCTTTAGATGGCGTTATTTTAATTTTAAAACTCATTTATCTCATTAAATATCAGTCCTATCAAAATTTTTAAGAGTAAAACTTATCGGAAATCAGTTTTAAAGAAACTTTTATTGTATAATATTTTTTACAAAATCAATAATAAGCGAGATATTTCGATTTATTTAATTCAAGCCCCCTTATAACGCAACTTTCAAATAAAGTATTTTGAATGCCATATAGCCTAAAATCTAAGTTATAACGAACTTAATTTATATTTCAATTTTCATACAAATCGGTTCAGCCATTATCGCGTGAAAAGGAAACAAACATCCAGACAGACAGACAGACAGACAGACATACAAACAAAAATTTCAAAAAAGCGATATTCGGTTTTAGGCTGGTTAATTATATATGTTAGGACCAATTATTTTTGGAAAATCGAAAATTTACCAGAAAAATTTGGGCTACAGATTTATTATTAGTATAGATTATTATTATTCCTATACAGTATAGGCCCTAATCCTAGGGATACCTGTCCCATACTTTGTATACCACTGTGACTAAGGCATTCTGCCTAGGATTCCCGTCGCGGAATGCACGTTGGTTTGATTCATTATCAACTCATCAAATTTCGGGCAGTATAATGATCCGGTACCCACCCAGCATCGTGATGCACTTGGGGAGTTACGATAAGTAGCGAAATACCGTTACTAAACTCACCTATCATTGCTGAGTGGATTACCCTGCTAGCTACATAATACCTCCATTCTGGTTGGATGATCGTTCTCCTCTACTTCGACATGCGGCCGTAGGACCAGCATCTGGCGGATTGGTGTGAGTCCTTAAAGGGCTGTAGCACCGCGGATGACGACGATGATGTTGACGACGACTCTTATTATTATTTTTATTATTATTATTATTATTATTATTATTATTATTATTATATTATATTACTGTTATTATTATTACTATTATTATTATTATTATTATTATTATTATTATTATTATTATTATTATTAGTCTACTATTATTATTAATCTGTCGAAGGAATAACTTGTTAAATCCTACACAGTTATATTACATCCACTCTGTATATCGATGTGTTGAACAGTAACCGCGTAGTCAAAAAAATACAATAAAATGAGATTTCATTTGATCCCTATCGGAATGTATTCTCGAATCCTCTGCAAACACATCTTATGTCAAGCTTTGATACAAACTTTACAAGAAGTTACTTACCCCTTATGTCAGAAAACTGTTCGATAAGGTGTTAATAAGACATTTTTTCGCTCTTCTGTAAAATTTAATATTTTGACATACGATGTTGCTGTTGAACGTCATCGATATACACATTTATTGAAATAACTACTCCGTTCTTCCTTCCTTATTTCACGGTACACTTCTCATTTATTCATCTTCTTTATCTTCTTCTCTACACGGATTTATTTTCCAGCAAACAATACAAAAAAGATTGTACAATATTATATTATTGTAATATAAAAGTATATAAAGAATGACTTTAAATAAATATGCAATGATTTTAATATATTAATAAAACAATTTCAAGAGAAAATTTAAAACAATCCAAAAGTTACGTAATATCATTCTAATGGAATAAATGTTATCACTCTTTTCCATCTTTACTTTACTCTTTGTTTTCTTCCTGTCTCTTTTTCTTTCGTCACCATCTATATTCACTTCTTAATTTCTTACTTCAGTGTTTACTGTCAGCCTCACATTATTTTCTTTTCTCCAACATTTTTCCACTCATCTGTCAGTCACTGTTTCATTTTCGCTGCAGAAATGTGGCTAGGTCCTCTGGCTCCGTACCTGATGCCATAGTTGGTTGCCCTGCCTTCGTTATCTTCTTCATTATCTGCCCCTAGGCTGTTTATTTCCTGTAAGTCAATTCTTCGTTTTCTGCCGCTTTATTCTTTGTTTTCCCATCTTTGGATCTTCATTTTCTGCCGCTTTTTTTTGTTTCATGCCCATCTGATCTTCATTTTCTGCAGCCTTATTCTTTGTCTTCTGCCCATCTGATCTTCATTTTCTGCCGCCTTATTTTTGTCTTCTGCCCATCTGATCTTCATTTTCTGCCGCCTTATTCTTTGTCTTCTGCCCATCTGATCTTCATTTTCTGCCGCCTTATTCTTTGTCTTCTGCCCATCTGATCTTCATTTTCTGCCGCCTTATTCTTTGTCTTCTGCCCATCTGATCTTCATTTTCTGCCGCCTTATTCTTTGTCTTCTGTCCATCTGATCTTCATTTTCTGCCGCCTTATTCTTTGTCTTCTGCCCATCTGATCTTCATTTTCTGCCGCTTTATTCTTTGTTTACTGCCCATCTGATCTTCATTTTCTGCCGCCTTATTCTTTGTCTTCTGCCCATCTGATCTTCATTTTCTGCCCTTATTCTTTGTCTTCTGCCCATCTGATCTTCATTTTCTGCCGCTTTATTCTTTGTTTACTGCCCATTAGGATCTTCATTTTCTGCCGCTTCATTCTTTGTTTACTGCCCATTAGGATCTTCATTTTCTGCCGCTTTATTCTTTGTTTACTGCCCATATGATCTTCATTTTCTGCCGCCTTATTCTTTGTCTTCTGCCCATCTGATCTTCATTTTCTGCCGCCTTATTCTTTGTTTCTGCCCATCTGATCTTCATTTTCTGCCGCTTATTCTTTGTTTACTGCCCATTAGGATCTTCATTTTCTGCCGCTTCATTCTTTGTTTACTGCCCATTAGGATCTTCATTATCTGCCGCTTTATTCTTTGTTTACTGCCCATTAGGATCTTCATTTTCTGCCGCTTCATTCTTTGTTTACTGCCCATCTGATCTTCATTGTCTGCCGTTTTATTCTTTGTTTACTGCCCATCATGATCTTCATTTTCTGCCGTCTTATTCTTTGTCTTCTGTCCATCTGATCTTCATTTTCTGCCGCCTTTATTCTTTGTTTCTGCCCATCTGATCTTCATTTTCTGCCGTCTTATTCTTTGTTTCTGTCCATCTGATCTTCATTTTCTGCCGTCTTATTCTTTTTATCTTCTGCCCATCTGATCTTCATTTTCTGCCGTCTTATTCTTTGTCTTCTGTCCATCTGATCTTCATTTTCTGCCGCCTTATTCTTTGTCTTCTGCCCATCTGATCTTCATTTTCTGCTGCCTTATTCTTTGTCTTCTGCCCATCTGATCTTCATTTTCTGCCGCCTTATTCTTTGTCTTCTGCCCATCTGATCTTCATTTTCTGCCGCCTTATTCTTTGTCTTCTGCCCATCTGATCTTCATTTTCTGCCGCCTTATTCTTTGTCTTCTGCCCATCTGATCTTCATTTTCTGCCGCCTTATTCTTTGTCTTCTGCCCATCTGATCTTCATTTTCTGCCGCCTTATTCTTTGTCTTCTGCCCATCTAATCTTCATTTTCTGCCTTTTTTTTTCCTTCTTCCCTGCCCGTCGCCTCTTATATTTTCTGCCGCTTTAATCTTTGTTTTCTGCCCTTGCTTCTTTATTCTCTCCCTACCTTCTTCATTCCTTGCCCTTCTGTCCTCAATAACTTGCCACTCTTTTCACTTCTTTCTGCACAACTTTTCTATTCTCTGCCCCTATCTCCTTCATACAGCTTAGACTTCTTCACAATTTAAGCAACTCTTTTCCTATTTCTAGCTTTTATCTTTTCCACTTTTGCATATCTCACTTGCTAATTTTGTGCAACACTCCTTTTATTATCTGCCTCATCTCCTTCATTTTCCAAACTTTCTTCTCAATATTCTGCTCCTCTCTTGTTATTTCTAACTCATATCTTCTTTACTTTTACGTATCACACTTGATAATTTTGCGCACCTCTCTTTTTATTATCTTCCCTATCTCCTTCATTTTCCATAACTTTCTCTCAATATTCTGCGCCTCCCTTGTTATTTCTAACTCATATCTTCTTTACTTTTGCGTACCATACTTGTTAATTGTGCGCACCTCTCTTTTTATAATCTTCCCTATCTCCTTCATTTTCCATAACTTTCTTCTCAATATTCTGCCTCTCTTGTTATTTCTAACTCTATCTTCTTTACTTTTGCGTACCACACTTGTTAATTTTGTACACATCTCTTTTTATTTTCTTCCTATCTCCTTCATTTTCCATAACTTTCTTCTCAATATTCTGCACTCTCTTGTTATTTCCACTCATATCTTCTTTACTTTTGCATACAACACTTGTTAATTTTGCGCACCTCTTTTTTATTATCTTCCCTATCTCCTTCATTTTCCAAAACTTTCTCTCAATATTCTGCGCCTCCTTGTTATTTCTAACTCTATCTTCTTTACTTTTGCGTATACATACTTGTTAATTTTGTACAGCTCTTTTATTATCTTGTCCTATCTCCTTCATTTTCCATAACTTTCTTCTCAATATTCTGCGCCTCCCTTGTTATTTCTAACTCTATCTTCTTTACTTTTATACACACTTGTTAATTTTGCGGACATCTCTTTTTATTATCTTCCTATCTCCTTCATTTTCCATAACTTTCTCTCAATATTCTGCGCCTCCCTTGTTATTTCTAACTCATATCTTCTTTACTTTTGCGTACCATACTTGTTAATTTTGCGCACCTCTTTTTATTATCTTCCCTATCTCCTTCATTTTCCATAACTTTCTCTCAATATTCTGCGCCTCCTTGTTATTTCTAACTCCTATCTTCTTTACTTTTGCGTACCATACTTGTTAATTTTGTACACCTCTTTTATAATCTTCCTATCTCCTTCATTTTCCATAACTTTCTCTCAATATTCTCCACCTCCCTTGTTATTTCCAACTCTTATCTTCTTTACTTTTACGTATCACACTTGATAATTTTGCGGACATCTCTTTTTATTATCTTCCCTATCTCCTTCATTTTCCATAACTTTCTCTCAATATTCTGCGCCTCCCTTGTTATTTCCAACTCTTATCTTCTTTACTTTTACGTATCACACTTGTTAATTTTGCGCACCTGTCTTTTTATTATTCTGTCCTATCTCCTTCATTTTCCATAACTTTCTCTCAATATTCTGCGCCTCCTTGTTATTTCTAACTCATATCTTCTTTACTTTTGCGTACCATACTTGTTAATTGTGCGCACCTCTCTTTTTATAATCTTCCCTATCTCCTTCATTTTCCATAACTTTCTCTCAATATTCTGCGCCTCCCTTGTTATTTCCAACTCTTATCTTCTTTACTTTTACGTATCACACTTGATAATTTTGCGGACATCTCTTTTTTTTTATTTTCCCATCTCCTTCATTTTCCATAACTTTCTTCTCAATATTCTGCGCCTCCTTTTTATTTCTAACTCATATCTTCTTTACTTTTGCATACCATCACTTGTTAATTTTGTGACACCTCTTTTTATTATTTTCCTATCTCCTTCATTTTCCATAACTTTCTCTCAATATTCTGCGCCTCCCTTGTTATTTCCAACTCTTATCTTCTTTACTTTTACGTATCACACTTGATAATTTTGCGGACATCTCTTTTTATTATCTTCCCTATCTCCTTCATTTTCCATAACTTTCTTCTCAATATTCTGCACAACCTCCTTGTTATTTCTAACTCATTTCTTCTTTACTTTTGCATACCATACTTGTTAATTTTGTACACCTCTTTTTTAATCTTCCCTATCTCCTTCATTTTCCATAACTTTCTTCTCAATATTCTGCACTCTTTCTATTTCTAACTCATATCTTCTTTACTTTTCGTATACACTTGTTAATTTTGTGCACACATCTCTTTTTTTATCTTCCTATCTCCTTCATTTTCCATAACTTTCTCTCAATATTCTGTGCCTCTCTTGTTATTTCTAACTCTTTCTTCTTTACTTTTGCGTACCATACTTGTTAATTTTGTACACCTCTTCTTTTATTAATCTGTCCTATCTCCTTCATTTCCATAACTTTCTTCTCAATATTCTGCACCTCTTTGTTATTTCTAACTCTATCTTCTTTACTTTTACGTATCACACTTGTTAATTTTGCGGACAATATGACTTTTTATTATCTGTCCTATCTCCTTCATTTCCATAACTTCTTCTCAATATTCTGCGCCTCCTTGTTATTTCCAACTCATATCTTCTTTACTTTTACATGTCATACTTGTTAATTTTGCGGACATCTCTTTTTATTATTTGTCCTATCTCCTTCATTTTCCATAACTTTCTTGTCAATATTCTGCAACTCTCTTGTTATTTCTAACTCTATATTTCTTTACTTTTACATATCACACTTGTTAATTTTGCGGACATCTCTTTTTATTATTTGTCCTATCTCCTTCATTTTCCATAACTTTCTTCTCAATATTCTGCGCCTCCTTTGTTATTTCTAACTCATATCTTCTTTACTTTTGCATACCATACTTGTTAATTTTGTTATTTCACCTCTTCTTTTATAATCTTCCCTATCTCCTTCATTTTCCATAACTTTCTTCTCAATATTCTGCACCTCTCTTGTTATTTCTAACTCATCATCTTCTTTACTTTTGCATATCACACTTGTTAATTTTGTACATCTCTTTTATTATCTTCCCTATCTCCTTCATTTTCCATAACTTTCTTGTCAATATTCTGCACCTCTCTTGTTATTTCTAACTCCTATCTTCTTTACTTTTACATATCACACTTGTTAATTTTGTACATCTTTTTTATTATCTGTCCCTATCTCCTTCATTTTCCATAACTTTCTTGTCAATATTCTGTGCCTCCCTTGTTATTTGTCATTTCATCTTCTTTACTTTTGCGTACCATACTTGTTAATTTTGCGGACATCTTCTTTTTATCTTGCCCTATCTCCTTCATTTTCCATAACTTTCTTCTCAATATTCTGTGCCTCCTTGTTATTTCTAACTCTATCTTCTTTACTTTTATGTCATATCACACTTGTTAATTTTGCGGACATCTCTTTTTATTATCTTCCTATCTCCTTCATTTTCCATAACTATCTTCTCAATATTCTGTGCTTCTCTTGTTATTTCTAACTCTTATCTTCTTTACTTTTGCGTACCACAATTGTTAATTTTGCGGACATCTCTTTTTATTATCTGTCCTATCTCCTTCATTTTCCATAACTTTCTTCTCAATATTCTGCGCCTCTCTTGTTATTTCTAACTCATCTTCTTTACTTTTGCGTACCATACTTGTTAATTTTGCGGACATGTCTTTTTTATCATCTGCCTATCTCCTTCATTTTCCATAACTTTCTTCTCAATATTCTGCACCTCTCTTGTTATTTCAACTCTATCTTCTTTACTTTTGTCATACCACACTTGTTAATTTTGCGGACCTCTCTTTTATTATCTGCCCTATCTCCTTCATTTTCCATATCTTTCTTCTCAATATTCTGCACAATCTCTTTTATTTCCAACTCATATTTTCTGTACTTTTGCGTATCTCAATTGTTAATTTTGTACAACTCTAATTTTATTTTCTGCCCCACCTTCTTCATTTTCCATTCCTCTCTTCTCAATATTCTACACCTCTCTTCTTATATTCTGCTTCAATCTTCCTTTTTTATCCGTACTTCTCTTGTTAATTTTGTGGACATGTCTTTTTATTTCTCGTCCCTATCTTCTTTATTTTCCATACCTTCTGTTGCACATCAGATTTCTCCTGTAATTTATTTAATGTTCTTTTTTATCTTGATTTAACCCATATAAGCATTAAAGACTCTCACAATACCTTGTTAACAAATAACTGCCTACAATGGACATTATATGAAGAACAAAGAATATTAGGAATGCCACTGCCGTTACCCCATATATCATGTTATATACACTTGTTTCGATATAATCGGTCCTGCTGACTCTTTATATTTCTATATTTGGTTCAGCATTCTCTTACTGAATCATTCTCATCTATATGTAGGTCGAGGGTTGAGGGTGTTTTGATAGTGATATGCGAAGCGTATTCATAAGATATAAAATGGCATTTTCATTGATCTGTGTTCCTAAAATCGTGAACCGTCACTTGAAACTATTTTTTTAAGTAATTTGTATAAAAAATAACACATTCATTTGGTTTATCAATTCACTGACCGCAAACATCATGTACAACACAATAAGCATTTAATAGGTTACACGACTGCATAGCACTGACAGTCAGACATTTGTTGAACTGGCTTCGACCCATGATCACATATACAGCGTGTCTCATTTACCTTGTGCACCTATTATACACTGTTGTTTGCTGACTACCAGATCTTAATTGCAGATTCGGAAGATAACTTACAAAGAGCCATACATGAATTAAATAATATTACAAGTGAATATAATCTTCAAATCTCATATAAAAAAACGAAAATAATGGCTCTTAAAGGAAGAGATCTGTTAAGAGCAAAAATTTGCATAAATAATAAGCCCATCCAACAACAAAGTGATTTTGATTATCGTGGTTACATTGTGTCATATACCGGCAATGGAGATGTGCAAAATAAATTAAACAAATTCCAAACACTATGTGGTACAATAAAAGAACTTTTAAAAATTGTAATAGAGCAACACTGTTAAAACTTTACAAAGTAATGGCGATCCCAACCTTGCTTTGTGGGTGTGAAAGTTGGGTCTTGACTGTCTCACAACAGAAGAAAATAGAGGCTGCTGAGATGAAATTTTTGAGACAGGTGGCAGGTTATAGACTCACAGACAAAAAGAGAAATGAAGATATTAGAAAAGCATTGGAAATTCAGAGTCTAAATGAAACAATCATTGAATACAAAGATGGCAAGATCATATACAAAGAATGGACGAAGATCGTATACCACAAATAATAAATAAGTATAAACCTGTAGGTAGAAGAAATGTCGGCAGGCCACGGATGAGATGGTCGGATCAGTTTTCTTGAAGAGGAACGAGCCACAAGGCTTAAGCCGTGATGAAGATGATGGTGATGACATATTATAACTTTTTTTGTTTGGATAGGTATTGGAATTTTTGTTTCTGAGCGTTATGTTAGAACGAGGGGCTAACATGAGTGTGGAGATTTGGTGCACGTAACTACATTACGGTACAAATACACGTGACATCATGAATTTTTCAAATAGCACTACATACTTCAATCATGTTACATTGATTACACACATTAAGACAAGTTGAAACATGCATCACAATGTCACCTTCCTAATCAATAAGAACAACAAAACGAAACAAAAACGTACTTCCAATGTGATAATGTTATGCTTTGGGAGTCACAGAAGATGTTCCAAACGGTGACCATTCACATTAATGCACATTCGAAGGCGTTCCCCGAAAGACCGTATGACTGCCCGGCTGAATGGACACACAAGCCTGTCGAATGCGTTGTTGCATGTCGTCTGGTGTTGTCAGAATGTTCTGGTACACACTGTCCTTTACAGTTCCCCACAGAAGGAAATCATTGGCGACAGGTCCGGAGAACGTGCAGGTCACTGTACGAGGATTGTGGCGTCGACAGTTGTTGTTTGTTTACATGTTAAGACAGCAAACACACAACACACGATGTGTACGGACGTCAGTCGACTTTCGTTTTGTGTAAGTTAATGCACAAGATGAATGGGGCTCCACAACAAACGACACATTCTGATGGCATTAATTTTGAATTTTGTTGTTGTTACTGATTGGGAAGGTGATATTGTGATACATTTTTGAACTCGTCTTAACGTCTGTAATCAATGTAATATGATTAAAGTATGTAGTGCTATTTGAAAAATTGATGACGTCACGTGTATCTTGTACCATAATGTAGTTACATGTACCAAATCTCTACACTCATGTTAGCCCCTCGTTCTAACCTAACTCTCCAAAACAAAAATTCCAATATTTATTCAAACAACAAAGTTATAATATGTGCACAAGATAAATGGGACATTCTGTATATCAGATTGGCCATTCCAATTTTATGAAGCGGCAACATAAAATGAGAACTATCACCAGATTCTCCACCGTTGAAGAGGCATTTTTGGTAACGACCGCTAGATGTAAGTACAATTGAAGACATTATTTCAAAAACAGCCCTTGTCAAAAATGTCGATTTTTCAGGATAAATAAAAAAACAACCCCCAGTCCATGTAACTTATAACATCGAAATAAAAAAAAAGGTAGACTCTTTCTTCAGGATATAAGAATCAGATATATGATAAACACATTTAAGTCTTTACATTTTAGAGACCTATAATTAATTACTGAATGTGGGAGCGTGTGACGTGTTCTATTTTTGTATTAAAATAATACAAATGGAGTTTGTAATATTATTACTTCAGCAGTCAATATTGTATTGTAATATCAGTAAATTAGCAGGAAATCACAACACATATTAATAACTTTCTTCTCCACTGCTCTTATCAGACCCTTCAATGTCTACAACAGGTGTATTGGTCGTTTCCGTTTCTGAAACAGGTTGGAGACTTTCAAAGAACCGGCGGTTTTCTGGAGACAATAGTCCATACAGTTTTTTCAAGTCCTCCATTTTTATTGCTTAATCTTCAAGGGTTCATTGTAAAGAGGTGCAAACGTAGTTCTTGAGGTATTAGTACCCTTTTACGGATATGCACAGATCTCCATAGCCCCGAATAACTGTCCCTTATTCCTACATGTGGGGAGTCTCTGTCAATCCTATACATTATCAGCTGCTTCAGCTAGAAGACTGAGAAAATAGGGCTCCACTGTAGCCATAATGATGTTGAGAAAATCACTTTCAAAAAGGTTTTGGATGAACTGTGCAGCTAGCTATTATATCATCCCACTGATTTGGAGTTTGCACAAAGGCAGTTCGTTTTTCTTTGCAAACAAGGAAAAGTCCTGATCGTTTGACAAAAATGAGTGGCCCCTTATGGTGAACAAGTGCGTAACTCGTTTGAACATTTGAAAACAATGTACTAGCATGTACAAGAAGTACACCATACAACAATTTTTATTTAGGCCTGGACAGCCGTCTAATATTATAATTAACTCATTTTTTAGATCATTTCTTTCTTTTAGGTGACCAAAGAGCAAAGAAATGACTTCTTTTCGTCCCTTCTTACAACTGTTTCATGATAGGTAAACAGTGTTACCTCATCATTTGACAAATGATACTCAAAAACAATAATGCCAAAGCTGACGAGAGTAGTTTACATTGGATCTTAGATATGGGACAGGCAAATTCTGTATGTAATCGAAACTCAATACTGCAGCTATGACTTTACGAGCTCTTAGTCTGTATGATCGTTTCATGTCATAGAAAGCCTCTGCTTTGAAAGATGTACTTGTTTCTGGTCCATGAGTTTGACATTTTTCATCATTGCTTTCACAAGTTTCTATCTGTTGGGTCAAGGTATCACATAAGATTCAGGTATCAGATCTAGGTACTCCGAAATAAATATTAAATTTTTCTGTAAAAATATACCAGTAGGTATGGTAGGATACTTGAATGTGATGTAACTCCATAAACATACTGCGCATTTCTTTAACTGAAAGTGTTTATAACAGATGCAATTTATGAGGATTTCTCCGTATACAGTAATGGGACTGCCGGGGTTTGAATGAACTAATATGATGCATAATCAGCGTTTCAATTTTCCTTGGAACCGCCTTGGGGCGATTAGTGTGTTTATCTCTGGAGTCAGTAGAAGATTTCTGATAGTTCAGCAATGATGTCTGTACAGTACGAAGACGCCCTCTTGTTATCCCATGCAAACTCATAAATGTATTGCGACAAACAGGCATATCTTTCGATATACCATCTGAACATATTCTCATCTTAAAATACAAGCTGCCACATATTTCCCTAAGTGATTAGTATGTTATTTTCCCTCTACTTTAATTTTCTTAATAAAATCTTCTTTTGTGCTCTTCCGTTTTTTTTTTTTTTTTTTTTTTTTTTGAAAATTTAATCTATTTCCATCGTTACTATCCATGATGTACAAGAAACTAAAATGGAATGCTCAATGACTGTTCATTGTTGCAATGTGAAACATTTAAATATTTATTCAATTTAACACAATACCGCCAGTACTTATTATATAATGCATAATGTACCTAATTAATTCAGTGCTGAACACATTTAACAAAAGAACAACCCATGTCAGCTGACAAGGGCAATTTTTGTTCGAAAGCAGAATGACATGGGCTGTTTTTGTAGAATCGGTGTTTTTTCTTATGGCTACTGAGCCTGACACAAGTCGTTTTTGGCTTTTAAACACATTTCAGATTGTGGCAAAAATGTGGCTCCACGTGATGGTGCTCTTAACTCATTTTCGTTAAAAATTGACAAGGGCTGTTTTTGTAATAATGTCTTCAATTGGTCCACGCAATTCCATAAGGAATATAACGTGACTTCGTTTGCGGTCGCTAGAAGGCAGCACAGTCAAATTATAGCTGGCGCCAGCGTTTTCGGCGTGTGTCCTAGTTATATAGTACCCAGTTTGTTGAGCATGTTGCTAGTGCAGCTGAGAATGATACCACTTCATATACACGTCACATCAGCCATTTGCCAAACATAGTTGTCAGACTGTCTGCGGCAAATATAAAACACTCGCACTTAACGTTCCCATTACTTATTTCACACGCCAAAAACGGTGACGCGGACTGTAATAAAAGTGTCTGTCTTGAAAGATAATTAGGCTGATCAACCTGTTATATGTGATATGCGATTCGATGAAACAAATGAGCTATAGTGGAAGGAAACAGAGCGTTGGGAGCTCATCTGTGCAACCGCAAACTTACTAGAATACGCAACGCAACGTTAACATTCATATCATTCTCTAATTATTTATTTGATCCTTTACGCAAGATCGAATATAATGCCCTTGTGTTATTAGAAAAAAGATTTTGTTACCTTGTATCCTTTTCTAAATGTCTCTGATCCTTTCAGGTATGATAAGCAGCATTTGAGATAATTTCTTGCATTTTGTTACAATATTAAACTGTATGTGTCTAAGATCTTCGTGGCGTTTAGATCTTTCAGGTATGATAAGCATTTAATAATTTCTTGCATCTTGTTACCTATGTGTCTAAGATCTTCGTGGCGTTTAAACGTGTGCAATTAACACTTCAGAATTTTTAAATCACCACTGAAAGAAAGAACGGTAACAACTCATTAATTTGCTGTCCTAAAATGGTTGCCATGTTACCTACTGATCAATTCTTACTAATTGTTATGGACAATAACAAACACTAGTTGTTGGTAATGAATCCAATTTTAATGTCTCTACAAATATTCATTGACATAACTTGAGAATATGGACTCATGAAAATACATATACCATTGCTGACAGTAAACATAATCGGTCGAACTAATCGGAAATCGAAACCACGCCAAAACATGGCTTCGTAAAAGAAAGGAATCGCCTCTGCTGACTGACCTACTCTGCACAGTGTGCAATTTTCTCAGTCTAGATGGAAAAAGTCAAATTTCGACTTGTTAATTTGGCATAGAAGAATATGAATTCATGTTCTTTAACATTTGGAGAATGCTTTGAGGGATAGCTTTTACTGTTTTATTAACGGCAAGCTATATTTAGAACGGTATGAACAACGAGTTCTTTCTAACACGTCTCGCTCCGGTTCAGTTATAGACAGAGAGGCTTCCTATGTGGGTAAGTGCCAATTGTTAGTGATTTATTGTGTTGTGAGACATTAAATCTGTTCAGACAAGTACGTTCTTACTAATGTAACTTCAATTTCAAATTTTCAAAGTATTTTTCTTCTTACAGTACGGTTTAAATATTACAATTGAAAAATACCGTTTTTGAAGTTCTTCAAATATAATGTGAATTTTAGTATGGTCGGTCACGTCCGGTTACAACAATTATTTTACTATTTAATGCAGCATCATTTAGATTGTTGAATCCTAAAGTTTGCGCGTTCTTGCGCTTTTTCAGTAATTAATTGTTTTCAGTGGTGGGGCATACGGTAATGCGGCAGCAACTGTTTCAAGTTTGGCGTAACAGCAAAAAAAGAGTAATGGAATAAGGACGTTTTTAATCATTGTGTGAGTGTTTAGGCCTGCAAAATTGTCCACATGACATCGAACATCAGGATAAAAATACATTGGCCACACTTTTATACCGGACATCATTTATTTTTATTTCAACTTTTATTGTACCTGAGTTTTTGAATGTACTTCACTCCCACCCCTTCTACTAACGAAGTTCCAACTGTCCTCCACACAGAACCAAGGCCGCAGTACTGAGTTAGTGAGTATAGTACGTTTCAGAAATATGTTCGCGTTTTCTAGAGACAAAAACTTCCAATTTTGAATCATACTTTCGCACAGGTACTGTCGTCCGTTTGCCTACGTCGCATTCCGATTTCCCCCACCTGCTTCTGCTCGTTCCACTGTAAAGACTAGTGGTTGGGCTTTCTTAGCTCTTTTCTGAAAACATTAATTTCTCTTAGGAATTAATTGGATGTCTACGTACACAACTGTTTAAAATAACTTAAATAAAAGGGCCTCGTTAAGTAATTAACTATCACGTTATTCCCCCTCCCTTTCTACGATCCTGCGGCATAACCACTTGGACGGACAGTAGATAGCATGTCTGAGTAATTTTATCTGTGCGGGTCGGGCAGAAATGAAGACTGAATTTACAGTACGTAAGGTACTCTTTTATAAAGTAGGAACAGAATTATTTCAACATGAGTTACTAAGTATGAAGGACGAAACTGGAAATTGGAATTAGATGCAATATTCTATAGTGTGATAATAGGCACAAAAGATCTGAAGCCTGTATCGCAATGAACGGCCACCATTTTCAAAAATGTGTTTAAATATCCATATTATGATTATTTTTCAAATTAACTTCATTCCCTATATTGTAAGCTAATGTGCTGTAGACAGTATAATATACGCTGCATAATGAACACGTTCGCATGGATAACTCAGTTGGTGAGTAAAAACACTTATTGTTAATACAGTACTGTATTTTGATTAAATAAAACCTAATGAAAAATATCAAAGTCCAAATCGCGATAGTTCATAGTTTACGTAAATGGATGAACTACTTTTCTTCCCTCGTATACCTAGTAAAGTGATTAGTTTGTATTTTACGCCAGTACCATCGAACTCCAGTCGTGGAAGGAGGTAGCAAACTGTGTTTCCGGGTCTCAATCATTAATCCAAAGGTATTGCCAGGTTAATATTAAAAAGTTAGTAAAAATAAAATGATATCCCTGTATAATCTTAACAAATTCACCGTGGATCAGAACGCAAATCTAGTAGCTGAACAAAATTAATAACTTCTCTGCAATCTAATAGATTTTTATAAAACTTTGTGCACCAATACAAGTGGCACATATTTTTTTTTTACAAATTCTGATTAAGTTTGCATAAGAAAGACTACTCCTTTATAGCGAGTGCATTTAAACAAAATTAATAACTTCTCTCTATTTAACACATTACTATGAAACATTGTAGAGAAGTTAGAAGTAGGATATATTTTTTCTGCTCGACCATGCTGAAATGTAGTAATTATACACCTGGTAGCAGCCCTTTAATGGACCTCATTAAAGTACACCTATTCATTAAAGTTCAGGTGTTCCATCAATCAGAAAATACCATTGTGGCAATATGAAAGTGCAAGTATCGATTGTTCTCGGATATGCAATCGAAAGACAACTAGTTCTGTTACTATAATAATTAGCGTTAATTGTAAATAATATTCAAATAAATTCAATTTGTCATCTCGTTTTTCAATGTCTCATTCAATTTCAAGGTTATATCAAGATTAATATTTATTTTACTTTCTAGATTATATCAAGGTCAATGTCGACATTTGTTTCTCGGTAAAAATCAATACTTCCGCGTCTGCGCACATCTCACAAATTACGGGGTATTTCACGAGGTCTGTTCCGCTCCTCAGTCAGATAAAAATAACATGAATACTTGCTCTCGTTTCATAAACATACTCGCGTCTTAATTAGTACCATTATGGGCTCGTTGCATAATGTAGGCCTACTATTACGAAGTCTGATTATGTTTCTGTAAGAGGAACTGCCCCCTTTATAGTGGTGGATTTAGACAAAATTAATAACTTCTTTCTTATATAATATATTTTATGAAACTCTGTACAATAATTAGGCCTACAGGTATCATACAGATGTAATAAGAATTTGTATGAAAAAAATATATCCTACCTGTAAATCGTGTACAAAGTTTCATAATTTTTTTTAAGTAAGAAAGAAGTTAATTTTGTGTAATTTTACCCCTTATAAAGGAGTAGTTCGTCTTATGGAACCGTAAATATAGTTTTTACACAGAAAATATTTGCTACCTATAATTTCCGTACAATGTTTCACAAATATCTGTTAGATACGAGAGAGGTTATTAATTTTGTCTAAAATCATCCTTTGGCTAGTTCCTCTTACTCAAACGTAATCAAAGTTTGTACACAATAAATATGTGCTACCTATAAGATCTGTACAAAGTTTCATAGCAATCCGTTGAAATCCAGAAGTTATTAATTTTGTCCATCTAGTTTAGCGTTTTTACACACTGTGAGCCGGTAGCTAATCGTAGAATGCAGCGCAAACTTACAAACACCAAGGCTTTGCTAATAACATAAACATCAGGCAATGTTATCTATCAATGCTATTAAAATGACAAAATAATAAGCAGATCCTGTAAGATAAGGTCTTCGTAGTCTAAGATCAGCATTCATGACTACAAATCACGAAATCCTGAGTTCGACTCTCATCCTGAGCAAATTCAAATTATGTTAATTATATTTAACGACGCTCGCAACTGCAGAAGTCATATCAGCGTGGCCGGATGTGCCGGAATTTTGTCTCGCAGGAATTCTTTTACATGCCACTAAATCTAGGGACATGAGCCGGTCTCTTTTAAGCAGACTTAAATGCCATCGACCTGGGCTGGGATCAAACCCGCAACCTCGAGCACAGAAGACCAGCGCTATACCGACTGTGCCACCCAGGGCGACTCGTCCTCAGCATAAAAATTTGTTATTAAAGAGACTATTTAATTGTACCCATTTTAAATATCTGGATTTTATGTTCCTAATTATGTCAGGTGAAGAATAAAATGCGTGCATTTCTGCGTTGTGTAACTTTCTCCATTCTCCTGTAACTTCATCCCTCTGAGTTCCAAATATTTTCCTAAGCACCTTATTCTCAGACACCCTTAATCTCTGTTCCTCTCTCAACGTGAGCGTCCAAGTTTCACAACCATATAGAACATCCGGTAATATAACTGTTTTACAAATTTTGACTTTCAGATTTTTGACAGGAGACTAGTTGACAAAAGCTTCTCAATAGAATAATAACAGGCATTTCCATATATATTCTGTGTTTAATTTCCTCCCGATTGTCATTTATATTTGTTACTGTTCCCCCAAGATATTTAAATTTTTCCACCTCTTCGAAGGATAAATCTCCAATTTGTATATTTCCACTTCGTACAATATTCTGGTCACGAGACATAATTATATACTTTGTCTTTTCGGGATTTACTTCCAAACCTGTCGCTTTACTTGCTTCAAGTAGAATTTCCGTGTTTTCCCTAATCGTTTGTGGATTTTCTCGTAACATATTCACGTCATCCGTATAGACAAGAAGCTGATGTAACCCGTTCAATTCCAAACCCTCTCTGTTATCCTCAGCATATTATTATTATTATTATTATTATTATTATTATTATTATTATTATTATTATTTATTAAGGGCTTAAGAATAAAGTACACAGATTCCTTTTACAGATGGTAAGTTGGATCTTGGTGGCTATTCTAAGGATAGGAACATGGTGTCTCCGATGATAATCCATGTACACCTAACTTGTACTCAAAGTAACCAAACGCAGGACTCTAGTTATAAAAGACTCTGACGAGACGTGTTACGAATAGTATTCACAGTAAAATGTTGCGAAAACTTTTCTAGACTATTACTGGTCTTAATTAGAGGCTTGCTAGGTGTGGTAAGACTGGTAATCAGAATTCTGATCATCGTTGAGTTTGAGATGTGGACGTGAGAATTGTTCGTTTATTTCAGATATGGCATCCGAGACGCAAATCAGATAAGAATGTTAAATATTTTTACAGTTCGGAATTATTTTAGAAATTGTTGTAGATCAAATGATTCCTAATAAACATAAATATAACGTGAAACCACAATGTGTTCGAAATATCTATTCATTGCGACATGACAATGACGAAAACTTATGTGTCCTTTTATTTATTATACTCCAATTTTACAAATAACCCTATTTTACCTGAGATAGGTATGTTAGGGTTTTAAATACATAATATTTGGCTAATAATAATAATAATAATAATAATAATAATAATATGATATAGGTTAATGAAGTCTCCTATTGAATTAGTCTTACGTGTCAATTATGAAATTAATACAATTTATGTGTCCTTTTAAAAGGACAGTAGGCATATCCCCATATATTTTGAAATTGTTTCGCTTTTTCAATTTTAGTGGATTTTCCTGCATGAAATGTTATCTACGTTTGAAAATTATGCTACGGGTGAAATTTCACCTCAAATACAGACAAATGTTGACTCGCTCCAAAAAGATTGAGCGCACTCTTGCTAGTGCATGTTACAGAATCCCGACACTGCGTTCACACGAGCACGTTTTCTGAATTTCAGATAAGTTTACACGTTAACGGGACTCTTATTCAGATACGAAAGAAAGAGAAAGAATAAATCGTAGAGCTGTGTGGTAGCTACGCGGTTAGCGGTACAGTACTGATTAAAATCGACCGGTGACAGTTCGAGACTGGCGTAGGTTCAAATCCCGTAACCAGCTTCTTTTTAACTCATTCCACGTTGTTATGAGAGATGTGGATATAGTTGGCGACCTGATCTGGATAGGTTCTTTACTATTTCCAATTCAGTAAATTTCCTTACGAGCCTTATCACTGTTGTATGTGGAATTCGATTGTGATCTGGATACATATCATTAAATAAATTCGCCGCCTCTCGATGAGATCTTTGCCTGTTTTCATAATCAAGCACAATTAAAATTAGAATTATTTCCCTTTCCCTCAACATCAGATAGGATTATTTAACGTACTAGATGTCAGATTCAATCCCTAAAATAAGATGTTTTTGTATCAATAAACATAATTCCATGGATATAAACAAAGGACAGTCAAAACACAGTAAACAAAAAAGCGGTTTACTCATATTATTCGTTAGACTTACACTTTTCTGTTGTCTTTATTTAGCAACAATAAATTTGTACAGAAGTAGGTAGAGTGAGTACGTTTGAAAATATAAAAATATATAGGGTATTGTATTTAAAATAAGAGAGGAGGAATTACTTTCAGTTAAACCGGAAATATATAAAAAACCTCGGTATTACCATTATCGAGTTCTTAGTATACGGCCATCCACACACACAGAATTTCAAGTCACTGAACCACATGCTTAAAAAGGTGGTGCAGGACTTTTAACTAACACCGTATATATTTAGTAAACAGTTATTCGTATATGATGGTAAACGATTACGAATAAAAGAATATTGAAATTTAAATGTCCTTTTTTAATTCAAGAGGGCGAGTTCAAACTTGGTAACCTCCCTTGCGTATCCCCTTCTGTTCACTGTTTTTAAATGTTATTCAATATTTCATTCAAAGCACAAAAGAAAACAGGTCATTTTTCATAATAAATAGTAACTTAACTTTTCGGAAAATATTAACATCTTTAAACATATTAACCTAAAAACGCAATCCATGAAATGGAAAAGAAAATTAACACACTGGAATCGAAGTCGCAGTCTTCAGATTAGTTTCTCTATGCCTTAACCATCTACGCCAGGCATGTCAATTGATGCCCACAGGAGCAAGCGCGCGCTTTAGAGCCCAGGAGAGCCTGAGCGCTTTATAGCGGAAAGGAGACAGACGAAAGAGGTAGTATATGCCGCTTGGACGAGCTATATTCAGGGATGGCCAGCACTGATTCAGTAAATAAAGGGAAGAGAACTTATTGAAACTGTATCCATGTTAATTTTTAGATTTGCCTGAGAAGTATAAGTGCATTATAACAATGTAAGTTTTAATTTTAATGCTCATTTTTCACAAGTTTGATTTTTTTATTCAAAAGAAATATTTTCTCAACTTTTCGTATAAAAAAGTGAAATTTTCAGGTATAGGCCTATTTATTTAGTAGCCTTAGTCTACGGAATGTTTTCGTAAATCAAATATACCATAATATATACGTATTACTGAAGATAGTGTATTGAAAATTTTGAAAATATTCGCATGGAAATTGTTTGTAAGGAAATTAATTAACAAAGCAACTAGTGTTACATCATAAGCAAAAGATACGTGCCCATGTGTTGTAAAAATGTCAGCTCTATAGCTTCAGCACATTTCGAGAAAAGAATTTAATATTCTGATGATAGAAAGTTGCTCACAAATATCACCTTAAAAGCATAATGCGATAATAGTTTTGTTATGAAATATTAGTTACACTTAAAATAGAAACAGTACCTAGGTAACTTTTCTTTGTACTGTAATATTGTTTTGATAGTTTATTAATTACTTTGTAAGGCTAAAGATACCATCAATATAAATTCCAACTTATCATGTCATACTCAATCTCTTTCTTTGGAATATCACTTTCTTTATGAATGATGTGTTTCAACCGCTTAATACAGTATAATATTATCCTACTATGGAATTTAAGTGAATATTCCTTCTCAACTCTCTATTATATTATTAAGATTTAAAACACAAGTGCAATATTAAGAAATCACTGTTAGTACTTTTGTTTTACAGACAATATAGATAATATTAAACAGAAAGAAGCCATATAAAAATAACGACATAAAATTTCACGTTCCGTTTGAAGTTTGTACACCACTGTTTTCTTAATCCAACAGGATGCTTGTTCATATACGCAACCCTTCCTCTTTCCATACTTAGCGCGTGCTGCCCGCGCACGACGTCAAGATCAGAAAAATGCGCTTGTTTTGACATCACTGATCTACGCTAAACTTTCACATGTGAGGCTAGAGTTGCTGTGTATCATATTAGTAAACGTTGACGGATATACCTAATTAAAAGCGATGTGTGTATTTCTTAATATAAGTGACTAAAATGAGTTAATTTAAAGGTCAATTAAATTCAACCATTTCGACCTCCAGAATGATGTAATGAAGTTAGGGACGGAGGAAAAGGTTTTAAATAACACAATATTATGTTACCATATGGCTCTGATCTCTAGAGTTTGTTGTAATTTCCCGTGCCTTCATTGAATGAGTTTGTTGTAATTTCTTGTGTCTTCATTGAATAATAAATTGTACTCGAAGATTTTCGTGCCATTCAATCGATTAAACAACTGCAATTAAAAACGTCAGACTTTTGAAACCACCACTAGAAGAAAGTACGATTCCAACTCATCAATTTGGTGTCCGATCATGGTTGCCATGTTACGTACTTTTCGATTCTTGCTCATTGTTATTGACAATGACAAAAGACTCTCAATTTCAGACGCAAGCATGGAAATATTGAAGTGTCATTTCAATACGGGCGCTTTTATTTTCCAACTCACCAGGAATACAAATACAATAATAGAAATAAACAGAAAAAATACACTATATACAAAGTAAAGCTACACAAAAAATAAGGAGAGAAAAAAAAAAACACTATAAACAAAGTAAAGCCACACAAAAATATACACAGATTGCAGTCACACAAACTTTAAATGAGTGATTAAGTATCATAATTAATTGTATCCTAACTAATTAACTAACATAAACAAGAAACTTGCAAATTTAATTTATTCTAGATCAAAACAAAGAAAAAAAAAAAAACACAAATCAATACTTCTAGCAATACCTAAAAACATTAACTAAGACAAAATTTTGAATTGTGATAAAGTCCGGCAGCCCCTGACGTCATTAGGTAACGAATTCCAGAGGCGAGGTATTTCTACAGTATAGGAAGATGAGTATAAAAGACGTTCTATGATGAGGGATAGAAAGAAGTGCTTGATGTCGGTTTCGAAGAGTTGTAAGAAATTGAAAGCGCGATAACAGATAATTCGGAGTAGAAGTATGCATGATTCTAAACAGAAGAGACAGTGAATGTATTGCCCTTCGTTCCTTCAGACGCACCCATGAAAGTAACTGGAGGGAAGGTGTTATATGGTCAAATTTACGAGTATTGCAGATGAATCGTATGCACACATTATGAACACGTTTTAGTCTCTCAGCTAAGAGTGAACTTAAGGAATCGCAATAATCAAAATGGGGCATTACAAGCGTCTGAATAAGATTCTTTTTTAGACTATAGTATAGTACGTTCCAGAAATATGTTCGCGTTTTCCAGCTTACACCATCATATTAACATCTATACTAATAATAAATCTGTAGCCGAAATTTTTCTGGTAATTTTCGATTTTCCAAAAATAATTGGTTCTAACATATATAATTAACCACCCTGAACCGAAAACCGCTTTTTTGAAATTTTTCTTTGTATGTCTGTCTGTCTGTCTATATGTTTGTTACCTTTTCAAGCGATAATGGCTGAACGGATTTCGATGAAAATTTGAATATAAATAAAGTTCGTTATAACTTAGATTTTAGGCTATATAGCATTCAAAATATATTATTTAAAAGGGGGGTTATAAGGGGGCCTGAATTAAATAAATCGAAATATCTCGCTTATTATTGATTTTTGTGAAAAATGTTACATAACACAAGTTTCTTTAAAAATAATTTGCGATAAGTGTTATTCCTTGAAAAATTTTGATAGGACTGATATTTAATGAGATAAATGAGTTTTAAAATTAAAATAACTGCCATCTAAAGCCGTGTAATGAATTAAAAAAAAATGACTTAGTCTATAAGGGGCCTTGGACAGCAACAATCGAAAGTTATGAAAGATAGCTTACAGAGAATGTTTCTGGGTTTGTATGAAGTAATATCGGAAGCTAAATTAACCGATTTGTATAATTAATTATTATTTCACCATTGCAAAGTGTAGTTTCTCTAGATGGACATAATGCTATAATGTTATTACAGTAACTTTTGATATAATATAATATAATATAATATAATTTAATTTAAGTTATTTGAAGGGTTCACAACTACAGTGGGCCAAGCGCCATTTACTGAATACGTAGAAATAAGGGTTGAAATTAGTTAGTACCATAATTCAATGGAAAGCTATAACAAGTAAAATAAAATACACACATTAAATCTAAATGATGTCAATCTTCATTAAACTATGTTTGCATGTAATAAAAATTAAGAAACATGTTAAAGGAATTGTCATTGCACCAAATGAGTGTCTCTGGACCAAAATGATCGCATTTTAATTATTTGTATGCAATTTAAATTAAGTAACATAATAAACGATTTATCCTTCTATCAAACACGAATGTTCCCTGGATCAAATGTCCTATTTTAATTATGTAATTGCTTTATATTTATATCTAACGGGTGCAGCGGAGCGCACGGGTACGGCTAGTAATGAAATAAAAAGGCTGATAATTGTCAAAGTTATATTAGGTGTATTTTCTACAGACAGAAAACAACATGTCTTTAAAATAGTGCAATTTTTTTAACAAAGAAAATGTTTTTAAATTTTTCTTTAGCAAATAGTTGTGTTTCGAAGTCAAAGGAGTGGCTTTCAACCACCCAAATGCTGAGGACTAACTTACCGTGATGATAAGCATGAGTTCAAACGAACGAAAGACACTGCGTTAACTCACCCAACTCTGAGACGTACTCAAAGTCAGAGGCGCACGAAGAGCACTGGTAGTATAACGGCATATATTTCTCAGGGCTAGTGATAAGAAAAGCCGAGTTCAATGGCAGAGTGACAAGAAAGAAGTCCTTCATTAGTGAGGTGAACAGAAAAAGGCTGGTTGCAATATGCAAATAAAGACGTTTCTTGGTGAAATGGCGTTATTTTTTCAGGCGAGAACGAGTATAATGTTTTTAATTCAGTTGGCAAGATAAATGTGTGGCGGGAGCCAAACAAAAAACTTGAAATGAAGAACTTGCATCCCACTGTGAAGTATGGAGGAGGCAGAACCATGATCTGAGGTTGCATCTTTGCAGCAAAAATTGGAAAGATGACACAAATCGAGGGGATAATGAAGAAGGAAGACTATCTTCGTATATGAAGAGTCCAGTGCAAGAATGATGGATGTCACTTTCTTGTCGAAAATGAACCAAGACTGTCAATGCATAGCTTAAGACATATAGAATGTACATACATAGTTATATGGCATTAACACTGATAGTCATTGTGCAGTAATGATCGGAAAATCACAGTTAAGCTTTGAGCGCTAAGCATTTGAAACTTTTAATTGCTTCTCCTGCAAAATTTATTCCAAATGACATCCATCTTTCTTACAGTGGACTCTTCATATTGAAGCAACATTTACACAGAAGTTCACACAAATTGGGCATAAGGGACACATTTAAAATTTTACCAGAATAACGACCCTAAACACAAATCCTATGTTGTCAGGAACTGGCTCCTGTATAATTGTTTCAAAGTTTTTGACACTCCTGGCCAAAGCCCTACCTGAACCCCATATAAAATCTCCGGGCTGAGATGAAATCACGAACATGAAAAACACCTTCAAAATCAAAAAGTGAATTAGAAGAAAAAATAAAGAAAGAATGGGCTAAAATATCCACTGAAAACATTCAGAAATACATTTCTAATACGCCACAACGCTTGAGAGAGGTTTTAAGAAGAAGAGGATATGCCAGCAGTGGAACTGATGCCGGGTGGTCAATGGCGAGACCTCGGCCTCACTTCATTTCACCCCCTTTGGTCTGATTACCTAGTTGGGTTTTTTCCAAGGTTTTCCCCAACCATAAGGCAAATGCCAGGTAATCTTTTGGCGAATCCTCGGCCCTCACCTCATTTCATTACATCTCGCCAGAAAATTGTAGAAAATTGTAAAAAATTGTAGAAAATTGCAAAATTGTAAAAATTTGTAATTGTAATTATTGTAATCTTGTAAAATTTTGACTTGTTTCACATTTTAAAGCTTCATTGCTAATGTAAGTTCTATGGAATATAATAAATGAAATGAAAAAATGAAAAACTGAATGTTATTTGTTTAGTTTCTACAGAGAATGTATTTAGTTAAAAGTTGAAGTGGCCGAATATTAAAGTGGCTGTGATAATTGTCAATTTTTATATGAATTTATTTTTATGCTTTATAATGAAGAATAGACTGATTCATTTTTTTAGTAGTATCTTGAAAGAGGCATTGCTGACTTCATATATATATTTTTTTTTCATATTTGTGATTAAGATAATCAGAATAAACATTGATTTGGATACAAACCTAAATGGCCGAATATAGAAGAGAGTAAATGTACTGAGTCGACTAGAATCAAACTGCACTTTATTATCACCGCGGCCTCATGCTTAGCATGTCGGCATCATATAGTTGCCTCGTTTAATTATTAGGCAACGGCATTCCTTTTAAGATTTGTAGGTCTTTATTGCATGCACCGATAATAAAATGAAAATGCGACGTTGTCACGTCTTGTTTGTTGCTGCTATAATTAATATAACATGGAACAAGACACACTGCTAAAATTTGCAACTCTGGTTTAATTATATATACACTCCGCGTGGAGTATTGGAGCGGCCTTCAAAAGACTTGACGACAATGGACAGCGCGACATAATTAAAATTATTGAAACTACAAAGCTTCCCTCCATACACTCCGCGTGGAGTATTGGAGCGGCCTTCAAAAGACTTGACGACAATGGTCAGCGCGACATAATTAAAATTATTGAAACTACAAAGCTTCCGTCCTCTTTGACGCCGCTAGCCTACTAATTGAACGTGGCTACTTTACAATAACGTGCTTGACGACAATGTGTGCTTTTAAAACATAATTTTGCCGACCGATTGTTGCTCTGTAGGTTTCACTCTAAGCGTAATTTTGTCACGTCTACTTCCTCGATAAGAATAAGCACTAGTTTGTTATATTGTTAAATGGCTATTATTATAATTATAATTATAATTATAATTATTATTTCATATACGAGTACGTTGACATTCCTAACTCTTAATAACTATTTAATAATAATTTTAATCACATACCTTAATGTTCGTCCCCAGCACAAGACATTGCAATCTCGGTTTTAGTCCACGTGGATTAGACTTGACGACAATGGTAGGTGTCATTTAATAATGGAAGCAGCTTATTGGTTGCAATATTGAAATTGAGGCGAGTGATTGGAGCGGCGACATAAGAAATTGAAAACAATAATGCAATTAAATTTCAAAGACCTGCCGAATGTTATGCACGAGGCCGCTCAAAGACCTGCCGAATGTTAACCATAAGAGCGCGGCAATAATACCAAAAATCTGATGTCAGGAAAGACGAGACTTTTTATTAGTGTAGTTAGACTAAAGTTAAGGCACATAATTTCAAGTTTGACTTCAGACGAGCAGTTTATCACATTTCCTGCAAAATTGTGCACAAAAACATACCTTAATTTAACCATAAGCATATTTCATAATTTGGAGAAAGTGCAGTTTGATTATAAGCAGCTCATAAAATTGTGCACAAAAACATACTATGGGTGCTATTCATAGACATTTCGCTAGCCCACGCTACGAGCGTGCTAAACTAGCCCCGGCTATCGACTGATTACTTGTACAGGATTCATATCATATCATATCGCTAACACTGATTTATGAATACGAAAAACGTTAGTTCGCTGATCATCCACCGGAAGCCCGCGCAAAGAATGTCTATGAATACGGCCCTAAATGTCTTACTTCAGAGGTCTCCAAAAAGCGTATCGTCTTTCGTGCTCTCAATGCTGCCCGCCGAACACAGTATGCTGTAAGGCTAGAGAAGGGGGTGAGACTAGTACCTCAACAGATGGGAGCGATCAGTGAGGGATCACGGCAACGGTCTGCTTATGTTTACAAATAATAACATCAAAATAATAAGAAATATCATACGTTTGTATATTATTTTGACATACTATGAAGCTGGAGCCCCGTCTGTTGCTATTGACACAAGCCATTGCAAATTCAACCTCTCCTGTTCAATGGTGCCTTTCAGAGTCTGGAAAAGATCTTCTCTAGTTGTATTTTGTAATTACATCTAGAAGACATTCAGACACAGTAAAATGTTTATTAACTCCTCGGGTGAAAATGGATAGGTGAGCTTTGTCATTTCTATCTGTGCTTTCGTCCAATGCAAGTGAGTAAGCTACAAACTGGTTAATTGTGGTTTCGACTTCAGATTCAATTACATTTACAGTCTTGAAATTCATTCTCTGAACTGTAATTGGGAACAATTTAATTTTCTTAAACTTTGACTTTGTTCTGGACAGTCGACCTGGTTGGCAAGTTGGTATAGCGCTGGCCTTCTATGCCCAAGGTTGCGGGTTCGATCCCGGGCCAGGTCGATGGCATTTAAGTGTGCTTAAATGTGACAGGCTCATGTCAGTAGATTTACTGGCATGTAAAAGAACTCCTGCGGGACAAAATTCCGGCACATCCGGCGACGTTGATATAACCTCTGCAGTTGCGAGCGTCGTTAAATAAAATATAACATTTTTTTTTCTGGACACAGTATTTTAGTAACGTCCTGTATTCACGATTTTACAAATGATGCTTCTGTAAAGAGCTTCATTGATTTTCCAATATTCCAAGCTAGAACATAGCTAGCAAGAAGCTTTTAATGTTTAAGACTGAGGATACGTGTGTGACTTCTGTTTGTATTTTTTAATTTTATATTTATCAAAATATTTGTAGGCCTACGCACTTCACTTAAAATTAAACGAAAAACTATAAGTTTGTCATGCTGAACTGAGTGTAAACGTATTGTAATATACTGATTATTATGTATAACTAACAGTTATACAGACGTCCCAAAATAAATTATTTTCACATGTCCAATATGCCTGTAATTGTATGATATTCTTTGTGAAGAGTCGAGTATTGTCATCGCATGTTTAATTTTAACACACGCTTAATAATTTTCAAACAAATTAAGCATTTCACATTCTCCCCACTAACACAAAAATATTTCTCTTCCTATTCATCCCTGAATGTACTACGTCCATGATTAGAAGACATTGTAAAACGTTGGAACACTCCGACCAACACAATGATAATGGCAGTCCGCCACTGCTCTTCGTTTGCGCATAAACATTGAGTACAGCACAGGTGGGGATGGGTGAGGCGGAGCGCGCTCATTACGTACTGGCTTCGGTTCCGTACAGGGGCTTACTCACGATTACGCTTTTGGAGACGTCTGTCTTACTTTATGAAGAGGATAAAATAAGTCATAAAGCTACGATATATCCTGAACTACATAGCGGAGGACTACGGAAACAAACAGTGATAGTCCAATATTGGAAATGACGTAAAATCACATACTTTAACACGCGTCTAAGAATCACGTGGTCCACGCCAGTAACAATCTGTTTTTATTAGTATTTTGTGTTCAGAATTGTAGGAGAAAGCTCTGTGGTCTGTTCGTCATATGACAGGACGGACGGAGATAGAAGCTGTTCTGAATAATTCATCAAACCGAGCCGCTATGAAGGCTGCAGCACGTGTGGTCGTCCGCCGTCGAGCGCTTGGGCCGGCCGAAGAGAAAACAGAGCGATAAATATTCTCCTTTCCTCCGCTCGCTATTGTCAACACAGCCAAATTGCTTCATTACAGCCGGTATTACACACTGCGAAAACTGTGTGTCCAGCCACAGTTTTGAGGCTTTTTACACAAAGCCATCAAATTATTTGGAACAACAAAACATCAGAGGGTTGTTCTGTTTATTGTCTTGTGTAACATTGCTTTCTTCTTACATAACTATCGACATCTATATTAATTTTTCGCCACTTCTGTACCAAATTCTAGTTCATGCATAGTGGTACAATCAGTATCCCATTATAGATCTAATGTTAACGATAAACACCTTCGAAAAATATTACGGGTCTACTTGAATACTATATATTATTATTATCATATACTGAAGTACATATGATATTTCCATGCAGATATTCTGCGTCATCATACGATGACAGAGTAATGGAACGGAGAAAAATTCTCTCCGGCGCCGGGATTTGAACCCGGGTTTTCAGCTCTACGTGCTGATGTTTTATCCACTAAGCCACACCGGATTCCACCCCGGCGTTGGAAGAATAGTCTCAATTTTAAGTTCCAACTCTTGGGATCACTCTAGTGGCCGCCCTCTGCACTACGTCATAGATATCTATGAACCTAGGACCGAAGTCCACACATGTGCTGAGGTGCACTCGTAATAAGTGACAGTTGGCCGGGATCCGACGGAATAAGCGCCGTTTTAAATCACGAAGCGATTTACGCGTATCATATATATTATTATTATTATAATTAACTGAACTACATATGATATTTCCATGCAGATATTCTGCGTCATCATACGTCATCTCCGTTCCATTACTCTTTCATCGTATGATGACGCAGAATATCTGCATGGAAATGTCATATGTACTTCAGTACATTATAATAATAATATATATGATACGCGTAAATCACTTCGTGATTTAAGACAACGCTTATTCCGTCGGATCCCGGCCAACTAGTCACTCATTACGAGTGCACCCTCAGCACATGTGTGGACTTCGGTCCTAGGTTCATAGATATCTATGACGTAGTGCAGAGGGCGGCCACTAGAGGGAACCCAAGAGTTGGAACTTAAAACTGAGACGATTCTTCCGACGCCGGGGTCGAATCCGGTGTGGCTTAGTGGATAAAGCGTCAGCACGTAGAACTGAAAACCCGGGTTCAAATCCCTGCGCCGGAGAGAATTTTTCTCCGTTCCATTACTCTTTCATCGTATGATGACGCAGAATATCTGCCTGAAATATCATATGTACTTCGGTATAATAATAATAATAATAATAATAATAATAATAATAATATATGATATGCGTAAATCACTTCGTGATTTAAGACGGCGCTTATTCCGTCGGATCCCGGCCAACTAGTCACTCATTACGAGTGCACCTCAGCACATGTGTGGACTTCGGTCCTAGGTTCATAGATATCTATGACGTAGTGCAGAGGGCGGCCACTAGAGGGAACCCAAGAGTTGGAACTTAAAACTGAGACGATTCTTCCGACGCCGGGGTGGAGTCCGGTGTGGCTTAGTGGGTAAAGCGTCAGCACGTAGAGCTGAAAACCCGGGTTCAAATCCCGGCGCCGGAGAGAATTTTTCTCCGTTCCATTACTCTTTCATCGTATGATGACGCAGAATATCTGCATGGAAATATCATATGTACTTCAGTACATTATAGTAATAACACTAGTCAACAAATTTTAACTTTTTGTATGTCACAGAAATGAAATCAGCTGATTTTTACTAAATCGACCCTGCTGATTACGAAAATGGCAGCGAAAAATCTGTAACACGTAACATTTTTGTGTGACAGAAGGGGAAGTTTTTTGATTAAAAAAAACGTTTTCGCGCATTTCAAAATACGTAATTACAACAGTGAAAATAAATAAATTCCTAAGATGTAAAATTTATACACAAAATACACTGACGTTTCACAGAAAAATAATAACGCTGCATAAATAATAATTACAATAAGAAAAATAGCATTATGTTCCCTTTTTTACCTTCAAAATAGGCTTTTAGTTTAGTAATTTAAAACTGGATCAAATGAACTATAATTTTTTAAGGTTTATAAATTAAATTGATTAAAATCTCAAATCAAATAACTTAGGAGCCCTACATTGAAGTAAACAACCATATACAGACTTTTTTAAAAGTATTTAGTTATTTACAGTTATTTTTTCCTCTTGTAGTTTGAGTCACCTTCTGTGAACAAAAACCAACAGTAGTCCCCCATCATACTAGAATCCCACCTTCCTTGATATCGTTGTTCCATCCTGTGTATATCTTGGTGGAATCTTGCCCCTTTTTCATCGCTTACAGCTCCTAAGTTCTCTGGGAAAAAGTCCAGATGGGAATGTAGAAAATGTATTTTCAATGACATTCGACAACCAAGCTTCTGGTAACTATGCAGGAGTTCTTGTACAAGCTGTTGGTAATTGTCAGCTTTATGATTATCTAAAAACCCACTAACAACACTTCCAAAGAGATTCCAAGTTTCTAGTTCCTCAACACTTAATTTTTTTTCGAAGCTCTTCTCTTCTTCTTCTTCTTCTTCTTCTTCTTCTTCTTCAGTCCCTTCTGCTGCTAAGCGTCGGGTTCGCCTCTCTCCGTCCATTTCATCCATTTTTCCCGGTCTCTACACATTCTCTTCATCTCTACCATTGTTTTTCCTTTCTGTTGGCCTATTCTTTCTATTGTATCCTCCCATTTAATCCTTGGTCTTCCTCTTCTCTTTCTTCCTTCCACTCTCATTTCCAGCACCTGTTTAACCTTCCTTTCTTCTCCCATACGATATACAAGCCCAAACCATTTCAATTGCCTTTCATTAATCACCTGTGTTAATGCTTTTCTCATTTCAACTTCTTCTCTTATCCTCTCATTCCTTATCCTATCTCTTCTGGTCTTTTCTACAGTTCTTCTAAGATATTTCATTACCACTGCTGTTAATTTACTTCGATGTTTATTTAAGAGTGGTAAGCTTTCGGTACTATATTGTATTACAGGTTTAATTATTGAATTATATATCTGTATTTTTGTCTTAGTTGTTATTTATTTTTTCCCAACTATTGTATTACTTATTTGATAGCATGCTGATGTTGCTTTCTTTACCCTGTTCAGTACTTCTTGATCTACTCTTCCATCACTAGTTATTATTGTTCCTAAATATTTAAAACTTTCCACTCTCTCCAGGTTTTGTCCTTCACATTCAATGTTAAATTCTGTTTCCTGTCTATCTTCCTTAGAGATCCACATTACTTTACTCTTGTTGACATTAATCCGCATCCCTTTTCTCATTAACTCTTCGTTCCATTCCATCAGCATGTGTTGTAGCCTTTCAGGTGTTTCTGCTATTAATGCTATATCATCCGCATAGATTAACATTTGTAAATATACTGGTCTTAATCTCCAATTTCCCACTTTAGTTCTATGTGTCTTACGTTTACATATTTTAATTATTTCATCCATAAATATTATGAAGAGAAGCGGGCTTAGACTGTCCCCCTGTTTAACTCCTATCTCCATTCTGAACTCTTCTGATAAATCCCCATCCATTCTTACTACTCCCACCATTTCCTCGTACGTGCTTACAATAGCATTTATCAATCTTGTTGGTACTTTCCTTGCTTTCAGTACTTCCCAAATTTTCGAAGCTCTCACCTTTCAAAAGTTTCCTAATTTGAGGGCCAACAAATATTCCCTCTTTCACTTTAGCCTCACTGAGTTTCGGAAACATATTCCTTACATATGCAAAACCTTCTCCATTTTCATCCATACCTTTAACGAAATTCTTCATTAAACCAAGCTTGATATCTAAAGGAGGAAGCAGTACTTTTTCCGGTTTTACTAAAGAGACATACTTGATATTATGTTCTCCTGGGACTTAGCTTTCTCTAGGAGGCCAGTCTTTCACTATATAGTGTTTTTCAGTCACTCTACTACCCCACAAACAGAGAAAGCAACAGTATTTTGTGAATCCATCCTGAAGTCCGAGCAATAAGGCGACAATTTTCAAATCTCCGCAGAGTTGCTAGCAGTTTGTTTTATATTGGATTGTATCTGGATTGTGTAAGTTTCCTTCATATCTATTGAATACACCACTGGAATTGATGGTTTAGTGTTTCCATTGTGCAATAACACTGCTTTTGAACTTATTTTGGAAGAATCTATGAATAACCTCCATTCCTCTGGGATGTGATGAAATCCTAGTTCTTCCATTAAGCCGTCTATATTTACACACACACATAGAATTCTTCATTATAAAATACTTCGAAAACCGTTCGTCTCTTCCTGTGCAATGAAATTCTAGTATCTGGTGCTAGCAGGTTCCATTGTTGCAGTCTAGACTCTAAAATCACAGCTTGTTGTTTAGTGAGATTAAGATCTCTTATTAAGTCGTTCAGTTCACATTGTTGAATTAAATGGGGTTCTTTATGATGTTCTGGGCCATAGGACTGATCAGAGGATGTTGATGGTTGAGCCAAGTTATCTGTTTGTTCTATTAAAAGAACCAATTCCTCCAATTGCGAAGGAGGATTAGGAATAGGAAGTTTTGGTCCATGTGGTACAGGTCTTATTGCAGATGGAACATTAGGATATTCAATTTTAGATCTTGTTTTCTTTGAAAATCCCGTAATCTTTGTTAAACAAAAATAACAGTCTTCTGCATGACTTGTCGGTTCACGCCAGATCATTGGAACTGCAAACGACATACTTCGATTCTTCTCTCCATTCATTCATTTTAATAGTTTTGAGTAACGTGTTATGCAACACACATGGGGTGCCCATGATTTGTCTTCATCACACACATTACATTCAAAATAGCAATAATATGCTTGTTTTAATTTATCTGATAAAGGCCGACGCTGCGATTTTGCCGTAAATTCTCCACATACGCAACAAAAGCTGTCCGGCGAATTTACACACGCACGACGAGATTTTTTCATTCTGAGAAAGCGTAAATGAACGCGGAGATAAACACTTAAAACCAGCGATACAACTTGTCACAAGGTCAACCAATATTCAACTAATCCTAAAATGCAACCTATTTCACTCTAAAAGCCCACCCTCTCAGTGCTTTCTGTCGGTCTAGCGCCATAAAGCAATAAAGTAATACAGATATATATCACCTACTACGCGCCTTATTAATGCAGACTCATGTATTTGAAAGAACCTATTCCTTAAAATACACTTCTACTGTATCCTGAGCAACAATAAGTTATAAAAGATATGAATATACTGTGTAACTATTTAAATAAAGTCCATAGTTCGATACCCGAGTTCTTTGTTAAATTCATCCTTTTTTTTCACAATTTCCAATATTCCTCTTAAATGGTGCGTGATGAAAAATTTTCAAGTTTAGATCTACTATCAGCACACAAAAATTGATCTAAAATGGCCATTTTCATCCTTGTGACAAAAACCTTGTTGACTAGTGTAATATATATGATATGCGTAAATCACTTCGTGATTTAAGACGGCGCTTATTCCGTCGGATCCCGGCCAACTAGTCACTCATTACGAGTGCACCTCAGCACATGTGTGGACTTCGGTCCTAGGTTCATAGACATCTATGACGTAGTGCAGAGGGCGGCCGCTAGAGGGAACCCAAGAGTTGGAACTTAAAACTGAGACGATTCTTCCGACGCCGGGGTGGAATCCGGTGTGGCTTAGTGGATAAAGAGTCAGCACGTAGAGCTGAAAACCCGGGTTCAAATCCCGGCGCCGGAGAGAATTTTTCTCCGTTCCATTACTCTTTCATCGTACTTGAATATTGTTCTCCAACCAGGAGATCAACCGTGAAAGGAATGTGCTTACTATTGCGTCATACATTGGAGCGAAGTAGATAGATATCGTTATAACGTCAGTTTAAAAACCATGCGCTCTCCTGCATTTGTTATTTCCTGTATGGAGAGATTAAAAGACCAGGAGATTAACAGTGCTCTAATTTTGTAACTAGGGTAGTATAAACATGTTATTGTTTGTGCTGTGAGAGCGAGCCAATAAAGATACGAGTACCCACGTGTGTGACCTTATGACATCAACATTCATTCACAGCATTACCCCGCTGCCTTTCATCCCGCAGAGACTTTCTCGTGGTTGGAGCACGGTACCTACAACGCTATACAGGTTGATTCAAAAACTCTACGACGAACTCTTGAGGGTGATACATCTAACGATAAGGAACCCTTTTTGTTAAACAACCTGTGTCTTTTGACGAGACGTTTCGAAGTTACCATTGAAAAATGTTTTTGCGCGGGCGTACGTCAATGTATGCGAATCTGTGCACCCCTGTTTGTTTGTTGAGATGTTGGTTTTGTTTGTTTGTGTTTGTTTGTTTGTTTGTTTGTTGAGATGTTTGTAAGAGACGAGAAGGGTCGTTGTTGTTTGTTTACATTTAATGTTCAATACCTTTTCCTTTCAGTTCATTGTAATCATCAATTGAGAATGGATGTCTACGCCATACATGAGCACAATTTTCGGTTACGTGAGGCACTCGATTTGAAATAGTTTGTTTACTAGGAGAGGAGACTTCAGAGTAGGATGGGAAATATAAACTGCTGTGACCTGCGTCACCTTATCGTAATCGCTAAGGCGGTCAGTGGCGAATTATTATGAAAGCGCTTGGTTAACGTGAGAGACTCGAAAACTTTTATTCAATTTGGCAAATTAATTCGGCAGCTTTAATCATAAACCTCTTTACTGTTTCTCCATCATTGAATTGATTTAAATCACAGGCGAGAAATTGAATAACTAGCCAATAATATTCCATCACGTTGTCTACGTTTACTTTCTTGAATATTCTGGCGTTTATCAAGATTACTTAATAGATTTGCACGTTCTCGACCTAAAATAATTTCAGAAAATCATATTTCGTTTTCTACGCACATTTGACATATTTTTTATAAATTTCTTTTGGAAATAATACGTACAAACAACATTTAATTCCTCGTATCTTTTAATGCAGCGTGTTTAAGGTATAATGTCGTATTTAGTGTACTATGCAAATGTTAACATCATAAATTTTCTTCGGAATAGTACGAAAAATAACATTTAATTTGTCTTACCTTCTAATTCAGCATGTTCTTTATGACATAAGGAGTAATGTCGTTGTATATTAAATTTATTAATGCCTAATAGGATTTTCGAGCATAACACACATCGTATGTTCTCCCCTTCTAAACAGCAAAAAAACTCTTCCTCCCATTTCTCATGAAATAATCGTTTTCTAACGCGTACACACTACTTTGATAATGCCATTATGCCACCACTGATATAGAACCTGCCCACGCCTAGGAGCTACGTGAGGGAGGAACGGGGACTGTGAAGATGATGTCACTCAGAGCGATAAACTCTGTGAAGGTCAGTGAGGCACAGATTCTCAAGTGAGGCACGATGCCCATCTCTAGTCTACGCGGTCTTCCACCAATGCGCGGGAACGAAGAGACACATCATCTCGAAGGCGCTGATAAAGTCGAGCAAACATTGTACGGTGAGGGTGATTTCTGTTTTGAAACTGTTGTTGGTACATTTGGAGAGCTCTTCTTCCGTTTCTTCGGGAAAAGTGTAGACATCCATTCACAATTGATGATTAGACTGAACAGAAAGGAAAAGGTATTGAACATTAAACGTAAACAAACAACAACAACCTTCTCGTCTCTTACAAACATCTCAACAAACAAACAGGGGTGCACACGTTAACATACATTGACGTACGCCCTCGAAAAAACATTTTTAATCGGCACGCTCATCCATCTCATTATTGTGAGTACCAAACTTTAATTTTTTTTTTTTAGTTAATAAGTTAAAGATTATTCAAACTCTAATAGCCTTGAATTATTGAAGAAACAAATTGAATTTTCTTCTATTAACATTAGCTTAATTATTTAATACTAATATAAAATTAATTTAATTAAATTCAGTTTTCTTAATTAATTATATTTTAAAATATAGGCTTAAGTATTGATATTAAAATATACTACAAAAATGATAAATTTGCTTTCGAAGGGAACAAGAGTGAGGTGGTCCGTAGAACTGTTCTGACTTAGAAAAGTGGTCCCCACTTCAAAAAAGTTTGAGAAACGCTGCATTACATTATACAGGGTGATTCAAAACCACTGCGACAAACTCTGAGGGTGATAGATCTAACAATAAGGAACCCTTTTTGTTAAACAACTTATGTCTTTTGACGCGTCGTTTCGAAGTTACAGTTGAAAATGTTTTTGCGAGGGCGTACGTCAATGTTTGCGAATGTGTGCACCCCTGTTTGTTTGTTGAGATGTTTGTAAGAGAAGAGAAGGTTGTATGTTTACGTTTAATGTTCAATACCTTTTCCTTTCAGTTCAGTGTAATCATCAATTGAGAATGGATGTCTACGCGGTCTTCCATCAATGCGCCGGGGACGAAGAGACCCATCGTCTCGAAGGCGCTGATAAACTCGAGCAAACATTGTGTGGTGAGGGTGATTTCTGTTTTGAAACTGTTGTTGGTGCATGTGGAGAGCTCTTCTTCCGTTTCCGCGAGCCTCCCCATAACACATTACCATGTCGGCTAACTCGGAAAAAGTGTAGACATCCATTCTCAATTGATTATTACACTGAACTGAAAGGAAAAGGTATTGAACATTAAACGTAAACAAACAACAACAACCTTCTCGTCTCTTACAAACATCTCAACAAACAAACAGGGGTGCACACGTTAACATACATTGACGTACGCCCTCGAAAAAACATTTTTAATCGGCACGCTCATCCATCTCATTATTGTGAGTACCAAACTTTAATTTTTTTTTTTTAGTTAATAAGTTAAAGATTATTCAAACTCTAATAGCCTTGAATTATTGAAGAAACAAATTGAATTTTCTTCTATTAACATTAGCTTAATTATTTAATACTAATATAAAATTAATTTAATTAAATTCAGTTTTCTTAATTAATTATATTTTAAAATATAGGCTTAAGTATTGATATTAAAATATACTACAAAAATGATAAATTTGCTTTCGAAGGGAACAAGAGTGAGGTGGTCCGTAGAACTGTTCTGACTTAGAAAAGTGGTCCCCACTTCAAAAAAGTTTGAGAAACGCTGCATTACATTATACAGGGTGATTCAAAACCACTGCGACAAACTCTGAGGGTGATAGATCTAACAATAAGGAACCCTTTTTGTTAAACAACTTATGTCTTTTGAGGCGTCGTAGTTTCGAAGTTATCGTTGAAAATGTTTTGCGAGAGCGTACATCAATGTATGCGAATATGTGCATCCCTGCTTGTTTGTGAGATATTTGTAAGAGACGAGAAGGGTTGTTGTTGTTTGTTTACGTTTAATGTTCAATACCTTTTCCTTTCAGTTCAGTGTAATAATCAATTGAGAATGGATGTCTACACTTTTTCCGAGTTAGCCGACATGGTAATGTGTTATGGGGAGGCTCGCGGAAACGGAAGAAGAGCTCTCCACATGCACCAACAACAGTTTCAAAACAGAAATCACCCTCACCACACAATGTTTGCTCGAGTTTATCAGCGCCTTCGAGACGATGGGTCTCTTCGTCCCCGGCGCATTGATGGAAGACCGCGTAGACATCCATTCTCAATTGATGATTACACTGAACTGAAAGGAAAAGGTATTGAACATTAAACGTAAACATACAACCTTCTCTTCTCTTACAAACATCTCAACAAACAAACAGGGGTGCACACATTCGCAAACATTGACGTACGCCCTCGCAAAAACATTTTCAACTGTAACTTCGAAACGACGCGTCAAAAGACATAAGTTGTTTAACAAAAAGGGTTCCTTATTATTAGATATATCACCCCTCAGAGTTTGTCGCAGTGTGTTTGAATCATCCTGTATTGTATTGTGATTACTTTTTATACAGAGTGATTCAAAAAATAAGGTCAACCGGTGAGGAGAAGATTCAGGGCGACATTTAGAGCAGGAAAGCCCGTTGTCAATTTTACTTATTTGGAACCATTTCAGAGTTACAACAGGTCAAACAGATAATTCATATCCACTATACTTACAATAAATATTAATTTACCGTCAGTTGTTTTGATCTAGATTTGTTTACAAAGCACAATTAACAACATTGATGGAATGACAACGGAACACATGCCGTTAAATGTGATTGGCCAGCACGGTCCCCTGACTTAACGCCTCTGGAGTTCTTTGTATGGAGTTCCATGAAAGGAAAGGTGTACGCTATGGAGATTACATACAGAGATCATCTGCTCCAGCGAATTAATGTAGCTGCAACAGACATCAGATTACGAAGCGTGCTGTAAGATCTTGTGCACAGCGCAGAAAAAGAACCCGCCCAGCCATGTTTGCGTGCAAACGGTGGAATTTTGAGCATCTGCTCTAATAATGTATTGTAAATTAGTAATTATTGTGAGTAAGTCACCTTAGTTGTGAGTAAATATTTGATCTGTTGTAACTCTGAAACGGTTCCAAATAAATAAAATTTACAAAGGACTTTCTTGCTCTAAATTTCGCCCTGAATCATCTCACCTGTTGTCGATCTGGTTGGCGAGTTGGTATAGCACTGGCCTTCTATGCCCAAGGTTGCGGGTTCGATCCCGGGCCAGGTCGATGGCATTTAAGTGTGCTTAAATGCGACAGGCTCATGTCAGTAGATTTACTGGCATGTAAAAGAACTCCTGCGGGACAAAATTCCGGCACATCCGGCGACGCTGATTTAACCTCTGCAGTTGCGAGCGTCGTTAAATAAAACATAACAACAATCTCACCTGTTGACCTTACCTTTTGAATCACTCTGTACACTAACAGTCTTACTAATAAACCGTGTATAGTTTTTATACTAGACTTATGCAGAGTTGAGACAGAAAACTTTACTAATAAACCATGCAGAAGCGATGGACATATATACACAGTCTGTAACTATACAATGGGAATTGCTTTGAAGTAGTTATATACACGAAACCCCTTGTTTAAGCGTTGTATATAGGAAAAAATGGCCCTCCTCTAACAGCTGTTCGTATCGACTGTCATTTTATGATGATGGTTGCCTAGTAACCAAGAAGAACAAACCAAAGAGCACAGAATAATTATAATAATATTGCTGCAGCTTGTACTCTTTGACCAAAATATAGTATGGTAATCGATTAGAGCCAGTTGTACTATCGATACTTAACACGCCACACTAGAGCGCTCTACCGGATGCAATAGAGAACCTCAGATATTCTATTACCTTTCGTAACGAAGTAATGACGAAACTATGACGTAGCTGTGTAGCAGTTATACTGTTATACACGACGTATGTAGTGATTATTAGTAAGGAATTTACACACGACTTATAAACGAGCTACTCATTGTATAAGTATAAGACAGTTAAACGTCTGTATATAGAGTTTTTATTAGTAAGACCGTAATAAGTTTTATTCCCGGATTCGAATCCCAGCGAGTCAATGTAGAATTTGTGGTGCTGTTAGGGAGTAGGTTTTCGCTGGGGTACTATTGTTTCCCTTACTGGTATTCCTCCATTGCTCCATTAATAATCATAATCATCATAATATTGCCAGTAGGCCACTTCCCTTTGAGTACCAGACTACTCTAAAGTCTAGACATTACAGATAATGACAGATTTATTTTCTCATCGATGCAATTTATTTTATTGGAGTACATAAGGACCTACTGTTGTACATGTCTATTACATTTCCACTGTGTCGACTGCTAGCTGGTGTAATGCAAGCGCCAACTCTACAGAAAAAGCAGAATTTCACGCTCAACGTAGTTTGAAGGTCATTGAAATTAGTCATGCTACATTAAAGATACCGACGCGAAGTGTCCATACTTATAATTGACTGTATGCTGGTGATACCTTGTATATGTAGATTTGCAGGTGAAAGAAACAACGTTTTTAAAATTCATTTTTCTCAAAATAGACAAACTTGCCATAAATGTTTCTGTTTCGTAAGAT
This sequence comes from Periplaneta americana, assembly GCA_025594305.2. Taxonomy (NCBI): domain Eukaryota; kingdom Metazoa; phylum Arthropoda; class Insecta; order Blattodea; family Blattidae; genus Periplaneta; species Periplaneta americana. The sequence goes on along the minus strand of JAJSOF020000039.1, from coordinate 17,728,548 downwards.
CATCTACTCGAGAACAAAATAATAGTAGATAACTGTCCATTTTTGTAAACATAATAATAATGTAGTTAATCTAGGTATAAGGAGGTGGGATTAATCTTGCTCAGGATAGGGACCAATGGCGGGCTTATGTGAGGGTGGCAATGAACCTCCGGGTTCCTTAAAAGCCAGTAAGTAAGTAAGTAAGTAATATAGATATAAGGATTGCAGATATTTTTGGCCTCTGAAATTTAATTAGTGAGTGAAAAAAGAGAATAACTATTTTTGAACCGAACTTAACGCTAGTAACATTCCCTTTTTCAGCTCATCCAATGGGTCTATATTGAGGAATAAAATTGCTATCTCAGTTCAATTTAGCAAAAAAAAAAAAATGTAGTTATTCCCTTCTTCCACTCACTGGTTCAATTTTAAATGTTAAGCTAACAAGCGAGTCATTAAAGACCTTGTATACTGTTTCCCAACCAGCTGCAGTCCCCAAACGATACCCGTCTGCCAATCGCCGTGACACTGTAAGTACACTCAGAACTCTTGTAAATAGACCTATAAAGCCAAAAAGTCTCGAATACCAAATCTAATAAAAACATTACAAACTGTGCATTTATTGTTATTGTTAGAAATATATGCTACTGCACTATCACTACTGCTTTTAATGTATTTTATTAATTATTATTATTATTATTATTATTATTATTATTATTATTATTATTATTTTATTATTATTATTATTATATTTTGTAGATATGAGTTGTCACATTTTAGCCATCGATACGCTTCTTTTTAATCTAAAACACTATTTTAAATAGTCCGAAATTTACTTACTTAATTACTCACTTACTTACACAGCTATCCACTTACCCACTTAACCAGTTACTCAATTATTCACTTACACAGTTACTTAGTTAATAATTTACTTACTTAGTTACTCAGTTATTCATTTACCCAGTTACTCATTTACTTAGTTACTCACTTACCCAGTTACTCATTTACTCACTTACCCAGTTATTCACTTAGTCACTTACCCAGTTACTCATTTACTTAGGCCTACTTAGTTATTCAGTTATTCACTTACCCAGTTACTCATTTATTTACTTAGTTACTCAGACTCAGTTATTCATTTAACCAGTTACTCATTTACTTATACAGTTACTCAGTTACTCACTTACCCAGTTACTCAGTTATCCAGTTACTCACTTACTGTTACCCAGTTACTCAGTTATTCATTTACCCAGTTACTCACTTACCCAGTTACCCATTTACTCAGTTACTTAGTTAATTACTTACCCAGTTACTCAGATATTCACTTATCCAGTTACTCAGTTACTCATTTACTTACTCAATTACTCACTTATCATGTTAACCATTACTCACTTATCCAGTAACTCACTTGTCCAGTTACTCAGTTACTCACTTACCCAGTTACTCACTTACCCAGTTACCCATTTACTCAGTTACTCAGTTACTCACTTGTCCAGTTACTCAGTTAATTACTTACCCAGTTACTCAGATATTCACTTATGCAGTTACTCAGTTACTCATTTACTTACTCAATTACTCACTTACCATTACTCAGTTACTCCAGTTACTCGGTTAATTACTTATCTCAGTTTCTCATGCAGTTACTCAGTTACTCATTTACTTACTCACTTACTCAGTTACTCACTTACCCAGTTACTCAGTAACCCAGTTACGCAGTTACTCACTCACTTACTTACTCACTCACTTACTTACTCACTTAGTTACTTAGTGAGTTACTTAGTCACTTACTTAATTACTTATTTATTGATTGATTTATTATTTATTTATTTATTTATTTATTTATTTATTTATTTATTTATTTATTTATTTATTTATTTATTTATTTATTTATTTATTTATTTATTTATCTATTTATTATTTGTTCATATATTTGATTAATAGATGGATGGTGTAATTAATTAATTGGCGATAGGGACGGAGGGTGGGTGGATAGGTGCATGGTTGGATGGAGATGGATTAATTACTTAATTAAATAATTAGTGTGAGTGAGTGAGTGAGTGAGTGAGTGAGTGAGTGAGTGGTGAGTGGTGGTGGTGGTGGGTGGGTGGGTGGGTGGGTGGGTGGGTGGGTGGGTGGGTGAGTGAGTGAGTGAGTGAGTGAGTGAGTGAGTGAGTGAGTGAGTGAGTGAGTGAGTGAGTGAGTGAGTGAGTTAAGGAGAAATGTGAGAGAAAAAAATTAAAAGATACACGATCGCACTTATTTGATTCTCGAGTGTGCCGAGTATGTACCCATAACTACGAAGAGATATTGAAGCGAAATTCTGTCTACAATTCACATGATACTTGTAACAAAATACAATTAATACTCTCTCCAAGCACATTACGCAACTTTTTGAGTCATCTCCTCTTTACCTTTGTCCCAAAATTTTAATATCCTTTCAGCCAGAATTCGCTATCAGAAATCAAGAATTTCCATTCGAAATTCATTAAAACACTACTAGTAAATAATTACTTTTACAAGCTGGATAAAGACGAAAGCCACGGTCATAGAAAGAAAAATAAAGATGGTACACTTGCGCATTTTAAATGAGGCAGTAGAGCAAGTGAACAGCTTAAAATACTTGGGGATGTACTATAAGCAGTAACATGAGTTGCTGCCAGGAAGTCAAAAGAAGGATGGCTATGGCCAAGGAAGCTTTTAATAGAAAAAGGAGCTTCTTCTGAGGACCTTTAAAGAAGGAACTAAGTAAGAGACTAGTGAATTGCTTTGTGTGGAGTATAGCATTGTATGGGGCAGAAACATGGACATTATGACGAAGTGAAGAGAAGCGACTAGAAGCATTTGAAATGTGGATATGGAAAAGAATGAAGTGTGAAGTGGACAGACAGAATAAGAAACGAACCTGTGCTGGAAAGAGTGGTTGAAGAAAGAATGACGTTGAAACTGATCAGGAAGAGAAAAAGGAATTGGCTGGATCAGTGGCTGAGAAGAAACTGCCTACTGAAGGATGCAGTGGAAGGAATGATGAACGGGAAAAGAGGTCAGGGCAGAAGAAAATATCAGATGAAGACAACATTAAGATGGATTATATGCGGAGACAAAGAGGAAGGCAGAAAATAGGAAAGATTGAAGAAAGCTGCGTTTGCAGTGAAAATGTATACTAAATTCAGGATAGAATGTTAAACAAAATAATATATAAGGTAATTATTTATCTAAAAGTAATATATATATGTATTTTTACCATGTTGACCAAAAATTCAGTCCTAGTTTTTTTAGTTATTTAACGACGTTGTATCAACTACTAGGTTATATAGCTTCAATTCAATTCAATTCAATTTATGAAGCCATTAAACATACAGTGATAGTCTTCGTCACAATACATAAGGGAAAAAAGTACATTTGAAAACACACATATCATTGAAAACAGTAAAGTTTAATTAAATGAAAGCACAAAACATTTTGAAACTCTAAAAATTAATGAAAACACTTGACTCTTAATATAATATTTGAAACTAAATGTAAACAACTCGATGAGATTGGTGATAGCGAGATGCTATTTGGCGAGATGAGGCCGAGGATTCGCCATAGATTACCTTGCATTCACATTACGGTTGGAGAAAATCTCGGAAAAAAACCCAACCAGATAAACAGCCCAAGCGGGGATCGAACCCGCGCCCGAACCCAACTTCAAACCGGCAGGCAAGCGCCTTAACTGACTGAGCCACGCCGGTGGCTTTCAGTCCTAGTACCCCTTAACCAAATAAACTAAATAATACTAATAATAATAATAATAATAATAATAATAATAATAATAATAATAATAATAATAATAATCCTCAGCGCCACAGCTCTTGAAAGGTCCAGATCGACCAGCCGGCTGCTAGCCTCACATATGCCGAAGCAGAGGTGAACGATCATCTAACCAGAATGAAGGTATCGTGTGATTAGCACGATGATCCTCCCAGCCGTTATAGCTGACTTTCACAACCTGATATCGCTACTTATCGCAGCTCCCCAAGTGTATCACGATACTGGATGGGCACCGGTCCCATACCCTGGCCGAAATTTTATGAGAAAATTTCTTCCCCCATGAGGACTCGAACTAGAGCGCATACCGTAACGCGAGTCCTAGGCAGGATGCCTTAGAAAACGACGCCACGGCGCGGGACAATAAACTAAATGAACGAATCAAATTAACGAATAGTTTTAGCGAATCATTACAACTGAATTGATTCTTCCAAATAAATCAGACTTACCGTCTCTGTCTGTAATATTAACTCCAATTTATATCCCCGGTAGCCATCAGCGTGGCTCTGTCGGTTAAGGCGCTTGCCTGCCGGCCTGAAATTGCGCTCGGGCGCGGGTTCGATCCCCGCTTGGGCTGATTACCTGTTGGGTTTTTTCCGAGGTTTCCCCCAACCGTAAGGTGAATGTCAGATAATCTGTGGCGAATCCTCGGCCTCATCTCGCCAAATACCATCCCGCTATCACCAATCTCATCGACGCTAAATAACCTAGTAGTTGATACAGCGTCGTTGAATAACCAACTAAAAAAAATTATATCCCCGGAACAGGACGAAGTTCTAATATCGTAAAGAAGAAGAAGAAGAATAGAATCTATCAGCTAATATCCTGCAAATGTTACATAATTATTTATGCTCGACCATGCCGAAATGTAGTAATTATCCCTACACCTGATAGTAGCCCTTTAATGCACCTCATTAAAGTACACCTATTCATTAAAGTTCAGGTGTCCAGCCAATGACAAGTCACCTTTGTACCGTTATAAAACCGCAAGTATCGATTATTCTCGGATATGCAATCGAAAGACAATTAGCGAAAAGTCACGGAGGCTGGATATCCAATACTGTCGCAGAAGGTTATGTTCTTTTACTATAATAATTAGCGTTAATTGTAAATAATATTCAAATAAATTCAATGTGTCATCTCGTTTTTCAATTTTAAATCAATTTCCAGGTTATATCAGACTAATGCTCATCTTATTCTCTATCAAGGTCAATGACATTTGGCCTTGGAAAAAATCAATACTTTCGCGTCTGCGCACATCTCACAATTCAGGTCAGTTCGCACATAACCATAACATGACCCAATTTTGAATAATTTCAAGTTAGAAATATGGTCGAGCATAAAAAGTAGTATGAAACTTGCCTATAATGGTAATTAAGACGCTCGTATGAAAATTATGAAACTCGCTTGCGCTCGTTTCATAAACAAACATACTTGCGTCTTAATTACTACCATTATAGGCTCGTTGCATAATGTACTATTACTCAATCACACCTTTTCTCATTTTCCAGCCTAGAGTAGAAATGAGGAAGATCCCTCTTTCAGCTTCTCAGATTAATTAGCTATATTTTCAAACATCCAAGTTGTATCACATTTCCTTTACTTTATTCTGTTCACAGCAGACGTCGTTTTGAATTTGCGTCACAACTCAGCATGTCAGCTAAAGTATTACAAAGTTGTAAAGAGGCATCTCATTAGATGGATAACGTGAATCTCTTAATTGGTTTTCAAAATATTGTCATACAAAATATGCCGGGTGACTTTAATCCTATTTAGCACACCGTTGCAACATAACCTTTTCTGATGGTCTACTTCATAAATGACACTACACAATTTAATACATAAATATCTTGATGTGTTTCAGAAATGTTCTCTTTTATAAATTTATTAAAAATTATTAAGGTAGAGTCCATTTTTTCACATACGAGTACTTTCTTTTTATAAGACTACCAGCTTCATTTCATAGATCTTTCTAAAAGAGTTCCTTCATTTATGACATTCAGTTATACAGGGACATCATTTTATTTTTACTTCAATTTTTATTGTACCTGAGTTTTTTTATGTACTTCACTCCCACCCCCTCTACTGGTGAACTTCCAACTGTTCTCCTCACAGAACCAAGCGTATACAGTCAAAGTCGCCTTAAGGTCGTAGTAAAGACAAACAGTATTGAGTTAATGAGTATAGTACGTTCCAGAAATATGTTCGCGTTTTCCAGTAACGAAAGAGCTTTCAATATTGAATCATATTTTCGCACAGGTACTGTCGTCCGTTTGCCTACGTCGCATCCCGATTTTCCTCACTCGAAACTGTTTAAAATAACTTGAACAAAAGTAATTAACTGTCACGTGATTTCCCTCCTTTCTACGATCCTGCGACATAACCACTTGGACGGACAATAGTTAGCATGTCTGAGTAATTTTATCTGTGCGGGTCGGGCAGAAGTGAAGATTGATTTTACAGTAAGTAAGGTACTCTTTTATAGAGTAGGTATAGAATTATTTCAACTTGAGTGACTAGTACGAAGGACGGAACTGGTAATTGGAATTAGATGCAATAGTCTATAGTGCGATAATATGCACAAAAGAACTGAAGTCTGTATCTAAATGAAGGGCCACCATTTTCAAAAATGTGTTTAAATATCCATATTATGTATATTTTTCAATTTAACTTCATTCTCTATATTGTACGCTAATGTGCTGTAGACAGTATAATATACACTGCATAATGAATACGTTCGCATGGATAACTCAGTTCGTGAGTAAAAACAATTATTGTTAATACAGTACTGTTTTGATTAAACAAAAACCTAATGAAAATTATCAAATTCAAAATTACGACATCTCCTAGTTTACGTAAATGGATGACCTACTTTTCTTCCCTCCTATACCTAGTAAAGTGAATTATTTGTATTTTACGCCAGTATCATCGAACTTCAGTTGTGAAAGGGGGTAGCAAACGGTGTTTCCGGCTCTGAACCATTAATCCAAAGGTATAACCATTTAAATATTTAAAATGTTAGTAAAAATAAAATGATGTCCCTGTACATGTAGTTTCCATAGATTCTTTTCCAATAGTATGAATTTTCTGAAGAGTAATTTTCTCACCCTCCTTTCTATATTTTATTTCTTATTTTCCAACAATATTAGCTCTCTCCTCTACAAGAGCGTGACATTATGCTCTACGTCGTCCAAAAGAAATAGAGACATGCAATTGAGGCTCTGATTGCAATAAAAGATTAACTATACTTAAATCGTTATTTCGGCGATGGTATTTTCATAATCTTCTATATCTTCTCTCTCGACTGAAGAAGTTGTATTTCATTTCGTTGACTCTAAATTGCAGGAGAGTTGATTATGTGAAGTGCTGTGGTAAGTCAAAATATTCAAAATTCGCAATACAAAAATTGCTACACTCATGTTCTATTCATCAGGGTCTTTGTCAGTGTTTCCCTCACTATAAATTTAAAACAAAATATGTTATTTTGTTTGTAAAGTATATTTCCATAAAAAATATAAGAGCTAGTCGGCTGAAATTTTTATTGTTTATTATTTTGATAAGCTGAAATCTTACTGTACTATTTTTTATTTTAGTAGGTTATTTTACGACGCTTTATCAACATCTTAGGTTATTTAGCGTCTGAATGAGATGAAGGTTATAATGCCGGTGAAATGAGTTACCCAGCATTTGCTCATGTTGGGTTGGGGGAAAACCCTGGAAAAAACCTCAACCAGGTAACTTGCCCGACCGGGAATCGAACCGTTCCACCTGGTTTCGCGGCTAGATACGGTAACCTTTACTTCACAGGTGTGGACTTACTGCACTATTATTTATCATTATTAATTCAATAAAGTTCGTGTACCTTAGTGAAATAACGCTTTTCTACTAGTTTTAATGCCTAGATACTCTAATTTAAGTGGTCTTTGAATTTGTATGCAATAACAACTTAAGTCTTTCATACTTTATTTACAAATATTTAAAAAAATGTGTTGAGTTAAAATTATAACTGATATTGGATTTAAATAATTTATAGTCTAAACTATTATACAAAAAATAATACGAGTGCATGTTCAGGGACATCACTTTATTTTTACCAACATTTTTAACATTAACCTGGCTATACTCGGAAACACTGTTGTCCCCCTTCCATTACAGGAATTTGATGTTACTAGTGCAATATGTAAACAAATCATTTTACTAGTTATAGGAGGAGAGAAAAGTAGTGTATCCATTTATGTTGTAGGGAAATACGATATTACGATTTTCAGTTTGATCATTACTTTTACGGAATTTATCAAAATACAGTAGAGTAGTAACATTTTTTTTTTTTCAAAAACTCAACTTTTCAGGCAGCTGTGTTCGTTATGTAATGTCTACTTTATTTAGCATATTAATTATTGATGTTATCATACAATATAGAGAGTGCATTTAAATTGAGGGGCTCATAAGTAAAGGGCTGTAAGTGCACTTAAGTTACTTTTGAGAAAATGGGGTTTAAATATTTCAGCTTTCGTAAAATCGGTGAAATTTTTATTTAAATTTTAATGTGTGATGCGATTAAAATATCCCTTAGCCATTAAAATTTTAGATACTTTTGTTTACACTGGATGCACTTAACTCATGTTATTACAAATGTCACTAGCATTCCTTTGCTTCTAGCCACCTCAATTCAAAAAAAGCTAATCTGAATTTTTAAACAAGTTGCTGAAAATGGTTGCCGTTCATTACAATCCAGGCTTCAATTCAGTACGTATATTATTAAAAACATTTTGAAGCATATTCTCTGAAATTGAATTTATCGTTTCTTGAATATAATTTTAGTACGATATTATTAATATAGGTTCTTTCTTCTATAGAAAACACAATCATATTTATGAAACACACTATACACTGCAGTGTTTACTTCACTGCTCGAAGACTTCGAATGCAACAGCGGCCGTAAGTTTGTGTGTCTGACGGGAGCAAGGACATTAGTGAAGGGGTGAGAGTGAAGTACATTCAGAAATGCAGGTACAATAAAAATGCAAGTAAAAATAAAATGATGTCCCTGTACTAACAAAATGTCTACATTGTTCTTTGACATTCTTTTTCTCAAATTAAATCCAACAGTATGACAAACTTTATAATTTATTAAATTAGAATTATAGCAATTTAATATGGAGAAAGAACGTATGAGATGAGATTGGGAAAACATTAAATTAACCTGATTTGCCCTTCATAATTTATTTATGTTACAAAACTATTTATCTGATTTCCAGATTCAGCCCAGAACACTACAATGAAATAATGCGCTCTATCGCTAAATTACAATACTATTTGATTATTAATTCGGAAATGCGGACAAGTGAGCGATACTATAATAAAAACGCAAAAGCAACGAACGAATTTTTTCCGATAAGTGAGCGCCTACCTTTATAATAATTTTACTGCAATAATGTGTCTGAATTATTGTTGTATTAAAGTATGTTCGGTAATTTAACAGCAGGTTGCGCTTTGGGTCGAAATTTACTCATTTTGAGAGAGAAAGATCACTTTTTTTTGGCGACCCACATCTTTATTGACTCCAGAGCCGCCACTGCAATTTTGTTAGAAAAATTTATTGAGACTAATAAAAAATTCGATAAATTGCAATAGGTTAAATATTAAAAAATGTTATGTTTTATTTAACGACGCTCGCAACTGCAGAGGTTATATCAGCGTCGCCTGATTTACCGGAATTTTGTCCCGCAGGAGTTCTTTTACATGCCAGTAAATCTACTGACGTAAGCCTGTCGCATTTAAGCACATTTAAATGCCATCGACCTGCCCGGGATCGAACCCGCAACCTTGGGCATAGAAGGCCAGCGCTATACCAACTCGCCAACCAGGTCGACTAAAAAGTGCAATAGGAAAAAATATTATTTTGTGCGAGATCGTGCGTATTTGCTTGTTTTCCGCACAGAACCAATACGCGGTAAGTGTGAAATACCACATTCAGTATTCTCAACGTAACACACATAACAATTTCCCTCTTCTTACCGCTTAAGCGCGACATTCATTTTACTGCTTTAGGCTTTTAACATATTATTTTTAGAGACGTTTAATATAGTAATAATTATAAATCGGAAACTTACCACTGCAATTGCACCTAAACTGCAATGTTAATTATTGTCTTTAAATATTTGCAAAAATTAAGTAAAATCTACTACTCCACGAAACTTATTGCATTCCTGATACAAGTAACATTAAGGAAGCCGTGAAAAAATCAACGACATTCCAGATGCCGATGTTATTACTGCAATATGTTATATAAATAATATTGTTAAAATATTAAAATGAAAAATAAATCATTACATAACCTTACCGTTTGTTTTAAGTTTGCATTTATAGACTGGGGGAAAAAAAGACAGACGTAAATCACGGCCTGCTGGAGCATAGTAAGCACAGAAAACATTTTACAGCAACTATGTTAAAGAAAGATATTTTGGTGTTCCGAAGTTGCAGTCATTAAACAGAAACCAAGATGGAGATTTCATTGGGACTACTTAGAAATTCGTCTTTCAGGTATGTAATAAACGATCTTCGCACAAAATAATGTACGATACACGAGCGGTATGTTTGTTTTCACGTTGTCGGAAATTAAAAAAGCTCAACTACGTTTCGCTTTTTCAATCTTTTCCTCGAACATGAAGACGTCCACATACCGCTCTTGTAACGTATATTACTATTTCATGTTCTCGGAAATTAAGAAAGCTCAACTACGTTTCGCTTTTTCAATCTTTTCCTCGACCATGAAAACGTCAACATACCGCTCTTGTAACGTATATTACTATTGTGCGAGATCGTGCGTATTTGCTTGTTTTCCGTACAGAACCAATACGCGGTAAGTGTGAAATACCACATTCAGTATTCCCAACGTAACACACATAACAATTTCCCTCTTCTTACCGCTTAAGCGCGACATTCATTTTACTGCTTTAGGCTTTTAACATATTATTTTTAGAGACGTTTAACATAGTAATAATTATAAATTGGAAACTTACCACTGCAATTTCACCTAAATTACAATGTTAATTATTGTGTTCAAATATTTGCAAAAATTAAGTAAAGTCTACTACTCCACGAAACTTATTGCATTCCTGATACAAGTAACATTAAGGAAGCCGTCAAAAAATCAACGACATTCCAGATGCCGATGTTATTACTGCAATATGTTATATAAATAATATTGTTAAAATATTAAAATGAAAAATAAATCATTACATAACCTTACCGTTTGTTTTAAGTTTGCATTTATAGACTGGGGGAAAAAAAGACAGACGTAAATCACGGCCTGCTGGAGCATAGTAAGCACAGAAAACATTTTACAGCAACTATGTTAAAGAAAGATATTTTGGTGTTCCGAAGTTGCAGTCATTAAACAGAAACCAAGATGGAGATTTCATTGGGACTACTTAGAAATTCGTCTTTCAGGTATGTAATAAACGATCTTCGCACAAAATAATGTACGATACACGAGCGGTATGTTTGTTTTCACGTTGTCGGAAATTAAAAAAGCTCAACTACGTTTCGCTTTTTCAATCTTTTCCTCGAACATGAAGACGTCCACATACCGCTCTTGTAACGTATATTACTATTTCATGTTCTCGGAAATTAAGAAAGCTCAACTACGTTTCGCTTTTTCAATCTTTTCCTCGACCATGAAAACGTCAACATACCGCTCTTGTAACGTATATTACTATTGTGCGAGATCGTGCGTATTTGCTTGTTTTCCGTACAGAACCAATACGCGGTAAGTGTGAAATACCACATTCAGTATTCCCAACGTAACACACATAACAATTTCCCTCTTCTTACCGCTTAAGCGCGACATTCATTTTACTGCTTTAGGCTTTTAACATATTATTTTTAGAGACGTTTAACATAGTAATAATTATAAATTGGAAACTTACCACTGCAATTTCACCTAAATTACAATGTTAATTATTGTGTTCAAATATTTGCAAAAATTAAGTAAAGTCTACTACTCCACGAAACTTATTGCATTCCTGATACAAGTAACATTAAGGAAGCCGTCAAAAAATCAACGACATTCCAGATGCCGATGTTATTACTGCAATATGTTATATAAATAATATTGTTAAAATATTAAAATGAAAAATAAATCATTACATAACCTTACCGTTTGTTTTAAGTTTGCATTTATAGACTGGGGGAAAAAAAGACAGACGTAAATCACGGCCTGCTGGAGTATAGTAAACACAGAAAACATTTTACAGCAACAATGTTAAAGAAAGATATTTTGGTGTTCCGAAGTTGCCGTCATTAAACAGAAACCAAGATGGAGATTTCATTGGAACTAATTAGAAATTCTTCTTTCAGGTATGTAATAAACGATCTTCGCACAAAATAATGTACGATATATGAGCGGTATGTTTGTTTTCACGTTGTCGGAAATTAAAAAAGCTCAACTACGTTTCTTTTTTTCAATCTTTTCCTCGAACATGAAGACGTCAACAAACCGCTCTTGTAACGTATATTACTATTTAAATTAAATTACTAGAAAAAGATACATTTCATTTTAACTGAAGAACAGGTGCTAAAACCGCACCAGCTAACTGTTGCGAATTGAACAGTATTTGATTTTGAAATGAATGTACTTGTAAAGGCGGAAACGTCATTTCAGCTCGTCTCATGTCGCGTGTACTAAACTTTAGCATTGTCGTCGCCTCCAGCCACATTAACTTCCAAACTGTAGACATTCGCATAGCCACAAATTTCAGTACGATCCGGTAGTGTTTGTTGGAGATGGAAACCCAATAACTTCTTTATCTGCCTGAAGTTGTTTCCACCACAGAACTTGCGTCTCTAACGTCATACATTTACCTTGTAATACTAATCAATTTACCTAACCGCAAGTCACTCCAATGTTTTCGCAGCGGAAGCTCTGATATCACTAACATTGTTCATATATCTCTCATTTGAACAGTTAATGTAGGCAAATAACGAAAGTTATCATAGTGGTGATAGCTGTTCTATTATAAGTAAAGATAAATATCTACATAGAGTAAGTTCAAGAAGAGCTGAAAACACGCCTCCTAAATATGGTTGTTGTACAATCTCTATTTTTAATAGGTCTTCACTCTTTTTCACATTTCCGTTTACTTTTCTATATGGAATAGCCTAGATAAGATAATAACTGCCTCCCATTGGAGGTAGCCCAGAAGGACTCAGTATACTCTCCTACATGAATTTTGCAATATTAAATGTTTACATAAATTTTGTAGAAAGAAAATTAAAATAAACATATATGAATATAAAGTGAATAAAAAAAATTAAACAGAGTGAATATGATGGCTCAGAATTTGGCAAAGCGTTTCAAAATTAAAGTTATGATGTCAGCAGTATGTATCTATGGTAGTTCAAAAGTCTTCCTGAAGCTTTCAAAGAACTTGGGAATCACACCACGAGTTCCAATAAGAAGACCAATCACCTCAATGTTTTCAAGCTGGTATTTTGCTTTGAAGTAACAACTGTTGGCAGATAAATGTTGATCTTTTCTTGATTGACATCCTCCGGCTGGCTACTCCCCGATTCAATCCTTATAGTAGGATCAATTATATATCCTTTCTTGGTAGTCTGGGAATACGCTATGATGTCAATACGTCTAGAGGAGCCATTAGCAAGGCAAAAAACTTCCTCTTCTACTATCCAAGACTTTTTTCTTAAAGCAGTTGCAATTAAGGATCGAACATTTCGGAGGAGTAAACCTCTGTTATACTGACCTTGGACGTGGGCAAGGGTTTCAGTCTCCGGGCAGCCATGTCTGCACCGGGATCCGTCCAAAGAGCGACCAGGTACTCCTCTAACTGCTGCTAAATTGGCGTTCATTTTGAGGCGGGTTACCCATTCAGATGTAGATAGTCCAGACTTATTAAAAATCCAGGCGTTGGCTTTAGGTACTTGGCTGTACAATTCTACACCTCTGCCTCTCCCAGGCATTACTTTCCATGATTCGAATTCTGCATTTCTTCATTCCTCTCTTAATTTCCTAGTCACAGATTTACGAAGTTCAACTGGACAAGGGAGACTTAGATGTTGACAGGAAGAATTAAGTTCAGACATCAAATGTCGCATACTATTTACATAAGGATTTTCATTTAATATTGAAGTGATGCAGATGTTGCAGTGTTGCAAGAACGCTTCCCATGATGCTGTGACTAGTCCCAAACCTCTGTAGTTTTTGCTTGCATATAACATACTAGTAGGTGTATCAGATATCCAAAAATTTATTTTTCCTTTCGTCTGCCATTCCGACCGTTTTTATGATAGTTTATCTTAACCTATTACACTGATTTTTCCGTATGTAATAACTAGAAATCAAATCGTTCGGAAAGTAGCCTATGAACAAAATCGCATCGTATACATTAGGGGGTGAAACCATTCCGGAAATTAACAAATGCAAATAACTAGAAATAACTTTTAGCAGCGATCTCGGCTGGGGAGAACACGTTACTGACACAGCGGGTAAAGCGTGGAGAGCGTTACACTTTGTGATGAGGGTACTAAGAAAAGGCTCTGATAAATCCAAAGAGATTGGATATAAATCACTAGTACGTCCAGTAATGAAATAATGGTACTGCATGTTGAGATCCTTACAGAATAGAACATACTGTATTAAGACATTGGAAAAGATGAAAAAACGGGCTCTCAAGTGTTGTCGTAATAATTCAACATTAAAATGGGACACACTCACGGACAGAAGAACGCGAATTCGATTTTGTGTAATGTTCAAAACATACAGAGGTGAGCCTGCCTGGAGAGAAATAAAAAACAGGTTTCAGCAGCCAAATGACTCTTCAAAGAACGACCACTCACATGAATTGAGGGAAAGATGACAGAGGATGGACATTGAAATTTTCTTTTCTCAATAGTACTATCAGGACTGGAATGCTTGTACTTACTATATTAACCTCAAAATCGCTAGCCTAGACCCTATTGCAAGCTATTTCAGCACGTTCACTATAACTCACACCCTTTCACTGTAAATCAACCTCTTTTCTCTGCCACTATAACTCTCAGAATTTTCTTGAAGCTCACTGCACTTTCACTACAACACACTGCACACCCAATATAAATCACTGTAGATTCACTATGTTTCTCTGCTTAATCAGTATACTTGTAAAACAACAAAATAATGTGCATAATATATTACCGTCTATTAGTAAAATTCTTAAGCCTATTTTTAACTGTCCAGAATTACAGGATTTCCAATAAAGAAATACACACTTTCAATGTATAATACAAAAACTATCTGTAATATCGACATGCATTTTACGTTGCTCTTAAGTTGAGTTTCGAAGAGGTGTAAAAATTAAAATATCTTGGAGCAACAGTAAAAAATATAAATGATACTCGGGAGAAAATTAAACGCAAAATAAATATGGGAAATGCGTGATGATATTCGGTTGAGAAGCTTTTGTCATCCACTCCGCTGTCCAAAAATCTGAAAGTTAGAATTTATAAAACAGTTATATTTCCGGTTGTTCAGTATGGTTGTGAAACTTGATCTCTCACTTTGAGAGAGGAACAGAGATTAAGGGTCTTTGAGAATAAGGTTCTTAGGAAAATATTTGGGGCTAAGAGGGATGAAGTTACAGGAGAATGGAGAAAGTTACACAACACAGAACTGCACGCATTATATTCTTCACCTGACATAATTAGGAACATTAAATCCAGACGTTTGAGACGGACAGGGCATGTAGCACGTATGGGCGAATCCAGAAATGCATACAGAGTGTTAGATGGGAGGCCGGAGGGAAAAAGACCTTTGGGGAGCCCGAGACGTAGATGGGAGGATAATATAAAAATGGATTTGAGGGAGGTGGGATATGAAGACGGAGACTGGATTAATCTTTCTCAGGATAGAGACATGTTTCACTTCATCACATCTCCATATTAAATTCAATAACGCTACATTCACTTTGCTAAAAGTGCCAATGCGTTTTGCGGAAAAATGGTACGTGATAGAAAAAACCTGAGGTCAATTTTGGATTCAACACCTCCAGAAACTTGAGACGGTTCCTCGCATAGGATAAGGAGGTTTTGATCAGATTAGTATTTCGTGTTAATATTCCTATATGGATAAGAAGTGTGGGGCGTGTAAGGAAGGTTCAGAATGTGAGGCGGAAGTAACAGGTGGGCAGGAAGGCCGAAGGGACGCTACGCGGACAGGAAACATGTGTCCAGGCGTGGAGTTCACTGATGAGGGAATGTATGGACTTTGCCTGCGGGTGGTCAGTAAGATGACGCCAAGCCAGGTTCCAAAAGAGATGATCTGGTATATGTCAGAGAATTGTCAGGACGCCGGAAGTAAGGGGATGTTCTAGTTAACGAACAATTTTTGAAGAACGCGTCTTAAGTGACGTAAGTGTAATCATGGCCAATCAGGATTCTTAATAGAGACACGTGATATATAGATAGGAGGGCGAAAAGACCTTTGGTGGTTGAAAGTAGAGGGTAGTTTTGGCAGATGGAGAGAAGGCAGATAGACAGCGTACGGAGAGGTCGCACTCCACATATTCTCGGCAAACCTAATTCGGAAGGATAACAATTTACGGACTTAGAATTTTTCAGTGGGTTTAGTAAGAAGTCGTGTGTTGCATCATTATTATAAGTCTGAATTCTTTTCTCATCATTATTATTACATTAGGATAAATTGTCATCTTATCAACTCTCCGTTATATCACTGGTGTTTTATAGTACAAAATATATAATTACGTGAACTCAGAAATTAGTCTACCAACTTGCAGCGAGATATTATACACTTGGACGCGCATTTCTGCTAATCTGAAACGAACACTTAATAATAATAAACGTTCTCATAGTTCTTACTAACAACTTCTGGTGTGCGCCTACGTCATTTCAATCTACGAGCACGTCTCCCAAACCCCATGTCCCGACCGTTTTTGTGCTGACCTGGGACCTCATCCTCTACCGGAGTAATCTCGAGTGGCGCCCAAATTAATCGGTGTACATAGAAAACATCGACGGTCCTTGAGATACTTTCCATATACGACGGAGCTGGCAGCCGAGGGCACGTCGTGGGCAACGACGACGACGACCGCCGACCGTCTCATATTTTGGTACCCCAATGACCAGCGACCACCGTCGCAAACTATAAATTTAGCATACATTTTTAGAAAAGTTTTTATGACCTTTAATGTTGCAGGAATGTGTAATTTTTAATTTATAACACCCTGGTGCCAATAAGGATGTGATATATCCTGTTGGAAGATGAAGTTTATCCCGTCAAAGATTTTTCAACCTTGCAGGGCAAAATGCGTGTCAAAATCACAGATAGCCAACTCAGCTATTATGCTTGCACCAGCGCAAGAATCAGCCCAGCATTATAATCCCAGCATTCAATTAATCCCCAGGCGATGTTAGAGACGACGCTTTCCTTTGAAGAGAGAAGATAAGAGTTTGTTTATTGATTAGGCTTTCTCAAATATCGCTCCAGTCATTCCAATGATGCGTTAGCATCTTTAATTGACGTTTCAAAATGAACTCCACGTGGAGTATATAAAAACATTGTCATATCCCGAATTCATTGATGACGACAAAAAGTTAGTAATTTTAATTTCAATTTTATAGCACATCAGTTACTTATTTATGCGGATGACGTGAATATGTTAGGAGAAGATGTCTTTTATTTGTATTTAGATTGTCACCTCATTTTAGGAATATAATGCAAGTTTTGGGTGAATTTCAAAACCCTAGAAATGTTATATTGTAGGGTAAGGTTGCCTAATTCCGTGACATATTTAATAAAGTCTATATTTATGCAAAAATTGTAATAAAAATTTTCAAATAACGTTATTTGCATCTTTAGCTACAGTTTTTACAACATTCAGTGTCAAATTTGGTATATAATATATGATTTTTCATTGTTATACAGTGGCTCCTAAATCCGTGACAGGGATCCAAATTCCGTGATAGTGGTTTCCTAATTCCGTGAGTGATATCCTAAGCCCGTGATACTAAAATAATCCTGATTAACTGCTCAGAGAACAAACTTGTATTTGGAAAAACACATTAAAGTCATGGTAAATTGTTTTAATATGGATTAAGTAAGAAATTACAACATAGAAAAAGAGCCTAAGTGACAAATTTTATATAAAACATTTATGTAATACAGGAATACATATTACATATTAATATACTATATTATAAACAAAATAACCTGAAAGTTAAATTCCATACAAAATTAAATTTGAATAAATTGAATTATAACACAATTGTTTCTCATTATTTATATTCCTAACATTTTTTGACAGCAGTAATGAAGTTAAATATATACAAAATAAACTATTATTTTATTATAATTATAATTGATGTTTTCTATAACTTATTTCTATTATTATTTCCACGAACTATTTCTTTAATAGACATTAATTTTCACAATTTAGCTTTGGCTTCACTGGTCGTGTGAGCCAGGAAGAAAAAATATGAAAATAAATCCGAAAATAGGAAAGCTCCTGTAGCATTGTTATTGTCTCATCATGTTTAAATAATCATACACATTGATTCAGCTGATTTTAATCTACAGTAATATATCATTTTTGTAATGCTATATTAATTCTTACCTCAAATATAAAATGTTTATTCAGGAGCGGTCACAAGAGAAAGAAAACTTACTGGTCAACCACCTTTCACTGAACAGAAGCTTCTGCAGTCGATTCTTCTATTCAAAAGGCGGGTAGTCTATATAATTTGAAAGAAGACATCTCCTGGCATCTGTAAGGTATTTCAAAAACTTAAAAGTCAGAGACCACAACTCCATGGCAGTCAATTGAAATTTTATCACGGATTAGGGGTATCACGGAATTAGACACCTTTACATCATGTATTATTTTATACACACCATCTCGATTTCATCGAGATTACACGACGTAGGCCGGACGAGGTAAAAGTCTTACATTTCAATCTCCGAAGGAAGCTTCTCACCGCGCTGTTCAGTTTGCAGGCAGCCATTAATATAATCAAATAATAATCTTGTATTTCATCCCGGTAGGGACAATGGGTATCCGCTTCACTTATCAGTCCCCAGTGGCCCATTAATCATGCGTAAATTACCACCTCTTGCTCTGTTCTGTACAGACAGCATGCATTTCGTAACTCTTATCAACACCGCATCTAACGCCACGAACGTCAAAGGCAACTGCCGAATTCCGAGAGCCACTGACTGAACAGATCTGGGACACTTTCGTTTACTTCACAGTAATGACATTTCTAATAAGTAGGGCTAGGATTTTGATGAAATTGCATCTTTTTTCTAGTAAGTTAGAAACATTGCTGCTTTAGTATTGATATGTTACGTGATAAACTGAGTGTTTTAAGACATATTTGTTAGGGCATTTTTTTTTGCATTTTTTGCCTGTTTCAATTCATGAGAGCATCTTTTGTTTTATTCGGACACTTTTGAGGCACTTTCATTTAATTTTGGCCATAAATCCCCATTATTAATATAAAATAATGTTTATTTCCTTTGATATTTGTCTACATATTTTGTCCATTAATACCCATTATTTTTTCACTTGGTTATTTAACGACGCTGTATCAACTACGAGATTATTTAGTGTCGATAGAATTTCGAATATTTCGCGAGATGAGGCCGAGGATTACCTGACATTTGTCTTACAGTTGGGAAAAACCTCGGAAAAAACCCAACCAGATAATCAGCCCAAGCGGAAGTCTAACCCGCGACCGAGTGCAACTTCGGATCGGCAGGCAAGCGCCTTAACCGACCAAGATACGCCTATGGCTAATACCCATTATTTTGTATAATATTTTAATCGTTTTTCTACACAAATATTGCCATTTTAACGTATTACACTCCAACCACTCCTTCAATATAGACTCCTCTATGCCTGCTAATTCCGGATAAGAGTGGCCTTGTGGTGGGCTACATGGAAACTACATCAGGTAAAAAAATTACGTAAAATTAAACAGACTTAAATGTTGGTACTACTCGTAGAATTTAATTTAATTACTAGTCTAGATATTAACGGTCTTACTAATAAAAACTCTATATACAGACGCTTAACTGTCTTATACTTATACAATGAGTAGCTCATTTATAGCTAGTGTGTAAATTCCTTACTAATAATCACTACATACGTCGTGTATAACAGTATAACTGTTACACAGCTACGTCATAGTTTCGTCATTACTTCGTTACGAAAGGTAATAGAATATTTGAGGTTCTCTATTGCATCAGGTAGAGCGCTCTAGTATGCCGTGTTAAGTATCGATAGTACAACTGGCTCTAATCGATTACCATACTATATTTTAGTCAAAGAGTACAAGCTACAACAATATTATTATAATTATTCTGTGCTCTTTGGTTTGTTCTTCTGTGGTTACTAGGCAACCATCATCATAAAATGACAGTCGATACGAAAAGCTGTTAGAGGGGCGGCCATTTTTTCTCTATATACAACGCTTAAACAAGGGGTTTCATGTATATAACTACTGCAAAGCAATTCCCATTGTCTAGTTACAGCCTGTTTATACATCCATTGCTTATTCACGGTTTATTAGCAAAGTTTTCTGTCTCAACTCTCCACAAGTCTAGTATAAAAACTATACACGGTTTATTAGTAAGACTGTAAGTATTTAAAAACCTCTTTTCCTACTAAGCCAATTATGTAGGAACAATTTTTAGGGCATTTTAAGGGCATTTTTTTAGATTTTTAGGTCATAAATGCATTGTTTTAGGACATTTTTCATGATTTATAGGTCATTAAAATCCTAGCCCTACTATTGTCATTGCAAGTTATCTTGAACCTTACAACCCCTAAGTCTGTCTTTGGAACTGCTCGGTACGGCGTGTACTCATCAACATAACGGCACGGCAAGGATGCCCCTCCCTCGGGTAACGTGACTCTTTTCAGAAAACGTTGGTGCTTTCACCTTACGGCTCTCTACTGTAAACGAACTTGGTTCAATACAGACATCATCTTCTCTCGACACTCCGGTTTTGAGAGGAGAACATAGTTTCGTAGCAAGCTTTAATTAACCTGTAATGAGTAAGTATTTAAATATGATCGTGTGTACACTCCTCTCTCATCCGGGCTGGGGACTGGCAATTGAGGAGTTACTACAGCTATTTCTATACATTATCTAGGCCTACATGACTTACACCTACAGCTGATATGTACATATTCTTATAACAATATTTTACAGGCTTATTATTTGAATTTACATTAATTTACAATAAAATTATACACAATCCATATCCCTATCATTGCTGCCATCATCACTTGGTCCAAAATTAATTATTTCGCCAATGGCATCATCCATTCGGAATTTTCTTCTTAATCGTAGGTACTACTTTCTGAACACGATAGAATTCTTCGATTGTGTCCCGAATGACATGTTGATCGAAGTCGTCCACTTCAACTTTACACAAGTCTAATTCTGGAATGAAATAATATGTTTAGTAGAACTATAAGAAAATAATAACTTACAACAGTAATTCATTATGTCGCTCTCAATACACACACTATTGTACATAACTATTATAGCAATAATTTCTAAACATTACATACCTATTCTTTCCCGCAGTAGTGTGAGAGGTTCATTCGGTTGTAATTCAATATTATTCTTAATTCTCTTCACGGAACTAATACTTTTGCCAGAGTATTTAGCCGCTCTCTCATATGCCTTAGCAAGAGGTTCCAGCAAATATTTGTTTAATTTTTCCTCCTCGCAACGCTTAATTTTATTATATTTGCGATAATTTCTCTTTCTCCGCTGTGGATAACAGCGTCACTTTTTCTTCGCGGTGGTGTGATTTCACCATAATTACTACCCTGTGGTTGCTGCTCCATGGTAACACTACTGGTACGCAGTGAAGGAAATAGTTCTATGTTTCTTGACAAGAGATTATGCTGCGGAGCATGCGCAAACAACTCAGTTGGCTCCACCCGCGTTACGCGCTTCCTTCCCTCTGCCCCTCTGTCCCCGCTCAGAAGGTTCAAGATAACTTGCAATAACAGTAATAAGCCTGTATGGTTCTTATAAAGTAACCAAATAGTTAAAACTAATATATTTTCTAAACAAATTAAGCAATCAAGGTGAAGGAATGAGTGAAGAATAGGATTTAGTTACTCCGTGCTAAAACAAATGTTTCCATTGTCATCATTAGCAGGAGGAATCGTATGCACTAAAATTGGCAATATATGCTTGGATAAAATACAAAAACAAAATATGCACTATAAAAATGAAATCTATATATATATAATTTGAACTGGTAATGGAAATTACGGGAAAACGGCTGAACGGATTTTAATAAATGACCCCTCATTTTGAAGCTTGGAACCCAAAGTTTTTCATAAAAATAGTAGTTTTCAGTGAAATGTCAATTTTCCTACATAATTTTCTTATTTTTCAAAATCCATCTTTCGTCAGTTTTGAGAACTAATTGCATTTAAAAATAAAACAAAACACACCCTACAATAAACAATAGGCTATTAAACGAAGGCCATGACCTGCAGGATTGCTGATATATTTAGAGCTCAAATTCAATTGGTTATTAAAAACTTCAAGACTTACTAAAAATAATTTACACGTCTGATTCTGCAGTGTGTAATTTTCTATAAAACCTGAGGTGGTTTGATGACATTATTACCATTAGAAATAAAATATGGTATATTATTATAATGAATGCTATGATGTGACTATTTTTCATTAATTATACATATTAATGCTATATTGATGACATGAAAGTGAAACGTTTTGGAGTTATGTAATTAGATGTAGAGAATATCTTAAATTAGATCTTAATTTCTATATTTTACTGAGTGTCGGCTATATATATTATATATAACTACAAAACTTACGTAAGATAATAATATTGTTATTAAAAATCAAATATTTTATAATTATTAATCAAGTGGGGTTGGGTCTTTTTCATATACATAATGTCGGTGTAGATATTTATATGCGTCATTCTCTTCAGTATTGATTCGAGAGAGCGCAAAAATTAC
Source organism: Periplaneta americana (assembly GCA_025594305.2). Taxonomy (NCBI): domain Eukaryota; kingdom Metazoa; phylum Arthropoda; class Insecta; order Blattodea; family Blattidae; genus Periplaneta; species Periplaneta americana. The sequence continues at coordinate 17,705,734 of JAJSOF020000039.1, read as the reverse complement.
AGTTCCTAAGGAAAGATCAAAAGGTATTACTTACTGATAAAATAAGAAGCCTACAAAATTATGTAGTCTCCCGATCATTTCAGCAAGATCTCTTAGCAGGATAAAATTATTTTACCTTCTACATTTCAAGCTCTACATGCGGCAGCTATACCAAGATGCTATGTCTATTGTTCGAAACCTCAGATTTTTTAACTTTCACCTACAATCCACAATGTCTGAAATAGCTATTGTTTTACTCCCTATGAAAAACCCACTGATCGTCCTGACATTGTTACTTGCGTATTCGCGTTGAAACTGAAAAACTGAAGGTGGACAGGTTCAAGAAAAAGTATTTGGCATAAAAAAACCATTCAGAGGGAGTATGTTTAATTATTACGGAAGCAAATAACTTTCAAAATGTCCTAAAAACAATGCATTTATGACCTAAAAATCTTTAAAAAATGCCATTAAAATGCCCTAAGATTTGTTCCTACATAATTCGCTTAGTAGGAAAAGAGGTTTTTAAATACTTACAGTCTTACTAATAAATCGTGTATAGTTTTTATACTAGACTTGTTTTACTCCCTATGAAAAACCCACTGATCGTCCTGACATTGTTACTTGCGTTTTCGCGTTGAAACTGAAAAACTGAAGGTGGATAGGTTCAAGAAAAAGTATTTGGCATAAAAAAACATTCAGAGGGAGTATGTTTCATTATTATGGAAGCAAATAACTTTCAAAATGTCTGGCATTCTTCACTGAAAATAAATCTGAAAATTTTTTATTTGAACGTCTAATGAACTTAGTTTGCAGCATTTTCTGCACAAGCCACTAGTACTTATATAATTTAAACATTTTGCTTTCATTTATCGTTAACAAACGTCATTATCCACAGCTGTGGAGTAACTGTAGGTATGTCTGACCGTGAAATGAGCGGGCCCGGATGTGTTAAATTCCTTGTTGGGGCAAGTTTTCTGGTTGGAGTTTTTCCGGAGTTTTCCCTCAACCAATTTGAAAGTAAAATTGCTGGCTTCGGCGTTGTACCTCGGACTCATTTCGCCATCATTAATATTCACATATTATCATCCATAATATAGCCCGTGTTAAGTTCACAGTGTGGCGTGCTATAGTTGTACAATTTCTGCGGACTGAATTTTACTTATTTATCATTGAGTTGGTACGCAGGTTTCGCTGCCATGTATTTATTTGCTAATAATTGTAATATAAAATATAATATAAACAGATAAAACTTAACTCACCCCTCAAAGAGTAGAACTCGTGCTCAGGGCGGATTCCTGAAATGAAATTAAGAATTATATAATATAATTTGTTTATGTCTACTACACAATAAGAATCTATAAATTTAAATTTATAATTTTTTATTATTTATAAAATTCATACATAACCTTTTGAATTTAATACTGGAATTATTAGAATTGACAAGATTAGGATATTTAAATATAAATTTGTTATATATTCTTGGGCCTAAATTACTACTATGATTAAATACTGTAGCAGTGTTGATTTTGGGTCAAACAATCTTAAAGAATTCATAGGGCAAATGAGGGTCTGTTGGACAGTTCATTTGTAACTTTACAATTTACTTTGTGTGTTTGTGTTCTGCATGACTACTCCAAAAAAACTAAACTATATTGCCTTTCAATTGGGCTAAATCCGCGACTTTTCTGTTGATATAAATTCACTCCATGGACTACATTAAGATTATATCACTGTATAAATTAATAAAACCATTACTCAAACTGTTTCCTCTTATGAAAGAGTACAATTTAGTCTCGACTGGTATAGCCAAAATTAAGTACATCAGCCTTTGAAGCTCATGTATTAAACCAGCAGCGTGCTGATAGATTGATTGCAACTGTCAACGTTTATAAAACGATTCCCTTTTCAGCAGAGGGACACATATTCGATCCCTGATCTGTATAAAATTTTTCACTCGTCCAATAAACACTATTGATCACGCTGTCCGTCAGCAGTCATTGTTTTAAGTGCATCACGCCACTATGATGATCTGGAGTAATTAATCGTGCATTTATCAACTCATATTCCTTGTACTGTGCATGGATTCCGTCACTAAACATCAATTTGTTTAGCAATACGATGAATGAAGGATCGCTGACAATCCAGTTCATAGCAGAGGTTGTGCACAGTTGAAGAGCATACCAAATCCTTATTTATCGTGTATTGTATTGTATTGTATTCTATTTATTAACATTCCATGGTATTCATACATTGCTTTACAGCTAGAATATAGAACAAGTCAAAAAACTTAATCCTAGATTAAATATATACAGACGACATTTACAATATAGTCTACTAGTACAACAAAAAGTTTTAGTATCAATTTCATGAAGCGTTATTGAATGTCATGAATTCATCTACAAAATAGAAGGCGTGAGAAATTAGGTACTTCTTTAAGGGAACTGGGTAGTGATACTGTGCAATTAAAAAATTTAAATACAAAAGTTTAGTTGAATATTTCTAGGCTTCCAGTGCTCAGAATGGAATAAAAATTTTCAGGCTTATACAATCAATCATTCTGAATTCAGTGGTATAAAAGACAACTAATTTGTTTCGTACCTGAGTGCAAAAGAAAGGCCCTAACTGATAACCTATTTTCCCACTTTGCTAAGTGTACCTCATTTTTCAGGTGCACATTACTTGCTACAATCCTCACTCATATACCTTGTATTTTTTTAAGTTATCTAGTAATGTGTATTGTAAATTCTAAAGCACTGTTTAGTTAAATATTTCACCCCTAGTGAAACAGAAAAAAATATTGAACTTTGTTAAAAATTTTTTACAATTTTTTCAATGCATATATGTTTGTTTCCTACTGTTATGTGTGTGATATTCTTAAACCCGTAGGTCTACTATGTAGAACACAGGCTGCAGAAAATGGTGTAAAAATTTCATGTAAATTGATTGAGTAATTTCAGAGAAAAATGCACTGAAGTTTGAAAAATGTCAACTTATGGAAAACTATTGAAATAAAAAAGAAGAAGAATGTATGAATTATATGCACAGCCAAATTTAAAGAGGTCATTTAAAAGGCTTATCTGCAGAAATACCCCCAACTATATTTATATTGTTTTAAAGAGCAGTTTTGTACTTTATTTTAAAACACAAAATAAGAAATCGGATTTTTGACCCCTAATCACTACCTGGTTCCCTTAATTTGGCCCTAAATAATCTTATGTTTTGAGTTTCATTTTTTATATCGATAGGGAGGCTATTAAAAATTTTTACTACCATATAACGCACTCCTTTTTGATAGCATGATAGACTTGCCGATAGAGTATGAAAGTCATTTTTTGACGTGTGTTTATGCTATGAACTGTTGAATTAGTTACAAAGTTTTCACGATTACATACGAGGAACATTATTAATGAAAAGGTATACGTACTGACAAGCCATTGATAATATTTGAGTAGTTTAATATCGAAGACGGACATCTGTCGTCTCCATAGTTTTGATCTAGAGGCACTTTTTTTGTTTCACAGTGTTATTTTTAGTATTTTAAAACAATTTAGTTTTATAAATGTAGTGTTAAAGTTTGTATATAGTTTCACCATAACTGAAAAAAGCATGAAAAAATTGTATAAGAATCCACATTATCTAAATTTCATCTGAAGGTCAGATGTCCGCCTTTGATATTAAGGTACTCATTTGTAGTTTTTTGAAAACAGTCCTACTCAATTCCCTAGATTTGGCACCTACCATTATTCTAATTACTCTTTTTTGTAGTAGGAATATACTGTTACTATCTGTGGAATTTCCCCAGAATATTATTCCAAAACTCATTACTGAGTGGAAGTATGCAAAGTATATTATTTTTAAGGTATTGATATTTACTATCTTTTGCATAGATCTAATAGCAAAACAAGCTGAATTTAGTTTGGGGGTAATTTCTTTAATATGATTTTTCCAATTTAACACATTATCGATTTTTAAGCCAAGAAATTTGGTTGTTGTTGTTTCTAATAGGGATCTATCGTTAATTATTGCGCTAGAAATTTGCGAGGTTGAATTTGGACAGGATTTAAATTGAATTATGTTAGTTTTGTTACAATTTAATACCAATTTATTGACTGAGAACCAGTCACATGTTTTGAAGAGAATTTCCTCTGTTGAAGATTGAAATTTGTTGGAGTTAATGGTTGTAATTACTATACTTGTGTCATCTGCAAATAATATGGGATGATCTACATCTTTTATAAGGGGGGCAAGATCATTTATAAACACTAGAAAAAGTAGGGGACCTAATATTGGTCCTTGAGGGATTCCATTATTAATAGTTCCCCATGTCGATGCAGATTTCAAAGTTGTATTGATTTCAACTTTCTGTTTCCTATCTATGAGATATGAGTGAAACCATTGGTGTTAGCAAATACCTTTAATTCCATAATAATCTAATTTATCTAATGCATTTTATGATTTATACAGTCAAATGCTTTGGATAAATCTGAAAATCCCTCGCAACTTGTAATTTTTATTTACTGCCTCCAGAATTTTATCAGTTAAACTAAATGTTGCACTTTCTGTGCCTTTATTTTTCCTAAATCCAAATTGTTCTGGGACTAAAATGCTGTTTAGACAACTTGAGTTATATTTTACTGTTAGGATTAACAAGAAATGAGTTTCTGAATGAAACTAAAGAAAAATGTGGTAATAATATAATTACAATTATTCTTTTAAGTTGATATCCGATCTATATTTTTATTATTATGAGAAAGAGTGGCGCGTTTTAGAAGAGGCATTTGTTCAAATACTGACACCCTTTAACACAATAATCACAATCCTGTCCGTGAAGAATCTGAATAAATTATTTTGGACAGTAAATTTTAACCATTGATAGCACACATTTCTTTTGTTCCATTCTGAAGCTCCTTAATATATTTTATAATCCAAAAACACAGTTAAACTAAACCGATTAGAATAATAATTGACAAACACTGTTTGCGATTAAACGAGAGTTCTAGTTAGATCTTGGACTTGTAATACAGTACATGTTTACATTAGCTACTGAAAAAGACTTTACTTCTGCGTTAGTTTTCATTAAATTGAATGTTATTAATTTGATCAATGACATGAAACTAATACGCCTTTCCAAATATACTATGAATTTTAAAACTAGAAAAAAATCTGTCAGCTAACATAGCACTTAAAGAAAACAAGAAAAAAAGAGCCGAAGAAAGAGAGAGATTAACATAAAAGAGAGAATTAACAACAACAAATTAGAACTTATTTTAAAAGATACGCGGACGTCAGCGGACTCCAATCACTACCTGATCCGATTAAAGGAATGCTCAGCGGAAAGTGTATTCTGCGAATGACCCTTTATAACCTGCCGGCATCAATCGGAGGTAACTTCCTCTTTCCGATTGAAAGCGTTTCTGCAAACAACTGCTCCGGGAAAAACCTAATCAGTTTAAAACTAAATTGTTTAAACACACTAGTATATTTTCTGGGTTTGATGAGTAAGAATCATAAAACAAATTTTCCAACTTTGTATGTTATAATACGTTGTATCTTTACATCGTCTATGGAACTCTTCCCAGGGATTTTTAAAACAATGCAGTATTTTACACTGTTGAACAGGAATTCAATGACTGAAAGCGTTGGAATTGTAAAAATTGTGCTGTGAGATCTGTGGCATCCACAATGAAATCTTCATCTGAAAGCTTTTAACAATACCTCTCGACACAAATTAATTAATTAATTTTCTGGGTTTCATTTTCTTGGAGCGATTGAAATTATAAAAATTCTGTGAGATCTGTGACAAAAGCTTTTAACAATACAAAACGTTCAGATTCAAAACGTTCAGATGCTCGAATATATCCTTGAGAAAGTTAAGTTCCTCAATCCACGTAGAGTAAACTAATTCTGGACTGTCTCTATTTTTCTATTATGAATTCTGATAAATATTCACGCAATTCAAAACACCTGGACAGAACGTTTTCTTGGCTTAAACAAAGGATATCGTAATGGTAAGAAACATCGTCAAACTGAGAATTTATATACGAAAATCTTGAAAATTTATAGACACAACTCGTAACTGACATGTAACGAGTCTACTCCACGGTTTTGTTTGTACTTTATTCTGTAAACATAAATACAATGCTGTGAGGAAGAAGCTCTACAATACATCTTCACATACATTTACTACTATTTAATGTCAATAAAAACAAACTAATTTGAATATTATATCAATTTGTAGATGAAGTAATAATTTCAGGCGTACGACACTGCTTGTCTTTGTAACTAAATCATTTCTACAAACCAACAAAGAGCAACATCTCATCTTTCACTTACATAAGACAATGTAACCTTTTAAAAGTAATTGAAGCGGTGAGATCAATAACCATTCAAGTCCATTTACACAAGTTTCGAGAAAAATGCAAAAATTTTTTTTTATTTCTTACGTAATTATTATTTTTTGCACGTAATATTTCTATTTGTTTTAGAGATCAAAAGAATGTAGTATACCAACTTTTATAGTTGTAACACTTGTAGAATATCCAAACTTTTATTTCAAATTTGAAAAAGATGAATGGCCAGAAGTGGACTTGAATGGTTATTGATTTCACCGCTTCAAATATGAACATTTAAGTGGTGTAGAAAAACGCAAAACGAAAAGAGAACTTGAAAAATATGTTTCGAAATTGACTAAACTAGATTCAGTGAAACACAAACTATCTGTAGTGGAACGAAACCTGTGTTCCAGGACCATGACTCAAGAATGAATTAGTACTATCAGTGTATTAAGTATTGAATGTGAAAAGGCCCAAAGATTTTATCTACATGACTTGATTGAGTCATTTGCTTCTCGAAAGGCCAGAAAAGAAAAGCGCTCGTTGAACTAAGCTTCACATTAAATTTATCTTAGGTAGGCCTTTTATTGTGTAATTATAGCCTTAGTAAAATAGAACTTACTTACTTACTTATTTATTGACTTTTTAAGGAACCCGGAGGTTCATTGCCGCCCTCACATAAGCCCGCCATTGGTCCCTATCCTGAGCAAGATTAATCCAGTCTCCATCTTCATATCCCATCTCCCTCAAATCCATTTTAATATTATCCTCCCATCTACGTCTCGGCCTCCCTAAAGGTCTTTTTCCCTCCGGCCTCCCAACTAACACTCTATATGCATTTCTGGATTCGTCCATACGTGCTATATGCCCTGCCCATCTCAAACGTCTGGATTTAATGTTCCTAATTATGTCAGGTGAAGAATACACTGCGTGCAGCTCTGCGTTGCGTAACTTTCTCCATTCTCCTGTAACTTCATCCCTCTTAGCCCCAAATATTTTCCTAAGAACCTTATTCTCAAACATCCTTAATCTCTGTTTCTCTCTCAAAGTGAGAGTCCAAGTTTCACAGCCATACAGACCGACAGGTAATATAACTGTTTTATAAATTCTAACTTTCAGATTTTTGACAGCAGACTAGATGACAAAAGCTTCTCAACCGAATAATAACAGGCATTTCCCATATTTATTCTGAGTTTAATTTCCTCCCGAGTGTCATTTATATTTGTTACTGTTGCCCCAAGATTTTGAATTTTTTCATCTCTTCGAAGGATAAATCTCCAATTTTTATAGTTCCATTTCGTACAATATTCTGGTGAGGAGACATAATCATATACTTAGTTTTTTCGGGATTTACTTCCAACCCTATCGCTTTACTTGTTTCAAGTAGAATTTCCGCGTTTTCCCTAATTGTTAGTCGATTTTCTCCTAACATATTCACGTCATCCGCATAGACAAGAAGCTGATGTAACCCGTTCAATTCCAAACCCTCTGTGTTATCCTGAACTTTCCTAATGGCATATTCTAGAGCGAAGTTAAAAAGTAAAGGTGATAGTGCATCTCCCTGCTGTAGCCCGCAGTGAATTGGAAAAGCATCAGATAGAAATTGGCCTATAAGGACTCTGCTGTAAGTTTCACTAAGACACATTTTAACTAATCGAACTAGTGTCTTGGGAATACCAAATTCAATAAGAATATTATATAAAACTTCTCTCTTAACCGAGTCATATGCCTTTTTGAAATCTATGAATAACTGATGTACTGTACCCGTATACTCCCATTTTTCTCCAATATCTGTCGAATACAAAAAATCTGATCAATAGTCGATCTATTACGCCTAAAATAGAAGTTATATCAATTAATTTTTTTCAGTTCTGTTCACTTAATTTTGTTTACAAATTAAATATTTTTCTATGCTAAATTGTTTTATTCAAATTAGATGTAAAAAATGAAATTATGAAAATATGAAAAAATGGCAGTAAGGAAAGGGACCCAGAAAATCATTTTTGCTAGGAGGGCCCAACTATAAAACGTTACGCCACTGATCAGTGCAGTACGATTCTCATTGTCCACACCTGTGGAGTAACGGTTAGCACGTCTAGCCGCGAAACCAGGTGGCCCGGGTTCGATTCCCGGTCGGGGCAAGTTACCTGGTTGAGGTTTTTTCCGGGGTTTTCCCTCAACCCAATATGAGCAAATGCTGGGTAACTTTCAGTGTTGGGCCCCGGACCCATTTCACCGGCATTATCACCTTTATCTCATTCAGACGCTAAATAACCTAAGATGTTGATAAAGCGTCGTAAAATAACCTACTAAAATAAAAAAACCATTCTCATTGGCTCATTGGTCAGGTGAGTGTCAATAAGTTTGTTCATTGGGTGAGAGAAATTCGCTTGGAATTATCAGTAATATTAGTCACAGTTATTAAAACTGTAGCCTACACAGTGGGAGTATGTCCAACACCGTCATTAAATTTTCATGTAGGAATGAGGTCATGTGCGCTAAATGCGTTGTCCAGTTTAGAAATCTAAAATGATTATCGACAGAAGTGAAGTCTGAAGCTTACATCGCAGTTGACAGGTTATTATAATGCATTAATAAGCAACTACAGCGTCGTGCGTACGTAATCCGCCGAGCTGTACTGCTGCAAAAGTGCCGCTCGCCTTCCAGCCTTTTACTCCCTTGTTCATATAAAAGGATTAATATTCATAATTTACCACTACATGAAGCAATAACTGTGTGTTTTCATTAGGCGCAAATCAAGATTTTACCTGAAGCAAGTAAAGAGGTAGGTTTAGAAGTAAATCCCTAAAAGACAAAGTATATAATTTCTAGTGGTTTGTGCAGCAAAGGGCAGGGCATAGTTGCTCCACACGGTCAGATAAAATGCAGCATATAAAAAAGGGTCCCTGTCTTGTGGACATAGTTGCGCCCCGTTCCCATCAGGTAGAGAAAAAGGCACGGCATAGTTGCGCCCCGTTCCCTTCAGGTAGAGAAAAGGTCATGGCATAGTTGCGCCCCGATGAAATAGGTAGAGAAAAAGACACTACGGGAACTCGAGCCTCGTAATCAACCAACCTTATTGATTTCTTATTCGATTCATTATCGATACCGTTAAAATGAACACCATAAAGTTGGCAGTATTTTATTAACTGTTTTTCTACTACAAATCTATACAAATCTAGTCTTTCAGATAAGGCTCCCTGTAAAGCAGATTTGAATAATTTCAAGGGAAAAATTGTTCCGGGGCCGGGTATCGATCCTGGGACCTCTGGTTGAACGTACCAGTGCTCTTTCCAACTGAGCTACCCGGGAACTCCACCCGACACCGTCTACTGTTTATGCAGTGATTGTCGATAGCCTACCGTTAAAATGAGCACCATGAAGTTGGCAGTACTTTATTAACTGTTTTTCTATGTTTATGCAGTGATTATCAATAGCCTACCGTTAAAATGAACACCATGAAGTTGGCAGTACTTTATTAACTGACATATTCAAATGAGTGAGCCGTTGGAATATGGGGCCTTAGCAGTCTTGACATTTTATTAGTGATTTTCACACCGTCTGTGGCGTATAGTGAGGTTAATTTAAAATGAATGTTAAGTTTAGTGGAAAGGGTAAAGAGTTAATAATTCACAATGGTTCTAAGTTTCAATTTTCGAAACCCTGTACCGTAGGGTTAAGATATCGATGTAGAAACAAGAAATGCAGTTCATTTATTGTGTGTGATCAATAAAAAAGCGTTATTTTAAATAGCAAAATTGATCATACGCTAGCCCTACCTGATTTCAATGCAGCTATCACCGTAATATTTTTAAGTAATTTATTTATTTTATGACAATCACTTTCGTGTGTACTATGCTCATCGGGGCGCAACTACGCCATGTCCCATCTGCTATCTGATTTCTTCGGGGCGCAACTATGCCATGTCCCATCTGCTACCTGAATTCTTCGGGGCACAACTATGCCATGTCCAATCTGCTATCTGATTTCTTCGGGGCGCAACTATGCCATGTCCCATCTGCTACCTGATTTCTTCGGGGCGCAACTATGCCATGTCCCATCTGCTATCTGATTTCTTCGGGGCGCAAATATGCCATGTCCCATCTGCTACCTGATTTCTTCGGGGCGCAACTATGCCATGTCCCATCTGCTACCTGATTTCTTCGGGGCGCAACTATGCCATGTCCCATCTGCTACCTGATTTCTTCGGGGCGCACTTATGCCATGCCTAGGCCTCCCAATTGACCGCGGGGCGCAACTATGCCATACCGGCAGAAAATGCTGCAAACTAAGTTCATTAGAAGTTCAAATTAAAATTTTTCAAATTTATTTCCAATGAACAATACCAGACATTTTGGAAGCTATTTGCTTCTATAATAATGAAACATACCCCTCTGAATGGTTTTCTTTATGCTAAATACTTTATGTTGAACCTATCCGTTTTCAGTTCTTGAGTTTCAAAGCGAAAACGCAAGTAACAATATCAGGACGATGAGTGGGTTTTTCATGTGGGAATAAAGCAATAGCTATTTCAGGTCATTGTGGATTGTAGGTGAAAGTTAACAAAAATCAGGTTTACTATGCTTTCGAACAATAGACATAGCATCTTGGTATAGCTGCTGCATGTAGAGGGTAAAATCATTTTATTCTGCTAAGAGATCTTGCTGAAATGATCGGGAGACAACAAAATTTTGTAGACCTCTTATTTTATCAGTAATAATACCTTTTGGTCTTTCCTTAGGTACTGTAATTTTTGCGCTCTCTCGAGTCAATACTGAAGAGAATAACGCATATAAATATCTACATCACACCGCCATTAAGATATGACAAAGACCCAACCCCACTTGATTAATAACTATAAAAATATTTGATTTTTAATAACAATATTATTATCTTACGTAAGTTTTATAGTTATATATAACCGCCACTCAGTAAATTACAGAATTGAAGATCTAATTTAAGATATTCTCTACAGCTACTTATATAACCCCAAAACGTTTCACTTTCATATTATCAATATAGCATTAATATGTATAATATTAATGAAAAATAGTCACATCATGGCATTTTTAAAACAATTATCAATATCATCTTTTGAAATTCAAAAAATCATCTCGCAAATTCTTAAAGATTCCCTGCAGATTATACAGTTTCATTTATACCACTCAGAAGGCCTTAATTAAGGATATGCTAATTTTAAATAAAATCTTTTATTTATAAGTCTAATTTTATAGTCATCTTCTAAGATTTTATTTTATAATTGATAATCAATGGCGCTTAATTATTACATTTTATTTTTATAAAAATATTCATATTTAATTGAACATATTTGTTTGCAATTAATTTCCGGATTCTCGTGGTCATCCTTAATTAAGGCCGGACAAGTTATTTCTCTCTCTCTCTCTCTCTCTCTCTCTCTCAATATTTCATTTCTAATGGTGATAATGCCATCAAACCAACTCACGTTTTGTAGATTTTAATATCCAGTACACAGCTGTACTCAGAAAATTACACACCGCAGAATTAGACCTGTAAATTATTTTAGTAAGTATTGAAGTTTTTAATAACCAATTGAATTTGAGCTCTAAATATGTCAGCAAATCTACAGGTCATGGCCTTCGTGTAATAGCCTATTGTTTATTGTAGTGAGTGTTTTGTTTTATTCTGAAATGCAATTAGTTCTCAAAACTGACGAAAGATGGATTTTGGAAAATAGGAAAATTATGAAAGTTGCTATTCTTCTGAAAATCCTTGGATGCCAAGTTTCAAAATGACAGGTCATTCATTAAAATCCGTTCAGCCGTTTTCCCGTAATTTCCATTACCAGTTTAAATTATGTCTCGTGACGAGAATATTGTACGAAATGGAAATACAAAAATTGGAAATTTATCCTTTGAAGAAGTGGAAGCATTCAAATATCTTATAAATGGCACTCGGGAGGAAATTAAACGCAGAATAAATATGGAAAATGCCTGTTATTATTCGGTAGAGAAGCTTTTTTCATTCAGTCTGCTCTAAAAAAATTGAAAGTTAGAATTTATAAAACAGTTATATTACCGATTGTTTTGTATGCTTGTGAAACTTGGACTCTCACTTTGAGAGAGGAACAGAGGTCTCATTGAATGGTTTCTTCCGAGGTTTTCCCCAGCCGTGGGACTGAAGCCGGGTGGTTTATGGCGAGTCCACGGCATCACTTCATTTCACCCCCTTTGGTCTGATTACCTGGTTGGATTTTTACCAACCATAGGGCAAATGCCGGGTAATCTTTTGGCGAATCCTCGGGCCTCACATCATCTCACTACAGCTCGCCAAAATATTGTTAAAAAAATTGTAGAAAATTACAAAATTGTAAAACTATAAAAATTGTAAAAAATTGTAAAAATTGTAATTGTAATATTGTAAAATGTTTGACTTGTTCCACATCTTAAATCTTCATTGCTCATGTAAGATCTATGGAATATAATAAATTAAATGAAATGAAATTAAATAAGGGTTATCAGAATAAGGTGATTAGGGAAATATTTAGGGCTAAGGGGAATGAAGTTACAGGAGAATGGAGAAAGCTACACAACGCAGAACTGCACGCATTGTATTCTTCACCTGACATAATTAGGAACATTAAATCCAGACGTTTGAGATGGGCAAAGCATGTAACAGAAAAAGGGCGAATCTAGAAAAGCATATAGAGTGTTAGTTGGGAAGCCGGAGGAAAAAAAAACCTTTTGAGAGGCCGAGACGTAGATGGGAGGATAATATTAAAATGGATTTGAGGGAGGTGAGTTATGATGGTAGAGATTGGATTAATATTACTCGATGTCAAGCGTATCTGTACTGTCTATTGTAATTGGGGCTTTGCTCTGTCATATAAATGAATGAATGAATGAATGAATGAATGAATGAATGAATGAATGAATGAATGAATGAATGAATGAATGAATGAATGAATAAATAAGTATATAAATAAATAAGTAAATGAATAAATAAATAAATGAATAAATAAATAAATAAATAAAATTGAAAAGAAATATCAAACCTTTCGTTAAAATCCTAAATATCCATACGATCCCAATTATGCTTACAATAACAATCACGAATAGCATTAAATTTTCACGCAATTATTGGGATTTGATGAATCCCCAGTCACCTTTTTCTCACTACACGAAGTATACAGAAGGTTTATTATTGCTAGGAACCGACGCTGAAATCAGTAGTCTTCGAGATCGACTGAAGCGAGTTTTCCCACAACGTCAGGGAGTGCTGCTGTAGGAAAGATGCAATGTACAATGCTTAGGTATTCTGATGTTTTCTTTGTGATGGTGTCAACTGTTGATATCTTCCACTTGAGTAGTAATGAAGTCAATGTACAGAGAAGTGGTGTAAGGTTCTAATTTAATTTCTCACAGTGAGTCACAAAACTTTGCAGAACAATAAAATTCCTCGCGTCATGCTGTGTATCTTCACACTCCAAGTATTCCCAATCGATACTCACTCCTCTCCAAACTGAAACAATGACCATCTAGTTTTTCGTTTCAAAATAATGTTTTGTGAAATCTTAGACCTACCACATGACCTAATTTTCTCGATAATAATAATAATAATAATAATAATAATAATAATAATAATAATAATAATAATAATAATAATAATAATAATAATAGTTTTTATTTTCCCTGGCAGAGTTAAGGCCACCAGGCCTTCTCTTCCACTCAACTAGCCCTAGGATGCATAACATGGGTCCATTGGACCCGGCGGAATATTTAATAATTATTATCTAGATAACTAATTCACAGTGTGACTCTGCCCACTAGCTATGCTACTCTTGTTACTTCCTTTATACACCTGTAGCACATTTGGTATTTTATTCTTTTATTTTATTTATGTTTTTTATTCGTGTTCATATATACTACACTTTTACATAACATGGGCCCAATAGACCCATTGCTTAAATTGTTTTATCGTAAGAATTATTGTAGTCTGCCATCTAAACTGAATCCTATGAACTACTAGAGCATATTTTCATGAGTTGGCAAGATTTCTACAGCTGCAAAGTGAAATTTCGGACGACGATTAGGAATATATATCTCCAGCATTTGATGACAATACTCCGGATGAAGATAAAGTTTCTTCTGCAGAACTGGATAGTGATGGTGTGAGAATGAAGATGAAATCTGGATACCTATTTGACACCAGTCGACAATCAAAACACATAGAGGAGTTTATATTGCTTCTAGTGGGATGGTATGGAGGACAGAATCCCTGCTCAGAGTAAACCTCCTGTCCACAACTTTGTAAGATTTATATCAGGTCCTTCCAGGGGTATAGGAAGTGCTACTCTCAGAGGTGCCTGGGAATTATTTATCCCACAGAATATTTTGGATGAAATTGTGAGATGTATCAACTTAGAAGCAAAAAGGTTTTATCTACTAAAGAAAATAAAATATCAAGAAGTATCTATAGATGAAATGGTTGCTTTTCTTGGAATTTTGTTGCATATGGAAGCAGACAAATCTTGGGATGTTCCAATAAGAGAATTTCTTCTTGGTAAATTTTCCAATCCATTTTATAGAGCTACAATATCTGTGAATCATTTTGAAGCTATGAGAAGATTTATAATGTTCTTTGATAAGAGAACACAGAAGGTTAGATTACAAACAGCTAAACTTGTTCTTATTTCTTATGTGTGGCAAATATTTACGGAACAGTGCAGAAAAGTAATGGTCCCAAAACCAAATGTCACAATAAATGAATTGCTGGTTTTTTGACTAGAGACCGTTGTAGTTTTGTACAATATATGCTAAAGAAACCAGCGAAATACGAGATGAAAATTATGTGGATGTGTGAAGCAGAAACTGGTTATGCTGTCCACGGGATTATATATTCAGGGGGAAAAAATCGGAGAACCGCCACAGAAGGATTTGGCTCTCAATATTGTGAAGTTTCTAATTCGCTGTGTACTTTGTACAGCCCGAAATATCACCCTGGACAATTGTTTTATAAATGTACCTTTGGCGCAATATATGTTGGAGAAGAAAGTGACAACTGTGGGATCAATTATGCAAAAACAAGGGAGACATTCGAAAAGAAATGAAATCCAATGCAAAATCGACCAGTGAATAAAAGTGTATTTGTATTTCACAAGGACATGACAGTTAGTTTATGCCCAAAGAAAAACAAATGCGCTATTCTGCTAAGTTACTCTGATAATGCTGTTCACGAACATCACCCAAAAAGAAACCTGAGATTGTAAAATTCTACAGTCGCACTAAGGGTGGTGTTGATGTAATGGATCAGAAAGTGCACAATTATACTTGTAAAATGCAAACCAAACGCTGGCCCATGGAGCTTTGGTGTAACATTTTGGACGTTACTGCTCTAAATGCATTCATTCTGTATTGTATCCAGCACCCCAAGTACCACAAAGGACTTTTATACAAGTGAAGACTATTCATCAAAGAGATGTCAATGAAAATGGTGCAACCATACATGATTAGAAGATCGTTCAATCTCCGTCTGCATAAGTCGATTTATGTGGACATGGAAAAGTTCATCACTAACCTAGGTAGTAGTGTGCAAAGTAATAACAAAGTAGTGGCAACCATCAAAACAAGAAGAGGAGATGTTTCCTATGTCCTACAGCGACAGATAGAAATACCGAATCTATCTGCTACAAGTGTACAAATAATGTTTGTCAGGAGCATAGTACAATCGTGTGCAATAAGTTTAAAGACTGATAAGATATACCTATACTTGTGTGGTTATTCCTTACTGTTTTTCTTCTTCTTCTTATTCTTCTTGTTCTACTTCTACCTCGAGGATATATTACATTATTATCTTATAAATAAATATATTTGTGTTGTCGTGGCATCATGGTCTAAGGCATCCTGCCTGGGACTCGCGTTACGGAATGCGCGCTGGTTCGAGTGATCATGGGGGAAGACATTTTCTCATGAAATGTCGGCCAGTGTATGGGACCGGTGCCCATCCAGCATCGTGATGCACTTGGGGAACAACGATAGGTAAAGAAATCCGGTTATGCAAACCAGCTGTAACGGCTGGGGGACTCACCGTGCTAACCACACGATACCACCATTCTGGTTGGATGATCGTCCACCTCTGCTTCGGCATGTGGCTGTGAGGCCAGCAGCCGGCTAGTCGGTCTTGGCCCTTCGTAGGCTATAGCGCCAAGGATTATTTATTATTATTATTATTATTATTATTATTATTATTATTATGTGTTTGTGTTGTAATAACTTATTTTCACTCGCTACTTAGTTATAAAACTATATTATTTTCTTTGCCCAAAGAAAAACATTAGGAACCTACATTATCGTCTTGTAGAAATAAATGAATATAATTATATATTTGTATATTCACATGTTACTTAGTTATAAATTTTTATATTATTTTCCACAATTAAAACATCCTAAATTCAAATTAAATAAAATAATAGATTAATATTATTCCATTTTTATGTGTAATTCCTCATTAAATAGCATACGGGTCCAATGGACCCATGTTATGTAAATGTGTAGGAAAAGTAGCTCATGCATCCTAGGTTAAGGCCACCAGGCCTTCTCTTCCACTCAACTAGGATCAAATCACACACAGAAAAATACATACCGGTATACAAATATTAACTTAAAAATAATAATAAACATAATTAAGTAAAAAGAGAGATTGAATACATATACACAATCAGTATTAACTTTTAAATTACGATAATAAAATATATATATATATAAAGAGAGACTGAATAATAATCAAAAACAGGAAAATACATTCTAGTATACAAGTATTAACTTAAAAGAAAAGAATTAATACATATGAATATAATCTCACAACTAAAGGAATAGTGCAATTAGTATGATCAGCACAGCACGTGTTACATTGAGACAATGACAATTACCTAGATATTAGTGTTAATGGAAAAATAAAGTAATGACTGTGTAAAATAATAATAATAATAATAATAATAATAATAATAATAATAATAATAATAAATAAAAATTATACCTAAAAAAACTAATTCTGTGCATTTAAAATATTTCTAAACAACCTAATTTTAAACAACTGAGGACTAAGACTACCTCTGATTTCCAGCGACAGCGAATTCCATGAGCGGGCCATGGCTATTGAGAAAGAACTTGAGTTCAGAGATGTCTGATGACGTGGTATTGATAGCAACAGATTGTGCTGGGAACGTGTATTACGATTATGATGTGAGGCTAGAAGAGTAAACCGAGAGGCAAGGTAGTTGGGTGTGGAATCATGTATAATTCGATATAGCAGGCAAAGAGAATGTACTAAACGTCGATCTTGCAAGCGGAGCCAGGAGAGTCGTAGAAAATATTCCGATATATGATCATGTCGGCGGATATTGAAAATAAATCGGACGCAGACATTATGTACACGTTGAAGTTTTTGAGAAAGTTCAGCACTTAGGTCGCTATATAAAACATCACAATAGTCAAAGTGAGGCATTACAAGGTTCTGTATTTTATTTAGAGATTCCTTAATTTATGTGTGTCCACCTTTTACTTGGATGATTTGCGTCCATACTTGGTTTTCTTCATTTTTTAAGCATTGTAGAAACCTCCAGACTGAAGATTGCTGCCGGTAATCACAGAAGCATCACATATTAAAGTAAATTTTGTGATGGTGGTACAAGTATTCAAGGTACATACGAGTAGGAATATTCATTTCTTACCACAACGGTGACAATTGTATTCTTCCACATGCCTGCAGTATGAATGAATTATAATTTTTACATTCTATCCTTTTAAAATTTGCTGACGATACGGTGTCGTTAGCAGAAGAGAAGAGGATATTAAGAGATAAGCTACTGGAGTTAAATGACAGCTGTGAGCAGTATTGGATGAAGATAAATGGAAACAACACAAAGACCATGATTATCGGAAGAAAACTAAAGAAAGGAAAGTTGCGAATTCAAAATGAGGCAGTAAAGCAAATGGACAGTTTTAAATACTTGGAGTGTACTATTAAGCAGCAACATTAGCTGCTGCTAAGAAGTTAAAAGGAGGATAGCAATGGCCAAGGAAGCTTTTAATAGAAAAAATAGTATCTCTTATGGACCCTGAAAACAGAAAAGGAGACTAGTGAAGTGCTTTGTGTAGAGTGTGGCATTGTATGGAGCAGAAACATGGACATTATGACGAAGTGAAGAGTAGAGAATGGAAGCATTTGAAATGTGGATATGGAGAAGAATTAAATTAAATTAAATTATGCTTTATTTAACGATGCTCGCAACTGCCGAAATTATATCAGGGTCGCCGGTGTGCCGGAATTTTGTCCCGCATCGACCTGGGCCGCAACCTCGGGCACAGAAGGCCAGCGCTATACCAACTGCGTCACTCAGAGCGATATGGAGAAGAATGGAGCGTGTGAAATGGACAGACAAAATAAGAAATCAAGCTGTGTTGGAAAGAGTGGGTGAAGAAAGAATGATGATGAAACTGATAGAAAGAGAAAAGGAATTGGTTGGGTCATTGGCTGAGAAGAAACTGCCTCTATTGAAGGACACAATGAAAGGAATTATGAACGGAAGGAAAGTTGGGCAGAAGAATAAATCTGATGACTGACGACATTAAGATACATGGATAGTATGCGGAGACGATAAGGAAGGCAGGAAAGAGTGGATAATTCTGGGTTTGCAATGGAAGACCTGCCCTTGAGCAGAAAACAATGAATGAATACATTCTTCCTTTTGTTCTCAAGTACTTCTCAAATAACAGGATATCGAAAAGAAAATGCAAATTTACGAGAGAATCAAAGAAAAATATCCCTGTTTTTATTCTGGTCGCCCGGAAGGAAAGGCAGAATCCACGACTTGCTGTACAGAGAGATATGTTTCATTAGTCAACAAAGAAGATAGAAATTGGATATCCGCATGAAGTCTGCAAAATATTCTATGAATATTGAGAGAAGGGTTCTTCGGGAAAAGTGACGAAGTATTTCGTGAAGCCAAATTCAAAACTCGACGAGAGTGTATGTGCTGCAGAAGGCACACTTGCTTTTCATACTGCAGCACAATACAGCAGCTACAAGTGCACTGCACTTCTAACTTATTAAGAGAAATGTTTCATAACCCAGAGGCAGCTAGCAAAATATCAAGTGCTCGTACAAAGACTGGGGCTATGGTGAACTCAGTGTTAGTTCTCATCCTGTGCAGGAGATAATGAAGTCTTTGCAGAGTATTCCATTCTGTGGTGTTCCTACAGATACTAGTAATTATGGCGCTGTTAAGATGTTTCCGTTAATTATCCAATACTTTGGCTATGATGATGAATTACAAATAAAGGTGTTAGACGTGCAAGGAATGCCAACTGAAGCAGCAGATACAAATGCATATGTGAATGAAACACTAGACAACTTTGGTCGTCTGAATAATTTCTAATTTGCGAGAGAGAAGTCTGTCAACAGTGAAAGAGCGCCTGCAGTGCATTGGACTAATACCAACGTTACCTATGTTATTTCTGCAAGTATTTCAGATGTACTAGATTGCATCCATATTCATATTCAGAGCCCTGGAGGACAGTTTGCAGAATTGTACAGGAACAAGAAGTTTTGGATGTCTCTCTCTCAATGTTCAACTCATCTTCGACCTCACGGAGATCCTGGATATTGTTTCTCGATCGCCAGGTTCAACTTATGATACCATAATTTTTTATAGTACATTATGCAACGAGCCTGTAATGTATGTATGTATGTATGTATGTATTTATTAACACTGCAATGGGTAATACCCGGTGGCAGTGGTAACTAATTACACTCAATAATGACAATAATAAACTTATTAATTAAAAATACAATTAATGATAATACTAATAATTAATACTACTACTACTAATAATTATTATTATTATTATTATTATTATTATTATTATTATTATTATTATTATTATTATTATTATTATAACAACAGGGAATATACTAAATTAAATGAAACGATCACTTAAAATAACATTTCAAATATTCTAATTTGTATCTTAAAACTAAGATCGAACTAAAACCCACGAGTATATGTTCATATCTGCACAAGTACCTTTCAACATTACACTCATTTAGCTGTCAACTCACTCACTGCACTGGTACTATGACACATTTCACTGATTCTATCCTGATTTCACTAACACTTCAAAAACATTTCACTGTTCAAATACTTTGCACTGCCACTATAAACTATAAAGCTTCACTGACAGGAACACGTTTCACTTACACAGCACACTTCACTGACACGACATACTTCTTCACTGATACAACACACTTCACTGACACAACATAATTAATTTTCACTGATACAACACTTCAATAACAACATATCATTTACACCCTTTAAGTACTGTGTATAATTACCGTCTATTAGTAAGGTCCTTAAGCCTATTTTTAAATGCATTTTTGGTTGTTGGTAAAGCCTTTAGTAAGTCTGCAGGTAATGGTAGTAATTAAGACGCGAGTGTGTTTGTTTATGAAACGAGCGCAAGCGAGTTTCATAATTTTCATACGAGCGTCTTAATTACTATTATAGGCAAGTTTCATAAGACTTTTATGCTCGACCATATTTCTAACTTGAAATTATTCATAAATATTCACGTTATGCTTATGTAAGTGATGAGCGGAACTGACCTTAATTGTGAGATGTGCGCAGACGTGAAAGTATAGATTTTTTCCGAGGGACGAATGTCATTGACCTTGATATAATCTAGAGAATAACATGTACATTAATTTTGATATAACCTGGAAATTGATTTAGAATTGAAAAACGAGATGACAAATTGAATTTATTTGAATATTATTTACAATTAACGCTGATTATCATAGTAACAGAACATAACCTTCTGCGACAGTATTGGATTTCCAACCTCCGTGACGTTTCCCTCGTTGTCTTTCGATTGCATATCCGAGAATAATCGAAAACCTGAACTTTAATGAATAGGTGTACTTTAATGACATGCATTAAAGGACTGCTACCAGGTGTATAATTACTACATTTCGGCATGGTCGAACATAAAATCTTTTATCTGTCAGAATTGTTTGTATTTATTTCGTCAGGGAAGCTGAAAGATCTCAACGCAATTGTTTCTAGTTCGGAAACATTCATATTCACTTCAGGTTTTTTTTTTTGATGATATAAAATAGAGAGGCTAACTTTAATGTTCACACACACGAGTTTTTGTGAACCATATATTGGTAGTGTTGCCAAGTTACCGATTCTGTAGCTATAATGCGACGCTGTTATTTCCGGCGTGACTCCTCTTTGCTTACGCCTTAGGACAGCGGTGACCAAAACTCGAACTGTAATGATTACATGCGACAGACAGCCTATGAAGTAAGGAGACGGAGGAAAGGTACTTGGCATGAAAAATACAACCAGTGGTGGTTCCTGTACTAACATCTTGATCAATCCCGCGGATAAAAATCTCAAGGTTTACTGTATCAGTAATGTCACTGCTGTCATCAAGAGCCAGTGAATAATATACGATTTTTCTTGCTTCTTTTTTCAACCTTCCTCTTGAATATAATCAGGAATTTTCTAAATTCTTCTCTCGATACTTGGTAGAGATATTCGTAGTTTTTCAAAATTAAAAACTTCTTATGGACAAGTTATTTAAGCTATTTTAATCATTACTCTTTTGAGAAATTCTGTTGTATTAAAAGGCTTTAGAGCACAAGATATTTCAAACCCCATTAGGCAGCTGACTTCCTTATATTTATTTACGTCATATTTCTCTTCCTGGCTATGATTTAAGACATGTCAATTCCTGGCGTTTAACAGTTCGTTGGCACATAATATTGAATCAGTTTTTCTACAATATTATTATTAAATGAATAACTAATAAATAGTTACCCTCATGTAAAGATTAGGAAAATTAAAACTGAGATAAAACCTAATAATTTTATCCTTATAAGGAGAAGGTAAAAAATCAATATTCATGCACGTACAGAAAAATTATAGAAACGCATACTTAGTGATCAGTAATAATAATAATAATAATAATAATAATAATAATAATAATAATAATAATAATAATAATAATAATAATGGGTACATTATTCAGCGTGACAATTAATGTTTCTACAAGTATATACTCCTAATTGAACCGTTGTCCAACAGAACATCAAAGAAGCTCTCCTTCTCATTCTTTACGAAACTATCTCATACTGCTTGTAGAGACAGAGTTTGTAGAGCGACATGATACAGCCACTGCTTGCCTTCAGTACGTGAAAGAATCGCACAGGAATGTACAGGAAACTCCTCTTACACGATGTAATCACGACACCCGCTTTGGTCACCGCTACCTTAGGAAGTGAAGGCTCTATAAAGTCTAGGTAGGTAGAATCGTTCGCCATTTTTGTTCTTTCGTTGCCGAGCTACCTGACGAGGAATCTATTAGCCGCACCGTTAAACATTATCACGTCGTAGTTTCTATGATAATAAATCAAACGCATTGTAACTGAGCAAATAATTGAACGGTAAATAATGTCCTCGTGTGCTTTCTGCGAACGCCAACGAAAGAACAAAAATGTCGGGCGATTATATTAAGTATTTATCGAGCCTAGGGAAGTGTATAAGATCATCAGCAGCGAATGGCAAGACGCACACGTTTAAATGTAGCTGACCTGCAACATGATTGGCTGCCGGAAATAAGAGCGACGGGACTATAGATCAAGATTTTTAAAACAAGAATTAGCTGTAATATTTAAAAGTTCTTACTCGTATATTCAATACATAGCTTTCAGCTACCCATTTTTCAAGTTACCTAGAGTCGACGGCAATTCGGAAGGCGATAGTCTGCTAGCGTTTGCGTCGAGAGAGATAGATAGAGAGAGCAAGGCGTGTACAACATTGCCACATCGTACTTCACGCGCACGTGCAATACAAATAGCGCAGGGGAGAATTTAAATAATCAAAAGACAACAGTGACCTTAGCCGTTGATTACTGTAAGCATGACACCAAAAAAATCCTCTTTCCTTCACTATAGTAGCGACGCTGTTATTCTCGGCGTGACTCCTCCTCTTTGCTTACGTCTTAGGAAGTCAAGGCTCTATAAAGACTAGGTAGGTAGTATCGTTCGCCATTTTTGTTCTTTTGTTGCCGACCTACCAGACGAGGCATCTATTTGCCACAGCGTTAAATATTATCATGTCGTAGCTCCTATAATAATAAATAAAACTCACTGTAATTCAGCAAATAATTGAGCGGCAAATAACGTCCTCGCGTGCTTTCTGCGAACGCCAACGAAAGAGCCAAAATGGCGGGCGATTATATATTAAGTATTTATCCAGCCTTAGGAAATGCTTAACAACTTCATAAGCGAATCACAAGACGCACACGTTTAAATGTAGCCGACCTGCAACGTCATTGGTTGCCGGAAATTAGAGCGACGGGACTATAACAATATTCTTTCACTGTTCTCAATCCGACACCACATGCTTCTGCAGTCGTTTCTTGAGTGTTGGCAACGTTGCAGCCAGCATCAAGATGGCTGTCAGCGTTCTGCTCGTCAACGCTTTAAAAATAATTATACGCCTTAATCACTATTTTCCGCTTCTGCCTGTGCAATACTTGTCTTTTTACAGTTTCTTCTTCCATTTATTTATCTTACACACACAGTAAATGTTAGTTTTATTTATTCAATGTATTGAAACACTCACACGTGAACAAACGAACTCAGGAAGTACTTGTTACAGACTGATTCTGATTGGTTCTACTGTACAAGCTTGTGATGTCACATACCAGAAATGCTACAGCGCATACAGCAGCTGACCGCCTTCCGAAATGCCGTCTAGTCTAGTAGCTGTCAAACTTACAATTAGATGCTTAATTAAAGTATTACCTATTAAAATATGACAGATAAGCTGTTTTTCACCAGCAATGTTGGCTACTCTGCCGATTTGATGCGGCGGAAGATACGGTCATTCATTCATTTAATGTTCTGTCCAAGGGCAGATATCTTTCATTGCAAACCCAGCAATTTCCAAAATTTCCTATTTTCTGCCTTCCTCTTTGTCTCCTCATATGATCCATATATCGTAATGGCGTCTATCATCTGATTTATTCTGCCCGCAGTTTTCTCCCGTTCACCATTCCTTCCAGTGCATCCTTCAGTAGGCAGCTCCTTCTCAGTCAGTGACCCAACCAATTCCTTTTCCTCTTCCTGATCAGTTTCAGCATCATTCTTTCTTCACCCACTCTTTCCAATACAGCTTCATTTCTTATTCAGTTTGTCCACTTCATACGTTGCATTCGTCTCCAAATCCACATTTCAAATACTTCTATTCGCTTCTCTTCCTTTCGTCGTAACGTCCATGTTTCTGCCCCATACAATGCCACACTCCTTACAAAGCACTTCACTAGTCTCTTCCTTAGTTTTTTCCAGAGGTCCGCAAGAGATGCTCCTTTTTCTATTAAAAGCTTTCTTAGTCATAACTAGACTTCGTGGAATTGCCACGAGAATCGTAAGGTTTACTACGCACGCGGTATAGACTGTATGAGAAGGGGACGTGCAACGGATGGAGTATGCCTCTAATGTAAACACTGAGCAGTATACTGCAGTTACAATAAAACCTGTATCCTGCATTCAAGAAATATAATGAATGATCATTGAAGTAGGAAATGTCTAAACATGTAAATACACAATTATTTTGTAGTGAAATATATTAACTCTTAAAATTTAATGTAATATACTCACATCATCCTTGAATATGTGCATTGCAGTGAAGAGTTACGAACATTTTGAGCGACTGCAAAGTGAACCTCCGATGGTCACTCAAACAGTTTTTATTTTGGGAAAATATACGTTCAACATCACACGATGTAGTAGGTGCATATTTGAAGAACGGAAAGTCACTACTTTTTAGTACACCAACTTCAGACGTCTTGTCGTGACGTGATAGTACATAATTTATAATACGAAGTTGTTAATAGGCAGAATTTTTAGCAATAATGTTTCTCACCTTACATTTCACTTTTTCTGAAATTAGTGAATTGTTATTTTGGATTACGGTTTGTGTTACTTTATACACTATATTAAGGGCTTCTGAGAATTGTAGTTTAGACGATTCTAGCAGGGTGATGCTTTTGCACACGATTTTTAAATTAGAATCAATGAACAGAATATCTTCCAATAGCTGTTCAGAAGGGAATGATTTTACAGCTGCAACAACGGAACTGTCTGCATTGCATCAATTACCTCCATTATTTTGCCGTAATATTCTGCATAATAATTAACAGCATCCAACCACGTTTTCCAAAGGGCTGCGGGGGTAAGGGTATTCCAGGGGCAATTGTTTGGAACAGCAACACTCTCATTGTAGTATGTTTGATTGAATTCTTGTCTGCACTGAACAAATGTTAAGCTTTGACTTTTCCAACCACAGTAATGCAAAAACAAGTGCTTACATAGGTATGCATTAGCTGTAGCTGCTGTATCTATTTGGACTGGTCACATCTCTTAACATGAACTGCTTATACTACGAGACCGGGCGGTTGCTCACATACTCTATACTACCATATATCGGCAACCTGATTGCATGCTGTGTGTGGCAATTCAACGAAGTCTAGTCATAACTATCCTCCTTTTGACTTCCTTGCAGCAGCTCATATTCCTGCCTATAGCAGTGGCTCCCCACCGGTGTGTCGCGCAGCCCATGGAGTGTGTCGCGAAACGCACCAAGTATTTGACGGTCTTATTATTTTTATTTGCATATTTAACGACGCTTTATCAACTACGAGGTTCGATGAAAGAGTACGATATATATATATATATATATATATTAATGTGCCGAAGTACATATGAAATTTCCATGCACATACCCATTCTGCGTCATCATACGATGAAAGAGTAATGGAACGGAGAAAAATTCTCTCCGGCACCGGGATTTGAACCCGGGTTTTCAGTTCCACGTGCTGTTGCTTTATCCATTAAGCCACACACCGGATACCCATCCCGGCGTCGGACAGAATCGTCTCAGTTTAAGTTCCAACTCTTGGGTTCCCTCTAGTGGCCGCCCTCTGCACTGCGTCATAGATGTCTATGAACGTAGGACCGAAGTCCACACATGTGCTGAGGTGCACTCGTAATGAGTGACTAGTTGGCCGGGATCCGACGGAATAAGCGCCGTCTTAAATCACGAAGTGATTTATGCATATCTTATATATATATATATATATATATATATATATATATATATATATATATATATATATATATATTTATTTTAATGTACCGAAGTACATATGAAATTTCCATGCACATATTCTGCGTCATCATACGATGAAAGAGTAATGGAACGGAGAAAAATTCTCTCCGGCACCGGAATTTGAACCCGGGTTTTCAGCTCCACGTGCTGATGCTTTATCCATTAAGCCACACCGGATACCCATCCCGGCGTCGGACAGAATCGTCTCAGTTTAAGTTCCAACTCTTGGGTTCCCTCTAGTGGCCGCCCTCTGCACTGCGTCATAGATGTCTATGAACGTAGGACTGAAGTCCACACATGTGCTGAGGTGCACTCGTTATGAGTGACTAGTTGGCCGGGATCCGACGGAAAAAGAGCCGTCTTAAATCACGAAGTGATTTACTCAAATCATATATTTTATTTTAATGTACTGAAGTTCATCGTATGATGACGCAGAATATCTGCATGGAAATATCATATGTACTTCGGTACATTAAAATAATATAATTACGACATTACTTAGCGTAGATGAGATTGGTGATAGGTGGTATTTGCGAGATGAGGCCAAGAATTCGCTATAGATTACCTGAAATTCGCCTTAAGGTTGCGAAAAACCTCGGGAAAACCCAACCAGATAATCAGCTCAAGCAGAAATGGTCTTATTAATCAATTTCATTTAAATATTACCTACCGTACTTATTTCTCATTTTGTATAATCATATATTTTTATAAGTGGCAAGGGCCAAAAGAGAACTGGTACGTATAGTACATCTTAAAACAAAAAAATAAAGCTTATGCTACCCTATATGACAGAAAAGTAAACAAGTTCTTGCTTTCATTTAGAAGGCGGTAATACAACTAACTCAGGCAGTGTGCTTAGCACAAACATCATATGCAGTGCGTAATAATTATAGTACAATTAATCGCATATTCGGTAGACCGCAATCATTCAATTGTCAGAACCCACTCCATGGATGAATATATAATAGGATGCGAAACTTACCGAGTTTCCCGTAACACATACTAGAGGCGCTGTTGTAGAAATTGATCTTGCTGCCACCTGTTAGAGGGAGGGGCGTTATTACATCTAGCAGCGCACCAAGTAGCGAAAAGAGTAATTACTCCATGCACTTAGCAGCACACCTGGTGACGAAAATGTTAAACTGTGCAGAAAGTATTCCCTCCCACCCTCATCGATATTCAAAACTAACCCAATTTAAAATAAAACATTTACATTTTTATTCCTCACAGCAGCTTCTACTGAAAATTCTTACCGGAGCCAACAGGAAGATAAAAGATACGATCTATTTTACACTACCCAATTAAAATATAACCAGACACAGACAAAAAAAAAAAAATAAAACAAAAGATTAGATAAATGGGATTGTATTCTTTGGGTATTTATTGTACAGCGCAATTGAAAAATCTGCAAGAACTACTTAGTTCAATTTATTATTACTTTACAATACATTCAATAACACTATTTTACAACGTCCATAAACATCACTGTTTAACATGCACTGCCTATACACACTCGTAATAACACCTTATGTTCACTTATTAGCAAGTTTCTGTCTGCCATCTTGGCTCCTCGTCGAGTCTTCGAGCAATATCTCGAACAATGTACCCAACACGTAGTTCTAATGTTCACCACCTACGACGTTGGGCGCTGATCATCTTATTTCAGCCCCCACACTGCCAATGGTGCTGACCGCAGTTTGGCATCATATTATATATTTATCCATGCCCACTCTCTCGTCCAGTCCCGCGCCGTAGCGTTGTGGTCCATGACATCATACCTAGACTCGGGCTACAAAATGAGTGCTGCTTCGGGCCCTCATGGGGAAAGACTTTTTCATGGAATTTCGACCAGAGTATGGGATCAGTGTCGGACCAGCATCATTATTAGACAGTAATAATTATTTTATAGTTTCCGTCTACTACTTATCAAGTAATACAGAAACAATATTCTGTTATTTCTGTTATTTCACATTACAGGGTTATAATTGGATACTTTAAAGTAGAAAGGTGCAAAGTGCCAAAATCATAGAAAACTAAATTATTACGGAGAACAGTGCAATTTGACTAGGAGGATGCTGTATGAAAGAGGCTACATCCACTTGTGTTTGATAAGCGAGATGTTTAGATGTTACGTTGCCAGCACCATGCAGTTTCAGACGGTAAGCGCCCTCTTGAGCTGCATCGTAGAAGGGCAGAGTGTGCAGAAAATATTATGAAGACTGACACCAGTCTCTCACAGTTGCCTGATAGTAATGCTTGTTCCCTTGCAATGGATCTTCAACAGGTCATATTTGTGCCCAAACTTACACACAGCGAAATGTTTTACAGATGTCGGCTTTCGCGTTATAACTTTGGAGTTTGTGGATGTCGAAAAATCGAAAGAGAATTGGGAGGACAAATTTAAAAGGTACGCAAAACGCGTCCTTGCAAGGGGTTGGGGGCTGTACAAAACTAAATATGTGAGCTCCAAGCCTGTTGGCCACTAGTCTCACTCCGGGTTACGCTGCTCCACTGAAGGAACTCTAGAAAATTTTGAAGGGAAGCCGAAATTGGACGTAACCTTTTAGGTACCACATACGCGAGGGGGACTGAGATTTGATCAAGTGATCACGGAACGGGGCGAGGAAGAGATTGGATGTGACATAATGCAGTCTTATATGTGTATGTGGGATGAAAGCATCGCGAATAGAGGTGCCAATTAGATTACCTCGTGTCTGCTGAAACTGATCAATATGGACATAACAAACAAGATGAATCTGATAACTGTGCAGCTCAAAACAAAAACCGTTAATTGTTTCCTTGTGTCTCTTTTTAGTTGCCATTGGTTTATTTGAGCACATAGAACAACGTTTCCTTCTCATTGGCCACAGTTTCTTGCAATGCGATTCTGATTTCGCTTTGATTGAAAAACGAAAGAAAGTGACAAAAGCCTTCATTCCTAGTGACCTGCTTAAAATCGTACAGCACTCTAAAGTTGTAAAACCATTTCAAACAGTTCCAAAGCTAGAGTCAGATTTCCTTAATATCCAAAATGTTGCTGATCAACTAATTTCCATCAAGAACTTGAATATTTCAAAGGCATGTTGCATTCAGTGTGTTATTAGTAAAGCAGGTAGTGTTTCTGTGAAATAGTCCCGTGATGATGAAGCAGTGCATACCATTAAAGTGCTTAAAAGGAAAAAAACAACCATGAAAGATGTGCAGTCAGCAATGTTTCAAGTTAAAGTACAAAATAGGGAATTACTGAAGAAGTGAAGGGGGATCTACTAGCAATGCCTCTCTATCTTCCAAATGAGAAGCGTAGGCAGTTCTACAGGCAAATCTCTGAGTAAAAATTGCTCCAGAATGGGAAAAAATAGGTATTGGACTTTGCACCACTTTACTGCAACTGTACCCATTACTTAACCTTTTCACAATTTGTGTTATATAATTAAATATGGAGAAATAATGTCTTTACATACCACTATTATTAATGAGTAAACACTGTACTATTGCTGTTTTCTATCAGTAAGAAAAACATGACACAAATATGTGTATAATTATTGTTATAACTACATTTGTTTATATTATCTCCAATGTTTCATTTTGGCACTTTGCCCTCTTCTACTTTAAAGTATTCAATTCCACTAATATTTTCGATTTTTGTTTTAAATTCATCTTGAGGTGGAGAGACATAAATTGGACAAGTTGAGCATAGGTGAAATACAAGAAGAATCATATTATATGCTTATTATGAACTAAGTTAAAACATGTATACATAAAACCAATTTAAAATTATGCAAGATGTGGATCTAAGTCATTTTAATTTTAACATGTGATAAACATTTGTAAAACTAATATTTTAGGAGAAAAATTCGCTCCGGGGATCGAACCCGGGTCCTTGGTTCTACGTACCAAGCGCTCTGACCACTGAGCTACGCCGAATTCAATCCAAAGCACCGGACCGAACCTTCCTCCTTCGATGTTTTCCCTTTGTGGTCTGACTCCAAGTTAGGCATACCTATATATGTTGACGTGTATCCAATGTCAACTGCCATTACTGTCTTTCTCAGTATCATAACTTAAATACTCGGTCACAATATGATAACACGCTAGAAATACCACTCCACACATCATCTCTTTATTCTTCATCTTTCACTGTTGCTACTTCTCGTCACTGGAATTCTCTGCCGCCTGAACTTTAATTTCCTTTAAATGTAAATTAGAAAAATATCTTATGATGAGTTGCCAGACTTAACGCGTTGCAAATATTTAATGGAATGTGTTCCACTGTATTTATTATTTTTTTGTTTCTTATTTTTATTATCTAAATCGTGTTTATTTATCACTTAACGTGTTGTTTTTTATTATTAATCTATTTTGTGTACATTTATTCAATTGTCGGTTTCTGGTTTAATTATGTGAATCCTACTTAATTGTAATCTAATACTAATATGTATACTAATGTGTTTATTTTTATCTTTACTATTTACATTTGTTATTGAATTATCGCCTTCTGTTTTTATGTGATTCGTATTTGATTCTAACAACATTAATATGTATTCCACTATGTTTATTTTTATTTTATGAGGTAAATTTTATGTAACTACCTCTTTTGATCTCATTATGTACCTAAATTGTATCAGTATGTAATTACTTAATTCCGATACAGTTTTATGTTCAACTGTGTAAGCAAGTTTTAATCCTGGTTGAATGTAAGAGAAAGCCTTACGGCCTTAACTCTGCCAGGTTAAATAAAGTCATTATTATTATTATTATTATTATTATTATTATTATTATTATTATTATTATTGTTATTATACTAGGAGCGCACTTAGCTGAGTGACTTTTTGGCCGGGAATCCGCAGTTATTATGCATTGCTAGCTAAGAGAATATTATAGATATATTAATTGTCCTACAGAATTTATCTGTAATGTTGACACCTAATATTTTAGGAGAAAAATTCGCTCCGGCGCCGGGGATCGAACCCGGGTCCTTGGTTCTACGTACCAAGCGCTCTTGACCACTGAGCTACGCCGAATACGTATGAATACTATGGAATGTTAATAAATACAATACAATCTCACTTTAAAACCTTAAGCTGTGCTCAAATGTTATTCTTTTCTTTTCTTATATCCCTACTGTAATTTCCATTTTCAGATTTAAGGAATAATGTTATTTTTTTATAAACGTGTGCCTGTTATGTATTTTATATGAAGCAGATATTATCATACTTTCATTTTCCCGCCTTGCGTCACTCATTCTGAGCTTTTCGCGTAAATCATTCCACGCCAGAAGGACTTCAATACACATATACTGAAGAAAGCTGTTCACGAGTTGTTTACGAATTCTATTACTAAGTATTTGCTGACATCTATTTTATATTTGGATTGACAGTCAAGCCGAGAACCGATAAGATCGAAGATAACATCAAGGCGAGAGAAAGTTTGTATGTTTTATTAAGGCGTTTTAGTAAGGAATGGATCAGCGTCATGATATAGAACACCCTCTAGAGGTACAACAGTGGAGAAAATGAATTCTTATAGTCTTATCCAAGCTAATAAAGTTGATCAGAACATCGATATAATGTTCATGTTAAATACATAAAAGTACATTTAAAACAACAAACTTCAACAAAGCGCTTCTATTCTCCGTTTTCATTGGAGTGTTAAGAACTTAAGGCAATGCATCGCTGAGATTTCAGCCAAAAAAAAAATCAATTTTGTTTGTTTTTTTCGTTTTTTGACACCCTGGAACCATATATTATTCTGCGGAATAATAGTTTGTTTCTCACTTTTTTAAGCTGTCACGTGACCCTTTAAACAGAATTGAGTAACAATTTTTACATGCGCCCAAAACTTTTAAAATGTGTTTTTTAAGGAGTTTATAAAATTTCAAAGCATCCTACGTGATACAATTTAAATTCAAATGCTTTGAAATTTCCAGGATAGCATCACAAGAATAGGACAAAAACTGATTGGCACTTTTTTATAAACTCGGTACCTCAACAATTATTAAGTACTAGCTGTACTCGTGCGCTCCGCTGCACTTGTTAGAAATAAACATAAAGTAATTACATAATTAAAATAGGACATCTGGTCCAGGGAGCATTCGTGTTTAATAGAAGGATAAATCGTTTAATATGTCACTTAATTTAAATTGTATTTAAATAATTAAAATGCGATGATTTTGCTCCAGACACCACTCATTTAGTGCAATGATAATTTCTTTAACATGTTTCTTAATTGTTATTACATGCAAATAATTAAAATATGGTTCATTTGGTTCAGAGAACATCCGTTTTTGGTGCAATTTGGTCCCATCAAAATTTTGCTTGAAATGAAACGTATCGGAAATAATTTTTAAATAAATTTTTGTTATGTAACATTTTTCACAAAAAATAATAAGCGAGATATTTTGGTTTATTTAATTTAGCCCCCTTATAACCTCCCTTTTAAGTAAAGTATTTTGAATGCCATTATAGCCTAAAATCTAACTTACAATGAACTTAATTCATATTCCAATTTTCATCGAAATCCGTTCAGCCATTATCGCGTGAAAGGGTAACAAACATCCAGACAGACAGACAGAGAGACATACAATCAAAAATTTTAAAAAAGCGATTTTCGGTCTCATGATGAATAATTATACATGTTAACACCAATCGTTAATTCTCTGAGATGAAAATGTATGTGCTCATAAACATTATTTTAAGAAATACAGGAAATGAATATACAGAATAGCCTATCAAGTTTTCTGTGCATAAGAAGCTATTTTAATCTTATGTGTCCTGGATTCACTCAGAAGTTACTGTAATAACATTATAGCATTATGTCCATCTAGAGACACTACACTTTCCAATGATGAAATAATAATTAATTATACAAATCGGTTAATTTAGCTTCCGATATTACTTCATACAAACACAGAAACATTCTCTGTAGGCCAGCTGTAGGCTATGTTTAATAGCTTTCGATTGTTGTTGACCAAGGCCCCTTATAGACGAAGTCATTTTTTTATTTCAATACAGCGACTTAGATGGCGTTGTTATCTTAATTTTAAAACTCATTTATCTCATTAAATATCAGTCCTATCAAAATTTTGTATAGAGTAAAACTTATCGGAAATCATTTTTAAAGAAACATTTGTTATATAACATTTTTCATGAAAATTAATAATAAGGAGATATTTCGATTTATTTAATTCAAGCCCCCTTATAACCCCCTTTTAAATGAAGTATTTTGAATGTCATATGCCTAAAATCTAAGTTACAACGAACTTAATTTATATTCCAATTTTCATATAAATCGGTTCAGCCATTATCGCGTGAAAAGGTAACAAACATACAGACAGACAGACAGACAGACAGACATACAAATAAAAATTTCAAAAAAGCGATTTTCGGTTTGAGGATGGTTAATTATACATGTTAGGACCAATTAATTTCGGAAAAACGAAAATTACCGGAAAAATTTCAGCTACAGATTTATTATTAGTATAGATTATGTAACTCTAGCCTCATTATTAAAAATAACAATGGACATTTTCATTTCATCAAAAGAAATACTCCTTTTATGTTCAGAAAAAAATATTTGTACTCTGAAACTATTCGTTCTACGTCACAAGACGTCACTGCAGTAAATCTGAAATATGATACAGTAGCTATTTCTTACTATCATCAGGTGAACAAAAACTTTGTGAATCTAATAGTGTATCTCGTATGTGGCACATAATATTAAACCCATAATTTTTTTCAAGAAAATTTTTCATTTCTATTGTAATGACAGCTAGGAAGTTCGTATCGTAATTCCGATGTTGAACTTGGACGGTAACGCAACCGAATGTATAGCAGCACGTGACGTCAACATTTAACGAAGAATAGTCCGGGAAAAAATAATAAACGTGTTACATACTCCTGATACCATAATTATTTAATAACAGATGACATAAATGATACAATATTAACAGAATAGCTCACTTTGTTCAGAAGCTAAAATATTAAGACATATTCCGTAAGCTAAAGTGGAAGAAAAGACATGGAATCAATATAAACGGATATCGGCTGACGAACCTAAGATTCGCGGATGACATCGTACTTTTCGCTAAAAACGCCACCGACCTACAAGAGATGATACAGGAACTAAGCGATTGCAGCGCACACGCAGGCCTAAGCATGAACATGGAAAAAACCCACAGCCAACCACAACCAATCCAAGTCAACGCAACCAGATTACAGTACGTGGAGGAATAAATCTATCTGGGCCAATTGGTCGGATTCAAAAGCTGCATGACGAGAGAACTAAAAGAAGAATTGCATCAGCATGGAGAGCTTTCTGTTCTGGTCACTGCAATTCGTACTCCTTGACAAGAAACTGAACCGCAAACTAAAGCTGGAGGTGCTGCAATCCTGTATCTTCCCAACCTTACTTTACGGCTGTCAGACCTGGAAACT
Organism: Periplaneta americana; assembly: GCA_025594305.2. NCBI lineage: Eukaryota > Metazoa > Arthropoda > Insecta > Blattodea > Blattidae > Periplaneta > Periplaneta americana. Next base: position 17,670,770 of record JAJSOF020000039.1, on the reverse strand, counting down.
GACCGCGAACCAGAAGACGTAGATTCAGATCTGCCAGCGCAAAATGAAGAGGAAAATCCTAGGACTCTCCCTCAGAGACAAGATTTGCAACACCAGACTCAAGCAGATGACAAACACCAGAGACATGGCACACCAAGGGGAACGCCTGAAATGGAAATGGGAGGCCACGTGTCGAGACTCCAAGGCTGCAGATGGGCGCATATTTCCACCACGTGGGACCCACGCATCGGGAGGCGAAACCGAGGAAGACCTGGGACCAGATGGGCGGACTTCTTCAAGAGCCTAGCTGGACCCCTGTGGTCCAGAACAGCCAAGAACCGAGAAGAATGGAGATCGCTACAGTTTGCAAGTATCGAATGAGAGTGCAAGTGTACACACACGAACGACGAACAAACTTATATAGAACAGAACCTACCGTCATGCGGATTAGCTCACCGCATGATCTCTAAAGAGCTCCCCTTTTAGGAGGCCATAGCCCTTCACGGGAAATCCAAAGGCTATTTCATTCATTCATTCAATTAACAATATTCTTCCTAAATTTATATTTTAGGTGCCTAAAAGTGTATTTTTAATGCCTAATTGACAATTTTAGAGCCTATTTTTAGATGCTAAAAGTGCATTTTTAATGCCTAATAGACAATTTTAGAGCCTATTTTAGATGCCTAAAAGTGTATTTTTAATGCCCAATTGACAATTTTAGAGCCAATTTTAGATGCCTAAAAGTGCACTTTAATGCCCAATTGACAATTTTAGAGCCTATTTTAGATGCCTAAAAGTGCATTTTAATGCCTAATTAACAATTTTAGAGTCTATTTTAGATGCCTAAAAGTGCATTTTTAATGCCTAATTAACAATTTTAGAGTCTATTTTAGATACCTAAAAGTGTATTTTAATGCCCAATTGACAATTTTAGAGCCCATTTTAGATGCCTAAAAGTGCATTTTAATGCCCAATTGACAATTTTAGAGTCTATTTTAGATACCTAAAAGTGTATTTTAATGCCCAATTGACAATTTTAGAGCCTATTTTAGATGCCTAAAAGTGCATTTTAATGCCCAATTGACAATTTTAGAGCCTATTTTAGATGCCTAAAAGTGCATTTTAATGCCTAATTAACAATTTTAGAGTCTATTTTAGATACCTAAAAGTATATTTTAATGCCCAATTGACAATTTTAGAGCCCATTTTAGATGCCTAAAAGTGCATTTTAATGCCCAATTGACAATTTTAGAGCCTATTTTAGATGCCTAAAAGTGCATTTTTAATGCCTAATTAACAATTTTAGAGCCTATTTTAGATGCCTAAAAGTGTATTTTAATGCCCAATTGACAATTTTAGAGCCCATTTTAGATGCCTAAAAGTGCATTTTAATGCCCAATTGACAATTTTAGAGCCTATTTTAGATGCCTAAAAGTGTATTTTAATGCCCAATTGACAATTTTAGAGCCTATTTTTAGATGCCTAAAAGTGCATTTTTAACGGCCTAAAAGTCCGAGGTCTAATCATAACTTACCTCACTGCTGTGGATAGAAGATAATTCAACGTGTCGGCAAGTAGAATTGAATTTACAACAATGTTGCAAATTTTTAAGAAACAAATTCCCGCTAAGTGAAAGTAACTGACGCAAAACGGTAAAGGAAATGTATGTATGTGCTTTTATATGTTAAGCATTTACTCTGTGTAGTTTCACCCTGTAAATGTCCTTTGCCCGATACCTTCAATCTCTCGAAGGTCGTGGAATGAGTGATAAAGTAAGAAGGGTGTTCCATATTTATGGGCATCGAGGTTATCTCGTATTTACAGTACTCACCGTTTTCATCTCTCACACAGCACTGATGCAACTGTAGATGAACTAGCAGCATTAAATCAGGCAATGGAGAGCTGAAAATTGCAGGATATGCAGAATTTTGCCTAGAAATCATTAAAGCGAGGGAATAGAGATAAAATCGAAATAAATATGGGATCTGGATGAAGAGATTCCGAATACAGTTCCACCAATCGGAGCGCAGGTTGAATACAATGTGTAACAGAAACTGTGAACACTGAAGCCCATAAAATATGCACTAAATATTAAAGAATGTATGCAAGATGTATTTGCAATGATAAACTATAGCACGATATAAAATGGACGCAGCACGATACAAGGTACACGTATCCCTAGACCGTTGTTGTGTAGCTTTATGCACAGTATATGACATTTTATATGTTATCTTAATTGGAGACCTAGTTACTAGAGCTCAGATAGTTATGCATTAAAAAGTGCAAAATATACCGTATTTCATAAATCCGTGAAAATTTTTAGGAATTCGTCACAAACTACGCAATGGATGATGATAATTCTTACGCCGATTGAGAGAGAAACTCTCCAAGTTTTTTTATAACAAAAAGCTTGCTCTCGAAGTTATCTTAGTTTTCTGCTAGGAGACAGTAGTAGCAAATATGGCATTAAGTAAACATAAGCAGTCATTTTTGTGTGTGACAAATTCTACTCAAGAGCCTCGTCCATTATGACTGTACAGAGATGATTTTGAGCAGAATTCCAGAAGGAAAAATTCTGTTGTCATAAAGGATAGGATGCACATAAGTATATGACGCGTTACTGCCATGGTCACCCTTGTCCCCAGATTTAACCTCGTAACATTTTCTTGTTGCGGTTTGTGAAGGATACTGTTTTTGTGTCTCTGTCTCCCACTAATCTTCAACTGTAGCAGAGGTGGAAAGATTGAACATCTATGAAATATGTAAAAAAAAAAAAAAAAAAACTTGATGCGTTGCCTCTTTTTCAGTATATGCTATTGATAGGCTATCCGTTGCATAGTCTATTTGTTGTGAATTTCTTAAATATTTCCCAGACTTATGAAAGACGGTGTGTGTATGTATGTAATTATGAAATTAAAACAGGGATATATGCATTAACAACCCAGAAAATATGTACTATCCGAAAGTTCCCGAAAATGATGAAATAATGAAAAATTGGAGTTACGTCCTTTGTCATCATTATTTCTGGCATTGAAAATATAAGTAAATAAATACCAGAAGTATAAAAATATAATATTCTAAAATTCACTCTGAGTCAGTGGACTTTAACTCCTACTGTGATAGATCGAAGCCAATTTAATTCTTTTCATTACAGTGTGTAACAGTCAGAGCAGTATTTAAACATCCTGCCGCCCGGGGCAGTTAATATTTTGTCTTCCCGTTCTTTAATCGATTCATTACAATACATACAGTTAATAGGATCATTACTTTGACAATTCTAGCAGTCATAAATCATGCGTAGTCCTTAGGGTTGCCAATTTTTTTAAGAAAATACGGGAGGCTAAGGAATTGACAAAATTACACATATAAAATAGACAAATTATTCAGTTCAGTTATTAAAAGCCAACTTTATTCTCCACTTCGGCAGCTAGGCTTAAATTAAGAGTATTTTGATACAGATTTTGTCTCGCGTAATAGTTGAAGTCGACTGCAGTTTTCAGCTCTGATTTGATTAGATGTGACGTGCTCCTGTTTCGAACATCTGTCCAATTGTTCATTAGGTAAAACAACCTCTTTGTATGAGCATTACTACTTGATATGCTTAGATCAAAACTAACCAGTTTTTTTTTTCTAAATTTATAACATTAACATGGTTTGATTTAAAACGTGTGGACACTAAAAACCATTTCTAGCAAGCATTACGTTCTATAAAGACTGCATATTGTAATGCATCTTTTGAACAACAAAATTCATCAATCACGGCAAAATCAAATGTTTAAAATAACAATTTTTACATTATGCAAAAATAAGGGAGAAAAATGCTCGAGCCACCGGCGTGGCTCAGTCGGTTAAGGCGCTTGCCTGCCGGTCTGAAGTTGCGCTCGGGCGCGGGTTCGATCCCCGCTTGGCCTGATTACCTGGTTGGGTTTTTTCCGAGGTTTTCCCTAACCGTAAGGTGAATGCCAGGTAATCTATGGCCTCATCTCGCCAAATACCATCTCACTATCACCAATATCATCGACGCTAAAGTCCACACCTGTGGAGTAACGGTCACCGCGTCTGGCCGCGAAACCAGGTGGCCCGGGTTCGAATCCCGGTCGGGGCAAGTTACCTGGTTGAGGTTTTTTCTGGGGTTTTCCCTCAACCCAATACAAGAAAATTCTGGGTAACTTTCGGTGCTGGACCCCGGACTCATTTCACTGGCATTATCACCTTCATTTCATTCAGATGCTAAATAACCTAGATGTTGATACATTCACTTCTCCTTCTTTTCGAAATCTTGAACTTTTCTATTTCTTCGTACCTGTCGTCTCGCTTCACTTACCTTTCTTCCCACCACAATTTGAACACACGCTCTCGCCATGAAACAATACTAACAATACCATCCCATCGCACCTCCTCATACTCATCCTCTTTCACAATAGCCCTGCCAAGACTCTGGAATTCGTTACCTGCTAGCATCAGGGACTGTCGAAATAAAATTGTATTCAAACGCAAACTTACTAGGCACTTGGTCAGTAATTGAGACTCGTTCAGACATGGTTTCTTGTAAATAGTTATCTTAATCTATCACAAAATATTTCAATATACGGTAATTTCAATACTATAGAATTTTGTTATTCTAGGTTTAATTTGTAATTCAGTAAATACAAAAATATTCTTTGTTCTTAACTTCTATGATAAATTGTCTAGCTTTCATTAATCAGGTAATCTTATCGTACTTTAATTTTTATTGTAATTGTAATTATAAATTTAATATTAATTGTAATTTTATTCTTCATATTATAGTTGTAATCCCCTGGTAGAGGGGCAGAGAAGGCCTGATGGCCTTATCTATACCAGATTAAATAAATAAATAAATACTAAAATAACCCAATAAAATAAAATAAATCGACTCTAAATAACCTCGTAGTTGATACAGCGTCGTTAAATAACCAACTAAAAATGATATCGAGATAATATTTGGCGATATGAGTTGGAGGATTTGTCATGGGGTTCCCTGACATTCACCTTACAGCTGGAAAAAATCTCGCAAAAAACGAAACCTGGCAATTAACCCAAGTGGGATACAAACCCAAAGCCAAGTGCAGCCTTAAATCTTGAGTCCAACTCGCATCATCTGAACTACGCTGGCTGTCAAAGCCGGGTCTCTGGCGTGGAATATTGACATGTAGTCATTCGACTAACAGTGTGTCTATGTGCTCTTATACATAAATAACAACGTAAAACCACTCAGGCGTATTTTGGATCGTCATAATGTAATGAGGTATTTGGCATACGTGAGTGAAGTGTGTCCAGTGTGTGTGCATTTATAAGTGCGTGCGTGTATGTGTTGTGTACATTTCTGACGAACAAGTTGCTTGTTGAATTACCAGTGAAATAAGACAATAATTGTGACGCTTAAAACATGTAAGCTGAACATACGAATGGGATATGTCAAATGCAGGAGATAACAAGCTCGCGAGAACGTGCTGAAGATACTCCAGGTACTGCACTCAAGATGAAGTTTATACCGAGAGCTGACGGCTATTGTTCTCAGCGTGGCAGCTGCACAAGAGGAGGCACGTGAATGTGATAATTCTAAGAGTAAGATATTTCCATCCAGAAAACTGTTTTCTGTTGTCTATTTTGTTCCCGTGGAGGGAGTTCTCATTTTGTAAGCGTAGCGCGCCGTTCTCTGTACAGTCGATACAAAATGAATATAAACTCTGCCTCAGTTCTAGATGTTTAACTTCATGGACGAAAGACAAAGATACTGGGTTGGATAAAAAGTAATGGCAACAGTTCGATATTTCTGACATGGCTTTATTCATAGGTGTACAACATTTACGTACCTTCTATATAGTCGCCCCCTTATTTATTACCTTTTGCCAGATGTTTGGAAGACGTCGTACACCATCAGCGCGTCCATATTTGTTGATGTTCCGTATTGACCGCCCTAAAGCACGGATAAGTTCATCTCTGGTATTGTACCGGGTCCCTCGCAGTGGTTCTTTCACTTTGGTGAAAAGATCGTAATCACATGGATCATATCGGGTGAGTACGGAGGATGTTCCAGAATCTCCCATTGCCAGCGACGCAAGAGGTCCTTGACAGCATCAGCTGTATGACTCTTTGCATTATCATGAATAATGATGGGGTTCTGTACCCCCAAGTGTCGTCGTTTCCTCCTGAGGGCTGGACGAAGGTGGTGCTGCAGGAACCTGCAGTAGTAGTCCGCGTTTACCGTCTGCCTTGGAGGTACAGCGTGGTGCAGTATTACCCCATCAATGTCATACGCCACGATGAACATCTCCTTCACAGCACTTCCAACAAGGCCTTCCTATATACAGTCAAACGCTTTAATCCATCGTGCCACTGTGCGATATGGCAACGCTGCATCGCCACATACTTCACGCAGTCCCTGAAAACATTCTTGTGCACTACGACCTCGTGCCACTTCAATTTTGATCCAGGAACGTTGCTCTAGTTTTGTAAACATGATCTTAGGGCGGTCGCACTATCCCTATGAAAGTCAACGTTCTACGCACTGCAGTAGATTGACAGAGTACTGTCGCCGCTGGCTGCACTAACTCATCTAACAGTCCTTGTTCATGTCCATACAGCTGGCAGCTCTCGAACGCACCATCGTCACGTGATAGTAGTGTTGCCATTACTTTTTATCCAACCTATGTATTAATAAACTTCTATTAGACATCAAAAGAACAAACTGACTAAATCTCCTATGCTGAGAACAGTGATTTTCCTAAGGCGTAAAAATAAACGTCGAGATTAGTTTTTACGGAAATGAGCCACCAATCCATTTGCCCATGTAAAAAAAATTCCCGAAGCATAGCTGTGCAGTCTTGCAACCTTTTAAATGTAAAACTACGTCAGAAGCTGCAGATCAAAATAAAACCATGATCAGGCTTCGAGACTTGGGACCCGATACAATAAGTTTACTGTGCATGCACTATAGGTTGTTGACTCGCTGCAGGTAGTGAAAGGTAGAGATGTGTTGTTTGAGAGTAGAGTACGGTAGTATGGGGAAACACACACATATGGACATTCTGAAAGTAAATATACATTACACAATGACAATGTCAAAAGAATGTGAAAAGCATTTATTCTCCTGTCTTTAATAAGCATTTGTGTTTAATTATACACAGTGTTAATGGTGGAAATAAACATGTAGCAACTTTAATCCTTCATTTATCCTATTGGTCGTCTTTAGGAAGTGCAGTTACAGTATCGAACTGTCCACACCTGTGGAGTAACGGTCAGCGCGTCTGACCGCGAAACCAGGTGGCCCGGGTTCGAATCCCGGTCGGGGCAAGTTACCTGGTTGAGGTTTTTTTCCGGGGTTTTCCCTCAACCCAATACTCATTTCACCGACATCACCTTCATTTCATTCAGACGCTAAATAACCTAGATGTTGATACAGCGTCGTAAAATAACCCGATAAAAAAAGTACCGAATTCATTACATTTCAGTGTCTCAAACGTAAATCCTTTTCGATTACCTGCCAAACACAGTTTGTACCACAGTCTAGTATATACAGTCCCGAAGCTCAATACGTAGTAAATATGCAAACATTAGATAGTTGCTCACCACTAGGATCGCTAATATCGCCTCATTACAGGCAATGCAAAATAGTACCGTCACAGTCTATTGTTTCTAGCACCCTCAAAGCTCAAGCTTCGTGACTGTATATAGTAGACTGTGGTTTGTACTGTGAAAAGCTGCGCTGTACGTCACATGACGTGATAGGAGCAAAACGAAGAAACCTAACATCATTGCAATCTCTAAGAGACAGTCTTTTATTCTCGGGTGACTCTTGTCCACTAATTTACTGTTTATATTACACAATGTTCCATATCCGTTATTTTTACATAAAATTGATTTCCACTTCTGTTTTACACGTTCAGTAACCGGTGTACTTGGTGTCTCATTAATTCTCTGTGTCATTTCCTCAATTAATTTGAGGGCTTCCGGCATCTCTTGCTCTGACTTTTCTAACCGTGTAATAGTTTCAGACACAGTTTTAAAATAGGTTTTGTATGAAAATCAAATTATTCGTCAGAACCTTCAAATCCAGAGCGTTTTCCTTTGCGTATTTGTTGGCATTCATTCTACAGTACCCCCACCCACTGTACGCTTTACCACTATACTCAGTACGCTGTTATGCGGATTTCCCACTGAACTGCTCTATCGGGTCCGAAGTTTCGAAGCCTGACCATGACTATAATGGATTATACGAAGGAGAGTCAAAAAGTAACCTTAATAATATTGCCGTCTTGTCAGTGTTGCCAACTATTAACAGCTATCACATGATCCTACATATTTACTTATCGTACTTTATGTTGGAAGGTTATTCTAAATAATTCAATAATTTGTAACATATTTTCGTAGGCAAACTATACGGGAAAGGGTTCAACATGTCAAGTATTTTGTCTGGCAATACGAAATTCATTGGTTTGACTAAATACCTGACTCACAAGATCTAACCTAAAAATGTATTTTGTTTGACCACATGAAATTATTAGTACTAATTCCGAAATCTTACCTGACTATAGTCTTGAATTATAACCACAAGGCAACACATAAAATAACTATTATGTATTAATATTAATACTGATATTAATTAATTGTTAGTATGTTCAAATTTCACTAGCTTCCAGTAACCGGCTCAGAAATCTAGTACAATTTTAATTCATAGAACTCCAATGCCGACAAATATTGTCGATACTTGTCTCAGCTGCCAACATACCAGTTACAAAATCACTACCATTTGTAGTATTTGTCAGTATCGAAATTCGAAACGAAGTTGGCAAAAGAAAATTCAACCTGCAAATTAGAAAATCACCACAATCCACTAGCATATGTAGTAATGGGGGGGAAATGGTTAGATTTCACCCTTAGGGTATGATGTAAGCTGATCCAGACTATAGTGTAAATATTCGTAATTTAAATATGTATTGCATTAATTAAGGCTGGTTGAGTGGAAGAGAAGGCCTTAGGGTCTTAATTCTGCCAGCGAAAATAAAATATTCTATCACAGTTTAGTATATAACAGTTGCGAAGCTCAATACTTACTAAATATGCAAACATAGACAGTTGAAATATGCATCCATAGATAGTTGCTAGCCACCAGGATCGCTACTATCGCCTCATCACAGACTCTTTCCCTAGCAGACGATAAAATGTATTGTACTTTTGATATCGTATTCTATTGAAAAATTAACACCTTCCTTCCACTATTGAAATACGAAATACTTAAGGTTTATATATTATTTTCATAAAGTATATATTATATTTTATAAACTCACCTTCCTGGATCTTTCGGAAGGATAACTTTGACCTCTTTTTCTTAGAATTTATAGTGCAACAAACGTCTCCATGTCCCATATTATTACTCAAATTATTGTATTTTAGCCATTTACAGTTATTACAACCGATAACGAACATTTCACAGTTTACACAACTTTTCACAACAATGCGAAATACGGCACAGTCAATGCGTTTTCGATCTAGACCAGGCCGTAATATGTTCAGGTTTTCTATTTCAGTGTATGGAGCTCAGTGCATTATTATATTATAACTTTATTGGGTATCATACTTAAGTTTTATTTAGTGTAATGTGTCCATAAGTTCCCTTTACTTCTTGTTGCATAATATGTTGCAGAAATAATTACAAAACTGTGTTATTTTAATGTGAAGAGAATTTTACATGTTAACATAATCTTTTCGCATCAACATTTTAAGTTTAGAATGGAAGCTATTTTGAGGTTTAATAAAAAAGAATTTATATTGTGATTTTAATATAGCACATCTACCTTCCTTGATAAAGACAGATATAGTAAACATAACCTATAATATTTCCACATGAATGGCAGGGCATTGGAGACCACTAAAATTAGACAGAAAGGGGCAACTGGGACAGTAAACATAACCTATAATTTCAACATATCTGAATATTCGTGCGGTGAAATTGAAAATTATTGAATCGTGCATAAATGAATGTACAATAATTTCGCAATATTTAATCGAAACAAAGGCAGGTAGATCTATTATACATACGAACAACGTAATTTTCACACCAAGAATAATATTACACCTTAACTCGCAAGGAATTATGCCTGAAGTGTCTCCTAATCATTGTTTTAAATTTTATTAATGCAATTACACTACATTTTAGAGAAATATATGTTACTTTTTATGCATTCCAATTAATTTATACGGTTGAAAAGCCGCCCTTCGTGATCGGGTTAAACGAGTCACATGGTCTGCCTTACGGCCTGTATTAGATCACGATGCCAGTGACACAGTCTATTGTTCCTAGTACACACAGCGCTCCAAGCGGCTAGCAACTATCGCGAGAAATGCAAAAAATCACCCCAAGCTTCGCGACTGTATATACTAGACTGTGATTCTATTCTATTCTTATTTCAACATATTCGCAGCTATGTCCGTATCTGGAGGCCGTCACCTCTAACCACAAGCTGAGGACGCGCCGTGCCATTATGATAGGGTGAAGAAAGAAAAGCATTAAAAGAGTCCAATCCTCGTGAAATTAATCAATCCATTACTAGGCCTATATACCCATATGTAGGATCGAATGTAAGATTTTATTTTATTAATATCAACCTGCAATTTAAACCGACAACCACCAACAGCTTAGGAAATCAAACCCAGAAACATTAGACAGCACCAATGGAAACCAATTGCACAGGGGTCAGAGCTTTCAAATTATGTTTACCTTCCACCCTTAACTTAAACTAGCACTTGGAAGTAAGGTACAATTAATTGTCCTAATTTAACCCGGAGGTCAAATACAACCATTATTCCAATGCTAAATCATTAGGTGGGGCAAGCGCACTGTATAATCTACGTAATTATGGTATAAGCTGAATCTAGGCGCGCTTCAACAGATACTGTGTGTATGTGTGTGTGGAGTTGCTTTTGGTTCGTAAATCGGAGCACTTTATAGCTCGGTCGACAGCGGCGCGGCGCGGAGTGGCGCCCCGATCTAATCGGAAACATGTACAGAGACTCCACTCTCGCTTCAATAGCAACAGGATGTTTCGCATAAAGCGATACGAAAGATTAACAGTATTCAAATTCTTGCGTCTCTCAATGTACAGAGATATCATTTTATTTTTACCAACATTTTTAATATTAACCTGGCTATACCTTTAGAGAACCGGAAACACAGTTTGCTACCCCCTTCCACGACTGGAGTTCGATGATACTGGCGTAAAACACAAACAAATCACTTTACTAGGTGTAGGAGGGAAGAAAAGTAGTTCATCCATTTACGTAAACTAGGAAATATCGCGATTTTGAGTTTCATAATTTTCATTAGGTTTTTGTTTAAACAGTACTGTATTAACAATGAGTGTTTTTACTCACGAACTGAGATATCCATGCGAACGTATTCATTATGCAGTGTATATTATACTGGCTACAGCACATTAACGTACAATATAGAGAATGAAGTTAAATTTAAAAAAAAAATCATAATATGGATATTTAAACACATTTTTGAAAATGGTGGCCGTTCATTTCGATACAGGCTTCAGTTCTTTTGTGCATATTATCGCACTATAGACTATTACATATAATTCCAATTACCAGTTTCGTCCTTCGTACTAATAACTCATGTTGAAATGAATCTGTACCTACTCTATAAAAGAGTACCTTACGTACTGTAAATTCGATCTTCACTTCTGCCCGACCTGCACAGATAAAATTACTCAGTCATTTTATCTACTGTCCGTCCAAGTGGTTATGCCGCAGGATCGTAGAAAGAGGGGAAATCACGTGACAGTTAATTACTTGACGAGGCCCTTTTATTTAAGTTATTTTAAACAGTTGTATAATATTACGGAGACGTCCAATTCCTAACAGAAATTAATGTTTCCAGAAAAGAGCTAAGACAGCCCAGCTTTTACAGAGGGGGGAGCAGAAGCAGGTGGGGGAAATCGGGATGCGACGTAGGTAAACGGACAGTACCTGTGCGAAAATATGATTCAATAATGAAAGCTCTTTCGTCACTGGAAAACGCGAACATATTTCTGGAACGTACTATACTCACTAACTCAGTACTGTTTACTATATGCGGCCTTGATTCTGTCTGGAGGACAGCTGGAACTTCATTACTAGAAGGGGTGGGAGTGAAGTACATTAAAAAACTCAGGTACAATAAAAATTGAAGTAAAAATAAAATGATGTCCCTGTACATTATAATAAAAATTATAATTGACGTTTTTTGCTTTATTTCTGTATCTCGCCGTTACCCAAATGATATATTATGTTAAACAACTACTTGGAATAGTGGTGTAACTTTCCATGTAGAACAGTGATGTCAAAGCAAGCGAATTTTTCTGACCTTGACGTGGTGCGCGGGCATCAAGCGCTAAGTATGGAAAGAGGAACGGTTGTGTATATAAATAAGCAACCTGTTGGATTAAGAAAACAGTGGTGCACAAACTTCAAACGGAACGTGAAATTTTATGTCGTTATTTTTATATGGCTTCTTTCTGTTTGATATTATCTATATTGTCTATTTTAGTATATGCCGCTTGGTTGAGCTATGTACAGGTATGGCCAGCACTGATTCAATGGATAGAGGGAAGAGAACTAATTAAAACTGTATCCATGTTACTTTTAGATTTGTCTGAGATGTACAAATGCATTATAAGAATGTAAGTTTTAATTTTAATGTTCATTTTTCAAAAGTTTGCTTTTTATACAAAAGGAATATTTTCTCAACTTTTTTTACAGAAAAGTGAAATTTTCAGATATGTTTATTTAGCAGCCTTACAGGTACTGAAACAATGTTTTCTTAAATCTAATACAAATACGTAATACTGAAGATAGTGTATTGAATATTTTGAAAATATTCGCATGGAAAATGTTGTAAGGAAATGAATTAACAAAGCAACTACTGTTACATCATAAACAGAAGATATGTGCCCATATGTTGGTAAAACGTCAGCTCTATAGCTTCAGCATAATTCGAGAAAATAATTTAAAATTCTGATGATAGGAAGCTGCGTACCAATATCACCTTAAAAGCATAATGCGATAAGAGTTTTGTGATGTAATATTGATTACAGTTTAAATATACAGTACCTAGGTAACTTTTCTTTGTACTGTAATATGGATTTGATTAGTTTATTGATTATTTTTATAAGGCTGAAGATACTATCGACATTAATTCCAACTTATTATGTCATACTCAATCTCTTTCTTTGGGATATCACTTTTTTTATGAATGATGTGTTTCATTCACTTAGTACAGTATAGTTGTACTACTATGGAATGTATGTGAATATTCTTTTTTAACTCTTTATTATGTTATTAACATTTAAAACACAACTGCAATATTAAGAAATTGGTGTAAATACTTTTGTTTTAGAGACAATATATATAATCTCAGACAGAAAGAAGCCATATAAAAATAACGACATAAAATTTCGCGTTCCATTTGAAGTTTGTGCACCACTGTTTTCTTAATCCAACAGGCTGCTTATTGATATCATATAGATAATCCTTCCTCCTTCCATACCTAGCGCTTGATGCCCGCGCACGACGTCAAGGTCAGAAAAATGCGCTTGCTTTGATATCACTGGTTTAAGGTAATTATGATTTGAACACAATAAATCATTAAATTTCATCGTTTTCCAAATTTTATATGGTAAATGAGTAATCATCAACGAGTTGGGAAGCATAGCTGAATAGACTTTTTGTATGTCACAACATTAATAAACTTATTTTTTCAATCTTCGCTTCCACTGTCATTACTATCTTTATTGGTCGTAGGATATTTGTATAGTTCTGTGTAGAAACCTTTCACTTCATTCGGTATGTACTACAAAATCTTCTTAAGGTCTCCATTTTTTTAACAGTAATTGGTATCCTCGAGTTATAAACTAGGTTTGTTGGCAATTTTCATCACAAACAGAACAATAATAATAATTATTATTTATTTATTTAATCTGGCAGAGCTAAGGCCAGTAGGCCTTCTCTTCCGCCCAGCCAGACTCTAATACTAATTAAATACATTTGCTTACATAGTTATTACATTAATATCTAGATCATAAAACAACATGAAAGTAAATAATGAAAATTGGATAACTAATGTTAGTGTGACAATAATAGACACTGGTAAGAAATAGTTATAATAATAATGATAATAATAATAATAATAATAATAATAATAATAATAATAATAATAGGGTAATAATAATAATAATAATAATAATAATAATAATAATAATAATAATGAGATAATTTAGATATTTATCTGTGATATATATAACCATTAAACATTGAGAAACCTGAAACAGCTATTATTGTTGACAATAATTGTTAGAAAAATATTTCGTTAGCCTATTCTTAAATTGGTTTGATGTCTGACAGTCCCTGACATTACTCGGTAGGGAATTCCAAAGTCGAGGAACAGCCACAGTGAAAGAAGATGAATATGAGGATGTTCGGTGGGAGGGAATGGATAATATTGAGGAGTGTTGTGATCGTGTGTCTAGGTTATGATGGGTGGATAAATTTTGAAAACGAGACGCAAGATAGACAGGAGTGGAGAAATGCAATATGTGAAAGAGAAGGGAAAGACAGTGGATTTTCCTACGATCTTCTAGACTGAGCCAGGACAACATTTCGAGGGATGGTGTTACGTGATCAGCCCGGCGAATATTGCAGACGAAACGGACGCACATATTATGAACACGTTGTAGTCTCTGCGCCGAAGTAACGCTTAGGTCAGTAAGCAGAATATCACAGTAATCGAAGTGGGCATCACGAGTGTTTGCACAAGGAAAGAGAAAAAAAAGTTCTTGGAGGTTTTTTACTTATTTTACATTTATTACATTAATTATGCATTATTTACGCGTATTTTACTGTAATGTAAATAACCTTTTTTACGCGTAAAGTCCCAACACTGGGCGCAGGCCACAGTCCGTGGATATCAACGGCCTCTGGCGCGGATGATATCTATACTCCTCGCTGTACTCAACTGCGAACTTCCTATCTACGGTTATTACATTTTAATATCATCTCACATACGCTTCAGTTGACACTCTAAATAAAGAAGCACGCTCATTTTCACTGAAGACCACACCGTAGAGTTCTGAAATATCTGTAATAATAAGGCATCTTCATGAATTTCAAATATTACAACAGGGGGAAGTCAAGTGCCGTGACGGGTTATGAACGCGGTAGCGCATTCTGTGGACTGCACAAACATAAAATTCAGAAGGCTAGAGGCGACAGAGCGGCACGGCGTGGCACGGCTTATAATTTATTAATGTATCCATTGTTAACAGTGTTCGCAGTCACATGGTGACATACGTGATATTAGGCCCCGGATCGGTGCAGATAAAGCGACAATGACCGTGATTCGCACAATCGTGTTTTGTGATGCAGCACAGGCGAGTTACAATGTCCTCATAAATACAGGTTTATTTCTTTTTCAAAATTATTGTCCTGCAGCCCTGTACTTCTGTTCATTTGCGTTGCACGGACCTCATAAAAGAACCTGCTCTGCAATGAGATTACTTTGGTGTGCTGCCTTTCCGCGAAATTCACTTTCATTCTGGTTTACCCTAGGAGAAGATATTCAAATATAATAAATCGACAAAATGTATACTGGCTGAGCCGTATGTAATGTAGGACTAATTAATTTCAGGGGGTTATTCTCCGAGATACAATTTTCCACGTTTCTGTTTCCTCTTCGAGATAAATATTATTGTATATGAAATATTTCACAGCGTATTTTGGGAAAACCATTGATTTTATTCAGAACTAGCCGTACCCGTGCGCTCCGCTGCACCCGTTAGAAATAAATATAAAGTAATTACATAATTAAAATAGGACATTTGATCCAGGGAACATTCGTGTTTGATAGAAGAATAAATCGTTTAATATGCTACTTAATTTAAATTGTATTTAAATAATTAAAATGCTATCATTTTGGTCCAGAGACCACTCATTTGGTGCAAATATAATTCGTTTAACATTTTTCTAAATTAGTCTTGAATTCATCCTTTAATAAATCACTCCAAATTAATAGAGTTGATTGTGTATAAGATCATTTTTATTTAACCTTACAGTTATCTTTTTTTTTATTAAGTTTATTTTATTCACGCCTTAACATCTGTGGTCATGTCGCGTGTTTTGTGTAAGTATATCAGCAGGCTGTTTTTACTCTTGTTGAGTTCTGTTTCTATTGTGTGTTGTAGATGGCTTGTTTCATGTAACTGATTATAGACTTTGATTAATGTTTTATATTGGTAATTAGGCAGTGATGAATAATGGCATGTATCTTTCCAATCCGGCATTTGCCTTTATGACTAAAGAAAATCATGAAAAACCTCAGTTAGATTGGTCGGCCACGGGGTTTGAACCCAAACTCCCGAAACATTCTCAAATGCTACCGCCTGAGCCAACTCGCTCGGTTGTAGGCTATATCATTGTTATGCAAATAAAAAATTGAGGTACCCTACATAAATATTATTTTAAGAAACACAGGAAACGAATATGTGTAAATTATGAGCGCAGGAACGCCATTTCATGACACCTTTTAAAATAACTCAGCTCCAGTGATCTCTATGGTAAAATGAGTGTATTTTAAGTATTTTAACCAAATAAAGTTTCAATAAATATCAGTTATACAATATTTCGATAGGATAAAAGTTTTCTGATCGTACAAATTTTTTTCATCTTACTTCAGTTCATTTGTAACATTTTTCCATCTAGAAAACTACAAATTTCAGATAGTGATTTATTTAATTCTGAGATTACTTCATAAAACACAAAAATATTTTAATATTAATATTGATAAAATCAAGTTACAAATAGACGGAGTCATTTGTTTTGATTTCATTGCAGCCATCGTCGTCGTTCCTGCAATAACTCGTTCATCACATATCGATTTTCAGATTTTTGCTCTATTAAATAAATTAAATAGTGATGCAGTAAATAATGCAGTCTACTATATAGGCCTATAACGTAATTATATTTTTTTCTTTCGAAAATGTAAAATTTCACGATTTATGCACTACTGCCATAGAATGAATAAATTTGTTTTTTTTACTAAAAATGTAATATTTTGCACATAGAAATTACGGAACAACGACACTATGATCTGAGGCGGCGTTGAAATAATGTATTGTTATTTTAAAACTCTTGTATATCCTTAAATATCAGTCCTATCAAAATTTTGCCTGGAATAAAACTTATCGGAAATCATTTTCAAAGAAACTTTTGTTCTGTAATATTTTTCACAAAAATCAATAATAAGCGAGATATTTCGATTTAATGGGCCCCTTATAACCCCCTTTTAAATAAAGTAATTTTGAATGCTATATGGCCTAAAATCTAAGTTACAACGAACTTAATATATGTTCCAATTTTCATCGAAATCCTTTCAGCCATTATCGAAAGAAAAGGTAACAAACATCCAGAGCAGACAGACATACAATACATACATATAAACAAAAATTTCAAAAAAGCGATTTTCGGTTTCAGGATGATTAATTATACATGTTAACACCAATTATTTTTGGAAAATCGAAAATTACCAGAAATATTTTGGCTACAGGTTTATTATTAGTATAGATATGCTCAGTCAATCTTTAAGAGACCAGTGTATTATTATTATTATTATTATTATTATTATTATTATTATTATTATTATTATTATTATTATTATTATGGTTACTGAAAGAATTTCATTTTCATCCTTTAAATTTGCAGAAATTTGATCCCAACAAATGTAACATTTTAAAATTTATTTTCAGAAGGAAAAGTTACATTTGTTCGGATCAAATTCCTGCACATTTAAAGGACAAAACTAAACTTATTTCAATCATTTATTACCATAATACACAGCTCTCTTAAATTGACTGGGCATTCATTCAGTGTAATGCCCAAGGGCAGGTCTTTCACAGCAAACCCAGCTTTCCCCAATCTTCCCTATTTTCTGCCTTTCTCTTTGTCTCCTTATATGATCCATAGGCCTATATCTTAATGTCGTCTATCATCTGACATCTTCTTCTGCCCCAAACTCTTCTCTCGTTCACTATTCGTTTCAGTGGTCCACACCTGTGGAGTAACAGTTAGCGCGTCTGGCCGCGAAACCAGGTGGCCCGGTTCGATTCCCGGTCGGGGTAAGTTACCTGGTTGAGGTTTTTTCCGGGGTTTTTCCTCAACCCAATATGAGCAAATGCTGGGTAACTTTCGGTGCTGAACCCCGGACTCATTTCACCGGCATTATCACCTTCATCTCATTCAGACGCTAAATAACTTAAGCTGTTGATAAAACGTCGTAAAATAACCTACTAAAATAAAAAAATCCTTTCAGTGCATCCTACAGTAGGCAGTTTCTTCTCAGCCAGTGACCCAGCCAATTCCTTTTCCTCTTCCTGATCAGTTTCAGCATCATTCTTTCCAACACAGCTTCATTCCTTATTTTGTCTGTCCATTTCACACGTTCCATTCTTCTCCATATCCACATTTCAAATGCTTCTATTCGCATCTCTTCACTTTGTCGTAATATCCATGTTTCTGCCCCATACAAACCACTTCACTGGACTCTTCCTTAGTTAATTTTCTAGAAGTCCGCAGAAGATGCCTCTTTTTGACTGAGCATATTGGAAATTAAATAAATAGCTATCCCTAAACATGCTATGAAATGTTTTATATAAAATTTCATTTTGTGTTTGAGGTCTCCCCATTGGCTTAAATGAATATGCTCAGTCAATTTAAGAGAGTAGTGTATTACGATAACATGCGCCGTGGAACTTTAGTTTTGTTCTTTAAATGGCATAAATTTTATTCCGACAAATGTAACATTTTAAAATTCAGCTGAACGAAAAGTTACATTTGTTCCTATTAAATTTCTGCATATTTAGAGACGAAACTAAAATTCTTTCAGTCATTTATTTTATTTTTTTTTTTTTTTTTTTTTTTTAATACTTTACACTTGAGCTACATTAGGCATTTGCAGCAGTTATACAAAATATAACTGTTTTACAAAAAAAGAATTCATTGAGCACACACATTAATAAATTAAAACAATACAGCATCTAATAATAGGGTCTATATTAAAAATACAAAAGTACATAAATATCAGTGTATCAATTTTTAACTCAATTAGCTTAAACAATTAAATAGTTAATCTGATTTGTTTCTTAAATCTATGAATGAAAGGGTAAGTTCTAATTATTATCATAATATATTGTTCTCTTCAAATTGTGCAGAAATTTTAAATCAAATGGCAAAATGTAACATTTTCATATAAAATGATTTTTATCTCGAAGAAAAGCAAAAACGAGCAAAATTGTATTTAACTTTTGTGCGAGATCGTACGTATTTGCTTGTTTTCCGCACAGAACAAACGAGGTAAGTGTGAAATACCACATTTGTATTCCCAACGTAACACACATAACAATTTCCCTCTTCTTACCGCTTAAGCGACATTCATTTTACTGCTTTAGGCTTTTAAATATTATTTTTAGAGACGTTTAACATTAATAATTATAATAATTACCACTGATTTCACCTAAATTGCAATGTTAATTATTGTTTTTAAATATTTGCAAAAATTAAGTAAAAATCTACTACTCCATGAAACTTATTTTATATAAAGTAACATTAAGGAAGCCGTTAAAAAATCAACGAGCCAGATGCCGATGTTGAATTTTGCAATATGTTATATAAATAATATTGAAAATATTAAAATGAAAAAATAAAACGTAGTAACCTGAGCTTTTTTTAATTTCGCATTTATAGACTGTGGAAAGACAACATATCACGGCCTGCTGGAGTATATAAACACAGAAAACATTTTATTTGAAGAAAGATATATTGTGTTCGAAGTTGGCGTCATTAAACATACCAAGATGGAATTTCATTGCAACTAATTAGTTCGTCTTTCAATGTAATAAACTATCTTCCATCTTGGTTTCTATGTTTGTTTTCATGACGGCAAATTTGCAAAACAAAACTATTTCTTTTTCATCTTCAACATTGTCAACATGCTTTAAAATGTTTTCTGTGTTTACTATACTCCAGCAGGCCGTGATATACGTCTGTCTTCCCCCAGTCTATAAATGCGAACTTAAAACAAACGGTAAGGTTATGTAATGATTTAGAGTTTATTTAATTTTTGCAAATATTTAAAAACAATAATTAAGAGTGCAATTTAGGTGAAATTGCTGTGGTAAGTTTCAATTTATAATTATTACTATACTTGAACGTCTCTAAAAATAATATGTTAAAAGCCTAAAGCAGTAAAATCAATATGTCACTTAAGCGGTAAGAAGAGGGAAATTGTTGTGTGTGTTAGGTTGGGAATACTGAATGTGGAATTTTATACTTTCCGCGGATTGGTTTTGTGCGGAAACCAAGCAAATACGCACGATCTCGCACAAAATAATATTTATCTCGAAAAGGAAGAAAAAATTAGCAAAATCGTATGAAACTTTTGGTTTCAAGTATCTCAAGGAATAACATCCTGAAATTAATGACATTCCTTACAGTTCACTCTGTATACAATATACATGTTATTTAACAGTTTCCCATTAGCACCTTCTATTTGACCTTACTGTTATCATTTTATATTATACAGGGTGATTCATGAGGATTTAGTCACTTACGGAGTTTATTTCCGGAGACATTCTGAGCAAAAAATGTCATATAAACATTTGTCCTAACCTCGATATTTTCAGATTACACTAATTTGAAATTGTTTTTAAAATATCACTATTATTTAGTTTTAAGGGTAAAAGAATATTACAGATAAAGAATGAACTATTCAGGAATATCATTTCTTTAATTAGCTAGTATTCTGAAGCTAAAAATGTGTTGTGAATTCCATAGTTGCTTCGTACAGAATTTTTTTCGACTTTGAATTATAAAATAAAATTTTTATTACGCATTTATCACAACAATTGTTACAAATCACGCCTCTCTTGTAAATTCTTTAAGACTGTATATTAGGATACATAATTAAACTGTAAAGAACCAAGTCGTATGATTTGTAACAAAATTGTTGTGCTAAGCGTGTAAGAATGATGTAATTTTTAGTTAAAAATTGAAAAACAAAATCTGTACAAAGCAATTAACAACACAATTTTAGCTTCAGAACACTAGCCAAATAAAGAAATGACACTTCTGAATAAGTCCGTTCTCTGTTTGTAGGCCTATTATTCTTTTACCCTTAAGGGGACATGCTACTGAGATTTCTAATCTCCACAATTTTGATTGTAAGTTTTTGAAATTTTAAAATTGAATAGATGTTGATGAGTTACATGTGCACAATTATTTTCAAAATTGTATGTTGAAAAATGTACTCGGAAAAAAATAAAATATAAAAAGTGTTTATAATTTTAGTAAACAAATATCTGGCTCTCATATAAAGATAATTTGTTTCTTAAACTTTTAAAATGATGCTAAGACTACTGGGTGTTCAGTTCAAAATGTGTCTTGGCTTATAATTTTAGTTGATGAGCCTAGAGAATTCAAATACTTCTCAGGTGTATAACCTCAGAGAAGATGGCTAGCAAGTCGTTCATTCTGAAGATAATAACGCCGGTTGTTTGTTTGGAAATACGTACTGTCGGGATATGGGAAGAGG
This sequence comes from Periplaneta americana, assembly GCA_025594305.2. Classification (NCBI taxonomy): domain Eukaryota; kingdom Metazoa; phylum Arthropoda; class Insecta; order Blattodea; family Blattidae; genus Periplaneta; species Periplaneta americana. The sequence goes on along the minus strand of JAJSOF020000039.1, from coordinate 17,649,151 downwards.
GTTAAGACGATTACTTACGTATTTGTTGACATTAACTTCGACGGTCAACATGAACACGGAGCATTTGATTTGTGTTGTGGAATGTTACCGTACGCAACCGATGATAACAAATACCCTGCGTACGACTTGCCGGCGCAAAACACAGTTCGAAAGAGGTTATGGTAGCACACAGACAGTACAGACCGCCATCTGTTGCTACGACGTTCAAGTTATACCGTACACGTTCTCAAGTTCAGATTGAAGAACGCCTTAAATAATAGGCAACTTCTCTAACATATCAGCTGAAACTCGCTTCAAATCGGTGACCCAACAACAGTGACGTCATGACACACTTTGAAATGAACACCCAGTACCTACAATGAAATGGTGCATGGGTTTGTTCCTAGTCAATACAGTTCATCAGTAAAAAAAAATGAACTTTTAACATTGACCAAATTGACGAAAACTCAGTAGCGTGTCCCCTTAAAACTAAGAAAAAAAGGTATTTTACTAACAGCTTCAAATTAGTGTAACTGAAAATATTGAGATTATGACATATGTTTGTATGACATTTTTTTCCTCAGAATTTTTTCGGAAATAAGCTCCATAAGTGACGGTAAACCCTCGTGAATCACCCGGTATAATTTCATCGAAACATATGGTATAGGATGCAGCAAGGATGGAGGCTTTTTCCGGGGTTTTCCCTCAACCCAATATGAACAAATGCTGGGTATCTATCGATGCTGGACCCCTGACTCATTTCACCGGCATTATCACTTTAATTTCATTCACACTCATAATAACCTAAAATGTTGATAAAGCGTCGTAAAATAAACTACTAAAAAAACACCCTTCTCCTGCTTCCCCGCTCAGGTGAATTCCGTGGTGAGTTACAGTGCATAATCATTCTACCCATTACCAATATTATGAATTTTTGTTGTGTCAACTTTCTGGTGCTTAGAAAGGAACAATATGTGCATGAAAATTAGCATACTTTATTTGATGATGTTGGATTGAAGAAATTACAACATGCTACAAAATTTCAGTGACATAATTAATTAAATTATTTGTCAATATATCACACTGTTTTCGTAGTGAATGACGAGTAATATCCTTTAAGTCTTAACATTAGGTCATAGGCCTACTTAATCTATACTAATAATAAAGCTGTAGCCGAAATTTTTCTGGTAATTTTCGATTTTCCAAAAATAATTGGTCCTAACATATATAATTAACCACCCTGAAACCGAAAATCGCTTTTTTGAAATTTTTGTTTGTATGTCTGTCTGTCTGTCTGTCTGTCTGTCTGTCTGTCTGTCTGTCTGTCTGTCTGTCTGTCTGTATGTTTGTTACCTTTTCACGCGATAATGGCTGAACCGATTTCGATGAAAATTGGAATATAAATTAAGTTCGTTGTAACTTAGATTTTAGGCTATATGGCATTCAAAATACATTATTTAAAAGGGGGGTTATAAGGGGGCCTGAATTAAATAAATCGAAATATCTCGCTTATTATTAATTTTTGTGAAAAATATTACATAACAAACATTTCTTTAAAAATAATTTCCGATACGTTTTATTCTTTGAAAAATTTTGATAGGACTGATATTTAATGAGATAAATGAGTTTCAAAATTAAAATAACTGCCATCTAAGGCGGTGTAATGAAATAAATAAATGACTTCGTCTGTAAGGGGCCTTGGTCAACAACAATCGAAAGCTATGAATCATAGCCTACAGAGAATGTTTCTGTGTTTGTATGAAGTAATATCGGAAGCTAAATTAACCGATTTGTATAATTAATTATTATTTCACCATTGGAAAGTGTAGTTTCTCTATATGGACATAATGCTATAATGTTATTACAGTAACTTCTGAGTGAATTGAGGACAGGTAAGATTAAAATAGCTTCTTATGCACAGAAAACTTGATAGGCTATTCTGTGTATTCGTTTCCTGTATTTCTTAAAATAATGTTTATCTCAGAGAATTAACGAACAACGAGAGTGTATTGTTTTAGTATGCAGTAATAATATGTTAGCTTAGCATTCCATTATTTTATACCGTAATCCAAATTTTAACTATGCTCAATTGAATCGTGTTAAAATACATAAAATACATATGCATTAAAGGCAATGCAAAAAAATTGGGTAATGAGCCAAGCAGATTATGTTGCGCTGTTGTAAAATAAAATGTGCTCCTCCTGAGATTCAAGAGCCTCCATAACAAATTAAAAACTTGCTAATCGGTGTACATCCGTTATCAACACATTTTTATATAATATAATATAATATGATATAATATAATATAATATAATTTAAGTTATTTAAGTTTTTGAAGGGTTCAGAACCATAGTGGCCCAAGCGCCATTTACTGAATACGAAGAAAACAAGGGTTAAAATTAAGTTATTATCATAATTCAATGGAAACATATAGCAAGTAAAATAAAGTATACACATTAAATGTAAATGATGTTAATGTTCATTGAACTATGGATGCATGTAATAAAAATTAAGAAACATGTTAAAGGAATTGTCATTGCACCAAATGAGTGGTCTCTGGACCAAAATGATCGCATTTTAAATATTTAAATACAATTTAAATTAAGTAACATATTAAACGATTTATCCTTCTATCAAACACGAATGTTCCGTGGATCAAATGTCCTATTTTAATTATGAAATTACTTTATATTTATTTCTAACGGGTGCAGCGGAGCGCACGGGTACGGCTAGTTATTAATATATCTGTTATTTAAATATACGAATTTTAAAAAAATTGGAAAGGTATACAAGACGAAATTCGTTCTTATAGAAAAAGAATTTACCGGGGCGCGATCTCTCACAGGTTCAGAACCTCTGTGGTAGACGGTCACTTCGGAAATGTTTACGAAACAACCTTTGTACGATTGTTACAGAATTTGTGTCCGCAAGGATAGCTTCAAATACTTGGGGTGTACTAAAGGGACAACATTTTATTTTTACTTCAATTTTTATTGTACCTCAGTTTTTGAATGTACTTCACTCCCACCCCTTCTATTAATGAAGTTCAACCGTCCTCCACACAGATCCAAGACCGCATATACAGTCATAGTAGCCTTACGGTCATAGTAAACAGTACGTTCCAAAAATATGCTCGCGTTTTCCAGTGACGAAAGAGCTTTTATCATTGCATCATTTTCCATTTGCCTACGTCGCATCCCGGTTTCCCCCACTTGCTTCTATTCGCCTCTCTGTAAATGCTACTAGCTGGGCTGTCTTAGCTCTTTTCTGAGTCATTAATTTCTGTTAGAATTGGACGTCTACGTAATATTATACCCATACAATTGTTTAAAATAACTTCAATAAAAGTAAGTAATTAACTGTCACGTGATTTCCTCCCTTTCTACGACGCTGCAACGTAACCACTTGGACGGACAGTAGATAGCATGTCTGAGTAATTTTATGTTTTCGGATCGGGCAGAAGTGAAGATTGAATTTATAGTACGTAAGATCTCTTTTATAGAGTAGGTACAGAATTATTTCAACTGAGTTACTGATACAAAGTACTAACCTGGTAATTGGAATTACGTACAATATTCTATAGTGCGATAATATGCACAAAATAACTGAAGCCTGTATAGAAATGAACGGCCACCATTTTCAAAAATGTGTTTAAATATCCATATTATTATTATTATTTTTTTTAACTTCATTCTCTATATTGTACGCTAATGTGCTGTAGACAGTATAATATACACTGCATAAAGAACACATTCGCATGGATAACTCAGTTCGTGAGTAAAAACACTTATTCTTAATACAGTAGACTGCATTTTGATTAAACACAAACCTAATGAAAATTATCGAACTCAAAATCGCGATATTTCCTAGTTTACGTAAATGGATGAAGTACTTTTCTTCCCTGCTATACCTAGTAAAGTGATTTGTTTGTGTTTCACGCTAGTATCATCGAACTCCAGTCGTGGAAGGGGGTAGCAAATGGTGTTTCCGGTTCTCTAAAGTTATAGTCAGGTTAATATTAAAAATATAAGTAAAAATAAAATGATGTCCCTGTATAAGCAGTAACATGATCTGCTGCTACAATGGAAGCTTTGAAAAGAAAAAGATGCAGCTTCTGCGGACCTCTGGAAAAAGAACTAAGGAAAAAACTAGTGAAGTGCTTTGTGTCGAGTGCGTCATTGTATGGGACAGAAATATGGACATTACGACGAAATGAAGAGAAAGTACTAGAAACATTTGAAATTTGAATATGGATAAGAGTGTAGTGTATGAAATGGACAGACAGAATAAGAAATGAAGCTGTGTTGGAAAGAGTGGGTGAAGAAAGAATGATGCTAAAAGTGATCAGGAAGAGAAAAATGCAATATGTCTTCATCACTGACTGAGAAGAAACTGCCTACTGAAGGATGCATGAAGGAATGGTGAACGGGAGAAGAGTCTGTTCCCTGACTCACAAAACTAGACGCGGCAACCCTGATCAGCTGTTCTCGCTCCATACGAGTTGGTGGTCAAGGTCGTCTTGGCTCTGTGCCTTTCTACGCTTCGTTTCCGGCAGGATATTAAATATTGCAGATAGTAAATACAGTGATTTGAAAGTGTTAGTTGAAAACAGCAAATATACATGTCAAAATACAGTAAATAGTAACGTTTTTTTTTTTTTTTTTTGTGAAAATGCCAATTAAGATATTGTAAATAGTAAAATCAGTGTTTGTGAAAATGCTAGTTAAAATAGTGTAAATAGTAAAGTTAGTGTCCATGGAAGTGCTAGTTAAAATTACTACGTTAAGGAGTATTCAGATCGATTTCAATACAATTTCCGTATTGAATACGATGTTCCCAATCCCTGTTTTCATGCAATTTTCAATATGTATTGAAAACGATCTGAATACGGAGGTTAACGAATGCGGAAGCTGAAGTTTCGAAAGTAGTTACGTTGTCATCGACATGTTAGCATGTTGGTCACTCTGTTGAAATTATGGTTTATTTAACGACGCCGCAACTGCAGAGGTTATATCAGCGTCGCCGATGTGTCAGAATTTTGTCCCGCAGGAGTTTTTACATGCCAGTAAATCTACTGACACACTTAAATGCCATCGACCTGGGCCGGGATCGAACTAAGGAAATAATAAAGCGCAATAAAACTTAATATTCGGCTGTTAATGAAGAATGGTAGTAATGACTTTCAGGAAAAAGCAAAATATTATGTGTTACAACACGCCTTTTCAACATAGGCTACGTAACTGAGCTCGCTGTTTGTAAAACAGCTGACTCATAAAACAAATCACGATCGATCACGCGCTTAGCGTATTGAGATTGTTTTGAATACGATGCGCTGCGCATTTTCATGCAAATTTTGAATACGATCCAGTCGATCCGATCCAACATTTTAGGTGTATCGACCTTGAGACTCAGATCGTCTTGAATCCCCGTTTTCATGGAATTTTCAATACGACACCGATCCAATTTTTCCCCTCTATATCCCACAGACCGGAAAGATGGGCTTCAATTGTTCTTGAATGTCAAAATACAGAAGATAACTCTGACGTGACTTATAAAAGAAAAGTTTTCTACAAATAAATAAAGAAATAGCCTATTATGCAAATAATAACTTCCATAAAACTTGTAAAGCAATTAATTTTAATAATTTTGACCAAAAAATTAGAATGGATAGAATAAATGAAATAGAATTGAACGAAAAAAGGTCCCGGGTTCGATACCCGGCCCCGGAACAATATATTCCCTTGAAATATAAATAAATGATATCGATCACGCGCTTATATATCGTTAAATGCGATGCGCTAAATAAACAAATACATAAATAAATGAAAAATCCAATCGATTATCAAACAATCATTTTTTAAAGCTTTTTTATTTTATTTTTAGGTTTTTTTTTAGGTTTTTTTCCTTGTGTTATCGATCTTGAGTAACTACATTCTAGATCGTTTTGAATAAAAGCAAGTGCAAGATAAAATAAAAAAAAAAAATATTAAATGGAAATTTTGTATTTAAATAATACTATAACTTTGGTAAAAATTGTTGTAAAGTGCTAATGCCATAGTTAAACGCCCGTATGTACAAATTCAACCTATATAAATCATAAAAAACCAGTAATAAAATCAGTAAAAAAAACAATAAAAAATACATGTTTCCGTCATTTCCGAAAAATAAAAGCCAAATCACTGTTTTCACCTTATAAAACTACCCTATAATTAAGAACCCTTATTTAAAAAACCTCGCAATAATCAAACTCCATAATTATCCAAAAGACTAAATAAATCTTAATTTCCCATTGTCCGTGTATGGTACTCTGTTCTAATTGTTTTACTTATAATGGGCAGAACAGAATTTAAAAGTTCAAAAATTAGTACAGGGTTCCACTATTCACTGATTTTATTGATCATGGTTCTGTGATACAAAAATGTTTGAGAACCATTGTATTACAGTAAAAACAAAAGAGGAAAGAACATTTAGGGAAAAAGAGACTGCCAGAGGATAGGTAAAAATTGCAAGGTTTTATGCCTACTAGACAGATTTTTCTATAACGGTGTTATACAACTGCCATGGCTGCTACTTTCTTACCGATATCTGTATTATCGACCCTACCGCCGTCGCCGGTCACTATGTTTACCACTCGCATTCATGCTTGTCCTACTGCATATTAACATTTTTATGAAGCACAGAATTACAGTTTTCGGTCAATGTAGAGTATCCACCGGCCACTGAACGATTATTGCACACTTTTATCACTGCCAATGTTGCGCTATAAATCAATTTTCAATACTTTTATCACAACCACAACACATTTCAATTCTTATTGTACTATATATATGGTATTAACTTATTACTACATTAATATATCTAATATATCACAAAACATATAGGCCTACTGAACGAACTAAATGTAATTATTATGAAAGTCGCCATATTTTTTTCCTGGAATTAATATACTAATATACAGACAAAAGCAGGGTATATACTGAAATGAAATGATACTAAATGTAGGAATGTTACTAGTAAATATGTAAAGTCGACAGGTTTTATGAGCAAATGTTGATAACTTCGGTGATGGCCCCGGACTCATTTCACCGGCATTATCACCTCATCTCATTCAAACGAAATGAACTAAATGTTGATAATGTTACTAGTAAATGTTGATAAAGCGTCGCAAAATAACCTACCAAAAAAAAAGTGACAGATTAGGTTAGATTAGGTGTGCATTATGTGAAAGGTTAGGTTAGGTTTGATTAGGTGTGTAGTATTATGAGAGGTTAGGTTAGGTTTGATTAGGTGTGTAGTATTATTACTATGTTGGCGACACTTAAACCCACTGTTACATTAAAGAAATATAACCGTATTCTTCATTCACGCACGACGATTTTCGTATATAAGGTACGTATTTAGGGAGGAACGGATGGGCTTACAGCTCTCCCAGTGAACACATCAATTTCTATTATTCAATAGTATAAATCCAAGACATTTTCGAGGTATTTTATCAAGTTCCTATAGTGGCTGTGACATAAGTAACATATAGCACGCGACACTGAAGGTTTTTTGACGGAAAAAATGGTCTAATTTTCAGAGAGAAGGTAGTTTCGAATGCGAAGAATTCGTATAGGACGTCACTTGACTTGAAAACATATCAGAAAATAGGTATAACAATAGAAATAATTGATAACCTAAAAGTGATTATGTAACACGTGAAATAAAGAGGTATAGAACAATTCAAAATAAACGCGAAACGCACATTTGACTTCATTTAGTATATGCAAAGAGTACAAAAACCTAAACTAATCTGTCACAGATTCTTATATGCAAGGCATACCAAAAACCTAAAGTAATATAACCTAACCTGTCACAGATTTGTATAGGCCTATGCAAAGCATACCAAAAAACTAATCTAACCTGTCACAGATTCGTATATGCAAGGCATACCAAAAACCTAAACTAATCTAACCTAACTTGTCACAGAGTTGTATATAATTATTTGAATGCAACAGAAGTCAGAAGTCTTGCTGAACATATTATTGCTGAAGCACTACGAAATGGCGTTCCTGTGCTTAACAATTACCCAACGTCGAGTGCTATAGGAAAACCCAGAATTATTTTACAAAGATTTTGTACTTACGTCACTGCTTCGCAATGAAGGTCCAGGGGATGTAATTTCATTGTGGGCGATATTTGTCCCCGTTGAGTGAGTTAAGCATCCTTCTCTCAATTATGTCCGTAATAGAATCTTCTAGCACAGTATTTCCTGTTACACAACTCAACTTTCTTTTATAAATAATCCCACAATCACTCACTTTGTTTTATATAAATGTACTACTATCACACCCACTATAAATGTTCACTCTCCACGGTTGAACTACACTACTTCACTTCACTTCACTTCACTTCATTCCAGATTAACGAACTTCTGCCTACTAAAATGGCTACTGTGTCCTAATTTAATATCGAAACAATTCTAGTTAATATCGTAGCACTTGATAATAATGATAACATTCGCAACTTTTCAAAACGGATTCTAGAATCACGAACTGCACTACTACATGTTCCGTTCTATTACGCATAACAGAATTCTGCTGTTTTAACCGTCCTTGCTTAATTGCATATTACGAGAAAAATGTGTCTGGACCAATCTAAATTCCTCTCCTTTCACTCCATCAGTATAAATGAATCATGTCTCAAAATGATTTCTCCCAACTAGATCTCGTGGTCTAGTGCATTTGTAGATATTTGCGCGCTATTGTCCCCAAAATGTTGCGATACAGTCGCCGACCAATCAAGTTGAACGTTGACTTATTCACACGAGGGAAGTATTGCCGTGGTAGTATGTGACAAAAAATGACTGGCGTGCAGCGTCTGTGGCGTACCGGGTTGCCGTTTAGCGAGCTCTGTGTTGACAGCGCCACGAAGAGACTTAATTTTCGCTTAGACCTCAACAGCACCGAATCCTTCAATGTTCATCTCACCAACAATGTCACATAATGCCTTTTCGAGCATTTTTGTTCTTGTAAAGGTCGTAGTGCTGGCTCCATAAACATCGCTTCTCTTTATACAGCTCAAAGAATTTGATATTTATACCGTCACTCCACTTTGAGGCTATTATCACAACGAAAAACAACTGAAAAATACGTGATAAAATTTACTTCTCGGTTGACTCAAGCAGACTAGACCCAAAAACAGCGTAGCAACTAGCATGTCGCGTTCACATGACGCCGGTTTCCGGCCAATGGCGTGCTCCAGGTGGTGGTGGTGGTGGGGGGCATTGGACTGTCTTCAATCTACCATCGGGGACAGTAGACTGGCTCGGAAATTACGTTGCCAACTGGCTAGCCAGTTACAGGTTCAGAAATGTTTTTGCTTTAAAAATTTTCTGTAACGGAGTTACATTTTAGATAAATAAAACTGCGCATAGATTTTTAAATTTGAGAAATGGCTCATGAGGTAAAACTTTTTTTACAAATCATAATTTTTGCTTGATATTTTTTTTTTTTTTTTTTTTTTTATAAGTTAAAAATTCATACCACGAAAAGTTTTCAGTGAAGAGCTGATTCCACGCGTTTTCTCAAAACTACGTTTTTGGTCAATAATAAAGTTCCTAGCGGCTTCCATTTGATCCGATTTACATGAAACTTTGTTAGAATACTCAGCATATTGCAATACATAAAGCTGTTCACGGAATCAGCTCTTCACTGAAAAGTTTTCGTGACATGAATTTTTAACTTCTGAAAATTAAAGAAAACTATCACGCAAAAATTATTATTTCTAAGAAAATTTTTATCTCATGAACCAACCTCAAAATTAAAAATTCATGTGAAATTTTGTTTATAGTGAAATTTAAGTCTTTCACAGAAGATTTTTAAAAGCAAAATCAAATCTAAGGCGTCAGGGATGTTTTGAATTTACGCATAATTTAATATCACTTTTTAATGATATTAAATTATTTACCCCCGAGGTGAAAATTAAAATCTAAGGAATTAATTAATGAAATATAATAAAAATTTCAAGTTCAATTTATAAGATTTATTTATTTTTATTTATTTATTTATTTATTTATTTATTTATTTATTTATTTATTTATTTATTTATTTATTTATTTATTTATTTATTCATTTATTTATTTATTTATTTATTTATTTATTTATTTATTTATTTATTTATTTTCTTATTTTTTATTTATTTATTTATTTATTTATTTATTTATTTATTTATTTATTTATTTGGTTATTTTTCTATTTTTCTATCTATTTATCTATTTATTTATTTATTCATTTATTTATCTATTTATTTACTATTTATCTATCTATCTATCTATCTATCTATCTATCTATCTATCTATCTATCTATTTATTTATTTATTTATATCATCATCATCATCCTTCACGAATTAGGCCTTTGTAGACCTGTTTCGGCCCCATCTAGCATCTTCTTAAAGGTCTTCCTGGTCGACGATGTCCTCTAGGTTTATATTGCATCATAATTTTTGGGATTCTTGAATTTTCCATTCTTCTTACATGATCTAGCCAATTGAATTTGTTTTATTATTTATTTATTTATTTATTTATTTATTTTTATTTGTTTATTTATTTTTATTTTTATAGATTGAACTTGAAACTTTTATTATATTGAACTAGATTTATCTGAAAACAAAATGAATTGTAAAATAATGAATGAAACTTGATATAATTTGGAACTATTATTTAAACGTACAGACACAACAAATCCTCCGAATTTCAAAGGAATTAATTAAAATTTTTAAAAGCTTAAAATTGAGAGTCCCAGTTTCCCTTAACTGCACTTCTTATCAAGACAATGGAAATGAATATAATCCATCTAATAGTGCCGGAATAAAAACTGCAAACAAGTTAGGCATGCTGAGAGTATAAACCTGTTTTTCCGTATCGATGTTACTGAAAACACGTATTCTAACTCGGAATTTATTTGCAACGCAATAACAACACTCGAGCGCGCGATGGATCGACCTAATAATTTCGTAAACTTTGTTTCCAAATTACCGATGGTCAGCTTCCGCAGTTTGTTGTGTGTGAATGTAATCGCCGCTCCACGTTGCTTTCTGATGAACGGTAATGGACCGCTTCCATCAGCATAAGCCGCATGAGCAGCTTGTTAATTTGCATGATAACATAATCATCATCTTTCAGTGAATGAGTGTACAACGTTTCGGCGCGACTTTGATCCCGGTTGCGCTCACTTCACTACGCCCGCCGTAAATTCTATGGCCGATGGGAACCCTTGACTCACTTCCTGTCGTAAACACAAGGATTATTGGTATACTAGTTAATGCATATTGCGAGTGCTATTCAATTACAGCATCATTTACACTGAAATATTTAGGACACGCATACACACAATGCATTTCAATTTGCGTGGGTATCAACTTTGAAATGACATGTGTCAAGTAGTCAACTTGGCATTGGTCATTGAAATAAATTTACAAATTCTCACTCAGGGCCTCTGTTGGGTCAAACCTGATATTCGACTCGTATAAAGCAGATATATATACACGAGGCGAATCCAGAAAGTAAGTTTCCCTATTTTGTTAAAGAACACACACTTTCAGGAAAACATTTATTGGCAACAGGTACAGCAATATTTCAGCTATTTTTCAACATAGCCACCATCAGAATTGAGGCAATTGTCGTATCGTGGGATCAACTTTTGTATCCCTCTGTCGTAGAACTCTGCCGCCTGTGAATGGAACCAGCGTGTGACAGACGTCTTCAGCTCTTCGTCGTTGCCAAAACGCTCACCGGAGGACAGGAATTTCTTGAGGTGCAAGAAAACGTGAAAATCGCTGGGAGCAAGATCAGGACTGTAGGGTGATGAAACAACTCCCAGCCAAATTCCGTCAAAACAGCTGCTGTGCGCCGAGCCGTATGTGGAAGAGCATTGTCATGGACGAGCACAACACCTGCAGTAAGCATTCCACGCCTCTTGTTTTGAGTAACGGTCAGCGTTCACTGTTTCACCTCTCGGAAGGAAGTCAATGAGCAGAATGCCCTTCCTGTCTCAGAACACAGTGCACATCACTTTCCGTACCAACAGCGTCTGTTTGAATTTCGTCCTGACCGGAGATCCACTATGCCGCCAATGCATTCACTGCTGCTTGGTTTCCGGGGTAAAGTGCGAAATCCAAGTCTCATCGCCCGTGACGATCCTGTCGAGAAACTCATCGCCGTCATCGTGATACTGTTGCAGAAATGTCAGTGCTGCTCCTAAACTTTGCATTTTGTGTTCGGGTGTCAGGTTTTTCGGCACCCACCTGGCACACACTTTTTTGAACAACAGGTGCTTAGTGACAATCTCATGCAACAAGGATCGCGATATCTGAGGAAAATGGCTGCTCAGCTCCGTAATCGTGAAGCGACGGTTCTCCATGATGCACTGCCGCACCAGCTCAACATGATCATCATTGATGAGGGACGGTCGTCCACTGCGCTCTTCATCATGGACACTTTGACGACCTTCGGAAAACTGCCTACACCAGCGACGCACCATCTGCTTACTCATGATGTTCGGCCCATAGACCTGACAGAGCTGCCGATGAATTTCAATTGGCGCAATGCTTTATGCATTAAAGAACATTATCACCGACCGAACCTCGCAGGCGGCGGGTGAAGGAATAAGAGCTTCCATTTCGGACCACTGCTGCCATGCTACTGGCACCAGGCGGGACCTGTCCGGCTGGCATATGATTGATACGTCATAGATCTGTTACGCATGCGCAATTGACACGGCTAATTACGTTTATTTTCAAGGGGGAAAATCGGGAAACTTACTTTCTGGATGCGCCTCGTGTATATATATATATATATATATATATATATATATATATATATATATATATATATATATATACTAGTGGCTTGTGCAGCAAATGCTGCGAACTCAGTTCAAATAAATTTTTTTCAGACTTACAGTATTTTGAATGAAGAATACCAGACATTTTGAAAATTATTTGCTTCCGTAATAATGAAACATACTCCCTCTGAATGTTTTTTATGCCAAATATTTTTCTCGAACCGATCCACTTTCAGTTTTTGAGTTTCAACGTGAAAACGCAAATAATAATGTCAGGACGATCAGTGGGTTTTTCATGTGGGAGTAAAGCAATAGCTGTTTCAGGTTATTGTGGATTGTAGGCGAAAGTTAAAAAAAATGTCAGGTTTGCTATGCTTTCGAACAATAGACATAGCTATTGCATGTAGAGTTTGAAAAATGTAGAGGGTAAAATCATTTTATCCTGCTAAGAGATCTTACTGAAATGATCGGGAGACTACATAATTTTGTAGGCTTCTTATTTTATCAGTAAGTAATAACGTATGGTCTTTCCTTAGGAACTGTAATTTTTGCGCTCTCTCGAGCCAATACTGAAGAGAATGCAGGGGCGGCCCGTCCTTATGTGATACAGTGCTACAGCACAATGATAACTTTGGCTCAAATAATGTATTTGTAATACCACCATAGTATTTGATCTGTCATTTGACAATTTCCCGTGGTTATGTTCATGACGCGTTATAAAGTGTTTAGTCTTCGTGCCTTCTTTGGTGCCTCAGAGAGTTCGTTGTGCTACTCAAAGCTCCACATGAAAAATGTAGACAGTTATGCGCATGTGCGAAGCTGAAATCACTGCTCTGATTGGCTATTTTTACGCGGGGAAGTGCTGTAGTCAGCTTCAGCACAACACAGCTTGGATATTGCAAAAGTAAAGCGTAACGAAAGAATGCTTGTTTGTGGAAGAATTCGGAACTATGTACAATGTATTTGGTAATTCAAGTGTCCGATTGCTGCTGCCATCTACCAGTTAAAGTTGCTGTCAACAGCTATACTATACTGAACAAAAGAGTGTTCCAGATACAAGTTGCATTTCTATACGGAAGACCTGACTTCCGAAATATAGATGGCTGTTCAATTGTCACAATACATAGTATCCAACAATTCACAGGATCCATTCTGTGAAGTATCGAAGTTGTTAAATATTTTGGTTACAACACAAATGACCACTGCTGAGCCAGAAAGATGTTTTTCTTCCTTGAAACGCATAAAAACGTTTTTAAGGAACACTATGTCCAGGATCGTCTCACTGCTCTTGCAATACTGTCAATAGAAAAGTGTGATGTCCAAGATGGAGGGGTTTAATACCAAATGACAAGTTCTGCAGTACGAAAGAACGTCGTATGGACTTCATATTTCATCACTAGGCGAGACTCAAAATTAAGATAAATACATTAGTGTAGGCCTCTACAGTAGGCCGATATAGAGATTGTAGCACACTCATTATTTTGACCACCAGCCGCTACTGAGAGAATGACGCATGTAAATATCTACACCAAACCGCCATTAAGTATATGAAAAAGGCTCAACCCCACTTGATTAATAACTATAAAAATATTTGATTTTTAATAACAATATTATTATCTTACGTAAGATTTGTAGTTATGTGTAATACACCTTCGCCATAATATTACATAGGTCATTGGGAGGTAACCTGAGATATTCTCTACATCTACTTACATAACCCCAAAAACGTTTCAATTTCATATCATCAATATAGCATTAATATGTATAATTAATGAAAAATAGTCACATCAGGTATTAACTATAATAATATTTCATTTATAATGGTAGTAATGTCATCAAACCACCTCAAGTTTTGTAGATTCTAATATCCAATACACAGCTGTACTCAGAAAATTACACACCGCAGAATCAGACCTGTGAATTATTTTTAGGAAGTCTTAAAGTTTTTAATAACGAATTGAATTTGAGCTCTAAATATGTCAGCAATCCTGCAGGTCATGGCCTTCGTGTAATATCCTATTGTTTATTGTAGTGTGTTCGTGTTTTGTTTTATTCTGAAAAGTCATATTTCTCAAAACTGACGACAGATGGATTTTGGAAATTAGGAAAATGATGTAGGAAAATTGATATTTCACTGAAAACTGCTATTTTTCTGAAAAGCTTTGGGTTCCAAGCTTCAAAATGAGGGGTCATTTATTAAAATCCGTTCAGCCGTTTTCCCATAATTTCCATTGCCAGTTCAAATTATATATATATATATATATATATATATATATGTATATATATGACTATAAAATAATACTTATAGATCTGCTCATAAAACTTTATAAAATTATGGAAATCCTATCTTAAGGAAGCTAAACTTTAAAACAATATAAACGGAAAAGATTAAAGTTGTTGAAATGCTCTTTCACACGCCTATCTGCCTCAGAGGCGTACGCAAGGGGGGGTTATCTGGTTCGGTATGGCATAGTTGCGCCCCGCGGTCAATTGGGAGGCCTAGGCATAGCATAGTTGCGCCCCGAAGAAATCAGGTAGCAGAATGGACATGGCATAGTTGCGCCCCGATGGGCAAATGATTGTCATAAAATAAATAAATGGTAGCAATTTTCTCTGGAATTTTAGTTTCAGTGTATTTGTTCATTATAAAGAGATGCTGGCTTGCCTC
Source organism: Periplaneta americana (assembly GCA_025594305.2). Lineage (NCBI taxonomy): Eukaryota > Metazoa > Arthropoda > Insecta > Blattodea > Blattidae > Periplaneta > Periplaneta americana. Next base: position 17,633,682 of record JAJSOF020000039.1, on the reverse strand, counting down.
CAATTTGTCCATACTGCAACACTTGACATTTATTTCAATACATAATTTTACATCTATAGCACAAAACAAGCTTATATACAGGGGCATCATTTTATTTTTACTTGCACTTTTATTGTACCTGCATTTCTGAATGTACTTCATTCTCACCCCTTCACTAATGCCCTTGCTCTCGTCAGACACACAAACTTACGGACTCTGAAATCTTCAGGTAAACACTGAATATAGTGACGTATGATTGCGTTTTCTATAGAAGAAAGAACCTATATTAATAATATCGTACTAAAAAATTATATTCAAGAAACGATAAATTCAATTTCAGAGAATATGCTTCAAAATGTTTTTAATAATATGCGTACTGAATTGAAGCCTGCATTGTAATGAACGGCAACCATTTTCAGGAACTTGTTTAAAAATTCAGATTAGCTTTATTTGAATTGAGGTGGCTAGAAACAAAGGAATGCTAGTGACATTTGTAATAACATGAGTTAAGTGCATCCAGTGTAAGCAAAAGTATCTAAAATTTTAGTAGCAAAGGGATATTTTAATCGTCATAAAATTTAAATAAAAATTTCACCGATTTTAGCTTAAATATTTAAACCCCATTTTCCCAAAAGTAATTTTTACAGCCCTTTACTTATGACCCCTCAATTTAAATGCACTCTCTATTTGTTGATAACATCAATAATAAAGAATAAAGAGATATTACATAACGAACTAGCCGCCTGAAAAGTTGAGTTTTGAAAAAATGTTACTACTCTACTGTATTTTGATAAATTCCAAAAGTGATGATCAAACTGAAAATCAATATCGTATTTCTAAATGGATACACTTTTTCTCTCCTCCTATACCTAGTAAAATGATTTGTTTACATCTTGCACTAGTAACAAAACTCCTGTAATGGAAGGGGAAACAGTGTTTCCGGAGTATAGCCAGGTTAGTGTTAAAAATGTTGGTAAAAATAAAGTATGTCCCTGTGCATGTTTGTTTAATTATTTATTATTTAAAAAACTGAACATTTTTTAGCAAATCTTATCTCATTCATTTCTAGTTACTTCATTAATTCTTTGCATTCTCATTTTTTAACCAAAAAGAGATATAAACTTATTTGCTTTTGTAACTTTCTGTTATTATTGTTCATAAGTTTTTTAATGCTATTTCTTTATTGACTAGTAGAAACTTTTCATTTATAAATTTCATCCGAATTTCTTTTGTGGGTTGTCAAAGGGTATATTAAAGCAATAATTTCAAAGACTGTCATCATGTGTAAGAGAATCATTTACTAGAACACAGTAAAACATAAATTTAACATATTAGTTAGGTGCATGCAATTAAAATATTTGACTCTACTACAATATAATTTTATAATACATTAAGCATTCAAGAATTTATGATCTCTCTTCAGTTTCACGAAGAGCTGCGTCCTCCAAGTATTCCTGCATATTTTCTTGCAGGTTTCCGCTGACAACACAGATGCTCGCTGTTTGTACATCTGTGTACACCTTCAAAATATGAAACACAATTAATAATAGTATTGCAATTTTCAACATGTACTTTTAAGTTTCATATATTTCCGTTGTGTAGTTACTTAATACCTTAAGAGTGGTACCTAACCAATTTTTTCCTATTACTATACATGCTAGTCAATTATAGTGATTTTCTAGCTCTCGGGTTGAATTTTCTTTCACCAATTTAGTTTGGAATTTCGGGTACAGGCAAATAGGCCTACTACAAATGGCAGTTATTTTCTAACTGTTATGTTGGCAGCAATAATTTCGGTTCCTGTGGTATAGTGTAGAGTCAAAGAGTGTGTGTGTTTTGAAGTTGAGTTGCGTGTTGAGAATTTCGTTGGGGTGTGTTTTTGTGTGCCTGGAACACAGGAAACAGAACAAGTGGCTCCAAGACCAACAACGACCAGTTCTGAAGATGACCCATAAATAGGTCGAAACATGTTATTTTTAACAGAGGAAAGTCTTATTCCGAAGTGATACAGTGTTAAAATTGTGTGATCAAGATGTACAGGGACATCATTTTATTTTTACTTCGATTTTTATTGTACCTGAGTTTCTGAATGTACTTCACTCCCACCCGTCTACTAATGACATTCAACCGTCCTCCAGATCCAAGACCGCATATACAGTCATAGTAGTCTTACGGTCATAGTAAACAGTACGTTCCAAAAATATGTTCGTGTTTTCCAGTTTTCAATATTGAATCATTTTCGCACAGGTACTGTCGTCCATTTGCCTACGTCGTATTCCGGTTTCCCCACCAGATTTTATTTGCCAGCTTGTGGCTGGGCTGTCTTAGCTCTTTCCGAGAACATTAATTTCTGTTAGGAATTGGACGTCTACGTAATATTATACAACTGTTCAAAATAACTTAAATAAAAGGGCCTCGTTAAGGAATTAACTGTCATGTGATTTCCTCCTTTTACGACCCTACGACATAATCACTTGGACGGACAGTAGATAGTTTGTCTGAGTAATTTTATCTTTTCGGATCGGGCAGAAGTGAAGATTGAATTTACAGTACGTAAGGTACTCTTTTTATAGAGTAGATACAGAATTATTTCAACATGAGTTACTGTACGAAGAACGAAACTAGTGATTGGAATTCGATCCAATAAATAGTGCGATAATATGCATATTAGAACTGAAGCCTGTATCGAAATGAGCGGCCACCATTTTCAAAAATGTGTTTAAATATCCATATTATTTTTCAATTTAACTTCATTCTCTATAGTGTACGCTAATGTACTGTAGACAGTATAATACACACTGCATAATGAAAAGTCCACATGGACAGTCAATTCGTGAGTAAAAACAATTGTTAATACTATTTTGATTAAACAAAACCTAATGAAAATGATCAAACTCAAAAGCGCAATATTTTGTTTACGTAAATGGATGAACTACTTTTCTTCCCTCCTATACCTAGTTGATTTGTTTTGTATATTACGCCAGTATCATCGAACTGCAGTCGTGGAAGGGGTAGCAAACGGCGTTGAGCCAGAGGTATAGGCAAGTTAATATTAAAAATGTTAGTAAAAATAAAATGATGTCCCTGTATAAAATTCTATTACGTTAAGCCCGTGCGAAAATAAAACATGTCTCATACCAAAAAAACAGCTTCATACTATTATTTTACTTTTAAGTAACAGTAAGAGAAGTCGGGTATGCAATGTTAGAATTTCATTTTGCTGGGAACCCTGTGTGAACTCTGATCGGTCGTTTGCTGGCTCACTATCTACAGTCGCGACGCTGTTATTTCCGGCGTGACTCCTCCTCTTTGCTTACACCTTAGGAAGTGAAGGCTCTATAAAGTCTAGGTAGGTAGAATCGTTCGCCATTTTTGTTCTTTCGTTGCCGAGCTACCTTACGAGGAATCTATTTGCCTCACCGTTAAACATTATCATGTCGTAGCTTCTATGATAATAAATCAAACGCACTGTAATTCAGCAAATAATTGAGCGGCAAATAACGTCTTCGTGTGGTTTCTGCGAACGCCAACGAAAGGGCCAAAATGGCGGGCGATTATATTAAGTATTTATCGAGTCTTAAGAAATGAATAACGTCTTCACCAGCGAATCACAAGACGCACACGTTTAAATGTAGCCGACCTGCAACGCGATTGGCTGCCGGAAATTAGAGCGACGGGACTGTAGGTTGGTGTACAGTGATAATATGAAAGACACTGTGGTCATTGGACGTGTCGTTCCTGATTGAATGGAGCGATCACGTGGTACAACACCGCCATTAAAATTCTAAACATTTTTTGTGATTATATTATAACTAATTATTTAATTCCAAGGGGATATAATATTTTAAAAAATCATTAAAGATGTGTAATACCTAAAAATAAATATAATTGGGGCCCTCATCCTTTTTAAAAAAATACCAGGCTGAGGAATTACAGAAGTTGAGAAATGCTGACTTAAACTATTTGATTAAAAACATATATTCTGACAGTGAAATGGAAGTGAACAAGTTAGAACTAATATTTCGCTAAAAATAAAGCCTTATTCCAGAAAGTATGATTAATATATTATATTATGTACTTACGTCACAAGAAGTTGGCGTCTGATAAATAATGCACGTTTCTTTTGTATAAGTGTGCACTTCTTGCGTGATCATTTTTATTTGGCCAGCTGCTGCTGCCGCTTCCCTCAGCATTTTCTCTTGCTGAAGTTGTAATGTCAACTTTTCTTCGTTCTCCAAGGCACATCCCAGCAACATATCCTTTTGCTAAAAGAAATGTAATACAACTACTTCATGTTTGGATAATAACCAACACACAGTTCGTGTTAAAACATAGCAGGCAGGTAAGGACTTTAAAGATTATGTATTTTTTTTTATTTTAGTAGGTTATTTTACGACGCTTTATCAACATCTTAGGTTATTTAGCATCTGAATGAGATGAAGGTGATAATGCCGGTGAAATGAGTCCGGGGTCCAACACCGAAAGTTACCCAGCATTTGCTCATATTGGGTTGAGGGAAACCCGGGAAAAACCTCAACCAGGTAACTTTCCCCGACCGGGAATCGAACCCGGGCCACCTGGCTTCGTAGTGACGCTAACCGTTACTCCACAGGTGTGGACACACATTACATATAATTTTGGTAATTATGCACGACGTATCGACCAGGTCTGCTGATTTCTTACACATAACTGCATTATCGACCCTGCACTAATCCCGGTCCCCATGTTTATCATAGAACAGCCACGTACAATGTATATAAGTTACTAGTATCCTAGATCATATATACCCAAATTGCTCGACCTTATAGGATTTGACGGTAACAACTCTTGTCAGGTTTACTACGCTTTCTGTACTAACAGCCAGGTTAACAAAGCAATGTTCTGTTGCTCAGGCTTTTGCCACTATGGCGCCATGTTTAGCGTTTGTCACCGATATGTTTAAAATAACTACTGTATATAGTTCTCGATAACACTATCAACAATATTAGTAATTAAAATTACTGTTTTTAAGAAAGCACGAGCTAATGACGCTGGTACGAAATGCGACTCGTAATGCACGTGGTACGCCAAAGGAACTGGGAAGTTTGGCTACACTGTCTCCGTGATTCCGTTATCAGATTTTCGTTAGCAGACGACATTTTCACGTGAGGTCAATGAAAAGCTCCGTTCTCCTTCCCCCTCCATCCCGCCATACTCAACGTGTCATCGCTGCACAGGCTACCCCTCTAACCCGCATTCCTCTCCCCAGCCAACTTTGGTTTAGTCGGTTCATAACCTGGCTTTTTAGTTAGTTGTTACTGTCACTCAAAACTCCCATTTGAATTGCATTAGCGACTGTACTGTCATCTCTTGTTCGTTTACTGCGACGGGTGGCGATCCTGGCGGTTATTCTCTTCAAAGTGCTACCGATTTTAACATAGGGATGAGCAATCTGTTATATATATGATCTAGGCTAGAATGAAGGAACAAATTGGTATTCACAAAAATCCAAAAGAATGTTACCTACAAGTAAATGGAACATAGCCCCTGGACCTTATACTAACTACATACATTACAAAATCGTTCTTATATCTCCATTTAGTTATTTTTAGCATTCTACAGTATATTGTATAGGCCTATGCTATCCGCAGTCACATCAATATTACGAAAAATAATATCATTAAAGGGAGGATTTATGAGATTTTTTTGGGAAATTATTATCAAGTATTTGAGCCCACCCAATGTTTTTAAAAAGTTGTGTACAAATAGTAAGCATTAATATGTTTCGAAAAATTTCTTGTTGGTTTGTAGTGTAAATTAAAACCCCGAGCAGAATACTGAGTCCAGAATTTCAACCCGCGACCTTCGGAATACAAGTCCAATGTTTCACCACAGAGCCACCTTGTTCAGTAGTCACAAAGTCTTCGATAAACTACAATGTGAACGGCATTTATAATTTATAAGAAGCCTCACCTGAATTAGTTCAGCGTCTTTAAGCTTTTCCATCTCAGCTCTTGCCCTCTCTGATACCAACAGAGAATACAACTGGTGAAAGTTATCTCTCTCTTTCAAGAGATCACTCTCAAGCTGGCATGTCTTCGCCTTTTCTTCTTCTAAGGCTGAGCTATAAGGAAGAAATAAAATGTCATTATCTTGCATATTTTTAATAAAAATAAAGCATGGTGCAATTCTTCTGTACAATAAAGTTTCCTAGGTTATTTAAGAACTTGTGTAATTTATACTGTAATTAACTTTGTTCAGTTGCAAATAATACTGCATGCTCAAGAGTACATTTAAATAAAATGAAGGACTCGGGCGTAAAACATGGTAACCGATAATTTGGTCAAAAATTAGATATGTAGCTTATAATATAGTATCTTACATTTTGCGTCTAATGAAGTAGCTAGTTGTCTAATATCTTAATAGATGGCAGAAGTATGCAGATTTTACTTTCCTAGTAACTATACAAAATGTTGCATGTATAAATGTTTACCTACCTAATAACTTCAAAACACTAAAACGCCACTTACCATGTTTTACTCCCGAACCCTATAATAATAATAATAATAATAATAATAATAATAATAATAATAATAATAATAATAATAAATAATAATATAGAGTGTTAGTTGCGAGACCGGAGGAAAAAGACCTTTAGGGAGGCCGAGACGTAGATGGGAGGATAATATTAAAATGGATTTGAGGGGGTGGGGTGTGATGATAGAGACTGGATTAATCTTGCACAGGATAGGGACCATGGCGGGCTTATGTGAGGGCGGCAATGAACCTTCGGTTCCTTAAAAGCCATTTGTAAGTAAGTAATAATAATAATAATAATAATAATAATAATAATAATAACAATAATAATAAATTTTGCCATCTTCTAGGATTGAACTATGGACATTCCAGTCCATTACCAGTTGTAAATAAATAAATAAAAATTACTGAAGACTTATACTACAACAAAACCGACATTAATATAAAAGTCAGAAATTCCAGAAAATACATGGTATATTAAGAACACTAAGACGTAAAACAAGACAAGAGACACAACTAAAATTTTATAAAGTAATGGCAGTCCCACTACTAACGTATGGAAGTGAAAACTGGATTCTGAACAGTACAGACAGGAGAACAATTGAAGCTGCCGATATGAGATTCCTTAGATAGCAGGCAAGCTACAGCTTGTCCAAGTCAAGTCTGCGAGTGGGGATATCGGGATGGAATGTAGAGGCAAAACACAGTTGCCACATAGGTCACTTGACGCTCAGATTTCAACGTGTGCACATCGTTTAAAATACACTACGGAGCGCAAGCATTTGTTGTCCTTGTCTTCAGATAAAGGCAACAGTTACGCTGCCTCCCCCCTCATGCAACTTTCTCTCCTACGCCCACGCTTGCCAATCAGAACGCCAAACCTCACTGTCAAGCAGAAGTAGAAGTACAGTCTATTCCAAAGCGTGTTACCGCTCTATGAACTGAAGCGCACTAGAAAACTTTGCTGTCATATGAGACTGTACTGGTCTCCTCTCGTTACCGCCTCCTTTCACTACAGAACTGCCTCCAACTTCCCCTCTCGGCTCGCAGACTTAACTTGGTCGAGCTGTACTTCATTTTAGATGGGAAGAGTAATACGGAAATAAGAGATGAATTGCAAATATTTAGTCTAACAGAAAGAATAGATGAAATGAGGAGAAACTGGCAAGAACACTTAGTGAGAATAACAGAAGAACTGATGCCAAAAATAATATACTCATACAATCCAACCGGATTTCGAAGTAGAGGTACACTTTGATGAGATGGAAAGACCATCTTTATTCTATTGAAGACGAAACAGGCCAACAGGCCTAAACTTTGAAGTAGATAATGATGATAATTATGCAAATAAAATTAATTATTTTAATAAAATAAGTACTTCCGTCCCAACTTATACAAATAACAGCCTTTTTATTTTTTATATATCATTCACACAGCAGACATAATAATACAAAACAGAAGTTCCATACAAACACGTCTATAACATTAGTAACTGGGTTTATTTCTTGCTAATTAGGCTGTTATTCAAACATAAAAGAGCGACGTAACACTAACATATTCAACGATACAATATTCCCACTTCAGACAATTACAACGTTCAAGAGATCTCGACTTTTTTGTGTGGTAAGGATATATCGGAAAATACGGGAATTTTATTGAAGCAAGTAAAGAGATGCGTATGGAAGTTAACCACGAAAAGACAAAGTAAATGATTATGTCTCGTAACAAGAACATTGCACAAAATGAAAAATATAAAAACTGGAAATTTATCCTTTGAAGAAATGGAAAAATTCAAATATCTTGGAGCAACAGTAACAAATATAACTGACACTCGGGTGGAAATTAAACACAGAATAAATATGGGAAACGCCTGTTATTATGTGGCTGAAAGTTTTTGTCATCTAGTCTGCTGTCAAAAAATCTGAAATTACAATTTATAAAGCAGTTATATTACCTGTTGTTGTGTATGGTTGTGAAACTTGGACTCTCACTCTGAGAGAGGAGAGCATAGGTAAAGAGTATTCGAGAATAAGGTGCTTAAGAAAATATTTGGGGCTAAGAGGGATGAAGTTACAGGAGAATGGAGAAAGTTACACAACGCAGAACTGCATGCATTGTATTCTTCACTTGACATAATTACGAACATTAAATCCAGACGTTTGAGATAGGCAATGCAAGTAACACGTATGAACGAATCTACTGTATAAATGCATATAGAGTGTTAGCTGGGAGACCGGAGGGATAAAGATTTTTGGGGAGGCAGAGACGTAGATGGGAGGATAATGTTAAAACGGATTTGAGGGAAGTGGGATATGATGGTAGAGACTGGATTAATCTTGCTCAGGATAGGGATCAATGGCGGGCTTATGTGAGGGCGGCAATGAACCTCCGAGTTCTCTAAAGCCATAAACAAGGTAAGGATAGGCCTATAATCTAAACGCTGATCTCTGTGTAATAAAGATTAAACATATGAATCCGGTACTTACAGTATTATATCACAATTCTGATACAATCTATTCTGCATATGTGAATACTCTTCCTTCTGCAGTTCTCTTTTTCTTGTAGGTCCCGAATTGACAGATACTGTCGTCGGATCTCTTCTTCCATTGCATTTGCTGTAATATTTTATATAAGTCAAACTCTTTGTGAAAACTATGGCATCGGGCAGTGACATTCAATATTCGTGAACTTTGTACACACTCAAAGGCAAAAAACAAACATTTAATAGAATGTTATAATAATAATAATAATAATAATAATAATAATAATAATAATAATAATAATAATAATAAAATAATAATATAAATAATAATTATTTTAATAAAAATAATAATAATAATATGCCATTAGGAAAGTTCAGGATAACAGGCAGGGTTTGGAATTGAACGGGTTACATCAGCTTCTTGTCTATGCGGATGACGTGAATATGTTAGGAGAAAATACCAAACGATTAGGAAAACACGGAAATTTTACATGAAGCAAGTAAGTGAAAGTAAATCCCGAAAAGACAAAGTATATGATTATCTCGTGACCAGAATATTGTACGAAATGGAAATATAAAAACTTTATCCTTTGGAAAAATTCAAATATCTTGGAGCAACAGTAACAAATATAAATGACACTCGGGAGAAATTAAACGCAGAATAAATATGGGAAATGCCTGTTATTATTCGGTTGAAAGCTCTTATCATCCAGTCTGCTGTCAAAAATCTGAAATTAGAATTTATAAAACAGTTATATTACCTGGTTCTTCTGTATGGTTGTGAAACTTGGACTCTCACTCTGAGGAGGAACATAGGTAAAGGGTGTTTGAGAATAAGGTGCTAAGAAAATATTTGGGGCTAAGATGAAGTTACAGGAGAATGGAGAAAGTTACACAACACAGAACTGCATGCATTGTATTCTTCACCTGACATAATTAGGAACATTAAATCCAGACGTTTGAGATGGGCAGGGCAAACGTATGAACGAATCCAGAAATGCATATAGAGTGTTAGCTGGGAGACCGGAGGGAAAAGACCTTTAGGGAGGCAGAGACGTAGATGGGAGGATAATATTAAAATGGATTTGAGGGAGGTGGATAGGATCAATGGCGGCTTATGTGAGGGCGGCATAATGATAGAGACTGGCCTATTAATCTTGCACAGGATAGGGATTCTGATATAATCTATTCCGCTGGCGGGCTTATGTGAGCATTTGCTGGCAAATGAACCTTCGGACATTCAATATTCGTTTTGTAAAAAGGCCATTTGTAATAATAAGTTGTAAATAATAATAATAATTTATTTTAGCTGGAAAAGTTACGGCCCCAAAGCCTGCTCTTCCATGAAAAATATCGACTAGCTTCAACAAATCTTTCTTTTTTGTCTCGATAGTTTAAATTTAACTTCATAGTTTCTTTCTCTACAGGGTGACTCACGAGGAAAGGTAAAAAATTTAGAATACGATATCTTACGCCATTTTGAGTGAAAAAGTTCATATGAACATAAGTCCGTTTTCGAACGATGGCGGAGCTAGATGCATTTTTTTGGTAAAACGTCTCGCCCCAATGTGAATCAGACGTTACCATACGCTGCTGACGTGAGACGAGGTCACCGACCGCAATGAATGACGTAACATTGGAATCTGCATTGTGAGCGATGTAGATAAGAGAAAGAAACCGGGTGGTGGGGCATTACAAATGTCCAATCGCCTGCCCTTGTCTGTTGTAATGACACAGAACCAGCAGATAACACAAATAGTCTACACTATCATCAATTCACAGCAGTTGTCAGCTACCTACTGTACAGTAGTTATACAGGTACAGTTATCGGAAGTGTTGTGTTTTTCAAGATGCCTTATAAATTTTCGACTACAGAATACGCCGATATTGTGTATGTTTATGGTTTGTGCGATGGAAGTTCCTTGCGTGCCGTCGCTGAATACGAACGACGCTTTCCGAACAGAAGGGTACCATATCGAAGAGTACTTACTGTCTATGGGGTTGGATGAAAGACTTGGTATAGCAAAGGAACGGGGAAACGAGAGAGGCGCTAATCGACCGTATTTTGGATGCGGCATAAAGACAGCCACGTGCAACTCTCCCGAGCGATGAGCGCGATTCATGTCCGAGCGCAACAGTGCATTGAAGCAGAAGGAGGTACCTTTGAAAATTTGCGAAAACATCGACCCCGACGTCTAGAATATTAGGTATGTATGCATACGTGAATATAAACTTTAAATTTGTCCGTTATCTGTCTCTAAATGCGAGTTAGTACAATGGAATCTGAGAAGTTTTTGTGAAATCAAAGAACCACATCTCCGTAACCGTTCGAAAACGGACCTATATTCATATGAACTTTTTGACTCAGAAAGACTTCAGAATTCACATTCTAAATTTTTTACCTTTCCTCGTGAATCACTCTGTATCTTGTGGACTAACACTTGGTTTAGACTGTACAAAGAGTAAGTGTATAATAATAATAATGAGAAATTATCCGTACAACGATTATTATGTAATTATGATATTACTTCACTCCAGAGTAGATCTGTAACGTTCTGTAACGTCCACACCTGTGGAGTAACGGTCAGCGCGTCTGGCTGCGAAACCAGGTGGCCCGGGTTCGATTCCCGGTTGGGGCAAGTTACCTGGTTGAGGTTTTTTCCGGGGTTTTCCCTCAATCCAATACGAGCAAATGCTGGGTAACTTTCGGTGCTGGACCCCAGACTCATTTCACCGGCATTATCACCTTCATTTCATTCAGACGCTAAATAACCTAGATGCTGATACAGCGTCGTAAAATAACCCAATAAAATAAAAATAAAAAATGTTCTGTAACCTACTAGTCTATCTAGCGCGAAATAAATAGCATATGCTCAAAGATGATGATTCTATCTTACCTTGCAGAGCAAATATGTTCTTTTTCTTCTTCAATATCCCAATTTCATTAGCCATTTTAGTTATCATTTTCTTTTCTTGGGCCAATGAGTAGGCTAATTCTTCTTTTTCTAAGTTGAGGTGGTCTATTTGAGCTGCTAAATTTTCCACAGTTCTTTCATACTGTTCGCTGTTGTCCACGCGATGTTGCAAGTTATCTTTAGAATCATTTGACTTGTGAGCTTTCATTTTGCAGCTTGGTTTACTTCCTACCCTCAAGCATTTGGGCAGGAAGGATTTCGTAAATTTTTTTTCTTTTGAGCGAGTTTTCTTCACTTCGCTCTTCTTTTCTCCTGATGTTCTACATTAGGAGGTTCCTGTAAAACTGAGTTCATAAGTATGTATTCTTTCATTTCATCCTTCAAGACATGTCTTTCTGCAATATATTCCATTAAAACAAAGCAAACAAAAACAAATTAAATATCTAATGTAACTTATGTATAATAGCACAAAATACGTCTTGCAATGGCAAAAAAATACAGAGACATCATTTTATTTTTACTTCAATTTTTATTGTACCTGAGTTTTTGAATGTACTTCACTCCCACCCCTTCTACTAATAAAGTTCTACCGTCCTCCACACAGATCCAAGACCGCATATACAGTCATAGTATCCTTACGATCATAGTAAACAGTACGTTCCAAAAATATGTTCGCGTTTTCTAGCGACGTAAGAGCTTTCAATATTGAATCATTTTCGCACAGGTACTGTCGTCCATTTGCCTACGTCGTATCCCGGTTTCCCCACCAGCTTTTATTCGCCAGCTAGTGGCTGGGCTGTCTCAGCTCTTTTCTGAGAACATTAATTTCTGTTAGGAATTGGACGTCTACGTAATATTATACATCTGTTTAAAATAACTTAAATAAAAGGGCCTCGTTAAGTAATTAACTGTCACGTGATTTCCTCCCTTTCTACGACCCTACGACATAACCACTTGGGTCCACACCTGTGGAGTAACGGTCAGCGCGTCTGGCCGCGAAACCAGGTGGCCCGGGTTCGAATTCCGGTCGGGGCAAGTTACCTGGTTGAGGTTTTTTCCGGGGTTTTCCCTCAACCCAATACGAGTAAATGCTGGGTAACTTTCGGTGCTGGACCCCGGACTCATTTCACCGGCATTATCACCTTCATTTCATTCAGACAGTGTCGTAAAATAACCCAATAAAATAAAAAATAAAAATAAATAACCACTTGGACGGACAGTAGATAGTATGTCTGAGTAATTTTATCTTTTCGGGTCGGGCAGAAGTGAAGATTGAATTTACAGTACGTAAGATACTTTTTTATAGAGTAGGTATAGAATTATTTCAACATGAGTTACTAGTACGAAGAACGAAACTGGTAATTGGGATTAGATACAATAGTATATAGTGCGATAATATACACATTTGAACTGAAGCCTGTATCGAAATGAACGGCCACCATTTTAAAAAATGTGTTTAAATATCCATATTATTTTTCAATTTAACTTCATTCTCTATAGTGTACGCTAATGTGCTGTAGACAGTATAATATACACTGCATAATGAATACGTCCGCATGGAAAGCTCAGTTCGTGAGTAAAAACACTCATTGTTAATACTGTACTGTATTTTGATTAAACAAAAACCTAATGAAAATTATCAAACTCAAAATCGCAATATTTCCTAGTTTACGTAAATGGATGAACTACTTTTCTTCCCTCCTATACCTAGTAAAGTGATTTGTTTGTATATTACGCCAGTATCATCAAACTCAAGTCTTGGAAGGGGGTAGCAAATGGCGTTGATCCAGAGGTATAGGCAAGTTAATATTAAAAATGTTAGTAAAAATAAAATGATGTCCCTGTATATACTTGCAAGTAATAGAAGGCTCACTACCGGCGTAATGCAAGTTTGAGATGCAACAATGTGGAACAAAATTACAAAGCGCTCCTATCCATCGATTATAATGTTAGAGACCTCACAGACTTCTCGTATTTCATGATGTATAATCCCTTTCATTCAAGTGTGGACTTAATCAGAAAAATCAAGAGAATAACATGGCTGCTCATGTGAAACTTCAGTCGATTGACCTTCAATCATCCTTAACGCTGAAATATTTGTCTTAAAAGCAGAAATTCATAGCCTTGGGGGGGGGGGGGGCAGAAGATACGAAAAGACTCCAAATACTGTGAAGTGTCTCTTTCAAATGTCTGGCCATGTTCGTAACAACGTATATAAATGGAAAATGTTCTCACTTATGAAATACCTCAAAAACAAATCATGATCACGATTAACTAATTCACATCTGCAGGACTGTTTTGTGTAGCTACAAGTGACTTCTCCTTGGTCATCACTGAATTTCTGAATAACATTATAGTTTAAGGGTATCATTAGCTGTTTTAAAATGTATTTATTTATTTATGTATTTATTTATTTATTTATCCATTTATTTACATATATTTATTTACTTATTTATTTATCTATTTATTTATATATATATTTATTTATTTACCTATTTATTTATTTATTTATTTATTTATTTATCAATTTATTTATTTATTTATCTTATTTATTTATCTATTTATTTAACTATTTATTTATTTATTTATTTATCTATCTATTTATTTATGTACTTATTTATTTATTTATTTCTTATTTATTTATTTATATACATTTATTTATCTATTTATTTATTATTTATCTACTTATCTATTTATTTATTTATTTATGTATTTATTTATTTATCTATTTATTTATTTATCTATTTATTTATCTATTTATCTGTTTATTTATCTATTTATTTATTTTTTAATTATTTATTTATTTATCTATTTATTTATGTATCTATTTATTTATCTATTTATTTATTTATGTATCTATTTATTTATTTACTTATTTATTTATCTATTTATTTATATATTTACTTATCTATTTATTTACGTATTTATTTATTTATTTATCTATTTTATTTATGTATTTATTTATTTATCTATTTATTTATGTATCTATTTATTTATTTATACATTTATTTATCTATTTATTTATTTACTTATTTATTTATCTATTATCTATTTATTTATTTATGTATTTATTTATTTATTATTTATCTATTTTATTTATTTATCTTATTTATTTTATTTATCTATTTATTTATTATTTATTTATTTTTATTTATCTATTTTTATTTATTTATATTTATTTATTTATTTATTTATTTATCTATTTATTTATTATTTATTTATTTATTTATCTATTTATTTATTTATTTTATTTATTTATTTCTATTTATTTATGTATTTATTTATTTTGTTTATTTATCTATTTATTTATTTATTTATTTATCTATTTATTTATTTATCTATTTATTTATTTATCTTTTATTTATTGATATTTATTTATTTATTTATTTACTGTTTATTTACTTATTTATTTATTTATCTATTTATTTATTTATTTATCTATTTATTTACTTATTTATCTATCTTTTATTTATTTATTTATTTGTCTTTTATTTATTTATTTATTTATTTATCTATTTATTTATTTATCTATTTATTTATTTATCTATTTATTTATTTATTTATTTATTTATTTATCTATTTATTTACTTATTTATTTATCTATTTATTTATTTATTTATTTTATTTATCTATCTATTTATTTATCTTATTTATTTATTTATCTATTTATTTGTATACTTATTTATTTATTTATTTATTTATTTATTTATTTATTTATTTATTTATTTATTTATATATTTATTTCTTATTTATTTATTTATCTATTTATTTATTTATTTTATTTATCTATTTATTTACTTATTTATATTTATTTATTTATTTATTTGTCTGTTTATCTATTTATTTATTTATTTTTATTTATTTTTATTTATCTTTATTTATTTATCTTTTATTTATTTATCTATTTTTATTTATTTATTTATGTAACTATTTATTTATTTTTATTTATTTATTTATTTATTTATCTGTATTTATTTTTATTTATGTATTTATTTATTTTTATCTATTTATTTACTATTTATTTATCTATTTATTTATTTATTTATATTTATTTATTTATCATATTTATTTATTTATTTATATACTGTTCTCTGTCTGGGGAAGGGAAGACCTACTGGTCTTAGCTCTACCAGATTAAATAAATAAATTATTATTATTTTTATTATTATTATCATATAAGCCTACTGAACTATTCCATTTCATGATGCTCGCTCAATTAGTATTGCATGTGATTGGTGCTCACATTATCCAAAAGGTTGAGAATCCCTGTTATACACCTATGAATGGATCTTGTACATCAGCTAGTTTAGCAATCATTTTTCATAATTAAATGCTATTAAATAACCAAAGAAACATAAATACTGTAGCTCAAATTGATGAAACTCAAAATATTTCACGTGATTTAACGTACAATATAAATGAGTAATTATTGATTTGAAACCTACCCTTCTCCTCCTCCGGTGTTCACGATCACACCACCATAAACACCTGAAGAAATAACTACAAATCACGTTTATAAACTGGAGCGGCATGGTTGCTGCAACGTCAGTCTAATTTCGCTTTTTCCACTTTTAGCATCAGTTACTTTTCATGTTCTACAGAACGTAACTATAGCAATATGAGCGTTTAGACTGTCATTATAAGGGAAACATACAACGATGAAAACTATTGTTTCGCAATCTATTATTACAAATTCAGTTTGTAATAACAAGCAAGTCTGGATAAACTTGGATTGGCAAATATTGACTCCTCTGATCAGATAAACGTATCATCTTTACGAAAACTCCTACGAGACAAAGAATTTGATTCCTGGTGTACGTTGCCTCAGAAAGGAAAGGGAGTCATTCTATATAAAGATAAAGAATACACGTCCGGTAATAAATGGCTATGTAAACCGAATGGATTGACCAGCAGCGAATGGAAGGACGCTATTAAGATGACTGCCAATGTATGTCCAGTACGTGCTCTACCAGGTAGGTCTCAGAATGGAACCCACTGCCGACATTGTCGGAGTGAGAAAGAAACACTTGCTCACATTCTGGGAGCCTGTCCTCATGGAGAACTACTGAGGAATAGTCATCACCACAAGATTCGATCCCTCCTAGCATCGGCCCTACGAGGAAAAAAACTACCAAGTAGAAGAGGAAGTCCATGGTTTGTCCACAAATGGGTCTTCAAGGCGCATTGACGTCATCGCTATCCCGGCAAGATCAACAAGCGGATTCCTAATTGATCCAACTGTAAGAATGAAACGTACGAAAATCAACCTGCTGAGGTACAACAGGAAAAATGCGACATATACGACCCCACTATACCATATTATAAGGAAAATTATCATCTAACGTCGATCGAAGTTATTGGATTACTGATTGGGGCTAGAGGAACCATCACAAAAAGATTCACGCATTTTTGTAAGCAGTTTGGTCTAGGACAAACTCTTGTCACTGAAGTATCTCTGTCTGCAGTGAAGGGATCTATAAAAATCCTAAGAAACCATCTCTACAGTTATATAGATTGATCTCTTTGCTATGGCGATCTGCTCACTTAAGTTGGGTCTTGCAACCAGTGCTAATAGACGACTGTGATCATCCAATAGCTAATAGATACTAGGAAATATTATGTTTCTTCTGGAATTAATGATGTTTTGTTTAGTCTTTTCCAATTATTTCTAATTGTGCTATTTCTTATTCTTTTTCTTCTCTATTGTTTTATTTTTTTTCCATTATAACAAAAATTTTATGGTAAGCTTTGTCTTCTAGGCAGCCTTCAGTTGTAGGAAGCTGAATAAAATTTATTCGAAATAATAGACAAAAGAATACTGAGAAACGTTCCCTGAATTCAGGAACAAATACAAATAGACTAAATATCGAGCATTCACATAAATTTTGGAACCAATACGCAAAAACGTTTCTGATGGAGATTTAAAGTTATCTAATACGAGCATGGAACATTTTTAACCAACTTACACGTTAAAATATATCTGAAACCTGTAAACATAGAGTAGAATAACTCTGGATTTATTCATTATCCGTATCATGAGCGCGACTGGTTGCAAATAACTATAATTGCATGGGCATCATATATGTTAATATAGAAAAATAAATAAACACATCATAAAATACGTAAAATTAAATAAAAATACGAACATTATTATTAAGGTTGTGGCCTCTCTCCTTTGCTTTTTAACGTTTATATGAATGGCATTATGAAAGATTTTAGAGAAACAAAACACGGATATATCACTATTAACAGAAATTTAAAATTAGATGTAATAACGTTTGCAGATGATTTTGTTTTACTAGCACATCTGAAGATGATTTGCAATGGTCAGTACATAATTTAAATTTAATAACTCAAAAATATTCAATGGAAATATCCATTAACAAAACAAAAATAACGGCCTTTTGTGGTAAATACCCAATACCAAGCAAAATTTGTTTAAAAACACAATTTTGGAAAGAGTTACTTACTTACAAATGGATTTTAAGGAACCCGAAGGTTCATTGCCGCCCTCATATAAGCCCGCCACCGGTCCCTATCCTGTGCAAGGTTAATCCAGTCTCTATCATCATATCCCACCTCCCTCAAATCCATTTTAATATTATCCTCCCATCTACGTCTCGGCCTCCCCAAAGGTATTTTTTCCTCCGGTCTCCCAACTAACACTCTGACTTATATGCATTTCTGGATTCGCCCATACGTGGTACATGCCCTGCCCATCTCAAACGTCTGGATTTAATGTTCCTGATTATGTCAGGTGAAGAATACAATGCGTGCAGTTCTGCGTTGTATAACTTTCTCCATTCTCCTGTAACTTCATCCCTCTTAGCCCCAAATATTTTCCTAAGAACCTTATTCTCAAACACCCTTAATCTCTGTTCCTCTCTCAAAAGTGAGAGTCCAAGTTTCAAAACCATACAGAACAACCGGTAATATAACTGTTTTATAAATTCTAACTTTCAGATTTTTTGACAGCAGACTAGATGAAAAAAGCTTCTAAACCGAATAATAACACGCATTTCACATATTCATTCTGCGTTTAATTTTCTCCCGAGTGTCATTTATATTTGTTACTGTTGCTCCAAGATATTTGAATTTTTCCACCTCTTCAAAAGATAAATTTCCAATTTTTATATTTCCATTTCGTATAATATTCTGGTCGTGAGACATAATCATATACTTAGTCTTTTCGGGATTTACTTCCAAACCTATCGCTTTACTTGCTTCAAGTAAAATTTCCGTGTTTTCCCTAATCGTTTGTGGATTTTCTCCTAACATATTCACGTCATCCGCATAGACAAGAAGCTGATGTAACCCGTTCAATTCCAAACCCTGCCTGTTATCCTGAACTTGTTAATGAGTTTAATTATTTAGGATATAAACTTTCTTTTGTTGAAAATTTGGATTTATCAGAGAAAATGGTAAAATTCAACAAATCAATGGGCATCATTAATAGAGTTTTAAAACCTTCATTAGTACAAAAATCAACTCGTACTCGTCTTTATCAAATAAGAGCTCGACCAGTCTTATGTTATGGGAGTGAAGCGTGGACTATAAGGACAAAAGATGAAAGCAGACTAACAGCTTGCGAGATGAGATTCATGCGCCGAACAGCTGGCTACATTAAATGGGATCGGAAGAAAAATGAAGATATCCTTCAAGAACTTATTGTGTCATCAATACTGGACTATATCTCCAGATATCAGTTAAACTGGAAGGAATACGTCTCAAGAATGGTTTCGTCCAGGATCCCTAAGGCAATAATGAAGTATCATCCAAATGGGAAACGGTCACTTGGTCGACCTATGAAAAGATGGCAACAAATCGCTTTTTCAGACCATAACAGTTGTTTTGGGACTAATACTTGACACTATGATGATGATGATGATGATGATGATGATGATGATAATGATTATGATGATGATGATGAACATTATTGAATGCCTTACATCTTAAATTTAAATAAATTTAAACAAAAACATTATGGAAAGCACACAATGATTGTTGAATTGAATTTATTGCATAATAATGATATTTCTATTCCATTTATGTATAATTTTGTATTTTTAATAAAATCAGTGATATTAACTTCCCAATGAATCATTTTATAGTCATTAAACTTGTAATAATGGGGGTTTGTAGTACATTTAATTACAGGTTAAGTAGTATCTCAAATTAGTACCAGTTCTTAAGTAAAACTGTCCTTCGTTACGAAATATTTCTTTGATATAAATTGTCTTATTGAACACTAACTCTTGGAATTATATGTAAATAAATACATCTACATTAGCTGTTGTCGTTACTCGTATTATTATTATTATTACTATTATTATTATTACCAGTATTATTATTGTAATAAATCAACTATTGATCAGATATTTTGCATTCGACAGATAATGGAGAAAAAATGGGAGTATAAGGGTACAGTGCATCAGTTATTCATAGATTTCAAAAAGGCATATGACTCAGTTAAGACAGAAGTTGTCCACACCTGTGGAGTAACGGTCAGCGCGTCTGGCCGCGAAACCAGGTGTTCGAATCCCGGTCGGGGCAAGTTACCTGGTTGACGTTTTTTCTGGGGTTTTCCCTCAACCCAATACGAGCAAATGCTGGGTAACTTTCGGTGCTGGACCCCGGCATTATCACCTTCATTTCATTCAGACGCTAAATAACCTGAGATGTTGATACAGTGTCGTAAAATAACCAATAAAGACAGAAGTTTTATATGATATTCTTAATGAATTTGGTATTCCCAAGAAACTAGTTCGATTAATTAAAATGTGTCTCAGTGAAACGTACAGCAGAGTTCGTATAGGTCAGTTTCTGTCAGATGCATTTCCAATTCACTGTGGGTTAAAGCAAGGAGATGCACTATCACCTTTACTTTTTAACTTCGCTCTAGGGTATGCTATTAGGAAAGTTCAGGATAACAGAGAGGATTTGGAATTGAACGGGTTACATCAGCTGCTTGTCTATGCGGATGACGTGAATATGTTAGGAGAAAATCCTCAAACGATTAGGGAAAACACGGGAATATTACTTGAAGCAAGGTTTGGAAGTAAATCCCGAAAAGACAAAGTACATGATTATGTCTCGTGACGAGAATATTGTACGACATGGAAATACAAAAATTGGAAATTTATCTTTTGAAGGGGTGGAAAAATTCAAATACCTGGGAGCAACAGTAACAAATATAAATGATACTCGGGAGGAAATTAAACACAGAATACATATGAGAATTGCCTATTATTATTCGGCTGAGAAGCTTTTATTATCCAGTCTGCTGTCAAAAAATCTGAAAGTTAGAATTTATAAAACAGTTATACTACCGGTTGTTCTTTATGGTTGTGAAACTTGGACTCTCACTTTGAGAGAGGAACATAGTTAAGGGTGTTTGAGAATAAGGTTCTTAGGAAAATATTTGGGGCTAAGAGGGATGAAGTTGCAGGAGAATGGAGAAAGTTACACAACACAGAACTGCACGCATTGTATTCTTCACCTGACATAATTATGAACATTAAATCCAGACGTTTGAGATGGGCAGGGCATGTAGCACGTATGGGCAAATCCATAAATGCATATAGAGTGTTAGTTGGGAGGTCGGAGGGAAAAGGATCTTTGGGAGGCCGAGACGTAGATCGGAAGATAATATTAAAATGGATTTGAGGGAGGTGGGATATGATGATGGAGACTGGATTGATCTTGCTCAGGGTAGGGACCAATGGCGGGCTTATGTGAGAGAGGCAATGAACCTAAAAGCCATTTGTAAGTAAGTTGTAATTAAATGCAATTATTCTTTGCGTCATTTTAATCTCACGACAGCGGAGTTTTCTTGCAGGAAGTGCAGACGAGTTCCAGCCACAACAAAGAGTACGTGATCTCTTTCACAGTTCCGTCCATTTTAACTGACCCTCGTACTTCAAATGTTTCATTTTTCCGTTTTATGTTTATGGCGGCAATTTTTGACGCTGGCATGATGTGTGTGACGCTTCATAAACTACGCTCCAAAATAATTTAAAATGCTTGAAAATTATAGGAAAATGTAATGCAATGTTTGAGTTACTAGACTGGAATGAATGACAAGATTTGTCGCTTGGGCTAATCGTCAACAGCGCTTCGCCCACTGAGCCAACCGTGTGAGGTAGAGGAGCGATAGACGAAAAATGACAACAGAATACTACGTTAATTCCTATCCAAATAATTAATTACGTTTCCCGGATTTAATCACCGCGGTCTCGATAAATCATCGTGCTGGCCGATCATTAAACCCCCTCCCCCGCGTCTCTCTTTCTCGCCATACATTGATTCTGCCCCGCATGTGTTGTACGCGTTAAATGGCTTTGCGGCAGTGATCCCTGTTGTTCAAGAGACGTTGTCTTCTGCTATCATACCAGTTCGGCAAGGATTATTACAGGATTTGTGGTGTTCAATAACTTTACGCAGAACCCACCCTTGTTAAACGTTTTTTGATGCAGATGACTGCCTTCGAATCCCGTTGAGTACAAAAAGGAAATTGTGCTGCTTAACGTTTAAGAATGTTTTATTTTCGTTGACAGAGTTAAGGTCATAAGGCCTTCTCTTCCACTCAACCAGCTTTAATCAATACAATAGTGACAATACACTAAAGATTCTTCAGCAATATTCTTCAGCTAAATTTTAACGACTAGTACATGTTTATTTAAATTAATATATCTGTCTTATTCTTTCGACGGCAATGGGTACCTTCACTCAGATTTTTTTAATGGAGATCGAAGAAGATCAGCTGATTGGTTTAAGCAATGCAGTTTTAAAAGTTTTAAACGTTATGGTTGTTGCTTCTTAATTTTTTTAATAATGAGATTTTAAATGAAACCTAGTGGTAAATTAATTTACATTTAAATTTCAATGTATAAATGAACAGAGCAAATTGCACTACCTTCAAATAAATTGCATTTTAAAGTTTATTATTAGCCAAACTGTTTGTAATATTCTTTTATTAGTTATTAAACATATGACAATTAGTACTTGATACTGTCTTTTATCTAGTAAATATAGTACTTTTAACTTTTATTATGTATTTGATAAATATCTACATTGTTTTTATAATTAAATTTTTATTTTGCATATCTATGAAATGTATTGCAGTAAGATTGTTATTTTATTGTTTTGGGGTCAACATTTGACAATGTCTATAGTGAAGTTTTTCATTCAATGACAATAAAGACTATTATTATTTTATTATTATTATTATTATTACTATTATTATTATTATTATTATTATTATTATTATTATTATTATTCGACTTTGTAAGAATTTTAAAGGTTGAATCTACACTCAAACAGAAGGATTGCCAATGGGATCACCCATATCTACCATACTAGCAGAGATATTTTTACACAACATAGAACATAGTCCCGAGCCGTGGCGTCGTGGTCTAAGGCATCCTGCCTAGGACTCGCGTTACGGAATGCGCGCTGGTTCGAGTCCTCATGGGGGAAGAAATTTTTTTGAAATTTTTTCCAGTGTATGGGAAAATGCCCACCCAGCATCGTGATGCACTTGGGGAGCTACGATAGGTAGCGAAATCCGGTTGCGAATGCCAGCTATAACGGCTGGGAGGATCATCGTGCTAACCACACGATACCTCCATTCTGGTTGGATGATCGTCTACCTCTGCTTCGACATGTGGGCATGAGGCCAGCAGCCGGCTGGTCGGTCTAGGCCCTTCATGGGCTGTAGCGCCACGGATTATTATTATTAGAACAAACTTACATACTCAACAATGAACACAACAAATATGCAGACAACATAATATACTGGCACAGATACGTAACGACATACTTTACTAACAATGAAACAAACGACAAATACACAAACTACACGAACAAAATACACCCAAAATTTCAATACACACTTTAAACTTGAAAACAATAAATCCATAAATTTCTAGACATCACCATAACAAAAGTTGACAACAAACACACCTTCAAAATATACAGAAAACCAAAAATCCACCACCACACACAGTAAACAACACATCTAATCACCCCACAAACACAAACATGCTGCATTCAGGACAATGGCAAACAGATTACTCAACATACCCATGAACCAACAACACTACAATAAGAAGTGAACACAATCAAATACATAGCACAAGAAAACGGTTACAACCCAAACATAATGACAATATCATAAAAGACAAAAAAAAACTCTGACAAACACAAAAACACACAAAACACAACACAAACACAAGAAACACAAGAAATACATCACACTAACATACGAAAACAAAAACACACACAAGATCGCATCCTCATTCAGAAAAACAGAAATTTAAATAGCATACAGAATCTGAAAACACTAAAAGACATCTCAACACACAAACAACACAAACAAATAAATACAACCACACAAGCGTTTTGAAACTCACATGCAATAGTTGCGACAGTTTCTACATTGGACAGACAGGCAGATCATTCCAAACTCCATACAAAGAACACATTAAAAATAACCAGAGGACACAATACATCTACATATGCCAACACATAACTAATGCTAACCACACATACAGTAACATAAATATAGACATGGAAATCCTTTTTAATACAACCCAAAACCAAAACCTCAACACGCTAGAACAATATGAAATATATAGACACACTAAAACACACCCTGATCAAATTCTCAACACACAGATCAATTTTAGAACACACACATTATTTGACACCAAATTTTAACACTTTTCAACAGTCGAACGCACCCACACAACAGGCAGTGAAGTTCGAGATGACGCCGAGATCTAGTAGGCTCTGAGGATGGTGTGAAGAAGCACCGAAACAGCTGTAAGCCGCACATGCTTTTTTAACACGAGTAAGATCGCCATTTAATCAATTATTTAATTTTAAAGGCTTCTATCTAACGCAGGGTTGTGGAAACGCCTTTATTACATGCTCATACTACAAGCAATACAAATCCAACAAAGTAAAATGGTAGTCCTAAGCCTGCATAAAATGGGAAATAAAATGTTTATACCTGGACGGGAGTGAGCCCATGTGATCATTGGGGATGGGCTCTTGAGTAAAAGGGGTACTTAGGACCGACTTCATGAAACCCCTATAATATGAGTCCTATAGTTCCAAAACGTGTGTTGTCCACTGCTTTATCTAGCGCAGTGATTTCAAAGCAAGCGCATTTTTCTGACCTTGACGTTGTTTGTGGGCATCAAGCGCTAAGTATGGAAAGAGGAAGGATTGTGTATATGAATAAGCAGCCTGTTGGATTAAGAAAACAGTGGTGCACAAACTTCAGACGGAACATGAAATTTTATGTCGTTACTTTTATATGCCTTCTTTCTGTTTGATATTATCTATATTGTCTGTAAAACTAAAGTTCTAATACCAATTTCTTAATATTGCAGTTGTGTTTTAAATGTTAATAACATAATAAAGAGTTAAGAAGGAATATTCGCTTAAATTCCATAGTAGTACAACTGTACTGTACTAAATGGATGAAACACATCATTCATAAAGAAAGTGATATCCCAAAAAAAAAAAGAGATTGAGTATGACATGATAAGTTGGAATTGATATTGACGGTACCTTTAGCCTTATAAAAGTAATCAATAAACCAATCAAAACAATATTACAGTACAAAGCAAAGTTACCTAGGTGCTGTATATGTTTTAAGTGTAACCCTAGATCATATATGTAACAGATATGGCGGGCTTATAGGCTTTGAGGTTAACAACTTTTGTCAGGTTTACTACGCTGCCATCTAGTTGTTACATAAGGAGTCACGTCATAATTACCATTTGAATTGCATTAGCAACTGTGCTGCCATCTCGTATTCGTTTACGGCGGACGGGTGGCGATCCTGGCGGTTGTTTTCTTCAAAGTGCTGCCGATTTTAACGTAGCGAGGAGTTATCTGTTACATATATGATCTAGGGTGTAACTAATATTCCATAACAAAACCCTTATCGCATTATGCTTTTAAGGTGAGCAAATTCCTGTCATCAGAATATTAAATTATTTTCTCGAAATGTGCTAAAGCTATAGAGCTGACATTTTTACAACACATGGGCACGTATCTTTTGCTTATTATGTAACAGTAGTTCCTTTGTTAATTCATTTCCTTACAAACAATTTCCATGCGAATATTTTCAAAATTTTCAATACACTATCTTCAGTAATACGTATTTACGGTATATTAGATTTACGAAAACATTCTGTAAGGCTACTAAATAAATAGGCTTATATCTTAATGCCACACTACAGCTGGATTAAGACACAGTAGGAATTATGGACCAAGACTATACAATTCAGTATTGAAAAATAATCCAGACCTAAGCAATTTACACATTCTTATGTTTAAAAATAAAGTGAAAATGTTTGTATGATATTTGATAAATTTTATTATAATTTTTTTAAGTGTTACTAGCATTATATGGTACTAATTTTTATTGTATTTATCTGATGCATGTAACCTATAAGATAAAACATTGTAATAAATATAAATAGATCATTTTCTTAATTAATAACAGTGTATATCTCCAATAAATGATTCCTTAGCATCGCCACAGATACACTTGATTGTACTTGTCACTAGAAAGTTATTGAAATTTATATTTTCCCGCCATTCATAAAATATTTTGATATGATACCTCTTGCACAAAAGGAGAGATCTATAACTGAAACTCGATTAATATATTTCAGTATCATTTGTATTTATCCTGGTAATAACGAACAGTTTGACTCGTAGACATTTTGTTTTTACAGCATTAACTTCCCATGATTGTACGAGGAGATTCGAAGAGAACGGCAGTTACGTAGACATTCAGCTCCCCCTACTACCAATAATGCACAACACAATGTCAATACGGCGGTTGCTGTCGTCTGCGATACAACGAACTTTTCTGTTGATTTTGGAGTTTGGCATTGTTTCCGGTTATTAGGCTATATGCTTATTTAAGTTGTGTTAACTCTCGCTAGTGGTTTTATATTTTATTTTATCCGTCTTAGTATTTCTTTTATTATTGTAAATATTTTTGTTTTATCACTATTATTATTATTATTATTATTATTATTATTATTATTATTAATGAATTATTTTGTATTACAATCTTTGTATCATTTCTGTCACGATTACTCTATTATTATTATTATTATTATTATTATTATTATTATTATTATTAATGAATTATTTTGTATTACAATCTTTGTATCATCTCTGTCACGACTATTCTATTATTATTATTATTATTATTATTATTGTTGTTATTATTATTGTTACTATTATTTTATATCATCAGCATTATTATTTGAACCCTGTAAAATTTATGTAGACTACTGGACTGTACCCGAGCATATGCTCATTTCGGGTATCTATCCAAATGTAAATTCAAATGTAAATTATAAATAAATTTGAATTTGAATTTGAATTTGAATCTGAAAATTTCACTTTTCTATAAAAAAAAAAAAAAGTTGAGAAAATATTTCTTTTTGAATAAAAAAATCAAACTTGTGAAAATGAACATTAAAATTATAACTTACATTTTTATAATGCACTTATACTTCTCAGTAGCTCAGTTGGTAGAGCAGCTGGCTACGGACTGGAAGGTCCGGGTTCGATCCCGGGTGGTGACAAGATTTTTCTCGTTGTCAAACTTTCAGAACGGCCCCGAGGTTCACTAAGCCTCCTATAAAATTGAGTACCGGGTCTTTCCCGGGGGTAAAAGGCGGTCAGAGCGTGGTGCCGACCACACCACCTCATTCTAGTGCCGAGGTCATGGAAAGCATGGGGCTCTACCTCCATGCCCCCAAGTGCCTTCATGGCATGTTACGGGGATACCTTTACCTTTTTACCTTTTACCTATACTTCTCAGACAAATCTAAAAATTAACATGGAAACAGTTTTAATAAGTTCTCTTCCCTTCATCCATTGAATCAGTGCTGGCCATCCCTGTATATAGCTCGACCAAGCGGCATATACTACTCTTTCGTCTGTCTCTTTCCTTTCCGCTGTCAAGCGCTCAGGCTCTCCTGAGCTCTAAAGCGCGCGCTTGCTCCTATGGGCATCAATTGACATGACTGATCTAGCGTGTGAATGAAATGAAGGCGATAATGCGAGCGAAATGAGTCCAGAGTCTCCAGTGCTGAAATTCAATATTGAAATGGAGAGTGATATTGGAACATTGGCGGGAAACGGAAGAACTCCGAGAAAAACCCTCAGGAAACTTGACTTTGTCCACCAAAAATATCACTCCGTCATGGCAGGAATTTGAAACCGTGTTCGCCTTTATCGTAAGCCAGTGCTCTGCTAAAGAAACTACCAAGACGCTTTCATTCGACAGATATACATAAATATTTAATTTACCAGCCGTACCCGTGCGCTCCGCTGTACCCGTTAGAAATACAGAAAATTATTTGCAGCTATGTACTTGTAAGAATTTCATTGTTAAAACAAAATTAATGGTTTTTCATGAACTTGTAAAAATTTCTATAGTTAAGTACTCTTTGTCCCTTGTGGCAGCTTATGAATGGTGAGAAGATATATAAATTTAAAAAAAATTAAATTAATTACATAGCCTAATTAAAATAGGACATTTGATCCAGGGAACATTCGTGTTTGATAGAAGGATAAATCGTTTATTATGTTACTCAATTTAAATTGCATCCAAATAATTAAAATGCGATCAATTTGATCCAGAGACCATTCATTCGGTCATAAAAATTATTTTAGGAAATATAGGAAACGAATGTACAGAATAGCCTATCAAGTTTTCTGTGCATAAGAAGCTATTTTAATCTTACCTGTCCTCGATTCACTCAGAAGTTACTGTAATAACATTATAGTATTATGTCCATCTATAGAAACTACACTTTCCAATGGTGAATTAATAATTAATTGGTTAATTTAGCTTCCGATATTACTTCATACAAACACAGAAACATTCTCTGTAGGCTGTTTCATAGCTTTCGATTGTTTTTGTCCAAGGCCCCTTATAGACGAAGTAATTTGTTTTTTATTTCATTACACCGCCTTAGATGGCGTTGTTATTGTAATTTTGAAACTCATTTATCTCATTAAATATCAGTCCTATCAAAATGTTGCATAGAATAAAACTTATCGGATATTATTTTTAAAGAAACTTTTGTTATGTGATATTTTTCATGAAAATTAATAATAAGGGAGATATTTCGATTTATTTAATTCAAGTCCCCTTATAGCCCCCCTTTTAAATAAAATATTTTGAATGCCATATAGCCTAAATTCTAAGTTACAACAAACTTAATTTATATTCCCATTTTCATATAAATCGGTTCAGCCATTATCGCATTAAAGGGTAACAAACATCCAGACAGACAGACAGACAGACATACAAACAAAAATTTCAAAAAAGCTATTTTCGGTTTCAGGGCGGTTAAATATATATGTTAGGACCAATTATTTTTGGAAAATCGAAAATTACCAGAAAAATTTCGGCTACAGATTTATTATTAGTATAGATATCATAAACAAAATATGTATTATTGTTAAAATATTGAATGTGAATGTACGATTAGGTATTAGTTAATGCAATAAAATGAATTACCTTTCATTTATGAATATTGAAAGCAACATGAGTTGATGGAATCCCTATTGAATTAGTGAAATGCTTGGGTGAAGATAAGAAGGAAATTCTATCATTATGCAACGAAATATATGAGCAAGGTGACTGGCCTAAAGATTTTACGGAGACAGTGTTGCTTCCAATACCGAAGAAAAATAATTCCAAGAAATGTAAGGAGTTTAGGACTATCAGTCTAATATCGCACTCGGCGAAGATTCTCTTGAGAATACTGAATCGACATTCATATTCTAAGATGGAAGAGAAGTTGGAAGAAGAGCAGTTTGGCTTCAGAAAGAGAAAAGGTACGAGAGATCCAATTGGACTGCTACGGACAATCGGCGAAAGATACCTAGAGAAGAATAAAGAAGTGTATGTAGTATTTGTGGACCTAGAAAAGACTTTTGACAGAGTGGATTGTAATAAACTGATGGGGATCCTAAATAAAATTGGTGTGGATTGGAAAGAGAGAAAACTGTTCAGTTCATTCATTCATTCACTCATTTATTTTATTCCATAGATCTTACATGAGCAATGAAGCTTTAAGATGTGGAACAAGTCAAAATTTTACAATATTACAATTACAATTTTTACAATTTAGTAATTTTCTACAATTTTACAATTTTGTGCAAGTTTTTACAATATTTCGGCGAGATGTAGTGAGATGAGGTGAGGTCCGAGAATTCGCCAAAATATTACCCGGCATTTGCCTTTTGGTTGGGAAAACCTCTGAAAACCCAACCAGGTAATCAAATCAAAGGGGTTGATGCCAAGGATTCGCCATAGACTCGCCATAGACACGGCAGTAATCTTTATATGAAACAACGAGTCAAAGTCAGGATAGGAGAAGAAATGTCAGAAGGAAGTGAAATTGGGAGAAGATACGTCAAGGATGTCCTTTATCACCTACCCTGTTCAATATCTACTTGGAGGATTTAGTAAAGAACTGTTTTCAGAACATGGTAGGAGTGAAAGTAGGAGGAAGAAGAATAAAGTGCATAAGATTTGCTGGTGATATGGCGTTGTTAGCAGAAGAGGAAATGATACTAAAGGATATGCTACTGGAGCTAAATGACAGCTGTGAGCAGTACGGGATGAAGATAAATGCCTACAAGACGAAGACCACGGTCATAGAAAGAAGAATACAGGAGAAAAACTTGCGAATTCTAAATGAGGCAGTAGAGCAAGTGGACAGCTTCAAATACTTGGGGGTACTATAAGCAGTAATATGAGCTGCTGCCAGAAAGTCAAAAGGAGGATGGCAATGGCCAAGGAAGCTTTTAATAGAAAAAGGAGCATCTTCTGCGGACCTCTGGAAAAAGAAATAAGGAAGAGACTAATGAAGTACTTTGTATGTAATGTGGCATTGTATGGGGCAGAAACATGAACATTAGGACGAAATGAAGAGAAGCTAATAGAAGCATTTAAAATGTGGATATGGAGAAGAATGCAGCATGTGAAGTGGAGAGACAGAATAAGAAATGAAGCTGTGTTGGAAATAGTGGATGAAGAAAGAATGATGCTGAAACTGATGAGGAAGAATAAAAATTACGGTTTATTTAACACAACTGCAGAGGTTATATCAGCGTCGTCGGTGTGCCGGAATTTTGTCCCGCGGTTCTTTTACATGCCAGTAAATCTACTGACATGAGCCTGTCGCATTTAAGCAGACTTGAATACCATCGAACTGGGCCGGGATCGAACTCGCAGCCTCGACCACAGAAGGCTAGCGCTATACCAACTACGCTACCGAGGCCGACGCTCAGGAAGAGAAAAAGGAATTATTTGGGTCACTGACTGAGAAGAAACTGCCTACTGAAGGATGCACTGGAAGGAATGGTGAACGGGGAAAGAGTTTCGGAGTAGAAGAAGATATCAGATGATAGACAACATGTGGATCAAATGAGGAAACAAAGATGAAGACAGGAAAGATTGGAGAAAACTGGGTTTGCAGTGAAAGACCTGGCCTTGGGCAGAATACTAAATGAATGAATGAATTATGAATATTATTCATTTAATAATGTGGTTGTAGTGATAAGCAAAAGCTACTATAGATAAAGCCAATAGCTAGCGAAAATGCAATGGAATAATAATTAGTGACGTCATGAATAGGTCAAGTACCGTTTATTGTTGCGTAATTGAATACGAATTACACTAAGTATCTTGAATTGCGTTGTTGTGTCAAGTATATTAGTTACAGAGGTCCAGGGGCAGTGACAAAGAGCAAATTAACTCTCTAATTCCAGTTCAATCATCATCTATTATGACTTGAGTAAGATACACCACAATAAAATCTGTGACTGCAATCTCATTAAATAATATGATCTCCTTTTACTTTCTCATTATACGTAGAGTTGTTTTGTTTTACCTAAACATTTATTCACGAAGTTATTGTTTGAAGCATTAATTAAAACATTGCTTTCCCTCCGCAATAATCGTGTTAACATTGTGAGCTGTAACATAAGCAATGTTAAACTTTTTATTAAAGCGTTATAAATGTTGTTTGTAGAAGGTATTTGTAACAAACTAATTCAGGTAACGTTTACAAATACAGGGACATCATTTTATTTATACTTCAATTTTTATTGTACCTGACTTTTTAATGTACTTCACTCCCACCCCTTCTAGTTCTCCACACAGATCCAAGACCGCATATACAGCCATAGTTACCTTACGGTCATAGAAAACACTTCGTTCCAAAAATATGTTCACGTTTTCCAGTGACGAAAGAGCTTCAATATTGAATCATTTTCGCACAGGTACTGTCGTCAGTTTGCCTACGTCGCATCCTGGTTTCCCCCACCTCCTACTATTCGCCTCTCTGTAAAGGCTAGTGGCTGGGCTGTCTTAGCTCTTTTCTCAGAACATTAATTTCTGTTAGGAATTGGATGTCTATGTAATATTATACCTATAAAATTGTTTAAAATAACTTAAATAAAAGGGCCTCGTTAAGTAATTAACTATCACGTGATTTCCTCCTTTCTACGACGCTGCGACATAACCACTTGGACGGACAGTAGATAGCATGTCTGAGTAATTTTATCTTTTCGGATCGGGCAGAAGTGAAGATTGAATTTACAGTACGTAAGGTATTCTTTTATAGGGTAGGTACAGAATTATTTCAACACGAGTTACTGATACAAACCTGGTAATTGGAATTACGTACAATAGGATAGTGCGATAATGTGCACATTAGAACTGAAGCCTGTATCGAAATGAACGGCCACTATTTTCAAAAATGTGTTTAAATATTCATATTATGATTATTTTTCAATTTAACTTCATTCTCTATAGTGTACGCTAATGTGCTGTACACAATATAATATACACTGCATAATGAATACGTCCACATGGACAGCTCAGTTCGTGAGTAACAACACTCATTGTTAATACTGTACTGTATTTTGATTAAACAAAAACCTAATGAAAATTATCAAACTCAAAAGCGTGATATTTCCTAGTTTACGTAAATGGAGAACTACTTTTCTTCCCTCCTATACCTAGTAAAGTGATTTATTTGTATATTACGTCAGTATCATCGAACTCCAGTAGTGGAAGGAGGTAGCAAACATAGTTTCCGGTTCTCAACCGTTAACCCAAAGGTATAGCCAGGTTAATATTAGAAATGTTAGTAAAAATAAAATGTCCCTGTATAACCCTGCATTGCTAATGATTTCAAAATTTGAATATAGTTTATTGATATGATATATAATTCCTTGTTAAGCCATATTGGAGGAGGGGGAAAGCTGATTCTTAAAAGAGATTAACAGAACATTACAATGTAAACAATATTTTCATGACTCACCACTTTTTCTCCGGACTTTATTACAGGCAAAACAGAAAACGACTGTTCAGGGAGGCAAATTTCCATTCAGTTGACGGAAAATGAAACCCGATTAGTTTCATTAATACAAGTAAGTATGTTGAAAAATACATTAATAATTATATCCTCAAAACAAAGCGAGTTTGCGTGTGAAAAATGCGTTGCTTCAAAACAATTATCATATTATTACGCACTTAATATACATATTTGAAACTTTATTTTCAAATATTCTTCATTATAACGTCTTGTCTCTTCGAAATACGTGAAAAAAAAAAAAATAAAAATATGGACGGATTTGACTGAGATTCGAACCACGAACATTGACCCATTATGACTTCTGTAAGATGGCAGTTGCTTTTGGTGAACAAATAAAACAAAAATATTATCAGGGGGTCAACTAACATATCACACTGGGACTGATATGTTAGCCGGGCCTGGAGATCAGTCGTGGATCATCACTGCACAGTCATTCCCTTTTGGGGATCCATACAGTTCACCTGCGAGCCGTATCTCTAAACAAGTGGCCACCCTGACATTTAGCCAAAGCCTTCAGAATTTCCTTATAAACTTAATCTGCAAAAAAATCTATAGCAACATTCAATTGTTTCATGGTCGATTGTTTGGAATTCGATTATTGATGCTGAAAAGAATTCTACGAATTAGACTATGTAAGCCTAATAAGGTTTCTGTTTTCTATTAATAATTGTTCTTAAATTAATTGCCAGAAATATTTTAATTTAATTATGATTAGTGGAAAGGACTATGATATTCTTATTTAATTTGGTATTCCCAAGAAACTATTTCGATTAATTAAAATGTCTCTCAGTGAAACTTACAGCAGATTCCGTATAGGTCAGTTTCTATCTGATGCTTTTCCAATTCACTGCGGGTTAAAGCAGGGAGATGCACTATCGCCTTTACTTTTAACTTCGCTCTAGAATATGCCATTAGGAAAGTTCAGGATAACAGGCAGGGTTTGGAATTGAGCGGGTTACATCAGCTTCTTGTCTATGCAGATGACGTGAATATGTTAGGAGAAAATACACAAACAATTAGGGAAAACACGGAAATTTTACTTGAAGCAAGTAAAGCGATCGGTTTGAAGTAAATCCCGAAAAGACAAAGTATATGATTATGTCTCGTGACCAGAATAGTGTACGAAATGGAAATATAAAAATTGGAGATTTATCCTTCGAAGAGGTGGAAAAATTCAAATATCTTGGAGAAACAGTAACAGATATAAATGACACTCGGGAGGAAATTAATCTATAAAATATGAATAAATATGGGAAATGCGTGTTATTATTCGGTTGAGAAGCTCTTATCATCCAGTCTGCTGTCCAAAAATCTGAAAGTTAGAATTTATAAAACAGTTATATTACCGGTTGTTCTGTATGGTTGTGAAACTTGGACACTCACTCTGAGAGAGGAACATAGGTTAAGGGTGTTTGAGAATAAGGTGCTTAGGAAAATATTTGGGGCTAAGAGGGATGAAGTTACAGGAGAATGGAGAAAGTTACACAACACAGAACTGCACGCATTATATTCTTCACCTGACATAATTAGGAACTTAAAATCCAGACGTTTGAGATGGGCAGGGCATGTAGCACGTATGGGCGAATCCAGAAATGCATATAGAGTGTTAGTTGGGAGACCGGAGGGAAAAACATCTTTAGGGAGGCCGAGACGTAGATGGGAGGATAATATTAAAATGGATTTGAGGGAGGTGGGACATGATGATAGAGACTGGATTAATCTTGCACAGGATAGGGACCGATGGCGGGCTTATGTGAGGGCGGCAATGAACCTCCGGGTTCCTTAAAAGACATTTGCAAGTAAGTAAGTAACAGATATTATTCTGTTGGACCAATTAATAACATCTTTAGTAAATTCGTCTAGCTAGCAGTGCATGATTCCTTACAGATTGCTGTGCACTTCACTGCGGAATCCCGGCCATTAGTCACTCAGTTGAGTGCGCTCCTTGTATAATGGCAGTTGACTTGAAATATAAACGTCAACGTATATGCCCAACTTGGAGTCAGGCCACAAAAGGAAGTAACACTGTAGGAGGAGAGTTCGGTTATTCGGCGTAGCTCAGTGGTCATTGCGCTTGGTACGTAGAACCAAGGACCCGGGTTCGATCCCCGGCGATGGAGCAAATTTTTCTCCTCAATATTAATTTTCGTATGGAGTTCAGTTGTGTCCTAGCAAAGGTACTGTGAAGAAGTGTTAAAATGTCGCCAATAAAATCTGCAACTTTGCCTATTCTTGTAAAAGATTTCGGAGACGACTATTTTGCAGTGAAGGACGAAAATACATGGTGTAAAGTGTGTAAGTTAGACATAAAATTTAATAAGAGTCA
The DNA here is from genome assembly GCA_025594305.2 of Periplaneta americana. Taxonomy (NCBI): domain Eukaryota; kingdom Metazoa; phylum Arthropoda; class Insecta; order Blattodea; family Blattidae; genus Periplaneta; species Periplaneta americana. Next base: position 17,598,015 of record JAJSOF020000039.1, on the reverse strand, counting down.
TGATTTACAAAAACATTGTGACTCTAAAAGACGCATCGAACATCTGAAACTGTTTAGTGATTTAATTTCGGATCAGTCCACTTTTTATTATTTTACTTGGTTATTACTTGGTTATTTAATGACGCTGTATCAACTACGAGGTTATTTAGCGTCGATGGGATTGGTGATAGTGAGATGATGCCGAGGATTCGCCATAGATTACCTGACATTTGCCTTATGGTTGGGAAAACCTCGGAAAACCCCAACCAGGTATTCAGCCCAAGCGGGAATCGAACCCGCGCCTGAACGCAATTCGGATCGGCAGGCAAGCGCCTTAGCCGACTGAGCTACGCCGGTGGCTACTTTTAATTGTGACTTGTGTCTGTTGCTGATACGTGTTTGTGTGAATATTCCGTTCGATAAACTTGAGAATCCACATTTTAAATACTTCCTTGAAAAGTACACGTTTATAAAATTGCCGACTTCAACAACAATATTTACCCTTGTGTTATGAAATAACTTTAAATTCTATACGATCAGCTGTTGGTAACAATAAAAGTGTTAAATTAAAACTGAAGTGTGTTCTTGAAAAAATCCTGCTTAGGTACTTATTCGAAATTCTGTGAAGCGCAATATCAACTAAATAATAAACAGGCACGAGATTATAATAAATAAAAACTATTTCATCGCACCAATAACATCGTGTGATGTCGAAAGAACATTTTCTTGTTTAAGTGACAATCGAAACAGGTTTATATTGACAGTTTACGAATGTACACACAGTATTGTAGTGATGGGCGAAGTTGTTCTTTTCCCGGAACAGTTCCGACTGTTCCGGTTCCGAAAAAATACTATGTTCCAAATAACAGTTCCGAAATAACAGTCACCAGTGGTGATGAGTCGGAGTCGTTGAGTCGTTCAAACGAACGGTACAGTACCTTCCCTCTTCACCATGCTGCTCACACTGGAGCACTCATAGGCATGACATAGTACACATTCTTATCTATAGATGGCACTGCAATGCACATTCGAATCGATTTTGGAAAATTGCTGTGCATGCGGACAGAACTCAAAAGCTTAACGTTAGTAATTACACAGCTGTTGACTACAAGGACAGAATACAACACTTTGTTTTCGTACATAAAGTTATAAAGACATGGTAGCCGACTAAAAAAAAATAACATAACATTTAAAACATATGGTATGTAATTTCTGTTCTATTACATAATAAAAAAAAACATTAATTTTTATTTTTACTTTTCTTAATGCACAGTTATAATAATAATAATAATAATAATAATAATAATAATAATAATAATAATATATTACAATTTCATAAATAAAAAGATATATATTGGCAGTACTGAAACCTGGAAACCCCGCAGTGGGTTAGTAAAATGTTGGAATCGCATCTTTACCAAAGTGTAATTTAAACTTCGCATTAAACCTCGCTCTCCAAATCAGTACTTATATGGGTAGTTTCCAACAAATAATGCTACAACATTTTTGTCGTTCTTTGATAACAGAGAAGATAGCACAAAAACTTGTGCTTGTCAGACTTAACCTCAACAAACGACATACAGACATTGTAACTAAACCACTCATTACCATTTACGACTTTAACCTTTGTATAAAATCAGCTGATCAATGAATTAATAATAGTATGCGTACTTTATGACTTTGTAGAATGTTTATAAAACAGAATTAGTCAACTAATGGTGAAATAAACCATAAAGCGGGAATGAATATTACAGATTATTAAATACTTACTATAACATTACAGATGATTGGCCAGTCTTACAAATGTTGATATTAAAGTTCGCGCCACCGCAAGGATTTCAATTTCCATGCGCCCCCTCCAACCACGTGAGAGTTTCAAGTACCAACTTCATCCAACGAAGTTCCAAGTATAACATAAAGAACAACGAGAACAGTGTAACTGCAGCTGTCGTTGGTTCATCGGAACAAGCTCCGACGTTCCGACTGTTATCTCGGAGTCGGAACATACCTTGTGCAACGCGGTACTGCGAGCCCGCAACAGCTGGGCAAGTGAGCAGCTCGGAGTCGGAACACTGTTATTTCGGAACAGGAGGTTCCGACCTACTGTTCATTTTTGCAACAGTTCCGAGACCGGAACAGTTCCAAAATAACTGTTGTGTTATTTTTACCCATCTCTACAGTATTGTACATTGCAACAAAATTAGTGACCCATGTTGAATCTTTCGTACACTACTTTTAACACTTGAATATAAATAATTGATTAAATGGCGATCTTACTCGTGTTAATTATGTAAGCATGTGCGGCTTACAGCTGTTTCGGTACTTCTTCACACCATCCTCAGAGCCTACTAGATCTCGGTGTCATCTCGAACTTCGCTGCCTGTTGTGTGGGTGCGTTCGATTGTTGAAAAGTGTTGAAATGTGGTGTCGAATAGTGTGTGTTCTGAAATTGATCTGTGTGTTGAGAATTTGATCAGGGTGTGTTTTAGTGTGTCTGTATATTTCATATTGTTCTAGTGTGTGGAGTTTTGAGTTGTATGTGTAGGATTTCCATGTCTGTAATTATGTTATTGTATGTGTGGTTAGCATTATTCTAAAACTCAACACTCGTATTATAATATAGGAGGTCCTGCCTTCACCCACACATCTGGCTGTGATTTAGTCCAGTGGTTTCGTAACATTTAGGTTCAGCTAAAGGACATGTCAAATTCCTTCTGGAAGAATAAACGTGCGATTTTTGTTTATATTTTTGATGATTTGTACCATAATATTATGCAACTAATGCCTACTCACTTCACTTTAAGTGATTCGGGTTCCGCATATTACGGATAGATGGCAGGACTGTGACCCATTTTTCTAGTTTCACACCACTTCGTCGGGCCACGCTGTACATGACGTGTGGAGAGTTATCTCGTGTACTAGAGTGAGTTTTATAATCTGTGGTGTTCGGGTGAAGGGGTATAAGTCATTTTTTTGTCCAGGTGGAATTTTGTTCCCAGATGAACACAGAAGTTAAATTATACAAGTGGGTGTGCAAAAATCAAAGAAAACAAGCAGTTGATGTGTTTATTAGTGTAGAAAATTATTTGTAATAAGGGTTCCAAGTTTAATTTTCATTTATCTCCGAACTCATTTTTATGACTTATCTCCCTTTACCCAGACACCACAGATATGTAGGTGTAGTGTTGAGTGATGATGATGATGATGATGGGAGAAGAGATAACCCGGTGCTGGCACATAGCCTACTCGAGGTTTAACGTCCACGTCCGACGGACGAATCACTATCAACAGTAACATATGCCTTTCCTTCATATGAACTGAGGACAGATTTGGGATTTAACCCAGGCATATTGGTGCACATTCTAGTGCAGGGATGCGTACTATTGACTCGATTGAGTCACAAACACCACTCCTCCTTTTCTCCCACCACTTCACAGCCCAGGCAGTGAAGTTATTTGTAGCGAAGAGTAGGAGGACACATAAACATTCAGTGCCGAATGTTTCATGACAAGTCGATCTCGGCACAATTTCCATAATGGGCGGTAAGTGCAATATTTTTGTGTACAGGATGCACAAAGTTATTGTTTGAAACATTAATTAAAACATTGCTTTCCCTCCGCAATAATCTTAACATTGTGAGCCATAACATAAGCAATGTTCAACTTTTTATTAAAGCGTTATAAATGTTATTTGCAGAAAGTATTTGTAACAAACTAATTCAGGTAACGTTTACAAATATAACCCTGCATCCCTAATGATTTCAAAATTCGAATATGGTTTATTGATATGATATATAATTCGTTGTTAAGCCATATTGGAGGAGAGGGAAAGCTGATTCATAAAAGAGATTAACAGAACATTACAATGTATCCAATATTTTCATGACTCACCACTTTTTCTCCGGACTTTACTTACTTACTCACTTACTGGCTTTTAAGGAACCCGGAGGTTCATTGCCGCCCTCACATAAGCCCGCCATTGGTTCCTATCCTGAGCAAGGTTAATCCAGTCTCTATCATCACATCCCACCTCCCTCAAATCCATTTTAATATTATCTTCCCGTCTACGTCTCGGCCTCCCCAAAGGTCCTTTTCCCTCCGGCCTCCCAACTAACATTCTATATGCATTTCTGGATTCACACATACGTGCTACATGCCCTGTCCATCTCAAACGTCTGGATTTAATGTTCCTAATTATGTCGGGTGCAGAATACAATGCGTGCAGTTCTGTGTTGTGTAACTTTCTCCATTCTCCTGTAACTTCATCCCTCTTAGCTTCAAATATTTTAAGCACCTTATTCTCAAACACCCTTAACCTATTTTCCTCTCTCAAAGTGAGAGGCCAAGTTTCACAACCATAAAGAACAACCGGTAATATGACTATTTTATAAATTCTAACATTCAGATTTTTTGACAGCAGACTCGATGACAAAAGCTTCTCAAAAGAATAATAACAGGCATTTCCCATATTTATTCTCTGTTTAATTTTCTCCCGAGTATCATTTATATTTGTTACTGTTGCTCCCAGGTATTTGAATTTTCCCACCTCTTCAAAAGATAAATTTCCAATTTATATATTCCCATTTCGTTCAATATTCTCATCACGAGACATAATCATATTACTTTGTCTTTTCGGGATTTACTTCAAACCTATCTCTTTACTTGCTTCAAGTAAAATTCCCGTGTTTTCTCCGGACTTTATTATAGGCAAAACAGAAAATGAGTGTGCAGGATGGGTAAATTTCCATTCAGTTGGCGGAAAATGAAGCCCGATTAGTTTAATTAATACAAATAAGTATGTTGAAAAATACATTAATAATTATATCCTCAAATCAAAGCGAGTTCTCGTGTAAAAATGCGTTGCTTCAAAACAATTATCCTATTATTACGCACTTAATACACATATTTGAAACTTTATTTTCAAATATCCTTCATTATAACGTCTTGTCTCTTCGAAATACGTGCAAAAAAATAAATAAAAAGTATAGATGGATTTGACTGAGATTCGAACCACGAACATTGACCCATTATGATTTCTGTAGGATGGCAGATGATTTTGGTGAACAAATAAAACAAAAATATTATCAGGGGGTCGACTAACATATCACACTGGGACTGATATGTTAGCCGGGCCTGGAGATCAGTCGCGGATCATCACTGCACAGTCATTCCCTTTTGGGGATCCATACAGTTCACCTGCGAGCCGCATCTCTAAACACGTGGCCACCCTGACATTTAGCCAACGCCTTCAGAATTTCAATATAAACTGCAAACAAATCTAGAGTAACATTCAATTGTTTTATGGTCGATTGTTTGGAATTCGATTATTGATGCCGAAAAGAATTCTACGAATTAGACTATGTAAGCCTAATAAGGATTCTGTTTTCTGTTAATAATAATATTTGTTCTTAAATTAATTGACAGAAATATTTTAATTTAATTGTGATTAGTGGAAAGGATAGATGCATTGACTTTTATTACAGAAGGATTGGAAAGATCCAATCCTGAATTCTTCATTGCTTCCGTTTTCTAATACGATGTACTGTAAGAACTTATGACGATAAACTCCAGGAGGTGAATCTTAATGTGAATGCAGTGCAAAATCACAGCAATACTGCAACTTCTCTATCAACATCAGTTCCACCAAGCGCACAAAGAAAATATGGTGCTTAAAACATAATCCTAAAAGAGTTGCAGTGGAAAATGTAAGTGGGGCATATATCAAATATACTTATTAGTAGGGAACGAAGTTGAGACATCAAAACATTGCCTAGACGCGGCCACAGGTTTAAGGTACACAGGATATAGGGTGACGTTAGCTGTTTAGTTTATTGATGTACCTTCAGTTTCGTATACACAATGAAGGACGTCGCGTGAAGGGATTACCGTTCATTCGAAGTGTAATGGGTGCGGATTTTGTATTGTTTACCGCATTATAATAGTTGTTTCGATACAGCACGTCTATTTCTGTTTAAAAAGTAAACTTTTCATATAGAGTTCAGTTGTGTTCTAGCAAAGGTACTGTGAAGAAGTCGCCAATAAAATCTGACACTTTGCCTTTTTCCTATAAATAACATTTTTCTATTTAAGTACATTACAACAAAAATTCCATAAAATAACCAAATTTAATGCAATAATTACAACATAGGAATCACTCAGATAAAAAAGGAGGATCAAATCAGAACGAAAGTTTGCATGAATAAAGATATTGATGTTAAAAGAAAAATAGACGTGAATATTAAACAATTTGCTTAATTTTATTCTTAAATTTATCAAAATTAAAATTACCTAGGTCTGGATTATTATGAATATGAAGTTGCATAACCTTCACCCATACATCTAGCTGTGATTTAGACCAGTAGTTTTGTAACATTCAGGTTGAGCTAAAGGACATGTCAAATTCCTTCTGATAGAATAAACGTGCGATTTTTGTATATATATTTTATGATTTGTACCATAATATTATGTATCTAATGCCTACCCTCTTCACTTTACGTGATTCGGGTTCCGCATATTGCGGATAGATGGCAGGACTGTGCCCATTTTTCTGATTGCACACCACTTCGTCGGGCCACTCTGTACATGATATGTGTGGAGAGTTATGCCGTGTACTATGGTGAGTGTATATGTAGGTGTAATGTTGAATGATGATGATGATGAAGGGAGAAGAGGAAACCCGGTGCCGGCACGTAGCCTACTCCTGTCGAATAGCACCAAGAGAGCCGCCAGGCTTAACGTTCCCGTGCGACAGACAAATCACTATCAACAGTGACATATGCTTTCCTTTCATATGCACTGCGGAGAGATTTGGGATTTAACCCAGGCATATTAGTGCACAATCTAGAACAGGGATGCTTACTGTTGACTCGATTGAGTCACAAACACCAACCCCTTTTTCTCTCACCACTTCATAGTGCAGCCAGTGCAGTATTAGTAGTAAACAGTAGGAGACCATCTTAAATAGGGCTAGGATTTTGATGACTTATAAATCATGAAAAAATGTCCTGAAAACAATGCATTTATGACCTAAAAATATTTTTAAAATGCCCTAAAAATTGTTCTTACATAGTTGGCTTAGTAGGAAAAGAGGTTTTGTATTACTTAATATTTAAACTAGTAATTAAATTAAATTCTACGAGTAGTACCAACATTTAAGTTTATCTAATTTTACATAATTTTTTCTAAGTGGTACACTTTAATTATTTTACCTCATGTAATTTCCATTTAGCTCACCACAAGGCCACTCTTACCCGGAATTAGTAGGTATAGAGGAATCTATATTGAAGGGGTGGTTGGAGTGTACTACGTTATAATTGCAATATTTGTGTAGAAAAACGATTAAAATATTATACAAAATAATGGGTATTAGCCATCGGCATAGCTTGGTTAGTTAAGGCGCTTGTCTGCCGATCCGGAGTTGCACTCGGTCGCGGTTCGACTCCCGCTTGAGCTGATTATCTGGTTGGGTTTTTCGAGGTTTTTCCCAACTGTAAGACAAATGTCAGGTAATCTATGGCGAATCCTCGGCCTCATCTCGCCAAATATATCTCTATCACCAATTCCATCGACGCTAAGTAACCTCGTAGTTGATACAGCGTCGTTAAATAACCAAGTAAAAAAATGGGTATTAATGGACAAAATATGCAGACAAATATCAAAGGAAATAAACATTATTTTATATTAATAATGGGGATTTATGGCCAAAATTAAATGAAAATGCCTAAAAATGTCCGAATAAAACAAAAGATGCTCTTATGAGTTGAAACAGGCAAAAAATGCAAAAAAAAAAATTCCCTAACATATACGTCTTAAAACACTCAGTTTATCACATAACATATAAGTACTAAAGCAGCTATGTTTCTGGCTTACTATAAAAAAGATGCAATTTCATCAAAATCCTAGCCCTAATCATAAACATTCAGTGCGGGGTTCATCATGGCAAGTCGATCTCGGCACAATTTCCGTAATGAGTGGTAAGTGCAACATTTTGTGTACAGGATGGAGTGTATGGGGTCAGATGCCTAATATGTAAGGCATTAAATAAATCGTTCTCCAGTTTCAACATTAGGCTAAAATACATTTTAGACTGCATGATCGTGATTACGAAAGTCACATTTTGTCTAGTAAGTGTGATCATATTATCAGTAATAATTTATTATCTTTGAACGTTATTTATGTTAAATCGATTTTTTTCCTCCTCACTGAAAAGATTGACACTTTTCTAAAAACAAGTATTATAATTTTCTTTCAACGGATTATATTAAAATTATTTAACTATACATAAAATAAATTATAGCTTTCACTTTTTTCAGGACACAATCATTCCTCAATTAATGGAAAAGAAGTGAATAGCTGATTTCGCTTTATGACAGATTTGTATTCACATCTTACTTACTTACAAACGGTTTTTAAGGAACCCGGAGGTTCATCGCCACCCTCACATAAGCCCGCCATCAGTCCCTATCCTGTGCAAGATCAATCCAGTCTCTATCGTCATATCCCACCTCAAATCCATTTTAATATTATCCTCCCATCTACGTCTCGGCTTCCCTAAAGGTCTTTTTCTCTCCGGCCTCCCAACTAACACTCTATATGCATTTCTGGATTCGCCCATACGTGCTACATGTTGTGTCCATCTCAAACGTCTGGATTTGATGTTCCTAATTTTTGTATTTACATCTTGATGACTTAAATGTAGGTATGCAAGGAAAAGACAGAATTATCGTTACTTTGAATGACAGCATATGCAACGTTATGTCAAGACTAAAAATGTGGGAAGAACAATTACAAAATCGTGATTTTTCTTACTTTTCGTCGTTGGTATCAGTTGAAGTGAGTCACAACACTAACTGTCGAAGTGTTCTAAAGGAAATGCTTCACTCTTTTGAAAAACAGTTTTCAGAATTGGAGCCAATACAAGCAGAATTGCACCTTTTTTGTAATCCTTTCAGGTTCTAAGTGTCCTAAGCTCCTTCAGATTTTCAAAACGAATTAACTGAGTTGCAGAATAATAAGTCTTTAATTTGTTCCAGCAGAAAAGGATGGGAATTTTATAAATCTTTGCCAAATATCACATTTCCAAAGTTACGTTACTTTGCAGCTCGAGTGTCAGTTTTTGGTACAACCTGTATCTGCAAAGAAGCCTTTTCTCAAATGAACCACATTAAAAATGTACAGGCGTGGCAAAAAAAAAAACCGACCGACCCTTGTAGCTGATTTCAGAGTCTTGTTCACTCCAGAGCACGATAGACTGGTAACTAAGACTTTCGTGGTTCGAATCCTGGCTGGGAAGTAAACTTTTTTTGTTCCTTATTCAAATTTATTCCCAATACTTTTCGATTGCAGCGATATTTTATTATTCCCAGAACACGAATTTTACCAGCTTATTTTCTAAGGGAACTATCTATAATTATTAAAGAGGACAGAAAATATATATTTATATTTAGGCTAAGACCTATATTGTATTTAAAATTATGTCAATATCTATTTTATTATAGCATACTTATGATAAAACTTAATATAATAGTACATTATGCAACGAGCCTATAATGATAGTAATTAAGAAGCATAATTTTCACACGAGCTTCTTAATTACCATTATAGGCGAGTTTCATACGACTTTTTATGCTCGACCATATTTCTAACTTGAAATTGCCGGTATTCAGATTACACATTTTATTTGTATCTGACAAGATCGGAAGTGACCCTGTTCTAGGTCGTCAATTGTGAGATGTGCGCAGACGCGAAAGTATTGATTTTTCCGAGGAACAATGTCATTGACCTTGACGTAGTCCCGTTAAACTTGATAATATTATAATATTATAACCTTGATTATTGAATTCGACATTGAAAAACGAGATGACAAATTGAATTTATTTGAATATTATTTACAATTAACGGTAATTACTATAGTAACAGAACATAACCTTCAGCGACAGTATTGGATTTCCAGCCTCCATGACTTTTCGCTAATTCTCTTTCGATTGCATATCCGAGAATAATCGATACTTGCGGTTTTATAACGGTACAAAGCTGACTTGTCATTAGCTGAACACATGTAAGCTGAGTTATCATTGGCTGAAGACCTGTACTTTAATGAGTAGGTGTACTTTAATGACATGCATTAAAGGACTGCTACCAGGTGTATAATTACTACATTTCGACCTGGTCGAGCATAAAATCATTTTACAGTTAGCTACATATGAAAGCCAAGGGAACTATAATTATTAAAGACAGAAAATATATATTTATATTTAGGCTCAGGCCTATATTGTATTTAAAATTATGTCAATATCTATTTTATTACAGCATACTTATGATAAAACTTAATAATATAAAATCGTTTTACAGTTTTCTCAACAGGCCATGATTGTTTGGCCAAACACCTGCATAGAATTGGAATATATCAGTCCCCTAGCTGCCCATTGTGCAACTCAAACCAAGAAATGGATTCGGAACACCTCAAAATCTGTGCTTCAGTGGCTAGTCATGATAATATCTTTGAAAAATATTGGAGTGCAAGAGGTCAAATGACTTTACTGTCAAACGCCTGGCATTAGAAAACAACAACATATGAAAGCCAAGGGAACTATAATTATCAAAAGGAGGAACCAAAAAGTTATGAACGTTGGCAAAGAGTATATTCTGTCGATGCTGCTGCCGCCTACTGGCAATTTACTTGAAAAAGGCGTCAACTCAGATAGTTTCAAAATATCAGACATACAAGTTGCGAAAAGGAGGACATTTCTCAATTTTTTAAAAATCCGTCCAGACCCTGGACAAAAGCCTAAAAAGGACATGTCCGGATAAGAGGGCTTCTGGTCACCCTACAGATAAGGGATGCAGGGCTCAGACTGATTTCTTAACAAAGAGTTCCCCAGCAAACAGCTGGATAAGAAATCACAAAGGTCTAACCTTCTCGGAATGGATAGACTCCCTTAAAATGGTAGGCTGTACCGGGTAGAAGTTGGGATGGAACCTGCTGTAGGCACTGTCTCAGCGAGATTGAAACTCTTCCCCATATCCTTGGCTTCTGCCCTATAGTGAGGCCCTTCGCAACATCCGTCACCATGCTGTCCGTTCTATGCTGGCCGAGGCACTGAAGGAAGTAGGGTTTACAGTCCACCAAGAGGTGCAGGAACTAGCCACACAAGGAAGTGTTCAGCGAATTGATATCATTGCCATTAAGAACAACTCGGCATACATTCTCGATCCCACCATCAGATTTGAGACACATGCAGATCAACCGCATGAGGTGGACAGTGAAAAGAAACGGATCTATGAACCAACAATCCCGTTCTATAAAGATAAATATAGCCTGTCCCACATTGACGTAATAGGTCTGATGGTGGGAGCACGAGGTACCATACCCTCCTTCTTTGCCAACAAATGTAAAAACCTGGGGCTGACACACAGCATTGTGAAGGAAATAGCCATTAGTGCCCTCAAAGGATCGGTTCAGATATTAAGAAATCACTTGTATGGGAGTGATAATGGAAATTTCAAGTTATCTTAAGCGATGGCTGTTGATTGGTTTAGATATCAATGCCAATAAATTCGTACTATTATTTTTCTCGCGGTATATGGCATTCAAATCATTCTAACCTATCTGATGATATTTCCCCCTTAACTGCAAATGAGCACAACCGCTACTTAGGTGTAAATTTTTCTGACATTTTGTATATTCAATTCCCTAATTGTTTAGATGTGTTTCCAAATTATATGTAATACGTTTTGTCAAATCTGGCAACCTTGTCATAAGGAAGCTAAATTTATATTATATATTTTATCCACTTCATTAGCCTGTTGTAAATCTCTCAAATCTGATAGTCGGATAGATAATGATTGCTTTCTGTGTATATCTGTTTACTGCAATTATATCGGCTCTACAATGTGAGCAATCAGTAAAGATTAGAGTACATTATTAAAACTTAATGTGATTAATTAGTCAGAATAAGGTCAATTATTAGGCTTTAAAATTCGTTTACAGTAGCACTATTATAAAACCTAGTTTTCTCAAATAAGGTGAAACAAGATTTTTTTCTCAGCTGATAAAAGCAAAACTTTTATTTTTCAAGCCCTTCCTAGTCAAAATTTCATAAGTTTAAAATCGTGAAATAACACAACATTTTTTTAACATGGATTTATTAAAAATTAGTGTTTTTAATAGAAATGTTTCTTTTCACGAAATTTTAATATAAAATGTCCAAAATATATTTACTTACCTACTAATGCTTTTCAAGGAACCCAGAGGTTTATTGCCACCCTTACATAAGCCCACCATCAGTTCCTAGTCTCAGCAAGATTAATCCAGTCCCTACCACCATATCCCACCTCCTTCGAATCTATTTTAATATTATCCTCCCATCTGCCTCTGAGTCTCCCCTAAGGTATTTTCCCCTCAGGTCTTCCAACTAACATTCTATATGGAAATATGCATTTCTAGATTCACCCATGCGTGCTACATGCCCTGCCTATCTCAAACGTCTGGACTTCATGTTCCTAATTATGTCAGGTGAAGAATACAATGCGTAATTTTCTCCGTTCTCCTGTAACTTCATCCCTCTTAGCCCCAAATATATTCCTAAGCACCTTATTCTCGAACACCCTTAATCTCTGTTCCTCTCAAAGTGCGAGTTAGTTTCACAACCATACACAACAACCGACAATGTAACTGTTTTACAAAGTCTAACTTTAAATTTTTTCGAGAGCAGACTGGATGACAAAAGCTTCTCAACCGAATAGTAACATGCATTTCCCATATTTATTTTGCGTTTAATTTCCTCTCGAGTGTCATTTATATTTGTCACTGTTGCTGCAAGGTACTTGAATTTTTCCACCTATTCAAAAAATAAATTTTCAATTTTATATATTTCCATTTCGTACTATGTTCTGGACTCGAGACATAATCATATTCTTCGTTTTTTTCGGAATTTACTTCCAAATCTATCTCCTTACTTGCTTCAAATAAAATTCCCGTGTTTTCCCTAATCGTTTGTGGATTTTCTCCTAACATATTCACATCATCCGCATAATCTAGCAGCTGATGTAATCCATTAAATCCCAAAACTTCCCTGTTTTCCTGGGTTTCCTAATGGCATATTATAGAGCAATTAAAAAGTAAAGGTGATAGTGCATCTCCTTGCTTTAGCCCGCAGTGAACTGGAAAAGCATCAGAAACTGGCCTACACAGACTCTACTGTAAGTTTCCCCAAGACACATTGCTCAAAAGATATACTTATTATAAAAGTAAAAAGGTATCCCTGTAACATGCCATGAAGGCACTTGGGGGCATGGAGGTAGAGCCCCATGCTTTCCATGACCTCGGCACTAGAATGAGGTGGTGTGGTCAGCACCACGCTCTGACCGCCTTTAACCCCGGAAAGACCCGTACTCAATTTTATAGGAGGCTGAGTGAACCTCAGGGCCGTTCTGAAAGCTTGGCAATGAGGAAAAATCCTGTCACCACCTGGGATCGAACCCCGAAGATATACTTATTATAAGTAACATAATATGTGTAAATACAGTTCAACGAGGAAAATGTGTTGCTGTACTGTATATCTAACCACAGTTAAAATATTTCATTTTTCAATACTGCTCAGTGAGACTGAAAATGTGAAGTGCCGCTAACATAGTACAACAATTTTATTGACAACGAAAATCCACACATTATGTCTTGGGCCGAGCTTAAAGCAAACCTAAGTTACCAGCATTCTTACTGAGCTGTGAGATTGCTGTGTAATGTGGTGGGTTTCCCCTACCTCAAAAAGACACACAAATTCGTGGACAAGTACAACCACCTAGAAGAACAGAATAAACTTGTAGCATAAATTATAAACAGTATTCAAATGTGACATTTTTTTCGAGGTTGAAACATAAATCTGTGATGAGAAGGAAGAATTGATAGAACCATAAAATAAAATTAATATATTGTAAAATGAAGTAGCCTAGACACATCTTTTATAATAAATTGTATTAAGTTTTGCTGCTTAAGTAGAACATATAAAAATATAGTAAATATGAAGGTGGTTGTTGTTATCTAATGCCGGGCTCTGGCAACGAAGCCATTAGCATTCTTGCTCTCAATATTTCTCTGTGGTGGATCCATCAAGTAGAACTTCACAGGTTATGAGACGATCTTCAGTCATTTCTTCTTCTTTGTTGCATAGAGGGCAATTTGGATTTGTGTAAATTCATATTTTATTCAAGTGTTTGGCCAAATAATCGTGTTCTGTAAGCAGTCTGAATTTTGCTACTGCAGATTTACGTGGGATTTCTGGAATAATTTCTGTTTTTTTTTTATTAAAATGCTCCATTTTTATCTTTGGCTTTGGTACACAGTGCTTGGTTTTGCTTGATTTTATATTTATTTTTAATTAGTCTTTTGATGCATGTAAAAGGTAGGCTTGTATTTGTATTCTGAATTAAATTGGATCCTTTTTTGGCAAGAAAGTCAGCAGTTTCATTTCCAGCAATTCCGCAATGTGCAGGTATCCATTGCAATTGAATTCTTTTCTGTAGTTTTTGAAGTTGTTGGATCATTTTGTGACATTCTTTAATTTGGATTGACATCATTTTATATGAATTTATTGCATATAATGCTGCTTTAGAATCAGAGAAATGACAGCATTTTGAAATTTATCTATTCTTTATAGTAGGTGTTGGAGTGAGATATGAATAGCCATTATTTCCGCATCAAAATTTGTTGTATGATGTCCTGCTGGTTGATAAAATGAGAATAACGCACACGTAATTCCTGATCCTGAGTTGTTATCGATAGTAGACCCATCTGTGTAGATATGTAACCATTCTTCTGGTGGGTATCTATTGTTCACAGCTTCTAATGCTAGCGCTTTTAGTACAGGTTTGGAAGTTTCAGATTCAGTTTGGGTGATGTAACCACCATTACAAACAAAAATTGGTGCCCACTTAAAAACGGTTACACTTATGCTAATTAACCTAATGGCAAATCCTTCAGATAAGTTTTCCGGAGGTAAAATAGTCCCCCATTCGGATCTCCAGGCGGGTACATCTGCAGGACGACATTTACAGAACATCCTTAAAATTCTCCAATGGAACGCAGGAGGACTTACACAGAGTAAATATGAAGGTAAAATCACTAAATGCACAACGTACATTTTGATCTACATATAACACTTACTATCTACCCTAATGATTCTCAACCAGGGGACTAAAGAGCAGTTAATGCAGGGCTACAAGCATAATAATAATAATAATAATAATAATAATAATAATAATAATAGTATAATTTTAAGTACTATGAAAATTTAAACATCTGACGTTTCAACCATGCTTTGACAAAATTTGTCAAACAGTTTAGAAATATTAAATTGAATACATATTTAAAATTACTTTTATAATAATTTAACAGCATTATAATATATCCCTAATATTATGAATATGACTATGCAATATCTACAATGGCCAAAATTAATTTAATATTGTTAAATTGCCTGTAAGATTAACAATTTAAAAGATTAGAAGTAACTGCAGACCTACATTTATAGCAATATCCTAATGACAATGACCTTATTCCAATCATAGGCGTCGACTTTGGGAGAGGGACAAGGCATTTTCTGTCCCCCTCAACTTATAAAGCCAGGAGTATTGCCCTCCCCCTCCAAAAAAATTCTGGGTTGCCAGATGTCCCGATTTGGCAGGATATGTCCCAATTTTCATATAAAAATCCCGAGTTCTGCTTGGATTCAGTCGGGATGCAAAAAGTCCCTCCGTTATAAAATTAACATCACTTGAATTATTTTATTGTTACAGGCCATTTGATATCTCATGAAACCTATCTGCATGTTAGGGGAACAAGAAAGTGGACTGAGAAGCTTCCCTCTTTCGCTACGCCTCTACCTGTATCAAGCATCTCATGTAACTCACCATAAGGTTCTAACTATATGCTACGGCACACACAAGCATTTAGTTTCACGAGATAATGGATGACCTATACCTAGTAACTATTTTCTTCTAGACCTAAATAATTACATTAAATTTATATTAAGTTTCTTAATAATGTTGGTTTGCATATTGTAAAAAGAATATTTTGGCAAGTGTAAGGTTTGTGATAGCGAATTCAGTGGTGAATGATATTTCTAAACATGTAAAAGAGACGTTAATCAGGAATGCATGGCACAGAGAATGGAAAAATCTTATTGAAAATGCTATAGTCAGTGATAAATATGTAGGAAGCTCTGAAAATGTAATGGATTTGGAACAGTAATATCTTAAGGCACAAAATAAATATGAATTGAGGTATCAATACATTTTATGTAATTGTTATCAATTAATAAACGTTGAAATTTAAATACTTTGTCACATGTGATATCTTTTGGGATTTGTGCTTTGCAATTAACAATAAATGTTTAGAGGTAAATGTGAATAAAATGATGTATATGAACGCCTCCAAAACAAGGGCTGGTACCTTGAATAATGAAATATCAATAAATGCTGTAAATTATAAGTTGAAGCATATAAGTATTTAGGGTCATTGGTCACCTATGATAACGACTTAGCAAAGATATAAAAGAGAGAATTGCAGCGGGTAATAGATGTTTCTTTGCTTTGGCAAAATAAAAACACGGTACCTGTCGAAACAAACCAAATTGCAGATCTACAACACAGTAATAAAACTCAGTTGGAAAGATGGGAAAGGAAAATTTATGGACCAATAAAAGATAAAGATGAATGGAGAATAAGGACAAATAATGAGATAAATCAATTGTGTAAGAGTCCTAATATAGTAACAGAGATAAAAGCTAAAAAGAATAGAATGGGCTGGACATAATATGATCAGAATGGATGGTGGCAGAACAATTAAAAGATTTTTGATGGAAATCCAGGAGGAGAAGATACAGAGGAAGGCCGAGGTTAAGGTGGTTGGACTGTTTGGAGGAGGACCTGCGAAGGATGGGAGTTAGAAGATGGAGGAAGAAGGCAGAAAATAGAGAGGAATGGGCTGTCATCGTTAAGAAGGCATAAACTAAACTTTAAGAACTGCATGCCAGTAGAAGAAGAATTAACAATAAACAGCTGGGAAAATCTATGAGACAGAACTACTACTGTTAAGTCATTAAGTTAATAATTTGACATAACATATTATTGACACAAACCCTTCCAATGGATACCGTCACACGTCGGCATAAGTGAGAATGGAATTGCTGATGAATTAGCAAAAAAGGCACAAAACTGCGTAGACAAAACAAAAGTTTTGAGTATACACACAAATTAAAGATCAAAATTAAAACCAAATCAGAAGCAGAAATACTCCGTAAAATTGATCAACAATTACAAGGAAAAAAATGGGCAGATATCAACAAACTTTGGAAAACATATAGCTTATAACCAAGAAAAGCTGTTGCCACCTTCAGATTGAACACCGGTGATAACTGCATTGCAGCACATCTCTGCAAAATTGGAATCCTTAATACTGAAGAATGTCCCTTATGCAACCTATAGAATATATTTTCCCTATAGAATATATCAGATAAATTCCTTAGAAAGAATCCAGTATAGGGCAGCTAAATTTGTTAAAGGTAAAAGAGAAGATGGGAACGATACGATAAAAGAACTTAAATGGGAAACTTTGGAAAACAGACGTAGGAAAACTAGAATAACATCACTGTATAGAGCACATCTAGGTCAGAAAGCATGGGTAGACATAACGGCTCGGTTAGAAAAGCCAACGTACTAAGGTAGGAACGATCATGATTTTAAAATCAAATGTAGGAAACAGAAAACGGATGTAGGTAAATTCTCATTTTTAAATAGAACTATAAATGATGGGAATGACCTACCTGCAGCGGTCTTTGAGGGCTGTCCATCCTTAAGGAGATTCAAGAATAATTTAAAGAGTTGTGTATAAAGTGAAAATTAAAATTAAGGTGACATTCAACATTTAATTTTTAAGGTGGCATGTATTTATCTAGCCTGACGAGTTTACTTCCTTGGTTTGAATTGTAAATTATTTAAAAATAGCGTGTAAGAGGGCCTTAGGCTAGAAATGTTTAGTTTAAATGTAGTTCTGTTTATAAGTATGCATAAGGATGTAATTATTTGACTTATTTGAACTGTTGTATCAGTGAAGCTAGGTGAGTCAGTGAAGTTATGGTTTTACAGTGCAGTGAACAGTTCCGATCAGTGATAATTTATAGCGTCAATGAAATGTGTTCTATAGGTCAGTGAAATGTATTACAGAGTGTCAGTGAAATGTGTGCTAAAGTGTCAGTGAAATGCGTCGTAGTGCCACTACAGGGAATGAGATGAGAGTAAAGTGAAAGACTATTGAAAATTATGTAGGACCTGTACATAATTATGTAGGTTGTGTTGTAAAATTAGGTGTTTTATTTTATGTTTTATTATTATTGTGTTAAATTGTATTGTGTATTCTTATTGTATTGTGTATAAAATTGTATATGTGTTGTAAATTTTATTATGTATTGTAAATTTTATTGTGTATTGCTTATCATTTTAACTGTCATACCAGGTTCATCTATGGGAAGAGAACACCTATTCACATGCACTGCATTGAACAAGGAAGCACAACAAAATAAAAACTTTTCTCAACTTTATTGGGAAGCAAGAAGCAAAATAGGTTAAATGATCCCAAATTGCGGCCATTAGAGAACAACAACACCCTTCAGAAAGACGATAGAGAAACATGATGTAACTTACAGCCAGATAAATATTGTTTTTCACTTGAAAAACTGTATCTACAATGTTTGTTTTTTATTATTAAAATTACAATTTTGACACTCATATTAGTTTCTTCATATTCATTTCATTCTTTCTTTAAGACAAAACGTAAGTATAGTGAAACCTCTCATTTACAGACATCGAAGGGATGTAACAATCTGTCTACATCTGGGAGGTGTCCTTTATTGAGAGGGAGGCTCCCCATTCTAACAGTAAATTTATAATATGCATTATGTATCTCTTCACACTTTAAATGAAATCTATTACTGTAGTTGAATTCTAATACAGTAAATTCTTTGCAACTTTGCACTACATTAGAACCTCTTTATCAACTTTGAAGGGGGTGGAGTAGATTAATCGAAAAAATCGGATAATCCGAACCAGAAAAAGTTTTCTAAACCAAGTACAAAATATTTGAAATATCCTCCAGGGTTTTTCTTTTAATGTGCTGATGTAATGGATCAAAGTTCACTAATTTAAGTCAGTTATTAAAACATTATTTATTGTCCTTAAGTCTGGTTTTCAACGACGAGTTTTTAATGATCATCTTATGACGTTTGTCTGTGGAAAGATAGGAATAGTAGAGGTCTGGTAACTTAAAATTTTATACAGTTTCTATTTTGTTTTTCTTAGCCTAAATCGCGCACAGTTGTAATTCCTATCTGTACTGTGATGTAAGATGAACCACATTTTCTCTTTTCCCAAACCACTCAGTTACTTGAAAACCCGTAGTTCAAATTTTTTTCTTTTGATACTTGTAGAAGACATTTTTCTCCGTTCCATTACGCTTTCATCCATAATGATGAAGGGCAAAGGTTTGTAAAATCTGTACAGCACTTCATATTTTTTTCTGCATGGAAATATCATATGTACTTCCACCATTATCAATAATATATACAGGGTAGATAATCGACCAAACAAGAAAAATAAAAATCTGTGTCATGCAATTTTATTCTAGGTCTACAGTTATGCAGTACTGTAATTTACAGTTTTCAACTTAACCTTTATGTTAGGTGCCATGTCTCTCGAAACAGAACAACTGATTGAAGTGAAGAGAATAATCTACTAACCCTATCATGTGTCGAAACAATTTCATTATCGCGGAAACCTTGGACCCATCAGACAGGTTAAATTTAATGACTTTGTTTTCCACCCGCTTCCAGCTAACAAAGGGTAGCCTACGAGACCCTTATTGACTTCTTTCATGTTAAAGAATTTCTGTACTAAGGAGGTAAAGCAACTTTAGGACTGTGAAACAGCTGTCTGTGTCCGTGTGTCCGTAAACGAGAGTTAAATTTATCATTTTTCTATATTATTTCAGTTGGGACAAGGGAGGAACTGTCTGTCATATTTTCTTCTTTTCAAAGTAAATACCAAATAAAATATGTGCCTTGAAATTCGAGGAAAATTCGATAGATTTTAAGTTCACAGCTATAAAAAAACTCGCAGTTGATCGAGTTTTTGGAAGATGAATTCATGTGCTGTAAAAAAAAATGTGAGAAAGATGCGAGATTGTCTGTGTTAGAGGAAAGGCACTCCATTCCTCCTCTACTTTGCAGTTAACACACACAGACAAAAGCGCACTATTTATGGCCAGAGAAAGAAGCAGAGTTTTAAAATAAATGAACATCTTTGTGAGATCCTCTTTGAATCAGTCATGGGCAAATAGAAACCAATTGGTGTGCAGCAAGCTCAAGGTGTGCCACCTAATGATGTTGCATTCAACCAGACTATAACACATCTAGGAGGAGACACAACAAAAACAGTTTTAATGCAATGCTATGAAAGACACCATGTAAACTTTTTTTTTAATTATAAATCAAAAATATTATTCATTGCACTTTATATAGGCTATTAATGTGGTTTGAAACTTTAGTGGATATTTGAAAGTTAAAGTCGGGTTTATGTAAAACAAAGATGAAGTAGTAATTACAGCCAATTCACTTGTTTACTAGACAGGGCAACAGCCAAAATTGTCAGTTTTGTACAAATATATTTGAAACTGAAAGTAAAACTCAAACTAAATCATTTTTAACATAAAAAAATTAATCGCCACTGGCAGCTAATTGAACAATAATGATAGTATGACTTTACAAGAACTGACATTCTTCAAAAGCATGTGATACTGAACTTGTAAAATGTACATGTGGCAACACAGACCACGTGGGTGGGTGCAGTGTTCTGCTTTCCTCAGATTATTTCCCATTTCCATTTCAAAACGGTTCCGGTTACAATTAGTAGCTAGTCTCTTCCAACATGTGTGATGCTGTAATATTCTGAAAAATGCTACGAGGTTGTGAATTTCCTTGTAATTGTTAATTTGAAAAATTATTCAACAATGAATGGAAGTGAAATCATCTTATATTTTGGATAATTTAGGAAACTCAGTTTACAAGAAGAATATTGCTATACAGAAGGGAAGGCCAACCCCAACACTACCTGGTCTTACATGTATGCATGTAAAAAAATTTGTAGCATGTTTCATTCAAGAAGGTGTCATTTAGTGCTGTTTATTTCTTTCCTCCTCTTAAGAAATATGCAGGAGCCGCCACTGAAAACATAAGATTATTTAGGGAATAAAAACTCTTCCTATCTTTTTCACTGTTCTTTCTGTAAGTGAAGGTTTCACTGACTGTATCAATCAACACAAATATAAATTGATAGCCGTCCAAAAAGTTGGTATAGATTATTTAAAAAAATGTCCTCGTTTGTGTAGATCTAAAATCTTTGGAAAATCTGAATAAAATAATATAAGAGATCTCACCACCAAACTAATTCCAAGATTCCATTGATGAATGAATTTAATGTAAAAAAAAAAAAAAAAGGTTTCTTTCTTTCCTAAAATTTGAGATCAATCCCAAAACTACACATGAAAGAAACAGTCTTCTAAAACGTATTTATGACCCTAAACGAAAGGGAATTATTCTAAAATATGACATCTTTGTGACCCTCATTTTTAAATACTGCAAAGACCTCCTAATTCATGACAGTGCAATATGAAATTATTTAAATAATATACTTGTGCTATAACCTTCACGTACTTAAAATCTTGTTTTATTATCATAAGATTGTAGTAAAATATGTTCCAGTATACTTTTATGTGATCATTACAAAATAATTAATGCAAGGCTTAAATATAACAATATTTTACAAACAAAATGATTACATGCATATATCAAAATGTACAACAGCACCACGTGATAAAAATAAATAAAGAAACTCATGCAAGTTTTCTGTAAATCCAAATATTAATTTTGTCAGATTTCTGAAGTTTCTCTTTCTTCTCCTCTTGGGTTTGTATAACCTGAATTTAAATGAATTTTAATTTATTAGATAAAATATTTACTACAAAAACTGATTATGCACTTCAATGTAGAATTTCTATTTATATGTACAAAGGAACAAGCCATAAAATAATATGTCTGTAGTTAAAATTCCGGATGTTGTAAGAAATAAATGTGTAAACAGGTGGTGCCACTTGCATGATTCCTAACTTACAAAAGCTGCCTCATAGAAAATACTATACTATGTATCTCGTTATTAGGAAGTCTGGATAGTTCTCAAGTCGCAGTCCAAAACAAGTGGATGCATCAATGAAATTGTGATGCTGCAGTGCCTCACAATACAGTGACAGAGAACAATCGTATAGAAATACTGTAAGATAGACAAGTTTTATATTGCTGAATTCCTCCATTATATTGAACTTAAATTCCGTTTATCCCCTATCTCCTTTCTTCAGTAAATACGCATAATATTCTAATTGCGGAAAGACATGTACTTGAAAGACGTGTAATAACTTATATTTATTTTCATGGAACTCATTACATTACAGTAATTAAAGTGAGTTCCACTGCTAGTATAAAAAAACAACCAGAAGTTCACTTAACAATTCTTTATGTACATGTATTTCTGTAATAAAAAATTATGCATATAAACTGAATGAAAATAGGAAATAACTTGAAAATGAATGATAATCAAAACAATATTATCATACATTTTTTTTTCTAAAATGAAATTATTTTATAAACTTTTTTTTTTTTGGTAACACTGTATGAAAGCACACTTCCGTCAAGATTCACTGCCAGTCCATCCAGGACTATGCATCTCATTACATCTGGAGGATAAATGAATCGGATTTAATCTGTTTACAAAACAGAATTTCTAGTAACGAGATCGTTTGTGTCCCTCCATAGACACAGCACATGCAGCTTCAGTATCTTTCAGCTCGCCAACGGAAGCAGTTCGCTTTCGTACTGGTGTTGCAGTTGGAGATTGCTGCTTGAGTGTTTCTACATCGTTGAAAATAACCTGTGCACCTCCTCCTGATGTCGGAACCACATCAGCCTGAAACACACACACAAACACTCACTTATATTAAAATTAACACACACAAAAACGATGTGCAAGTTTTAGATATGTTGCAGATAGTTTCTTTAGATGAAGATGACAAAATAATGTGTCTCACGAGTGCTAAGGGCTGATTTCACAAATATGTTACTAATCCAGGGCCGGGCATGAGAGCGGCTCCATTTAGCCGGCCAGAGCTGCTCTCGCTCCGCAAGGCAAGCCAGAGCAGAACGCTCACGCAGTGGCGGACTCGCATTACAGCTACCTTCCCTGCATTAATATAACAAGAGCCACGGTTGTTCTAGTCATTCAGGCTGTCAGTACATAATAGTTCATAAGAATATTACATCAATCCATTGTACAGTACAGACTTTATAACACTCATATTAATTTAATGAAATAAACTTAGCTCTATGCACACACACAAATCATTAGGCTTATTTACATAACCCATACGCACATACTGCAATCTCCTCACCACGGTTCTACGAGACAGGCGTATGGCTTCCACTTCCCCTACTTGCTGTGGACAGAGTTCATCTGCCAATATAATTAAACATCGCTTGATGAATTCACCTTCGTTGAATGTTTTCAATTTCTTTGCAATTTCATGGCAAATTTTTGTAACTAATTCTCATAGCCGATTCATAGCCTTGTATGTTTCTGAATATGGGATGATTTGAAGACAATGTTAATTACGCCAGTGATTTTTATAAATTTAGATATTTTGTTTGACATATCTTCATCAGTGATGTAAGAGAGGTTATAACCTAAATAGTTAAATGAGTTAACACATTCAATTAAAGTATTATTTATCATGATCTTACTTGGAATTGGGTTCTCTCCCGAAAATGCCATGACTTTCGTTTTCTCTTTTGAGATTTCCATATTGAAATCTGAGGCGATTATTTGCTATTTGTTATATTAAGACAATAAAATGTAGTCATAAACAGAGCTAACCTCAAAACAATACACTGAAATAAGGGAAAACAAGACAGATGGATAAACTTCAGAAGAAAAGAAGAAATTGAAGACAAAACGAGATAATATGAAAGTAGATGCAAGAAAATATCATGCACCAAGCAAAATGGAAAGACTTCATGGATTTGCACTATTTCAGTGCCTTCAAATGTAATATTAACCCATATATGCCAACAGGGTCGTTAACAACCCACATTATGGTCTAGTGGTCAGAGCTTCTGGCTATAGTTCATGAGGTCCCGGGTTCGATTCCCGGTTAGAGCACAGGAATTTTCCCTTAAAGGGGATTATTCCTGTGTTCGTCCATGGTCTGGAATTTAGGTTAAGTTTAGATTTAAGACCTCTCCTGGCACCACATTATCATAATCATCCTATCACATCATCGGGGTAATGTAACTCCCCAACCTCAGAAGTGGGTTACAATTAAGCCACAGCCAGGAGAGAAAACCAGAAATGTCGAAAAGACAACCTGGTGGCACTGGATAAAAAAAAATATTTTTATTAGTTCCTTTACTATTTGTTTAAATTTTCGTTTGGACACCATCATTATGTGTTCGATAATATATTGGCAACACTTTTGTTTGTGCAATTTTTCCGTTGTAACTCTCTGCAATGCATTTTAACTGAAAATGTGTAACACTTCAGTTTGGTTATAATGCACATCAACAAAGAAATGTAAGTAGATATACTTCATTGCTAAGTATTTTAGGTCTGTTATTGTTTTATTATATAGTGCAAGCAGTAACCAATATGATTACATGAGGTGGAGTCATGAATTTTATTCAGTAGAGTCGTAATAGTGTAAGAAATTTGGCGTGGGTCGTTTTCAACCCTATGAGCACATAGGGAACCTTTCGTACATTTTGCTAAATTTTCTAATAATATTATTATTGATAATTATTGTAAGCAGATTTTCTTTACATGCTAGTCACACGTAAGTAACTCTTAGCTATACACAATCTCATGACAATATTTTATTTTATTTTATGCTCGACCATGCCGAAATGTAGTAATTATACACCTGGTAGCAGTCCTTTAATGCATGTCATTAAAGTACAGGTGTACAGCTAATGACAACTCAGCTTACAGGTGTTCAGCCAATAACAAGTCAGCTTTGTACCGTTATAAAACCGCAAGCATCGATTATTCTTGGATATGCAATCGAAAGAGAATTAGCGAAAAGTCACGGAGGCTGGAAATCCAATACTGTCGCAGAAGGTTATGTTCTGTTACTATAATAATTAGCGTTAATTGTAAATAATATTCAAATAAATTCAATTTGTCATCTCGTTTTTCAATGTCGAATTCAATAATCAAGGTTATACCAAGTTTAACGGGATTACACAAGGTCAATGACATTATTGTTCCTCGGAAAAAATCAATACTTTCGCGTCTGCGCACATCTCACAATTCACGACATAGAACAAGGTCACTTCCGATCTTGTCAGATACAAATAAAATGTATACATCTGAATTTATTTCAAGTTAGAAATATGGTCGAGCATAAAAAGTCGTATGAAACTCGCCTATAATTTTCATACGAGCTTCTTAATTACTATCATTATAGGTTCGTTGCATAATGTACTATTTTATTGGCAGAAGTGCTAACAAGATAATATACAAGTAGAATTCAAAGCAGTTACACTCCTACTTTAATATTTCTTTAGGCACTCTTTTTCAAATCTTACAAAATGAATAAATGTAGTTACCTTGTAGAGACGTGTTTCCAATTCTCCACTTGAATCTTGCTCCTGTGTCATTAGACAATACTTGGAAGTTTTAGAATTCACCACGTCTTTCGGATCTGTAAGCTTAGTAACAGATTTTCGGCGTTTCATGTGTGGTTGCATGACAGTCCCAAGTTCAACAGCAACTGCTGGTCTGTGATCCAACCACATCTCCTCTCCTGCTGACCGTGACCTTCTATGTCTTGGATTACTAACAGCTGGTCCCTGAAGTAAGAATCAGTAAAATTACAGTACTAAAATGCTTGTATTATTTCATTTGCCTTTACTGGTCCTCATGTTATCTTTCTTTCCTCCCTCAATTTCATAGCATCAATTCTCTTCAGTGCTTTGACAATGCCAAAACTTTTTAACATATAGCTTTGATGATTACATGTGCTAAAATAGACAATTAAAATCTTAGTATATCTTATCTTAACTTCGCTCTAGAATATGCCATTAGGAAAGTTCAGGATAACAGGCAGGGTTTGGAATTGAACGGGTTACATCAGCTTCTTGTCTATGCGGATGACGTGAATATGTTAGGAGAAAATACACAAACGATTAGGGAAAACACGGAAATTTTACTTGAAGCAAGTAGAGTGATCGGTTTGGAAGTAAATCCCGAAAAGACAAAGTATATGATTATGTCTCGTGACCAGAATATTGTACGAAATGGAAATATAAATATTGGAGATTTATCCTTCGAAGAGGTGGAAAAATTCAAATATCTTGGAGCAACAGTAACAAATATAAATGACACTCGGGAGGAAATTAAACGCAGAATAAAAATGGGAAATGTGTGCTATTATTCGGTTGAGAAGCTTTTATCATCCAGTCTGCTGTCCAAAAATCTGAAAGTTAGAATTTAAAAAACAGTTATATTACCGGTTCTTCTGTATGGTTGTGAAACTTGGACTCTCACTCTGAGTGAGGAACATAGGTTAAAGGTGTTTGAGAATAAGGTTCTTAGGAAAATATTTGGGGCTAAGCGGGATGAAGTTACAGGAGAATGGAGAAAGTTACACAACACAGAACTGCACGCATTGTATTCTTCACCTAACATAATTAGGAACATTAAATCCAGACGTTTGAGATGGGCAGGGCATGTAGCACGTATGGGCGAATCCAGAAATGCATATAGTGTGTTAGTTGGGAGACCGGAGGGAAAAAGACCTTTAGGGAGGCCGAGACGTAGATGGGAGGATAATATTAAAATGGATTTGAGGGAGGTGGGGTATGATGATAGAGACTGGATTAATCTTGCACAGGATAGGGACCGCTGGCGGGCTTATGTGAGGGCGGCAATGAACCTTTGGGTTCCTTAAAAGCCATTTGTAAGTAAGTAAGTATATCTGAAAATACACCAAAATCCAATCCAGGGCCATCCATAGGAATTGTGACACCCTCCCCACAAACATTTGTCAGGACCCTTCCTTCTCGTTGAATGTTGGAATTCTATAATTTAAACACAGTTCTAAGACAAAAAACTTAATATAATGTCCCCACAAAAAAGGGAAGAACCCTTCAATAGTAGTTTACTCCTTGTACCTTGTTGAAACATAATTACTATTTCAATAATAGGTGATTTGACAGAATTCTTTCCATATAAAAAGAACTTTTGTGAATAGTTTGTGTCTTCCTCTCCATAAAAAATATTTAAAAATTTGGTTGGCGCCCCTGACGTCCCCCCCCCCCCACTCGAGTGGTGTTCATCTCTTCTTATGGTTGTCCCTGTACAATCTCTTGCTCGAAATATTCTTTCGAAACATTCCTCTGGTCTACAGTGATTTTGCTAACGAACAAAAACAAAATATGTATCAACCCTAATTTGAGTGTGCTGATTACAGATCTGAAGTCCGTTTTTTTTCTATCACGTCACAATTTTAAAATAATATTTTAAATTTTTAATACATTCAGATCCATTTTATTAATTTTATTGATTTTGTTACTGAACAAAAACAAGTGTACCAACCCTAATTTGAGTGTACTGATTACAGATTTGAAGTCCGTTTTTTTCCATCACGTCACAATTTTAAAGTAATAATATTTTTAATTTTCAATTATGATGTGTGACACTACATTCAGGTCAAAATTGAGTGTTCTTGAACTGGAAGCTTAGGACACATCTGTACTAGAGTCAACTTGGTTTTTAGAAAATTATCGAGCTGATAATTATACTGAGCTAGTATATGAGACCTGTCTAAAAAGTATCCAACCTTTAGCCAGAAAAAATATTTCAAATACCTGACGGGGTTGGGACCCTAATCCCCTTCAAAGTAGGCCCCTTGTGCTTGCACACACTTAGCCCACCGATCCTTCCACTGCCGGAAACACCTCTGGAAGTCTTCTTTTGGAATGGTGTTCAGCTCCGTCGTCGCGTTCCGCATTATCTCTTCTCTACTCTCAAAACGGGATCCTTTCAGTGGTGTCTTCAATTTTGGAAACAACCAGAAGTCGCAAGGAGCCAGGTCTGGAGAGTAGGAGGTTAACGAACGGTTGTAATTCCATGTTTGGCCAAGAAAGTGTGGATCAATTGGGATGAATGTGCGGGGGCGTTGTCGTGATGCAAGTGCCAGTTGTTCGCCGTCCACATGTCTGGTCTTTTGCGCCGAACTGCATCACGGAGTCGCCGGAGAACATCGTGATAGTACTCCTTTGTCACCGTTTGTCCTTCCTGTGCGTATTCGTGATGCACAATTCCACGGACATCAAAGAAAACAGTCAGCATCACCTTGATTTTGCTTCGCACCTGCCGCGCTTTCTTCAGCCTTGGAGACTCAGGATGGTTCCATTGCGTCGACCTGTACACCCATGACTCATCTCCAGTTATCATGGTGTTCAGAAACCCAGGATCAGTGTTGGCGGTGTCCAGAAGGTCCTATGCAACGTCACGACGGAGGTCTTTTTGTTCCGGGGACATCACCTTGGGCACGAATTTCGCAGCCACTCGGTTCATGTTCAAATCATCACGCAAAATTGCATGTGCAGAATCTTTACTCACTCCAACCTCTTCGGCAATCTCCCGACGGGTCAAACGACGATCTGCCATCACCAAATTTCGCACCCTCGCAACAACAGCTGCACTCCGAGCAGTTTGAGGCCTGCCACAACGCTGCTCACTCTCCGCTGATGTGCGGCCATCTTTGAATCGGTTGAACCACTCCTTAATTTGTGTTACACCCATCGCATCTTCCCCAAACACCTGCTGAATCTTACGAATTGTTTGACTTTGAGAATCACCAAGCTTTTGACAAAATTTGATGCAGTATCTTTGCTCAATTCGTTCAGTCATCTTGCGAGAAAACTAAATCCGACACACACTTAGAACAGCACCTTACTTGGCGACCACCAGCCAGTGACTGGCACAAGCGAATGCTGTGAAAAAATTCAAGCATGCGCATTACGGTTCCTCCTTCCACCGTGCACAGTGGCGCCGCCTTAGAATCACTATTTTGCGCGGGAAAATTTAAGGTCGGATACTTTTTAGACAGGCCTCGTATAACATCCTTAGAGCATTTCATTATCTAGGCTGTCATAGGTCTTCAAAAATGCACTTTCTTCATTCACATCTTGACTTTTATTCTATCAAATCTCGGTGAACATGGTGAGAGATTCCATCAACGATGGAATTCAGGTACCAGAGTCAATACGGTCAGAGCATGATGGGTGATTTCTGCTGTTTCTACAGTGATCAACCACATGCCAACATAAGCAGAAAAGCAAAGGTCCCAAGCACTTTTAACAGAGTTTTTAGTGCTTCCTACATACTGTAAGTGTATATCTTCTTATTAACTTATATAAAATAACATAACAATTTACAAAGAATATATAAACTAAGCTCAATTTATATCGCTGACTTTACGGCACAGGTATGTACTGAATAGTAAGATTTAGAATTAATATTATAGTCCCATAAGTCAGAAACATGACGTGCTATGATAAATCTGATTACAGATCTGGAATCAACGCATCATTTTCAGTATAGAACATTTGAAATTTCCTCAGTAGCAGACAAAATGTTTTTTTTTTTTTTTAGACCAGTGTTGTCAAACACTATTCTAAATGTATAATCAAATTTATCAAACTACATGATGTGTCTACAACTACCTTCAAGAATTTTACAATATTCTGAGAAATGTGCCTCACAGTGTGAAACAAACACACTGATTAAGAATGTTTTTACTTGGTTATTTACCGATCCTGTATCAGCTACTGGTTTATTTAGCGTCAAAGGAATTGGTGATAGCAAGATAGCATTTCGCAAGATGTAGCTGAGGATTCACTAAAGATTACCTGACATTCTCCTTACAATTGGAGAAAACATCGGGGAGGAAAAAAAAACAATCGGGTAATCAGCCCAAGTGGGAATCGAACCCACGCCCGAGCACAACTCCAAATCAGCAGACAATGTGCTACCATCTGAACTATGCTGGTGGGTGTAAGGATTTAAATTTTAAGAAAACTTCCATGGTATTATATGATGAAGAATAATAATTACTAGGGGGCGGATGTTGATGACCTAAAAATCTACTTAAAATGATCATTTATTTATTTTAGTAGGTTATTTTACGACGCTTTATCAACATCTAAGGATATTTAGCGTCTGAATGTGATGAAGGTGATAATGCCGGTGAAATGAGTCCGGGGTCCAGCACCGAAAGTTACCCAGCATTTGCTCATATTGGGTTGAAGGAAAACCCCGGAAAAAACCTCAACCAGGTAACTTGCCCCGACAGGGAATCGAACCCGGGCCACCTGGTTTCGCGGCCAGACGCACCGACCGTTACTCCACAGGTATGGACACTTAAAATGATCATTAAAATGCCTTTAAACTAATGGAAAAATAACATAAAATTAAAAGAAAATGACATTTAAATATTATTCACCCTACTGCATCACAACTTCTTAAATATTAGTCACCTTGTTTCAATCTCGGAGAGATTTAGCTTCCTGGAATTTAGCTAAGATAAAGGAAAAGAACATGCAACAAAATGAAGGTTTTAAGGAAAAACTATAGATTTTAATGTGGGTTTACAGTGTGTTTCAATCAGGAGTGGTCCATGTCAGTTCCTTCATTCTCTGCCTCCTCCTTCCGCGCTTCACTTATGTTACCATCTTTCAGATGAGGGAGTGTGAATGACAAAACAAATTACAGGCACAGCATGCATTCTTGCAATCTTTGTGTTAAAAATACTGTCTACTACAGTAGACATCCCTTCCGAACCATGTTGAGGACACAACGTCCTGTCCAGGACATGGTGAAAGTTCCCCCCCTTCCAAAAATAAATTCTAAAGATACCCTCGTACCGACAAAAGGACAGTAGCAATCAAAGCTCTCACTTAAACTAAGCTGTTGTCAAACATTTTATATTACTTCCGTTGTGTGAAGTAAAGTCCTCAGTGGAATTAAGGATGGACTTTAGAGTCTGTTACAAACATAAAAACACAAACTTCACTGTTATTCACTTATTCAGTAGGTAATTACTACCGACCTATTTGCTTAGAAAATAATTTAACAGACTTATCGGTAAAGAAGAAAGTAAAATGCATTCCAAAAGTTCTTCAAAGTATTAAAAATAACCAAAAAATGACGAAAAAATATAAAAATGACCTATTAGTTAAAAAAAAAAGTAAAAAAAAAAATGCAATATAAGAAATTATTTTTTTACGTTGATATTAACATAGAAAGGATTTCTATATTAATAGGCATCGTCCTAATGTGAAAAATAACAAGATGACTTTTCATCAACATCCACACACTAATAATTGCATAACAATGAGAAGAAATGAACTGAGCCAAGTCTTGCTAATAAATCGAAGAGAAACTGTGGTTTTTCACGTCAAGAAACATGAAATCGCAAATAATAAAGGTTAATGTCACTTATTCTATATTTAAGTTTCAAGTATGTATCACTAAAAATTCATACGATAAGGTGACAAATAACAGAGGACACACTCTTTCTTCGTCCTCTTCCATCATCATCATTATAATCATCACCAAATTGAAGGTATACTGTATTTTATTTCATGGAGTGCAGTTTCATAGAAAGGACTTTGCCGACAGACCTTCTAAGGCCCCCCCTAAAACTAATTGGTTGTCATAAATAAATGTCTTCCTTACTGTGACGGAAATCTTGTATTCTCCTGTCAGCAACCAATCACAACCCTCGTTCAGAAGAATTGACAGGCTCCGGTGAAATCCACGTGGAAGCAGAGTTGCCACATCTTTTCCGAATTCCAAGAATCCCGTCAGTCTCACTGTCTTATTTCGAGGGTCACCAGGATTATGGCAATTGTGCAATGTTGGGACGAGGGGACAGGACGGAATTGTCAGAGGTGTTTGTGTAGGAAGTTATAAATCTGTAAGTGGGTGTTCAAAGGAGCCACCGAACTGCACTCCTTGAAATAAAATGGAGTATAAAATAAATAAAAGTTCATAACTCATAATGGAATTAGACAGGGTGACTCCTTATCAACACTCTTATTTAATATTGGTCTAGAGCGAGTTATTACAAAGATTGCCATTAATCCAGGGGGAACCATATTTAATAGAATGTTTCAATACTTTGCTTTTGCTGATGATGTAGCTGTATTTGCACGGAATGTGTCATCCTTAGATGATGTCCTCAAACAGATACATAATGAGACAAATGCTTCAAATTTAAATATTAACAGAACAAAGACAAAGTATATGAACAAACATAACCACGAGAGACAATACTGTAAAAACTGTTGTCTTAAATGAGGTTACTTTTGAGAAAGTGTCAAGGTTCCGATATCTCGGCTCGATAGTCACAAGGATAACAACATATTAACTGAGATCAAGGATAAAATAGCCATTGGCAATCGAAGCCTCAGAGCATTAGATAAAATTATAAGAACCAGATATATCTCCAAAAAATGAAGGTGAGGATTTATAAAACAATTATTAAACCTACAGTGACTTTTTGGAAGCGAAACCTGGACTCTACCTGAACGAGCAATAACCATCTTAAATACATGGGAAAGGAAAATTTTAAGAAAATTTATGGCCCATTTATGATAAGGAGAGTGGAGAATTAGGACCAATTCTGAACTACAAAAACTATATAAAGATTCAAGTATTGTCACTGATATAAAAATTAGAACGGCTGGAGTGGCTGGGCCACATTATCAGAATGGACAATAATAATATTCCTAAAAGATTACTAGATGCCACGCTTTTAAGTGGTAAAAGAAAAGGAAGACCTAAACTACGATGGTTGGATGATGTTCAGGATGATCTGAAAGCAGGAATTAAGAGATGGAGACGGAAAGCCCTAGAGGGAAGATTGGGCGGCAATTCTTAAGGAGGTCAAGGCTAAACTAAAGGGCTGTATGACCACAGATGATGATGATGATGATGATAAAATAAATGCTTACTGTCAGTTTTGCAATAGATAGTAGTAAGAGATAATTTCTAACCTATTATCGTGAACTTATGGTAATCACTAGAAATGTGGTATTACACATTAAATAAAAACAAATATTAAGTCTAACCATTTTAAAATACGTAGTTATTTTGCTTTCTGTTGTGCAAAATTTTCTGATATAATCAGTCACTTATATGTACATACCCTTCTTGAGCTATGAGATGAGAAAACATTCGAAGTCAAATTTGCTTCTGTATTAAGTGGAGTTTGACAGATATTTGCTACTGATCTCGCAGGCTGCAGAGGAGTGCGTGAAGTTGAAGTAACAGGACCATCTTTTGTTAATATCTTTTTCACTTTCCTCAGTTTCTCCTCTTGATCCCTCATTTGATACTGCAAAATTAAAAGAAGCAAGCATGAGCTACGTTTGATAATACATGTTTATACACAAGACGGAAATATTTTAGTACATTATGCAACGAGCCTATAACGGTAGTAATTAAGACGCGAGTATGTTTATGAAACGAGCGCAAGCGAGTTCCATAATTTTCATACGAGCGTCTTAATTACCATTATAGTCAAGTTTCATACGACTTTTTATGCTCGACCGTATTTCTAACTTGAAATTATTCATAAGTATTCTTCATATTATTCTTATCTGACTGGGGAGCGGAAGTGACCTTGTGCAATGTCTCGTAAATTGTGAGATGTGCGCAGACACGAAAGTATTGATTTTTTTCTGAGGAACAAATGCCGACATTGACCTTGATATAATCTAGAGAGTAAAATGAACATTAATCTTGATATAACATGGAAATTGATTTAGACATTGAAAAACGAGATGACAAATTGAATTTATTTGAATATTATTTACAATTAACGCTAATTATTATAGTAGCAGAACATAACCTTCTGCGACAGTATTGGATTTCCAGCCTCCGTGACGTTTCGCTAGTTGTCTTTCGATTGCATATCCAAAAATAATCGATACTTGCGCTTTCATATTGCTTTCTGACTGGTGGAAAACCTGAACTTTAATATAGATAAATACAATATAATATTTGTTACTCAGTCAAATGACAAATCAATGTAAAATAATGACATATTATATGGTCATTAAGTTTTGAACACATAAATTACATATTGCAAACGTTTTCGCCCATTCAGGCATCTTCAGGCATAATTATACAATATCTCAATATCAAACTGTGTACTCATTACATTGGTGGTAGATAAACTGTTTTAAAAATAATGATGTACAACATCTCCATAATTAAAATGTAATGTTACAGGTCATAAAATTAAAATAATATTAAAATTAGAAACAACGTAGTATTATGATTTAAACTTCATAATATTCTATGAAACTCTTGTTCAGTAGAGTCCAATGATTGATGGATTATATCTGAAATATATAAATATGAAATAGAAGTGGCAAATTATCAAATTTAATGAATAGGTGTACTTTAATGAGGTCCATTAAAGGGCTGCTATCAGGTGTATAATTACTACATTTTGGCACGGTCGAGCATAAAAATATTTACATGCCAATTGAAGCCAGTTTGCACTAAAATATCATTATTAATACTAAAATCTTTAATTTACCTCAATCTATCCTTAAGCTGGAGTCAGTTAATTCTCTTCCTTCCATTAGTTGCTTTTGTAAAGGCATTTTTATATTTATTTATTTATTCGAAAGACAGGTACATAGATAACTTATCTTTGACCTAAACACAACCTCAAGATTAAAACAATGTAACTTGATACAACTTAAATTAAATCTAATAAAGTAACTAAATCAAATCCTTAAATAACTAAACAGAGCCATTAGGCTTCTCGCTTCCCAGTATCTGGCACATTCTGTCAGTGATTTTAGAGCTAGGCAGCGTTGGAGATGATCCCTATTCATCGCTTCTTGAAGGTCACAAAGGTACAGGTTGGATGTTGATAAATACCGAAACGGTGGATATCCTGCGCCAAGCAGTCATGACCAGTTGCAAGGCGGAAATGGGCGACTGCCAATCTTCTTGGTCTGTTAGGTATTGATAGAAGGTCCCTTCTCCAGTGTTTTGTTTTTATGTACATTTTTGTAAAATATGAGTTGTTTCAAAATGAGTTTCCTCCACCGTAGTCTTTTTTTTTAGGGAGGTGAAAAATATTATTCAGACATAAGGGTATTTCAGAAATGACAAACATTAAATTGGTAAATCTTCAGCATGGCAACAATATTTTAAACCACTTAAAAATGAAATGAAAATTGTATATATTTTATCAAAATTCAAAAAACGTATTGAAGAATTGACGTTCTGATCCAATTAAGTAGATAAAACTCGTTTTCAAGCACAGGGAAATAGAAATTAAGGTTTGAAACAATCGATTTACAATATCAAAGTGTTTAGGTTGTAATTCTAGTAGGTTACTATTATGCAATAAGAATACTTACTTACTTACTGGCTTTTAAGGCACCCGCAGGTTCATTGCCGCCCTCACAAGCCCACCATTGGTCCCTATCTTGAGCAAGATTAATCCAGTCTCTATCATCAT
Source organism: Periplaneta americana (assembly GCA_025594305.2). Taxonomy (NCBI): domain Eukaryota; kingdom Metazoa; phylum Arthropoda; class Insecta; order Blattodea; family Blattidae; genus Periplaneta; species Periplaneta americana. The sequence continues at coordinate 17,562,330 of JAJSOF020000039.1, read as the reverse complement.
ATCCCACCTCCTCAAATCCATTTTAATATTATCTTCCCATCTACGTCTCGGCCTCCCCAAAGGTCTTTTTCCCTTCGGTCTCCCAACTAACACTCTATATGCATTTCTGGATTTGCCCATACGTGCTACATGCCCTGCCCATCTCAAACGTCTGGATTTAATGTTCCTAATTATGTCAGGTGAAGAATATAATGCGTGCAGTTCTGTGTTGTGTAAATTTCTCCATTCTCCTGTAACTTCATCCCTCTTAGCCCCAAATATTTTCCTAAGCACCTTATTCTCAAACACTCTAAACCTATGTTCCTCTCTCAAAGTGAGAATCCAAGTTTCACAACCATAAAGAACAACCAGTAATATAACTGTTTTATAAATTCTAACTTTCAGATTTTTTGACAGCAGACTGGATGATAAAAGCTTCTCAACCAATTAATAACAGGCATTTCCCATATTTATTCTGTGTTTAACTTCCTCCCGAGTATCATTTATATTTGTTACTGTTGCTCCAAGATATTTGAACTTCTCCACCTCTTCAAAAGATAAATTTCCAATTTTTATATTTCCATTTCGTACAATATTCCCATCACAAGACATAATCATATACTTTGTCTTTTCGGGATTTACTTCCAAACCTATCTCTTTACTTGCTTCCAGTAAAATTCCCGTATGCAATAAGAATAAGAAGACTAATTCAAGAAAAGTAGATAATTATGTTAACATGCTGATTATAAGAGGCGAGTCTAGAAAGTAAGTTTTCCAGGGGTGTTTACAGAAAGAAAACACAATTTCATTGAAAGATTTACTGGAACAAATACAACAATCGTTGAGCTATTTTTCAACATATTCCCCACCAGAACTGAGACATTTCTCATACCGTGGGATCAACAGAGAGGTGAAGATGGCTGTCACACATTGGTTCTGATCCCAGACAGACTTCTACGACACAGGAATACAAAAGTTGATTCCACAATATGACAAATGCTCAATTCTGGTGGGAAATATGTTGAAAAATAGCTCTTATATATATATATATATATATATATATATATATCAGTGGCGGCTCCTGCATATTTCTTAAGAGGAGGAAATAAGTTAACAGCGCAAAATTACACCTTCTTGAGAGAAACATGCTACAAATTAGCCTACATGCATACATGTAACACCAGGTAGTGTTAGGATTAGCCTTCTCTTTCGTATAGTAATTATCTGTTCTTGTAAACTGAGTTTCCTAAATTGTCCAAATATGTTTTCACTTCCATTCATTGGTGGATAATTGCACAAATTAACAATTACAAGGAAATTCGCAGCATTTTTAGCGCACACCACAGCATCACACGTGTTGGTAGTATCACATGCTTTTGAAGAATGTCAGTTCTTGTAGTCACACTACCATTATTGCTCAACGCTGCAGGTGGCCGATTAATTTTTTTGTGTTAAAAATAATGTAGTTTGGAGTACTTTCAATTTCAAATATATTTGTACAAAACTGATAACTTGGCTGTTGTCCTATCTAGTAGACAATGAATGGAAGTGAATTTCAGGGGCCAAAAATATCTGCAATGCTAACGTAGAACTACTTCCTCTTTGTTTTATATAAATCTAACTTCAACTTTCAGATATCCTCGAAAGTTTCAAACCATGAATAGTAGCTTATATAAAATTCAATTAATAATATATTTTGATTTATGATTTAAAAAAAGTTTATATGGTGTCATAGCTTTGCGTTAAAACTGTTTTTATTGTGCCTCCTCCTAGATGTGTTGTAGTCTGGTTGAATGCGGCATCGTTAGATGGCAGTGGTAGCGAGTTTGCGGTTTGCTGCAAGAGCAGTTGGTTTCTATTTCCCGCCCATGCGCTGATTCAGAGGAGGATCTCCTCCCTAACTGTTAATTCGCTTGCTTTAAAACTCTGCTTTTTCTCTGGCCGCTAGTGCGCTGTTGTCTATGTGTGTTAACTGCAGGAAAGGAGGAAAGGATTTGCTTTCCTCCACACAAACAATCTCGCATCTTTCTCACAGTTTTCTAGCGACACATGAGCACGCGTTGTTCAAAACTTGATCAACCGAGGTTTTCTTATAGCTGTGAACTAAAAAATTGTCGAATCTTCTTCGAATTTCAAGGCATATATTTCATTTAATATTTACTTTCAAAAGAAGAAAATGTGAGGAGGACGTTCCTCCCTTCCCTCCCCGAGAAACCGCCACTGATATATATATATATATATATATATATATATATATATCGAAAAAGAATAATACAGTCCATTCCAATCTTTCTACTAATCTAGCAGCACCACATGGTCTGCATTCCTTCCAGGTTTATAAAGCTGGGAACACAAACACTGCCACTGCAACTGCCACGGCCTATGCTATTTCTACTCTTACTACTGCCCTGCCACTGCTAGAATTAACAAATTCAATCTTACCTTGAACTCAACTTCTTGCTGTTTCAATCTCTTTTGGGTCTGCAGTGTGTTTCTCTCTTTATCTGCAGCAATTTTGTCACTGCACTTCTGCCTCAGCCTCTCCTTTTCAAGCATTTGTTGATTGAGAAGCATGTCCTTATTTTCAAGCTAAAATTGAACACATTTAACAATGAATGGAACTGAACATCATTACCATAATAATCATCTCCTTCTATCTCCTCCTCTTCACCATTTTAATCACCCACATCATCATTGTCATCACTGTCATCATTACTATTATTACGTTAAATGAATGAAACTAAAAATATTACTTTTAAACTCTTGGATTTAATTTTAATTAAATATTCGGTGAACACAGGCAATAAGAAAATAGTAATATACGTTACAAGAGCAGTATGTTGACGTTTTCATGATAGAGGAAAAGATTGAAAAAGCGAAACGTAGTTGAGCTTTTTTAATTTCGAGAACATGAAAACAAACATACCGCTCGTGTATCCTACATTATTTTGTGCGAAGATCGTTTATTACATACCTGAAAGACGAATTTCTAATTAGTTGCAATGAAATCTCCATGTTGGAATCAAATACCTTGGGATTAATTTTTCTGATGAAATTAAGTTTGACATTGCCAAAGTAATCAATAATTTAAATAAGATCCAAGCTTTAACATCTACTTATCTTCTGAAACCAGAACAAAAACTCAATGTTTTAAATATGTATATTTGGCCTATACTTGTTTATCCTCTTCAAAATGCTCCCCTTCACCAGCTTTCTGACCGGTTTCTCGAAGATGTGGATAAGTTAATTAAAAGTTCGGTGAAGGAAATTTTATGTTTGCCAGGAGACACGCCCGATGCGATGTTGTACACCGAACGTAAATATAAGGGTCTCAGCCTTTTCAAAGCTCAATGGGAAGCATATTTACAGCATCTCAATATTTGCAACACATTATTGAGAACCTCGAATCCTCTTGTCGTTTCTACAAGGAACATAGCAGAAAAGAAAGTATGTTCCAGGAAGTTAAAAATTCCACCTGAAGATCTGGATATAAGTAACATCAATGTCCATAAACTACGACAAAATCTTAGGAAACAAGAGTACGACAAATGGTGTGCGCTTCCACATAAAGGAAAAGGTGTTATTTTATTTCAAGAATATACTCCCGAAATAAATGGATTTTTTCTAAGGAGGGTCTATCTTCCTCTGAATGGCGGGACGCAATTAAGATGAATGCTAACGTAGCACCAGTGAGAAGTCTTCATGGGAGATCCTTGGACGGTTTCCGTTGCAGATTCTGCAACGAGATTGAAACCTTAGCACACGTCCTAGGATCCTGTCAGCATGGAGAACTCCTGAGAAATTCACGCCATCATAACATCCGAAAACTAACAGCACAAGCCCTTAGAAACAAATCCTTCGAGGTCCATGAAGAGGTGCACTGCGTTGCGTCTGAAGGCGGCGGAATTAGAAGAGCGGACATCGTGGCTCTAGACAAGACTAATAGTAAAGGCTTTATACTGGACCCAACTGTTAGATTTGAGATGAGCCAGACCCAACCATCCGAGGTCAACAAAGAAAAACAACAAATTTATGAGCCTACTATTCCGTATTTTCGAGAAAAATATCAGATGGAAGGCACCTGGGAAGTACATGGTTTAATGATCGGAGCGAGGGGCACCATCCCACGATCAACTGTAAACACTATCAAAACATTTGGAATCCATGACATCATTCCAAAAATAATTACTTCAACCATTAAAGGGTCTGTGGCAATTCTGAAAAATCATTTATACGGAATATCATAATACCCCCCTTTTCCATTCGTTAGTGTGCGATTGTTACAAATATATGTAAAATTTATTATTTCTTAAACTTAAGCTCCTAGTTCACATTTAAATTTGGCTCATCTATCTTACTGTAATCATTACTATTCTTATATGTGTGTTATTCTGTGTTTTTGGCAACCCAGGATGCCTGGGCAGACTATTTCTTGAAATAAATTATATAACGGCAACTTCGGAAAACCAAAATATCTATCTTCAACATTGTTGCTATAAAATGTTTTCTGTGTTTACTATACTCTAGCAGGCCGTGATGTACGTCTGTCTTCCCCCCCAGTCTATAAATGCGAACTTAAAACAAACGGTAAGGTTATGTAATGATTTATTTTTCATTTTAATATTTTAACAATATTATTTATATAACATATTGCAGTAATAACATCGGCATCTGGAATCTCATTGATTTTTTCACGGCTTCCTTAATGTTACTTGTACCAGGAATGCAATAAGTTTCGTGGAGTGGTAGACTTTACTTAATTTTTGCAAATATTTAAAAACAATAATTAACATTGCAATTTAGGTGAAATTGCAGTGGTAAGTTTCCAATTTATGATTATTACTATGTTAAACGTCTCTAAAAATAATATGTTAAAAGCCTAAAGCAGTAAAATGAATGTCGCGCTTAAGCGGTAAGAAGAGGGAAATTGTTGTGTGTGTTACGTTGGGAATACTGAATGTGGTATTTCACACTTACCGCGTATTGGTTCTGTGCGGAACACAAGCAAATACGCACGATCTCGCACAAACTTATTTTACATTATAAAAATCAATTTAATGATTTAAAGAACAAAAATTAGTCGAACTGCAAACATTTTCTTCAGCTATCTGAAAATAGTTCCCTTCCACCTTAATTTTTAAAATAGTAAGTGGTAAACGTATATACAAGAAATTAAATTTCCCGAATTGTCTTTTAGATGCAATTATTTGTGTTATGTTTATATTTCTCGAGCTGTTCAGGGTATCTAGGCCTATGTATCTGTTTCCCTCCAGACAATAACCTTTGTGCGAGATCGTGCGTATTTGCTTGGTTTCCGCACAAAACCAACCCACGGTAAGTCTAAAATTCCACATTCAGTATTCCCAACCTAACACACACAACAATTTCCCTCTTCTTACCGCTTAAGTGACATATTGATTTTACTGCTTTAGGCTTTTAACATATTATTTTTAGAGACGTTCAATATAGTAATAATTATAAATTGGAAACTTACCACTGCAATTTCACCTAAATTGCACTGTTAATTATTGTTTTTAAATATTTGCAAAAATTAAGTAAACTCTACAACTCCACTAAAGTTACTGCATTCGTGATGCACGTAACATTAAGGAAGCAGTTTGTTTTAAGTTTGCATTTATAGACTGGGGGAAAAAAAAAGACAGACGTATATCACGGCCTGCTGGAGTATAGTAAACACAGAAAACATTTTAAAGCAACATTGTTGAAGATAGATATATTTGTTTTCCAAAATTGCCGTCATTGAACAGAAACCAAGATGGAGATTTTATTGCAACTAATTAGAAATTCCTCTTTCAGGTATGTAATAAACGATCTTCGCACAAAATAATGTACGATACACAAGCAGTATGTTTTCTTTAAATTCTCGGAAATTAAAAAGCTCAACTACGTTTCGCTTTTTCAAACTTTTCCTCGAACATGAAAACTTCAACATACCGCTCTTGTAATGCATATTATTATTACAGCGTTGTCAGAGTATTTTACATTTTAAAATTCTTTTGCAGAACGAAAAGTTATATTTGTTTGGATCAAATCCCTGCATATTTAAAGGACAAAACTAAAATTCTGTCAATAATTATTATCATAATACACTGCTCTCTTAAATTAACTGAGTGCACTGGGAATTAAATCAATGACTTTCGAAAAGTACGCTATGAAATGTTTCATATAAAACATTTTTTTTTTTTAAAGGAAACAAAAACGAGCAAAACTGTATAAATTTTTGTATGAAATATCTCGAGGAATAATCCCCTGCAATTAATGACATTATTTACAGTTCACTGCGTATATGTAAATTAAATACCGGAATATTTAAAATCTGTGATATTGATGATAATATAATAATAATAATAATAATAATAATAATAATAATAATAAATAAAGTAATTATGAATTAATTGAAGACAAGTTGAAGTTGAATCCTTTCTATCCTTCATAGCAGAGAATTTATTAGTAACATTGTTGTGGAAAGGATGACTTTTCATAATTTTGTGTACAATTTCCTTCTGCATAGAAATATTTGCCAGTGACGAAAGCCTCTGTTCTGACATGGAACTACGAAAATAATTTTTAATGCAAAAGACCACAACAAGAATATTTTTTGTTTCAACATTTAGTATTATTATCAGTTCACTTTAACCAATCGAATTTAAAAGAGAAATTGTACATTTAAGTATTTAGAAATGTCTCTTTTTACATACAGATGTGTTAGTTAAAAGTCCTGCACCACCTAAATAACTTTTGAAGCATACGGTATGAAACTTGGTATGTGAGGATAACCATATACTAAGAACTCAATAATGGTATTACCGAGTTTAACCGGAACTAACTCTCTCTTATTTTAAATGGGACACCCAATATATTTTTTTTATTTTTGAATAATACTCATTAAGAGCTTTTCAAAAAGTACCCACACTCGATACTTCTGTACAAATTCAGTATTGCTAAGTCAAGAAAACAGAAAAGTTTATCGAATATTAAAATAATAAAATATTCCTTCCTTAACAAAAAAAAAAAAAAACAAAAAAAAAACAAAGCTAGCTCACCTTCTAAATTATGTGTTCAAATTGGTCGCTCTCAGCTGCTTTACAATGTGTCACTCAATCATAGAAACCATTTAAGGAATGATTTAACCAGGCTTCAGGAATATCTTGCACCATTTCCATTTTTATTTAGCAACACTGAATTTGTACAGAAGTATCAAGTGTGGGTACTTTTTGAAAAGCTCTTAATGAGCTTTATTCAAAAATAAAAAAAATATAATGGGTGTTCCATTTAAAATAATAGAGTTGGAGTTACTTCCAGCTAAACCGGAAGTAGAAAAAACTCGGTAATACCATTATTGAGTTCTTAGCATATGGTTATCCACACATACCAAGTTTCATATTACTGAACCATATTTTTCAAAAGTTATTTAGATGGTGCTTTTATTATTTTAATATTCGATACACTTTTCTGTTTTCTTGACTTAGCAACACTGAATTTGTACAGAAGTATCAAGTGTGGGTACTTTTTGAAAAGCTCTTAATGAGCTTTATTCAAAAATAAAAAAATATATTGGGTGTTCCATTTAAAATAAGAGAGTTGGAGTTACTTCGGTTAAACTGGAAGCAGAAAAAAACTCTGTAATACCATTATTGAGTTCTTAGTATATGGTTATCCCCACATACCAAATTTCATGTCACTGAACCACTTACAAAACTTACTTACAAATGGCTTTTAAGGAACCTGAAGGTTCATTGCCGCCCTCACATAAGCCCGCCAGCGGTCCCTATCCTGTGCAAGATTAATCCAGTCTCTATCATCATACCCCACCTCCCTCAAATCCATTTTAATATTATCCTCCCATCTACGTCTCGGCCTCCCTAAAGGTCTTTTTCCCTCCGGTCTCCCAACTAACACTCTATATGCATTTCTGGATTCGCCCTGAACCACATGCTTCTAAAGTTATTTAGGTGGTGCGGGACTTTTAACTAACCCTGTATACCACTAGACATGTAATGCATTTAATTCGAATTTGTTGGTCAAGTTAAAGTGCTGTAATTATTGCGGTTGGAAATACTTTTCGTCATTCTGTTCACGAGCACTTGTATCTTGCAATCTGCTGCAAGGTTGCAGACGGATCATGGAGATGTCATTTAACACTGGTAAATGTGGAAGGGAAACCAATACTTTCCCCATGCTTCCACCCCTCTCTCTTCCAGTTCTGCATCCCTGATCCATATTGTATTTACTGAGTAAAAGTAACATTTAGGGGAAAACTATTTTTTTTTTCTGAGAAAAGTATTCATTTGGGACTAATATGGTATTAGAATATTTTGTTGTACTCTATCCAAGAAATAAGCTGTTAAAATCTGCAGAATCAACATACCATTTTCAGCACGAAAATAATATTCTAACAGCTTCGTTAATTTTATGTTTCAAGATATGGCTGGAAAATATCTATTCCAATTAAAAATATTCTTCTGCAAGTAGATATGGGCTCTTCCATCTCAAATCAACCGAAATATAGAGAAAATTGATCTTGCAATTTTTAAATACAATGAAACTTTTTCTGTCCGTAGACAACTGTGATACAATGCTTTGTGCTAAGTTTGAGGCATCAGAACTTCATAGTGTTTAAATTAATAATATTTAAATTTATCGTATTTTCATAAAATTAGCAACTTTAAACTGTTGTGACTCCGAAACCCTTTCACCCAATGATCAAAATCATGGTTTATTTTGATGCTGAGAAATTAAAGTTTATATTGACATGTAAACAGTTTTTCTTACTTTTTATGGAAATGGAGAAATTTAGATTTTTCTTCATTAAGACGCCTTTGCCCAAAAAAAAATATTTTTAAAATATATGGTTAGATTCCGCATTGAAAGTACAAATAAACACATATTTTTTACTGGTGCACCGTTGATAAGAAAGTATTAAAAATATCAAATAAAGAAAATAAATAGTACACGCGTGAACTAAGCAGCTGACTGTGAGGCGGGAGCTAGCCGAGGCAAGCAAGGCCAGAAGACATAAACACGTGATGTTTCGTCTAGTAGCGCATAGCTGGGCTAGCTTTATCACAAGTTTTCATAAACACAGGAGTAAAATGACGCCCAACGCTCGCTTATCTTCAGCTCTCGGCCAGTGCGTGCAGTACTGCACCGTTCAAGTCTAGGCGTGTGAATATAATCTATTTAATACCCTCGAAACTTATTGCCGAGTCACTAAGCAAACAATGCCGAATCCCTCTTAATAATGTAAGGTTTTTTCTCAATATTTTTTACATTTTTACAAATGGGCAAAAAGCCTAAAAGTAAGTAAAATCAGATTATCTGTCTCTCTCTGTGTACAATAAAAATAAGGATTACTTTTTAACATAACCTCCCGTTCAATGTTCTGCAGTAAATGGTTCCAGAGTTCTGAGCGCTGAAAGAGGCTTGTTTTTATAAAATACGCTAAATTTGTCGCTCAATAGTACGAAAACCGTTTGACTTTCGAAAGTATTTTTTTGAAAATGCACTCTCCTCAGCACCTTGTATAAATAGGGAAAAAATTAGAGTATAAAAAAAATGCGAGGTTTTTTACTGATCGATTTCATATGGAATAGCCCATATGTACTTGGTTAATGGACTTACTTCTTGCTTCAGTGACGCAAGTTCTGCTTCCTTCTGCTGTATTTTATGCTGAAGACTCATCACATTTGATTCAGAAGCCACTAGCCTGGACTCCAAAACACTTGTCTGCATTTCAAAAATATCAGAAGTGAAAATGTAAAGCTTTAATTACTCAAATAGCATATTAATATAATTGAAGCATTAAACCAGTCAACTAATTCAAATAAAATACGTAACTAACTGAATCATTCTCTTGAACAAATCCAACTAAATTCCAGATTATAAAATGTTCAAATTCATTACCGGTATTTAAAGCATTATTTTCTTACCTTTTTTCTTTCTTGTTCAAAACAGGCACGCAAACTATGACAATCCTGTGCAGTCAACATATTTTCCTTTTCTACATCAATCAACTTTTTGCGAAATTCTTTACCTATAAATTAAATAGAGATCACACAATGAACAGCAATGCTTTTACCATACTCTCTCTCATTTCTAAATGAGTAATTCCATAATTAATTGCTATTAATTTCCTGGACATGTATTTTATAGTCTGTGCTCGAAATTTTAATCTTCTAAAAAACAAAAATCATATTTCGATATTTATGTTAGCGCAAGTTCAATTATTAAACAATCTTTTCTTTCAAAAAATTATAGAAATATTTATTAATGAACTACAACAGTTATTACAGGTAAATAAAAAACACAATGGATTTTACAAAAAGTCATTAAAAAACGCGCAATAACAATAGTTATCATTTAATAAATAGTTGAAAAGCTATTGAATTTGATGTATCAGGACCATTTATGTATTTTACGGACTCTAATACCATCCACAGAGAGCAATGAGAGATGGTATACTACATAAAAACGAAAAATGCAAGCCTGTACCAGATGGAGTAAAATTACTCTGACCCTCCCACTATTTCAGTAGAAAGCATTATTTTACATACAGTAGAGATGATTGTTCTTGGCTAATGGAGAAAGTTACCAATATGCTGTTCTTATGGCAATTTGATCAATTAAAAAGGGTTAGCTATGGCTTACAGCAGTAAAATTTTTGGAAATATTAAACATTTTTTCTTCCATTATTGCGCCTTGTAGAATAATGAAAATTGGTATGTATAAAACACTGTTCTTCTGCTATATGGAAAAAATATTTTTACGATTTTAAAAAATTATTTATATATATATATATATTTTTTTCAAAATTCAAAATGATGGCAGTTCACTGTGCACTGAGGAAGCATTTTCCTCATAACTCATGACCAGACATCGGATTCTAGGGCAAATGCCTATTTTGTTTCTTTAGGAGAAAAGTAAAAATAATTATTAATATTTGTGTTTCATGGAAATTGAAAGGTATTCAAAGAGTTTTATAGTGCCCTAAAACGGTTATTAGAGCCTAATTTGTTAATATTCGCCTAAAAATGCCTAACTCACTGTAAAGTTTCGCATTTTACTCTTACTTTTTATAATTTATACATGCATTCACTGCGAAATTTAAGGCATTTAAAAAGTGGAAAGTTTGCTTCACACCGGCCATGAAACCATTGATAAAGGAAACAAAATGTTTTGAATCTCACGACACTAATAGATTTCACCGAATTTAACATGTTTGGAGGCATAAATGCCGACAAAGAACCAACCTTAGTTTTGAAGCAGGCAACAATCACAACATGTGCTGCTATCGATTCAGAGATATACTATACTATAAAATGACTGTTTTCGGTCTGAAACCGATTAGCTGTACTGCCCTTCAGAGTGTCATAAAATCACAATTTTTGGAGAAAGAGTGTTTTTGAAATATTTATGAAAAGTCGTAAAACTGCGAATTAGTAGGGTAAACCTTTACAAAATATTTAAAAGAATGGCCCTCCTAGTGTTAACACTACCAGGAAATGCAACAATAAGTGGAACTTTGTATTTTTGTCCAATTGAATCTCAATAACGGTTCATTTGAATGCTCATTAACAGTTGCTCTTTCCCTCACCTTATTTGTGTTGAGAAGTTTTGAGCGGTAGGACGTTTTCCTGTGAAGTTTAACGCGATAATGCCGAAAAATATAAGTGCAAAATCTACATTGATCCGGCAATGGCTAACAGAATATTCAGAATTCACTTATGATGGAAAAATAATATTCTGCAAGATTTGTAGCAAACAGGTATGTAACAATAGTTGAAATATATAAATTCTATTAATTTTAATGAGTAGGCCTATAATATTTATACATTGACTGAGCTATCCTGAGGTATAATTCTTTTTAAGACCACTACACTTTAACCTTTTAAATTCCGAACTGGAACTGAATTTCAATAACTTAAAATGAGCAATCTTGATATCAATAATCATTATTTCATTAGTTTCAATATATTAAATTTGTGCAGCTCTGTTTATAAATATAATATAGTATTCTTTTTTAATGTTTAAACATACTTTTTGTGCGTATTTTAGTGTATAACTAAAAATTTCAGTGAAAGAAATAAGTATGATACCTTGATGTGCCTAAAATGCCTATTTTCATTAAAAATAGAGCCTAATTTTACAAATTTTGAGCTTATTTTAGGCGCCTAAAACTGCAATTTTTAGTGCCTAAAAATCCGATGTCTACTCATGACTTAACTTTTTCATGTTCTCTCTCTTTTATTTTATTGCTGAAACTCATGTTTACAATATCATGCTCTTTCAACTACATTCCTTAATAAATATATATATTTTTTTATTTTGTGTTAGAAGAAAATATTTTGACTATTTTTTAAAATGAATTTATTATTTATCAATCTATCAAAGGTAGAGAAGTGATTTTTGCATCATATTGTAGATATAACTTGCATAAATACACACAAAAATTTCATCACAGAATGTTGGATAGTTTTTTGAGTTATGAGGGAAACGCTTCATCACTGCACAGTGAACTGCCACCATTTTGAATTTTGAAAATATATATATATATATATATATATATATATATATATATATACACACTGGCCAAAAAAAGTTAAGCATAATTAGGCATATAACGGTTTTTATTAATTAAAATAAAATAGATAAATTATAATTGGGTTTCTTGGTTCCACAGAATAAACTTAAAAGTAGGAATACACTATTTGTTAACAATGGACTCAATATGAAATGAAAAAGTTGCATTGTTTGGAAACAACGGAAAAGATAAGGGAAGTTGAAATTCGTACATCATCAAAGAAAAGGAGATAGTGCTTTCAGTGCCCTGTTTAATAACGTGTTGGTCCTCCACGAACCCTGAGGCACTCTTGTATGTGACGGGGCATACTCAGTACCAACGCATCTAAGCTCTCCTGAGGCAAATTGACCCATTCTTCCAAGGCAGCATTCCTGAGTTCTTGAATCGTTAATGGGTGATGTGGACGATTGGAAATGGCTCTCCTGAGAAAGCTCCATGCATGCTCTATGCAGTTCATATCCGGTGAGCATGCTGGCCAATCCATTCTTTGGATCCCATGTTCTACCAGATACCGCTGCACACTATGAGCACGATGAGGCCGAGCATTATCGTCCTGTAGAGTGAACCCTTCTCCTAAAGTCTCTGCAAAACCACTTACTATGGGTTGGAGGATGTTGTTCTCATACACGGCAGCAGTCATGTTTTCCTCTATTGAAACCAGTGGTGTGCGGCAGCCAAACATGACACCTGCCCAAAACAAGATTGAACCACCAAATTGTTGGTGACGTTCCATGTCATTGAGGGATGATTTCGTTCCCCTGTTCGTCTCCATACGCGAATAGAGTTATTGTCAGGGTGTAGGCCCATTCTCACTTCGTCTGAGAATAAATTTCTGGTCCATTGGTCTCGAGTCCAATTCTCATGTGCTCTAGCCCATCATGCACGAGCACCCCTGTGATGTGGACGGAGTGCTGGAGTCTTGAGTGGTCTTCGAGCATACAACCCTATGTCATGAGGTCTATTGCGCACAGTTTGGCTACTTACAACAACACCAGTGGCTTCGCGCAGGTCATGGCGCAGAGTTGTAGCTGAGGCTATAGGGTTCCTACGTGCAGATAACCTTACATACCGGTCCTGACCTGGTGTTGTTTTGCGTGGACGGCCCTCGCGAGGTCGATCTGCTATTGACTAGGTTTCCTGGAACTTTCTCCACAGTCTGGAGACAATACTCTGATTCACATGAAGGATGTTAGCAACATCAACTTGTCTCATGTTTTGTTCCATCAAAGTGATGATTTTGATGCGGTCTGCCATTGTAAACTAGCCATTGTACTGCACTATGAAGCACTAATGAAGCAAAAAACGACACTGATTGAACTTCGAATTACAGACTTTGTTTACTGCACTATGAAGCAAAACGACACTGATTGAACTTTGCTCGAATTACAGGCTTTGTTTACAAGCCGTGATTTGACGTTACCTAGTGATGCAGAATAAAACAAATGAAAGAATTTGAATTAGTAAACATAATACGTGCCACATAAAACCAAAAGAAACATAAATATCAGGTATTATAGGGTTAACTGGAAATATGCTTAACTTTTTTTGACCAGTGTGTATGTATATATATATATATATATATATATATATACACACACACACGAGGCCTGTCTAAAAAGTATCCGACCTTAATTTTTCCCGCTTAAAGTTGTGATTCTAAGGCGGCGCCACTGTGCATGGTGGAAGGAGGAACTGTAATGCGCATGCTTGAATTTTTTCACCACATTCGCTTGTGCCAGTCACTGGCTGGTGGTCGCCAAGTAAAGTGCTGTTCTAGGTGTTTGTCGGATTTAGTTTTCTCGCAAGATGACTGAACGAATTGAGCAAAGATATTGCATCAAATTTTGTCAAAAGCTTGGTGATTCTCAAAGTCAAACAATTCGTAAGATTCAGCAGGTGTTTGGGGAAGATGCGATGGGTGTAACACAAATTAAGGAGTGGTTCAACCGATTCAAAGATGGCCGCACATCAGCGGAGAGTGAGCAGCGTTGTGGCAGGCCCCAAACTGCTCGGAGTGCAGCTGTTGTTGAGAGGGTGCGAAATTTGGTGATGGCAGATCGTCGTTTGACCGTGCGGAGATTGCCAAGAGGTTGGAGTGAGTAAAGATTCTGCACATGCAATTTTGTGTGATGATTTGAACATGAACCGAGTGGCTGCGAAATTCGTGCCCAAGTTGTTGTCCCCGAACAAAAAGACCTCCGTCGTGACGTTGCACAGGACCTTCTGGACACCGCCAACACTGATCCTGGGTTTCTGAACACCGTGATAACTGGAGATGAGTCATGGGTGTACGGGTACGACCCAGGAACAAAAAGACAGTTGTCGCAATGGAAGCATCCCGAGTCTCCAAGGCAAGAAAGCGCGGCAGGTGCGAAGCAAAATCAAGGTGATGTTGACTGTTTTCTTTGATGTCCGTGGAATTGTGCATCACGAATACGCACCGGAAGGACAAATGGTGACAAAGGAGTACTATCACGATGTTCTCTGGCGACTCCGTGATGCAGTTCGGCAAAAGACCAGACATGTGGACGGCGAACAACTGGCACTTGCATCACGACAACGCCCCCGCACATTCATCCCAATTGATACACACTTTCTTGGCCAAACATGGAATTACAACTGTTCACCAACCTCCCTACTCTCCAGACCTGGCTCCTTGCGACTTCTGGTTGTTTCCAAAATTGAAGACACCACTGAAAGGATCCCATTTTGAGAGTAGAGAAGAGATAATGTGGAATGCGACACGGAGCTGAACACCATTCCAAAAGAAGACTTCCAGAGGTGTTTCCGGCAGTGGAAGGATCGGGGCTAAGTGTGTGCAAGCACAAGGGGCCTACTTTGAAGGGGATTAGGGTCCCAACCCCGTCAGGTATTTGAAATATTTTTTCTGGCTAAAGGTCGGATACTTTTTAGACAGACCTCGTATATATATAATACTTTTTTTTAAATCGTACAAATATATATATATATTTTTTTTTCATATAGCAGAAGGACATTTTCATTATTGTATAAGATACAGTAATGGAAGAAAAAATGCTGAATATTTCCAAAATTTTACTCTTGTAAGTTGTACCTAATCCCTTAAACAACTTCTCTCTCTGGGTCCCAATACAGTGTTGTTAAATTTTTTTCATTTTGATGATGTTCATACACGTCTATGCAGCAGAGAAGGTGATTTCCGTCCATAATTGAGTTTACTTTATGGTAGATGATGCGTTTGGACTGGTAGATGCCTATTCACATTAAGTGTAGCCAGTTTCGAGCCTAAAACTTGCTACTGCTTTCTTTCTAAACTTTCTCCACTTTTTAAGCTTTGAGTGCTTACAGCCTCATGACAAATATGCAAATGCATGAACTTCCTTTCCCTACTACTTACGAGATGTTTTCGCATAACACTAGAATTCAAAATAACAATACGAACATTTTTATGTTGAATATAAGATCAATGCAACAATTTTATTAAACAATTACAGTTATGGGCAAGCCGAGTTGAAGCTAGTAGCCTCAGTAATATCCCAACACTGGAGACATTTCTGAAGTCCACTGCTGAAAAATTGCTAGCAGAAGTTTAACATATCACTGTGCACCTGCTTGATTTAGCAACTAGCCTCGAAGATTGCTTTCCTGCACCAAATCCTTAAATTCATGAATAAGGTATTGAATGTGTAATTTACAACGGTATTTGGAAAAGAGCAAGATGAACGTACTGACGTGTTTGTGATGGTTCATTGAAAACATCACTCAATGACTTCTGAGTGAAGGTTTTCACTTTGAAACATTATTATTCTTTTGTTCCATAAATGTAAACATTTTCGACATTTGTTATATGAAGAACAAACAGAAATTGATTTGATGTAGATCCAGATTTGAGACCAAAAGTGATGCGTATTGAACAGTATGTGAAAGTTGTTCATGATCGAATCTGCCAGGATTTCTCTCAACACATTCATATTGAGCAGCTGCTGACATTTTTCTTCACTTCTAATATATGTTAGTAAAGTTAAATGTGTATAGTTTCGAACTAAATTATTTTAATTTTATGGTCCATTCTTACTTATTAAGGGTCACCCGGGATTTCATTAAAAAGAAAGTTTTACATATGTAACTACTATGAGCCATTTATACCCGAACCCACACTTTCTGAAGTCGAAATTGCGATAGAAAATCTGAAAAATTATAAGTCTCCAGGTATCGATCAAATTCCAGCAGAATTAATACAAGAGGGTGGAAGCGCATTATCTAACGAAATTTATAAGCTTGTACTTGCTATTTGGGAAAAGGAAATTGTACCAGAACAATGGAAGGAGTCCATTATCGTACCTATCTTTAAGAAGAGGGACAAGACTAACTGCAGTGACTTTCGAGGAATACCACTTTTGTTGACTAGTACAAAATTTTGTCCAATATTCTTTTGAGAAGATTAACTCCATATGTAGATGAAATTATTGGGGATCATCAATGTGGTTTTAGGCGTAATAGATCAACTACTGACCAGATATTTTGTATTCGACAGATAATGGAGAAAAAATGGGAATATAAGGGTACAGTGCATCAGTTATTCATAGATTTCAAAAAGGCATATGACTCGGTTAAGAGAGAAGTTTTATATGATGTTCTTATTGAATTTGGTATTCCCAAGAAACTAGTTCGATTAATTAAAATGTGTCTCAGTGAAACGTACAGCAGAGTTCGTATAGGTCAGATTCTGTCAGATGTGTTTCCAATTCACTGTGGGCTAAAGCAAGGAGATGCACTATCACCTTTACTTTTTAACTTTGCTCTAGAATATGCCATTAGGAAAGTCCAGGATAACAGAGAGGGTTTGGAATTGAACGGGTTACATCAGCTGCTTGTCTATGCGGATGACGTGAATATGTTAGGAGAAAATCCACAAACGATTAGGGAAAACACGGGAATTTTAGTGGAAGCAAGTAAAGAGATAGGTTTGGAAGTAAATCCCGAAAAGACTAAGTATATGATTATGTCTCGTGATGGGAATATTGTACGAAATGGAAATATAAAAATTGGAAATTTATCTTTTGAAGAGGTGGAGAAGTTCAAATATCTGGGAGCAACAGTAACAAATATAAATGATACTCGGGAGGATATTAAACACAGAATAAATGCCTGTTATTATTCGGTTGAGAAACTTTTATCATCCAGTCTGCTGTCGAAAAACCTGAAAGTTAGAATTTATAAAACAGTTATATTACTGGTTGTTCTGCATGGTTGTGAAACTTGGACTCTCACTTTGAGAGAGGAACAGAGACTACGGGTGTTTGAGAATAAAATTCTTAGGAAAATATTTGGGGCTAAGAAGGATGAAATTACAGGAGAATGGAGAAAGTTAAACACAGAACTGCACGCATTGTATTCTTCACCTGACATAATTAGGAACATTAAATCCAGACGTTTGAGATGGGCAGGGCATGTAGTACGTATGGGCGAATCCAGAAATGCATATAGTGTGTTCATTGGGAGTCCAGAGGGGAAAAAGACCTTTAGGGAGGCCGAGACGTAGATGGGAAGATAATATTAAAATGGATTTGAGGGAGGTGGGATATGATGACAGAGACTGGATTAATCTTGCACAGGATAGGGACCAATGACGGGCTTATGTGAGGGCGGCAATGAACCTCCGGGTTCCTTAAAAACCAGTAAGTAAGTAACTACTATTATCACAACTTCAAAAATCCATACCTTCGTTTTTAGTCAATTGGAAGCCACGTTATAATAGATACAAAGATAACTGAATTTTTTTTATTGTAATAGATATATGTTGTACTTACTCTTTTGTTCCCAATCTTTCAGTAGAGTATTTCTTTTGTTAATGCGTAATTCAAGAAATGCAATTAAGTCTGTAATAAGCTTATCATGCTCTGGATTGGTTAATTCAAAAGAAGGAAATGGAGGACCCAAACTGAAAGCAAAACAAAGTGAATACATTATAATATTTAAGCACCATATATTTTACGTAAATTAAATGTATGATTAAACTGCATATGGTTTGCACGAACTAAAGCATAATTTGACATTTCTAGTCCACTATACGGAATTCATAACATCAATAATTATAAACTAAAATGAATGCTGACATTCTTCTCAAAGACGAAGTTTTGCAGCATTCCTTATAGGCATCAAAATACATTTCAGTTGGAAACTTTCGTATATTGATTCAAATTAACCAAATTTCATATATTCCGTTTTGTCGCGGTCTAAGGCATCCTGCCTAGGACTCGCGTTACGGAATGCGCGCTGGTTCGAGTCCTCATGGGGGAAGAAATTTTCTCATGAAATTTCGGCCAGTGTATGGGACCGGTGCCCACCCAGCATCGTGATGCACTTGGGGAGCTACGATAGGTAGCGAAATCCGGTTGCGAATACCAGCTATAACGGCTGGGGAGATCATCGTGCTAACCACACGATACCTCCATTCTGGTTGGATGATCGTCCACCTCTGCTTCGGCATGTGGGCGTGAGACCAGCAGCTGGCTGGTCGGTCTAGGCCCTTCAAGGGCTGTAGCTGTATTCCGTTTTATAAAAGAAGCATTTAAAATAAATTTAACTGAAAAGCGTGAATTTCATGAAAAATCATTTTAAAAAATTATAATTAAATACTTCTAATTTATCAAGCAAAACTAAAATAAGAAACTAGTGGGAAATCACAAACGAGCTTCTGCTTTTTAAATATATGGAGATTATTACTATTTAGTACGAGAAAAATTCGTACCGGCACCGGGAATCGAACCCAGGACCTCTCAGCTCTGCGCGCTGAGCGCTCTTTCCAACTGAGCTATGCCGTGACACGATCCACGGCGCCAGCCGAACACCTCTCGTAATAATACATACTGGCTACTTCATAGTAACCGTGTAGTATTCAATTAGGTGGGCGAGACCTCATTTAAATGAATATGTGATGTATATCGAGATTATGTGAATAAATTATTATATAATAATGACTACTCAAAGCAATAAGTTTTCTGGATTTCTAACTCCTTGTCAAACAGTTTAGCATTCTATTTTATGTTTTTAATTTCAGTAGAGTTCCAAAGCTAGGAATATATACGAGGCCTGTCTAAAAAGTATCCGACCTTAAATTTTCCCGCAAAGTAGTGATTCTAAGGCAGCGGCACTGTGTACGGTGGAAGGAGGAACCATAATGCGCATGCTTGAATTTTTTCACCACATTCGCTTGTGCCAGTCACTGGCTGGTGGTCGCCAAGTAAGGTTGCTGTTCTAAGTGTTTGTCGGATTTAGTTTTCTCGCAAGATGACTGAACGAATTGAGCAAAGATACTGCATCAAATTTTGTCAAAAGCTTGGTGATTCTCAAAGTCAAACAATTCGTAAGATTCAGCAGGTGTTTGGGGAAGATGCGATGGGTGTAACACAAATTAAGGAGTGGTTCAACCGATTCAAAGATGGCCGCACATCAGCGGAGAGTGAGCAGCATTGTGGCAGGCCCCAAACTGCTCGGAGTGCAGCTGTTGTTGAGAGGGTGCGAAATTTGGTGATGGCAGATCGTCGTTTGACCATGCGGGAGATTGCCAAGAGGTTGGAGTGAGTAAAGATTCTGCACATGCAATTTTGCGTGATGATTTGAACATGAACCGAGTGGCTGCGAAATTCGTGCCCAAGTTGTTGTCCCGAACAAAAAGACCTCCGTCGTGACGTTGCACAGGACCTTCTGGACACCGCCATCACTGATCCTGGGTTTCTGAACACCGTGATAACTGGAGATGAGTCATGGGTGTACGGGTACGACCCAGAAACAATGGAAGCATCCCGAGTCATCGCAATGGAAGCATCCCGAGTCTCCAAGGCCGAAGAAAGCGCGGCAGGTGCGAAGCAAAATCAAGGTGATGCTGACTGTTTTCTTTGATGTCCGTGGAATTGTGCATCACGAATACGCACCGGAAGGACAAACGGTGACAAAGGAGTACTATCACGATGTTCTCCGGCGACTCCATTATGCAGTTCGGCGCAAAAGACCAGACATGTGGACGGCGAACAACTGGCACTTGCATCACGACAACGCCCCCGCACATTCATCCCAATTGATCCAAACTTTCTTGGCCAAACATGGAATTACAACCGTTCGCCAACCTCCCTACTCTCCAGACCTGGCTCCTTGCGACTTCTGGTTGTTTCCAAAATTGAAGACACCACTGAAAGGATCCCGTTTTGAGAGTAGAGAAGAGATAATGCGGAACGCGACGACGGAGCTGAACACCATTCCAAAAGAAGACTTCCAGAGGTGTTTCCGGCAGTGGAAGGATTGGTGGGCTAAGTGTGTGCAAGCACAAGGGGCCTACTTTGAAGGGGATTAGGGTCCCAACCCCGTCAGGTATTTGAAATATTTTTTTCTGGCTAAAGGTCGGATACTTTTTAGACAGGCCTCGTATATAAAAAAATGCCTTCAGTGTTCTGTAATCATTAGTACGTAACGTCACTGTTTATTTAATGACGCACTATCACAAATGTGATCTAGTACTCACAGTTATTAAAAAGGAGCACACACAAATCGTGCACTTGACCCATACACACTCTCTCATATATAACAAATGTCATGAACATTCAGTCACGTATAGGTAAGGTCTGAAAGTTCATACCCTAAAAATAATACTGAATATGAATGTAAATATGTCCTTAAAAATACAAAATATGCCAATAATTACCAATAACAAATGAAGAGAAATTAAGTTAACTGTTAGTACGAATGATAATGACTACGAACTTACATTATTCTTTAGAGGTTGAAGCAGAGGTGGTTCTGTCGTATAAAATCAGTGAAGAGTTGCAGTTCACAACCAACATGTGGCAGAAGTTTTCAATTAAGAAACTGCGTCTGTTGTCCCTGAAGATGCTTTTGTATTGTGAAAACTTCTTTCCACGTCATACAAGGTTAATGGGACGTAAATGATGTTAATTGTTTCACTGACAGAAATAAATCTTTTGGTGCAATGGAAGACTTTCCCTCGATAATATCACAAATATCACACAACTGTTAGTGTCTAGGATTTTTTAAAATAATGTTAGTCACCTTTTCCTTTACTTTTTGCCCTAAACTGCCAGCAACAAAACGCAGATTAGATTTTGTTTCTTACAAAATGGCTAGTGACACATGTAAGAGACTGTTAACAGTTTCCAGTGACGTGACTGCTTTTGGTAAACCAGAAAAATCGGCAGATTTAAATACAAGATTCCCTTTCAACTCTCTAGATTAGATTATATTAAAGTCATTAATATTATACAAATACTATGGACACAGTCATAATAAAAACAAAACAGAGTGAATAAAATTATATTAGAAACATAAGTTATTAACAGAGGACTCAAAGTATTCACTAATACTATAATGTAAGTTAAATCATTATTCCACCAGATGTTCACAGGCCTACAAAACTGTTGTTTGATAGTAGGAATAGACTGTTTTGCTGCAGTTATGATATCAGTAATTTCTGAAGTTCAAGACCTCTTCAAGTGATATCTCTATCCAGTGCTTTTGCTTCAGTAAGGTCTCATTTTACAAAGCTATGGATCAACAATTGGCTCTCTTCTGATAAAGTAAAAATTTGACAGTCTGTACAAAAGAAACCAAATGACTTGGAAATGTACAAAAAAACTTGCCCAGACATGTTCAAACATTTTTAACAAGAGCCAGAACAGGTCACATTATCACACAATTGTACCTACACCGATTTCACATTTCTGATACTCCTACTTGTCTGTGGTGCAATAATCATGATGAAGATCTGGAACACATTCTTCTATACTGTCCATCCATAAACCACAAAAGAGGTAAATTAAAATCATCAGTACCAGTTGCAGAAGACACAGCTCTGCAGTATATATGACTACACCCCAACTCTGGCTACTAGTAACAGGCATCTATAATGAACACTGATCAAAATAGCCCTCATTTCTCATGAAAAACAAGACTGGAAAGACTACAGTGGACTTTATGTTGTCAGCAAACAGCTGGATGCATTAAGAAGATTGATTGATAAATACTATAATCATCCAGTGTTTTAAAACATTCTTAAATGTGTTATAGTTAACAGTGTGTGCAGATTTATGTAATCTATTAAACATAGATACGGCCATGGACATAAATTGTTTTTTAGTTGTTTCCAGTCTAACATTAGATTCACTCAAGTGAAAATTGTATCTTGTATTATAATTATGATGATCAGATCTGTGATAATGTGTTGCTAAATTTTTCTTCACCTTCAGCAAAGAGGTGAAGATGTAAAGATTAATAACAGTCAGAATAGCCTCATTTATGAATAGTGGCTTACAGTACGCATCATATGCAGAACCAGTTAAAATACGTAAAGCTTTTTTTTTTTTTTCTAGAGAACATTAGATACGGTACACTCGAACTATTTCTCCATACAGAAATACCTAGGTTATTATACTATTGAAGAAGGCAAAATAAGCACTTCTTACATATAGACGCAGCATGAATTAACCACCTCTAACTGCTTGTAGATATTGAGCATAATATAAGACAGCATCAAGCCACATTCCCCATCGCATTAACACTGGTGCAGGTGAAAGTAGAATATTTGGTGGTATTGATCTGAATAACTGAACTCTCTGCTGGCCATTTAACAAGAATTTTCTTTATCGAGACATGCAAGTCAGCAACCTAGCACGTGATGTTTGAGTGTTTGTATTTCATCACGGTAATTCACACATTCTATCTCCACACAGTGCCCTGCTTTTTGCGTTCACGAGTAAAGAAAAATCTTGTAAAAAAAGTAAGTACAAGGGGTAGCCATAAAGTTTTAATTATCACCTCGAAAAAATGAAGCTGCGACCATGAAACTTGGTGATGGTGTTAGTCCTTTTCTATATATTCACCCTTCAACGCGACACATTTTTCCCAACGATGGATGACTTGACAGAGGCCTTGGTTGTAGAAGTCTGCATTTTGGCTGTTCAGGAAACGTTCCACCTCAAAAATCACCTCGTCGTCATTCTGCCACGCAATGGTTTCTTCATCCGAGGAAAGAGGAAGAAGTCACTGGATGCCATATCAGGAGAATACGGGGGTGAGGCAAAATTTGATAGCCTAAAGAAGCAGCATGTGTGACTGTGTCCTGTGCAGAACGAGCTGGGGCGTTGTCATGAAGCAAAAGGACCCCCTTGGACAGCTTCCCGCAACTCTTCGTCTTAATAGGCTCCCGTAATCTCGTCAGGAGATTTCAGTAGTATGCTCCTGTGATGGTTTGTCCCTTCTGAGCATAATGTCAGCACCACACCTTGGATGTCCCAAAAACACTCAGCATCACCTTGCCCGATGATGGTTGGGTCTTCGCCTTTTCGGCGGTGGTGAATCCACATGTTTCCACTCCCCGTATTCTCCTGATATGGCACCCAGTGACTTCTTCCTCTTTCCTCAGATGAAGAAACCATTGCGCGGCAGGCATTTCCAGAATGATGACGAGGTGATTTTCGAGGTGGAATGTTTCCTGAACAACCAAAATGCAGACTTCTACAACCAAGGCCTTCATCAAGTCATCCATCATTGGGAAAAATGTGTCGCGTTGAAGGGTAAATATGTAGAAAAGGACTAACACCATCACCAAGTTTCATGGTCGCAGCTTCATTTTTCGAGGTGATAATTAAAACTTTATGACTACCCCTCGTATATGAGGGGCATTCCATTTGGTTTGTCATTACAGTTGCAAGCATGTAGTACATTGGTGTGCCCGCAGGTGGCAGCACGATACAGAGGAGTGTAATTCCTGCAAACTACAGTGCATTTCCCCAACTGCTGTCATTACGTGAGTGGACAACATGGAGAATGATCTTCAAGGACAGTGCTGGACGACGTGGTTTCTGTGGAAAGAGGGTGTAAACACTGCAGATATTCACAGGCAATTGGTGGCAGTGAAGAAGATCACTGCTCATATCCTTGCGCTGTTGTCTATGTGCTGCAGTCAGGAACTTGGGGACCCTCCTGGCAGACACCTTCCCCATCTTAAGAAGTTCATGCACTGTGCAGTGCAGAGTGATTCTGGCACGTCCTGTGGCCGCCTCCAGAATATGCTGCTCCACTCTAGAGATGTTGACTGGTGTTGTCGCAGTCACTTTCCTTCCAGAACTGGTTCCCTTCTCCATTGATGTGCAGCCACGTTTCCACCCAGTTGTACACAGTTTTTCGTGAAGGTGCATGCTCACCACACACTGCCACCAATTGCCTGTGAATATCTGCACTGTTTACACCCTCTTTCCACAGAAACAACGTCGTCCAGTGCTGTCCTTAATGATCACTCTCTATGCTGTCCACTGACATGACAGCAATTTGGGAAATGCGCTGTAGTTTGCAGGAATTACACTCCTCTGTATTTAAGAATTTAAAGAAAACTTACAAATTAAACCAAACCCTTTAACTCTATTAAATATAGAATATAATCTAAATTTAACAGAAAAATACTGAAATCAGAAGTAAACACTGAAATAATGAAACAATTGTCTTTAGAGATAATTACTATTACGTACCCTAATCTCCATAAATCTAAAGAAAACATTTTAAGCAGAGAAATCCCTCTAACCTTCGAACCAATTAACATTCAACTAGATTTAGAAGAACCAGTTACAAAATCTGAAACTTCCAAACCTGTACTAAAAGCGCTAGCATTAGAAGCTGTGAACAATAGATACCCACAAGAAGAATGGTTACACATCTACACAGATGGGTCTACTATCGATAACAACTCAGGATCAGGAATTACGTGTGCGTTATTCTCATTTTATCAACCAGCAGGACATCATACAACAAATTTTGATGCGGAAATAATGGCTATTCATATCTCATGCCAACACCTACAATACAGAATATATAAATTTCAAAATGCTGTCATTCTCTCTGATTCTAAAGCAGCATTATATGCAATAAATTCATATAAAATTATGTCAATCCAAATTAAAGAATGTCACAAAATGATCCAACAACTTAAAAACTACAGAAAAAAATTCAATTGCAATGGATACCTGCACATTGCGGAATTGCTGGAAATGAAACTGCTGACTTTCTTGCCAAAAAGAATCCAATTTAATTCAGAATACAAATACAAGCCTACCTTTTACATCCATCAAAAGACTAATTAAAAATAAATATAAAATCAAGCAAAACCAAGCACTATGTACCAAAGCCAAAGATAAAAAATGGAGCATTTTAATATAAAAAAAAAAACAGAAATTATTCCAGAAATCCCACGTAAATCTGCAGTAGCAAAATTCAGACTGCTTCCAGAACACGATTATTTGGCCAAACACTTGAATAAAATAGGAATTTAAACAAATCCAAATTGCCCTCTATGCAACAAAGAAGAAGAAATGACTGAAGATCATCTACAAACCTGTGAAGTCCTACCTGATGGATCCACCACAGAGAAATATTGGAGAGCAAGAACGCTAATGGCTTCGTTGCCAAAGCCCGGCATTAGATAACAACAACAACATATTAGGTACCCTCCACAAAACTGGCTTCATTTATACACCAACGGATCCTTGATCTCCAGGGAACAAAGTGCCAGTGCAGGTGTTACGTGCTGTCTCTTCTCACTTTATAGATCTCTTGGATATGGAACAACAAATTTTGATGGAGAAATCATTGCAATAAGTGAAAGTCTCAGGAATCTTCTATGCCACATCAATAAATCAAGAATGCAGTTATATTGTCAGACTCCAAAGCAGCTATTCTATCAATAGTCTCTAAACACACACCTTCATCTCAAACAGCAGAAATAACTAAAATGCTCTCTCAATTAATATCACTCAATAAAAGAATTGTATTCCAATGGATACCATCCCATTGTGGAATCCTGGGAAAAGAGAATGAGGATGCTTTAGCAAAGAAGGGCAGCACTGCTACTTACAGACCTGTTGCTAAATCTACGTATTACTCTGTGGAAAGATTTATTAAATCTACATACTTAGACTTCAACAAACAAAATTTGATAACACAATCTCAAGGGAAAAAATGGAACTCTCTGCATCATAATCCACAGCTAATTCCCGATTTACCACGAAAATCGTCTGTAGCTGCATTTAGATTGGCAACAGGCCATAATTGTTTGGCCAAACACCTGCATAGAATTGGAATATATCAGTCCCCTAACTGCCCATTGTGCAACTCAAACCAAGAAATGGATTCGGAACACCTCAAAATCTGTGCTTCAGTGGCTGACCATGATAATATCTTTGAAAAATACTGGAGTGCAAGAGGTCAAATGACTTTATTGTCAAATGCCTGGCATTAGAAAACAACAACACTCCTCTGTATCGTGCTGCCACCTGCAGGCACACTAATGTACTACTTGCTTGCAATTGTAATGACAAGCCAAATGGCGGATTATGGATGATGAGAAATTTGAAAGTGTAAATCAATACGGAATGCCCCTCGAACATGAAGTTCTGGACTAAGGCATATGCATTTTCTCACATACATACGAGTTCATAAATACTCAAGCACGTAGGTAGTACACATGCAAAAGTTCACGCATGTGCACACAAAAACAAGCAGAGCATAGAAGAATAAAAGTAAACAATGTCTAGTAAAAATGTTAAATGAAACAGAAGAGAATATAAAAGTAATAAATTAGAAAAGACGTACCAGTATATAAGTCCAATATCTACATCAATATTCTGAGCCTCTGCATTACCATTTTCTTCCATTTTTCTTAAAGCATGTTTGAAAATCTGAAAATGAAATATCATACTGTTAGTTGGCACCAGGTTCAAACCATACATTAAAATAAGATATAGGCCTACTTTAAATATTTCATTTACATTCCGCACACATAAAGGTACCAACTGATTAGACTCATCTCAGAATTTGTAGTATTCTTTTACAATTGTATAGAAAAATGTATTAATAATTTATTATATTCACAATCAGAATTCAGAGTTTCATAACATATTTCATGAAAAAGTACCTATAATATGATCTTAAAATAACGGAAGATTACCTGAAATTAAAAAAGCCCTGTCCAAAATATATATATAGTCTACGAGATACAACATATCTGGTGTCAGAATACTACAATATAATTTATAAATAATTTACCATTGTCTGTAAAACAGCAAATGAATGATGGCATGTCACCCAAGTCCTGAGCCTAATCCTGTTCAAAAATATATTTCGGTACCAGTAACTTAAATTACAGTTAATGTTTACATTAAATAAAATACTATTAGTATGACACATACAGGCACATCCTAATTATTCTTCTATAAAAAGGAAGTATGGACTACACAGAATAGAAAAGCTAGAATCTTAAGCAAACATCTCTAAAATAAAAAAAAATGTGATAATTAAAAAAAGTCAGTTACAAACACACTTTCTCTATTTTCAGTAAACTCACTTCATTAGCTTTCCTCCTGCCTGGAGTAAAACCGAAGTCCAACTTTAAGGGTGTAGGTTGTGAAACTTGAACTTCTTGAGTCATTTCTGCAAATCTCATTACAAGCTGAAAAAAAAAAATTATATATATATATATATATATATATATATATATATATATATATATATATACACACATATCACACGTGAGTGTAAGTGTACAGGAAATACACACATATGTCTTATGAATAGTGAAAGACTAGGCTCACTTTTTTTTTTTCTTTTTCGAACAAGATGACAATACCATTATACAAACATTCTAACTCGTACAAAAACAAAAAAGAAATCTTTAAAATAACAAGATCATGAAATAAATTTTCGAATTACATTTACAGGAAGTTTGGATTGTACTTTTTCTAATACTGATGACTTACAGCATTACAGCAGTGTTCATCAGAAAACACTAAGACACTAATCATGAACTCTTCTAAAACACTATGTCAAGCAGGCCTGCACAAACAGCGCTCCTTCGGAGCGTGAGAGCCGTGTTTACCGCTCGCCAAAACGGAGAGGAAGATACGTCAGAATGACATAGACTTGCTACAGGTAGAGGAGAGGGAAACGACCACTCAGCTATCTAGTGGAGTGCAGTGTGTAGGCCTATTCTCAGTAACTGTTTCACGTTGCTTACCTACTGCTACAGTACAGTATGGAGGAATCTAAAAGACGGAACATAACATTTAACATTTAACGATTTACAGCTCGAACTTATTGATCTTCAGTGTGACCTAAGGGCTAAAGATCGTCTGAATAATACTACTAGCCTGGTTGAGTTTTACAAGACTAAACATTAGCAATAATATCCACGACTACACAGGCTGGCTGTGAAAATGATTGCTATGTTCGGCTCAACATTTATATTTGTTAACAACTGTTTTCTATAATCAACTTTAATAAAGGCAGACATCGAACATCTGTAACTGATGTTTCATTACGATCAGTAGGCTACTGTTCCTTTCAGCTGCCAACAGCATGAAACCTCGTTTTGATGTACTGATAAATAAAAATATAACAATGATATTGTACATTTAAGTAGCTATAGAATTTCTATTATTTCTGTAAAATGAATATTTCTTTATTAATTAATAATAGTCCAAGATAGTTTTGCAAACACTGCACGGGAATTCATTTCATAAGCACTGGTAATAGTACTTCCTTTTGTGTTTATTCTGTACGAAATCACCCCTTCTTCCAGTCCACTCTTACGCAGAGTGCAGCTAATATCTGCATTCCGCTCATCAGCTGTGAGCCGGCTCGAGAGCGCAAACCTTGTGCAGGCCTCATGTAAAGCATTAATTGAATTCAGTACTGTATGTGCTCTAACAATTCAAATCCTAGTGGACGTGATTGTGTCCCAAGTCCTGCTCTCCTGCCCAATGACTTATGTTATAACAGCAAACAATTTATGATTTAATGCAAGTGATTATTACACTGGCAGACAAAAATTTGGGACACTTGAATTTTACTTTATAAATGTATTTAATGTCACCAATATGTTTTAAATGATGATTAATTTAATTATAAAATTATAAACGTAACATACACTGAAAACGAAAATGATCATGATTTCATATCATCAACAATTACCAAGAATAACTCCAAAATCTAGATTTGAACAAAATTTTACTTATACAGATTTCTGAATGTTATGTTCATTATTCATATATTCAATTGTTTATCATTGCTAAACAAATCAGTGTGGTATATTCTGAAGATTCAGCACATAATTCAAGAGATACAAAACCTGAAAAAGTTGCAAAGGCAGTAGTTCTTAGTGAGGATGACTGCAGCATCCAATACATCTCTAATGTGTTGGGTATAGCACAAAACACAATAAATTATGCCATTAGGCGATACAATGAACTGGGCAATACACAAGAAGACTGACCACAGTGTACAAATGAACGAGATGACAGATTTGCTGTCAGTACTGTATTACGCAACAGGTATTTGCCACCAACAATATTGTTTCTCAGGTGTGGATTCTAATGCAGCAGCTTTCACTTGAAAATTTGCTTCAAATCTTCTCTTTCCTCTTCATTCTTCAGTTTTTCCATGTTCAATTTCTTCGTCACTCATCCTCCTCTTATCTTCTTCAGACATATATCTACTTCGCCTATCAGCAGGACATAATCTGAGTTAATATCAGCTCCTGATAGAATCTTCGTATTTTTTAAGCAATTTCGGAATCTTTCCTGTACCAGTATGTAATCTATCTGGTATCTGCTTTCGTCCCTTGGGCATGTCCATGTGTATCTTCTTCGTTTATGTTGTTGGAATAATGCATTTCCAACAATCACTGCATTTTACAGAAATTTACCAAAGATTCTCGTCTGTCATTTCTTCTTCCAATCCATATTTTGAAACTGTTCTTCCCTCTACAACTGCGTTCCAGTCGTCCATAATATTACTAAAATAATGTGTGTTTGTAAAGACAATTTCGAATACTTCTAGCTTAATTTTCATCGTCATCAACTTCTGATTCTATGTCGTCAGTCAAGGAATATTTTATTCTTGGGTACTCTACCAATGCTAATGGTATTTCGAGCTCCTATAAGTCCATTGAACACTTAAATGAAAGCATTAATATGGAGGAATGTAAAATATGTATTTTTACATGCCTATCAATATGGCTGCCAGTCACACAGCTGACTACAGCTGTAGTTTTGTAGCAGAAGTTCATCTAGACCTCTCTCCAGTAGCATTATTTTCTCGATGATCACACCAGATAACAACAATTATTGCTCTTTTAATCATATTACCATTGAGATGGAAGTGTACATGTATACTACCGTTTATCACACGGTTCTTTAATTAAAAAGCCTTGCACTTACTAGCACAGTCCAATTTAGTCCTCAGCTCGGCGACACGAAAAGGGGAAGTAATAGTAGTAGTGGGGAGAGCTCCGGAGTAGAGATAAGAGCGAGCAGTCAGTAAAGGAATGCAGTAAGCTTAATTGTACTAGAAACGTATCGCTCTACCGCACATATGACATCCAACTGCTCCGAAGGCAAGCGAAAGTGACTAACCCAAACACCCCTTGGCGTAACTATAGTCGCGACACTGTTATTCCCGGCGTGACTCCTCCTCTTTGCTTACGTCTTAGGAAGTCAAGGCTCTATAAAGTCTAGGTACGTAGTATCGTTCGCCATTTTTGTTCTTTCGTTGCCGAGCTACCAGACGAGGAATCTATTTGCCACACCGTTAAACATTATCATGTCGTAGCTCCTATGATAATAAATCAAACGCACTGTAATTCAGCAAATAATTGAGCAGCAAATAACGTCCTCGTGTGCTTTCTGCGAATGCCAACGAAAGAGCAAAAATGGCGGGCGATTATATATTAAGTATTTATCCAGCCTTAGGAAATGCTTTACATCTTCATCAGCGAATCACAAGACGCACACGTTTAAATGTAGCCGACCTGCAACGTGATTGGCTGCCGGAAATTAGAGCGACGGACTATAAATTGACTTGCCTGACCCAGGCACACATCGCTGGCGACTGTCAGGACTAAATAATCGTACTGTACAGAGCTCACTATGTATCAACATCCATATTACCACTGAAAACTTCTGCAAACAAAAGTAACTATAAATAACTAAAAATCACTAACAAAATACTAGTGGAGACACCTATGAACAATAAAAGATAATAAACATGAAGTTACCTCAACTGTTAGTTACAAGCATTGATAAATCTGCATTTAACTTTCAGGAAACTCACAAGTTATCAGTGCAGTTAAATCCATAAGAGCAGTTATGTAACTAAAAGTTAACTGAGGTGTACCAGAAACCGGGAACGAGTCTTATGATTGTCACTTCTTGATCTGTGTTCAGCACTTGAATAAACATTTTCAGTGTGGTTTTATCTTCAGTTTCAATGTTTTCCACTTGATATCCGAATTTTCTCAATATCTGAATAGTCACCGTTCACAGGTCATGGGTTCTTATTATAAAATTACTACTTGATGGATCTTTTGTGTGTCCACATTACATTAATTTCTGATCATGCGCATGCAAATGACTGCAATTTTACATTCGCACCTTTTAAAACACTGTGCCAGAACAGTTGCCAGAAAAGAAGTTAATACTCACCAGAGTCTCATCATAATCTTCACATCTAGGATTCACACATATTATCATCTCTACTTGACCTTCTCCATCGAAATAATTTTTGAACAAATGGGTCATTTTCGAGTCTCGATAAGGAACCATTTTGTTTGTTCCATACATCTGATTTTCTCGTAATATTTCAAGGCACATCCTTAGCGTCATTAAGGAGTTATTGATGTTTCCTGAAAGTAAATATTTTAAAAAGTAGTTTAAATAAGTATAAATACAGGATAATACTATACAATGCAATGGAGCTTACGAATGTCTTCCTAGACAAGGTCTCTCACTCTGTTAGCATTTCACTCTTACCAGCTGTGGCATTAACAAATACTTTGCAGATATTAGTACAGTTTAGAAAGAAAATAGAATGACTAAAATCAGTGCACGGTAGTCATGTTGTGTAAGTGAGGTAATATTGAACAATGAAATTTATTTGCAAGAAATCCCTCTACGTGTTTAAAAAATTGAAGTATGGTGTTCAATCAGTGCTCATAAGCTCCATTAGTCCCATATTGTCAATTAACTCATAAAATATATTACATTAATACATAAATTATTATTCCAGCAAAAACACAATTTTTACGAAATGGCATTTAGATCCTTATTTACTTTAAGTCTTAAAGTCTGCAAAATTACATTACGAGTGGAACCTCGATGCATCGTTCCCATTATCGTCGTTTTCCCATCTTTTTCATCCACTTTGTTTTGGTCCCAGAAACAGTCTCAAACAAATAACGTTATATTTTCTCGTTTCCACTGTTCCTCGAACTATTGTTTTATCACATCGATCATTGAGAAATCACAATCCCAATGCCAAATTTTTCTTTTACTTTGAAAGGGAGAATTCTTTGCTCTCCATTAACATCTCTGAAGCAAGAGGATGCAGAAGATTGTGATCTGCAGACTAAACTTCAGCGCAGAAATGTAAAATGTTGTTGTTGTTGTTTTCTAATGCCAGGCATTTGACAATAAAGTCATTTGACCTCTTGCACTCCAATATTTTTCAAAGATGTTATCATGACCAGCCACTGAAGCACAGATTTTGAGGTGTTCCGAATCCATTTCTTGGTTTGAGTTGCACCATGGACAGTTAGGGGACTGATATATTCCAATTCTATGCAGGTGTTTGGCCAAACAGTCATGGCCTGTTGCCAATCTAAATGCAGCTACAGACGATTTTCGTGGTAAATCGGGAATTAACTGTGGATTTTGATGCAGAGAGTTCCATGTAAAATGTATTATGCTGCCATGATACGTGACGTGATTTGTCATCTTAGTGTAGCACGCGAACTCTCCACGTGTGTTTGGTATAGTCTGTTAATGTGGAAATTAGTTACTGTGTGTGTGATCTGTGCTATGAAGACAGGTATTAGATCCTGAAAAGAAATGCAATTTTATAGTAACTTATTGGTTAATCATATTTTTCCACACAAGAACGATGTGGAGGTGTATAAACACTTGATACAGTATTATTATGGAATATATTAGGCATTCGTCTTATCTAACGAGATTTGTCGTCTTAATGCTGCGACTTGTTTAGAGTCGGCTGTGCTACAACAGACGCCAATCTCCACAGTGACAAGTGTTTCTGTACATTTTTATGTTCAGTACATGTTTATATGCTTATGCGAATTGAAATGAATTTAGCGGAGGGGGCACTATGGCCCAGTACTGCGACCTGTTAAGATCTAATGCGCAGACCCTCTGGTGGCGCATTCCCAAACCCACACCCGGCTGACCACACTAAGGTTCTCTGTGTGCCCAGGATTCGAGCAGGCAACCCCACTCATCCCTACACCAGTACCCTCCATGTGTCGCCAGTCATCGTTCGGGAATGCTACAGAATAACGAAATGGTGACGGAATGATGTAAATGCCTAATTTTGGGAAAATGGGAGAACCCGGGAAAAACCCCAACTGCGGCCTTGTCCACCACAAGTGTCACTGTGGAATTTTTCAATGAAAAAATCTCAGACCTGACCAGGAATCGAACCCGGGTCGCCTGCATGACAGTCTGAAGGTCTGACCATTCAGCCACCACAGAGGGTTGCTTATGCACATACAGGAGAAGTATCTTTATAGGGTTACTAAAGAGCTAGACAAGTTCCAGCATTATTTTCATGCGATATGACATAGGTCTAATTTATGACGCAGATTCTAGTTGCATGTAATGCAACATTATAGGCTAATGGAAGCCCACCTGCTTTAAACAGTAGTATTAATTTTATGGGAATGGATTTGTGGTAACACATATCTGCATTCCGAACACGTCACGAATCTAGGTTTATGATTTTCACAAACTTCATTTTTGTCAAAATTATTAATAACGACCAACATCCCTTAAAGAATAGCGAACTAATTTCTAATATGTAGTCATCCTCATCACACGCATGACTTCATACCATGGTGTGGGGACGTGGTAAAACTATACCTTTCTGTTTACTTCAGTATCATTCTTAAAAGAAATTCACTATAGAATTCAAGCGTAAAATGTGCACAAAATGAATGCTAATTGCAGATTTTTTTCTACAAGAAATAGTGCACATAATGTTATAATAAAGGTGTATTTAGTGTAATCACCATTCAGTGTTAGTTGGGAGACCGGAGGAAATAGGTCTTTGGGAAGGCCGAGACGTAGATGGGAGGATAATATTAAAATGGATTTGAGGGAGGTGGGATATGATGATAGAGACTGGATTAATCTTGCACAGGATAGGGACCGATGGCGGGCTTATGTGAGGGCGGCAATAAACCTTCGGTCCTTAAAAGTCATTTGTAAGTAATAATAACTAACCATTCAATTGTTCATTTTATACCCTATTTAAGCAAACAACACATTTTTATAGCAAGTTTACAAACAAGAATAAAATATTACAACACACGTCCATTATGATTTTATATTATTTATGATTATTGTTTAGTACATTATGCAACGAGCCTATAATGGTAGTAATTAAGACGCGAGTATGTTTATGAAACGAGCGCAAGCGAGTTTCATAATTTTCATACGAGCGTCTTAATTACCATTATAGGCAAGTTTCATACGACTTTTATGCTCGACCATATTTCTAACTTGAAATTATTCAGAAGTATTCATTTTATTCGTTCTGACTGAAGATCGAAAGAGACCTTGTGCATAGCTAGCAAATTGTGAGATGTGCGCAGACGCAAAAGTGTTGATTTTTTCCGAGGAACAATAATGTCATTGACCTTGTTGTAATCTAGAGAACAACATTAACTAATTTTGATATATATTATTTCAATGTACCGAAGTACATATGATATTTCCATGCAGATATTCTGCGTCTTCATACAATGAAAGAGTAATGGAACGGAGAAAAATTCTCTCCGGCGCCGGGATTTGAACCCGGGTTTTCAGCTCTACGTGCAGATGCTTTATCCACTAAGCCACGCCGGAGAGAATTTTTCTCCGTTCCATTACTCTTTCATCGTATGATGACGGAGAATATCTGCATGGAAATATCATATGTACTTCGGTACATTGAAATAATATATGATATGCGTAAATCACGAAGTGATTTAAGACGGCGCTTATTCCGTCGGATCCCCGGCCAACTAGTCACTCATAACGAGTGCACCTCAGCACATGTGGACTTCGGTCCTACGTTCATAGACATCTATGACATAGTGCAGAGGGTGGCCACTAGAGGGAACCCAAGAGTTGGAACTCAATCAGAGACAATTCTGTCCGACACCGGGTTGTATCCGGTGTGGCTTAGTGGATAAAGCATCAGCACGTAGAGCTGAAAACCCGGGTTCAAATCCCGCGCTGGAGAGAATTTTTCTCCGTTCCATTACTCTTTCATCGTATAATTTTGATATAACCTGGAAATTGATTTAGAATTGAAAACGAGATGACAAATTGAATTTATTTGAATATTATTTACAATTAACGCTAATTATTATAGTAACAGAACATAACCTTCTGCGACAGTATTGGATTTCCAGCCTCCGTGACGTTTCCCTCGTTGTCTTTCGATTGCATATCCGAGAATAATCGAAAACCTGAACTTTAATGAATAGGTGTACTTTAATGACATGCATTAAAGGACTGCTACCCCAGGCACTTGAAAGTTCTTCATTCACCTTCTAGCTTCCCAGTATTATTTAGAGCCCGAATGCAGAAGATTTGATGCCAAAGCTGGACATTTTCGTAAATGTTCTTGATTCATCACAGAGTCTTCTAGGTTACACAGAATGCATTTTGGTGAACCAAAAATTCCAATTTTAAACAGGTGTGCTGCTAAACAGTCATGGCCATTTAACATTCGAAACTTCCGCTACTGCATCATCTCAAGGAGAATCACGTATACGTTCTTTTTTAGTAAGCAATACTGACCAAGATTTATTATTACTGTTTTCTTGAAATTTCTTTAGAATTTTGATTTCAAATTGTGTTAGTATGAACAATTTGGCACTGTGATACGATATCTTTCTCAAGGGTACTTGTAATATTTTAGTTCCTTTCTTTGCCAAACAATGTGCAATCTCATCGCCCATAATACCAAAATGGGCAGGGAACCATTGGAGATATAGGTTTTTATTTTGTTTTGCCAGTATGTATATGGATGATCGAATTTCTGCGATGTTGGAATTTGTAGGAATATTGATGACGCTATGGCTTGGATTGCAGAAATTGAGTCGCAAAATATAACAGCATTTTTGAACATATTAATTTGATAAATAAGTTGTGTTAATTCCTGTTGATTGCTGCAATTTCTTCATCAAAGTGAGTAAAAGGACTCCTGTAGACAAATAAAAACGTTGGATACGTTGATAACTCTATTGCGTCTATTACATGCCTAAATACAATAATTTTTATGGTTTCCCGGTATTATCGTTTTCCCGTATTTTTCGTTTTTATTGCCTGTTCCCCCACCCCAAAAAAAAAAAGATGGCTCGAGGTTTCAATGTATATTCACTTTGGACAAGGGGCAGTAAGTTGGTGGTAGTGATGAAACATGAATTATATTCGTAATATAAATGATCTTCACAATGCAGGTAAAAGATACACACAGTTCTAATGTTCACTAGTGTTGATATAAAATGTCTCTTTTCTTTTCATTTTATAAAACATACACTTAAAATCAAAATAAATTCTTTAATGATGTCAATAACATGAATTTGTAGCGTAAGAACAAACTCCAAATTACCTTTATGTATACCATTTCTAAAATAACTATTTTTAATTCTGAAACTACGTATATACAGTACCTGCTTCACGAAGTCTCTGACCACTATTCTTTGTACGATCTGTTCTTTCACTTCCAGCCAGATCCACCAGAGATAGCTGACTTACGCATATAGCTTTCCTGTCTTGCAATACATTTTCCCTTGACTATCAAGTGGTGCCTAAAAGAATGGAAGGAACAAACCAATTATTAATATTTTATTTTTACAGTTTCCAACAAAAAGCAAAGATATCAGGAAATTTTTCACACTTCATTATACATTACAATGTATGCATTAACAGCTTACATCACAGCTTTGCATGAAGTAGTATTGAATTGTGAATGAAAAAATTTCAAAATATGTTACTGAAAATAACTCCCCACCTCTTTGAATCTTTTTTTATATGATATAAGAGCGAGCTGTGTTGAAAATAAATGTGACTCATAACAACTTAAGTGAAATTAAAGCATTTTATAGGTTTCTTTTTTTTGCTATTTTTCTAGAATAGGGCATTTTTTTGCGATTTTTATTAAATTTTAAGGTTACTTTTTAAATAAAAATTAAGGTATTTGTCATTTTTAGCTATTTTTAATGCATTATTATCAAAATATTAGAGAAAATCCAGACTCTTCACCCATAGATATTTTGTTCGAACTTGGACTAGTCCAACTGCAAGGATTCATTCCTGTTATGAACATGTGACAGACAAAATTTTCTCTTTACAGAGTGTGAGGTGTTGCTACTTGCTACATATTGTTTAAGGATCTTCCAACCTAATCATTTTTTATTCTGCATGCAATTCAGTTTTCACAGATCATGTCTCAGTCAAGTGTCAAATCATGCCGAAAGTAAAAACAAGCACTTTCACTTTTTTGAAATTAAAAACAGTTTGTTCCAGAGTATGGTGACACTGTATTTTCAAGTGAGGGTAGTATTCTATACTGTAAAATTCGTGATGTCAAAGTGAAACAGAAAAAGATTCACCATCGACCAACATGTAAATAGAGAAAAACATAGGCAAGGTCTTGAAAAACAGGGACAAAGAAAATGCAACATAGTAAGAAATAATTGTGTATGAAGATCAAAATAAAGGTAATTTTAAGTCTTTTTTTTTTTTTTTATGTAACTTTTCATTGATTTTAAGGTCATAAAGTCATCTTTTTTTAGGTAATTTATTAAAATATTTTTAAGTCATTAAAAGCCAGGCCCTAGTTATAAATTTTGGACATTAATTGACTATATTAAAGCATATTACTTGTATTTTGTTAGCATATGTTTTAAAAAACAGTTTTGCCAACCCATATGGATGTATCTCAAGCATTAGCAGTTGATTAAGAAAAACAAGTCATTTACCACCCATGTGTTCCTCACTTGAGTGAGCAATATAATGCAATTGATTATGCATGGGAGGTGAGGGGTTTGCTTTTTGGTGCCAGCGGATCGGTGTATAAATATACTACTGACATTTTAAAACAATATATGACATTTCAAGATATTAAAAATATTTGTTTAAATATCTTAAAGAAATCCATAGGCATTTTACATAATCATTTATATAATGTTTAATCTTTTAAACTTTCTAAATTGCTACTTACTGTATTGATTTTTCTCTCTATTCCACATACGCATTTTTTAAATTGTTTTCCAGACCGGTCACCTGTTATGACAGGCGGATTTTATTATTATACAAGTCCTTCTGTTTTCTTTCATTTGTATCATTGTTATTATTATTATTATTATTATTATTATTATTCAATAAATCCTATTCTAGAAACAACTGATTTTATGCATTTGTCACTTTGATATTCCGAAATAGTCTTTTTCAATCTCTCTCTCTCTCCCCTCCACCCAAGAAAAATATCGTAAAATTAAATCAGTAGAAGTTTATGGTGTATTTTGAAAATTTATTATTTAAGAACTTGCCAAGTATGTTTCAGAGCTACTCATATAAAAGCACTGCTACTTACAGACCTGTTACTAAATCTACATATTACTCTGTGAAAAGATTTATTAAATCTACATACTTAGACTTCAACAAACAAAATTTGATAACACAATCTCAAGGGAAAAAATAGAACTCTCTGCATCATAATCCACAGTTAATTCCCGATTTACCACGAAAATCGTCTGTAGCTGTATTTAAATTGGCAACAGGCCATGATTGTTTGGCCAAACACCTGCATAGAATTGGAATATATCAGTCCCCTAACTGCCCATTGTGCAACTCAAACCAAGAAAAGGATTCAGAACACCTCAAAATCTGTGCTCCAGTGGCTGGCCATGATAATATCTTTGAAAAATATTGGAGTGCAAGAGGTCAAATGACTTTATTGTCAAACGCCTGGCATTAGAAAACAATAACATTTTATTTCTTCCTCTTCACATCTGCACACAATAGACAAACAGCCACAACTGAATTGAAGAGCAAGTTACAACAGTTAACAAAGACACAGTGTGTGATGTGGAGGGAAGCCACCCATAGCAATGGTTGCATTCCAAACTTTACAGAAGGCAAAAGGAAAAGGATATGTATAATTCTTTTGTAATAATTATATTACTCGTAATTGTAAATACATATTCAGTACATTTGTTGTGGATATTCGCAAATATTAGTTATTGAACCCACAAATAAATACCATACATGCATTAATGTAATGTATGTAGGATATATTTACACACTTCATATCATACAAACCTGAACTAATCTGATTGTGAAGACCGAATGGCTCCGACTTGATTCTGAGTTCAGAGTAGTGATTGCCATTCTCTTTCTTTTTTGGCCTTTATAAAATGCTTCAAATGCCTCCTCAGTTGACTTCACCTCTTTTTCGGTTACTGCATGCACATACATGTTACGATTGGCATCCTCTCTGATAATCTTCACCTGTAATGGCCTACAGTAAACATTAATATAAAAATGCATCCTTAGAAAGCCAGTACTCTAAATGTACCTGTTCTTAGAAATAAGAAATTCAGATACTGTACTAATTTCATAATACAGTAGAACTTGGTTATAGCGACCTCGTTTTGTGCAACACCTCGCCTATAACGTCAAATATTCTGTGGTCCCAACTAATTCCCCATAAGACATATGCTTTTCTACTTTGCTTAATACGACAAACGTATATGCGTCTACCTCGCATATAACGTCATTTTCAACCTCAGTTTGGAATACAATTTTCTAAGAACCAAAGTATTTTAAGAAATATTTTGCTGAAATCTGGCAAATCCTTCACTGTTCCCTTCTATAATAGACCTCTGGAATGCAGGCAGATTCCCCACCCCATTGTAACCTGCCCGAATTCATGCGGTATTAATGCTATCTGCATGCAGTCAGTTTCGACAGGAAGTTTTCACTAAGTGCACGCATTTTAACGCAGTATGGCCACCAAAAGAAGTGAGTGACACTTTAGAAGTCATTAGAATTGTGAACATTTCTATGAAGCTAAGAGAAGGAGCAGTCAAATTGCAACTGAAATAATGAACATAGAAATTAATTTAGAAAGTATATAATGGGCAAGTAGGAGACAACAGAGTAAAATGACTGATTACGTCACTCCTCAATAAATAAGTTTGGTAATGCACAAATTGTTTTAATACAGAATACTGTATTTATAATTGTACATGTATTTTATTGTGTTCATGATATACTTAAAAGTGAATACATAAATCTAAAATAAGCCTAATTATGTTTATTATTTTTCATTTTCCACCTCACTAGACTGATAATATGAATCTCGGTTACTACGATACTCGTTTATAACATAATTTTCAAGGTCCCTTGGATGTCGTTATAACTAAGTTCTACTGTATATACCATATTTAACTGAACTTCAATTTTAAATTAAAAAATGAACTGGTTTTTGCAATATGCCGGGTGTTTCAGACCATAGTATCAGGCTTTTTTCTCGAAAACTATATGGTACTGGTTGTTCAAAAATTTTTGATAACCAAAACCTATGTAAAGAATCGATTGGTGGCAGTACCATTTCCCATAACAAACCAGAAGTAGGGATACCTGTGCTCAATTTCGAAATTTCAAATGAGAACATAGGTCATTGAAAGTACCATTGGAAACTACTTTTAAAAAGAAACAACTTATACTGAAACTTTTTTTATAACTTTTATTGCTTACTCACAAAAGCAACAAAAATTATATCTTCTGAGAAATGCTGTAAGTTGTTAATGTACGTACACTCTTCATAGTAATTGTTAAAAATGTTCGCCACCCTGTGCTAAACAACGTCCTGATCTCCTTCTAACATCCGTGATTGTACGGAGCACTTCAGCACACCTGAGAGACCCACAGGCTTCTCTAATTCTTTGTTTCATGTCTTCTCTAGCTTTTGGACGCACCTGGTACAACATGCATTTAATTCTCTCCTACAAGAAGAAGTCATTTGGAGCAAAGTCAGGCGATCAGGCCAGCCAAGTTACTGGTCCTCCTCGCCCAATCCACCGTGGGGGAATAACCGGTTTATAACTCACTGAGCCCTACATGAAAAGTGAGCTGGAAAGGCATCCTGCTGAAGCCACATGATTAACTGAAGTGCAAGGGGAACATCATGAAGCCCACTGGTGCAAAATGTTTTGGAGAAAGCAATAAAAGTAACATTACCTATTAAGTATACATTACCATAGCTCACTCAAATACGTAATTAAGCAATAGAAATATGTACTGTTATGTTACTGAATAATTAATAGTTAATATGTGCCGTGTATATATTCGTAAAATTATTTCATCTCTGACTTTCATTCTTCCATAAAAAACGCAACGCAAATCAGACATCAAATTTCAGTAAGGTACCTCCAAATAGAATTAAATTTAACTACAATACATATTGCTAATTATATTAGTTTCGATAGTATATAAAGTTTTATGTGCGTGAGGTTCTGTTTAGTCCTACCTTATATGCATTTGTGCCCAGTCCTTGATTCACTCATGAGCTTCTGTAATGACATAAAGCCTACGTCCATCTAAAGGAACTACACCTTCCAATGATGAAAGAATTATTCAAATCTATTAAATAGTTTCCTGAGATTGCTTTACACAAACACTCTCTCTTTATAATAATATTTAGTATATTATAAACACATATAAATATAATCCGTATAAAAAGGTATGTTAAATAAATATTAATCTGATTGTTGTCAAAGGCCGCTTTAAATAAATGCAAAGTTATTAGTTTTATCCTTATTACTCATATATTAATCTGAGGTGGAAATGATAAACAAAGCATTGTTATTTTAAAACAGATATATCTCGCCATATGGTAATGCAGAATTCTTGCATGGAAATATAATTATATAGGCTACTTCAGTACATTATAGTAATATCAGTCCTACCAAAATTTTGCATAGAATAAAACTTACCGGAAATTGTTTTTAAAGAAAATTTTGTTATGTAACATTTTTCATAAAAATAAAAATAAGCGAGATTTATATTCCAATTTTCATATAAATTGGTTCAGCCATTATCGCGTGAAAAGGTAACGAACAAACATACAGACAGACAAAAAAATTATTTTTTGGAAAAGCGAAAATTACCAGAAAAATTTTAGTTACAGATTTATTATCAGTATAGATAAGAAGCAAATAATTCACTATACTCCTTCTCCATTATATCACTATTATAACTTTTTTTTTCATACACATTGTTCAGACATTCAAATGTATTTAAATGTATATATGTTGTATACAGACACAAAATTCAAGGGATTAGGTTTATTTTGTTCAGCATGGAAATTATACTTACAACATATTAATGCATGTAAGATATTGCTTAAATCCAATAATTCCTTCGTACATGCTACAAGGCCATTATCCCAAGAAATTACATCCAGTCTCACAGCACTCAATATCACCGAATCAGCAAATATTTTAAATAAATACGGCACTGTAGATTTGCGAAAGGTACGGCAAGTATTAAGAGAAAGAGTGATTGAGAACTGGAGCCAGAAAAAAAAAAAGGCAAAGGCGTGCTCTTATACCAACAATATACCCCGGTCAATAAGTGGATCCGGAATCACAAGGGTCTTTTCTGTAGTGAGTGGAGGGAAGCAATTAAGATGAATGCTAACATATCAGCTGTGCGTAGTGTACCTGGCAGGTCTTCGGGCAGTAATCTCTGTCGACGTTGCGACAGGGAGGTTGAAACCCTTGCCCATGTCCTGGGGGCTTGTCCACATGGTGAACTTCTATGAAATACGCGGCATCATATAGTAAGATCTATAATAGCAACCACCTTAAGGAACAAAGGTTATTCAGTATATGAAGAAGTACACAGTGTATCCAGTGAGGGCAGTAATCGAAGAATCAACATAATTGCATTTAAACGTCCCTCTCTTGAAGGTTACATCATAGACCCTACTGTGAGATTCGAATTGCACGAACACCAGCCAGAAGAAGTACACGAAGAAAAAAGGAATATATATGAACCTTCCATCAGTTTTTATAAGGACAAATACCATCTGGAATCCATCGTCATTACGGGACTAATGATAGGAGCCCGTGGGACCATACCCCGGTTCCTAGTCGACTTCTGTAAATCTTTTGGCCTGCATAAAAATATTTTAAGAGAGCTAACAATTGCAACACTCAAAGGCTCAATAGCTATTTTCAGGCATCATACATATGGACCATGAC
The DNA here is from genome assembly GCA_025594305.2 of Periplaneta americana. Taxonomy (NCBI): domain Eukaryota; kingdom Metazoa; phylum Arthropoda; class Insecta; order Blattodea; family Blattidae; genus Periplaneta; species Periplaneta americana. The sequence goes on along the minus strand of JAJSOF020000039.1, from coordinate 17,518,381 downwards.
TAATTCGCATCTCCTTGACGTTACTTTGTTTAATATCATGTGTTTCAATATAATTCAAATTGTTATTTTTCTCTCTAACAACAATGTTACAATACAATACAATACAATACAATACAATCACTAAGCCTCAAGGCATTATTCTATTGTATCATGGTACTCTTTGTCGGTGGCAACTTGTAGTGGTTACAGGAAGAAATTAAATAAATAAATAGTAACTTCGCCATGGAATCAAGTTAATTGTATTACCAGAAATAAAGAAACATTAACGAAAATACTTACTTTGACCTCAAAGTATCTTCCGGTATTTCTTCCAGAAGATCATACACAGCATTATTGTAAATCTCAACGTAGGTAACAAATACTGCATAAGTGTTATCCTCTTCAACATTTTCTATCTTGGTGCTGTCTGCTGTTCTCTGAATCAGATCTGAGTCCGAATCTTTTCTAAAAACATGATTATTCCAATAAGTTCAATACAAAAATAAGAATCTCAGTAGAGAAGAAGTGCTTTTAGAACGAGCAGCATTATCTCGATACAAAGCAAGCCAACATATCAACATCCTGTCAAGTGCTAGGCTTATTAAGACCTGTTACGAGCTCTAGATTACAGAATCCTTCCATCAACCGAACAAGTAACACAGTAAAATAAATTTTATGTATTATGCTCCAAAGATATATCCGGACAATTAAACTAGATGTAACTGAGAGTAGTAGATTTTACTGCCAATTGAAAACTTCAGATAAAAATTTTATGGCTTAAAAAAATCAACTCAAATTAATTTTCAAAACTAACGTAATCTTATCCATTTTGGAAAAACAGAGCAAACAGAAAGGAACTCAAATAACAAAAGCAGGAACTTGAAATTTAAGAGATAAAGGAAAAGTAATACTGTTCTCCAACCAGGAGATCAGCCGTGAAAGGAATGTGCTTACTATTGCGTCATCTATTGAAGCGAAGTAGATAGATGATATTACCATTATAACGTCAGTTTAAAAACCATGTGCTCTCCTGCATATGTTATTTCCAGTATGGAGAGATTAAAAGACCAGGGGATTAACAGTGATCTAATTTTGTAACTAGGGCAGTATCGATATGTGTGTGTATCAATGTTATTGTTTGTGCTGTGAGAGCTAGCCAATACAGATACGAGTACCCACGTGTGTGACCTTATGACATCAACATTCATTCACAGCATTACCCCGCTTCGTCTCAGTCCCCAAAGACTTTCTCGTGGTTGGAGTACAGTACATACCATTTACTTTAAGTTTCAAAACAACAACTGAATAGATTACAGTGGACTTTATGTTGTCAGCAAACAGCTGGATACATTAAGAAGATTGAAGATTTACTTTAAGTTTCAAAATATACAGTTAGAATTCATTTTTGTGTACATAATTTACAAATCAGATAAGACTGATTGATTACGAGGGACGATCTTTGTAATGCTTTTTTACAATCCACTGAACAGATCTGCTTTACATTCAAAAGAGACTGTTTGACGATATTTGAAATTAACATAATTTTATTATAAATTAATACCTTTTCATGTTTCTATTAGTTTTAAATACAGATTTTTCGTAAAATGCAGAGTAACACTAAAAGTGAATAGTTTACTATAATATAAGTAACAGTCACATGACAGAAATTTATGAAAAATTAATTACACATTTACTTGAACAATTCCTTTTATAATTCAAGTCAGATAAGCCTGCCCTGCCTTTCTAAACAGATTTCTTAGATTTTTACACTTACTATGGGATGGAGAAGATACTCCAACCAGCTGGACAAAATCTATTGCAATCCCTATATCTATTTTCAAAAAAAGGTGACTTAAAAAACTGTCATTACTAGAGCAGCAGTGCCGAAATCCTGCACATTGTGTGATCGAACATGTTGTGCAGAGGTCTCTGAACACTCTGCATTTCCTCTTCCCCTACCTGCTGGAAATGGATTGTTTTAGAGGGGAGTGTTGTACGGACTGCACAAAACACTTGGACAAGTTATGCTTGAAGCTATAAGGAAAAAATAAACTGATGATTTCATTACAGAAAACACAAATAAAGGATCGCATTCTTATTCATTTTTCATATCTTCAGTCACTGAATGCAAGAGTTGATGCTCAGAAATATATAAACATTTTGAACAATCTGAAAGATGAATTTGATGACTTGGAGACACTCCAATTTATACTTGTGAAATTTCCCCTCCCCCTTGATGAAGCAAAGTAAATCTAGACTGAGAGTCCGACTTTCAGACGAAAATCTCCTCTCCACAGTCAGACTTCGTATAGCTAATAAAATGGTGCCAGATATTGAGAGAATAATATAACTTACTTACTGGCTTTTAAGGAACCCGAAGGTTCATTGCCGCCCTCACATAAGCCTGCCATTGGTCCCTATCCTGAGAAAGATTAATCCAGTCTCTATCATCATATCCCACCTCCCTCAAATCCACTTTAATATTTTCCCATCTACGTCTTGGCCTCCCTAAAGGTCTTTTTTCCCTCCAGCCTCCCAACTAACACTCTATATACATTTCTGGATTCGCCCATACGTGCTACATGCCCTGCCCATCTCAAACGTCTGGATTTAATGTTCCTAATTATGTCAGGTGAAGAATACAATGCGTGCAGTTCTGTGTTGTGTAACTTTCTCCATTCTCCTGTAACTTCATCTCTTTTAGCCCCAAATATTTTCCTAAGAACCTTATTCTCAAACACACTTAATCTGTTCCTCAAAGTGAGAGTCCAAGTTTCACAACCATAACCGGTAATATAACTGTTTTATAAATTCTAACTTTCAGATTTTTTGACAGCAGACTGGATGATAAAAGCTTCTCAACCGAATAATAACAGGCATTTCCCATATTTATTCTGTGTTTAATTTCCTCCCGAGTATCATTTATATTTGTTACTGTTGTTCCCAGGTATTGTCGCACCATTGGATCTGTGCCCCTTCAGCGCTGTCGTCGTTCTTGGAAAAGTTACCGCCTCTAGTCACCCCATTCCACCCGTTTCTCTCCCACTACGTCAAACAGCAGGCCACGAACCTTGCCGAATAGGGATGTTGCCAAACTTCTGCCAAACAGTGTCATGTCTCTTGAATATTGCTTATAATAATGTAAGGTTAATTATTATTTCTTATTCATAATTTAATTTAAGTAGGTCTAATGACGCTGACTGACTTACGATTGTTTGCAGATAATTATATTATTACAGTGGATATTTATTGGTTAAATTGAAATTACATCAGAAACATTATCGCTTTGCCAGCATTTTTTAACAGTATAATGCGGATGTATTATACTGTATCCATGTTTCATCTAAATACACAATCTACTTTCCTTCTCTGCGAAATTTCGCAATTTTTCTTAAATAACTGGCCCTCCATGCTACAATATCATTTCTTTCAATCAAAATACATCTTGTATTTTTACATTTTTTAAATCTACATCCCATGTCTCTAATCACTTTCCGTAGCGTTTCTCTCCCTCCTTGGAAAATTATTGCTTCTCTCGCAACCTTCAATAATTTCTCCAATGTCGGAACTTCTTTCTGCATCGTATAAAATTCGTGTATCTTTCTTCTTAAAATGCATCTGTCCATATCATCTACAAGAATTAAAGGTTCCCTTGGTTTGTTCTTCCCTGGTGACTCTAGCTTTTCATCTCCTGCACAGACTCCCTCTCTCCTGATTTTCTTTATTAGGCACTCTGATCTGCCTATATAAATTACATAAAAAAGTTGTATTATATTAGTATTAATTAAGTAAGTAATTTTAATACGTAATCAATTGAAATAAAATAAGCCTAACCTGTGATCGCAGCTGTTCTTTTCGTTGCCTGATTTATAGGAAACAGATATTGACCTGTTTGTTTCTCTTCATCGCAAAATGCTATTACGTACTTGCTTAATAATATTTCTTTCACACTCCGTGCTACAGTATTCATGTTGAGTTGACAACACTGGACTGCAAGTGCAAATAAACTGTCCCACAAGAAGGCTCAAAATTGTGAGTAGTGGGGGAGAGAAGGAGAGAGGGATAGAAAAGAGAGAAATAGGAATACAGGGAGAGAAATGAATTGCCGAGGCTGAAAAGGAATTAAGGTTCAGTTCGCATATCTTACGGGGGCACAGATCCGTTGGTGGGACTATATTTGAATTTTTCCACCTCTTCAAAAGATAAATTTCCAATTTGTATATTTCCATTTCGTACAATATTCTCGTCACGAGACATAATCATATACTTTGTCTTTTCGGGATTTACTTCCAAACCTAACTCTTTACTTGCTTCAAGTAAGATTCCTGCGTTTTCCCTAATCGTTTGTGGAAATTAGTACCTACTAGGTAAAATAAAATAATGTGTTCATTTTTTGTTTCGAGATCATTGCAATATTTATCTCCCTAATCTAACTAACACGCTGCAACAGGGAATACAAATTAAAGTTGCAATACTTACTTTTTCAGTGTTCTTAAAGATCTAACAGAATATATTTCATTCTGTCGATCCATCAGAGCATCAGCTTCAGTTTGGATTTCAAAACCATTCATTCTATCAGGTTTAAAGACAAACTTTTTAGCTTGAAAATTCATTATGCTATTAAAAATAACATCCAAACATCGGGGCATTATTCCACCATTTTGAGGATCTCCAGTCATCGTGTATGTTTTACCACTTCCTGTAACTCCGTATGTGAAAAGGAGGCCATTTCTCCCATGAATAAGGTCTTCTACCAATGGCAATGCCACATTGTCAAAAATCTCTTTTTGAGCAGCTTGATCATCAAACACATGTTTGAAAGTATACTGAATTTCTTTACAGTTCCCCACGCGATAATTTACTCCCATTTCAGGTTGCATAATAGAGACTGTTGTTGGTGATACCACTTTCATACAAGAGATATCCCCATTTTGAAGTGGTCTTATCCGACAAAACACTTTCACTGGATCCTTTGTTGGTAGACGTGTCTTGGCGGGTGTCTTTTTTGGTGGAGGAGGTTTATTTCGCCTGAAAAGAAAGACATATGTAAATTAACACAGCCCATTAACAACTATTGGCACACAAAGTTTTAAAAACTAAACATTTTATTTTGCAATACGTTTTAAAGGTTGCATAAAATTATTTTGATCATACTGTATATACAGATACAGTAAAACCTCGATAAGATGCAACCGCTTATTACACTTTTTTTGTCTGGTCCCTGTACATTTCATATATGGGTTGTATGTGTAGGATTTCCTTGTCTGTATTTATGTTATTGTATGTCTGGTTAGCATTGGTTATGTGTTCGGCATATGTAGATGTATTGTGTCCTCTGGTTATTGCTTTAATGTGTTCTTTGTATCGAGTTTGGAATGATCTGCCTGTCTGTCCAATGTAGAAACTATCGCAATTATTGCATGTGCCGAACACATAACCAATGCTAACCACACATACAATAACATAAATACAGACATGGAAATCCTACACATACAACCCAAAACTCAACACACTAATACAATATGAAATATACACACACACTAAAACACACCTTGATCAAATTCTCAATACACAGATCAATTTCAGAACACACACACTATTTGACACCACATTTCAACACTTTTCAACAATCGAACGCACCCACACAACAGGCAGCGAAGTTCGAGATGACGCCGAGATCTAGTAGGCTCTGAGGAAGGTGTGAAGAAGCACCGAAACAGCTGTAAGCCGCACATGCTTACACAATTAACACGAGTAAGATCGCCATTTAATCAATTATTTATATTCAAGTGTTAAAAGTAGTGTACGACTCAACATGGAGAAAAAATCCTGTCACCACCTGGGATCGAACCCCGGACCTTCCAGTCCGTAGCCAGCTGCTCTACCAACTGAGCTACCCGGCATTTTATTGTTATTTTTTATTTTATTATTTTTATTTTATTGTTAATATTTATTGTTAATATTTTTATTTTATTATTATTAATATTATTATTGTTACTATTATTTCTATCATCAGCATTATTAATGTCTGGTAAAATATATGTAGACTCTACTGGATTGTACCCGAGCACGAGCACATGCTCATTTCGGGTACCAATTCAAATGTAATTCTATACTAATAATAAATCTGTAGCCGAAATTTTTCTGGTAATTTTCGATTTTCCAAAAATAATTGGTCCTAACATATATAATTAACCACCCTCAAACCGAAAATCGCTTTTTTGAAATTTTTGTTTGTATGTCTGTCTGTATGTTTGTTACCTTTTCATGCGATAATGGCTGAACGGATTTCGATGAAAATTGGAATATAAATTAAGTTCGTTGTAACTTAGATTTTAGGCTATATGGCATTCAAAATACATTATTTAAAAGGGGGTTATAAGGGGGCTGAATTAAATAAATCGAAATATCTCGCTTATTATTGATTTTTGTGAAAAATGTTACATAACAAAAGTTTCTTTAAAAATAATTTCCGATAAGTTTTATTCCTTGAAAAATTTTGATAGGACTGATATTTAATGAGATAAATGAGTTTTAAAATTAAAATAACTGCCATCTAAGGCCGTGTAATGAATTAAAAAACAAATGACTTCGTCTATAAGGGGCCTTGGACAGCAACAATCGAAAGCTATGAAAGATAGCCTACAGATAATGTTTCTGCGTTTCTATGAAGTAATATCGGAAGCTAAATTAACCGATTTGTATAACTAATTATTAATTCACCATTGGAAAGTGTAGTTTCTCTAGATGGACATAATGCTATAATATTATCACAGTAACTTCTGAGCGAATCGAGGACAGGTAAAATTAAAATAGATTCTTATGCACAGAAAACTTGATAGGCTATTCTGTATATTCGTTTCCTGTATTTCCTAAACTAATTTTTATGACCAAATGAGTGGTCTCTGGATCAAAATGATCGCATTTAAATTTTTTAATTCAATTTAAATTAAGTAACATAATAAACGATTTAGCCTTCTATCAAACACGAATGTTCAGTGGATCAAACGTCCTATTTTAATTATATAATTACTTTATATTTATTTCTAACGGGTGCAGTGGAGCGCACGGGTACGGCTAGTAATATAATATAATTTAAGTTATTTGAAGGGTTCAGAACCATAGTGGCCCAAGCGCCATTTACTAAATACGTAGAAAACAAGGGTTAAAATTAAGTTATTACCATAATTCAATGGAAACATATAGCAAGTAAAATAAAGTATACACATTAAATCTAAATGATGTCAGTCTTCATTAAAGTATGGATGCATGTAATAAAAATTAAGAAACATGTTAAAGGAATTGTCATTGCACCAAATGAGTGTCTCTGGACCAAAATGATCGCATTTTAATTATTTAAATACAATTTAAATTAATTAACATATTAAACGATTTATCCTTCTAACAAACACGAATGTTCCCTGGACCAAATGTCCTATTTTAATTATGTAATTACTTTATATTTATTTCTAACGGGTGCAGCGGAGCGCACGGGTACGGCTAGTTATGAATAAATTTGAATTTGAAAATATAGGGCAGGCGCCTAAGAACTGCCGAGCACAGCCACAGTGTAGCCAACTAAAGAGTACAAAAAGTTGCCAAACAGTAGTTCAGACGTCGTTAGATTCGTACTGAAAGTCACTAATCTCCGACGTACGAAGTATTCAGTACAATCTACGTAACATTCAGCTGTAATACTTAGCGTCACATGCTCCCTCAACTCGTAACTAGATAATACAAGCAGTTATACATGTAAATAAACCCGTTTCATCCGTTAAAAAAAAGTGCATCAATAGAGACAAATGGCAATGCAGAAATTTACTCTACTCACATTATCACATGGTTGCAATTTCTGATCTACAGTTATCTTATTCGGTTTTGATTTTAAAAGTCTGGTGGCATTCCAAGCCGAGGTTTGCGAAATTCCTGTTTCTCTGCAAGCTCTCGCAGAGATTTCTTTGGACTTCGTTCTAATCTTTCGCCAATCTCGTCGAGTTTGTCCTCGGTAAGGACACGGCGGTTTGCTCTCGGTTTTCTATCGAGGACAGATCCAGTTTCCTAACCCTATTCACAAGATTGCGAACAGTACATCTGTGAGGTGCAGGAACACGATGAATTTGTCTATAAATCGCAGTCTCACTTTTCTGCAAGACTTTGTTTTCACGTAAGAATCATACATGAAAATTCTATGTTCTAAAGTGTACTGACTCTTTGGCATTATAACAGCACTAACACACAAAGTTAAAACACTTGGTTTCACGCGGTATCATCATAACACGCCCGTATGTCACACAGACAACGCTCCGACTGAACGAACGGTGAAGGTCATAGCAATCGGTTAGAGGCAGGTGGTTCTCGGCAAATGCTGCCCGCGTTTCAGCGGATGAACGTCCGTTTGAAGGATCTACACTTGCCACGCACATCGAAGACACAGACGATAAACATCACAAAAGAATTGCATAGTCAAATGAATACATAACCACAACATTGATGTTAGCTCAATTTATGCGTCTTAATCTACGTATTTGGTATTAATTTTATTCCACTATTGCAGTTATAATATTTTGTCCGTATTCTCTTATTTATATGGCAATTTACTAACCTACCTGAAACAAAAACAGGCATGATGTATTATAAAAAAATCGGGCATTTGTCTGACACTGCGTCCGTGTACCACTGAGCAATCCACTGTTTATATTGCATTAGTTTTTGCTGTTAGTAATCAGTAGTTTCTTTTATCCTCGACTCGACGAGATTTTAACTTTGATAAAAGGACTTGTGCTATTAAATTCCATCCCTAAGAACAATAATATATGCTAGAATGATAATCAAATGCAGAAGATAAATTACTTTGAAGTGGCAATGCCATTTTATTTTAACTAATGGTTTTGACAGGGCTTTCTTTATTGAATAATTCTGTTTGCACCTTCTGGTGTATTGGCTAATATACGAGTTTTAAAGATTCCCCCTTCGTGCATTTTCGATGTTCAAACCCTAGAGGATCAAACATATTAAAGAGTTACGTATATTTTGTCTTACTTACTGGCTTTTAAGGAACCCGAAGGTTCATTGCCGCCCTCACATAAGCCTGCCATTGGACCCTATCCTGAGCAAGATTAATCCATTCTCTATCATATCCCACCTCCCTCAAATCCATTTTAATATTATCTTCCCATCTACATCTCGGCCTCCCTAAAGGTCTTTTTCCCTCCGGCCTCCCAACTAGCATTTCTGGATTTGCCCATACGTGCTACATGCCCTGCCCATCTCAAACGTCTGGATTTAATGTTCCTAATTATGTCAGGTGAAGAATACAATGCGTGCAGTTCTGTGTTGTGTAACTTTCTCCATTTTCCTGTAACTTCATCCCTCTTAGCCCCAAATATTTTCCTAAGCACCTTATTCTCAAACACCCTTAACCTATGTTCCTCTCTCAAAGTGAAAGTCCAAGTTTCACAACCATAAAGAACAACCAATATTATAACTGTTTTATAAATTCTAACTTTCAGATTTTTTGACAGCAGACTGGATGATAAAAGCTTCTCAACCGAATAATAACAGGCATTTCCCATATTTATTCTGTGTTTGATTTCCTCCCGAGTATCATTTATATTTGTTACTGTTACTCCAAGATACTTGAACTTCTCCACCTCTTCAAAAGATAAATTTCCAATTTTTATATTTCCATTTCGTACAATATTCTGGTCACGAGACATAATCATATACTTTGTCTTTTCGGGATATACTTCCAAACCTATCTCTTTACTTGCTGCCAGTAAAATTTCCGTATTTTCCCTAATCGTTTGTGGATTTTCTCCTAACATATTCACGTCATCTGCATAGATAAGCAGCTGATGTAACCCGTTCAATTCTAAACCCTGTCTGTTATCCTGAACTTTCCTAATGGCATACTCTAGAGCAAAGTTAAAAAGTAAAGGTGATAGTGCATCTCCTTGCTTTAGCCCACAGTGAACTGGAAACACATCTGACAGAAACTGAAATTCCAGAAATTCAATCCCTAAGAACAATCATATATGCTAGAATGATAATATAATCAAATGCAGAAGATAAATTACTTTGAAGTGGCAATGCCATTTTATTTTAACTAATAGTTTTGACAGGGCTTTCCTTATTGAATAATTCTGTTTGCACCTTTTGGTGTATTGGCTAAGATACGAGTTTTAAAGATTCTCCCTTCGTGCATTTTCGATGTTCAAACCCTAGAGGATCAAACATATTAAAGATTACATATATATTTTGTCTTTCGTTCATAAAGTTATAAACATTGTTTTAAAATTTTGTTATTAAATTTACGTATATCTCCGATTGAGGTTCTGTTTGATATGTAGGCCTACATCTATTACCAGACAGTGGATACATTTCATTTGATGTGTCAGAGGAAGAACAACCATGCTTCCATTTACAAACAATGCCAAATTGGCATTTTACATTAATTTAATAAATGGACAGAGAAAGGAACTGGCCATCCTTACCCACTTTCTCCTGGCTTAGTTGCCTCATGAGTGATTCCTTTATTGGTGTCACTTATGAGGTTCAAACCTGTCTTTGGACAGTTGACTAAAGAAACAAAAATTTACATAGCCTAGCTTTTTATATATATTTTATTTTAATATATTTCATTTGATACTCCATCATTAAAGTTTTTATAATATTACTGTCATGTAATAATTCCAGATGTGAAAATTCTGAAAAAGAGTTTTATTTACATAAAAACGAATTTTAGCTACACTTTGTAAGTTATTAAATTTATGACAATTTTATTTAACTCGAACGTTTGAAATATTTTGTCTGTATCCATGGTCTTTTATTCATTATAGACTAGAATACATAGTGATAACGCTAGTCATAAAGGGCCATATTCATAGACATTCTTAGCGCGGGCTTCCAGTAGATGATCAGCGAAGTAATGTTTTTCGTATTCATAAACCAGTGTTAGCGATATGTTATGATATGAATCCTGTACAAGTAATCACTCAATAGCCCAGGCTAGTTTAGCACGCTCGTAGTGCAGGCTAGCGAAATATCTATGCATAGCACCCATAATTGCCAATTATAAATTACTGTTCTGGTCTACATAACTGTTTCAGTCCTATAATATGATTCTGCAAGTATTAAAATAAGCATATCGTTTTTCATTAGACTACAAGAAGTCTGTGACAACAGAGGTCATTGGTATGCATATTGAATGGACACCCAAAACAGCCCTTTTAGGACTACATAATTTTCCAAAAATATATTTTTTAAAAACATACAATTCTGAATAACACAGTTTCAAATTGTAAAGATGTAATAAGTCTACTCAAAAAAAAGTCAATGCTGAGAATCGAACATGAGCATTTTCTTTGCAGGCTACATACTACCCATTCAGCTACCAAGTAGATACAGCATGCACGCATATAATGTTGGCATATATTAATATTATCTCTTAGGCCCGGTTTCTTCAACCTTTGTTAAAATGCACCTAACATAGCGTTAATTAACTGTAAGTTAAAAGTATGAATTCCTGTTAAAAATATTGCGTTTCTTCAACTTTACATTTCACATTTTAACATTCTGTTTGTTAACCCTCTGTTAGGACCAGAGGTTATAGAGTTTAACCATAACCCATAACCAAGTATAGGTTCAGTTCTGTTTTCTGAACTCTGAAAATTGCGATTCTCGCTTGTTTCCGTTGTTTGATTCAGAGAGGATAGAAGTCTTTCTATTCTCTCAGGTTTGATTTCTGCTTCTTTCCTCGTCTGTATCGCAATAGCGTGGAGCGGCGTATTGGTATTGCTGTTGTGAAATGGAAAACACTGGAACAAAAAGAAATCGTGGGACTAATAATTTCTCTTCGTTCAAGAGAAGCCTTCTGCTGTAAATTATTTCGCAGTATAAACCAATTAATGAGAATAAACAAACAAACGGATGAAAGCGAAAAGTGAGGCTTGGCAGAAAATAGCCTATACCTTTGTATGAACTTGTGTTCTGTAAAAATCACAGAAATCATCCCCTCTCTTTATGTATTCATGGATATCATTTTCTAAATAATCAAGATATAAAAGTTCAGCATCTAACACACCAGCCATATTGGATACTTCTATGCTAACAGAGTTAAATGATTTAACTGCATGAAATTGGGCAGTTAAATTAACATAGGTTTTAACAGCCTGTTAGTACTAACAGTAGTGAAGAAGTGCTTCAACTGCTAAGTTTACAGTTAAAATGGAATAACACACTGTTATAATTTAACAAATGTTGAAGAAACCGGGCCTTAGAGTTTACATATTGAAATTTTCATTTTTGCAGATAGTAAGTGGAGCTGTGGATGCTAGAAAATGGAGTGTCAAGTGAAACACTTCCGACATTCTTCTTTTTGAGTTCAATAGAGGGACGAAAGCAGCCAGAAACATTTGCACTGTGTATGGGGACGATGCTATCGGAGAGAGCACAGCCAGAAAATGGTTTTCTCGTTTTAAGAAGAATTGTTTAGACATTAGTGACACTCCTTATTCAAGAAGACCTTTAGGGTTTGATGAAGACCATTTAAACACATTAATCCACAATGATCCACAACAGTGTACCGAAGAACTGGTAAATGTGATGAATTGTGACCATGCACCATCGTGCGACATTTATGCCACCAACTGAGACATCTTGCACACACAATCCAAGAAAAACGACCAGCAAGACTGCATGAAGTGATGCTACTCCACAATAATTCCCCCCCCCCCCCACGCTACTAACCCGACACAAAACACTATCCAGAAGTTGGGTTGAGAAGTCATTCCTCATCCACCTTATTCACCTGATCTTGCGCCCTCAGATTTTCACCTTTTCTGCTGTCTATCGAACAACCTTCAAGGAACTACCTTTCCAGATGAAAATACGCTCTGAACATGGCTTGACGATTTCTTTAACTCAAAACCACGCGATTTCTACAGGCATGGAATCGAAAAACTACTCCAGCATTGGCAGACTGTTGTTAATAGTGAAGGAGAATATATTGTTGATCATTAACTTCTCTCTTATGTGTATCTGATGTGTTTAATAAACTTATGAAAAAATGCTATGAACTTATGCACCAACTTAATAATAATGTTTGGGATTTGAAATTTTCAGGGGACCTAAAGAGAGTAAATTGAATAAAAATCCCGAAGAATGAACTTGATAAGAGAGGAGATACAAATAAATTAAACTAATGGCTTGTGCAGCAAATGCTGCAAACTAAGTTCATTAGACGTTCAAATAAAAATTTTTCAGTTTTATTTTCAATGAAAAATATCAGATATTTTGAAAGTTATTTACTTCCGTAGTAATGAAACATATTCCCTCTCAATGGTTTTTAACCAAATACTTTTTCTTGAATCTATCCACCTACAGTTTTTGAGTTTCAACGTGAAAACGCAAGTAACAATGTCAGGACGATCAGTGGGTTTTTCGTGTGGAAGTAAAGCAATAGCTATTTCAGGTCATTGTGGATTGTAGGTGAAAGTTAAAAAATGTCAGGTTTGCTATGTTTTCGAACAATAGACATAGCATCTTGGTATAGCTGCTGCATGTAGAACTTGAAATGTAGAGGGTAAAATCATTTTATCCTGCTAAGAGATCTTGCTGCAATGATCAGAAGACTACATAATTTTGTAGGCTTCTTATTTTATCAGTAAGTAATACCTTTTCGTCTTCTCTTAGGAACTGTAATTTCTGCGCTCTCTCGAGCCAATACTGAAGAGAATGATGCATATAAATATCTACACCACACCGCCATTAAGTAAATGAAAAGGACTCAACCCCACTTGATTAATAACTATAAAAATATTTGATTTTTAATAACATTATTATCTTACGTAAGTTTTGTAGTTATATACAGTATATATAGCTGCCACTCAGTAAATTATAGAAATGAAGATCTAATCCCCAAAACGTTTCACTTTCATATTATCAATATGGCATTAATATGTATAATTAATGAAAAATAGTTACATCACGGCATTAACCATAATAATATTTCATTTCTAATGGTAATAATGTCATCAAACCTCAAGTTTTATAGTTTTAATATCCAATACATAGCTGTACTCAGAAAATTACACACTGCAGAATCAGACCTGTAAATTTTTATTAGTAAGTCTTGAAGTTTTTAATAACCAATTGAATTTGAGCTCTAAATTTATCAGCAATCCTGCAGGTCATGGCCTTCGTGTAATAGCCTATTGTTTATTGTAGTGTGTGTTTTGTTTCATATTGAAATGCAATTAGTTCTCAAAAATGACGAAAGATGGATTTTGGAAAATATGAAAATTATGTAGGAAAACTAACGCTTCATTGAAAGTTACTATTTTTTCTGAAAATCCTTGGATCCCATGCTTCAAAATGACGGGTCATTCATTAAAATCCGTTCAGCCGTTTTTCCGTAATTTCCATTACCAGTTCAAATTATATACAGATATCAAAATGGGTCAGAATGACTGGTTGGTTCTTCTAGTGTTATGTAATATAGGCCTATTTGTCATTAAGCAATTCTTTCGTAGAGATTATACTTCACAATATTTTGCATACAGTGCCATCCCACCTTATTACACAGCAATTTATGCAAGCTATATCATTTATTCATTCATTCTTCCACTCATTTTATCTTTGTCACCTCTTACTTCCCCCACTGCCCAACAATTACTTCCCCACTTCTCATACTCGTGATGATCCACTATTGGCACACACACTTATTTCAACCCCCTCACTTCACCTCACTTGCCATCTTTTATCCCCCCTATCTAGGCCTACTTTTTCTTTCTTTTTTCTCTCACTACTTCATCACCCCCAACTCCTTAAATCATAGTTTCTTCTTGCTATTCTCCCCTCTTCATTCACCACTGCCCCCTGGATCAGGTATTACTTAATATAAAGCAGCTTCCCTCGCCTGACTATCTCAAATTATACCAACCAAATAGTTCCTTGCCCTTGTTTTCCAACTTCCTATACCTAACAAGCTCCTTAAATCCTCTCGCACTACATCCTCCCATCTATTCCTCGGTCTTCCTCTACCCATCTTCCTCCATATAGTGTGTTCCAGTGCTTTTCTTGGAGCCCTTTCTTCCTCCATCCTAACCACGTGACCAGCTCACTGGAGTCTCTTTAATCTAATGAAGACAGATAGTTTAACTTCTTTGTATAACTCATAATAGTACATTATGCAACGAGCCTATAATGATAGTAATTAAGACGCAAGTATGGATATTTATGAAACGAGCGCAAGCGAGTTTCATAATTTTCATACAAGCGTCTTAATTACTATTATAAGCAAGTTTCATACGACTTTTTATACTCGACCATATTTCTAACTTGAAATTATTCAGATGTATACATTTTATTTGTATCTGACAAGATCGGAAGTGACCTTGTTCTAGGTCGTGAATTGTGAGATGTGCGCAGACGCGAAAGTATTGATTTTTTCCGAGGAATAATAATGTCATTGACCTTGATGTAATCCTGTTAAACTTGATATAACCTTGATTATTGAATTCGACATTGAAAAACGATATGACAAATTGAATTTATTTGAATATTATTTACAATTAACGCTAATTATTATAGTAACAGAACATAACCTTCTGCGACAGTATTGGATTTCCAGCCTCCGTGACTTTTCGCTAATTCTCTTTCGATTGCATATCCGAGAATAATCGATACTTGCGGTTTTATGATGGTACAAAGCTGACTTGTCATTGGCTGAACACCTGTAAGCTGAGTTATCATTGGCTGAACACCTGTACTTTAATGAGTAGGTGTACTTTAATGACATGCATTAAAGGACTGCTACCAGGTGTATAATTATTACATTTCGGCATGGTCGAGCATAAATTTCTTTATTAAATCTTATTTTCCATTCTCCCTTGTCTTGTTTTGGCCCACATAGGCTTATTCTCCTTAATATTTCCCTCTCGAAAGCATCCAATTTTTCTTCTAATCTTTTTGTGAGTGTCCATGTCTCACATCCATACGAAATAATAGGTCGAATAATTGTTTTCTATAATCTTACCTTGTTGTTTCTGTGAGTCATTCTGGACTTTATCCCCTGTTTGCCTGAAGAATCCTTCTATTTATTTCATCATTCTCATCATTTTTTTAATTACTTATTGAGCCCAGATATGTAAAACTTTTAACCATTTCAATATATGGTCTTCTAAATTTATTTCTTCCATATCATTATTCCGTTTCTGTGTAGTTACTCTCATGCCTTTTGCTTTTTCTCTATTAATACACAATCCTATTTCCCTAGCATTTACTGTTAAATCCTGGTAAACATCCTTAAGTTTTTGTTCCGATCTTGCCATGATATTGACATCATCTGCATACGCTATTATTTGTGTGGATCTATACATCAACGATGAGAATGAATGAATTAGACTTACTGGCTTTTAAGGAATCCGGAAGTTCATTGCCGCCCTCACATAAGCCCGCCATTGGTCTCTATACTGAGCAAGATCAATCCAGTCTCTATCATCATATCCCACCTCCCTCAAATCCATTTTAATATTATCTTCCCATCTACGTGTCGGCCTCCCCAAAGGTCTTTTTCCTTCTGGCCACCCAACTAACACTCTATATGCATTTCAGGATTCACCCATACGTGCTAATGTCCTGCCCATCTCAAACATCTGGATTTAGTGTTCCTAATTACGTCAGGTGAAGAATACAATGCGTGCAATTCTGTGTTGTGTAATTTTCTCCATTCTCCTGTAACTTCATCCCTTTTAGCTACAAATATTTTCCTAAGCACCTTATTCTCAAACACCCTTAACCTATGTTCCTCTCTCGAAGTGAGAGTCCAAGTTTCATAACCATAAAGAACAACCGGTAATATAACTGTTTTATAAATTCTAACTTTCAGATTTTTTGACAGCAGACTGGATGATAAAAGCTTCTGAACCGAATAATAACAGGCATTTCCCATATTTATTCTGTGTTTAATTTCCTCCCGAGTATCATTTATATTTGTTACTGTTGCTCCCAGGTATTTGAATTTTTCCACCTCTTCAAAGGATAAATTTCCAATTTTTATATTTCCATTTCGTACAATATTCTCGTCATGAGAGACAATCACATACTTTGTCTTTTCGGGATTTACTTCCAAACCTATCTCTTTACTTGCTTCAAGTAAAATTCCCGTTTTTTCCCTAATCGTTTGTGGATTTTCTCCTAACATAATCACTTCATCCGCATAGACAAGCAGCTGATGTAACCCATTCAATTCCAATGAATGAATTAGACTAAGGTATTTAAAATGCTAAAATTTGCTTCTTTTTTTTTTTCACAAAATTTAAAACTTCAATTTTCCATCAGTTACAGCAGGCCCTAAATATTTATTGGTACCTACATTTGTTTTGTTTGCTGAAAATGACCTGCAGCTTCCCCATAAGATGTAGCTAAGTTAATTGTGGCCAACATTATTAAGCTTAATTAAGTGCCAAAATTAAAATATTTGGGCATACATATTAGGTACTAGGCCTAGCTATGAAATATTTTAAAACTAACTAAACAAATAAGGTCAATAGCATTGCAAGTTGTTTAAGGGAAACAAACACTTAAGAGTCGATATAAAACTTAAGTCTATGGCAAAAGAGTAAATTATTTCATTTATAACACAAACCAGACTAGACATATGAAAAGAAACAAGAGATCGTCAGAAGATAGTATCAGACAATATTCTTGAAAATACACCAAACATCACATCCCTCACATTGTATTCAGAACAGAAAAAAGGAGTGGGTTCATCATGTAAGGCGTATGAAAAATAAGTTGCATGAATTGTAGGCCTAATACCAAAAGATGTTCCCAACTAGAAAAATATGCATAGAAGGCCAGTGAAAAATGACCGGGGCAGGGTATTGGAAGGCAGAAGAACAAGGGTCTAAATAATACACTTAGGCCTACCTATCAAATTAGCACATAAACAAAATTAATTAGTTGTCATTAAAGACTCTCAATTGCAAACCGAGAAAACTTTCTTTGGCGGTACACCCTAACATAACTATTTTCAAAGGGCCATAACGGTATCTAGGCCTAAATGAAAACTAACCGATGTTTAATTTTTAATAAGTTCTTAGTCTGTCTCTCTCTCGTTTAGTTCTACATTGTGCAGAGAACCTGACAGAAATATTAAGTAGGTTAATTTCTACTGGCTCATGTCACATAGGCCTACAAAACATATTACAAAAGCACACAATAAAAACATCCTTCATGAACGTTGGCTAGTAGATGTGTAAAATAAGTAACGTATTTCAGCAAATTATTACATAACTTACGTAAAATCTTAGAAATACTTAATTGTATAACAAAATAAAATAAATATAATAATTACTTACATAGGTCTCATCATGATGTTCGTAATTAAACCGTTAGCACATCAATTCGCACATTCGAATTATTCAAATCGGACGGTAACACCACAGAGAATGTACGAGTACGACGCACAACGAATACGCCCGAACATACCCCGAGTACTGTCTCATCTTTGACATTACACATTACCAACTATAAATTTCAAAATGCTGCGACAGTAATTTTTGTACAAATAAAATAGTAAACTGTCAATACAAGGTTATTTGAGAAAATAAATTTATTTACTTTTTAAAATTTAAGTTAAAAATTAAGAATGTTTCCTCTTATCGGGGCGAGATTTTGTGAAATTCTCTGATTTTGATCTTTCCGTACGGTATTTTTTACTATCTTTGGGTGGTGCACAATTCTGATCTGTATGTGGTGGGGATAATGGCACCATGTTATTGCGTATAGTGTCGGCTGCTTGTCCACAGTAAATACAGAAATTAATAATAACATGAAGTGTATTTACTGATAATTGGTGCGAGTCGGTATTGAGTTTTAAGAATCTATTAGCCTGATATTAGTTGAAATCGTAGAAATTAAATATTTATAAAAAAAATTAAATGGCGTCTTCAGGAAAAGATGGTAAGAAACTAATACAGTGACAGATTCTTTAATATAGCCTACGTATTGTATTGGGAAGGTGATGTGACTAAATTTTTTTATATTTTTTTCACTACAGGTGACAAAACGAGAGAAGAAGAATCTGCGAGTGGCGGAAGCGTTGATGGGTCTTCAAAGTCAGGGCAGCATTCCGGTGAAGATGATGGGGCAATTAACATGATCAGAAGATACTTAGCAGAGAAACTAGGATTTTATGATGATGATGCTAAAGAAGAATCCGAAGAAAAGATTAAGGTAATACCCATGTTCCGAAAAATTTCCATTACAGCAATTAAATTAGTCCCCAAATTATACAATACAGATGTTAGGTTTAGGTTTATATCTGTATAAATGGACTCCTGGGATCGCAACCTCCTCATTATTCATTTTATAAATGTATTTCCGCATTTTCGTACTTCACTACATTTCGGTACGTTATCGTGAGTTTCTGGAGGTCCTCCCCTTATTTAAATACAGGATGTGAATATATAATTGGTAATTATTTACTTTAGCGATACCGTACTGTGTCTTGTTCATGGAAGTAAATTGAATAAGTGATGAACGACATAATAAATAACGGAGTATGTGGATGTTGTGATCAGTAAGTGAAAATAAACAGAAACAGTTACGTTTTTAATTGTGGCGAATATTATACACAGCGAAAAAGTAAGTCGAGAAAGTGTGATTGGAAGGTTTCTGGGCCAACATAAGCTAAATTAACCTGACCTAACTCAACTTTCGGAGAGTGAGAAGTAGTTAAAGCATAGCTGGATGGAAATCACTTAGGAAGAAGTAGAGAAATAGTGAATATGAACGATATCGCTAAAGTAAATAATTACAATATAATTTAAATCATGGAAACACTCTATTATGGTGTTACTGGGGGACTGCTGAGCAATAACGAAAGTTACTACGCCTAAGTTATTCCAACCTAACCTAAATTAGGAAAATGCTATGCACACAAAAATCACGGAAATTCTCAGCTAACTGATAACCATTGCTGAACCTTTATATCAAAATAGGGTAAGCTATCGACATTCATAATGTAAAAAATGAAGAATATTAATTACTAAGACTATACTTCATCAAAAGTAGGACTGAAAATCTTTATGTGACAATATCTCCGCGTCTTCTATTGTCTTTCATATTTTCTTATTACAATTTAAAAGAATTTACAAATTATGAACTGGATTGTAATTTCATACCACCATTATCCATCAGCATTTTTTTCAGATTAGGGGCATTCCATATGAAATCAACAACCTAAAGTGCCATTTTCAACCTTGTTGTTTTAGATTTTAATCAGATTTGGTATAAGTATGGGTGATATGTGGAATTATTGTATAATATAGGTCCAGGGTGGGTTGTGTTCAATGATAATTCATTTGAATCATCATAAGGAGAAAGGTCCTAAATCCACAAAAATTAAAAAATTTGCTGTCTCCGGAAAAATGATCATTCTTGATAGACACATCTTCTGCATTGTCCACACCTATGGAGTAACGGTCAGCGCGTCTGGCCGCGAAACCAGGTGGCCCGGGTTCGAATCCCGGTCGGGCAAGTTACCTGGTTGAGGTTTTTTCCAGGGTTTTCCCTAAACCCAATACGAGCAAATGCTGGGTAACTTTTGGTGCTGGACCCCGGACTCATGTCACTGGCATTATCACCTTCATTTCATTCAGACGCTAAATAACCGAGATGTTGATACAGCGTCGTAAAATAACCCTCTCTTATAAGGGAACAAAACGTATTGTGACTGTCTGAAATATATTTAAGATGATGGAAATACACAGACTATCCCAGAAAGAACGTATAACTTGAAGCAAAATCAACCCCTTGACAGAGGGTGGAGAGAGGTTAAGGCCTTTACAGACAGTCGGCATTTAATGGCAGCAGGGATTTCAGTCCTATATACCCACCGCCTTTACCCCCAAGGAAATGCCTCTGGTACTCATTTCTATAGGAATTAGAGATGGGTAAAAAAAAGCTGGCACAGTTTATTTGAAACTGTTTCACAATTGAAACTGTTTCGATACGAAACAGTTTCGTGATATAACCTGTTCCAACTGTTCCAGAATGTTACACTAGTCCAGTGATCACTTCAACGTTCCACATGGTTCCAAGAGAGAAACAGTTCAATTTCTAAACAGTTTTCCTCTTCTTTGTTGTCTGCAAAGGCCATGTGTATCGCTATCATTAACCTCCAATCAAAAGTCGATACCTATAATATTATGTTCCACACTGGCCTTCGTGCAACAGTAGACTATGTAGGATCGCGCAATTTAATTGTACGAATCAAATTCCCTAATAAATCTGTCCATTGATGGAGAATATGTTCATGGTGCCCTAACATAATATTAATTATTAATATACTGCGAAAAATATCATCGGCTGATGTCATCGTTATTAAACTCTCTTAGGGCTATATGCGTTATTTTTACTAAAATCGATATATTTTGAATTGTAGTTATTTACTGCACCCTTAACAGTAACCTACGAAAAATGACTTTCGTTGTCATAATACACTGAACAGCTGATTTAAAGACGATTCAAGGCCTTTGAAACATGTTCCCAGAGCAGATGAGACGTTGAAACAGTTGGAACACTTGGCACTCACGTTGTAAACATATATTGTGCGCTTTTCTTCTTATTATTTAAACATATTCTTATGAAACTGTTTTTTTTAACTGTTATTTTGGAACAGCTTCGTTCATGAAACAGTTACAGTCGAAACTGTTTCTTAAAAAGAACAGTTTGGTAGACTCCAGGGCCATAGCGCGGCTGGAAGAATTAGATGAAAGAAAAAATCCATGATCCCATCGGGAATCGAACCTGCGACCTTCCGGCTCGCAGCATTACACTTTAACTGCAGTGCTACCATGTGTCCCACCCAGAAGGATTGTACAGTATTTAAATATATTTAAAGGAACCTTCATGTAAATGCAAGAGATAAATTTAGACCATCTTGTGGCTTCATGTGCTATTCTTGGCGTGTTGCATCACCATACTGATATTGAACCTCGCAGAGTGAAGTCCATGTTACGTTTCATTCTGCAGTTGATATGAAAATGATTATAAAGATTGTTACATCTCACTCTGCTTGGCTTCTTCCTGAGGTGTTACGTGAAGGCCTTATTCTATGAAAGTAGATTTCATACAAGCTTAAACAGTTGCGAGATCCAGACAATAGGGATACCCTGAACTAGCACCAACAGATAGCACACGTGTACTATGAAGGATGCGCTTTGCGTGTGCATTTGTTTTTCGGTATATAAACATTGAGGATATACGTAGTGTATTAGTATATTAAATACTCATAAAAACAACTAAAAATGGCAATTTTTTGTTATGTTCCTATATGTAAAAACCAGGGAAAGCTTTTTGTCTTCAATCAGGTCCCGAAATATTCTGAATATATGCTTTAAACCTTAAAAAATATAAATAATACAATTAGGCCTCGAAAGAGCTAGCTATTAAATAAAAGTAACTACTTCAAGTAAGGAATTGTTGACTATAGTTTCATTTTGGAAGAGGAAAAAGAAAAATTAATAAAAATATATGCAACCTTGACAGCTAGCTAAATCCTAGTTTAAAACAAAAGATTTTATAGCCTCAAACACAATAAAGTCATAATAAATATTAAGATTTCACCCAAAAACAATAAAATAACCTCAACAAAAGTTTTAGCTACTATAACCAAAAAGATTCACTTACAGTATATTCATTGTATAACCGCGGATACTGGCACAAATTTTACCAATAATAAATCAAAATTACCAAATCAAACTCTCATAAATTTACAAAACTTATTGCTGTGAATGAATAACAAATTAAATAATCATTAAGACAAAAACAACTAAACCACGCAAAAACTTACATATAAAATATTTTATGCTCGACCATGCCGAAATGTAGTAATTATACACCTGGTAGCAGCCCTTTATTGGACCTCATTAAAGTACACCTATTCATTAAAGTTCAGGTGTTCCACCAATCAGAAAATACCATTGTAGCAATATGAAAGCGCAAGTATCGATTATTCTCGGATATGCAATCGAAAGACAACTAGTTCTGTTACTATAATAATTAGCGTTAATTGTAAATAATATTAAAATAAATTCAATTTGTCATCTCGTTTTTCAATGCCTAATTCAATTTCAAGGTTATATCAAGATTAATGTTTATTTTACTCTCTAGGTTATATCAAGGTCAGTGTCGACATTTGTTTCTCGGAAAAAATCAATACTTTCGCGTCTGCGCACATCTCACAATTTACGAGGTATTGCACAAGGTCAGTTCCACTCCTCAGTCAGATAAGAATAACATGAATACTTATGAATCATTTCAAGTTAGAAATATGATCGAGCATAAAAAGTCATATGAAACTTGACTATAATGGTAATTAAGATGCTCGTATGAAAATTATGAAACTTGCTTGCGCTCGTTTCATAAACATACTTGCGTCTTAATTACTACCATTATAGGCTCGTTGCATAATGTACTATTAAAAGCAAATAAATAAGCAAGAATAAAACCCATTGAATAAATTACAAAACAAAAATTGGACTTAAATAAAAAAATTAAAGATAATGTACAATAAAAAAAAAAAAGTAAAAGCCTAATTTCTCCATACATTTTAACCAACTCACAACGTATTTTCATCACAATTCTATTCATCAACTCAACTCTTAAAATAAACATTTAAAATCACGGAGCAAAAAAAAAAAAAAAAAAAAAAACTGAAAATTTGACTGCCAGTGTATAATAAAATTATCTCTTCCCTTTAATAGTAACAGTATAACTACATACAGATCTCTCCCTTTTTTTTTTTTTTTTTTTTTTTTTTTTTTTTTTTTTTCCAATTATTAAAATGAGATCTGTAGTTATACTGTTACTATTATT
This sequence comes from Periplaneta americana, assembly GCA_025594305.2. NCBI lineage: Eukaryota > Metazoa > Arthropoda > Insecta > Blattodea > Blattidae > Periplaneta > Periplaneta americana. Next base: position 17,494,516 of record JAJSOF020000039.1, on the reverse strand, counting down.
TGTATATAAGGATTTAATATCACTAACAATAATACAATAATAGTTGCTTACCATCAATTATTTTTTTGTAATTGAATTTTTGCTGTATCTCATATATCATTGCGTCAGGTACAGTGTACCATTCTTTGTGCAGAAGATTAGAAAAATTCTTAAGCAGCTGAAGGAGGACAGTTCGGACATACTTTCTAAATTAGAAGACAAGTCAGTTTATTTACTTTGTTGTGAAACTTGCAAATCTAATGTAGCAATTCAAATAGTTAGTAGACACAGTTTATTAACACACACTTAACTGTAGTGCCCAGTCATTCTAGATGATCTACAGTATGTGGAATCCGTAAGAATGCTTCCAGGTTATAATGTCCATAACAAAATGGCCATAAGTACAGAAGGTCCACAAGAAAATGTCCATAAACTAAATAGTCCAACATTTAAAGTCCCACATACAATTTGTCCATGGAATAAAAAAGCCAAACATCTATGTGGTCCACCATATTATAAAGCCCATCATACGAGAAGGTCCTTCATAAGAAATCAATTTCAGCTTTTGACAGTGCATGGAGTCATTTGAGGTTTTGTATTTCCTTTAGTATATTGCCTAACTGCAAATAAGACTGAAAATACTTACCGCACTATATGTAATGAGATAAAAAATTATTCATCACATTTAAATCTCACTTGCAATCCTACCTATACAGTGTCAGATCTTGAAATCGCCAATATGAATGCTTGTCTACTGGCATTCCATTAGGCAGTAGCGAGTGGGTGTCTTTTTCACTTCAGTCAAGCAATATGGAGAAATTTAATCAACAAGGGTCAGAGGGCACAATATTTGGGTATTGAGAACCCTGAAGTAAGAAACCAAATACAGGAAATTATGGGATTGCCGTTTATTCCGCTAAATGACTTGCAATTTGTTTGGGATTTATTAAATGAAAGATTTGTGGACGATATCTTGGACTTAGCACATTACATTGATATTACATATATTACTGGTCATCCGACAAGAGGGCGAAGGAGAGCAGTTCCCCATAGATTTTCTTTTGAGACATGGAACATCTGTGAATTAGTACAGTAGCGTGCAAATTAATCCGAACAACGTAATTACTTATGCAAAAACACTCAAACGGGATAAAAAAAGGATCTAAGACATACCTCAGTAATCTATGTGGCCTCCCTTGTTCCTAATAACAGCTCTGAGACGATTTGGCATGGATTCCACTAATTTCCCACAAATATTCTTCATTTCTTCACAAGTTCTCAATGGGGTTGATGTCGGGTGAGTTGCCTGGCCAGAGGTGTACCTGAATATTCTTCTTGTTGAAGAATTCAGTAGTTTTTCGAGATGTATGGCATGGTGCCAGGTCTTGTTGGAACACACCTCTGCCATCCGGAAATGATTTTTGCAGCTGGGGTACGATTCTGGTTTCCAATAAGTGAATATATTTGTCAGAATTCATCATTCCCTTGATAGGTATTAATTCTCCAGGCCCTTCATGTGTAAAACAACCCCAAAACATTACTTTAGGGGGGGAGGGGTATTTGCGTGCTTGTTGGAGATGAGCTGCTGTTACTTTTTCGGATCCTTTCCGTACGTAAGAAACACGGTGGCCGTGGACCTCGAAATGAGACTCATCGGAAAAATGTACTACATTCTTCCAGTCATTCACTGTCTAGTGTTGATGTAATTTTGCCCATATTAAACGTTTTTTGCACATAACAGAGGTTAGCAGTTGCTTCTTAATAAGCTTACGAGCCCTTCGTCCAGCTTCCAAAAGCCTACGCCGCACTGTTGTGACGTGAATATTCGCCCCAGTGGTAGCCATTAACTCGCGGGTTAAGTCGACAGCAGTTAGTCTAGGATTTAATTTACTTTTCCTGACAATTAAACGATCATCTGCAGGTGAAATCTTCCTTTTCCGGCCACAGTTTCCTTTTTTCTGGGGTGTGATGGATCCAGTCTCCCTGTATCGTTTTATGATCGAATGAACAGTAGCCAAACCGATGTGACATTCTGCAGCAATTTGCCTCTGTGTCATAGAAGAATGCTCTGCTAATGTTATAATTTTAGACCGTTTTCGTGGAGTTGTATCCATTTGTGAAGACGACAGAATGTACACAGGATTGCAGTATTAAGTCTTCAACACAACTGAAATGCTCATAAGTAAAAAACGACAGGCAAAATGTCACATATTATTAAAAAAATAATAACGTGAGACCTTCAACAATGGAATTACACGTACTATAGATGTCAATTAAAGCGGTATGAGCAGCTGTGAGGCCAACAATGACAGAAAATGTAAAAATATGTCGTGTTCGGATTAATTTGCACGCTACTGTAATTAATGGCGGACAGCACACGAATAATGTGGTTGAAGGATTCCACTCTCAATTCCAACGACTTGTTGTGGCACATCACGTGAACATCTCGCGATTCATTAGCAGACAGAATCAGAAACAGAACATTTAGTAACCCAGATCCTTGGTGGGCATACACAAATATTAAGCGGCCAGTAAATAAACGGTAGCTTATCAGTAATCAAACGAGAATTTTCAGCATTGTCGGTAATTACCAAGATTACAAAGATAGGAATGAAATTTTTCGATATCTTAGAGCGATATCATACCATTTGAAATTATATAGTGACCCTCAAGATGAACAATAGATGTATCTTTTGTATTACGTAACATAATTGGAATGACAATAAAATTTTCGGCACATTCTTTGCACTTTGCCTTGTCGGACATTTTGGCGAAATGGACGAATTTATTTGTGGACATTTTAAAACATAGGACTTTTTTAAGAAGAGGACTTGCTGACAGTGGACCTTTTCAGGTAAGGACATTTTTATGGCATGGACGAATTTTCTATATGGACATTTCTAAACGTTGGACGTTTTCATAGAGAGGACCTATTGCAAAGTGGACCATATCTCACTTAACTGTAAGAATATATGCTCAGTAATTGGTATAATGTAATTAATAATTTAATTCGGTTAACCGAAATTTGGTTAAAAGGGGTTTTACTGTATCATTAAGTTTGGGCACTAATTCTGATATTCCACGTAGATCCTGCATGGTGGTCGGTTACATGTACCTGTAATAATAGAGAACATGTTAGAAAATGCGATGATGAATTTATCCTTGGTCCTATCTTATGATGATTCACTTTGACATAAACTTAGAGAAAAACTATCAAGGGGGGGGCGACAAGTGAAATTTTGGTCATTTTCAGACAATCACATTTTTGTTTTCTTGTAAAAAATGAATTGGCAATATGTTGAGCAAGTTTTAATACTGTGCGGCGCTCGAAAGCATAAAAATTACGCAATATATAAATGGCTGCACCCTTGAACTTCAATTCCATGCAAATTTTACAAGCTGTTTTCTCACACTTTTTGTTTAGCACATTTTGTCACGTTCGAAGTGTAAAGGCTCTTACAATTTTGATGCTAGGAACATGAAATTTTTACTGCATGTTCTATAAAGTATGGTTAGAAAATTAGAATATCAGATTTTTGTTATGTTAATTACTTTTTAATTATAAAACAATTTGTATAATAATGAATGAATGAATGAATGAAGCCATTGTGTCCCATGAAGGGCTAGGGCCTCCTACGGGAGGGGAAGCTTGGTAGTATAATAATAGGTACTAGAAAATTAAAAAAAAAAAAAAATACTTTTGACAAAATAATATTTTTTTTGTCTATTCTAAGGATATATTTCTAAAATGTGGATACTCAGTACTTTTCTAGATACATCAAAGATACTGTAATTTTTTTCTAGATCATATTCTTAAAATTTGTAAGAGGAGATAGATTTCGAAAATATGCCCCATTTTGTTTAGAAGAAGGGCATAACTCAGAAAATATGTAGGTGACAGGCATGAAAATATGTAGCATATATATATATATATATATATATATATATATATATATATATCATCATCCTGTCAAGGACTAGTCCCAAAAGAACTGTTATGGCCTGAAAAAGTGATTTTCTTACCATCTTTTCATAGGTCGACCAAGTGACCGTTTCCCATTTGGACGATACTTCAGTATTGCTTTAGGGATCCTGGATGAAACCATTCTTGAGACGTGTTTCTTCCAGTTTAACTGATAGCTGGAGATATAGTCCAGTATTGATGACACATTAAGTTCTTGAAGGATATCTTCATTTTTCTTTCGATCCCATTTAGTGTGACCAGCTGTTTGGCGCATGAATTTCATCTCGCAAGCTGTTAGTCTGCTTTCATATTTTGTCCTTATAGTCCACACTTCACTCCCATAACATAAGACTGATCGAGCTATTATTTGATAACGACGAGTACAAGTTGATTTTTGTACTAATTAATATTTTAAAACTCTATTAATAATGCCCGTTGATTTGTTGAATTTTACAATTTTCTCTGATAAATCCAAATTTTCAACAAAAGAACGTTTATATCCGAAATAATTAAACTCATTAACTCTTTCCAAAATTGTGTTATTTAAACAAATTTTGCTTGGTATTGGGCATTTACCACAAAAGGCCATTATTTTTATTTTGTTAATGGATATTTCCATTGAATATTTTTGAGTTATTAAATTTAAATTATGTACTGACCATTGCAAATCATCTTCTGATGTTGCTAGTAAAACAAGATCATCTGCAAACATTATTACATTAGATTTTAAATTTCTGTGAATAGTGATATATCCGTGTTTTGTTTCTCTAAAATCTTTCACAATGGCATTCATATAAACGTTAAAAAGCAAAGCAGAGAGGCCACAACCTTATCTGACTCCTGATTTTATTTCCGTCCAATGAGTTATTTTTTCTTTTATTTTCACTGCAATAAGGTTTGTTTTATAAAGGTTATAAATATTATATATATGATCTGCTTTGGGATCTGATCCTTTGTCAAAATTTCGAATAACAAACTTCTGTTCACTTTTATCAAATGCTTTTACAGGGTGGGGCATAGGAACCAAGTGTTTTTAAAATAATCATAAAACAGTTAGTTTTTGTTTTCAGCAATTTTATAGGTAGAACAACGTTTGTGAGAACATACCATTTCAATTATGAGCGGAAAATTACATCTGGCATGTGATGTTCATCTGTGTTGACGCATTGTTTAAGGCGCTGACGAAAATTCACCTCTATTCTTTCCAGGAGATCTCTGTTAATTTGGGTGATGTGTTGACGTACTGTTTCCTTTAATTCATCTAATATTCGAGGCTTATCCTCGTAAACACGTGCATTTAGGTACCCACATAGAAAAAAATCACGTGGACAGGTCAGGGGACCGAGGGAGCCATGGAACATCACCAAATCTCGAAATGAGACGATTGGAAAACAGGAGGCAAAGAACTGTCATTGACACTCTGGAGATATGCGCCGTGGCCCCATCTTGCTGAAACCACCTATCTTGTATGGGTGTAAATGTAAATCGCCTTGCAAAATTCTTACCATACGATTGCTGATTCCAAGAGCAGCAGAATGTCTTCGAGGAGAGCGGCCTGGGTTGCACAGTATCGCTTGTCTGACTGAAAATTTTCTGGAGTACGCACTGTGTGTTGTGTTGGGGGCCGGGCGATTTATTCTTCAGTATTGCCCCCTTTTTTTTTAGATTTTTTTAACCCAACATAAGATTGTGTCACGCATGGGAACAGAATCATTGCGATTAATATTGAATCTGTGGCAAAACTCACGCTGTATCAAGCTCATCGACTCGCCATTTCTAACAAAACAATCATACGCAAACATGCGTCCACTGCTCCATGATGCCGACTGCAGGTGAAATGCTATGAACCACGGAATGGAATGCCACATGCCGCACGTCTCTCCCTTTCATAATGACCGCGTATAAGCCATTCCAAAAACACTTGGTTCCCATTCCCCACTCTGTATAAAATCAGTAAATGCCAAATGTGTTTCTATATTAAATTCTCGATGCTTCTCAATAAAAATTTTCATTTTAAAATATCCATGCAGCATGATCTGCCCTTCCGGAAGCCATTTTGTTCTTCCCAGAAATTGAATCTGACCCATTATTTATTATGCATACCCAGCCCCGGAACAATTTTTCCCTCGAAATTATTCAAATTATTCATTATTTATTAGTTTGCCCAGTAAGATTGAAACCACGTTAATATATATATATATATATATATATATATATACATGTATATGTATATATAGGCTATATAAAATGTGGAATATGTGTGCCAAAAAATGAACTAGCTCAATAAAACTACAGAAGTTAGAAATTTAACTCATCTCCTTCCTTACTTCATTACAATTGCGTTTGCACAAGGCCTCGTCACAATGCAAACTTAAATGTAAACATAACATGCTGAAGAATAAACTACACTTACTGTGAGTTCATTCAATCTTCTGCCCAGCAGAGCAATGAAACATAGTGTAAAAAATAGTCTGCATGTCATCCTTAAAAATTTCATATTGAACCACAAATATCCACGTTAATCCTTTTTTTTTTTTCTAAGCTCTTCTAGATGTAAAAGTGAAAGTAAAAAAAAAAAAATAAATAATAATGAAGTTAAAAGGCACAAAAGCAATCTTGCCTATTTGCGTTTAGTTTGTTTTGTTTTCAAAAGCAATACAAATGCACTTGGTCTCAATTTTTAACATAGTCTCACAGTCTAGTATATATAGTCGCGAAGCTTGGGGTGATTTTTTGCATTTGTCGCGATAGTTGCTAGCTGCTTGGAGCACTGTGTGTACTAGGAACAATAGACTGTGTCACTGCCATCGTGATCTAATACAGGCCGTAAGGCAGACCATGTGACTCTCTTAACCCAATCACGAAGGGCGGCGTTTCAACCATATAAATTAATTGGAATGCATAAAAAGTAACATATATTAATCTAAAATGTAGTGTAATTGCATTAATAAAATTTAAAACAATGATTAGGAGACACTTCAGACATAATTCCTTGCGAGTTAAGGTGTAATATTATTTTTGGTGTGAAAATTACGTTGTTCGTATGTGTAATAGACCTACCTGCCTTTATTTCGATTAAATATTGTGAAATTATTGTACATTCATTTATGCACGATTCAATAATTTTCAGTTGCACCGCACGGATATGTTGAAATTATAGGTTATGTTTACTGTACCAGTTGCCCCTTTCTGTCTAATTTTAGTGGTCGCCAATGCCCTGCCATTCATATGGAAATGTTATAGGTTATGTTTACTATATCTTATATTCCTAAATTCGCAATTATACATTATAATTAAGCATAATGTCATGTATGATACTCCGCACATTCAATTTGTCTGTATTTTAATACTACAATTGAGTATTGAATTATTGTATTTATCTACTACCTAAGAGACGAAGTAACAATCATATGTACACTAATTTCATAAGAGTGATATGATAAATTTTCTGTCTTTATCAAGGAAGGTAGATGTGCTATATTAAAATCACAATATAAATTCTTTTTTATTAAACCTCAAAATAGCTTCCATTCTAAACTTAAAATGTTGATGCGAAAAGATTATGTTAACATGTAAAATTCTCTTCATATTAAAATAACACAGTTTTATAATTATTTCTGCAACATATTATGCAACAAGAAGTAAACGGAACTTATGGACACATTACACTAAATAAAACTTAGCTATGATACGCAATAAAGTTATAATATAATAATTCACTAAGCTCCATACATTGAAAAAGAAAACCCAAACATACATTACAGCCTGGTCTAGATCGAAAAGGCATTGACTGTGCCGCATTTCGCTTTGTTGTGAAAAGTTGTGTAAACTGTGAAATGTTCGTTATCGGTTGTAATAACTGTAAATGGCTAAAACACAATAATTTGAGTAATAATATGGGACAAGGAGACGTTTGTTGCACTATAAATTCTAAGAAAAAGAGGTCAGAGTTATCCTTCCGAAAGATACAGGAAGGTAGTTTATAAAATATAATATATACTTTATGAAAATAATATATAAACCTTATGTGTTTCATATTTCAAAAGTGGAAGGAAGGTGTTAATTTTTTCAAAAGAATACGATATCGAAAGTACAATACATTTTATCGTCTGCTAGGGAAAGGGTCTGTGATGAGGCGATAGTAGCGATCCTGATGGTGAGCAACTATCTATGGATGCGTATTTCAACTGTCTATGTTTGCATATTTAGTAAGTATTGAGCTTCGCAACTGTATATACTAAACTGTGATAGTCTCACCACAAATACTAGTAACTGTTGTCCATTCAAAATTACTAAAATCCTCAATATCATCAGAAGTAGTTAATACCCTCCTTGTATTGGTCACATTATTCCTTAGTTACTCCCCTCCCTAGTTTAACAAGTAGATGACGCAATCAAGTGATCATTCTTGTCAATTCATTTGTGAAACGATTGTTATGTATCCTAGGTAATCACTCATAATCAATAGAAAATTCTCCAGATACTCATAAAATCTGGCAAAAAAAAAATCCGTCAACATGTACTAAATATCTGCCTTACTGCCATAACATGGCATTAAATTTCATGTATTGATCTCACAAAATTCACATAGATAAAGTAAAAATTCTTGTACACCCCACATATTAATGTTGTTTATAATGTAGTTTGGAGTTTTCTGTTGCAGTTTTTGAAGAATGTCTAGGCCTAACTCACTAATGGTAATTTATTAATACTGTATTTTGTGTAATAGCCGTTTGTATGCTTATCAAGTACAATATGGATATTAAATACTATAATACATTTACAAGATTAACGTTTTCGGTAATATTTGCCATCTTCAGATCTACAACAGTAACACATAAATGTTGTTGTTGTTGTCTAGTGCCTTGCATTTGGCAGTGAAGTCATTAGCAGTCGTGCTTTCCAATACTTTTGAACTGTAGTTTCTTCTGATCTTAATGCTTCACAGGTCTTCAAGTGGTCTTCATTCATTTCTGCTGGATCGTTACACAGGACACATATGGGTAAAGCTGAGATACCTATTCTGTAGAGATGACTTGCTAGACAGTCATGATTTGTCAATAGTCTGAAGGCTGCAACTGCTGTTTTCCTTGGTCTCTTGGGGATTATATCTGGGTTGGAAAGTAGTGTAACCCATTTTTTTTTTAGCATTTGATTCTATTTCTTGTAGGTATGAATGAGAAAATTTTGTAGTGATCAAGCGTTTTATTGAGGAATATGAGAAATTAAATTTAGATTTTTGTTTTATTGTTGTGCCTTTCTTTGCAAGTGTGTCTGCGGTTTCATTCCCCATGACTCCACAGTGTGCTGGAATCCATTGGAGACGGACAATCTTATTAACTTTTTGGAGATGTGTTAACATTTTGTAGCATTCTCTTATTTTTGTTGACTTCTTTGTAGCATTTGAACATATTCCCTGAATTGCAGCTTTAGAATCTGAAAGAATTACTGTCTTATTATATTTATTTAAGGGAAGATTTAATAATTGTCAGAGAGCAATGTGTATAGCCTCTATTTCACCATCATAATTTGTTGTGTCTCTGCCAATAGAATGATAAAAGGAAAAATGTGTACATGTAACTCCAGCTCCAGTAAGGTTTTCTGTGGTTGATCCATCAGTATATATGTGTAGCCATTCTTCTGTAGGGTATCTAGTATTGATCGTTTCCAGTGTTAGAAGTTTTTGTATTTCTTTTGGTGTGTCTGATTAACTTATTTCCTCTGTTAATTCCAAACTGAAGGTAGGTTGCAATAATTCCAATGGATTTTCTCTTATAAGTAAATTTTCTCTTGTGTTAGGAATGCTCAATTTGGATTTAATCTGTGTTACCTTTTCTAGGAAACTACTATGAGTTAACACATAAATGTGAACAATATAATTCATGATTGGTTAGGAGTAGGGGCCTACGTTTGCTGCAATGTTACATGACATGGGAGTTTTTTATTTGTATATTTTTCTGTAAAATGTTTGAAGTGGAGATTGTTTACTTTAGACAACGGATGTGAGCAGCCACCATCATCTCACACAAATCCAGGAAAACTTTGATTGCTTATTCGAAAGGGATTCGTCTGGTATTTTGTTATTGGATACCAATTTGAGCTGTTCTGTATGTTTTCTTGTGGTACAATATGTTGTTGTTGTTATCTAATGCCGGCCTTTGGCAACGAAGCCATTAGCGTTCTTGCTCTCCAATATTTCTCTGTGATGGATCCATCAGGTAGAACTTCACAGGTTTGTAGATGATCTTCAGTCATTTCTTCTTCTTTGTTGTATAGAGGGCAGTTTGGATTTTTGTAAATTCCTATTTTATTCAAGTGTTTGGTCAAATAATCGTGTTCTGTAAGCAGTCTGAATTTTGCTACTGCAGATTTACGTGGGATTTCTGGAATAATTTCTGTTTTTTTTTTTTTTTATTAAAATGCTCCATTTTTTATCTTTGGCTTTGGTACATAGTGCTTGGTTTTGCTTGATTTTATATTTATTTTTAATTAGTCTTCTGATGGATGTGAAAGGTAGGCTTGTATTTGTATTGTGAATTAAATTGAATCCTTTTTTGGCAAAAAAATCAGCAGTTTCATTTCCAGCAATTCCGCAATGTGCAGGTATCCATTGCAATTGAATTCTTTTCTGTAGTTTTTGAAGTTGTTGGATCATTTTGTGACATTCTTTAATTTGGATTGACATCAGTTTATATGAATTTATTGCATATAATGCTGCTTTAGAATCAGAGAGAATGACAGCATTTTGAAATGTATATATTCTGTATAGTAGGTGTTGGAGTGAGATATGAATAGCCATTATTTCCGCATCAAAATTTGTTGTATGATGTCATGCTGGTTGATAAAATGAGAATAACGCACACGTAATTCCTGATCCTGAGTTGTTATCGATAGTAGACCCATCTGTGTAGATATGTAACCATTCTTCTGGTGGGTATCTATTGTTCACAGCTTCTAATGCTAGCGCTTTTAGTACAGGTTTGGAAGTTTCAGATTTTGTGGTACAATATTTCTGTATACAATATCGCTTGTCACCTTGTATGTTTGTATTATATAATTTATATATAATGTTCCAGTCATTCACTTCAGAATACTCACCAAATTCCGCTGCAAAAATATGCGCCTGAGAACCTTTAACTTTCAGCATTATTATTCAGCAGGTACACTCTTTATGCATGCTACATTAGTGACTGGAGAATGGAGTATTCAGCAGGTACACTGTTTATGACTGGTGAATGGATAGTGAACTTGAAACCACCGTAATGCTCCCTATCGGTCCCCAACATTACAAGCCTACTTATCACTGTTAGGCCCAGTTTCTTCAACCTTTGTTATAATGCACGTAACATAGCGTTAATTAACTGTAAGTTAAAAGTATGAATTGCTGTTTAAAATATTGCGTTTCTTCAACTTTACATTTCACATTTTAATATTCTGTTTGTTAACTCTCTGTTAGGACCAGAGTTTCTGGAGTTTAACCATAACCTATAACCAAGTATAGGCTCACTTCTGTTTTCTGAACTCTGACAATTGCGATTCTCGCTTGTTTCCGTTGTTTGATTCAGAGAGGATAGAATTATTTCTATTCTCTCAGATTTGAATTCTGCTTCTTTCCTCGTCTGTATCACAATAGCTTGGAGCGGCATATTGCTATTGCTGTTATGAAATGGAAAACACTGGATCAAAAAGAAATCATGGGACAAATTTCTCTTCGTTCGAAAGAAACTTTCTGCTGGAAATTATTTCGCAGTATAAACCAATTAATGAGAATAAACAAACAAACGGATTTAAGTTGAAAGCGAAAAGTGAGGCTTGGCAGTAAATAGCCTATACCTTTGCATGAACTTCTGGTCTGTCAAATCACAGACATCAACCCCTCTGTTTATGTTTTCATGGATATCATTTTCTAAATAATCCAGATATATAAGTTCAGCACCTAACACACCAGCCATATTGGATACTTCTATGCTAACAGAGAGTTAAATGATTTAACTGCATGAAATTGGGCAGTTAAATTAACATAGGTTTTAACAGCCTGTTAGTACTAACAGTAGTTGAAGAAATGCTTCAACTGTTAAGTTTACAGTTAAAATGGAATAACACACTGTTATATTTAACAAAGGTTGAAGAAACCGGGCCTTGTTATTTCAAACTTTTGTTCGTGTTCACATTGTAAGAGAATGGTCATTGATCAAGTTCTAAGCTGCATTAGATATTAAAAAATATTCAATATATTGTGATATTTAATAGTAAAAATCTTCCAGGTACTCCCAGAACCTACATTGGATGCTGTAGTCGAGCTCATTAAGGAAGGAAAAGCCAAGAATATTATTACATTGGCAGGAGCTGGAATATCAACTTGTAAGTTAAATCACAAAATAGTTTCTTTCGAATAATTGGTTGAATAGTACATTATGCAACGAGCCTATAATGATAGTAATTAAGACGCAAGTATGTTTGTTTATGAAACGAGCGCAAGCGAGTTTCATAATTTTCATACGAGCATCTTAATTACCATTATAGGCAAGTTTCATACGACTTTTTATGCTCGATCATATTTCTAACTTGAAATTATTCAGAAGTATCATTTTATTTGTATCTGACTCAAGATCGGAAGTGACCTAATGTATAGCTCGTGTGAGATGTGCGCAGACGCGAAAGTATTGATTTTTTTCAAGGAACAATAATGTCATTGACCTTGATGTAGAGAATAACATGAACTAATTTTGGTATAACCTGGAAATTGATTTATAATTGAAAAACGAGATGACAAATTGAATTTATTTGAATATTATTTACAATTAACGCTAATTATTATAGTAACAGAACATAACCTTCTGCGACAGTATTGGATTTCCAGCCTCCGTGACGTTTCCCTCGTTATCTTTCGATTGCATATCCGAGAATAATTGAAAACCTGAACTTTAATGAATAGGTGTACTTTAATGACATGCATTAAAGTACTGCTACCAGGTGTATAATTACTACATTTCGGCATGGTCGAGCATAAAAAAATTAAATCATGGTTTATTTAACAACGCTCGCAACTGCCGAGATTATATCAGTGTCGCCGGTGTGCCGTAATTTTGTCCCACAGGAGTTCTTTTACATGGTAGTAAACCTACTGACATGAGCCTGTCGCATTTAAGCACACTTAATGCCATCGACTTGGGCCGGGATCGAACCTGCAACCTCGAGCACAGAAGGCCAGTTCTGTACCAACTACGCTGTCCAGGCAACTGATTGGTAGATGTCTAAGGTTTAACTGTTTGGCAAGGAAGCCATACATCTTGTAGTCCAGTAGTGTTGAATTACAGTGCTTGTATTAGACCTGATCCTGCTCAGCTTGATGTATAATCCATTGTCAGAATATGTTTCAGTGCAGTCAGATGGTGTAGGACATCCCGCTGCACAGTAAGTTGGGTGAAGGGAATAGTCACATGCTACTCTTCCTCCACTAACTCGTCCTCTCCTCACTCATGCTTAACCAGAATCAGGTCTAAATAATCGCACTGTGATATATGTACAGTATTATTATCAGTATTACAATTAATACTATTATTGTGATAGTGATAATGTAGTTTATTTTGTTATGGCTGTCGCCCATGTTTTCTTTTCTCTGCAGCTGCTGGTATTCCTGATTTTCGTTCCCCAGTATCTGGTCTGTACAACAATCTAGAAAAATACAACTTACCCGATCCACTAGCAATTTTTGAGATAAGTTTCTTCAAGCACAATCCACAACCATTCTTCACTCTTGCGAAGGAGTTGTATCCAGGCTCTTTTAAACCAACTATATGCCATTATTTCATAAAACTCTTAGAAGAAAAAGGACTACTTCTACGCCATTTTACCCAGGTTAGTACGATAACACTTCTCTTTCAGTTCTATAATACCTGTCTCATAATTTATTCTCATCATCATCTTCCTTCATTCATTGTTTTGGTAAAGAAAGCATGTTCCCTAGCCTAACACACACACACACACACACACAGTGCTTTTCTTCTGGCAGAATGCACCAGAACAACGTTCTGGCACCTTTCTGTTGTGTTTTTTATTATGAGAGAGAGAAATATGGTAATAATTTAGTTTTTAGCATAATTGAGGACCGTTTTTGAAAAACTTGCTAACTGCAAAATTTGCAAAATTGAGATTTTGATGGATTCGTTAACATAATGCAGGCCTCTACATGATGTTACAGGCGTCTTAGTAAAATTTGATTATTTCTCTTCATTGTAGTGTGTCAAAGTGTGATCGTTTTTCCAAAACTTGCTTTCTGCTATGTGAGAGCTACAGCAAAATTTTGCTTACTACAGTGTTTTGTCTCTCCCGTAAAATTTAGTTTCTTCAGTTAGCAAGTTTTGCAAAAATGGTCCTCAGTTTTTCTTTGAATTCCGCTTAAGCCTAGAATGTCTTCAAGTTGGACAAAAAAGGAGGTTAGAAACAACAAAATTCCGTGCATTACACAGTAATCTTTTCCCCATATGCTATATATATTTTCCACACAGAGTTCCACCATCTTTTTCTCCAGAAGAAAAGTAGTGTGGCTTTTTTTTTTTCAATGGAATTTTAAAATGTTACGTTTCTTGGGATTAAATTTCTGCACATTTAAAGGACAAAACTAATATTCTTTCAATAATTTATTATCATAATACTGCATATTGCTCTCTTAAATTGATTGAGCATATTGGGAATTAAATCAATGGCTTTCCCAAAACACACTATGAAATGTTTCATATAAAACAATTTTTTTCTCGAAAAGGAAGTAAAAACTAGCAAAATCATATTAAACTGTTTTGTTTGTATTAGGCCTATCTCAAAGAATAACCACCTGAAATTAATGACATTACTTGCTTGCATACATTTTATCTTTCCATGCTCGCAGATGTAGAGGAGATACAGCAGTGCACAATGCAAATTACACAATGTGAGCATGGAAAGATTATATATATATAAAGTTTTGTTCATTTAGCTTTTATAGTAAGTGATGATGAACGCACAGGAGATCCCAATCAGAGTAGGCGACACCGAATTGCAGTATGTCTCTGAATATGTGTATTTGGTTCAACTGGTTACCTTCACACAAAGAAACCACAGAGAGATCAATGGAAGAATTTCATCGGCATGGAAGGCGTTCTGGAGCCTGAAGTTCATATGGATGGACAAGACAATCAACCGCAATCTCAAGTTCGAGGCACTAGAGACATGTGTAATCCCAGTTTTGCTATACGGCTGCCAAACTTGGACATTGTCTGAGAGACAATGCTCAAGTATACAAACATGCCAGAGGAAAATGCGAAGAAAAATACTGGGCACCACGCTACGAGACAGAATTACAAACGAAACACTACAAAGATACGAATACCACTGCCGCAGCAGAACGAGCCATGGCAACGAAGTGGACCTGGGGGGACATGTGGTGAGACTACACCAGACAAGATGGAGCCATGTAGTCACGATGTGGGACCCCTACGTCGGAAAGAGAGGACAGGGAAGACCATGGCTCAGATGGTCTGACCAGAGAGGCAGAGAAACAATGGTCGAGGACAGGAAAGAACACAGTTTTGTGGAAGGAACTAGGGAAGGTCATTGTAAATAGATAACGTAATCAGTGTTAAGATATTGTAAATAGTAAAGTCAGTTTTAGTGAAAGTGAGAGATAAGTTTTGTAAATAGTAAAGTCAGTGTTGAGGAAGTGTCAGTGAAATAGTGTAAATAGCAATCAGTGTTTGTCAAAATGCTAGTGTTAGTATAATATGGGTAGTGCAAAAAAAAATGGACAAAGAACAGAGTGCTGAGACTAGTTAAAGTCTAACAGGGTTATTAACCATATCACAAAAGTAGTATACACAACAAGCTCGCCTGGATTGGCTCACCAAGCGAGTACACTTGAGCCATCCCTGTTGAGGGGTTCTAACTCAATCACAGGAGGTCTGTGCCCAACATGGGACATCATGGCTAACATTCATTCATTCATTCAGTAGCTGAAATATTAAAAAAAATTAATTTCACTAAATTTTTGCAGGGCAATGGTGTACTTCCCCCCTCAAGTCAGTCGTAGTGGTCTAAAAGTATAATACATTTTACTATTACTCTTTGTCTGCAGTCTTTTATTGCATGTTGTATGTCATAAAGTCTGTTCTGAAAGGGGAGGGGATTATAGCAAAAATAATCATATAATTTTAGGTCATTGACATAATACAGATTTATTAAATTAGGATCCTGAATCCAATGAGTATTTATGCCAGGGTTGGGTACCAAGAGCGAATTCTACTCTCTCACAGGGAGCCATATGACTTCTTATCAATCCCTTTCTTCCCTGCCAAACACCACACAGCGTTGATGCTGTGAAGGATGAATATTAAGCATCCCCGTTTAGAGTTTAGATTCACTGCCGGTGCCCAGTCCTGATTTATGCAATGAAAATTAATCCTTATCCATTCTATGTGCATATAAGGTTAGAATTCAAACTGTGCCATAATTTGGTAATGAAAATTATGTAAAGCGTATGGGTACACATTTCATATGTCGCATTTACAGTGTGCTCGTAGCTCGGCTGGACTGTTATAACATAACCTAAATAATATAAACAAGTGTTAGAAAAGTTTTAATTAGGGATGATGAAATAAACAAGAAAACTTTTAATTAAGGATGATGAAATAAAAAATAAACATGAATAATTTTAAAAGGAACAATTATTGAAAGTACTATTTTCAAATTTGAACGTTTTAGTGGTCCGGCCAAGCTACGAAAGCGCTGTAATACATGGGTTGATTTTTTAGTAGTGGCAACTATACTGCAGTGATGCTGTGCAAAGAAGCCAGACAATATCGTTTATACTACAGGTTGCTTACATGTCTCCCCTCCCACAGAGCTAATGAACTCGCCCTTCCCCTCTCCATGTCTGTTCACAGTGACCATAATCGCAGAATATAGTTGCAGTGTTTTCGAAGGAGGAACATAGAAGCCGGTTAAAAATGCAATGTGCTAGAGGTCACATGGCATGACAGTGTCACCAAGGACTGCAAGAGGCTTGCTGTGCGGCTGCGTTACCTTACTGAATGGTAGCAAGGTGGGTTAGAGCCTTCAGACAAGGACGCGAAAGTGTGTTGGACATGCCTCGATCTGGTCACCCACCAGTGAGTAACAAACATGTACAGACTGTGTCCGTGTTAGTGGAGACGGATCGGAACTTAACGATTCGTGAGTTAGCGCAAGGTACAGGATTGGCGCACGGCACAACAGTGTCATCAAGGACTGCAAGAGGCTTGCGATGCGGCTGTGTTACCTAACCGAACGGTAGCAAGGTGGATTAGAGCCTTCAGACAAGCACGTGAAAGTGTGTTGGACATGCCTCGATCTGGTCACCCACCAGTGAGTAACGAACATGTACAGACTGTGTCCGTGTTAGTGGAGACGGATCGGAACTTAACGATTCGTGAGTTAGCGCAAGGTACAGGATTGGCGCCTTCGACTGTGCTTCGCATCCTGAAGGACCCCCTGAAAATGCAGAAAATTGCCTCAAAATGGGTTCTGCATGATTTAATTAATTTAATTTATTGGGTTATTTTACGACGCTGTATCAACATCTAGGTTATTTAGTATCTGAATGATATGAAGGTGATAATGCCGGTGAAATGAGTCCAGGGTCCAGCACCGAAAGTTACCCAGCATTTGCTCGTATTGGGTTGAGGGAAAACCCTGGAAAAAACCTCAACCAGGTAACTTGCCCCGACCGGGAATCGAACCCAGGCCACCTGGTTTCGCAGCCAGACACGCTGACCGTTACTCCACAGGTGTGGACCGCATGATTTAATGGACATGCTGAAATGGCAGCAATATGACGCTTCTCATACTCTCTTGCAGCGCTGTGAACACAAACGTTAAGTCTTCTTACGGCGTATCATTACAATTGATGAGACCTGGGCCAAATCTTATGAACCTCAGCTGAAACGTCAATCAGACGAGTGGCGTCATCATGGGTCACCACGAAAAACAACAGTTCTGCAGACCCCACCAATGTGAAGGCTATGTTGATTCTTGCCTATGATTGAAATGGTGCGATCCAGTGGCGGCACGTGGGTATTGAATTAAGGAGGGCTGCATACGAAAATAAACCAAGCAACTTACTTTATTTAAAGATTAGTTCCATGCGCCTTATCCTGTAAGTTGTGTTTAAATGAGACAGGCTCATGTTAGTAGATTTACTGGCATTTAAACGAATCCTGCAGACAAAATTCCGGCACACCAGCGACGCTGATATAACCGCTGCATAAACCATAATTTAATTTTTTATATGCAGATTTGAACCTTAGAAATATCTAACTGGCGATGTTGTAGTTGGTTGTATAATATATCTACATGATACATCAATAAATGAAAATAACTGAGCCAGAAATTGAATTCAGGTTCTTCAAGAGTATGCACCAGGGCGCTTGCCTCATTTATTGTGTTGTTAGATGTTTCAGATTCCATTATGGTTTGAAAACATTCTAGCAATGGCTTCTTGTTCTCATGAACAACATTTACTGTTCTTATTTTAAATCTTGTTGCCCCAGCTGATGGAATTGTCTTTGAAACACATTAATCTAATACAGACTGTATGGAGATCGAGAGAAGAAAGCAGGGATACTGGATAAATCAGCAAAAAATATGCGAGCCTTTGTATTTTGTTTAGCGGCTCTTTCCATTATGAGATTCAACTGATGGGCACTTAATTTCACATTTTTCCTGAATTGTAAAGGTACTGAACTGAATAGACCGTAAATATTGTACAGAATTAAACATTGTTGCACTTACAACATTAAAGAAAATGTATTTAAAACTGCGCACTACTGACGAACTGCTGCAAATTTTGCAGCGCCTGGAAACTATGGATTCACAGCCAGAGCAGGCAGCAGGGAGGAGGGGTAAAACTAACGTGCAAAGCATCCGAGACGAGACTGGCAGCTCCAGGGGAGGAAGTGGCTTCACCCTGCAGTCCTTGTCTCTGGTTTCACTCTGGCAACACCAGGGGAGGAAGTGACTTCACTAACGATTGTGTGCATGTCATTGAGAGCGTAATTTTTAAAAAAATTCGAGCCTCTAAATAGAGACTGTATAATAAATGTATTTCACAACATAAAACGAGACAAGAGCCACAAATGTCTGAGGGTGCTGCAGCTCCGCAGCCCCTCTTCGAAAGCCGCCCCTGGTGTGATCTTAAAACATACCGTTCCCCCAAGGCAGAATGTTAACGCAGAGTACTGTGTTCATTTTTGCGAAACAATCTGCGAACAGCTCTGAGAAGAAAACAGCAACACTTTATGGATAACCCACCCATCATTCTGCATGACAATGCTAGGGCTCATACAGCAGGAGTCGTGTCTGAATTATTCAATCGCTGGGGCTGAGAAGTGCTCTATCACCCACCATATTCTCCAGATTTAAGTTCCTGCGACTTCGATCTAATCCCTAAGATGAAGAACCCACTTCGTGGGATTTGCTTCCAAACAGTTGAAGATGTTTTACAGGCAACCGACCGCTCTATTTGCACTATCAACAGATTAGGCAGTGCCAACAGGATCCAATGTCTTCTGCACCGCTGGGAACACGTATGCAACGCTGGTGACTACATCGAAGGCTTGTAAAAACTTAGAACCATATAAGTATGCTATGTATCGAGAAAAAAAAATAGTGTGTGTGTATCTAATCCACTGGATTTAACAATGAAGTCATCATCCTTCTTGCTTCCCAATATTTTGATGGAAGGTCCACAAATGTCCTAAGAGTTTCACAATTAGCCAGATGCTCCATCTCCATGTCCTCTTCTCTGGTGCACAGTAAGCATTTAGGTGAATTCAGTACTCCAATACGATGGAGGTGTTTACTGAGGCAATCATGAGCAGTAATCAATCTAAACATGGCCACGGCAGATTTTCGAGATAGATCAGGAATTAGTTTTGGATCTTTGAATGATTCTTTCCATATTGAATTTTGATGTTTTGCCTGTTCGCTGTAACTTATTCTTTTTATAACTCGCTTTATTGATTCATATGGGAACTTGAAATTTGTTTTTAAGTTGATATAAGTTCCCTTCTTTGCTAACATATCTGATTTCTCGTTACCGTTCAGTCCACAATGGGCCGGGATCCATTGGAAGACCACTTTTTTATTTAGCATTTGAATTTGTTTTACCATGCAATGAAAAAAATAGTAGTTGCCAGAACTAAAAAATCAACATATGTATATATTCAAGCTGTATGGTTTTTAGCTGTTCAGTCACTTATGTCTAATTGTTACTGTTCATGTGAAACAGAATATTGATACACTAGAACGGGTAGCAGGTGTCCCTGAAGCAAAGATTGTTGAAGCCCATGGAACTTTCCATACATCTCACTGTCTTCAGTGCAAGCGAGAATATGGACTTCAGTGGATGAAAGGTAGGCTTTCTATTATATAACCAAACAATATTAACTCCATACTGGTAACACAGGGTAGTATATACAATCACGAAGCTCAATATACAGTGAATATACAGGGTGTTTCCGAGGTGGTGTTACAAACTTTCAGGGATGAAGGGGAAGGGCACATGTATCAATTTGAGATCAGGAATCCTGGTCCGGAAATGACCGAGTCGTAAGTTACAAGCAAAAATAGTTGTGTGGAAATAAAATAATTTTATTCCTCTGTACACCTTATTTATGTGTATTTATCTGTACATCTTACACATACTGTATTCATCTGACGTTGTTTACGTTGTCTACTTACAGTATTCCATTCAGTGCGCTGTCTGAGGGAAACTACACTAAAGCAATGCAGATAGCGTAATGTGTAACGGACATGGTCGGTCCTGATATGCACGTCTGTAGACAGCAGTGTATGTGTACAAGTTGCAGTGTCCAGTTGATCATTCCTAGAGAAATGGAGGAGTACATGAGAGCGGAATAAATAGACCTAATTTTCGAATACGGATGAGCCAATGGGAACAGTAGACAAGCTCACAGATTGTATCGGGGCAAGTACCCACATAGGAGACATCCGGCACATCCCATCTTTCCACGACTGTTCCAAAGGTTAAGGGAAGCAGGGCACTTGGTGCCAAATTACAATTCCATTTCCACACAACTGTTTTTGCTTATAACTTTCGACTCAGTCATTTCCGGACCATGGTTCCTTATCTCAAATTGATACATATGCCCTTCGCTGTCATCCCTGAAAGTTTGTAACATCACCTCGGAAACACTCTGTATATCCATTTACAGTTGAGACGATAGTAGTGATCTTAGTGGCTGACTAGCAAGTTCAACACAGACGACAGAATATATTGTACTTTCGTTATTGCTTTCTTTTGGAAAAATTAACACCTTTCATTATTGAAGTATTAAATACATAAGGTTTATTTATTATTTTCATGAAATATATTAAATTCCACCATAAACTCGAAGATACAAGAAATAGTAATAATATTGTTTTTGTGTGTTTACGCAAAAGAACTTAAATTTAATACAACCTTTAATGAGTGGGGCAATAATGAACTACGAAACTAATAAAATATTAATTTGTAGCTACCATTACAACAAAATGACAATAATATTAATAATAATAATAATGGAAATATGAATTAATGAGTGTAACTTATGTGTACCGGTACTTGTAGTGTATGCCTAGTTCTCAAAGTAGGATGAGGTTAAGCAATAATAATCACACCAGAATTGAAAATAAAATGTGATCAATCAATTTTATTACAATAGACTTAATTTTTCTATGTTTCTAATAAAATAATACATAAAAATAATAATATGTGTACACACACACAAACATATCCACTGAAAGGTGTAGGTAGACCCAATGATGATTTTTCTAGAAATTTTAGCAGCCTAGGTGACAAATCTTTAAATACCTAGTGTTCTTTCGATTAGACTGAAGCATTTCATTGTGAAACTTAATTATACAAGGTGATTTCGTTCAAAGTGTACAAAACTACAGGAGATGATTCCTGAAAGGATAAGGAACAAAAGTTGTATAATGAACATACGTCGGGAAATGCATAGGTTCTGTGCTATAAGCATTTATTTATTCATTCATTCAACAATACTACAATGCAATGAACGACACAGTGTAATGAGGCCACAGTTAGAGGAGGTGTTCGAAGTGACTCCCACGGGCCTCAAGGCATGCATGTACGCGCCATAGCAGAGACTGCTGCACACGTTCAAATATTCCAGGCTGCATCCAGATGGCGTCACAGGCAGCGCGAATGTGTTGTTCCAATGTCTGCACATCCGGGATGGGTTCAGCATACACATATGCTTTGAGATGCCCTCACAGGTAGAAATCTAACAGATCGAGGTCAGGTGACCGAGAAGGCCATGGAATTGGACCTCCTCGTCCGATCCATCGATCGGGGAAGATGTTGTTGAGATGCCTACAGTCCTAGACAAACACGTCCATGTTAGGTTTAATCGGCACTACCACTGAAGCGGATGTCTACGTAATGTTACCGATACAAATGCTCGCTACTGTCATGGGGAACAGTACCGCTCTCTATTGAGGAAAACATACATTCCCCGACCTACGTTCGTTATACAATTTTCGTTTCTTATTCTTTCAGGAATCATCTCCTGCAGTTTATACACTTTGAACAAAATCACTCTGTATAGTTCAATCAAATATCTGACAGATATCTTCAAAAGCAACAGTTTAGTTTCTTCACAATAGTCTTGTGGGAAACCAGGTACATCCAGAAGAGTTTTAGCAATTAATGATCCACATTTAAGTTTATGAGCATTGCCATCAAAATACTAGATATTTGATTTTCGTAATCCATAAGAAGTGAACATACTTTACTATTAAATCTAAAACCACATTTCTCTCTTAAGGGCAATCTAATGTAGTTAAGCAATACATTGAAAGTCTCTGGTGTTAAATAGGCCTATTTTGAACCTGTACTCTTCTACTTTTCTTTATCTGAAACAGCCTTACAAATGTGTACTCCTTGTACGATATTATTGTTCGAATTATTCTACTGCGTATTCAGTTCAAAGTGTGTCACGACTCGCTGTATGCCGTCATGTGGCTAGCCGATGAGCCTAGAGAATTCAATCTTCCTACACTTGCGCAGAGGTGTATTACCTATGTGCCAGAGAAGTTTCCTGGCAAGTATGGCGTTCATTCTGAAAGGTACTTACCGATACGTACAGTAACGCCGATAGTGGCAGGAATGTGAAATGTTTGGAAACATGTACTGAGATGAGTTTTTTCTTTATGTGGAGAGGGTTAAGACGATTACTTACGTATTTGTTGACATTAACTTCGACAGTCAACGTGGACATGGAGCATTTGATTTGTGTTGTGGAATGTTGCCGTTACCGATGATAACAAATGCCCTGCGTATGACTTGCCCGCGCAAAATACAGTTCGAAAGAGGTTATGGTAGCACACAGACCATACAGACCGCCAT
This sequence comes from Periplaneta americana, assembly GCA_025594305.2. NCBI lineage: Eukaryota > Metazoa > Arthropoda > Insecta > Blattodea > Blattidae > Periplaneta > Periplaneta americana. The sequence goes on along the minus strand of JAJSOF020000039.1, from coordinate 17,471,132 downwards.
CTATTGCTACGACTTTCAAGTTATACCGTACACGTTCTCAAGTTCAGATTGAATGCCTTGAATAATAGGCAGCTTCTCTGACATAAAAGCTGAAACTCATTTCAAATCGCTGACTCACAACAGTGACGTCATGACACACTTTGAAATGAACACCCAGTATTTTAGTTATTAAAATTTATCACAACCAGTAACGAACATTTCACAGTTTACACAACTTGCCTTTACAAGCAAAAAGTACCGGCATAGTCTATTGTCTCTAATACTCCTAGTAACTAGCCGCTTGGAATGCTGTAATCTCAAGAAATGCAAAAAATCACCTCAAGCTTCGTGACTGTATGTACTAGACTGTGCTCGTAATTTACTGTGTAGGCCACCAGCATGGCTCAGTCGGTTAAGGTTCTTGCCTGTCGGTCTGAAGTTGCGCTTGGGCACGGGTTCGATCCCCGCTTGGCCTAGTTTGGTTATTTCCGAGGTTTTCCCCAACCGTAAGGTGAATGCCAGGTAATCTATGGCGAATCCTCGGCCTCATCTCACCAAATACCATCTCACTATCACCAATCTCATCGACGCTAAATAACCTAGTTGTTGATACAGCGTCATTAAATAACCAACTAAAAAAAAATTTACTGTGAGAGCATATTTTTGTAGTAATGTTGAGATATAAGTTATGTACGGTTTTTTTAGGATGTTTTATGGCATTTTAAGGAATTTTATTAGACCAAAACTTAAGTTGGACAGATGCAATTACATTGAAATTGACGTTATAATAGTTGTAGTTGTTGTTACTGGTGGTCTAATAGTTCCTTTGCTTACCTCTGTGCCGAAGTAGTCTGTCATGGATTTAAACCTTACCAAGGGAAATTGATTTTTTATGAAAAAATCGAAAGTACAGCATTCTGTAAGATGTAAGTAATGCTAGGATCTAGATAATTGTCATTGGATGTATCATTGTTTGGATATTAAAATTTTCATGAAGAGTTTCTCACTTGAAATTGTCCATACAAAGTAGAAAAGTATATGAAATATTTCTTGACTGCTTGTTTAGTTTTTGTCGTGTAGATGATCTCAAGTCAGTGTGATTACTTCAATGAAATTTGTAATGATATAAAATGTGCTCTTTTTTTTCTTTTTCAGAAAGAATCTTTGAAGATGTTGTTCCATCTTGTGAAGATTGTAACGGCATTGTGAAACCAGATATTGTCTTCTTCGGTGAAAATTTACCCCCACGATTCTTTTTGTATGCTCAAAAAGATTTTGCAAAATGTGATTTACTAATCATCATGGGCTCATCATTGACTGTGCAACCATTTGCTTCTTTAATAGACAAGTATGTCTTCTTGATTCTTGACTTTCTGTATGCAGAGATGTGATATAATCAACTATGTTATGGAGATATTTCAGTATTCCCAAATTTGCAGTAGGCCTGTATCCTTAATATGAGACAACTATTGATGCTATTATTAAATGAACAAAAGTAAAAATTCAGAAGTAAATTACTGTATATATATGAATACTCTGCGCCATCGAATAATCCATGCACCCTAATTTTAGGAAATAAAATTTAAAAAGAAAAAGAAAATTGGCTATAATTTGTGTTTCAAATAATGCATAGACCCCAGTTTTTCTTCACTACATTCCAGAAAAAATATGCACGGTGTATTCACGTACATACAATATTTAGGATGGTTTGTAAATACAGTATGTTGTTTTCTAATGCGAGGCATTTGACAATAAAGTCATTTGACCTCTTGCACTCAGGGCTGGGCAAAATACTGACATCCAAGTATTTCAAATCAAATACAAAATACTCAAAATACATTTGTATTTCAAATACCCGACACAATATATAAAGAAATAAGAATATTATCGAAAATCTAAAATATTATATTAACATTAAAATTATTTTTATCTCGAAGTTTTATGTAAACACTGTAACTGAACATTCTTCCTTTTCCCAGTCAACAATGAAATTGTGCTACATATGAATAATTACTGCTCCCTTTAAAAAAAACCAGTTTCTCAAAAAGTTCATCAGGTAAGGATCCCCTTGTTGGTGAATGAATAAATCCTGCAAAACAAAACAGTCTTTCTACAGGCCCAGAGAAACACAAACTTGTATTATACTTTATAAAAGCTTGTTTCTCTGTTGGCTAATCTCTAGAGTGCACAGGGTTGTCCCTTTGCCATTGAAGAATTGTATGAGCTCATACTCCGCAGTAGACAAGTTCTTTTCTTTTTGCTTTTCAAAGTCTGTTGTACTTGAGTTGAAAACATAAAAATTGTTTTCATCGTCTGAACTGACCAAAGGTGTAGCGGGAACTGCTCAGCTGATTTCACACACATATTCTGTATTCTGTTCTTATCATTTGGTGAGGAAGTGTCAAGTGGCCATCTCATATTAAATAATGAGTGCAAGTAAGCTGCCAAAATAACTCAATTTGCTTCTGGGGTCAGATCAAACATAGTTTTAAATCTTGATGAAAGCGAACTTATTAGGATTGGAGTTACTTGGAATAAATGGTGTAGATTACTAGAGAACAGAATATGTAATCTGTTTCTGAGGGAAATTAATGTGGACAAAAGTTGGCCGTAATAGCATGTCTTCTCATTTTGCATTAAATCAAGGGCTACAGCAATGGGTTTCAGAACTGCACAATATTCTTCAAGGTACTGAAACTCAATATCTTTGAAGGTTGGCAATCCCAGTTTTTCGCATATACTGTTTGTCATGTTTGAAATGCAATTTTTTTAGCCATAAACAGAATTCCATCGAGTTGGGCAAGGAACCTTTAATGAATATTTCAAGACATCTGATATAATTTCTGAGGATTTAGTTCTCCTAGACCCATTCCATAATGCTGAACACTTAGCAAGTGTTGGGTGATGGCTCCTTGATGCTGTTGGAGATTTCTTTATGGCATTAAGGAAATCAGTTGTGGCAAGAAAACTAAGTGTATGGGCTAGCACATCTGAAATGGGTAGGTAAATAAGACAGAAGTTCATTCTTCAAATACAAATCCAAAACTTGAAGGACAAGAAGAAGCAGAAAGTATTTTGAGTATTTGAAATACAAAATACATCAATTTTATGTATTTAAATACAAAATGCTTTCTAAAATCCTTGCAAATTACAAAATACAAATGTATTTCAAATACTGCCCAGCCCTGCTTGCACTCCAATATTTTTCAAAGATATTATCATGGTCAGCCAATGAAGCACAGATTTTGAGGTGTTCCGGATCCATTGCCTTGGTTTGCGTTGCACATTGGGCAAGTTTGTAAATATAGAACTAGTCTTAATAGATGATTCGCTCTTTCTCTCATCTTTTCGTCCCTCCCTCTCACTGGTGGTGTTGTGTTGGTGTGCGGAGAGTATGGGGATGTAAAAGAGAGAGAGAGAGAGGCAGAGGGAAGGAGATATATACAGAAATTGATTTTATGATGTTGAAAAAGTGATTTATTCCATGTCCTATGTGTGTGCGTGTATGCAGAATTTTGTATCATAATTGTTACAGTAAAACTCCATTTGTACGTTTTATGGGGGTCTAAAGAAAAAACGCATAGGTAAGAAAAACATGTAATTGAAACAGCATTTAATAACTTCCCACTTCGTCTAGTTACCTGATTGGGTTTATTTTCGAGGCTTTCTCCAACTGTATGTCGAATGTCAGATAAACACATGCCAAATCCTCGATCTCACCTCGCCAAATACAATCTCCCTATCACTAATTCCATCAACACTAAATAACCTAGTAGTTAGTGGTCTAAGGCATCCTGCCTAAGACTCGTGTTACGGAATTTTGGAATGCTGTTTAAGGAATGTAGTATGGAAAGCACTTTTTGGTAATATGGGTTACTTGGTTATTCCAGTTTAAATGCGTATCAAAGTAAACTCCAAGGTTTTTAACACAGGAAGCAAAAGGGATTATTGTGTTGTTTAACATGACTGGAAGATCAGGAGCAATGTGATTGTTGTAAAGATTTATGGAAAAATAGTCGATAATGGCATGAGACATTCATATTATCCTCTGGCAGCTGTAATTGATAGTACGAGGCGTCTCCAGAAAGTATGTTTCCCTGGGCTGTTTAGAGAAAGAAAATGCAATTTAATGGAAAGGTTTATTGGAGCAGATACAGTAATTGTTAAGCTAATTTTCAACATATTCGCAATTGGAATTGAGACATTTGTCATACCGTAAGGATCACCATTTGTATCCCTGTGTTGAGAAGTATGCCTCCTGGGATCAGAAACAGTGTGTGCCAGCCGCCTGCACTTCTCTGTCACTGTGAAAATGCTGAATAGACAGGAATTTCTTGAGTTGTAAGAAAAGATGTAATCGGTGGACAACAAATCTTCTGCAGGAGTTCCGCTGGGAGGTGTTTCAACAGCCATCCTACAGCCCGGATCTCACTCCCAGCGATTACCATCTTTTCTTACTACCTCAAGAAATTCCTGTCTGGTCAGCATTTTCACAATAACAGAGAGGTACAGACTTGTATCACACAGGGATGCGAAAGTTAATCCCATGGTATGACAAATGTCTTAATTCAGATGGGAAATATGTTGAAAAATAGCTCAACAATTGCTGTATCTGTTCTAAAATTTTTTTCATGAAATCGTGTTTTCTTTCTCTAAACGGTCTCAGGGAAACTTAATTTCTGGACGAACCTTGTATATATTATTATTGAATAATATCAGATTGTTTCATATACCTGTAATCGCTTTCCTGTAAGTTTGAAGGTCATATTTAGTTTCAGATAAGTTGGAATTACAATAAAAAGGTTGTATGGTTTCAGTCAGCAACTTATCGAAGTATAAGTACAGAACGAATTCTGTCACATCACATTATAATTATATATTTCACATATCACATTAAGTTATATTTCACGAATATTTTCGACTTTTATAAAAAGTCATCTGCTATAAGTTTATGATGCTTTTAACAAGAATTACGCAAATTTTTGTTACTAACATGCCGCCAGAGTTACAAATATGGTGATTTCTTTGTTTCATTACAGAGTACCAACAAATTGTCCACGTTTGCTGATAAATCGAGAGAAAGCTGGACAGAGAGATCGCTTGATGGCCATGTTGGGAATGAGTTCTGGCATGGATTTTGATTCTGATAAAAACTTCCGTGATGTTTTATGGCAAGGAGACTGTGATGAAGGATGTCAGGTGCTGGCAGATAAACTTGGATGGGGGGTAAGTTACTACACACAAAAAACAAAATACTGGTAACTATTCTCTTAAGTAGAATGTAATTTCTGTCTACAGGAATCTTCTATGCCACATCAATAAATTTAAGAATGCAGTTATATTGTCAGACTCCAAAACAGCTATTCTATCAATAGTCTCTAAACACACACCTTCATCTCAAACAGCAGGAATAACTAAAATACTATCTCAATATCACTCAATAAAGAATTGTATTGCAATGGATACCATCCCATTGTGGAATCCTGGGAAACGAGAATGCGGATGCTTTAGCAAAGAAGGGCAGCAATGCTACTTACAGACCTGTTACTAAATCTACGTATTACTCTGTGAAAAGATTTATTAAATCTACATACTTAGACTTCAACAAACAAAATTTGTTAACACAATCTCAAGGGAAAAAATGGAACTCTCTGCAATATAATCCACAGTTAATTCCCGATTTACCACGAAAATCGTCTGTAGCTGCATTTAGATTGGCAACAGGCCATGATTGTTTGGTCAAACACCTGCATAGAATTGGAATATATCAGTCCCCTAACTGCCCATTGTGCAACTCAAACCAAGAAAGGGATTCGGAACACCTCAAAATCTGTGTTTCAGTGGCTGACCATGATAATATCTTTGAAAAATATTGGAGTGCAAGAGGTCAAATGACTTTATTGTCAAACGCCTGGCATTAGAAAACAACAACAACTTTTGTCCAGCCAGATTCGTAATTTGACCCACTGTGCGGTGCCATTTTGGCTACTATCGATACCTTTATTAAGGTCTGAGTATTGAAGACGGTCTTAATTGAAGTTAGCTGCAAGATCAACGTTGGAAGACCAGGTGCACACAGTTTAAATCACCTCAACTAGCGAGTTTATCACGACACATCAACAGGCTATTGCAGTATTGGTTGCCACCTAGACACCTGAACAGAATGCCAGGGAATGCTCTGTAATGCTTTTTTTCCTGTTAGGACTTGCTGTTTGCAGATATTGGTGTATCAGCAACAATCTAATTGTGCGAAATTAAGCATTGCACACTATGGTGACAATTCAGTATCAACAAACTTTTTCACACTTTTTTCCATATATTCAACACTATTAATATCAAGAAAAGACAATTTTACTGTCTGCAGTATAGGTGTACAGTAATTATTTCAGTCTTTCTCTGATCACTGCTATCCTTGCTTCTACCATCACTACTGCTGCTGGTAATTTTCATTTTGGAAAATATCTAGTGGGTGATTAATTAAAATTAGAGTCTGGCTAGGCGGAAGAGAAGGTCTACTGGCCTTAGTTCTGCTAAAAAAATAAATTATTATAGTACATTATGCAACGAGCCTATAATGGTAGTAATTAAGACGCGAGTATGTTTATGAAATGAGCGCAAGTGAGTTTCATAATTTTCATACGAAATTCAGTCTTAATTACTATTATAGTCAAGGATTTCATACGACTTTTTATGCTCGACCATATTTCTAACTCGAAATTATTCATAAGTATTTGTCATGTTATTCTTATCTGATTGAGGAGCGGAACTAACCTTGTGCAATACCTCGTTTGTGAGATGTTTCCGCAGATTCAAAGTATTGATTTTTATCAGAGAAACAAATATCTCTGCGCTAGTTGTCTTTCGATTGCATACTTATCTTACCCTTACTTACAAATGGCTTTTAAGGAACCCGAAGGTTCATTGCCGCCCTCACATAAGCCCGCCATCGGTCCCTATCCTGTGCAAGATTAAGCCATGTCTCTAAACTTCATCAACCTCCCTCAAAATCCATTTTAATATTATCCTCCCATCTCATCTCTTTCTCCCTAAAGGTCTTTTTTCTCCAATCTTTAAACTAACACTCTATATGCATTTCTGGATTTCTCCCATACCTGCTATTATGCCCTGCCCATCTCAAACGTCTGGATTTCAAGTTCCTAATTATTTCAGGTGAAGAATACAATGCTTGCAGTTCTTTTTGTGTAAAATTCTCCATTCTCCTGTAAAGGTTCATCCCGTCTTAGCCCCAAATATTTTCCTAAGCACCTTATTCTCAAACACCCTTAACCTATGTTTTCTTTCTCAGAGTGAGAGTCCAAGTTTCACAGCCATATAGAAGAACCGGTAATATAACTGTTTTATAAATTCTAATAAAATAAGATTTTTGGACAGCAGACTGGATTTAAGAGCTTCTCAATAGAATAATAACACGCATTTCCCATATTTATTCTGCGTTTAATTTTCCTCCCGAGTGTCATTTACATTTGTTACTGTTGCTCCAAGATATTTGAATTTTTCCACCTCTTCAAGGATAAATCTCCAATATTTATATTTCCATTTCGGCTCAAAATTCCCGTGGGGAGAGAAAGACATAATCATATACTTTGTCTTTTCGGGATTTACTTCCAAACCGAGGCTGACTTGCTTCAAGTAAAATTTCCGTGTTTTCCACAGAACCGTTTCTGTGTATTTTCTCCTAACATATCTTTCGATTGCATATCCGAGAATAATTGATACTTGCACTTTCATATTGCTACAATGGTATTTTCTGATTGGTGGAACACCGGAACTTTAATGAATAGGTAATTTAATGAGGTCCATTAAAGGGCTGCTACCAGGTATATAATTAGTACATTTCGGCATGGTCGAGCATAAAATAAATTATTATTATTATTATTATTATTATTATTATTATTATTATTATTAAAAAGCAGTAAAAGCTTAGGCATCAGAAAACTCAGAATCTATGTAAAGCAATATGCTGTGATCAATATCTCGTCTGTTACAGGATGAGCTAAGACAACTTGTTAAACAAGAACATGACCGAATCGATAGAGAACAGAAGGAGGAAGCTGCAAGAAGAGAAAAGAAGAAAGTTTCTTCTGAAGAAAAATCAGATTCCGTCAAAAAGTGAACACAAAATATATAAGCAGTGTAATAAAGTTGTATACAGTATAAGTGGACTGTAACAAGTTTTTAAAATCCACTCTTATGATGTAATAACTAATTTTTCAGTCTTGTTTTCAATTTAGGACATTTTGTATTTTCTTTTGCAAGTCGTAATTATTTTTTGTAATAATATGAACTAAAAATTTGCTAATAAAATTGTATAAAAGAATGCGCTATTCTACGTTTGTACAGAAGTTGTGATAAATATAAATAAGTAAATAAACTACACGTTACAAAAATCATAGTTGTATATAAATATATATCAACTATGGGCTTTGGGTAATATGAGTGCTTAAAAATGCTGTTTATGTATGTAGATGGGATAAATTTTCTGTGTAACTAATTTATTGAAAAAAAAATATAAATAAACTAGTGAAATAAATTATTACTTAAACTTTTTTGTACATGTATCTGGTTATTACAAGATATTCACGAAGATCTGTGAGATTGCAAGTTACTTCTAACACTTATAATACTACCATGGCACTCGGGAATTTCCACATTGTTTTCTCGTTTGGTTATTAGTGTGTACCCATCAGGAATTGGGTGACAGAACTAGTGCTAAGTGCTGTGAGAGAGATGCTATAACTCTGGTTGTCAGTGGAGAGGGAAATTATTTAACACAATTTAATACTGCAGCAGGTGAACGTACATAACACTGTTATTTGGCTTTTAAGATAAGGAGTAACCGATATCCCTATGCAATGCATACATGCGCGCACAAATCATAGATGAACATCATCTTCATCATCGCCTTGATAGCCCATGGTGGGCCTTAGCTTTCTTCAGAAGCACCCACCAGGTATCTCCATCCTCCGTTTGTTTCTTGTAATTTGTAATTTCCAGTGTCCTGCTTACTGGATTGCACTATCTTCCCATCGTGGGAAGTTAAGCCATCTACAGTAGTTAAGGCAATCAGACCTTCTCTTCTACACCACCAGAAATAGAAATAAAATAATAGAAAAATCAAACGAAAATATATATGCAGGCTAGCGTCACACAAACTTCAAATGAGTTAATATTGTCTCGAAGTTCAGCAAAACAAAAACACACTCCTCAGTCCCAATACGCCTACTTAGCATTGACTCAATGTCCTACATGAATAAATAGGTATGGAATATCTGAAGCATTGCGCAGCACTCCAGAATTTTCAAGATATCACCTTCAAATATTGGGAAGCAAGAAAGAGAATAACTTCACTGTTAACTCTTCAGTACTAGATATATACATGTTCTACAGATCTTACATCTTATCTCTGCCGGTCAATGACTATTAAATTTCAAGTGGCTTAATCTTAATCGTGGATATCAGCTTATTAAAAGCATTACAACCTTCCTGCCGTCTCCTTCCGTCCTCACCGCAAATGTGACATTGCACAGAGGCAGAGAAAAAACAATTATAAGATTTGTACATTGATCTGAAGCTGTGCTGGCATACATTTCACATAATTTCATGCCTATGTGTGCTTTCACTTGAATTTTAGAAACAAGTGAGCCCAGGTTCAAATCCTGGTTGGGACATGTTACCTGGTTGCAGTTTTTTCCGGAGTTTTCCCTCAATCAATTGAAGCAGAATTGCTGGGTAACTTTTGCCATTGGACCTCAGATTCATTTCGCCATCATTAATTCACATATCATCATCCATACCATAGCATGCTTTAAATTCACAGAGCAGAGTGATGTACTTGTGCTACTCAAGCACAATAAGCCTCAGGCTGCAGTGTAAGCCTTCGAGTCCCTCCTCCATACAAGAGAAAAAAAAAAGGCTTCATTGTGCAAAAGTGCCCACGGGGTAGTTGATGCTGTTAACATAGTTAAATTCGAAGGAGGTTATTGATCACCAAATGTGGCACAAAACTTTTATGCTGTTCCTGGATTCTTTAATGTTTGAGGAGTTGTGAACGGAACATTAATAAATATTGATGGATCAACACAAAATGAAGCTGATTTTGTGCATAGACATGGGAACTATTCTATCACTTGCATGTTTGTACCTATACCAAATCTGTTATTTACTTCGAAATTTTCTCGGGCTTCCAGCCAGGTCATAAGTTGGTGATCCACCGACGTTTCGAGGATGTTCATTTTCCTCATCTTCAGGGTTAAATGATACCTGAGGGTAAAAATCAGCTCCTCTTTGCAATTTAAATAGTGCTCAGAGGGCCAGTCTCACTCCGAGTCAGCCGAAGGAGCTCTAGAAAATTTTGACGCCGATTGACTGTTATTAGTGCGGACCGCTGGCGAGAATTAGTGCACCGCGGCGAGAATGCGGCCGACGTGTCGTCTTGCTTTGTGCTTTTCGGCTGAATGACCTTGGGTCTCATGGTGGGCTCGGCGGACGAGTTCTCATGTGTCCTCCGCTGATGACGGCCCGTCGTCCGGGCGGTGAGAAATTTAATAGCCGGTGCCCATGCCGCGCTTAGTTGGAGACCCGAGTCCCGGTTCAGGTTACCGCATTCCGCCGCTATGGTCAGAAGATAGAAGATGGGATAGAAGAGTAAAAGAAACCCTGGCCATAGCGGTACAGCTCCTCGGCTGACTCCTCCCTCTGGCACTATTAATTAAGGAGCTGGGTACCCTCAGATATCATTTAACCCTGAAGTTGAGGAAGATGAACATCCTCGAAACGTCGGTGGATCACCAACTTATGACCTGGCTGGAAGCCCGAGAAAATTTCGAATTATCACGTCGCCAGGAAAGCTTCAGTTGTTATTTACTTATTTGACTGAATTTGGCGCTTTCTAGAGTCCTTTAAGTCATAGGCCAATCAATGTATTGGTATACTCGACCAATCATATCACATCAAATTCTAGCTTTATGGTTGACAATACAAGCTAGTGTGTATGTAAAGGAGGAAAGACAATGAAAGGCAACTTAAACCAAGTTCAGAAATTACACAGGATATCATCTGACAGGTTGAAGAACATCTGAGATCTGGATGAGGCTTGCAATTTTAAAAGTATTTTTAGATCCTTTTGTAACGTATACTGATTGGTTGAATATTACATTCAATTTCTAGGGCAACAGTTGATGTGGTTTTTGGTACTCCTAGGCATAATCTTAAGGCTGAGTTTTGAAGAACAGAAATTTTTTGTAATTGATTAACTGGCGGACTTACTCGTGTTAATTATGTAAGTCTGTGCGGCTTACAGTTGTTTCGGTGCTTCATCACACCATCCTCAGAGCCCACTAGTGTTAAAATTAGTGTACACAAGATTCAAAATGGAGATATTTTTTGTAGATGAGTTGCTGATGCTCCTCCCCATATTTCACATCCATAGGTCAATTTTGATCGTATATAAGCATTATAAAACAGAATCAAAAACAAGACACTATGAAGAACAGGCTAAGATAATGATAGAAGAAGCGCACAAAAAGGCTGTACAAACACTTGCTACTTAATCTGTACAGTGACAAATTTATTTTTGACACCACCGTCAAGTCGATCTACATTTGAAGAAATCATTGATCGGGTGTAATTATACAGGAAACGAGGATATTTGGGGCGGGTTGGATGGGTTTATAACTTTCTCGGTAATCACATCTTGCATTTGAAGAGTCCACTGCAAGAATGATGGATGCCACTTTCTTGTCGAAAATGAACCAAGACTGTCAATGCATAGCTGAAGACATATAGGATGTACATACAGAGTTATATGGCATTAATACTGATAGTCATTGTCCAGTAATGATCGGAAAATCACAGTTAAGCTTTGAGCGCTAAGCATTTCAAACTTTCAATTGCTTCTCCTGCAAAATATATTCCAAGTGACATCCATCACTCTTGCAGTGGACTCTTCATTTAGAATAGTGTGCTGTTGTCTTCAATTAAGTTATATCTTTTTTTCTAGTGTGGGGTGTGTGTAGTGGGATCGAAGATTCATCTTTTTTTCGTAATATATATTTTTGTAATCATAAATTACAATAATTTTACGGAAATAGAGCAAGTGTCACAAAGAAATGTATAATAAAGAGCAATGTGATTATTACCATATAGTATTTTATTTTTAGTGTGACAATTTTCTTTAGTGCGATTATCTATCAAAGATTGGTACGACTTCTGTTACTGTAATTTGGCCAGTGTCGCCAATCTAGCGACTTTGTCGCTAAATCTGGTGACTTTTAAAAGTCTTTCGGCGACAAATCCTTTCAACTTTTCTATTCCTCATATAAGGATTGGAGACTTTCTCAGTATCTTGTGTAATCTTTTCTCTGTTCATAGTAAGGAATCTAGCGACTTTTGAATTACTGTTTGGCGACTTTTAGTATACTTCAGTTGGCGACACGGAAACTGACAACCCTGTGTAGTTCCGGTCACAAGTATATGGTGGTGGTTCCTCCTCGTGTTATTTTATGTGTTGTACATTAATTATATTGACATACGATTGGAAGGATTAAAATTTAAATATTAACATGGCAACGACTTTATCTCTACAAGCTAGTACAGTAAATCCTCCAATTGGTACGTAACTTTGTGTATACAGTAGATAGGACATAAGTAATAATAAAGAATTGGAAACTGCTTTGTGGTGGCAGTTCATTGTACCGAAAATTATATAGAGTATGATAATTATAATGTCAGGAAATGCATGAGGTTATTCAAAATGTTACGTATCCGCAGAGTCGTTACATTTAGCACCTCTCCACTTGCTTTATTTCTTGGCGAGGCGAAATTGCAATAGGTACTTTGTAGCTAATGACAGTAACTGCACGCAGAGGTGACAACAGTCTGTCTAGATTACCGATTAGTTGAATACTTTTTTGACTGACCAGAACAGTGCCGCTTCACCAGTTGACATCTGAATCAAGAAAGGAAATCTCTCACTTTGTCGCGGCTTACTGTATTAACAATGAAAAAGTAAAACTTACCCAATAGCAATCTAGTTAACTGATGCAATAATTTGAGATGTTGAAAATTATAAAAACTATATCAGCATTTCGTTCTTATAATAATTTAACGGCTATTTAATATATCGTCTCTATCGTTCATTTCAAGTTACTGTGAAGGAAGATTGTTTACAGGTTTCTGTCCGTACTAACGAACTCATAACCAAAACTAGTTTTGCATTGTAAGCTACCACTTTTAAGTACTATACAAGGCATTTACCATTGCTCTTTATCCTTTGAAGAGGTGGATAAATTTCAGAACACGGATTTCTTGTAAATCTAGTCTTTCAGGTGAGGCTCCCTGTAAAGCAGATTTGAATGCGCATTTCAAACGGAAAAATTGTTTTTAATATTTTAAGATACAGGCCTAATTGTTAGGAGGAATCGATCCTGACCTCTGGTTGAACGTACCAGCGCTCTGCCAACTGAGCTACCCGGGAACTCCACCCGACACCGTCTCAACTTTCCCTTTCTTCCTTTTCCTACTCTTAAAACTTATAAAAAATTCCAACTTTGTGCATGGACAAAGAGCCTGTTAAGTACGTCCTGACTTTATTGTTGACAGTGTCGTCACAAAAAAAAATTATTGGCACTGAAAAGTTTGCCTTTTAGTTTTAGCATGATAATGCGCATTTTTGACAAACGCAGACAAATCTGCTCTTTTTACTATTTTAAGATACAGGCCTAATTGTTAGTGAGGAATCCGTATACTGAAATTTTCCCCGTCTAGGAATTTCTCTTGCTAGAACGAGTAGATTAAGTACGAACTTATGAATCATACTCGTTGAATAAATTACATTATATTTCCGCAAATATGACGATAGTTGAATCATAAAAAAAAATCCACAAAAGCAAGGGTCGTCTTATATGGCAGATACAAAAAATCTACACTAAAACCATTATAAAATAGTACAGCAAATCACATTCGTCGTCCAGGACAAAGAGCCCGTTAAGTACGTCCTGACTTTTATTGTTGACAGTGTCGTTATGAGTCCAATTCTGAATGTAGCAAGTCGATTTCTACATCAGTGTTCCATAAGAAATCGTCCTCTGTATTATCTATAGCATTATAAATTCCGCACTTTTAAAGGATTTCATCACTGTTTTCATTTTCACTTTTTCCCATGAGAGTCGTCTTAAAGAACAGATATAAGCTAAAACTGTGCTCGAAATTTTTACTTCATTCTTTTAGTACATGATTTAGGATTTAGGAATCTTAATACTATTTCGACTTAATGATCAGCAGACAGTTGTAAATATGTTATTCACTAACTGATTTGTTACGAGCTGTCGTAATATTTAACATTAGTGCATTGTCATGTGTTATAGCCTATGCATTAGTACATAGATATTACAATTGTAGCATAAATATTTATTATTTTGTATAATTTGTTTAAATATTGATTGTTTTCATATATTTTTAATGTTTCTTTTTAGGTGGTTTACTAGTAGCAAATTTTATAAAGGATACAAATCCTGTTACAATCAAGTGGGGAGAAGACACATCTCTATGTGTAACAAATGATACAGTATTCAATACAAGTTCTACCATCAGTCGTTACCTAGCACGAATTGCAAGTTCTTATGGTTTATATGGAAGTACTGTACTTGAGCGAACCGAGGTAAGACTTTTTATATTGCATTTATTTGCAACTTTCTTTTCTTATTTTTTATTATCAATATTTGTTGTCTTATCATGCATTTTACCAGATACGAACTTAAAATTGTGATTCATAATATTTATCGAGTATGGTGACTGCACACGAAAGCAACGAGGCAAGTATAAACATGTTAAACTTGGTGAAAATTTCCGGAAAGCAGGCAGTGACGTCATCTGAAGGAGAAATAGGAGTGACGCGAACTGGTTTCAGAAAGCACAGCAGAACATAACCTCAGTGCAATCGAATGGAAATAGTGAACATCAGATGGGAGCAATTCTGAAGTGGGTGAAGGAACTAAGGTCTAAATCGAGGCTGACGAGAAGTAGAGTAATGCAAGCAGGAGATAGTTCAGGGAGCAGTGATGATGGAAGATGAAAAAAGCAGTATGACTTAAGGAAATGGTGTGGAGGGGAAATAAATCATGAGAAAAGACCTAAATAAAGTAGCAATGTGGAAAAGTTAGCAGTGAAAAGTGCAAATAGTTAGATATGTGAAGTGAGGAGAAATGTGTCATACAGGAGGGAGGTCAAGAATTAGAAGTGTATAGTATTTTTGGTATAATAATGGGTTAGGAGTAAAGTAGTGGAGGAATTGATGACTGACAAGAAAAGACTAGTGGAAGAATTGCAATAATAAGTTCAAAATAAGTAATAACCTAAATGATTTGTAGGAGAGGCATTGTAAAATGGGGAGATGGCACTGTATACTAATAATGTGAAGTGCCACCTCACCAAAAGGTTATATTGCTTAAAGACAAATATGTTCATTCATCCATAATATTTACGTACTTTTCTTACAGATTGACCACTGGTTATCATTCAGCATTGGACCTTTAGTCTGTGCCCAAGAATTTGAAGAAGCAGTTCTATATCTCGATAAAGTTCTTGGACCCATCACTTACCTTGTTGGCAACAAGCTCACCATTGCTGATTTTTCTGTCTTTGGAGCATTGTTTTGTAAGCATATTTAACCTTCAATCTGGAAAGAAAATTGTGTGTAACAGTTTGTAGTATGTATAGGGAGCGTGAAACAACTTGAATCAGTTTTTCTCAATTTAGTCATTCACCTTAATACAATTGAAATATTTATTAGTTACAACAATATACAATAATATATCATCGGTATTTTTAACTTTTAGGTTGTGTATATATATATATATATATATATATATATATATATATATGCAGGGCGATTCAGTGACTGTGTTACAAACTCTTAGGGATGATAAGGAATACAGTGAGAGAGAGAGAGGAAGGGGAGAGAGAGATTTTTTTTTAAAAGGGTATAAGAGTAATGTTACAACTGTATTTTAATGTGTTTTTTTTTTTTTAATTTATGTATATTTAACTACAACTATGTATACCAAATATTGTGACATGTATAATATGTCTTTATATATTAGATATTGTAATTGTAATCCAAGCCTGATGATGCCATAAGGCAAAAACGTTAGCATTTTATAACCATGAATTTCAATGTTGTGAAGGCCATAACTCGGAAATGAAGCATTTCCGGACACATGTTGTAATGAACTATTTTGATTGTCTACATGTGAGAAATACATACCTGAAATTATGCCCCGTATTTTTAAACACCCTGTATATATATATATATATATAGTTCTTATAGTATGTGCTTTAGATGCAGAAGTAATGCTTCTATTATTTCTGTATATGCACTGCATAATCTTCATTTCTGGACACATGTTGTAATGAACTATTTTGATTGTCTACATGTGGGAAATACATACCTGAAATTATGCCTCGTATTTTTAAACACTCTGTATATATATATATATATATATATATATATATATATATATATATATATATATATATATATATATATAGTTCTTATAGTATGTGCTTTAGATGCAGAAGTAATGCTTCTATTATTTCTGTATATGCACTGCATAATCTTCATCCGGACACATGTTGTAATGAACTATTTTGATTGTCTACATGTGGGAAATACATACCTGAAATTATGCCTCGTATTTTTAAACACCCTGTATATATATATATATATATATATATATATATATATATATATATAGTTCTTATAGTATGTGCTTTAGATGCAGAAGTAATGCTTCTATTATTTCTGTATATGCACTGCATAATCTTCATTTCCGGACACATGTTGTAATGAACTATTTTGATTGTCTACATGTGGGAAATACATACCTGAAATTATGCCTCGTATTTTTAAACACCTATATATATATATATATATATATATATATATAGTTCTTATAGTATGTGCTTTAGATGCAGAAGTAATGCTTCTATTATTTCTGTATATGCACTGCATAATTTTATTTGACATTGAAATTTTTTATTGAAAATTCTGAAGTTCAGTTGCGAGTTGGAAGCTTGTAACCTTACTAAACACAGTTCATGTTGTGTTCTGTACAGAGTAACAAAAACATATTTCTTTTAAACTTCGGTGTTCTTCACTGTTAACATTATAATTAATCTTAATAACTCTTGAGTTTATATTTCACTTCCTTGGTAACAAACTGTTTAGGCTAGTAAGTATTATTTCCTGTAATAAGGGATAAAACAGATTTGCCGTTTGTAATGCTTTGCTGTATATTTATTAGGTAGTAAACATTGGAACACTGCAGTTGAATCTGGAAAAGCTCCAGGAAATGTGTTTCGTTGGTATAACTTCATAAGATCGTTAGATCATGTGAATACATTTCTTCGGACTGTTCCTGAAGAAGCAAAACGCAAATCAGTAAGTCCTGAACAGACTGTAACTTCTAGTGGAAGAAAAGAAGAAGGAAAGTTTGTGGACTTGCCAGGAGCTGAAATGGGAAAAGTGGTCGTGAGGTTTCCTCCAGAAGCCAGTGGGTATGTACATTATGAAATTGTTGTGGTGGTGTTTTCATGTAAAAAAAATAGAACATAGGCCTATTTGATGCCAGTATGTGTTAAAATTCTATACAGCACAATTTTAACTAAACTAAAAAGTTGAGTGTTTGAGCCAAGCAGGAAATGATATGATATGATATGATATATTTGGTCACAGCACTTCTTTACATATTCTCACATTTCTGTATCCGGTGCCACCATTAACATATTATTACAATAACACATTTTTGCAATACACGTCTACACAAATACTCCCAATTACACTATGTACCTTTTTTTGTTGCTTGGTCAAACTCCCCTTCAGTATTTCTCCTACATTTCATTTGCTATTCTCTATTTGTTCATTAATCCTAATATATCGAATATTATATACTCCTTTCACAGCCCTTTTTTCCTCTAACTACTATTCACTAAAATCTCAATATCAATTTTTCTCTCTAAATTATCATATTGATTATTTGTCCTCTTTGTTCTTTGACCTTTTCTCCTATTTTTCTCTTATATTCATTTACTGTTCCAACGTTCAAATGTTTAGTACTAATTTTAAGCTGTCACTTGTTCACTTCTCTTAACCCTTTCTCACTATTTTCACTCATTCCTATTTGTGCTCGCTTCCACTTTCTCACTATTCTGCTTACACCTAATCCACTGTCACTATTCTCACTTCCTATAAATACTTATATTTTATCCTTATATTATATTGTCAGACTCCAAAGCAGCTATTCTATCAATAGTCTCTAAACACACACCTTCATCTCAAACAGCAGAAATAACTAAAATGCTCTCTCAATTAATATCACTTAATAAAAGAATTGTATTCCAATGGATACCATCCCATTGTGGAATCCTGGGAAACGAGAATGCGGATGCTTTAGCAAAGAAGGGCAGCACTGCTACTTACAGACCTGTTACTAAATCTACGTATTACTCTGTGAAAAGATTTATTAAATCTACATACTTAGACTTCAACAAACAAAATTTAATAACACAATCCCAAGAGAAAAATGGAACTCTCTGCATCAAAATCCACACTTAATTCCCGATTTACCACGAAAATCGTCTGTAGCTGCATTTAGATTGGCAACAGGCCATGATTGTTTGGCCAAACACATGCATAGAATTGGAATATATCAGTCCCCTAACTGTCCATTGTGCAACTCAAACCATGGATTCGGAACACCTCAAAATCTGTGTTTCAGTGGCTGGTCATGATAATATCTTTGAAAAATATTGGAGTGCAAGAGGTCAAATGACTTTATTGTCAAACGCCTGGCATTAGAAAACAACAACAACCTCACATTTCTGTATCCGGTGCCACCATTAACATATTATTACAGTAACACATTATTTGCAGTACACGTCTACACAAATACTCCCAATTACACTGTGTACCTTTTTTGTTACTTGGTCAAACTCCCCTTCAGTATTTCTCCTAAATTTCATTTGCTATTCTCTATTTGTTCATTAATCCTAATATATCTAATATTATATAGCCTACTCCTTTCACACCCCCCCTTTTTCCTCTAACTACTAATTCACTAAAATCTCAATTTCAATTTTTCTCTATAAATTATCATATTGAATTAATTGTCCTATTTGTTCTTTGACCTTTTCTCCTATCTTTCTCTTATATTCATTTACTGTTCCAACGTTCAAATGTTAGTACTAATTTTATGCCGTCACTTGTTCACTTCTATTAACCCTTTCTCACTATTTTCACTCATTCCTATTTGCGCTCACTTTCACTTTCTCACTATTCTGCTTACACCTAATCCATTGTCACTATTCTCACTTCCTATAAACACTTATATTTTATTCTACACATCTGCTTATACACTTTCTCTCTCCCCTATACTTCTCGATCTTTTCCAGTTTCACTTTACTTTCACTTTTTGATCACATCCCCACATTTTTTTAAATGTATCAAATACTTCTGCTATATCCTCAGCTGTCGCAGGTTCTGACCTTTCTTTACTGTTCGTCTCTGCCTTATTTCTGTCTTTGTCTTTCTTTCTATTTATTTCTTCTTCTATTCCTCTTTTATTTCCCCCCCCATGCTTTCTTTTCACTACTTTCTTCCCTATTATTTACTGAATCTTGGTTTCTCTTTTTATCCCCACTCGCCTTTTTTCTTGTTCCGTTATTGTCAGCATTCCTTCTGGACTGCGCTAACCTTACTGCCATCGTATGGAGACTAGGAATCCGCTTACGCTGCATGATCATGTTACTGTTTTCTTCTTGTCGTGTCATCATCTTTACACTTTCTCGTACGTCAATATGTGGGTTACTGAACTCTTTACTATTCACTCCTGTTACCATGTGTTGATCTGCGACAATCACTTGTTCCGTCCTTGAAGTTGGGATGATTTTCTTTCTTCATTCCTGCTCCTTCCCTCCGTTTATGTAGCTAACGTCGACTCTCTGTTGCCTTCTCGTTGCTTCCCTCTGCAAAGTTGAAATATGTCCACTATCCTCTTTCGTTCTTCTCGTTAGTCCAAATTCTGGATGATCTTCATTCCTCAGGCAAAACTCCAGATCATACCATTTTCCGTTCACTTTCAGTTCATCCTCGTACATCTTAGCAAAGTGACCCTTCGCCCTCGCTGCTTTGATATAAGGTAGTAGCTGTTTTCTTCTATTTGTTACTTCAAACCAAGCAGAAAATAAAAAAATGGAATAATTTCATCTGTAAGTCCTTTGAAATGAAATTTATAAAGCAACAAGAGGTAGATATCCCTACAAAAAGATGCAAGTTACTGATATCAATCACTGTTTCTCCCGCCTCCTCCCCCAGTGGAAAATTGATGCAGTACATTAAGTAAGAGAATAGCAGGCCATAAGGTCATTCTAAAAGTATTAAAAAAACAAACCCATTATTTTTGCTTGGAATAAAATATGCATTATTTGAGTCTATAGCAAATAGTTCTACTGACTGATTATAAGTTGCATAATTCAGAGGATAATTTACAAAGAGGATTGTATACATTAAATAAAATATTAAAAGATTTTGGGATGGAAATTTCAGCACAAAAATCAAAAGTAATGGCATTTTTAGGACAAGACCCAGTCAGAAGTAAGATAATACACAATAACCAATGCCTCGAACAAGTGCAAAATTTCAACTATCTGGGTTGTGAAATATCTTATCAAAATGAAAAAGATGTGAACAAGAAAATTACCAAATTTACACAAATTCTATGAATAATAAACAATACATTAAAAGCTAAATTAGTACAAAAATCTACAATAATAAAAATATATAATACACTAGCATTACCCTCCCTTTTATATGGAAGCGAGATTTGGACATTAAAGAAAAAAGACATGAACAGAATCAAAGCAACGGAAATGAAATTTTTTAGGAGGACAGCAGGATATATTCTTTTAGACCGAAAAAGGAATGAAGAAATTTTAGAACAATTAGAAGTAGAGTCAGTAGAAGAAAAAATCAGCAGATACAAATTCAATTGGCTAGATCATGTAAGAAGAATGGAAAATTCAAGAATCCCAAAAATTATGATGCAGTATAAACCTAGAGGACATCGTCGACCAGGAAGACCTTTAAGAAGACTGCTAGATGGGGCCGAAACAGGTCTACAGAGGCCTAATTCGTGAAGGATGATGATGATGATGATAAATTCCTTGGGATTTAGCAAACGATCACTTTCTCAGGAGAAATACATAAGCATGTTTTAAACTACATGAGTTCTGCATGGCTAATAGATTGTTGTCAAGTTTTGCCCATTTTGTTTACTGTGTGACTAATAACATTTTACTATCTGTCAGCTACTATCAGCCAACATCATCACTACAACAACATCAGCAAGAATAATCACGATTTATTTATTAATTCATGTAGGATGTTATTATTTGAATAAGTCTTCCTAATGGTCTTTGTAGGCTTCTTCTGACTTTCTATTAATATTTTAAAATTTATTTTGGAATGGTTTGTTTTCATTCTTTCATTGCCTTCTTTTCAATTCATCATATAATTTTGTGTATTACTTGAAATTTATCTAAAATTTACTTATTTATTTTGTGATCGAAAAGCCCAATACGAACATTTTCCTCGTAAATCATTTCTACTGCATGGAGTCTTTCTCATTTTTTTTGTAATTGTTCAGACCTCATTTTTATATGCTAATATCAGTCATACTAGTTATGTCTTTTGATATTATGTGTGTTTTATTTTCATGTAAAAATTACATATAAATAATTGAAAGCGTGCCCTTGTTCTAATATTTGTTACACAGACTTCACTTCTTTCTGGGTCAATTCCCAAGAACTGTCCCGTTGTTAGTTTTAGGTATAGTGTAAATATTTACATATCAGTCACTGTGGTAGTCTTTAGGTTTGTAATTATTGTGCAGTTTGGACTACAACTACCAGGCTATATTGATAAGTTACTAGTAGAACTCGGAAGTTGATGACCTAAAAATCACAGAAAAACGACAAATGTTATGCATAGTGTCAACATTTTCTGCAGTGATGACAGAAAAAGGTCTTTATATCTGTAACTGGTCTGAAAGTCCTTCAAAAGAAAATTAGCTTTAAAAGATTGCTCTAAAGCATAAACAATGAAATTAAGAGAATTTCTTCTAGCTTTCTTTTTATATAGATGATTATAATTTTGAGGTTTTATGTATATGCTTTTATAACAAGTAAAGACATATATTTTAACTGAGGTTCTGGCTGATATGTATAGTTTGACAACTTCAAGTGAAACCCCGTAAAACACACCAACTTCTGGAATCTCTCTCTTTCTGTCTTCTCTTCCCCTCGCTCCTCGTCATTCAGTCACCAATCACCACGTAAATATCTGAGAGGGTGTGTGTGGGCATCGCGACCAATAGAAGAACCACTCTCCAGTATTACCACAATAACGGATTCTTCAAAGTTCATAACTCATAATGGAATTAGACAGGGTGACTCCTTATCAACACTCTTATTTAATATTGGTCTAGAGCGAGCTATTAGAAAGATTGCCATTAATCCAGGGGGAACCATATTTAGTAGAATGTTTCAATACTTTGCTTTTGCTGATGATGTAGCTGTATTTGCACGGAATGTGTCATCCTTAGATGATGTCCTCAAACAGATACATAATGAGACAAATGCTTCAAATTTAAATATTAACAGAACAAAGACAAAGTATATGAATAACATAACCACGAGAGACAATACTGTAAAAACTGTTGTCTTAAATGAGGTTACTTTTGAGAAAGTGTCAAGGTTCATATCTCGCTCGATAGTCACCAAGGATAACAACATATTAACTGAGATCAAGGATAAAATAGTCATTGGCAATCGACGCCTCAGAGCATTAGATAAAATTATAAGAACCAGATATATCTAAAAAAATGAAAGTGAGGATTTATAAAACAATTATTAAACCTACAGTGACTTTTGGAAGTGAAACCTGGACTCTACCTGAACGAGCAATAACCATCTTAAATACGTGGGAAAGGAAAATTTTAAGAAAAATTTATGACCCTATTTATGATAAGGGAGAGTGGAGAATTAGGACCAATTCTGAACTACAAAAACTATATAAAGCTCCAAGTATTGTCACTGATATAAAAATTAGACGGCTGGAGTGGCTGGGCCACATTGTCAGAATGGACAATAATAATATTCCTAAAAGATTACTAGATGCCACGCTAAGTGGTAAAAGAAGAGCAGGAAGACCTAAACTACGATGGTTGGATGATGTTCAGGATGATCTAGTTAAAGCAGGAATTAAGAGATGGAGACGGAGAGCCCTAGAGAGGGAAGATTGGGCGGCAATTCTTAAGGAGGTCAAGGCTAAACTAAAAGGGCTGTATGACCACAGATGATGATGATGATGAACGGATTCTTCATTTTTGCCTCGACTGTCGGCTAGGAAGGTTCCATTATGTTAGCATTGCAGGCAACTAGTCAACCTTTTAATGCTTTTGTTAGCAGGTTTGACAAACTGTGAGTGGACCTTTGCATAGTGCTCTCTCCCTTCCCCCGTGCTTTCTCACTTGCTCCTCCCCAAGACAGCCAGCGCTCACGTAGTAACTCGGTCAATGTTTCAGTTCGATTTGTCAATCTATACATCTATTATCAGGCAGTACATTTCACTTGACGAAATGTGTCAGAGGAAGAACAATTGTTTGTATGCATCTGAAGTTTGATTAGTATAACATGTAGCTAATCAGCGATGTATGGAATGGAGGGGGAAAGGAACTGGCCACCCTACCCCATTATCTCCTGGCCTGGTTGCCTCATAAGTGGTGCATTGTTGTATCACTTGTGAGGTTCAGACCTGTCTTCGGACAGTTGACTAAACAACAACATATTTTAACGAAGTCGCACAACATTGTTGCAGATACCTGCATATTGGTCATGCGAAAGCGGCTCTGTTGAATCAGTACTACCAAGAAGCCTTCAAAGGTAAACTGATCATGAGATTTGACGACACAAACCCTGCCAAAGAAAAAGAGGATTTTGAGAAGGTCAGTATAATAAAGTCTTCTTCTTCTTCTGCTCCTCCTCCTCCTTCCGCTTCTTCTTCTTCTTCTTCTTCTTCTTCTATAAAGATAATAATCTGAGAGAAATTGCTGTTTTATGTTTGCTACATAGCCTATAATGATATGGTTATTGAAAGTGTCATAGTTTTGCTGTATTAATAATTGGCGGGTGAGTGCAAAAAGTGTGTTAACTCCATAAAAGTTGAATAACTCTTCTCGGGTTCTCAGCCAGGTGAGTTGGAGATTTGCTTCCAAGCTTTCGATGGCTAGCTCTGCCATTTTCTTCAGGGATGAAGTGATGTGGGACCATGTCTAGCCGGTATATACGCAATAGTAGGTCTTCCTGCTGCAGGCCAATGTAGACCCCGTCTCTGTTGAAATTATTGCCATCTAGCCGGATTTCGATGGCTTCCTTGATAACCAAGTCCCAGTATCCTGATGTCTTGTCCAAGATGGTGGTGGCGCCGAAATCTATCTTGTGACCCGTTTCTAGGTTGTGTTGGGCTACTGCAGACTTATCAGGGTAATATAGTCTTACTAGTGGCTTGTGCAGCAAATGCTGGAAACTAAGTTCATTAGACGTTCAAATAAACATTTTTCAGATTTATTTTCAATGAAGAATACCAAACATTCTGAAAGTTATTTGCTTCCATAATAATGAAAGATACTCTCTCTCGAGCCAATACTGAAGAGAACCACGCATATAAATATCTACGCCACACCGCCATTAAATATATGAAAAAGACCCAACCCCACTTGATTAATAACTATAAAAATATTTTATTTTTAATAATATTATTATCTTACGTACGTTTTATAGCTTTCAGTAACATATACTATATATACTATACAGCCGCCACTCAGTAAAATATAGAAATCAAAATCTAATTTAAGTTATTCTCTACATCTACTTATATAACTCCAAAACGTTTCACTTTCATATCATCAGTATAGCATTGATATGTATAATTAATGAAAAATAGTCACATCACGGCATTAACTACAATAATATTTCATTTCTAATAGTAATAATGTCATCAAACCACCTCAAGTTTTGTAGTTTTTAATATCCAGTACACAGCTGTACCCAGAAAATTACACACCACAGAATCGAACCTGTAAATTATTTTTAGTAAGTTAAGTTTTTAATAACAAATTTAATTTGAGCTCTAAATATGTCAGCATTCTTGCAGATCATGGCATTCGTGTAATATTGTTTACTGTAGTGTGTGTTTTGTTTTATTCTGAAATGCAACACGGCCGACTTGATGCTCGCTTTGCTTCTCCTGAATGCAATTAGCTAGTTCTCAAAACTGACGACAGATGGATTTTGGAAAATAGGAAAATTATGTAGGAAAATTGGCATTTCACTGAAAACTACAATTTTTCCGAAAAACTTTGGGTTCCAAGCTTCAAAATGAGGGGCCATTTATTAAAATCTGGTCAGCTGTTTTCCCGTAATTTCCATTACCATCTATATATATATGTATATATATATATATATATATATATATATATAGATGCGTTGATGTTCCTTGCAGCGTTCCATAATGGTGTGTCCCATCTGTCCGATGTAGCATTTCCCACACTCACAAGGTTGTTTTTTGAGAAAAATGATTTTTAAAGTTTAAGTAGTTCCCCAAAATCCTCATTTGTGTATTTTTACTTCACGATTCTCTTTTGTGTTTGCTAGAGTATTGTTAACATTTCTTTGAAATATGTGAAAAATCAATTTTATATATATAAATCCCACGAGGGTAGCTGCCCTTCAGTAAGGGTTGCCTAAAGACACAGCATTCTAAACAAATAAAAATAAACATTTGTGTTATGATTATTATTTTCAAATAGAAGCTACCCTTGGGAAAGTACGTTTATTCAATAAATAGTTATTAGTAATCAGATAGAATATTGTGACAGCCCCGTCGAGACTCGATCACGCGTCCCACAGAGGGCAGGGCGCGCATGGAAGGATCGGGCGACGTGGCAAATGAAGTTGCGCACGCATCTACTTCCAAGGGCATGTGCTGTGCGAGGAAAAGGGGGGAGCTGGAAGCCAGGCTAACTGATTGTCGTAACGAGAATGATCGCGAAATCGTAGTTTCTGGAAAGTATGGCTTAACTTACAAAAAGCGAGCAGCCTTCGAAATTAGTTAGTTGCAGTCGTTGCTAGTTTTTGAACAGCAAGCCAGCCAGTCTTGTTTAGCAGTGAAGCCAGCTTCGAGACCGGAGTTCGACTTGAGTGTGTCCGCAGCTGTCTGAGCGTCCTGGCCAGTGGACTGTCACCGGAAGTCCTGAGTTCGAGTGCAGTGGACCACAGTTGGGGGACCTGAGTTCGAAGTTCAGTGGACTGTCTCTGAAGGTCTTGGGTTCGAGATACTGTGAACTTGAGTGACTGAGCTAGAAGAACTAGCCAAGGCAAACGAACTGTGAACTGAGAACTGACAGTTCTGTGTTGTAAATAGTGCTTTGTGAACATTAGTTGAGATTAGGGGTACATTGTTGTTCGCAATAATCCAAGTGAATTGTCATTGTCGTCTGTGAAGTGCAACAACGAATACTCTGTTGCTGTGTGGAGTGGATATTCCATTGTTGACGGGAGTGTTTAAATTAAATTGTAGAAAGTGATTATTGTCGTAACAATGAAAGTTACATTCTTGTTTGAAATAAAAGTTACAATATAAAGAAATTTAGGTGTACAGGTGATTACGTAAAATCTGAACAGAATATTTAATTACGTCTACAGAAATAATTTTCAAAATTTTTAAAGGAATTCCAAAATACTTAAAACATTCAACTGAGAATTTTAGAATTGTTCCCCTTGCTCCGAACAATAGTCCAAATACTTCAATCTGTCCTTGTATATGATAATAATCCCTAAAGTATTGAATTGTAGTCATAGATGGTCTTCTTTTCTTCATGTATTGCTATGGGTTGTTCAACTGCAGTTTCAAAGAGCACAGTGGGATCGATGGTAATTGCTGTGTCAATTCCTCTATCAATGGCAATGATGTCAACTCACCGAGAACTTCCATCTTTTGCAAGGTAGTGGACTTCTTGGTGAACCTCGTAGAAGGAAGGAAGACTTTTAGCAATAAGTTCTCGTATTGAATGGGGTAAGAATCTAAATGAGTTTAAATGAAAGAGGATGCTGTGAAAAATTGGAGCTAACACATTTTTCCCACTCACCCACCAATTCTTTTACTATTGTAATAGTATTTTGCTGCTATTCCACAATTGCGAATATTTTATAAGTGTGTATTTTCAGAAATCCACAAACTATTAGGGAAAACACGGAAATTTTACTTTAAGCAAGTAAAGAGATAGATTTGGAAGTAAATCCCGAACAAAGTATATGATTATGTCTCGTGACCAGAACATAGTACGAAATGAAAATATAAAAATTGGAAATTTATCCTTTGAAGAGGTGGAAAAATTCAAATAACTTGAAACAACAGTAATAAATATAAGTGACACTCAGGAGGAAATTAAACACACAATAAATATGGAAAATGCGTGTTATTATTCAGTTTAGAAGTCTTTGTCATCCAGTCTGCTTTCAAAAAAGTTGAAAGTTAGAATTTATAAAACTTATATTACCGGTTGTTCTGTATGGTTGTGAAACTTGGACTCTTCACTTTGAGAGAGGAACAGGGGTTTAAGAGTGTTTGAGAATAAGGTGCTTAGGAAAATATTTTGGGCTAAGAGGGATGAAGTTACAGTACCCAACACAGAACTGCACACATTGTGTTCTTAATCTGACATAATTAGGAACATAAAATCCAGACGTTTCAGATGGGCAGGGCATGTAGCAGGTATGGTCGAATCCAGAAATTCATATAGAATGTTTGTGAGAGGCCGGAGGGAAAAGACCTTTAGGGGAGGCCAAGACTTAGATGGAGGAATAATATTAAAATGGATTTGAGGGAGGTGGGATATGATAGTAGAGACTGGATTAATCTTGCTCAGTATAAGGAGCGATGGCAGACATATGTGAGGGCGGCAGTGAATCTCTGGGTTCTTTAAACGTTATTTATACGTAAGTAAGTATAGCTCGCGTAAGAAACGATTACAAAACCAATGGTGGCATTGCTGTCTGTTTTGACGTGTGTATGTAGGCATGCCGAGGAGGATAGGAGCAAGCCGATGGAAGTACTGTCTCTTTCAAGAAGATGAACAAGTGAGGACATCGCTGTGGAAATAAAGAACATAGCAAGAGAAAAATTCGAAGCTAATTAAACGCGCAACATATGTTTACAAATGAAATTATATCGTGCGATACAAGACACGTATTCATATGCAATGGAACAAACTAAAGTCGTAATGTAACTATCACAACGCAAGACTGATTCTATCGATGTCATTTCTCTTCTGACTGTACTCTTGAATGTCATTCAAGCTATCTCGTGACCTTTCCTGTCGCCCGCTCTTCCTTATCGGAGCGTTTGATTCGCATTCCTTCCGTCGGTAATCCATACTTGCGAGACCTATAAATGATGTAATGGAACAACATAATAGTACATTATAAACGAGCCTATAATGGTAGTAATTAAGACGCGAGTATGTTTATGAAATGAGCGCAAGCGAGTTTCATAATTTTCATACTGAGCCTTAATTACCATTATAGGCAAGTTTCATATGACTTTTATGCTCGACCATATTTCTAACTTGAAATTATTTAAAATTAGGTCTTCTTATGATTA
The DNA here is from genome assembly GCA_025594305.2 of Periplaneta americana. NCBI lineage: Eukaryota > Metazoa > Arthropoda > Insecta > Blattodea > Blattidae > Periplaneta > Periplaneta americana. The sequence continues at coordinate 17,442,361 of JAJSOF020000039.1, read as the reverse complement.
TGTGCGAACTGACCTGAATTGTGAGATGTGCGCAGACGCGAAAGTATTGATTTTTTCCGAGGCCAAATGTCATTGACCTTGGCAGAGAATAAGATGAAGATTACTCTGATATAACCTGGAAATTGATTTAGAATTGAAAAACGAGATGACAAATTGAATTTATTTGAATATTATTTACAATTAACGCTAATTATTATAGTAACAGAACATAACCTTCTGCAACAGTATTGGATTTCCAGTCTCCGTGACTTTTCGCTAATTGTCTTTCGATTGCATATCCGAGAATAATCGATATAACGGTACAAAGCTGACTTGTCATTGGCTGAACACCTGAACTTTAATGAGTAGGTGTACTTTAATGACATGCATTAAAGGACTGCTACCAGGTGTATAATTACTACATTTCTGCATGGTCGAGCATAAAATAAATTTTTATGGCACAATAATAACGTCGTAAATGAGGGGTAGGAGTTCTTGTAACATATTTGAAATAACAACAAAGTCATGTAGCGAATAAATAAACCTAACATCGTTCATTTATACAATGCTAATGTTTAGGTTATTCTGGAAGATTTGAAGTTGCTGCAGATCAACCCTGATACATTTACACATACATCTGATTATTTTGATTTAATGCTGGAGTACTGCGAGAAATTGCTGAAAGAAAATAAAGCTTATGTTGACGACACTGAACCAGAGCAAATGAAGCAAGAAAGAGAGCAGAGAATAGAATCTAAAAACAGATCAAATTGTAAGTAGTGCTTGTTTTTATCTTCGAGTTAAAAGTAACAAGTCGAATTATATCTCAGTGATAAGAAAATATATCTACAAATATATGCTCCTATATTGAATCGCACTTTTTAGAAAGGAACTAAGTCAAAATGTTCTATTTTTCAGGAGAGCAAAAGAACTTACTTTCTTGAATAAATACCAGTGTACCAGTGCTGTAATATAAACATCAACTCGATGTTAGAGATACAGGAAAGGTTTGTTTAAGTTCTTTCCTTTGTTTATCTTTGTGTCTTGGAAGTATTAATCATTTCATCAGAAGAAATAAAATGACAAATTTTGACTTAGTTCCTTTCTAAAAAGTGCGATTCAATTGTATTTACATTACTTCTTCCATATAAATTTGTCTTAACACCTATAATAAAAATAAAACAAATAAGTACCATTAATAATTATATTATTAGTGTAGTCACCAGTCATTATTTCATTATCTATTTGCATTGTTTGTTTACTATTACAGTTTAAAAAAATTGAACAATTTTTGGGTCATTATGTTTCTTATATGTAAGTGAGTTAGAGAGAAATTTCTAATTCAGATGTAGCCTAGTTATTCAGAATATGTCTTCTTCTTCTTCTTCTTCTTATAGAGACATTTATAATTAGATGTGGTTATTGGGAATAATACAATTTTCTTGGACCAGTTTTAAGTTATATAAGTATAAATTTAATATTGATGGTGACATTGACACAACAGTGTTTCTCAGAAGCTTACAAAGATCTTTATACTTTTTGTGCCAATGATTACTTTTAAGAAAATGTGATTGTTGATTTCTACGAGGCCTGTCTAAAAAGTATCCGACCTTAATTTTTCCCGCGTAAAGTTGTGATTCTAAAGCGGCGCCACTGTGCATGGTGGAAGGAGGAACTGTAATTCATGCTTGAATTTTTTCACCGCATTCGCTTGTGCCAGTCACTGGCTGGTGGTCGCCAAGTAAGGTGCTGTTCTAGGTGTTTGTCGGATTTAGTTTTCTCGCAAGATGACTGAACGAATTGAGCAAAGATACTGCATCAAATTTTGTCAAAAGCTTGGTGATTCTCAAAGTCAGACAATTCGTAAGATTCAGCAGGTGTTTGGGGAAGATGCGATGGGTGTAACACAAATTAAGGAGTGGTTCAACCGATTCAAAGATGGCCGCACATCAGCGGAGAGTGAGCAGCGTTGAGGCAGGCCCCAAACTGCTCGGAGTGCAGCTGTTGTTGAGAGGGTGCGAAATTTGGTGATGGCAGATCGTCGTTTGACCGTGCGGGAGATTGCCGAAGAGGTTGGAGTGAGTAAGATTCTGCACATGCAATTTTGCGTGATGATTTGAACATGAACCGAGTGGCTGCGAAATTCGTGCCCAAGTTGTTGTCCCCGAACAAAAAGACCTCCGTCGTGACGTTGCACAGGACCTTCTGGACACCGCCAACACTGATCCTGGGTTTCTGAACACCGTGATAACTGGAGATGAGTCATGGGTGTACGGGTACGACCCAGGAACAAAAAGACAGTCGTCGCAATGGAAGCATCCCAGTCTCCAAGGCCGAAGAAAGCGCGCAGGTGCGAAGCAAAATCAAGGTGATGCTGACTGTTTTCTTTGATGTCCGTGGAATTGTGCATCACGAATACGCACCGGAAGGACAAATGGTGACAAAGGAGTACTATCACGATGTTCTCTGGCGACTCCGTGATGCAGTTCGGCGCAAAGACCAGACATGTGGATGGCGAACAACTGGCACTTGCATCACGACAACGCCCCCGCACATTCATCCCAATTGATACACACTTTCTTGGCCAAACATGGAATTACAACATTCACCAACCTCCCTACTCTCCAGACCTGGCTCCTTGCGACTTCTGGTTGTTTCCAAAATTGAAGACACCACTGAAAGGATCCCATTTTGAGAGTAGAGAAGAGATAATGCGGAATGCGACGACGGAGCTGAACACCATTCCAAAAGAAGACTTCCAGAGGTGTTTCCGGCAGTGGAAGGATCGTAGGCTATTTTAAGCACAAGGGGCCTACTTTGAAGGGGATTAGGTCCCAACCCCGTCAGGTATTTGAAATATTTTTTCTGGCTAAAGGTCGGATACTTATTAGACAGACCTCGTAATGTCAAGCAATTGACATGGTTCTGACTTAATTATTAACGCCCATTTTCAATTTATGCTTCTCATACATCAGGTGATGGTGATATTATTATTATTATTATTATTATTATTATTATTATTATTATTATTATTATTATTATTATTATTATTATTATTACTGTTATTAGCTGTGGAAAAGAACTTCAAGATGTGGGAGGAAATGAAGAAAGGGTCTGAATTTGGTCAAAAATGCTGTGTACGTGCAAAAATTGACATGGGCTCAGCCAATGGTTGCATGCGTGATCCTACCATTTACAGATGCAAGAATGAGCCACATCCAAAAACTGGAACAAAATACAAGTAAGATATACATTTATGATATTGAAGTGGTATTCGTGAAAATGAAGTCTTGGTTAGAAGAGATGTAAGAATGCAGCTCATGAAATATAATTGAGGAATGTGAAGATCTAATTAAACATTCAGCATTGTAAAATACATACAGTTTTGTTCGAGGTTGCTAGTTCGATCCAGCTGAGGTCGATGGCATTTAAGTATATTTAAATGCGATAGGCTCATGTCAGTAGATTTACTGGCATGTAAAAGAACTCCTGCGGGACAAAAATCTGGCACACCGGCGACACTGATACAACCTCTGCTGTTGCGAGCGTTGTTAAATAAATAGGGACCGGATTTTTATGTAATTACATATTATATTCTTTTCAACCTAACCGTATATAATAACAAACCTTTGCGAATCTTTTATTACCATTAATAATTAAAATTTGATATTACATTTTTTAATATATTAAAATTTGATACATAAATCTATATTTTAGGGGTTTTATTCATTTTTACTTCTCTGAAAGGAAAAAGAAAACTCCTGCTGGGGAAGTTTACAATTTGAAATACACAGATTTAAAAGCCTTTTTACCTACCCAAGAAAGGATATATTTCGGGACGAAACATAACGTCCTTAGTTCCAGGAAATAATAGAGGCACTCACCCCATACCACCCACTGTAAATATGAGTGAACAAAAGGCAACCTTTCTCATACAACTACCTTGTATTGTAAAAATCATTCAGAAAGTAGCATTGCCTTCATGCGGTGGATGGGACGAGAACAACATGATTTGTCTCAAACTATAATTGTTCTGCAGATGTCTTAACAAGTCGTTCCCATGCAATTTGCAACCTTACCCACCCTCTTCCTAATTCTTCCAGGAAAACCCATGTCAAGTCTGGCATGAGACTTTCAGGTTATTACTTGATGACCTCTTTATTTTAAATTTAGTAGACCTGTACGGAAATGGATTTTCTGAGCAATTAGAAAGTATGGTTCTCGGCTGGAATAATCCTACCCTTCTGAATGAGACCAGAATGTCACTTTTCAAAAAACAGTTTGTAAATGCCTATAGTTTGAGGTTTTAGTAGGTACTTGTTTCTTACAGGGAGCAGCTAAAATGCATGTGTCCCACATCTCTTATTTTCTCTTAATCCAGTAAAGCGAAACAGTGCTTGCAGTACTGTTGTGTCACTCATTTCACTCAGTTCTCTAGTTTTAGTACTTACAGTACCTATAAAGTGCAAGTGAGTTTATCTACAGCTTTTAACTAACTGAAATGGTCCCTGTATCTTCAACCCTAACGACAAAAATAAAATCATGGATTACAATGGACGAAGCTTTCACTACAGATGGAAAAATAGTAATGTTTCAAGTGTGCGGTAAAAAAGTCGGGTGCTCTATGAAATCACAACTGGAGAGTCTTACCTATCCTATACCTGCTAGATATTGATATTAAATATTTTCATGATTTTACATATTTTGGTACATATTCAGCTCATGCTGATGGTGGGAGCACGAGGTACCATACCCTCCTTCTTTGCCAACAAATGTAAAAACCTGGGCCTAACACACAGCATTGTGAAGGAAATAGCCATTAGTGCCCTCAAAGGATCGGTTCAGATATTGAGAAATCACTTGTATGGGAGTGATAATGGAAATTTCAAGTTATCTTAACCGATGTCTGTTGATTGGTTTAGATATCAATGCCAATACGTAAATCCGTACTATTATTTTCTTGCGGTATATGGCATTCATATCATTCTAACCTACAGTGCATGAGGATTAAGTTGGCGTGATTTCTACTGTCCTTGTCTGAGGTCCTTGTCTAATTGCCACCAGATGTGATTTCCTTTTGTACAATTCTTGAATTCCCTTTCTCCTCCCTTCTCCCTTCACAGTTTTGCAAACCCAATTAGTGGATCTCTCAGTGGCGTCTCGGGGTTGTTTGAGTTCATTAGTTAGTAGTATTTTGTGAATAGTGAAGTGAGTTTGTGTCTTTTTTTATTGGGTTATTTTACGACGCTGTATCAACAGCTCAGGTTATTTAGCGTCTGAATGAAATGAAGGTGATAATACCGGTGAAATGAGTCCGGGGTCCACCACCGAAAGTTACCCAGCATTTGCTCATTTTGGGTTGAGGGAAAACCTCGGAAAAAACCTCAACCAGGTAACTTTCCCCGACCGGGATTCGAACCCGGTCATCTGATTTCGCGGCCAGACGCGCTGACCGTTAATCCACAGGTGTAGACGAGTTTGTATCTTGTTGTACCAATTTAATATAATATAATTCACAAATTAAAATGTTTTCGGAGATGCATGGTTTCACTGTTACCTTAAATATTGTAATGAGTGTTGTGCTCTTGTATTTAATAATAATGGTAGGCAATATGGGAAAACGCGGGAAAGCCTTGAAGTCGGACGGTATGAACATGGTTATTAATGCATATAAATTCTTTACTGGAGAATATGAGGCACTGAAATGCGGAAAACAAACAATATCTGTGCCGAGTTTTATCGAAAGAACTGCTGCAGCGACCGATATATCATCTCGTGGTGTTAACAGGATTAAAATAGAAAAAAAAAACAAAACAAAAACAAAAACAAAAGAAAGCGGAAGCGGAATTGGGAGCGTGCTGCGATCTCCAGGAAAGAAACCCCGAATAGGATTCTTAAAAACGTGTGTAACAGGTTAAAAATGAGCGCACTTGCAAAAGTGACGGAAGAAACTTAGAGGAAGGCCTGTAAACACGTAGAAAAAGTTGAAAAATTTTATTGGGCGAAGGATGGACTTGTAGATGGAAATTTATTATTCGTTCGTAATCAATTTGGACGACACGAACATGGACGAACTTTCTGGCGGAGTGGAGTCAGAATTTGAAGAGGAAGAGAATGCAACTGGTAACTCGTGGTCGTTTGAAGGAGTGTCGACCATCATAAATGAGGGTAGAGAGAGATGGTGAGCATTCTCTCTCTTTCTAAAAGGGACTAGACAAGTAAATCCTCATGGACTGTATCTGATGATATTTCCTCCCCTTTCTTAACTGTAAATGAGCACAAACGCTACTTAGGTGTAAATTTTTCTGACATTTTCTCTATTCGATTATCTCATCGTTTCAAATGGATATCATTTTACCTTTTAGGTCTGTTTCCAAATTCTATTGTGAATTTATTTCAACTCAACAATAGGATTTATTCTTCCAACAATAATTCCTTTCTACAATTCGCCTTAAGCGCTCTCGTCAACAATTGGATTTTCAGTCAACACAGTATTCGTTATAGCACTCCACCGACGACAATGACAATTTACTTGGACTAGTACGAACAACAATGAACTGTTAATCTTAACTAATATTTACAAAGCACTATTTACAAATCAGAACTATCAGTTCTCAGTTCACAGTTCTTCTAGCTCAGTCACTCGAGTTCACAGTATCTCGAACCACAGACCTTCAGAGACAGTTCACTGTACTCGAACTCAGGTCCCTCCAACTGCGGTCCACTGCACTCGAACTCAGGCCTTCGGATGCTGACGCAGATGCGGATGCACACTCGAGTCGAACTCCGGCACACAAGTCTGGCTTGCTTGCTCTGGCTTACTCACTGACTGAATAACTGAAAACTCTGTCGTTCCTTCGCGTCCGTAATTTATAACCACAGCGACGTAGCCTCGAAAGTTCCACGCGTCTCTAGAGATGGCACTCCAGAAAAATCCAGAGCCCTCTCCTCTCTCTACCAGCACCAGATGCTCGCGCACTCTCTCTCCACTCTCTCGCCGCGTAGGCCCTTTCCCCTTACTTCTCTCCGTCACGCGCCGTCCCCGCGCGATCTGCTTTCTTGCGGAACGCTGGTCGTGAGTTCGAATCTCACGTCGCTGTCACAATATGTAATACGCTTTGTCAAATCTGGCAACCTTTTCATAAGGGAAGCTAACTTTCTTCTTCTTCTTTCACACCTTGATATTACATAAAAATCCCGTCCCTATAAATAAACCATAATTTTTTACAGTTTTGTTTAGTATAATGGGTGAAAGTGGTATAACTACATTAATTTTAACTAGTAATAATAGATATCAATAAAAGTAATAGGTAAGTTTGAATAACCGTTTCTGTATCTATAATAATTATGGAAAAAATCGAGTTTCTATTGAGAGATTGGAAGTGGATACATTGCAACAGTGCAATGCTTTGTATACAGCTGTGGAAGTATGAATCTAAAACAGTAGTAATAAGCAAAGGAATCGCTTCTGCTTGCATTGAAAGCTCAGGCCTTTCAGTGGGGAGGCAATCGATAACAGCTGATTTGTAGGTCAGTCTGCTTTCTAAAGAAGAAAATTCATACATGCACTAATTATTGTTTTTACGAATAATGTAAACAGAACGGAATACTTAAAGATAACCTTACAATTCATAATGGACAAACATAAGTAAGCTAATTCTCAACACCAGTGTTTTGTGGGAGGGGGGGGGAATTTATTAACATATCCATACTATCAGCTGAATTACACTGCAAGAAATAAAAACAAATTGCACTTTAACTTGGATAATAATTTTTTGCAGAACATGTAAGAAAATAAAATAAACTTTATAATATAAATGTAGGTTAGTAACCATAGCCCTCGAGTTCTACAGGCTGGAATCACAGATCCAGTCTCTGGCTTTCGTTTTTTCACAGCAACAAATGTTCTCGGAATTGGAAATTTCATCTGATACAGGTATTGATTCATGGAAATTCTGTCTTGATTCCCCAATAGAATCAGCAACTTCCATGTCACAAAAAGAATCAAAAACACATAAAGTAACCCGTCAAAACCGCCAGTAATATTATAAAATTTATATAATTAGAACCAGAGTTATAGAACTGTTATTTCTTAGCCTCCTCTGTCTGAAGTGCTATTGGCTCGTGTTGTTCTGGACAGCTAAAATGTCGCACCTTCCATTGACTAAGATGCATGATGGATAGATTTATTGATATTAGTTCACAAAAGTACAAACGTAATAACTTAAAAATGATCTATATACAAAAAAATAGTTAGGCGTATACATAATAAATATACAATTTCCTAAACTACTTAATCTGTCTCAAATCTCAGTAATTTATTGGTTTAAACTTGCACTTATGTCTGGTTTTAGTGAATGTTTAAACCAATTGTGTCCCGCGCCGTGGCGTCGCGGTCTAAGGCATCCTGCCTAGGACTCGCGTTACGGAATGCGCGCAGGTTCGATTCCTCATGGGGGAAGAAATTTTCTCATGAAATTTCGGCCAGTGTATGGGACCGGTGTCCACCCAGCATCGCGATGCACTTGGGGAGCTACGATAGGTAGTGAAATCCGGTTGTGAATGCCAGCTATAACGGCTGGGGGGGATCATCGTGCTAACCACACGATACCTCCATTCTGGTTGGATGATCGTCCACCTCTGCTTCGACATGTGGGTGTGAGGCCAGCAGCCGGCTGGTCGGTCTAGGCCCTTCACGGGCTGTAGCACCACGGATTATTATTAAACTAATTGTGATAACCATTAAAACTTATGTATTTGCTCCTTTTGACAATTTTCTACCGTAAACATTTTTAAAATTAATTTTTCTTTTTACTTTAATCATCTAAATCTATTCTGTAACTTTCATATTTATGTTTAGTTATAGGCACATTTATGCATGTTAACTAAATATTCCGTGTCATCATACTGCATCCAGGTTAGCAGCTGTTGACATATAGCCAACACACTGCAATAGCTGAATTGGTATTTTTCCGTATGTAGGTCACTCTAAATTCCTGCTACATGCTTGTCAGATAGCTATTTGTGTATCATTTATACATCTTTCAGCATACATGTAAACACACTTGACATTTTGCAGTGTAGGCTTCATATAGATAGATTCATTTTCCGGGCTAAATTGGTTTTATAAAATATCAATTACGCAAGACTTTCTCGGCGTACCTGAGGCAATCCTGTGTCTGGTTGTGAATTCTTTTCCATGTTTGTTTCCTTTTGTTGTAGTGGCTTCTTATTGTTCTTTTATAAATGTTTAAACCTTCTTCCTTGCGATTAAAGTTGTTGTTGCTTTAACGCCATCATGTAGACGGGGGAAGAAGTGCGTCGTCGTGCTCAAGATGTCATGTCCTTTCTAATGTTGTGATCGCCCTCTTGATAGGCATGTGCTGCCACTGCCGATTTGTCGATCTGTCCAGGCGGCAATTCCTATGTTCTGCATCTCGTCCTGACGCTCAAGGTTTATAATCGTGTTCTAGTATTCTTACAGTTATGTGATTTACGGATTTGATTTCTAAGACTTTTTTTAATTAAAATGCATTTTTGTTTCATTTCCTTAATAATGCTTCTTAGTTTCCTGTGACAATATTCATTTTGTCTTTTGATCTAATGTAAAATTGGCCTTGTGCTTTGCCATTATGTTGTGATCCTTCTTGTTGATCAGGGTTTTCATCATCAGTTTCTGGCCGGGATGATGATTGGAGGTCTTATGCAGATATCTGTCTGTGTGGGTCTTTTTCCTGTAGACGTCATGACCTTGATCCTTCATAACGTCCAGGAAGGGTAACCTCCGTCCTTTTCGTTTTATATGAATTTATTGTGGATCCAGGAAATCCATCAATGATCATTCACATGGGGCAGATTACGAACGGTTTGTATGACCAGCATGATCTTCAGTCATCGAGGAATTCTTCTCCATATGTTGCATCATCGAATTTGGGCTTTGTGTAACATTCCTGAGCTGTTCATTTTATTCATTGGAAATGTGCAGTGTTTGGTCCACATCTTGCGGGTAATCGTGTTCTTGACCGTACTTTTGTAAACAATGACACAGTCTAAATTTTGTTGCTTCTCAACATCTTGATTTTTTCTATGAATCAAGATGTCTGAGAACGCGGCCTGAAGATTTACTTCTGTTTGACGTTGTCATTGTTTACTAAAGTACCGGTCAAACACACTGGAGCTGCTACACAAGTTCTACCTTGTTGTTTCACCAGGTTCTGACCACAACGTATTTCCAATGGAATTATGAATTCTATGAACAGCTGGATGGTGTGGCTATGGGGAGCCCGCTAAGTCCGATGATAGCCAACTTTTATATGGAGTTTCTGAAGAGTCGATCCTCGAAGCCGCGACACTTAAGCCTTGCTGGTTTAGATTTCGATGATACGTTCGTAAAAGATGGTGAACGATCATTGATGGATTTCCTGAGGCAGTTGAATAGCTTCCATATTACAATTCACTATGGAAACGGAAAAGGACTTAGGTTACCCTTCCTGGACGTTATGGTACAAAGGAGGACAGATGGCACCCTTTCATGACGTCTACAGGAAGCCGACCCACACAGACAGATATCTGCATAAGACCTCCAATCATCCCGGCCAGAAACGGGCCATGATGAAAACCCTGATCAACAGGGCCAGGCGGGTAGCCGAGCCACGACACATCCAACGGGAGCTGAGCCATGTAGCGACAGCACTCATGGCCAATGGTTACTCAAGGCCGGAGATAAAGAGAGCCATGCGTCCCAGAGTAACACATTTGCGGTCACAGGAACGAAAAGCGACTAAGAAGGGCACGGTCTTTACCCTACTTAAGGAATGTGACATCCGGATTTGCTGAAGCGTCATGAAGTGAAACGATCTTCCTGCATAAGCAAATCCGGAACATGCTTTAGGTCATCCAGACAAACGAGATAAGCTGCTGTCCGCAGTTTACAGGATTTGTTCTAAGGTTAACATGGTACTACACAGCCGGAGCGTGTTGACGAGACTGACAGAACATAATAGGAATTGCCAGGTAATTCGGCAGTGGCAGCACATGCCTATCAAGAGGGCGATCACAACATTAGATTCAAGGACACGGACATCTTGAGCACGACGACGCACTCTTCCCCCGTCAAAGAAGATCGAAATAATAAACACAACAACAACTTTAATCGCAAGGAAGAAGGCGAAAGCTAAACAAGTGTTGGTACCCGGTCCTAAACAGAACAGATAAGAAGCCACTACAACAAAAGGACGGAACCCAGAACGGGAGCAGCGAACAAAGCGGCGCGGACCGCAGCGACAACAGGCTCGCCCGCGAGCCGCACTCTAAATACGCTGCACAACCAGACACAGGATCAGTTGCCTCAGGTACGCCGAGAAGAGTCTTGCGACCTCGGATACCACTTCCACTGAAGATGTCTGCCAGTTGCAGACGAAACGCCTGGTAAAAACCAACTAATAGACCACGTCTCAGCCCGGAAAATGAATCTACACTTGACATATTAATTACGTAAATTGATATCAATTACAGTTAAATATTCTTTTCCATGCTTACATTTTCGTTTAATTCTTATAAATGAAAGCTTGAACAAGGCCTGAACTCACAACCTTCGAATCATTAAGCGAACACTCTACCGCTGGTCTACGAGACACAGATAACTAAGATGCATGGAAAGGGGTATAGTTACGTAGTATCTCACAGTTATATGAAATACCAAGACTTTGCATGTTTGTTTCATTTAATAATGCTAGTACAATATTTATAATGTACAGTACAATATAATATTATTGTACAAATTAATATGTTTCTTTATTTTGCAGGACTTACCTAACATACGATTTTGCATGCCCCATTGTAGACAGTATTGAGGGTGTGACACATTGCCTAAGAACAACTGAATATCATGACAGAGATGAGCAGTTCTATTGGTTTATAGAAGCATTAGGTCTACAAAAGCCATACATATGGGAGTATAGTCGCCTGAATATGATGAACACTGTACTGTCGAAACGCAAGCTGACATGGTTTGTTGATGAAGGACTTGTTGATGGCTGGTAAATATTATTATTATTATTATTATTATTATTATTATTTATATTATTATTATTATTATTTGTATGCACATTTGTTATTCGTTGTACACTGTAAATCTTGTGCTGAACTGTTATTGGCCCTAGGCTGTTATTATTATCAGTCGCAATATCTGGATGTCTTTTCAGAAAAGCCTTATACCAACCTATACCTGGTGTATTGTCTATGAATGGATTTGGCCGGTTGTTCAGTTAGAGAATTTCTTTGACACTTGCAATCACATATGCCTTACGACGAGGGAATCCTTTCCTACAACTATCAATGATCCATTTTTAGAGTGATTTCCTCTTCATCAGTCAAAATTGTGTTAGGGCCAGGCTGACTTTTAACAAAATCTTGTTTTAGATGAAACTGAATTGTTGCCTGAGGAACGTTATGTTTCTTTGCAGCTGCATTTTTTGGAAGTCCACTTGTGACATCATTAATAGCAGCTTCTAAATCCTCAGATGTGTATCTTTTCTTTTTTGACGACATTTCTGACACCCTCAGGGGAAAAAAGTTTTCTATAATATCGCAATACTGCCAACAACTAATAATGTATGGTTTATTATACATTTTGGTGTATGGTGCACAAATATTTTTATATTTTAAGTAATAGTTTAATTCTGTTAAATGTAATAAAGGTAATTTTAGATTACTTTATTTATCTGTTTGTGTTGGAAATAAATTTGTCGGTTAGTTCTTATACTTTCAGAATAGCTGTATTTAATAGTGGAATTTGTAGTGGATTGAAAGGGTAAATTCCTATAGGTGGTCATAAGGTATCAATAGTTGGAGATAAACTTCTAGAAAGAATGCCCAAAAAAATGAAATGAAGAAGAATACTTCTCACTTGTTCGTTTCAACATTACAGTTTATTGGCACCCCTGCCAAGAACTGTAACCAAGTATCAGAAGTGAGTCGAAAATATACCTAATTGAACTACATTAGAAGGCGATTCAAAATCTGTACTTATATCACTAATACACAATACTATAGTTGTTGGCAGGTGGTGCCAATAATAATTATAATATGTAGAAAAAAATGATACAGATGTTGGCACCCAAAATTATTTTAAGGGGAGAGGATGGTATTTTTTAAAACTTTTTCCTATTTGGTGTAAAATATTAATTTTTTGTATGTAGAGAGCTCATAGCTGTGGCAACTCAACCAAATAAAAATATTATAAAAAAATTATTTGGGGGCCCAAATTTGAAAAAAAATATACCCAATGCAGGATTGTATTAAAACCGATATATCTAAACCGTTTTTAAAGATAGATTCAGACAGTTTTTTGCAATGTATTTGCAAATACATGTTCTACAAACTGTCTGTAACAGAATTTTGATATTAGTCCCTACGTTTGTAAAATAAACAATTAAAATTTAATAACAATTTTCTGATTTCCTTTCTTGCAAACAAACGGACGTATTTTTAAAATGAAATCAACTAACAAAATTCTGTTACAGAGAAAAGTTTCCTAATAGTCTAAAGAATGTGTGTTCTAAATGTCATGCATGTATCTTTAATAGTTCAGAAATTATATCCATTTTTGTCTGGCAATGTAGCAAAAAAAAATGAAGTTACTGGAAACCGATAAAAGGGGGCGTGTGATTTAAAAATCCATAGCACAGGAAGTTTAAAAATGACGTCTCAACATCTGATAAGGGCACAAATACCCACAAAATGTTATGCAATGCATTCCACACATATCAAAGAATTTTTAAAGAATTTTTTTTTTTGAAAATTTAATTTACCGGAAACAACAATAAAAGTGGGCGAGTGATTTAAAAATCCATAACGCAGGAAGTTTAAAAATGGCGACTCAACATCCAATAAGGGCACAAATACCCGCAAAATGTAATGCTATGCATTCCACACATATCACAGAGTATTTTAAAGAAAATTTTTTTTTTTTTTTGAAAATTTACTCATTTTTCACCAAACAATACCATCCTCTCCCCTTAAGTAAAATTAGGTTATGAGATTGAATGAATTTAATTACATAACCAGCAGAACATTCAGATCAAGTGTAACTGTATTTTAAATATGTAATATACAACTGTTGTGTATATCAATTCCGATGCCCGTGGCCCTACTTTAAACGGTTCAAACCTACCCGCGCAAAATGAGAGTCGCTGCTTTCTCTCTCTCAGAAAGCAGGTTGGCTCGCTTTTTTTTCCTCTTGTGAGGGAGAAACCAAAGATCGCGCGGCGACGAGTCACGTTGGCAATAGAAATACCCCAGGCACTGTGACGTCAATGGCGTCCTCAACCACCATTGTTCCGAGGGGTATAAATATAACGCATCTCCGCGACTTCAGTCACTTGTTCGTCAGATGGCAAAGAGGTAGCTCTCATCGACCTCCGTCACTGACAGCAGTCTCCCAACCAGGCCTACGCTATGGTTGTCTTTTGTTCGGACGTGTCTGCACACGGCCACCACTCCGGGAACAGGGAGCCAAGCTGCGCCCCTGTCTCCTGTATTCTTTCCTACACTAGCCTCACTTCTTACGCATTCTAAACTTATTTTATTCTAGTCTCGCTCAAGCCTCATCACCACCTCCAACCCGCACACTTCTCTCCCTGATCACCCTTATCTCTCACCATCCTGACTTCGACTCCCAGCTCTTATCCCGGCTTGTTCGAATAAACACAACCATCTCCTCAGCCCCCTCTAGAGTCGGTAAGTCGCGAGTGCGCTCTGTTGATCCGTCGATGATAGAGGTCACCTTTCCCGTTCCTGAAGTCAGTAAGTCGCACAGTACGCTGTGTTGATCCTCCGATGCCAGGAGCTTGTTCTCGAAGTCGGTAAGTCGCACAGCACGCTGTGTTGATCCTCCGATGCCAGGAGCTTGTTCTCGAAGTCGGTAAGTCGCACAGCACGCTGTGTTGATCCTCCGATGCCAGGAGCTTGTTCTCGAAGTCGGTAAGTCGCACAGTACGCTGTGTTGATCCTCCGATGCCAGGAGCTTGTTCTCGAAGTCGGTAAGTCGCACAGTACGCTGTGTTGATCCTCCGATGCCAGGAGCTTGTTCTCGAAGTCGGTAAGTCGCACAGTACGCTGTGTTGATCCTCCGATGCCAGGAGCTTGTTCTCGAAGTCGGTAAGTCGCACAGCACGCTGTGTTGATCCTCCGATGCCAGGAGCTTGTTCTCGAAGTCGGTAAGTCGCACAGTACGCTGTGTTGATCCTCCGATGCCAGAGCTTGTTCTCGAAGTCCTGCACAGTACGCTGTGTTGATCCTCCGATGCCAGGAGCTTGTTCTCGAAGTCGGTAAGTCGCACAGTACGCTATGTTGATCCTCCGATGCCAGGAGCTTGTTCTCGAAGTCGGTAAGTCGCACAGTACGCTGTGTTGATCCTCCGATGCCAGGAGCTTGTTCTCGAAGTCGGTAAGTCGCACAGTACGCTGTGTTGATCCTCCGATGCCAGGAGCTTGTTCTCGAAGTCGGTAAGTCGCACAGTACGCTGTGTTGATCCTCCGATGCCAGGAGCTTGTTCTCGAAGTCGGTAAGTCGCACAGTACGCTGTGTTGATCCTCCGATGCCAGGAGCTTGTTCTCGAAGTCGGTAAGTCGCACAGCACGCTGTGTTGATCCTCCGATGCCAGGAGCTTGTTCTCGAAGTCGGTAAGTCGCACAGCACGCTGTGTTGATCCTCCGATGCCAGGAGCTTGTTCTCGAAGTCGGTAAGTCGCACAGCACGCTGTGTTGATCCTCCGATGCCAGGAGCTTGTTCTCGAAGTCGGTAAGTCGCACAGCACGCTGTGTTGATCCTCCGATGCCAGGAGCTTGTTCTCGAAGTCGGTAAGTCGCACAGCACGCTGTGTTGATCCTCCGATGCCAGGAGCTTGTTCTCGAAGTCGGTAAGTCGCACAGCACGCTGTGTTGATCCTCCGATGCCAGGAGCTTGTTCTCGAAGTCGGTAAGTCGCACAGCACGCTGTGTTGATCCTCCGATGCCAGGAGCTTGTTCTCGAAGTCGGTAAGTCGCACAGCACGCTGTGTTGATCCTCCGATGCCAGGAGCTTGTTCTCGAGGTCGGTAAGTCGCACAGCACGCTGTGTTGATCCTCCGATGCCAGGAGCTTGTTCTCGAAGTCGGTAAGTCGCACAGCACGCTGTGTTGATCCTCCGATGCCAGGAGCTTGTTCTCGAAGTCGGTAAGTCGCACAGCACGCTGTGTTGATCCTCCGATGCCAGGAGCTTGTTCTCGAAGTCGGTAAGTCGCACAGCACGCTGTGTTGATCCTCCGATGCCAGGAGCTTGTTCTCGAAGTCGGTAAGTCGCACAGCACGCTGTGTTGATCCTCCGATGCCAGGAGCTTGTTCTCGAGGTCGGTAAGTCGCACAGTACGCTGTGTTGATCCTCCGATGCCAGGAGCTTGTTCTCGAAGTCGGTAAGTCGCACAGCACGCTGTGTTGATCCTCCGATGCCAGGAGCTTGTTCTCGAAGTCGGTAAGTCGCACAGCACGCTGTGTTGATCCTCCGATGCCAGGAGCTTGTTCTCGAGGTCGGTAAGTCGCACAGCACGCTGTGTTGATCCTCCGATGCCAGGAGCTTGTTCTCGAAGTCGGTAAGTCGCACAGCACGCTGTGTTGATCCTTCGAACTAGAGAACTAACCTTCTACCTCATTCCATCTCTCTCGTTATCCTGCCCCCACAACACACCTGAGAGCAGGCCGATTTTTCCCAGGCACTCCCGTTACCCCTACCTCCCTCTCATTCAAGTCGTACTTTACTATCACCCCTCATAACTCTCCTCGCATCGAAGCCTCAGGACGAATTTCTAAACAATCAATTTCTATCACGACTCTCCCGTTACCCCTACCATAGAACTAGGAGGGAACCACAGTTATACTTTCTTTGTTAGCCTATTTCTGTAATAAACAAATGTTATTTTAAGAAAACAGCCTTTCCTTTAAACTTCACCACAGTTTCTTATCATCACCCCACCCACCAGCTGCAGCCATCTTGTCACGTCACTTCGTTTCCCCCCACCTCGACAACACGTCGGAGAGCGAAACGACCAAGAGTCTGGCGTAATACACAACATAGACAAGTACTTACAGAATATGTCACTCCTGTGTTCTTATTTTTTTCTTTATAATTCAACACTAGATATGCAGTTCAGAACATTTCCACATAGCATGAAGACTCAAAGAAAAATGGAGAGAAAACATTCACATAACAATGTCAACAACATTATAAGCTATGTTTTTCCCTAAGTAGAATTGTCCGTGGGAAAAAAAATGAAACTTATTATTATTAACTATGTTCAACACCTGCCAAGAACTGTCACACTGCCAACAATTGTACCATACACCCTAGTTGTAAGTTTTTGAACATCATATTTATTGCCTAACATATTAATCTGGACGTGGTATTTACATAGAGATCGTCATTTTGAATTTGTGTTCACAGGGATGATCCTCGGTTCCCAACTGTACGAGGAGTATTGAGACGAGGAATGACTGTGGAAGGTTTGAAACAGTTCATCATTGCTCAAGGTTCTTCCCGATCTGTTGTTATGATGGAATGGGACAAGATCTGGGCATTCAACAAGAAGGTGATTATTGTTGGGTCCAACTTTTTTAAATGATGTAGCTCTGAAAGGCTTCGGTGTACACACATTCCCTATCTCAAACAGCTCCAAATCTCCTACCCTGCAACCCCACGAAAGTTTTTGCATTGTTTTCTGAAACACAATGTACGGTATTTAATAATTGTTTTATTTAAGGTGTAGTTTTACTTTTGTTGACGTCGTACAAAATTTTGTCCAATATTCTTTTGAGGAGATTAACTCCGTACGTAGATGAAATTATTGGGGATCATCAGTGCGGTTTTCGGCGTAATAGATCGACTATTGATCAGATTTTTTGTATTCGGCAGATAATGGAGAAAAAATGAGAGTATAAGGGTACAGTGCATCAGTTATTCATAGATTTCAAAAAGGCATATGACTCAGTTAAGAGGGAAGTATTATATGATATTCTTATTGAATTTGGTATTCCCAAGAAACTAGTTCGATTAATTAAAATGTGTCTCAGTGAAACATACAGCAGAGTCCGTATAGGTCAGTTTCTATCTGATCCTTTTCCAATTCACTGCTAAAGGGAGATGCACTATCACCTTTACTTTTAACTTCGCTTTAGAATATGCCATAAAGAAAGTTCAGGATAACAGGCAGGGTTTGGAATTGAACGGGCTACATCAGCTTCTTGTCTATGCAGATGACGTGAATATGTTAGGAGAAAATACACAAACGATTAGGGAAAACACGGAAATTTTACTTGAAGCAAGTAAAGCGATCGGTTTGGAAGTAAATCCCGAAAAGACAAAGTATATGATTATGTCTCATGACCAGAATATTGTACGAAATGGAAATATAAATATTGGAGATTTATCCTTCGAAGAGGTGGAAAAATTCAAATATCTTGGAGCAACAGTAACAAATATAAATGACACTCGGAGGAAATTAAACACAGAATAAATATGGGAAATGCGTGTTATTATTCGGTTGAGAAGCTCTTATCATCCAGTCTGCTGTCCAAAATCTGAAAGTTAGAATTTATAAAACAGTTATATTACCGATTCTTCTATATGGCTGTGAAACTTGGACTCTCACTCTGAGAGAGGAACATAGGTTAAGGGTGTTTGAGAATAAGGTGCTTAGGAAAATATTTGGGGCTAAGCGGGATGAAGTTACAGGAGAATGGAGAAAGTTACACAACACAGAACTGCACACATTGTATTCTTCACCTGACATAATTAGGAACTTGAAATCCAGACGTTTGAGATGGGCAGGGCATGTAGCACGTATGGGCGAATCCAGAAATGCATATAGAGTGTTAGTTGGGAGACCGGAGGGAAAAAGACCTTTAGGGAGGCCGAGACGTAGATGGGAGGATAATATTAAAATGGATTTGAGGGAGGTGGGGTATGATGATAGAGACTGGCTTAATCTTGCACAGGATAGGGACCGATGGCGGGCTTATGTGAGGGCGGCAATGAACCTTCGGGTTCCTTAAAAGCCATTTGTAAGTAAGTAAGTAGTTTTACTCTGACTGTTACACTTTTACTATGTCATACTACTTTGGCCAATAAAACGGTATGTAATGACGTGTTTCAGCCAATCATGGCTGCTTATCCTACAATTTTTATTACCTCCCTAGCATTTGTTTCTTTGTTTGCCAACATTGTAATTTCAATAATTGTACCTTTTAAAATGATTCATGTTTATTTCATCATCCTTAATACTACTCTGCAGCACATATAAGGATCACCTTCAAATTTATACAGATGGATCTCTAAATCATAATAATTGGACATCAGGAGCAGGGTATTATATTCCAAAATATCAAGAAAGTTATTTCATACCAAGTTCATCCTCCTCCAGTCTTGACACTGAATTGCTAGCTATTGATGCTGCTCTTCAGTGTGTTACTCAAATTTCTGAAAAATCTATTTGCATACTTACCGACTCCAAGGGGCTATATTTAATATAATTAAATATGTACCAAACCTATACACACATAGAATTATTCCAATTCAGAAACAACTAATAAACTAAAAGAACTCCAAAAGGAAATAACATTTCAATGGATACCTAGTCATTGTGGTATACCTGGAAACGAGAAAGTCGATAATATTGCAAAACAGGCAACATATTTGCAACCAAGACCTCTTCAAATGATATCTCTATCCAGTGCTTTTGCTTCAGTAAAGTCTCATTTTACAAACCTATGGGTCAACAATTGGCTCTCTTCTGACAAAAGAAAAATTTTACAGTCTGTACAAAAGAAACCAAATGACCTGGAAATGTACAAAAACTTGTCCAGACATGTTCAAACATTTTTAACAAGAGCCAGAACAGGTCACATTGTCACTCAATTGTACCTACACCGATTTCACATTTCTGATAATCCTACTTGTCTGTGGTGTAATAATCATGATGAAGATCTGGAACACATTCTTCTATACTGTCCATCCATAAATCACAAAAGAAGTAAATTAAAATTATCAGTACCAGTTGCAGAAGACACAGCCCTGCAGTATATATTGACTACACCCCACCTCTGGCTACTAGCAACAGGCATCTATAATGAACACCGATCAAAATACCCCTCATTTCTTGTGAAAAACAACTGAATAGACTACAATGGACTGTAGTGGACTTTATGTTGTCGGCAAACAGCTGGATATATTAAGAAGATTGATTAATTGATTGATTCATTCATTCATTCATTCATCATCATTAATTAAAACTTTTCAATAATTTATCTGTTTTTATATTATTTACGTTATGTTATAGCTTTTGCTCTATAAGATTATGAATAGTCACATATCAGAGAGTGTTTAATCAATCAATCAATCAATCAAACTCCTGTATATCCTCATGAGGAGCATAGGGCATTCACAAAGTGCCTCCATCGGACCCTATTTGTAGCCAACTTCTTCACTTCGCTCCATGTTTTCCCATCCCTAGCAATTTCCTCCAAAACTGTTCTCTTCCATGTATTTTTTGGCCTTCCTCTTGTTCTACTACCCTGGGGGTTCCAATCCAAAGCCATTCTTTCTGCTGCTCCATCTTCTTTCCTGATTTTGTGCCCTATCCAATTCCACTTCCGTCTTTTGATTTCTATTGTGATTTTCTGATTTGTTATCTTCCATAGTTCTGAGTTTGTTATTATATCTGGCCATCTAATTTTTAAAATTCTTCGTAAACATCTATTAACAAATGTTTGTAGTTTATTTTGTATAATTTTACTTGTTTTCCATGTCTCACAGCCATATAATAAGACTGATTTCACATTACTGTTAAAGATTTTAATTTTTGTAGATCTAGATATAATATAAGATTTCCATATAGGGTACAACTGGACAAATGCACTATTTGCATTTTTTATTCAGTTCTTTAAATTCTCAAAGGCTCCATCATCCTTGTCAATTATACTACCCAAATATTTAAATTCTTGAACAGTATCAATGTTAGATTCTTTAATATACATTGATAATTGAAGTGAATGCAACTGTTTTAATAAAAATGAAACTAAATCAACAAAGACTTCTGGACTATAATTGTCCATACAGTTCAGTGAAGATTGTGTAGATGGCACAACTGGTAACAAGAGAACAGCTCATCATAAAACGCTACCGTCATCTAGCGGAATGTTTGTAATGATGGGATGGTAGAATAATACATTTTCAAGACAGTTTATTATTTTCGTATGTCAATTAATATTTTATTGTATTAAAGTACTTTATTTCTTCTAACCTTTATATTCTTTCTTCTAATCATGTAATAGTCAATTATATCCCACTCGAGTTTTGATTTTCTCTAGTTAAATCAAAACCTCTAATGGGATTAATGTTGAAGAATTATAATATACTTAGTTGAATATTATGTTTTCTTTTTTTCCTCCCAAGGTTATTGATCCAATTGCACCTCGTTACACTGCTTTGGAAAAAGACCAGGTAGTTCCTGTTCTAGTGAATGGAGTAGAAACAGAACCTTTGACTGTTGCCAAACATCCAAAGAATGATGATGTTGGCACAAAAACTGTTTGGATTGGGCCGAAAATCTTCATAGAAGAAGTTGATGCAGAGACTCTTAAAGAGGGTGAAAATGCCACCTTCATAAATTGGGGAAATTTATTAATCAAGAAGATTAATCGGTAAGCATCTCATGTCATCATTAAGCCATCTTCACTCCTATAACTAAAATGTTATAATTTGTCATGATTTTTTTAATCTTAATATATTACAACCATATCCAGTTTTTGTCTTTCTTGATTCCATTTAAGAGTTTATCAGGAATTTGTCTATCTGACAAAATGGAATTTCATTTCTGAAATGGGAACACTTCTAACGTGGCTTTATGGAACAATGATGTAACTGAAAATGATCATGAAATTTAACGCATTGATCATCAGAAAAAAGAAAATATGTGAAGAAATCTATCGTATTATCATCTTTTTTTGAAACTTCAATCCTGATTCTCGAAATGGACAGCCATTGCAGAAAAGATAAATGTGATAGTTTGCTTACAACAATACTTTGTTTTTAATGTGTTTTTTCATTTCGTTTATTGCATTCCATAGATGTTACATTAGCATTGAGGACCCAAAACGGATACATACAAGAGGTAGAAAAGCTTAAACAAAATCTAGAAATACCAAGTGAAAAGGAAAACTTGATGTCTCGATATAATCCACTCAGGCCCGATTGTATAAACCATTTAATCTTAGATCATAGGTTAAATTGATCCTTGTTTCTGCTGAACTTGGAATTTTGTGTTGTATAAAGTCTAATCTGAGATTAATTTGTCTCAAACTAAAGTCAACTTTGACTGAAGAAATTTCTCCGATTAAGTTAGATGATCCAAGTTCAGTTATTTCTTTTCTGTTTGAAATATACGAGTGACAGATTGTGCAAATAAAATATCCATTATTATTAATATTAATAGATATGATAGGTACATTTATATATATTTCTTTCAATTTCTTGCCTTAATACACAAACATTCTTATATTTTATAAGGCTCTATCGTGTTCAGCAGTATCAAATAACATAACCTATAATTATATTATGTTTATAACAACTATTAATTATTAATGGATATGATGGGTACATTCATAAATTTTCAATTAACTGTATTACTAAACGAAAATTGTCGTTTTATAAAGCTTTATTATGTTTAGCAGTATCAAACACCATAACATGATAACAACTCAGAGAACAGTCAACCTTCTTCTTATTGTCCGCCATTATTTACATTGCACAAAAAAAGTGTCTCCAACAGATTGTATTACGGAAAGTCGCCAAAAAGTAGTTGTAAAGTCGCTAGATTTCTCATTATCAACAAAGAAAGATAAAATTTTGTCACTATGGGGTGCTAAAAAGGTCACTAAATCCCTGTTTAAGCAATATAAAAGTTAAAAGAAATTGTTGTTGAAAAAGAGTTAAAGTCGCTAGATTGGCAACACTGAACAAACCTGTCCGCGCATCACGTATTACACCTGTTTATGCGATGTTGCCAAATTCTTTTCACGTGAACTTAGATTGCATTTGAACCAAGGTAATTTGATCGCAGAAAAGTTTTATACAATAGAAGAAGTGTCTGAACTCGGTTCACTTTTCGATCTTCGATCAAAGTTAATCTTTAGTCAGGGAGTTTTATACAATTGGGCCTTAATAACTTCAAAGTAGACTGCTGCCTTGATCTTGATGAAGTCTTCAACAAAAAAGATATAAATCCAGAAGTAGCAAAAGCCATTGCCCTACAAACAATTAATAGAAAATATCCACAAAAGGACTGGTTGTACATTTACACTGATGGATCTCTCATGGATCAAAATGAAGGAGCTGGAGCAGGAGCTACTTGTCAATACTTTTCTCTTTATAAAAATGTTGGAAGTACACAACATATTTTGATGGCAAAGTTGAAGCCATTTATACATCACTTCAAAATGTATTTGTTTGGCTAAACCAGTGCAAAAACATAGTCATCCTGTGTGACTCCAAAGCTGCAATCCAGTCCATCAGCTCAGCTACATCCCCTAAAATGGAAAAAAGTAAAAGAAATTCATTGCATGGTAAAACAAATTCAAATGCTAAATAAAAAAGTTGTCTTCCAATGGATCCCGGCCCGCTGTGGACTGAAAGGTAATGAGAAAGCAGATATGTTAGCAAAGAAAGGAACTAAAATCAACTTAAAAACAAATATCAAGTTCCCATATGAATCAATAAAACGAGTCATAAAAAGAATAAGTAACAGCAAACAGGCAAAACATCAAAATTCAGAATGGAATGAATCATTCAAAGATCCAAAACTAATTCCTGATCTACCTCGAAAATCTGCCGTGGCCATGTTTAGATTGATTACTGGTCGTGATTGCCTCAGTAAACACCTCCATCGTATTGGAGTACTAAATTCACCTAAATGCTTACTGTGCACCAGAGAAGAGGACATGGAGATGGAGCACCTGGCTAATTGTGAAACTCTTAGGACGACCTTCCATCAAAATATTGGGAAGCAAGATGGATGATGACTTCATTGTTAAATCCAGAGCATTAGATACACACACACACACATACACACACATACATTATCATTGAAGCTTTAAGATGTGGAACAAGTCAAAATTTTACAATATTTCAATTTTTTGGCGAGATGAAGTGAGGTCGAGGATTCATCATAGATCACCTGGCATTCGCCCAAACGGTGGTGGTGGTAGTGGTTCGCCATCATCATCACAGAACTGGTT
Organism: Periplaneta americana; assembly: GCA_025594305.2. Lineage (NCBI taxonomy): Eukaryota > Metazoa > Arthropoda > Insecta > Blattodea > Blattidae > Periplaneta > Periplaneta americana. Next base: position 17,418,062 of record JAJSOF020000039.1, on the reverse strand, counting down.
AAATATTTTGAATGGCACCACTGCCCATAACAGTTCCAGTGATGTAGCATAAGGAAATAGAATTTTCCCCTTCATTTTCACATACCCAAGTGCCGTCCCAGGTTAAAAATGATCCAGTATACGGGCTATTTCATCTCAAATCGACCGAAATGTAGAGAAAATTGACCTTACAATTTTTAAATACAATGAAACTTTTTCTGTCCGTAGACAACTGTGATATAATGCTTTGTGCAAAGTGAGGCATCAGAATTTAATAGTGTTTAAATTAATAATATTTAAATTTATCGTATTTTCATAAAATTAGCAACTTTAAACTGTTGTGGCTCCGAAACCCTTTCACCCAGTGATCAAAATCATGGTTTATTTTGATACTGAGAAGTTAAAGTTTATATTGACATGTAAACAGTTTTTCTTACTTTTTATGGAAATGGAGAAATTTAGATTTTTTCTTCCTTAAGACGCTTTTGGCCACGAAAAAATATTTTTAAAATATATGGTTAGATTCCACATTGAAAGTACAAATAAACACATATTTTTTACTGATGGTACGTTGATAAGAAAGTATTGAAAATATCAAATAAAGAAAATAAATAGTACGCGCGTGAACTAACCAGCTGACTGTGAGACGGGAGATAGCCGAGGGAAGCAAGGCCAGGTGGCATAAACACGAGGTGTCGTCTAGCAGCCATGGCTGTGCTAGCTTTATCACAGGTTTTCATAAACACAGGAGTAAAATGACGCCCAACGCTCGCTTATCTTCATCTCTCAGCCAGTGCATGCGGTACTGCGCCGTTCAAGTCTAGGCGTGTGAAAATAATCTATTTAATACCCTCGAAACTTATTGCCGAGCCTCTAAGCAAACAATGCCAAATCCCTCTTAATAATGCAAGGTTTTTTCTCAATATTTTTTTACATTTTTACAAATGGCCAAAAAGCCTAAAAGCAAGTAAAATCAGATTATCTGTCTCTCTGTGTACAATAAAAATTAGGATTACTTCTTAACATAACCTACCAATTGTCATCTTCAAAATAAGCTCTTGTTCAATGTTCTGCAGTAAATGGTTCCAAAGTTCTGAGCGCTGAAAAGGCTTGTTTGTATAAAATACGCTAAATTTGTCGCTCAATAGTACGAAAACCGTTTGACTTTCGATAGTATATTTTTGAAAATGCACTCCCCTCAGCACCTTGTTGTTGTTATTGTTTTCTAATGCCAGGCGTTTGACAAAGTCATTTGACCTCTTGCACTCCAATATTTTTCAAAGACATTATCATGGCCAGCCACTGAAGCACAGATTTTGAGGTGTTCCGAATCTATTTCTTGGTTTGAGTTGCACAATGGGGAGTTAGGGGACTGATATATTCCAATTCTATGCAGGTGTTTGGCCAAACAATCATGGCCTGTTGCCAATCTAAATGCAGCTACAGACGATTTTCGTGGTAAATCGGGAATTAACTGTGGATTATGATCTATGAGATTCCTTACTAATATTAACTGCATCAAAATGACAATAGAAGAAAAAGCACTGATTCAATATGAAAAACTCATCAGATTACCAGGAAACAATTGGCATTCATACAGTCCTCTCTGTAGATTGAAAACTCAAAAAAGTTTCATATCCATTGTTCAAGAATTAAAACAGCACCTTGTATAAGTAGGGAAAAAATTAGAGTATGAAGAAAATGCGAGGGTTTTTACTGATCGATTTCATATGGAATAGCCCATATATGTTGTATATTAGATTTGAATTGGCAGTACAGTACAGATGTAATAGTTATGACTGTGTAAATGGGATTCTGAAATTTGTAGGCCTATATTGTGGAAAGATTTCATTGAAAAAATAAGAAAAGAATAGTGGAGGAAAATAAGAGTACTATAAATGTCTTTGATGTTACGTACATTTCTTTTACTGGAATGTAGTTTTATGAGAAATTAATAATAAAATATCGTTGTGAATAGAAATCGATTTGTTACTTTCATTTTCTTTCAGTGCTAATGGGAAGATTGTGTCAGTTGAAGCTGAACCAAATTTATCAGATAAGAATTATAAGAAGACAATAAAGTTAACGTGGCTGGCTGAGACAGAGAAAGCCCCTTTTGTGCCATGTGTATGCATTTACTTCGATCATATAATCAACAAGTCTGTGCTGGGAAAAGATGAAGATTTCAAGGATTATATTGGTCACACAACCAGGGTAATGATCTTAATTTATTACATTTCATTATAATAAAGTCGACCTGGTTGGCAAGTTGGTATAGCGCTGGCCTTCCATGCCCAAGGTTGCGGGTTCGATCCCTACGATGGCATTTAAGTGTGCAAATGTGACAGGCTCATGTCAGTAGATTTAAAAAGAACTCCTGCGACAAAATTCCGATCCGGTGACGCTGATATAACCTCTGCAGTTGCAAATTAAATTATAATAAATTCGAAAAGATAGTTGAAAATCATTCGTTAACCAGATCTCATGTTAATAAAATATCAGTCTTGTATAACCTAAAACTCCAATTTGAAACATTATAAAAAAAATAATTTATATAATATTTCAGATTATATCGAATTGCACGATAAAATTATTCAGTGTAAATGAAATTCTTAACTTAAAGAATGATAAAAACATTAAAGTGTATATAGTTAATCATGATCAACCTACTAAACTATTTAATAGTCTAATTTCACCCAATAAATTTAATGAAGGTGGAGCGGCCATATTACAAGATCTCAACAAAAATCAGTAAAACTTAATTTATACATTTCTCACATATACATTCTTTTTCTGAAGTCCTGGCAAATTTGCTGTACTTTCCATGTTAATTTATTTCAGTTTTTTGTTTGTACGTTTTTCACACAAGTATTCTAGTAGTTAAAAATATTATCCTTATTATTGATTGTTGTAAAAAATGAACAAGAAAATACGAATGAAAATTGTGCAGAAGACTAGAAAACACGAACTTGCAGTTACCATTTGTGTTAGTTATTTTGCACCGTATCTCGTAACATAAATAAAGTGTTAATTTAAATTTGTTCAAGTCTGAGTGTTTGCCTATGATTAAAATGCGCACCCCAGTTTTCAAGACGACATTTTGTCAAAAGAAAAGTGCGTATTATAATCATGCAAATACGATACAGTATATGTTCACTTAAGATATGGTTGATTTTGAAATTCCTGGAAATTCGAAGCTGCCCTTTCTTGTCTTCACAAATGCTAGCTTCAGTAAATGGATTATGGGCCAGTGAGAGAATCAATTTAGAATGCAGAGGGAAGAAATGGAACGTTTTAAACAATGAGGATCCAGCTCCTAAGCTATGACTGCATTGATTACAACTATCCTAATACTGGTGACAGACTACAGTCACTAATCATGATTATCGACCTAATCGCGATCGGGTTTGTAGTGTGTCACCGGCCCCATCTGCTATCAGGAGCTAAATCCTGTTTCCAGAACAAGATAATCGTGCTGATGCATGGCCCAGTGGACGAACATTTTAGTAATCTGTGTAAGTCCTCCTGCGTTCCATTGGAGAATTTTAAGGATGTTCTGTAAATGACGTCCTGCAGATGTCCCCACCTGGAGATCCGAAAGGGGGACTATTTTGCCTCCAGAAAACTTACAGAATACAAATACAAGCCTACCTTTTACATCCATCAAAAGACTAATTAAAAATAAATATAAAATCAAGCAAAACCAAGCACTATGTACCAAAGCCAAAGATAAAAAATGGAGCATTTTAATAAAAAAATCAGAAATTATTCCAGAAATCCCACGTAAATCTGCAGTAGCAAAATTCAGACTGCTTACAGAACACGACTATTTGGCCAAACACTTGAATAAAATAGGAATTTACACAAATCCAAATTGCCCTCTATGCAACAAAGAAGAAGAAATGACTGAAGATCATCTACAAACCTGTGAAGTTCTACCTGATGGATCCACCACAGAGAAATATTGGAGAGCAAGAACGCTAATGGCTTCGTTGCCAAAGCTCGGCATTAGATAACAACAACAACATTTTAGTAATCTTTGGTTTCGAATCACCTTGATTTATATCATTTAGGAAGTCGTGACAGCTTCTGCTGTGGGATTTTGTTACCCCTTCCATTGTATTATATGAAATAGAAACGAAAATGAATGGCTAGAAAATGAATTTCGCTACTATTAGACGTAGTGGAGAAATTTAATGCACATGTGAGAAAAGTAAAAAGAAATATATTAACAAATGACAGACGACTTATTCATATTTCATATATATATATAGAGAGCAATAGAAGGCTGCTGAAAGATGTTTCATTTCAATAAATAATGGATTACAAACTGAAACTGGTTTCTTTTTCAGATTTTCAATTTCAGTATCCATTACGACGCTATCGTTGAGGTTAGGGCTGATTTTAAAAATATGTTTTATTACAAAATAATATAAATTTTTGGCATGATATAAATTTTATAGGTTATAAAATCTCTTTTCAAAATAATATAAATAGTAATGATATAAATTGTATCAGTTTGCAGTGTAAAGCATATAACAATTTTAACAAATAAATTCCCATATCGAGCTGCAAGAAACAAGACAAAAAAAGGGAAAAAACTATGAACAAACATCAAAGAAAGTATGAACTTTAGGTATTGTGCAGGAGGGAAACAAACATATACGTATGTACATAGAGAAAATTGTTTCCTCTATGGTAATTCAGCTGTTGACCAGACGGGACCAAGCGTGACCTAGTGTGTCACCACATTTTCTGTAATCGCGATTAGTACTGTAGTCTGTCACCAGTATAACACCTCTCCAAACTGAAAATATTTTGACAATAGACTCAACCTGATATGAGAAGGTTCTGATTGGTTTTTCAGTTCCAATGAGTGGAAGAAAGAGGAAGTGTGTTTGTAACTTTTTTTTTTTTTTAAATAATCATATTATGTTTTTAATTATTAATGCTATTGGAGGTGTAATTAAATGCCATTTTAGTTACAGGTTTTTCTCACTTACATGTTTTTTTTTCTTCAAGCCCCCATAAAAAGTATAAATGAAGTTTTACACTAGTACCTTTTTTAGTGTTTATGTCCTACATATGAAACATCATATTTAGAATTGATTCAGAAATGTGTATTTCATTGAATGTTTTCCCTTTTGCAGACTGAAGTTTTCATGCTGGGTGACCCAGAACTCTTGAATCTTAAAAAGTCTGACATAATCCAACTACAGAGGAAAGGATTTTTCATATGTGATAATCCGTATAAACCAACAAGGTAAAACATTAATTAATACGTTTATTTATATGATATATAAAGCAGCACATATTTTATTAGTGTTTTGGTATTTGATGAGCCTTGTAATGTGTAAGATGGAGTTTGGATTATCGTAGTTTATTTGTTCTACAAAATCCTGACGGTTATCAAAACAAGAATTATTATCGAATCATTTTAACTCCTTTATAGTGACAGTTCATTTAAAAAATTTATCACCGTAAAAAGACAGCTTGTTACGAAATCTAACAGAGGTGGGTTATGATGATTGAGACTGGATTTGCTCAGCATAGGGACCAATGGCGGGCTTATGTGAGGGCGGCAATGAACCTCCGAGTTCCTTAAAAGCCAATAAGTAAGTAAGCAAAATGGATTTAATAATAAGGTTTCAATGGGCAGGGCATGTAGAACTCATTGCAATACCAGAAATGCATATAGAGTGTTAGTTGGGAGGCAGCTAAAAAGACCTTTGGGGAGGCCAAGACGTTGATGGGAAGATAATATTAAAATGGATTTGAGGGAGGTGGGATATGATGGTAGAGACTGGATTAATCTTGCTCAGTATAGGGATCAATGCCGGGCTTATGTGAGGGCGGCAATGAACCTCCGGGTTCCTTAAAAGGCAGTAAGTAAGTAAGTATATATATGTACGATTCCCGGTTAGAGCACAGGAATTTTTCCTTAAAGGAAATTATTCCTGTGTTCGTCCATGGTCTGGAATTTAGGTTAAGTTTAGATTTAAGACCTCTCCTGGCACTACATTATCATAATCATCTTATCACATCATCGGGGTAATGTAACTCCGCCTTCCAGGCGCCCCAACCTCAGAAGTGGGTTACAATTAAGCCACGGCCAGGAGAGAAGACAAGAAATGTCGAAAAGACAACCAGGTGGCATTGGATAAAAAAAAAAAAAAAATTATATGATATATAGAAAAACTTTCTGTATACTTTATCCATGAATAACCTCTTTGCACAAAATCTTTCGTATTTGGAAACAATGGATTGTGCAACTCTTGGTGGTGGAAAAGTTTTTATTGCACTACTTATTTACACTAAATTCTTTGTCCTGACACTTGTTCTAGCTACTTAGGGACGACATATAATGAAACAGAACGAATGTTATTACCTCAACTAGTTGTTCACTTGTAAACCTGGTTGCTTGTCCTCTGATCATGCGCAATGTGTCCTTTCTGGGACCTTTAAAATATCTGTGTGCCATCAATTATTTCTAAGACTGTACATAACATTTCTGAGTTTTTACTCAGACATTATCCTGTCTCTTCATGTCTATGTGGATGACGTGAATATGTTAGGAGAAAATTCACAAACGATTAGGGAAAATACGGAAATTTTACTTGAAGCAAGTAAAGCGATCAGTTTGGAAGTAAATCCCGGAAAGACAAAGTATATGATTATATCTCGTGACCAGAATATTGTACGAAATAGAAATATAAAAATTGGAGATTTATCCTTCGAAGGGGTGGAAAAATTCAAATATCTTGGAGCAACAGTAACAAATATAAATGACACTCGGGAGGAAATTAAACGCAGAATAAATATGGGAAATGCGTGTTATTATTCGATTGAGAAGCTTTTATCATCTAGTCTGCTGTCAAAAAATCTGAAAGTTAGAATTTATAAAACAGTTATATTACCGGTTGTTCTGTATGGTTGTGAAACTTGGACTCTCATTATGAGAGAGGAACATAGGTTAAGGGTGTTTGAGAATAAGGTGCTTAGGGAAATATTTGGGGCTAAGAGGGATGAAGTTACAGGAGAATGGAGAAAGTTACACAACGCAGAACTGCACGCATTGTATTCTTCACCTGACATAATTAGGAACATTAAATCCAGACGTTTGTGATGGGCAGGGCATGTAGCACATATGGGCGAATCCAGGATTTGCATATAGAGTGTTAGTTGGGAGACCGGAGGGAAAAAGACCTTTGGGGAGGCCGAGACGTAGATGGGAGGATAATATTAAAATGGATTTGAGGGAGGTGGGATATGATGATAGAGACTGGATTAATCTTGCAGAGGATAGGGACCGCTGGCGGGCTTATGTGAGGGCGGCAATGAACCTTCGGGTTCCTTAAAAGCAATTTGGAAGTAAGTATTATCCTGTCTTGTGTTCACCTGATTCAGACGTTGGCACCAAATCCAAAACCCCATTGGCTGCTTATCCCTAAGATAATGAAATTTAATTCTTTATTAAAAATTTTTTTTTACTTGGTTATTTAACGACGCTGTATCAAATACTGGGTTAATTAGCATTGATGGAATTGATGATAGTAAGATACTATTTGGCGAGCTGAGGCCTAGGATTCACCATAGATTACCTGACATTCGCCTTACTGTTAGGGAAAACCTCGGAAAAAACCGAACCAGGTAATCAGCCCAAGTGAGAGTCGAACCCACACCCGAGCGCAATTCCAAATCAGCAAGCAAATGTGCTACTGCCTGAGCTATGGTGGTGGCCAACAGAATTTGTTTTAAACAGTAGAATATACTTATAAACATTGGACCATTGTTCGGGTGCAGCGATATGTTGTGAAAAATCACCTACATAGACTTTATTACAAATCATCAGGATTTATATATTGACTTTCTTCATCTTATACTATTATACCATTATACTGTGAATTGAAAAGTTCTGTAGAGGCGTTAGCTCAGTGGTCATCATCTTATAACAAATCAGGGCCCGGGTCTGGTTTTTTCCATTTATAATTACAGATAATGAATTAATATATCTATAATATTCTAGCCAGCACAATTCAGGTGAGTGCCTCCAGTTAATGGCAGTCTTGTCAACATATATGCCCAACTGGAGTCAGCTACAAAGGGAAACATTGAAGGAGGGAAGTTCGGTCCGGTGCTGTGGATTGAATTCAGCTCAGTGGTCAGAGCGCTATGGGTTCGATCCTCGGTGCCATAGCGAATTTTTCCCTAAAATATTAAGTATTTATTGGAGCATTGTTTGGGTGCAGCAATATGTTGTGAATAAATCTGCCTACATAGACTTTATTACAAATCATAAAGATCTTTCTTCATCTGGAAAAGTAATTTACTATAGAGTGCTTTGATTATGGTGTTGTCATCTTATAACAATATACTTTTCTCTCATTTCTTGCATTTATAATACAGATTAAATTAAGCTAGCTACACACAATTCAGCTCCTGTCAGTTACGTCTATGATAGACCACTGGAGCATGTGAGGTCCACACCTCCTTAAAACTGGCAAGGCCATTGCTGCCCTACAAAAACCCGCCATCTCCCTATCCTGAGCAAGATTAATCCAGTCCCTCCATCATATCCCACCTCCCAAATCCATTTTAGGCTCATCTATGTTGAAGCCTCCCCAAAGCTCTTTTTTGTACAGCTAACACTCTATATGCATTTCTGGATTCGCCCATACGTGCTACATGCCCTGCCCATGCACACCATTGAGTTAAAACCGTACAGGCAGCCAGAGTGAATACAAAACCTTGTTCGACAAACTGGCAGGCCTGAGTACTGCTCTGGTGTATTGGAGTATGTGTATAGGTTCCAGTGAACAATCAAGGCCACATGTTGAAGCCAGTCAGAACTTTCTTTGTACTTCGTCTGTGGTTGTTTATCTTTTGTTAGTTTCTTTGTTGCTTCATTATATTTTTTTGTTTATGTCACGTGAAAGAGAGATTCAATGCATTGGGGAGTTTATTAATATGTATAAAAGTGAAGTTTGTTTGTGGAAAATTATGTCAAAAGAATACCACAGTCAACCAAAGAAGGATGTGTATTTGAGACTGTTGAAAAAGTTAACTTCTTCCATTAGTAAGAATCTGAGCATTGCAATCCCTTTTGTAGAGTGGGATAGTTTTCCTCATCACTATTTTTCTTTTCAATTAATGGCTTCACCAATGAAAGAAGTTGTATGTATGTATCTTCAACTGTTTGCAAATAATTACTCGATGCCAGTCTTTATGGGCCAGTTTCAACTCTGTCAACAAATTTGCATGGGAATATGTGTTTCGTTTTTGCAGTCACTGTTTACACCACATTTTATGCTTATTTGTACTCTTCATAGCTATTAGCAAGGATAGCATCATCTCTTGAGACAATAATGATCAGAACTGATATGTGTACTTGAATGTGTTGGGATACTATAGTTTATCTGGCCACCTATCTTCATGTGACCTGCGTAAGCAATATTGACAGCCCTATCTGAACGTGTGTAGCTAGCATTATGAAGAAATGTAAAACTATGGCACAGAAAATATTTAGAAAAAATCTCCAATAACATGCATAATTGCTAGGACTAGAATTTTTGTAAGGTTAAAACTTCACTCATTAATTAATTGTGTTAACGTTCGTTCCAAATAGAATGCTTTTATTAGGATTATGCTCAACCATGCCGAAATGTAGTAATTATACACCTGGTTGCAGTCCTTTAATGCATGTCATTAAAGTACACCTACTCATTAAAGTACAGGTGTTCAGCCAATGACGAGTCAGCTTTGTACCGTTATAAAACCTCAGCCAATGACTAGTCAGCTTTGTACCGTTATAAAACCGCAAGTATCGATTATTCTCGGATATGCAATCGAAAGAGAATTAGCGAAAAGTTACGGAGGCTGGAAATCCAATACTGTCGCAGGAGGTTATGTTCTGTTACTATAATAATAATTTGCGTTAATTGTAAATAATATTCAAATAAATTCAATTTGTCATCTCTTTTTTCAATGTCTAATTTAATTTCAATGTTATACCAAAGTTAATATTTAGTTTACTCTGTAGGTTCTTATAGGCTATCAAGGTCAATGTGGACATCTGTTCCTCGGAAAAAATCAATACTTTCGCGTCTGCGCACATCTCACAATTTACGAGGTATTGCTCAAGGTCAGTTAGATACAAATAAAATGAATAATTTCAAGTTAGAAATATGGTCGAGCATAAAAAGTCGTATGAAACTTGCCTGTAATGGTAATTAAGAAGCTCGTATGAAAATTATGAAACTCGCTTGCACTCGTTTCATAATCATCATAATTTTTATTCTCTTTCTAGGTATGTTTTGGTGTTCTTTTTATTTGTTTTAGATATAAGTTTTTATTATTTTGTAGTCTAGATGGGAGTTCACAAATATTCATGAAGTTCGTTTATTATTTAATCACTTTTCCTCTACGAATAAAATTCAATACAAATATTTTAACATTACCCAGTTTTAAATGTGTGTGCCCTGGTACCTACTATTGAATGGGCTTCCTAATATGCCATTGTATAATTTGTAGGTTACTATGATGGTTTTTAAATTATTAGTGAAGTTAATGTCATAAATTCATTATTTATACCATTTTTATTTTATTTTATTTTATTTATTTTTTTTTTTTTTTGCAATTCATTTTTAATTTTCAGAGAAGTCTATATTGTATCTTAAAAGTATTTATTTCAGTCACTGACTTCACAGCATATGTTTAACGTATTACACCTTTACATTACATATTTAAAAGACGTATGAACATTTTCGTTGGTCTACGCCAACATCATCAGATACGAAGTACATTTTAGCAATTTTAGTGCTCTCTACATAATATCTACAAATACAAAACATATTTAGTGGCATGCAAAATGAGACATATTAAAATACAACATTGCTGTGATACACATTGACATTCATATATGACTGCCTTGATTGTCACTTACTTAAAATGCACATATAGATTATAAAATATGTTGATTCACACACACACATATATATATATATATATAAATGCAAGTCTTCACATATGAGATAATAAAATGACATGATTTAAAAGTGATAAAAATAATAAAATATAAAACTGAGATAAAAGATATTATGAATGTGAAGAGTTGCAAAATTACAGTAATTACATTTATTACATTCCTATTTCTGTTTCACAATAATATATATATTTCCACCATTCAGAAACGTATGTATCATGGTTTGTGTCACGTAATTATTTGAATATTTTTCAAATTTATATGGTTTTATTATAAACGCCAATATATTATACGTTGGGTTGTTTGGTGTTGATTAATAATGTATATTTGATTTTATCGATAATGCTGTTCCTCCAGTCTGGAAGTAATTGAAATCAATAAGTGGATGACCCAATTTTAACGGATTTAACATTTAATATGTATGATATGATAAATGGAAGAAACTTGCATGGCGATGTATTGTCGATATCCAATACTATAATTGTAATGAGCGTGTGTTATGGCGCAAATCAAGTATCAGAATTAACTGAAAAAGATCAAATATTGAATAAATAAATCACTACTAATGATATTGATGAAGCAAGTATTTAACTGGCATCATATGAATTTAAATGAAGGTCAAAATTCGGTGCTGTTATTTTAGGTAATGGAATAGTTACGAAAATAAATATTTGTGTGCGGTTATTATGTACTAATAGCAATTTGAAATTGTAATTTAGTTGAGTGAATGTATAAATCAAGCTTTTTAGTTATAATTATCCAAAACAGCATAAAAATATCTATATAGACTTACTCAGTGTAGACGTGCCTTCTTAGATGTTGATTATGTGGTGGTTGTGTGAGGACTGTGTGACGACTACGTATGTCATGGTCTGAGGAAGATGTGGACAGTACTACTTCATAGGTTATCAAAATTCGAGCCATAAAATTATTGTTTAGTTCTGATGTTATTTAAATTTTGGACTTCACTATAAATTAGTAAAGTACTTTAGTATGATTCTTGGCATCTCTCAGTACAGTCCCTACCCGGAGATCCGATTGAGGAACTATTTTACCTCCGAAAAATTTTACACTGAAGGACTTCATGTATCATTAACTTCTTCTTCTTCTTCTCCTTCTTCTTCTTCTTCTGCCTGACAAGTATTAGGCCACAAGGCCTGTTACGGTCTCACATAAAATTTTCATGCCATCTCTTAGCAGAACGACCCACAGATCTTTGGCCATGTGGTACATAATCATAAATTGCCTTTGGGAGTATCATTAACTTTAGATAGTGAAAATATAGTGGGACTGTGTTGGTGTTAAAAATAATCATGATGAAGATCTGGAACACATTCTTCTATACTATTCATTCATAAACCACAAAAGAAGTAAATTAAAATCATCAGTACCAGTTGCAGAAGACACAGCCCTGCATATTGACTACACCCCATCTCTGGCTACTAGCAACAGGCATCTACAGTGAACACCAATCAAAATACCCCTCATTTCTCATGGAAAAACAATAACCGAATAGACTACAGTGGACTTTATGTTGTCAGCAAACATCTGGATACATTAAGAAGATTGATTGATACATTAGTAAAGGCAATTCATTTGTTTCAATCATTAATATTTATTTAGATCAAAATGTTAGATTTGAAATTTTGTTCTACATCTATTTAAACCTCTTCATTGTACTTACAACTAATGTTTGTTGCAGTCGGTACACAGGATGTGTATCTCCTGTGATCCTATTTGCGATACCTGATGGTCACACTAAGGAATCTACCACCACCACCACAGCTCCATCAAAGAAGACCAAAGAAATCAGCAATAAAGAAGTAAGTTAAAGAAATTATGAGTACTTCTGTTGATAATTAAATTAACAAGTATTGTTCTGACCATTTATTACGCCCCTCCAAGTTAAATTTGCATCCCGTGAATACAAGAGACGAGTGCTAGTAGCTCTAATTGCTCTAGTTGTTAGTATACAACCTACTGTTTCGTCTGTGAGTGAGTTCATGTTACAAGAGATATTGCAGTGAGTGAGATAGTTTATGTGTGTAAGAAATACAGTGCATAATATTAACACTTTCATAGTATTTATATGAGTACAACACTTTCAGCACCTCCTGTGTTTTCGCCACTATCTCATACAACTCGCTGGCATGAACAGTAAACACCTCTTTATCAGCTCAGTATTTACTCATAGGTCACAAAGGCCAGAGGGAGAGGGAACTGTGATTCACATCCTTTCCGGACGCAGATTTAACTTGGGCGTGTAGTAACTAGCAAATATCATGGCTGGTTTCACCAACCTTCGTTAAGGTACGGTCACACATCGCTACTTTTGCAGCGCTACTTTTATATTGCAGCTGCAAAAGTTGCGTGTCGTGTTCACACGTAAGCCAAAAGTAGCGCGCTGCATGCTACTTTTCGTGCTGCGCAACCCGAATGCTGCAAAAGTTGCAACTGGAGGTTGCGAGTCTGTTCACACACAAGGCGCTACTTTTGCAGCCGCAGTCATGCTGCAGGTTCCCATCTCCGTGTTGACTTCTCAATATACATTTTGTGGTTATGTTCGCATTATTAAGAAACTCATGCGAAAGCTTCCTTATCTATTATTTGCTTTTCTGTCCTCCTAGTATTCAGAAATTGACATTATTTTTACTATAAAGCTTTTAAAAACGCCTATATACTTAAATGATAACCAACAGGATATTCACGTAATCAATGTTGGCAACCCTCCTGTTTGGAACTACGCTACGGAAAATTTAAAAAATGAATTATATCGTCACCAATTATGCTCAGACTGTGTTGTGTATTTAATAACTGTTACAAATAATTTATTTTCATCACATTTAACATTAAAATATATCCAAACAATAAAAGTATCATTGACACATTTGGGTGGTAACACTGGTTGCAACCGCAGCAAAAGTTTCAACAAAACCGATATCAGAAATGCTGCGGCTGCAACCCTGAGAACCCTGTTCACACATCGCTACTTTTAAGTTGCGCGCAGCATGGAAAAGTAGCGGGCAGCAGGTTCGGCAGCTGCTACTTTTCTGGTTGCACCGTTGTTCACACGTCGCAGTACAAGAGTGGCGCAGTTTTTGTACTGCAGCGCTGCAAAAGTAGTGACGTGTGATCGTACCTTTATGATTATAACATCCCGTTAAATAATTTAGTGATACATTATTCAGATTTTGTGTTTCACCAAGCATCATTATTGCTAACGCATCTTTAAACTCATTGTTAATTTATTAGAACTTATTCATTGCGTTAAAACATTAACAGTGTGTTAAGAAGTCAACAACATGGCAGATGTATTCAATGCTGAAATTCTTTATATAGAACTTCAACATAATGGCGAACTTATTTGTGGTAATAACACTTGGAATAATGATTTTGAACATTTAAGTGATAAAGAATTCCACAAAAGCTACACATTAAGGAAATAAGTAGTAAGAATGATTCTAGAAGAAACTGAGTATAGGTTAAAATACGACAGATAGGAATCACCCACTTGCCGTCTCTTCAACAGATTCTTCTCGCTTTAAGATTTTATGTTACGGGAAGTTTTGAAATAGTAATTGGTGATATGAACGGTATGTCCAAAGCTGTGCTGTGTAGATACATGAATAAAGTATCGGACGTGCTATCAATATTACGACCAAAATACATTCATTTTTATAATAGGGTTATAGCTAACTTTCCTGTCGTCATTGACACTATAGATTGTGTAGACCTACATGTTCCAATCGTATCTTCTGGCAGTAATATGGCCGAAAGATTCTGCAATAGAAGATCCTATTTTTCATTCAATATTCAAGCAGTTTCATATGGAAAACTCCGTACAGAGAAATTGTGGCTAAACTAGTGCTGACATAGTTTTCTTCATACTCTACTTATAAACCTTGCACATAGGTTTGGTTGGTTTAGGTACTTGTTATGCCTTGCATATACGATCAACTGCATCTCCACAAAAAAAATCCCTTATAAATTCCGTGATTTTCACTTCCAAAATCACCAGAACTACTCAGCGCTAGTTTAACCGAAATTATAAATCGATGGCCAAACACTTGGGAAGGGTGCAGGGTTTTACTTTTAGAAACAATGGATATCCCTTTAAATCCTTTAATGATACCTGTCCTGAATCCTGCCACACAAGCATAGCAAAATTTTTACAGAATGCATAATTCTGCATGAAATAAGTGGAAAAGTGGTACTGATATCCAATTTATGGAAGAGGCGATTTACCTTCTAAAGTTAGACGTAGGAACAACTGCTGAGAATGTTTTGTATATAATTGTGGCATCAATTCTGAAGCTGTCCACCTTATTGTCCGCAAAATTCTTCCTAGATTTCCTTCTGAACCATTTAACTACATTCCTCTTATTTACATTTGACAAACTATTTTAATTCTTTTTCATATGTTAAAATTGCCTTTTTGTTTTTAAACCATATGGCAACATAGTGTATTTAGCAAGAACAAAGATCTTTTAGATGTTCTTAAAATTACTGCCTTTTACCCATTTGCCTATATTGTTTCCACATCAAACAAAACAAAGTCGCCCTTGATTCCAATGAAATTCGTGAAAGTCATGGTCAGGAATATAAGCCTGGTTTGATGGTAATGGAAACTTATTATCGAAGCTATTTCTAAACCACTTGCCTTTATATTTAATTTGTGCAATCTCAAGGTGTATTTCCCTCAGCCCTAAAACATGCTGTGGTGATGGAATCACAGTCTCAAAAGTAATCTTAATAATTCAGACCCATTTCACTTCCAGTCTCTCTAGAGATTTAAGAATGAGGTTAATGCATTTTTAGAAAAAAATAAACTACTAAATGATAAATGGAAAAAAATTGGTGCACTGATGATGGGCAGTTACCTCCAAAATAATTCAAGAATTTTGAAATAAATGTCAAATTTTTCTAGGATATCAATCACAGTTACTTTTGAATAAAATGGATAGATTAAATTAATGGGTTTACTTACTTAAGTAACAGAACTCAAGAATAAAATAAATGATCACTTAGTAAATCACAACAATATAGCCTCAGGGGACGATTTTAGGTCCTGTTTTGTTTTTAATATATATCAACGATTTACTTAAAATTGACATAGAAATATTCTGGTAGGAACAAATGCTGATGAATGGAAAAGTTCGATAATGAAACTTATCAAAATTCTATGGAAGAATGGCTGATGCCACCTTATTGTCCATTTTCATTAACATCAAAACTTAAATAATTCCTATAATTTGATTGTAACTTCTGAAGCTTACCATTATTATTGACCAACATTTAAAATGGGACAAATATTCCTTCCTATTTACATTTGACATTTACCTGTTTATGTTCTTACTTCTTGTTTCAATTAATTCATATTATTTTAGGTTGGGGAGGAATGGCAAAATCGACTCTCCGTCCTTTAAATCTGCTCCAAAAACTATTATCAAAATTTGTCTATATAAACCTTTGTTACCCAAAAAATTAATTTTTCAGGAATTTGGCTTCTAGAACAAATTTATAAACAAAAATTGCTGATTTACTTCCATCTGTCTTTTTGTTTTTAATTACCACATGGCAACATAGTGTATTTAGAAAGAGTATCAAGAACAAAGAACTTTTAGATGTTCTTAAAATTACTGCCTTTTACCCATTTGCCTATTTTCTATTGTTTAGATCCTGTTATTACATGCCAAACAAAATTAAAGTCGAACTCCTTTTGTGATTATTTGTAAACCAATGAAATTCGTGATTTCGAAGTCATGGTCATATGAGAAATATAACATGCAAAATACAAACACGAAATCCCCAAGTTAGTAAACGCATGTTAATTTTAAAGAAACGAGGCTTGG